>JAULSN010000004.1:4492814-5987086 GCA_033439765.1 Lasiosphaeria ovina | reverse complement strand
ACTACGCGACTCCATCATGCCCATCAACAGAACTTCAAAAGCCACGAGTTTCTTGCCGTAGATGACTCAGCAGCCGTTAGGTGCGGTACCCAGCTGCCAAGCACCAATTCCAACCACTAGAGATTCTACATGTACTGTACGCTCCTCTCGCCCATATTTTTTTTTTTTGTTTGGGTTGAGGAAGGGGGGCATTGCTGTGTGGAGGCTGCTCTTGACCTGTGGCTGCGAAAATTCAATGGCAACGGAACTCTGCTCGATGCACTGAGGCCTACCACTTACCTTTGAGCCCAACGGAAACCCGACGGCTATCCTGCCTTCGAGCTCCCGGTTCTCCTCGCCATTCCTTCCTCACCTTTCAGTCTCTCATAGACTCGATAATCTTTCAATCATCTCAGACGTGCTGCAATCCATTACTAACCCAGTCAAAATGGCGACCGACCTACTTGCAAGAGGTGGAATCCCCCTGGATACGCCGACTCTCGACTTCATAGTCCATCACGTCTTTCTCCCTCCTCGCCTGCCGCAAGAAGTCGACACAGATGGCCAGCACCTGCTCGCAATGGTCCAGGTCTTACGCGACTCCGTCTCGGATTTTATGGCAGTAGAACGACGCTCCTCCCCTTCCGTGCAACCTGCCCTGGATATGCTCGACCAATTTCTCGGGACGAACCCCGGACCAGGTGTCAGCAAGACCAACACGGCACATCGTGATATGCTGCGCAGCGTGATCTCCGACCTCAAAGACGGCGGTGGGTGCACATTCCTTGTCATAGCTAAATAAATTTTCGCTAACTGTAGTGAGACGTCGCGCTGCTCCATCTGCGAGACCAGAATTCCGGGCTACTCCTCACCTCCCGACAGGACAACATTCTGTTCGAGACATTCGAGCTCCTTGCGCCAAACCAGAATGTTATGTCCTGCGAAGGCTCTCTCCTCCGAGAGTTCCCCGATCGGGCCGTCACGGTACCTCTCGGCAAGCTTCGAGATGCTGCGCTGTTGGATGTGCTGGTCGATGCTATCCAAGAACTCGAGTTCAAGGTTGCCCCCGGGGCCCGACGCAAGGTGACCAAGGCGAAGACGGTTCAGCTGGAGCAGAGGGACACGCTATCCTCTGCGCTTACCACCGGCCTTCTCACCGATGTTCTCGTTGGCCTGGGTCAAGAAGTGCACCCCGAGCGGATCACCAAACGCAGCCGAGAGCAAGTGTGTTATGACAACGCCTTCCTACCATTTCACCGGTCGGCAACCTGGCTTCTTCTCCGAGTCGCGCTGCGGCTGGTGCTCGACCGACGTGCCGCTATGCACGGAGAAACGTCGTGGTACAAACCGCTGATGGCCCATCACCACGCTCGTATCCTTGATTTAGCCCGACGAGCATCGCAGCCTCTGATCCCCAGCGACAAGCTTTTCTCCATGGAGGCTAAGCTGGTCCGTCGCATCATCAAGCTGGACCCTGCTGGAGACGTATGCTCGGGGTGGCTTAGAGGAGCCCAGGAGACTATAAGGCGAGTAAAGGCCACTTTGGAAGGCCGGTGGGCCACCGAGTTGGATAAGGACAACCAGAGTCCCCCGCTAGATAAGCTTTCCCAGCTATCATTCCTCCAAGACTCGGAGCTCAAGCTGAGTAGTCTCCTCGCGCACCTATCTTGGATCGAATCTCGACACGCCGGCCAGCGAGGTGACACGGGAGAAGGCGACGTGACGCAGTTTTACCCTCTCCAACGCATGGAACTGCCCTCCCTTGGTAGCCGAATGCACAAGGACGCTGTCGTGGACCGCTGCGAGCTGGCCGACTTTGAGGCCTGGGTCGAGTCGTCGCTGTCGGACTGGTTAAGCAGCAACCGTCTCCCTGCGGGCGAGGCCGTAAGCGACCTCAAAGAACTGATGGAAGCATATTACATGCGCGCATCCGCAGCCTACGGCGGCATCCCAGGGGCGTTGTCTATTATGTATATGGTCATCGTGGAGCTCTGGATAACCATGGACAAGATTGCTGGGCGGGAGATCCCGTTGCTCTTGGATTACGACCCAGGATTTCCGTCCGACGCCTTTCACTCATTGTTGCTGGAGAGAGAGGAGGAGATGCGCCGTCTTCATGCTGTGGAGAACTACCTGTCTTTCCGTCGAGCAAGAGCCCCGAATTCTTACCGATCGGCTTTTGCAGGATTTGGCTGCGACGACTCGTTTGCCGTCCGCTTCTACCACACTTCGGTAGAGCACCATCGTCTCCGCCGTGAGATTGAGGACTGGGGCGCAGAGACGAAGGCGGAGAAGCTGGAAGAATACGAGAAGATGAGAGCAAAGTACAACTCATTAGCCGCGACTTATAATGCGACATCCTGCGAATATTACTGGAATCATCAATGGCAGGAGGAAACCCATTCGTCTGGATGCCAACGCTGCCGGCTGGAGCGCGAGATGGAAAATCTCAACATCGACGTGTTTGAGTGGCCTTTGCCGGACGACCCTAGCCACGCTAAGGCAGCGGTTCTCGAGATCAGCGTTCCTCAACTCGCCGTGCTCTGGCGGGATGTGACGTGGAGACTAGTCACTGAAGTGTTTTGCGAGAAAGAAAAGGGTGATCGCTGCAAGGCCGGTCAAGAGTCACTGTACTTTGCTGCAGAACGTCGAGGTATGGGGCTTTTTCTCCAGAACAAGAGTCATCTCCATCCAGCCTCGACAGTCAAGCCTATGGAGGTTGCTCACTACAGGACGAAGCACATCCTAGATGCAACGGCTGAAAACGTCTGTGTTCCGCACGCTGCGCGATACGCCTACTACGACGCACCCTCGAGAGTCTCGACGGAGAGGGGAACCTTCCACGCCCACATTCCCCGCCACTGCTCCTACGCTGAGCTCGTCAAGGGCGACCCGGTGGAACACTGGATTCGCTATACCAAGCACACCTCAAACGACGTAATCGCGGAGCAGCATCGCTGTCCGCTCGCCGTCCCTCTCCGCGAGTTTCGGAGTCTTGGGAACCTCCGCTCGGGCGTCGGTCTGCAGTGGGCAAATGTTCTGTGCCAGCTCGTGATCCCGTCGCTTGACTTCAACAAGAAGCGAACGCTCGCCCTCGTATTGCAGGCGTGCCTCGAGGCCGGACCTCAGCCGGATTCCGGGTCTGGCGGGCGTGCCGCTTCTATTTGGAGAGAGGCCCACCTCGACACGCAGAAAGAGTCCTTCATGAACCAGATCCTTCCGTCTCTACGCGACGCTCTTCTTCGCGTCCGCGAGAGCTGGCAGAACAACATTTCCCTCTGCATCCTCACGTGTCTAGCCACGAGGCTCCTCGCTCTGTCACCCTCGGCTGATATCGCATCCGCACTCCTCGAGTATCTCGGGCAGCTGCGAGACGTGTCGATAACCTGGACAAGACTGCTTCGGGACAAGCTCGATAAGAGCGACAATACCTTGGATCGGCAGAGATGGATTGACAGGCTGCTCGTGGCAGCTCTGACCTGTGGCACCACATTCAGCATGGGAGGGGCCCATCTGGGAGCGGTTCTGAACGACCCGGATAACCTTTCTAGGCTGGTCAAGAGCGCAGTGCTGGCGCGGAACCACCTCCCGCCGTCCGGGAGACCCGCGGATACCATTGCCCTTCAGCTGATGCAGAGATGGCATGCCGTCATGTACCGGGCGCGTCACTTAGTCGCGAGAGAGGTCATCGATCGGGGAAACCCAGGGTTGGATAGGGCCATCAAGCACTTGTGGGCAGACTACTCCCCCACCCCCACCGCTGGTTGGGCACGGCTTGATCAGAACGCTCAAAGCCACATTCTGACACGCAGGAGCGGCGGCGGGTCCGTCACCTTCAACCTCATCACGGGGCATTTCTTTCTGAACGGCTACCTGCTGTCCAAACTGCCTTCGTCTTATCAGAAGCACCCAACCTTCCGACAGCTCTTTGGCGAGCAGATCCTAGACGTCGGCCCATCGAGGGTCCCAGGCATGGAGTTTTCGGCGTCTCGAGACCAAAACGGCTGGATTCTTCACTTTGCCATGAAGGATAGCCGGCTGGTCGTGCACGCCGTCCGGCAGAGGTCCCAAGGTCACAGCGGCGCCCACGACGTCGGCGTGCAGGACGGGTCGCGGCTCGACGACAGCTGGGAGTACATCCCGCGAGAGCACCTCACCAACGACTTGCCCAACTCATTCGTGAACGACTACTCCCATTGGCTCCATCTCGCAACCAGCCGAGTGGAATTTCGCCCCATCGGCCGCAGATGGGAGTCGGCAACGGAGAGCTGGTGTCTGGCCCGCGAGAACCACAAGCACATATTGAGGAAGGGTTCCCGCGCCGTGATGGATCCGTCGAGCCCCACGGCCCAGCTGAGCCATCTGATCTTGGGTGCCATCGAGACTCCTGGCAACATCAACGTCATCTTGGACTGCGATGACAACTCGCTGGCTCTAGAACTCCCTCGCCTCTCTCTCTCCTTCCAGGCTCAGCAAGGGAAAAACACGGTCCAGTCCAAGAACTACAGCGGCATGCAGATTGACGAGACCCAAGGAATTGGCAGCCTGGTTGGTCTCGTCGACAAGTTGGTCTTGAAGCCAGAGCACGGCCCTGGGTTCAAGACAGTTCTGGTTCCGCGAGGGCAAGTCTCGTCTCATCTAGCCGAAGCATCCAGCCACGTCAAGGTCTCGATACATCGCGGCGACCATAAACGCGTTCGCCATGACGCCTTCCTCGTCAACGACAAGCTCGGCTGCCTGGCTGACACTGGGTCTCTCCAGAGCAAGCTCTATCTGTGCTGGCTTCACGCCCTCACGTCACACTGTCTTCCCGACCCCCTCACGTCACGGACGGGAACCGAAGAGGCCCTGAGAGTCCTGCAGGGCGCCGCTGTGAGATCATATCCCACCCTCGACGACGATTCCCTCGCGTTGCTTGGACAGATCGCAAGGCTTTCGCCCCTGCGGACGTATTACCCGTTGCACCTCCAAGAGATGGAACAAACGGCGTGGAGCAATGCCCTCCCGCCGCTGTCACAGCATGACGACTTTTGGCCGCTAGCCACATGCATCTTTGACGACTACAAGAAGTCAGGGAAGCTCTTCCAGCCGGAGTCTTGGAATGCGAAAGCAGACAACACGTCTGCGTCGATGGACGTCTTGTCGGAAAAGAGACCGTCCAACCTGGCACAGCGCGCAAGGATCCGCAACGCCATCTTTCGCGTGTCCGAGTTTGGCGCCGAAGGACACACGACGGCCGAGGACACATGGTACCATCCTCGGGACAGGGCAGCCGCCGGCGGTCAGGGCAGCGAACCTCGGGTTTCCCAGCTGGTGAGATGCATGGACACGGGGGCTGAGCGTCTCATCTGGAAACCGTGTTCCGACATGTCAAGCAGGATTGAAGCTGTCAACGGTTCAAAGTTTACCGGGAACCCCGTGGTGACGATTGGATTCCATCTCGACAACCTCCGCGTGCCGACCAAGGCCCTCGGAGGGCTGTGGTGCGGGCTCCATCGGGCACTCGTCGCCGAGACGAACAAGTACAGAAAGATGCTTTTCCTGTCCAGCCTCCTCTACGCCGAGGGTTCGGATCCGCAAGTGGTCCAGGCGCTGATGGCGCTGGGCAGCATTTCTGTCTTTGCACAGGCCGACATGCTCCCGCCACCCGATGCTGCGTTCGACTTGGACATCAAGCACGCCACGCTACGCGGCAAGCTCTTCAAAGTTACCAATGATGGCAAGAAAGACCACGAGGAGTGTCCGGAATACAGGTGGACGAAGCACCGGTACGAGTCCGTTCGAGAATTCGAAAGCAGGCGGAAGCAGGGATGGGTGTCCAACTCCTACACCGCGGTCAAAGAGTTTGTCGATGAGCTGGAAACCAAGGTTAGGAGATCTTGGACCGTGTACGCCCCTACCAGCTCGAGCTACCGCTCGTACCTTCACATCGACCGGATTATGCTCAAGGTGTGGGATCTAGTGGAAACGGCGCGGAGGTCAGAGGCATTCTGCGACTACCTCAGCCTGTTATCTAGAAAGCTAAGCGAGGTCGGTATTTGGAAGAGCCGCGAGCCGGTACTAGTTTCAGTTCGTTCCTCGGATAGGCCGTACTCGATACCCGGGCTGGTCTCCGCGGCATCGCTGTTCTCGCGGCCAGCACCGTATTCTGACCGCCCACTACCGGATACCTTTCCAACGATGCGTACCGAGATCCGAGAGCCAGAGAAAGAGCACGCACGTCTGTCTGCTCTCGTCGACGAGTTGAAGGGGGTGGAGAATCTTCAAGGCCACCAAGTCTCGTACATCGCCAAGCTCCGTCACAGTATAGCCAGTCCAGCGGCCCCACAACCCGATACGATCGTGCCCGAGGGCGCTCCGCTTGAGAAGCTGCAAAAGGCGCAGGAGAGGTACGATTCCATCCGCCGCAGTGTGGAAATCGCCTTGACTGGCACTTCGATCGCGCATCAGGTGTGCAACGATGCCGGCATATACCCCAGAATCTCGCCCATATTCCTCTTGCAACGCCTGACACGAGTGGTTTGGACCCAGCTATCGCAGCCATGGCGGCGCTGCCTCGTCGACCTTTCCCTGAGCTTGGTGCACTTACAGCGTGCCGAGCGGCTCCATGGCCACTATTCTGGCCTTCCCGAGCGCCGTGGCGATCTACAGAGGGAGCTCTCCAACCCCGGCGACCACGAAAACCCGGAATGGGACCCGCTCGAGTATCCCGAAAGCCTGCTGCTGGAGATCGAGCAGGGCATCATGATCCGCGCTGTCCAGAATAAGATCGCTGCGGCGATGAGGTCCCCGCCGGGGATGAAAAACGCAGTCATGCAGCTCAACATGGGCGAAGGAAAATCGTCTGTTATTGTGCCCATCGTGGCAGCTGCGCTGGCAGACGGGGAGCGCTTGGTTCGCATCGTGGTAGCAAAGCCACAGTCGAACCAGATGACGCACATGCTCATCGGCAAGCTGGGAGGCCTGTTGAACAGACGAGTCTTCTACCTTCCGCTTTCCCGATCGATCCAGCTGTCCCTCGATGGCGTTACGGTTGTTCGTGAGATTGTGGAAAGGTGCAGAACCGAGGGTGGGGTGCTCCTCGTGCAGCCCGAACATTTGCTCTCGTTCAAGCTGATGGGTATCGACAAGAGCTGGGCTGCAAGAGACGAGAAAACAAACGACGGCGGAGCGTTGGGGGAGAGCATTACCGGTCTGTACCAACATTTCGAGTCCGTCTCCCGTGACATCGTCGATGAAAGCGACGAGAACTTTAGCGTCAAGTTCGAGCTGATATACACCATGGGTGCGCAGGAGGCGGTTGAGATGAGCCCCGACCGGTGGACCCTGATCCAGCAACTCCTCGATATGACCGAGGCGGTCGTCCGACGGCTCATGGCGGCCGAGAACGCCCACACGAGGGTGGTAGAGGGTCTTGTCTTCGAGGACCATGGTGCCGGACGCGTTCCCGTCATACGCATCCTGGGGGAGTCTGCAGGCCAACACCTTATCGCCGAGCTCGCTGCTACAGTATGCCGCTGCGGCCTCAGAGGTTTCCCGGTGCATCACCAGACCGAAAGCATGCGCCAGGCGGTTCGCAACTACATATCGGTTGACCAAGCCGCCCCAAATGACATTACGCTAGTGGAGGAAGCCGGTACCGGGCTCTTCAGTAGCCCAACTGCCAAAAATGTCCTCCTGCTTCTGCGAGGCCTGCTGGCGAAGGGCGTTATCCTGTTCGCACTTAGTCAGAAGCGGTTCCGCGTCAACTACGGCCTCGCTCCCGGCCGCCGGCCGCAAACCATGCTCGCCGTGCCTTACCGAGCCAAGGATATGCCCTCGCCGCGCTCCGAATTTAGCCACCCCGACGTCGTTATCGTGCTTACCTGCTTAAGTTACTACTACAGCGGCCTGTCCGATGAACAGCTCTACACATGTCTGGAACTGCTCAACGACTCGGACCAAGCCGAGCAGGAGTACGGAAGATGGGCCTCCAAGTCGCCCGACCTTCCACCGTCCTTCCAGCATTTTTCCTCCATCAACATCGAGGACAAGCCCCAGTGCGAGAGCATTGTCTTTCCTGCGCTGCGATACGCTAGACCGGCGGTGGACTTCTACCTCGCTTACGTGGTCTTCCTCAAGGAAATGAAACAGTTTCCGCTGAAGCTCTCTTCGTCGGGGTGGGACCTGGCCAAGCCGAAGAAGCACCCCATGACCGGGTTCAGCGGCACAAACGACTCCAAGGGCGTCCTCCCACTATCGGTGGCGGCCCTGGACCTGCAGCCACACACCAACGCCGCGGTGCTTAGCACCATCCTGAGAGACGAGAACACCGTCCTGGAGGTGGGGACCGAGAAGGGATCACGGCTGTCGGCCCTATCCGAAGAGATGCTGCTCGGCTCTCTGGCGCTGTCGGAGCCATCGATGCGGGTGATCCTCGACGTGGGCGCCCAGATCATCGAAAGCAGCAACTTGCAGATGGCGAAAAGGCTGCTGCTCGCCTCGGTTCCCGCGAGAAGCGCTGACGCTGTCATCTTCTTCAACGACCAGGACGAGCTCTCCGTTCTCCTCCGAAATGGTGACATCGTACCATTCCTGACGTCCCCGTTCGCGACGCGGACTGATCGGTGCCTTGTGTTCCTCGATCAGGCGCACACGAGAGGCACCGACCTGAGGCTGCCCGATGACTACCGTGCCGCCGTCACCCTCGGGCCGGGAGTGACAAAGGACACGTTAGTTCAGGCGTGCATGCGGATGCGCAAGCTTGGCCGGGGCCAGTCGGTGAGCTTCGTGGTGTCTCCCGAGATGCAGAAACGGATCCGCGCAGTTCGCAGCGTGGCGCGCGAACGGCCCCTCGGCGTCGCCGACGTGATCGCCTGGGCCATCTCGGAGACGTGGGACCAGACGGTCCGCAGCGTTCCCCTGTGGGCGGTTCAAGGCATACGCCACATCCGCCAGGAGACAATATGGGAACGGGTGGAAGAGCGAGGTGTCTTTTCCTCGTCGGACGCGCAAGAGTACCTCGAGCCCGAAGCCATGTGCCTAGAGCAGCGCTACCGACCCAGGTCAGCGCCCACGGCCGGGGAAACTGAGATTGCCGCGCTGATGGCGAACCTCGACTTGGGATTTCGGGCCGACCCTGACAAGACCGCGAAGCAGTGTGCCCAGAAGTCGGCCATCCGGGAAAAGCTGGCTGCTTTCACCCACGCCACGCGTACCAGCACCGCCTCTTCGACGCTCCAAGAGGAGCAAGAACGTGAACTCGCGCCCGAGATTGAAGAAGAGCGCCACGTCGCTCGGCCGCCACCACGGACAGCCCTCCCGCACAAGCTTGACTGGCGCCTTGTGCAATTCGTCCGCACCGGCCGCGCCGAGATGGCCGGCGCCGCGTTCAGCCAAGCCTTCTTGGTCATGTTGACGACTAGTGCTGCTTCCTTGTTTCCCCCCGGCCTTGCTGCGTTTCCGGGCCACTTGCTCGTAACCGAGGACTTTGCCCGCACGGTGGAGGAGACAGGGCCGTTGTATCGTTCCGATAGTTACCAGCGGGGCGTGCAGTGGGTTCTCGCCCGCTCCGCGCGCACCCGGGATGAGGAGACGAGCCCCGGGCCGGCGGGAATGGTGCTGGTCAGCCAGTGGGAGGCGAGCCGGCTCAAGGGAGTCATCGAGAAGCTCCAGCAGAAGCTCGAGTCCAAGGCTGCTGCCTCAGAAGCAGTGCTACCTGTGACGCTGCACGCCTACCTCGCACGGCCTAGTCTGACCTTTTCATCCATGGAGCATCTCAAGACGTACACCATCCCCGCAGTGGCGGCTGACTGGGAGGCACCCCAGGATTTGGTGATGCAGCTCAACCTCTTTGCCGGCCAGCTCTATCTGCGCAGCTATGACGAATATAAAAGGATGTGCAGATATCTGGGTCTGGTATACACAAAAAACGAGGACCAAGACACGGCGGTGTCGCCAGATGGCTTCGTCGGGAAGAAGAAATACCCTGAGTGCGAGTTCGAGTCGAGCCCAGTGGCGTTCCTGGCCAAAGTCTACGAAATTAGGGGGGACTGTGTAGGAGGCATCGAGAAGACCCACATGGGGAAGATTTTAGCCGGGGAGATTTTGACAGAGAAGGACTTTTAAGGGAAGATTCAGGCATCTCTACTGTGCCACTATGGCGGCGAGGAGGATAACTATTATAAATGCCGGGATAAAGGGGAAAACTCCCATGGCTACTATGATGATTATTCTAATAGTTCGGTCTTTGCGATACATATGACCTCTACTTCTGTAACCCTATTAATCGCCAGACGCGGTGTAGCTCTACTACTAGATTTTCGGCTTGCGGACGCACAGGACATACCTATTCACAGTAAAGACACGTCCGACCTTCCACTCGATCCCATGGTCAACCCTAACCCTAAGTATTTGGATTCTGGCCACCGAAATTTTCATCCTACAATGGCCGTTTTATATGTAGAGGATTAGGAGTTTGAGGTTAGTGCTTTGCTAGTTGGTGAAATTGTGCGCATTTGGTAGCATTGTTGTGGATGTTTTGCTATGTGAGATGCATTAGAAATATTCTCTGAACCTGTATCCGCGGCAACGTAATGGAAATATGGCCTGCTAGAGGCAATGAGAATTTACATGCAATACTGACACGCGGAAAAGCCAATTCTAGAGATGGGGGGTGCACGTAGATGAATTGCAGAAGTGCAGCAACCAGAATATACATAGTGCAGTACTGTAATTACCGTACGCCCATGTAAATGTCAGATATTGTCCTGACCTGGACAGTTAGCGCGATGGTACATTGGAAATGCCAGAGATAAGTGCAGTACCGGTTTCAGCTACAAATCGCTTTTCCCATTGCACCGATGACGAAGGGAGCTTTTCGACTTGTGTTTTTGCCGAGGAAGTACTTCAGCAGTCATACCATGTTCCTGTCAGCGCCAAGATATAGTGGTCTGTGCGCAGAAGAAATGTGCGGCCCAGATGACTAGAAGCCGATTTCGAACGCGACGATACAGCCCCACGGCACAGACTGTCCGGCCAATGTGAAATTGCTTCATCTGCATGCCTATGGCCGTGTATCCTCAATCCATGTCGTTAGACTTATTGTTTCTAATATCCGGCTATGTCGTCCGGCATCAGTCACGGAAATTTCCGCCAGGAACCAAGATCCCGTGTAAGACTCCACCCAGCATGTCTTTTAGCTGCCTTGAAATTGCTTAATTGTATTGCTTGAAAGGATTGTTCTTGATCGGCTCTCTAGCTTCGTCAGAGAGCCTCTATTCTAGTACATACTAGATAGTGGCAACGTTGGGGCCAAAAAATAGCCATTGCCAGCTGAACTGACTACGTCAGTTCAGCTCGGTTAACCACACCTCCTTTCTTTCTAACAATATGAGAATGATGGGGCAATAGATCATTGGATTTTCTATACAGCATCTGCGGTCAGCAGTTGATAGGCGAATTACAAATCATTTTCATTGTTGGGTGACGGTGGTCTTTCGATGATTAAATTACAGTAGTTTTCACAGCACATAGGCATGTGATGCACGAGGCGCAGGCAGCTGAATGGAGAAGGTCAGGAAGGCGGACTTCGCTGGCCACCCTAGTCACTAATATAGTACAGGTAGTTGCATTAAGCTGGAAATGTCAGAAGCACTGCACTCTTTGGATTTGGTGGAATTGATGAGAGTTGCAACTGCTTGACTGTATTGCTTGTTGTGTGGCTCTCTGGCTTCGCCAAAGAGCCTCTATTATAGTCGGGAATGGTGGAAAATGGGGTGGCAATTGTGGCTCACACCAGAGCTCCATTCAGCTCTGTTATCCACACCTCCATAGTGTTCTGGCCAGAACCCCCTTCGTTCTGATAGGGAATTCCCGATAAAATATACGAGCTGGAATAATGACGACCTAACTGTTTGGCCGTATAAGAATATGTAGGGCTGTTAAGGCGCTCGTAACTAGGTATATAGTGCAAATTGCAGCATACTGTATGTCGGTATTGAGGGGCCATTTTTGGCGCCTATGTAGAAAACTTTATATATTAAAATATGGACGCTGAACTTGGCCGCCACTGTATATATGGAGATAGTCTAAGATGTTTATAGGAGGCCCGCCTAATAAATGGTATTATAACGGCTATACCTCTTCCGGGTCGAGTATCTCTACTAACTTATTAACGAGTATTTCGACTTTACTTGCCTATACCTTTGGCCTCTGAAATTCTATAGTTATCTTAATATAAAGTCTATTAGTTTCCTTTTTTACTCTATTTTATAAGTATTAGCGACTTTACGTATCATTCATTAGAACGTAACTTACTCTTCCTAATAATTAGTTACTATTTCTTTAACTCGCTTTATTCTCCTCTCTATACTCTATTTAAGTTCCTAGGTTCTTTTTTAGAGCTCCGAGATAGCGTACTTGACATAGCAGGAGAGTTCATGGCCGCAACTCCCTTGCACGAAGCTAGGATTCTAAGCTCTGGTGCCTGTCATGGCAAAGAGGGCATGGAAATAATTAGTATAAAATCCAAGGCCATTGCACCTCTGGGCCGGGCATTCCTTTCTGTGTCTTCAGATCGGCTTCGAGTTTAGACCCTTTCATAATGCTCTTCTCCAGCCCGCTCGTGGCCGCCCTCGCTGGAGCCGCCTTGCTGGTGGACGCGGCACCCGTGGACCAGAAGAGAGGGCAAGGGGCCTGCGAGAACTCGGCCACGTCGAGAGGCTGCCAGGGTAGCTTCAACGCCGGCAGCGATGTCACCTACACATGGCCCAACACGGGCGTCACCCGCCGAGTCAGCGCTCTCCTCCTCCTTCTCTAGCCCACAAGACACGCACACTGACAGGCGCGGCAGAACAGCTTCGACGTGCAGTACACGGTACTGGCGCCCGACGGCGTCAGCAAGGCCACGATGACGGTCAACGGGCAATATCCGGGGCTGATGATGGAAGCCAACTGGGGCGACGACGTCGAGGTGCGCGTGTGCAACCGGCTGACGAGCAATGGCACGGGCATCCACTTCCACGGGCCGCGGCAGCTCAACACCAACTACGCCGACGGCACCGTGTCGCAGACCGAGTGCGCGCCGGCGCCGGGAGACTGCCACACATACCGCTGGAAGGCGACGCAGCGTGGCACGTCGTGGTATCACTCGCACTACTCGGTGCAGTACGTCGACGGCGTCGTCGGGCCCATCGTCATCCACGGCCCCAGCACCGCCGACTAGGACGTCGACCTCGGCCCGCTGCTGCTGACGGACCACTACCACGACTCGGCCTTCGCCCGAGTCGCGCGGCCGCCAGCCCAGGGCCTCGGCATCCCGCCCGTGGCCGTCAACGGGCTCGTCAACGGGCGCAACAAGCACGCGGGCGGCGGCGGGAGGCGCCACGAGCTCGTCTTCACGCCCGGCAAGAAGCACCTGCTGTGCATAGTCAACACGGGCGCCGAGGTTACGTTCCGCTTCGCCATCAACCGCCACCGCATGACGGTGGTGGTCATGGACTTTTTGCCCGTGGTGCCGTTCGAGACCAAGACGCTGCTCGCCGCCATCGGGTAGCGCTACGACGTCATCGTCGACACTGACCAACCCGCCACCGACTACTGGGCGCGCTCCGTGTCGATGATGACCTGCTCCGCCGTGAACTTGATGGCCTACGGCATCCGCGCCGTAGTGCGCTACAACACCTCATCAACAGCCGACCCCAAGGCCCTGGCCAGCACGCCGTGGGCCATGCTCGACGAGTGCCGCGACGAGAAGCTGAGCAACCTGGTGCCGCGGATCGCGCACGACGTCGGGCCGTCGGCCGTCAGGCCGACCTTGGCGTGCTGTTGCTGCCGCACGCCAACGACAGCTTTGCCTTGCGCTGGCAGGTCGGCAGCGCGCCCGAGCCCTACAACCGTTCAAGGGCAACCCGGTGGTCAAGCAGCTGCTCGACACGCCGGCCGCAGCCATAACGTCGGACCTGGTGCCCGTCGACCTCACGCGCCTGCAGGGCACCAACTGGGTGTACATGGAGGTGGAGTCGTTCCTGCCGCTGGCGCACCCGCTGCGCCTGCACGGGCACGACACGTACGTGCTGGCGCGCGGCGCGGGTTTATATCTCGAGAGCGTGGTCGAGCTGCAGACGGCCAACCCGCCGCACCGCGACACGGTCAACCTGCCCGCCAACGGCTTCGTCGTGCTGCCCTTCCAGACCGACAACCCCGGCGCCTGGTTGCTGCACTGCCACATCGAGTGGCACCTACACGGCGGCTTTGCCATGAGCATCGTCGAGCGCCCGCGGAACAAAATCCGAGGTGTGTATGCCGCCGCCGGCCAGGACACCGAGCTGCAGCGCGTGTGCCGCAACTGTGCCGCGAGCGGGCTGGAGGCGAGGGAGTGATGCTTGGGGTGTGGAATAGTTAATACTGGCGTTGTAAATATTTGTAATTGTGGGTTTTTTGTCGCCCCTGAAATTGCGAGGTCATGGTTTGTGCTCATCCCACTCTAAAGAAGCGTTAGTAATGCAATAATGAACGGTTTCTAGACGTACTTACTTGATTTGATGTTATCGGACTGAATCTGAAATTTGCTTCATAATCCCCCTTCGGTGACTGCCGTCCGGGACCGGACCAAACACTTGTAAGCGAAGAAGCGCTCGGTTCCGGACGGCGATAAGTCGCCGAGCGACATCCGCCGCACCTGGCCACTACCACCGCTTGCAAGACAATAAAGCCCCCAACGCGTCGCATCGTGGAATCTGTAATTGGCGGTGCGTTCAAGGGGGAACATGCCTGCAGCAAGACGATGCATTCCGACAGCCGAGACCCAGCAGGATGCCCTCGTCCTGCTCCAAACACACGGCCCACACGCCGAAAAGAGCTCAACGTCCGGCATCTGACACGGGGGAACGACGTTTAAGAGTCGGTTTTGCCCGTCTTTCAGGGTGCCTGGATGCTTCCTCGCTCTGCTGTCGCAACACGACAAGATGGCCTTCTCAGTGATGACTGCGCTAGCGCAGTGGACGGCAATATTCGTGCCGACACTATACACTGGTAATGGATTCAAAAAATTGACGGGCAATTCGCTTGCCTCGGCAAGCCCTGAACAATCCGCTGACTATATCCAGGCATGTCGGCACAAGACTCGTTGACGGTCCTGACCTACACCCAAAACGCGCCACCCAAGGTCATGGCAAAGCAGTGGCTGCACCTGTACCAGCAGGGGCCGGTCTGGGTGCGCCCCATGGTGCTCAGCGGCACGCTCGCCAACGGGTACCTGGCATGGTCCTGCAGCGAGGGCGACCAGCAGCGGCTCGCGTACGTGGCGGCGCTAGCCGTCTTCTTCGCGACGTTCCCACTGACGCTGGCGCACTTTGAGCCGGGGATCAACGGAGCGTGCAAGTGGAAGGTCGAGAGCCTGCTCGCCAGCGACGGCTTCAGCCTCCAGGCGTCCAACGGGTTCCCGTCGCCGTTCCGGCACTCGGCCACGGAGAGCAGCAAGAAGTGGGCCGACAGCGCGAGCATCGCCGAGCTCGTCGCTTCCTGGGGCCGCCTGAACCACGTGCGCTGGGTCATGTCGCTATTTGCGGCCGCCGCCAGTGGCTACGCGACGTTTTGTTTTTGAATGTTTTGATTTTGCGTAACATCGAGCACTGCAGTGATGAGATGAATACGTTAGGGGAGGGTTGGATGAACACTCAAGTTAACGTTAGTTGTTAATTAATTGTTGAGAAAGATAAACAACGGGTTGGCATCTTGCGTGCTTACTGAAGTACCTAATTAGTTGGCCCGACTAATTCGGGTTCTTGAAAATGGAGCTGACTGGAAAGAGAGGGCTTGCCGTAGAAGAAGAATATCTAAGAGAAAGGTATTTCCTGTTTCCATGTAATTATGATGTATCCATGCGCTCTTGATGTGAGGCTAGTGAATGGGATGCGTGGAGGTGAAGATTAGCAATGAATTAAATGAACAGGGCGCACTCGATTGGGTTTCTGTGTTTCAAAAAAGAAAGTTTTGAAATTCACGTAAGTGATCAAGAAGAAAAAGAACCATGCGGCGTTCAAGGTCAAGTAAGTCAACTGATGGACGGATGAAACCATCAACCCTAACCCGCGAATGGCGGGGCAGTTCTGCCCCACACGACAAATGGGCAGCGCACGGGCCAGAACGCCTCTGGTGTTAATTGAGACGCGCTTCACAAGCAACCCACACTGGAGAACGCGTCTCGACTCCCATGCGGACGCCCAGACTTGGAGTCTAAACCTCAGCATCTACCCCTTCAAACCGCCAACTCGCACCCCTTTCTCGCGCCATGTGCCCGTCCTGACTAAACGCACACCAAACACGCCCAATTGACGTCGAAATGCTGGCACCATCGTCTCCCGTCGCCTTCCCGTCGAGCTCGCCGCCCGCCCAAGCCAAGCGCCCGAGGCCCGCCGATCTCCCCAAAGCCCCAAAACCACAAAAGTTACGCGTCTTTGGCGGCTTCGTGGACGACGACGACGACGACGACGACGACGACGACGACGACGACGATGACGATGACGAAAATGACGCTATTAGGCCGCCATCCCCGAAGAGGAGGATGTTGGACCACGACACATCCGAATCTCGAGCTCAAACTGTCGAAACAACAGACACCCACAAAGACCCCCAGGAGGATCCCGCCGACACTCTCCCGGCTGCACAAGAAGTGATTTCAACACCCCCAGATAGCCAGTTGAACGAGGACCTAGACGAAGAAACCGAGCGCTATGATCGGCTATTCAACTCCCAAGCCGCACCCTCCCTGGCCCCTCGGCTAGACGACAGCCACACTGATACCACCACATGCTGGCTCTCCTTGTGCTCGGGCAAATCGATCCCAATCCGGGAGCGAAAGGCCGCCCCTGTCGAGTCCTACGTGTCCATGGTGGCGGCAAGATCTAGGACCAAGGAGGGACGTGCAAAAAAGAGCTATTTTGGCATCGACATCCACGAGCTGATGGACGCGGCGAACAAGCAGATTACCGACGCGCGCAAGGAAGCAGCTGCCGCACCCGTCACACCGCCAGCCAACCCCGACAATCCCATCCGCTCCGTCGAAGAGCGCCCTACAAATGGCAAAAAGTCCAAGCGGTCCATGATGTGGACCGAGAAGTACCGCGCGCGAACATTTATGGACCTCGTCGGAGACGACCTGACCAACCGCCAAGTTCTCCGCTGGCTGAAGCGCTGGGACCCCATCGTCTTCCCCCACGCCGCCAAAAACAGGTCGGCAGCTGCGCGCCGGCATGCACAGCAGCAGCAGCAGCAGCAGCAGCAGGCCGAGGAGGAGAAGCCGCACCGGAAGATCCTCATGCTCACCGGCCCGCCAGGCCTGGGAAAGACGACGCTCGCCCATGTCTGTGCGAAACAGGCCGGCTACGAAGTCATGGAGATCAACGCAAGCGACGACCGTAGCAAGGACGTCGTTAAAGGGCGCATCAGGACAAGTCTCGGGACTGAGACGGTGAAGACGGTCGAGAACAGGAAAGTGGAGCCCGGGAAGCAAGCAAAGGTCGCCCGTCCTGTCTGTGTCATTGTCGACGAAGTCGACGGTGCTGTCGCCGGCTCTGGAGCGGCAGGAGAAGGCGGGTTTGTTAAGGCGCTGATCGATCTTGTTTTGCTCGACCAAAAGAACAACTCGGGTGCTACCGGGTCTGCAGGCATGGGACGGAAGAAGAAGAAAGGCGACGACTTCAGACAGATGAGGCCTCTAATCCTCATCTGCAACGACGTTTACCACCCGTCGCTGCGTCCACTGCGACAGTCTGGCCACGCAGAAATCATCCATGTCGGGAAGCCGTCAGTCGAGGCAGTCGTCACCCGGCTCAAGGCCGTCTTCGAGAAGGAGGGCATTCCCTGCGAGAAAGATGCCGCGCGCAAGCTGTGCGAGGCTGCTTGGGGAATGTCCAGCGGGATCGACGCCAAACGGGGCGCCGAGAGCAACGCCGAAGGAGATCTCCGAGGCGTCATGGTCGTCGGAGAATGGGTGGCCGGGCGACTAAAGGCCGCATCCAAAGACGCTACCCCACACCTCACTCGCCTCTGGGTCGACAAGAATGTCATGCAGGATCTGGCTCACGGTGGGGGCGGCGCCAGAGGTCTCGGCCGCGGTAATGTCAAGGATATTGTCAGTCGCGTCTTCATAGAAGGCGCTGGTTTCCCCAAACAGGCAGCGCCGGCCGTTCTTCAGCCCAAGAATACCCGGCACGAGCAGCCGCAAGCCCAGCTCGGCTTCTCGGAGCATCAGAAGAAATACGCCATGGGCCGCCTGACAGAGATGATTGATACGAGCGGCGATGTCGACCGTATCATGACTGACGTTTTCTCCGAGTACCCCAATCGCGAGTTCTACGATGACTCCTTTCTCTCCAAACCCGACGCGGCCTACGAGTGGATGTACTTCCACGACAGCTGCGCGTCTCGCATATTTTCCAGCCAAGAGTGGGAGCTTGCCCCCTACGTCAGCCAGCCTGTCCTTGCTTGCCACCATCTCTTCGCCTCCTCGCGCCGACATCAGCCCCAGTCGGGCTATGAAAAGAAGTGGGGAGACACTGCCGACGACGGCGACGCTGCCCGTCCTCTGCCCTTCTCGGGCCCTCGCGCGTCGTTTGCAGCCTACGAGGCAGAGAAGTCCAACCGCGCTGCGCTGCAGGGGATCTTAGCGCAGCTCCCGCCGACCCTGTCGCGGAATTTCCGCAGCCCCGAGGACCTTGCGACCGACTTTTTGCCGTATCTCGTGCGCCTCATCTCGCCCGATGTCAAGCCCGTCGTCGTGGGTGGCAGCGACAAGTTCAGCTCCATCGCCAGCGTCCGGCGGGAGAGCGAGAAGGCCATGGTCCGGCGCGCCGCCCAGACCCTTGCCGAAGTCGGCATCACGCTTCAAAAGGGCAAGATCGAGGTGGACATAGCCACGGCTGGCCCAATAAACCACACGCAGTGGGTGTATCGGATGGAACCGTAAGTAGCGGGCCCTCTACCGGGACGGGCGTCAGCCAATTGCTCCTGTTTGATGCTGACTTTCACCCACAGAGATCTCGACATCCTGGCCACCTTCGAGACGGCCGGAGCCTACGTCCTCGGCTCGCAGGCGCCCACTCGCTACGCCGTGCGCCAGGTGCTCGACCAGGAGCTACACAAGACGCTCGTGCTGCGCGAAAACGCCGCACGCCAGGCGCGTTTCCAGTCGGGCGCCGTGGCCGGCAGTGCCCACGAGGAATACGTGTTCAACAACAAGGAGAACGGCAAGGGGCCGAGGACGGGCACTCTCAAGCAGCTGCAGAAGGACGCCGCCGCCGCCGCAGCGGCTGCCGCCTCCGCCGCCACCGGCCCCTTGTCGAACGTCAAGAGGGATTTCTTCGGCCGCGTCATCGCCCAGAAAGATCAAATCCCCGCGCACCTGCGCCCCGGGCCCCTCGGCGAGACCGATGCCAATGCCAGGGCCCGCAGGGAGCAGACGGCCGCCGACGGAGGCGCTGGAGGCGGCAGCAAGGTCTGGGTCACGTACCACGAGGGCCTGAACAACGCAGTCAGGAAACCGATCTCATTGGTCGAGTTTCTGCGCGGGTTTTGAGGCGCCGATTTTTATGATGGGCTGCGGTCTAGAGACTGGAAATGGGTAATCACATATTGTAGCTAGCATTTGCATCCTATTTTATTTTTCACTTTCCTCGGTCGTTGGAGTTGGTGAGCACATTGTGAATAGAGTCAGTTAGTCAGCCAGTCGCGTGCAGGATACATGTATTTGCTGGAACGACGGGAGCGCGTGTAATTGAGATGCTCTGTAGACAATGAATGGATGAATGAATTGATCTTGCGCATGTTGCCTACGTGATCCTTTGTTGATGTTTTGTTTTGTCGTGACTTTTTGTCTTGGGTTGCATCGCGCAACCCAATTTGTGAGTACGGATTTTGGAGTGGTGATGCAGAAGTGAGGAGTGCAAAATAATTGCCCAGGAGATTAACCCAGATTTTTTAAACAATTGCCCAAGTGCAATAGAGTCCAGGAATGCAAAGCAATGGCACTGCTTGCGCTGGCGATTGTATGCATTGCGGTGGTGTTGTGTTGAGCACGAAGTACCAAAATCCTGACGGGAAAGCGAGGGTGGGTTCAAGACCAAGTTTTCGGACCAAAGTCTCCAACAACAAGACACCCAAGCGGTCGCGTGGCGTAATGTCAGTGTTCTCCAGCTGTTTCGGCGAGATATCTCCACAAACTCAAAATCGCAAGTTTGCTAACAAACCCTCGCCCTACAGGGTAGCGTGTGGTCCTCCTAACAAAAGGGTCCAGACTGAGGTTGTGGGTTCGAGTCCCATCGCGATCGAATTTCTTTTTTTTGGTGGGGTTTTTTGCCTGGGGGCCTTGATTTCTTGTTGCTGTTCGTCTGGGTTTATTATTTTGTGGAAAAGATCTTGAACCTTTGCCATGCACCGCTGGTTTCCATTTCTGGGACATGTGCTGGCATTTAATTCGACGGCCATCAGTACGCGGACGGCACTTGACCTCCGGCTGCCGGAGGTGCAGCGTCCTATTCCCGGCCTTGGGCGATCGGCAGACCCGTGGCGGCGCGCTACGAGATGGCGGCTTCGCTTCGCCGCCGAAACCGGCAGAGTTGTTGCAGTGCAGCCAAGGCGACCGATCTCCATGCAGCTCGCGATCCTTTCCAGACAGACAGACGATGGGATGGATTCGGGAGTGAATGCCTGCGGATGAAATCGCCTGGGGTCAGAATTTGGCCAATGCCCGTCAGCATCTTAGGCGACGGGAAGCGGCGCAAGAAGGTGGCCGCATCTGCACCGGCCTAAGACGGCGGCCAGGAGGAGGCCCGGGACGGTGGGTGGGCGGCTCTTTTGCGACTTGTCCTGATTAGGGGGCCAAAATGTGCACATGTACGGATCAAGCAGGCAAACACTTGATCCCAAAAGGGCATTTTCACCTCCTAAATAGGCTGTTGTGCGAACCTCAACCTCGTAATGGCATCTGAAAGTCTGGACTAAAGTGTCTGCCGTAACAAATGACAGAGATTCGTTGGTTACGAACCAGCGAACAGGACATTTCGGATGGCTTTAATTCGTGATTATGGCCGCCTCCAAAATATGCAATCTACAAGAGTCACACCAACTCTCTCGACGCATCTGAATCTCCATGCAGTCATGAACCGAACGGATGGCGTGGAACCAGCCACGTCTGGCTGGGTAGTGGATATCGATTTGTGTTGCGTGCTACTGAATACAACGCCGGAAGAAACCACAACGGCACAACCGAACGACACTCTCATCTCGCCCCTCTTTTCACCGAACACAAATTAAACCCCTCCGTGCTACCTCCGTACCGTCCTTATTATTATTTACGAGTCGCTGCTGTGCGATGTTGGATGCAGCATGTCCATCTATTGTTCTTCCCCCGTCGAGGTCTGTCTGTCTGTCTATCCACGACCGGGCAGGAATATGGACAGGTGCCGAGCCGAGCGGCGATGTAGTCAATCCCTCCCCCTCCCGCTCAGTAGCTGTGGGGGCACAAGCCCACTGGTGGGCATCGAGTTGTCGCTGCCGCCGCGGCGCTGTGCTACTGCACTGCTGCTTGGCACCTTCGATCCTCCGTCCATCCAATTTCCATCCCGAGGATGGAACAATTGCGGTGAAGGACCCGACCGAATAACCTTAATACAGATGCGACGCTCATCAGTGGAGATGCGACCGCGGCACTCGCTGGCATATAACCACCGCTGTTCTTTGCTAATTATAAACGTGCTGCGCTGCTGTCGATAATGATAGTACAGACGATATTCCGTGCTATAACCTCGGCAGAGCAAACAAAGGGCGCAAAAAAGAATAGCTCCAGCCATGTTATTTTACCTAGTCGATGGCAGTGAAGCACACGTGGCTAGCATCGGTCAAGCTGTGACTTAACGGCCAGCTAGCTCAGCTTCAAGTTGCGGCCGGAGCAGTCTAAGCCACCTCCACTGTGCTGGACTGAACTGCGGGGAGCTCTGCTCTTCCGGCCTCAAGTGACGGGACGGGTGTCTCTCGGCTCGAGAGTCTCGAGTCCTCGACGGAAGACGGAAGATGCCGTTTTGCTCAATTAAACGCGACGCTCCAGGGATTTCTTTTGTTCTTGCACCGTGATTTCACGCGACTTGTCCCAGGACCGCGCCGTCGCATTCCGTGGAGGCTTGGCTGAAATTTTTTTTTAACATTGCCCCTTGCGCCGGATGCCAACCCCTTTTCCCTTGGCTTGAAGGTGGCGGCTTCCGTGGCTTTCGCACATTTGAGCAATTGGTTCTCGGCCGCGGGCGGATCTGGGTGGGCGTTCGTGGCGCTCAGTAATCTTGATAAGAAAGCTGCTCCGATATCTTGCTTCTTCAGAGTTGTTTCGAGATCGCGCGCCACTTGCTTCAACAGACTCAATGCGGACTGATAGGGCTCAATCATCTTGCACGTTGGGGCAGTGAACGATGAAATGCGCGGCTGTCAATGTTCAGGGCCTCGAGAGAGCCTTGGCTGGACCGAAAGACGTGCATATCGTCGCATGGGATTGGGGGGAGACAGGCTCGACGCGGGCGCAGGAGGGTGGGGCCAGATCGAACGAGGCCCGACAAGCAAGCTTCCAGCCGCATGGTGGCGCGGGACTCGCTTGTTCGAGACCCTTTTTCTTTGGATGTCAGTCTCCCATTTTCAATGCCGAGCACGAAGGTCGAGACCTCGATCGGTTTCAGTGCAATCCCACACTAGAGCCCAGGGCGGTTACAGGCTCCGTTACTAAGTATATTCTCCACGATGGTCTCCATGTTGGAGCTCGGTTGTTAGTGTAGTGTGCGGGCTCACCGCTGGGCCGTTCGCGAGAGCGTCGTACTGGCAAATCTCGAAGAATGCGGACGGGCCAGAGACTCACAAAGAAAACCTGAATGCCGTGGCGTCGTATCCATCGAGAGCCTCATCCAAGGCGCTTTGCTGATGCCAAAACTGAAGCGAAGGAGATACGCACCTTTGCACTACGTACTGTGCCCAAGATAACTGGAGTGCACTAGCTGGGGAAGAAGCGTTTGACGAAACTCGCCCGTTCCAACAGAAGCAAATCACCTATATCCTCCCGCGTTCCTTGTGCAAGTCCCGCGATACGGATGCTCTGTGAAGACCCAAGGCTGCTCCGTTTTCGCCATGTTTCTAATGTGTGTGAGCCAAAAAGCCACAGCAGTGACCACTAAATTAATATCATGATCCCAATGATAAGTCGCGCCAGAGACAGAAATCAAGCACAAACGGAGAGCTTCGCCAAGCATGCCCCAAGTCGCTTCCCGTTAGCTTGTCTGCCGACTGTCATGCAGCTAGGGCCGTGGCTTAGACGGGCTGGCCAATAAGGGCGGGGGTTGAGTGTCTGTTCCAGGCAGTGCCTGCCAGCGGAAGCGGGGCGCTTTGGATTTATCGATTTCCGCACTGGTGACATGTTTTCAGCCTTCGGGGGCATGGTGGCCCTCTCAGCTTTGGCAGAGGTCGCGGGCCCCGGCCACGCGCAAGGGTTGAACACACCCCGGGGCCCGGCGAATGGCAGCTTTCCAATAGTTGGGCGCCCAGACCGCAAGCGCTGTTTCTCGCAGGGAAGAAGCGGCATGCAAAAATGGCAAACGGTAGGGAGAGGAAAAGGCCAAGCCTTGTGGTGAGGCTCTGAGCAATCAGGAGTCGTGGGCGCGCAGATCGGGCGTCGACGGTGAAATGAGGAGAAAGAGACGAATACTAAAAGGACGAGCGCCTCTGCCCACCCCCCATCGTTTTGAAGCCCTCTCCTGCTCTCGTCATTGCGTCCTTGTCTGTACCTTTTTCTTCTTCTTCGTCTTCTCTTGTTGTTACCAGCAAGCTGTCGCGCCCTCGTCAACGCACACAACTACGACGACAATACTGCATAGCAGATTTCCAGAATGGGCATCCACGGATTAGTCTCGGTCGGCGTGCCGGCCAGCCAGCCCGTCTGGCTCCTCTACATCAAGGGCGCCATTCTTGTCCTCTCGGTCGTCATCCTCGGCCTGGCAGCTTGGTCTATCTCCATTTTCGGAGGCTATAACGGCGTTCTTGTCTATGGCACCGGCGCTGGCGGTCTCGTCATCTTCGTGGTATGTTGTCGATCTTGACTTCCTAAATTCACTTCGTTTTCCTCGCGTGGCCGGCCCCACGGATGGGTGTGTGGGGGGACCCCGTGTGGGAGCGCGAGGCTGGAGCTGGCAATCGTCTCGTTTGTACCGTTTTACTGATCCCAATCTGGCTCGCAGGTTATCAAGACTTGGATCGTCTACGGTGGCGCGCTCGCTCTCGAGATCTGGGCGCCCCAGTACTTCTATCGCGTTGCCGCTTTCGTCCTCTACATCCTCTCAATCATCTTCTGGCTCTCGGCCTGGGCCTGGTCCGCCAGTCTTGCAGGCCTTTGGCTCGGCTTCAACACTCTCGGCGGCCGTCTCCCCAAGGAGTACAAGGACGAGGGCTCCGCCCTTGGAGCGTGCGCTGGCCTCGGCGCCCTAGTTTGGTAAGCTTTGCGAAGATCATTTCTGGGGTGGGGGGTGTGCATTAGAACCAAAGGAACCGCGCAGTCCAAGGCTTGGTCCGCCCAATGAGCGCGGCCGGGAACTCGCGTCCTGAAACCCCGCACTCTGCACCCCAATTATAGCTGAGGCGTGGGAGGGGTGTGGAGATCACCTGAACAACTTGCAGTCCATCCCATGGGGAGCACGTCAAAATGAAGGCCAATTAGCTAACCCGACCGTGGTGTTCAGGGTCCTCGTTATTGTCCACTTCGTCTTCTTCACCCTCGCCGCCATCCGCGACGACAACCACGTTGCTGCCGCAGCTGGCCCCGGCCAGGCTGAGCTCGGTGCCGTCAAGGCCGAGGGCTACCAGCAGCCCCCGTACCAGCAGCAGCCCGCCGCCTATGCTGCCCCTCAGCAGCAGCCCTACGGAGCTCCTCAGCAGCAGCCCTACGGAGCTCAGCAGCAGCCGTATCCTTCGCAATAAGCGACGGCATGAAATTTGACAGTCGACGCAGCGGCAGGCAACTTGATTCACGATTCATTTTGCTCGCCGTCGCTTCTCTCCCCCGACCCCTTCTTGAAATGGTTCCATTTTTTGGATATATAATAATTTTGGTGCTCTTTGTTTTTGGAAAGGGTTGCTTGGTGTTTTTGGCGGTTTTGGGTTACTAATGTGGCCCGTCATGAGGATTCTTTCTTGGTTCTGCTTTGTCTCCATCGTGCGAGAGCCGTCCTGTCCCGCCCAACCTGCACATGTTCAATACCCACAAAAGATGTCCTTGTTTTAGTTGCAAATAAATCCGATATTCCCGACAATGTCTTCTCACATGATCTCACGACAGTGCCGGCAGCATTTGCATATCACATCCGTGTTATCTCAGCCATAGACTTCCATTTCACATTAGTGTCGTCCTCGCATCGGCCTCTCGCGACCTTGGTCATGGATGCATCACGCATACATGTTCCAGCCTTTTGGAATCACTGTTTCTGCTACCTACTCGTGAGATCAGCCATTGTGCAGTCACATTTACCCCTCGTCATGTTGACAACGGCGAGGCTCCAACATTTGCTGTCTCAAGACAGTCTTTTGCACAATTAGCGCACAATTCGCACAA
Source organism: Lasiosphaeria ovina (assembly GCA_033439765.1). Taxonomy (NCBI): domain Eukaryota; kingdom Fungi; phylum Ascomycota; class Sordariomycetes; order Sordariales; family Lasiosphaeriaceae; genus Lasiosphaeria; species Lasiosphaeria ovina. Next base: position 5,961,498 of record JAULSN010000004.1, on the reverse strand, counting down.
TTCACATTCACAAGTCCGGCTTGCAGCCTCGCCCCTCCACGTCTAACCTGGGGTAAATCAACCTCGCACACTCGAAAATACTCAACAAGCCAAGTCGAAATGGTGAAGCTTTAGAACGCACATCACGGCAGCCAACCCTGGTAATTATATTGAGGGGAAATGTCAACTTGAGCATCTCACTTTACTTTAACACTCACCCGGCGCTTCCGTCCGAGCCCAGTTTTCATCTTTCAGTGCCTCCAGATAAATCTTGATCCTCACCTTCTCCCCGGTAAAAATGCCAAAATCGTTGAGCTTGGACAGTTCCACTTCATACCGCTGGGCGTCCGACAGGCTCTCAATAGCCTCGCCTCGCTTCCTCAGCGCGTACTGGGCGCTGCCAAGGAAGAAGCAGGCACGAGTGAGATTGTAGAAGCGCTGCCACTCGTCGTTCTGCACGGCATCGGCCCGGTCCACAAACGCCCTCGCCTCGGCCTCGGCCTCGCCCAGACGCCCCCTGAGAATCAAGATCTCGACGCGGAGACTGGCGACATCTAGCGTCCGCCGGTCCCACGGCCCGAAGAGCGCGTCCAGGCGTGACAGGTCCGGTAGACACTCGTCAAAGCCAATCCACGGCGACCTCTGGAGCCGGCGCCGCGCCGTGTTGATCATCATGACGAAGCTGTTGTAGTAGAGCGGTCCGAGGTAGCACTCATCCTCGAACAGCTCCTTGAAGCACCGCAGGATCTTCTCCTCCACGTCGACCATGTGCGCCATGTCCAGCTGGCCGAGGCCGCGGAGAATAGACAGCCTCGACGAGTTGGTCTTGGTTAGCGCCGCGAACGTCCTGCAGCACTCGGCGATGTGGGTTTTGAGCCGCGCAGCCACGTCGCCCTGGCCCTCGGCGTTAAGGTCGTTGATTCTCTGCACCAAGTTCGGTATGACGTCGTGGTACTCGGCCTTGACCAGCGTCTCGACCTGTATGAACGCCGCCTTCCAGTAGTCGAACGCCACGCCAAAGTCGCTGCGCCGCGCCGCGTCGCTGCCGTTGTTGAGGTTGGCGCGGAACCGCTCCAGCGTTATCGACTCGGACGTCTGCGACCACGAGCTACGGATCAACAGGTCGTGTCCGTTTGGACGCCACGACCTAGCCTCAAACATGCCCCTGATCAGGGCGTCGACGTCGACGAGAATCTTCTCCGGGACTCGCCACTGCTGGATCACGGGGAGAGATCCGGGAAGCGACGGCGGCGGCGTGATACACACGACATCTCTTGTAGCAACCAAGGCCCGGGACTCATCTGGGAGAGCTGTCTGCTGCTGCTGGGGGTGTAACAGGCCTGCCCGTTTCGCGTGTCGCGCGACCTTGTCTATGTCGACAACCCGTCCGCGCAGAAAGACGGCCGACTGTTTGCCTTGGGCTTCGCGGCGGGCCTTGGTCTGAATGATCTGCAGCGCGTCGCCTCTTTTCAGATTCTTGCTATATCCCCACTTGCCAAGCTTCGTCTTCAGGGGCTTCGGTCTATTGGTTTGATTGCATGCCACCTTCGGTTAGACAACGATGCTTTGATTTTAATGCGTGCTTTGCCAAGCGAAACTCACTTCACGTCAAGATCGAAATCTCGCTTCAGAGTTTCTCTAACCTCGGCCAAGGTTTTATTCTCAGAGATATAGAGGTGGTATATCTCGTCACGACAGGTGTCGAGTGTGGCGGGCCTGGGTCCGAGCAAAGGGTCTGTGGCAGCGGGCTGTCCGGTGGAGGCGGAAGGCTCGAGAGGTGGCGGTTCGGCCACGGGATTTTCCGGAGAGTCGGTATCGACTGCATCTTCGAGCTGGTGCGAATCCATGGTGTTCCAAGAGCGCTATTATTCTGCCGTGACGTGGGCCACGGTGGAACTAGACGAATAGCTCAAGAGTCAGCGTGACCTTCCACTGGTATCGGCACCAGTCCAGCTGCTAAGCAAAGTGAAGAGGGTGGGTGGGCTAAATACATATCACCACGAGGTCAGCAGCGCGCTTCTCAGCCTGCTGCGTGCCTGGCGCCAAATACCATCGCGGCGTTTACCGGCTCGCAGCGATGCAGGCGCCGGGCGTAGGCCTGACCCAAGCCACACTGGCATGCGCAAGGCTTCGACCGACAACGCTGCGACTGGCTAACGACAAAAGTCCCTTGGTACGTACCTCGACTGGCCAATCACAAGAGTTCGGGGTGTGTCTCATTGTTAACCCAATATATTACTCATCGCAGCAGTGTCGTTGGAAGTGAGTTGACACGAGAAACTGTAATTAGACGGCTCCAATCAGAACACTATAAACGGGTGTTACTGTATTTTATGATTGATCATCTGTATATCAGTCGTTGAGTGTGGCCGCGGGCATCTTGTTCAGAGACGTGGAGGGTCTTGAGAGGTTTGCAACTTCGGTTCATGCTTTCTGCATAAAGTCGGCCCATCTCCTCACCTCCAAGTTCATTTCCTGGCCTTCTCTTTTCTTCTTTTCTTTCTTCAACACAGGCAAGCTTTGGGCAAGTCACTCAGGCCCCTGACTAACCTGTTCTATGTTCCCTCAACCCCCCCGGCGACCCCCGGTATCTTCGGCATACCGCCCTGCACCCAACACCCAACACCCAGGTCCTGATTCTCTCATTGCACCAACTCACCACACCACCCCTCCTTGACATACACTAAAGTACGTCGAGACTTTGCTTGACTCACCAAGTGCCCACCCTTCTCAATGATAGAATCTTGCTAACCTGTTATTCAGGCCAAGATGGTGTTCGGTATCAAGCGCGAGGACATCAGCGACGCCTCGCGGCTGATCACCGGCAGCCGGGCACCGCGCCCTGAGACGCGAGACGTAACCCTCGGCTCGTCCTCGCGGAAGGCGACGGGCCTCCGCCGGGACGAGCGAGCGCGTCACATGACGGACGACCAGCTCAAGGCCAAGTACCAGAAGAGCTTCCGTAAGATGGTGCGCCACGGCGGCGCCATCTTGGGGGCCGAGACCGGCGCCGTGGGAGCGGCCAAGGTGCTGCACGCCCCGCTGGGGCTGGACAAGCTGAAGGCGGCCGGCGAGTCCTCCGTCAAGGGCGCGCGCCAGGCCGTCCGCAGCGAGATCTACAAGCAGGAGCTCGTCGATCGCGGCTACCCTGCCGCCCTCGGACTGCCCGCCCCGCCGAGCGACGTCGGGCAGCTCAAGCGCGTCCTCAAGTCGTATGGCGGCTCGGGCGCCCGCGGGCTCGGCAAGGGGCTCTTTGACCAGGCTTCGGAAGAGGTTCGAGACCCGGGCGTGCCACGGGACCCCGGTGTGAGCCTGCCTATGAACAAGCGTGAGCATGATTACCACTCCCTCTGATCATGCTGGACAGCAGCTGACTAGCGTGGATCTTGCAACGTAATTAGCCATGTGGACGTTTTCTGACGGCAACGGGGGATTTATTCACCTCCCGCAGTGATTCTTGTATTTGTTCCGGGCCTTTTTTGTCTGGGTTTTGGATTATGGGATATAACACCACGGTCGTTTGAGCTTTGAGCAGTTTGGATTCCACTCTTCCCTCTTTTCGTTACACCACATTTTCTGTTGATGATTTGCACAAGTCTGAGATTGTTCACCCTTTTTCATTTGCATGACGAGAAGCATTGACGCAAGAATTGCGCAAGGCTCCCTCGTCTGAAGCGCAGCAGTCGCCACCCTGCGAAGAACGTTTTAATCAGAAGTGGTTTTAGTTTTTAAATTTGACGTTGGCATCTTCGTTCCTGCTTGCGTGAAACTCCAAAGATGCACCTGCCAATTCTCGATTTCCGTACACCAGCCAACCCTTTTAGGTTGGCCCGCTCAACCTTCAATACCCCCATTACAGTATTACGGAGTACTCAGTGGATTCCTCTTGTGATGACTGTAATTAATATGATCACCATTGGCTGGGGTAAGTACGGAGTACCCTGCCCGACACCTTGTTGTCCCCACAACAATTTCCCACAATGGAAAGACTCGTAACTTATGAGAAACGTGTTGAGGCGCTTATCTGCAGGGCTCTTTTACTGCAGTGGGCGGCAAAGAGTTTGAATCCAGCACTAGGTACCATGTAAGCCGATAGCCGTATACGCGGTACAAAATTTGGATTCAAACCTTCTGCTGCCCACCGTATGTACTGCACGCCGGAAACCAGCCTGAGGAATTGACGCGGACTGGACTAGTGCTCAGCGTTTGATTGGGCAAGAGCGGCAGTATCACAGATCCGAGGCTGCAGACAGGACAGTGTGAATACCGCTTGACCGGGTTCCTGACCATCCTGTCGGGCCACGGAAGCCAATCACGAGCGACGCGGTGTGGCCATCACACGGCGGCCACGCCAGGTTCCTTTCCTGCCTGGTCTCCTGTTTCAACTTCTCTCCCTCAAGTTGCATCACCTCTGCGGAATAGGTATATGTATGTACATAATATTGCTTGGGTAGGTCCCGGCCCTCTGCACCCGTCATTAATTACACTGCCGACCCAACCTTCTTCCTCTAATTACACGTCCGTCCTGATAATCAATTCGACTCGAAACTGAAATTGACCTCATTACCTAGGCAATCATTGATTAGACGCAGCACAAGTCGCCAGAATGAGCGTGCATCTCGACAGCAGTGCAATGCAGCAACTCGATGCTGAGCAGCGGGTGCTCCTGGACACGGTCGACGAGCTGCGCATCCTAGGCCTCGGCCGCTTCGTCGACCTCCCCCAGCTCATCGTCGTCGGCAACCAGTCGGCTGGCAAGAGCTCGGTCCTCGAGGCTATCTCGCGCGTCAGATTTCCCGTCCATGATGGCGCCTGCACCCGTTTCGCCACCGAGCTTGTCCTCCGCCAGAGCTCCGTCGCCAAGATCGACGTCAAGATCAACAACGAGAGTCTCGAAGCCCTTGCCCAGACTGCATTCAGCCAACAGGACTTGCCTCGCATCGTTGAAGAAGCCAAACAGCGCATGGGCCTTGTTGTTGGCACCAACAGCTTCTCCGAGGACGCTCTGCGCATTGAGATCTCGGGCCCCGCCCTTCCTCAACTTACCCTTGTTGACCTGCCCGGCCTTTATACCGGCAGTTCCGAGACCCAGTCTTCCGACGACGCCCAGCTCGTCCTGCGTCTGGCCGAGAAGTACATGAAGCAGGAGAACAGCATCATCTTGGCCATTGTGTCGGCCAAAGACCAGCTTGTCCTGCAAAGCGTGCTGGTCGAGGCCAAAAGGCACGACCCAGCCCGCGAGCGCACCTTTGGCATAATCACCAAGCCAGACCAGGTCGAGGAGGATTCCGAGAACGAGCAAATCCATCTCCGACTAGCAAAGAATCAAGAATCCTCGCACCGACTGGCCCTTGGCTGGCATGTGCTTCGCAACCGAGGACACAAAGAAGCTGCCTTGTCAGATAAAGAGCGCGACGAAAATGAGGAGCTGTTTTTTCAGTCGGGGTCTTGGTCAAACATCAGCCTCTACGACCGCGGAATCGGAAAGCTCCGCCACAAGCTCAGTCACGTTCTCTTCACCCACATCCAGCGCAAGCTCCCGGGTCTCATTGACACCATCGAGAAACACATCAAGCAGCGACAGGCTCGGCTGAGGGAGCTAGGCGACCCAAGGTCGTCGCCGCAGGAATTGAGAAAGTACCTGACCAAGATCAGCTCCCTCTTTCATGATTTGGCCTTGGATGCAGTGCGAGGCAATTATGTCGATGATTTCTTTGGCGGCTTATATCCGAGTCCTGACGCCGGATTCCGCGAAAACTTGCGCGTCAGAAAGCTGCGGGCACTGGTTAGGGACGCGAACCGCGCCTTTTACCACGTGCTCGAGGTAAAAGGCGAGAGACGCCGGATTCAGTGGGACGCCGAAGACGAGAATCGACGCGAACAGACGGCCCCCAAATACCTGCAGGATTTAGTCGGCCGCTACGAGTTCGAAGACCCCGCCTTCGTCGACATTGCGGACCTAAACGAGGAGCTAGAAGCCATGGCCTCGGAGAACCAGGGCACCGAGTTTCCCGGATCCCCAAACGACAGGCTTACTCTGCGCCTCTTTCGAGATCAGTCGAAACCCTGGGAAGCCATAGCGGCCCGACATGTTGACTTGGTCATCACCTACTGCAAGTCCTTTGTCGAGCAGCTTGTATTTCACGTGGCCGGCCCCGATACCAAAACGGCCGAAGCACTGTTGAATGGCTATGTTGACGCCTACTTTGACGGAAAGAAGGCCGTTCTCAAGGCCAAAATGACGGAACTGTTGCACCATTACAAGCACGGATACGATCCACAGCCGCTACATACGGATTTCAATCTCCGCATCCTCCGTCGACGGAAGGAGCGGCTTGTTACACAAATGACGGACAGGCTACAGCACGACCAAGCTGGCTTATCTAACAATCAACAAGGCTCCACAAGGCTCAGCCACGAGAATGTGAAGCAGGCAGTGCTGGAAGCCTCTGCCGAGCTCGGTAGCGAGTTTGGCACTGAAAGAATCATCGACAACATGCTAACATACTACGAGGTAACTGGAGGAACTCCTGAAACAAAACGTGTGTACGGTAATGCTAACATGTTCCCAGATGTCGCTTAGAACCTTTGTGGATAACGTTATGATCCTCGCCCTTGAGAATTGTCTCGTGAGCGAAATTCCCGATATTCTCACCGCAGACAAGGTGCACGACATGAGCGACGAGGTTGTTTTGAAGCTCGCGTCCGAGTCAGCACAAGTTCTCAGGGAGAGGGAAGAACTGGAGACACAGCTGGGAAAACTACAGAAGGGCTTGAGGGCATGTCAGGTGCACAGACCGCGGGTATCAGCTGGTAAGTTTCATATGCGGCGCAATTCTCGTTACCCTTCTTCCAAGCTACTCGCGGCATTTTAATATTTGCTGTGACTTGTTAGCTGATGTCTTTATAATAGAGCTCTTGCCCGACTTGCCGAGTTCCGTAGACTTGACGCTGCGACTGAGCTCTACGCCTAGAGGCAGACGTGCCGTTACTTCATTGCCAGAAAGCCCCAGTCGAACCGCGACCCCGTCGAATACAATTCCGCCACTATCGAGTCAATCCGTGGGTCCCACTGCGTCTTCAGACCTTGTCTCGGACTCGGATCGATTAACCCAGCAAGACAACAACAACACCATAGGTCATCTAGATGCCTTGAGAGCGCCCGATTTGTCCCCAACTGCGTCTACAGCTTCCGGTACTGCGAGCGAGAGTGAGGAATTGAGCATACCATCAAAATCCGGGACTGCAGCATTAGGTACATATAGTGGCGAGCAAATTTCTTTACCGTTGGCTTCAAACCTGGTAGCAACGTCATCGGTCCAGCCTATACGTGGCGGCCTATTTGGAAACACGACGACTGCCCAGGCCGCCTCTCCTGGCTTACTCGGGTCCGCTCCGAGTCAAGTGGGACAGACGGCGGCCCTGGTAGCGGCCCCAGCTGCCGGCTCCGGCTATTTTGGGGCCGCTCCGAGTCTAGCGGGACAGACCGCAGCCCCGGTGGCGGCCCCAACTGCTGGTTCGTGGCTGTTCAAACCTACTCCGAGCTCGGTGGGACAGACAGCGGCCCCTACTCCTGGCTCTGGGTTGTTCGGGACTCGCCAGTCTACAGGTGGCGATTTCTTTGGACGGCAGACAACTATTCCAGCCGCCTCTTCCGGCGTGTTTGGGGCAACTCCAGCAGGAGGGTTATCGACATCTCCTGCTCCTGGCAATGTGTTTGGGGCAGCCCGTCCTTTTGGGGCACAGGCAGCCCCGGCCGCCTCCGTGACGCAGGCCGGAGGCTCATGGTCTAGCTTCGGAAATGCGACTTCTGGTGCCCCTAGAAGCACCGCGGGTGAGTTCTCAAAATAGCGAGCCGCCATTTGTATTCTAGTTGAATTATGATCTCCGTATATTTGGATAATAATAACCAACCGTTATATCAGGTACGTTTGTGAGCCTGAAACCGCCTGTCAATGGCACCAGGGTGCCTCCTTTTTATCCTACCTTTGTTGATAATAGAAGAGAACCTTCTGATATGTATGAGCGCATGATGAACATTTCAGTCATGGACAAATATAAGTCTTGGTCGACAGAGGAACTGAGGCTGGAGGACTATCGTATTGGGGGTCATCCGGCGTAGAGTTTCCGCTTCTTAATTAGGGGCTTGTATGGATTATAGTATTGAGATTGTCCCTTTGTGTTCCTGTGCTTGGCTTCCTCTGACGGAATGGCTCTGGCTGAACGAGGTTAGATTGAATGTAAAGATGATGTTTAAGTACCTAATTGTGTGGGAAAATAAGTTAGTCTCCATATGGAAAGACTGAGGCTGCACGGTATGTGGTGGAATTTGGAGTTCAATTCAAATCTCAGTTAATCAGCAGAGTGTGCTTCTGGAGTTTGGAGCTTTGGGGGCAAATCTCAGAGATTTCGGTTCATGTTGTCGCATATATCACATTGCTGGGCAGATTGGCTTTAGGTGTTGAAACCCTTGTTAGAGTAACAATCACAACAAGTGACCTTGGGTCTAGCGTTGCCGTCATGGATGACACGCGACAGGAATCAGAAAAATAAATAATATCGAGTGGCTTGATGTCACCATGAGTTGCCGCAGCACTGTAGAGCCTGGATAAGAAACAATAACAGCGGGACTAAACACATTGGTGACTGGTGTGCCGTCATGAAAGCTGCGCGCGAGACTGAGAGAGAGCACGCCATATCTCAACGGCGCTGTGGAACAAACTTTGATGTCCTCTCGCGCAAAGTAATTAAAGCTAAACGTGGAACAAGTTAATAAGTAAGTTAGTAGGTAGCAGGATTATACTTGCCTGCTGATTTATTACGGACTCCCAGGAGGTGTTCGAATCAGCATGCAGACTTTGAAGCTGGGCACTGAGGTAGGTAGGGGTAAAGACGCGGTCGGTCCATTTCTGCGTATGTCCGACCCCCACATTCCACATTCCACATTCCACACCACACCACCCACGGGTCCGCTCTGCCTGCCGGGATATTTTGGCTGACTCCGTCTGAGCTTGGGGCCGAGCTGTGATTGGCTTGATCAACAGCTTGATGCCGTTTACGGAAGGTCGGTCTGGCCGGTCTGCTGCTAACAGGTCTAAGCCGAAACGGGGCTGGCTGCTCACACTTTGCGCTCGTCGTCCCCCATCTCTCACGTCTCACTTTGTGACAGAGAAAACAGAGCATCACACTCAACCACTAACTTTAACCGGAATCACTAATCTACTCTACCCTACTCTACCCCCTTGTCACATCGTGTCGCTATAGCAAGTCAGACATGGCTTGGTTCACAAAACATGTCCTTGTAGACCGAACCGGAGTATTTTATTAAACTAACGCTGAGTGGTATCCTTATTGCACCAGAAAATCAGAGTCGTAGGCGCCCCAGAGAGAGAAGGACAAAGACAGAGGTATATTAAAGAGCAACATGGACTTTGCTACGCCGAATTGAGACAAAAACCTAGTTGGAATCGGAGAACTTGCCCTCCAGATTCTGGAGGGTACTCTTCAGGGCCGTCTCGACATCAACGTGGAAGAAGGGCCTGTTGATGCCGTACAGGGGAACCAACCGGCCGCCAGCCGACTTCTCAGAAACCACAGCGGTAATCTCGCCCGACTCAATGTCTTTGGGCTTGGGTGTCACATTGACGACGCTGTCGCCGGGGCCAGCATCTGCGACGGCGATCAGGGGACCGGAGCCCGATTTGCCCGACTTCTCAGAATATTCCGTGTCCAAGCCGAATCCAGATCCCACAAGGGCCCGTTTAGACCACTTGTTGCTGACCGAGGCAAAGTGCCATTCGACCTTGTCGGGTTTGGCGTACCGATTGAATTGGTTGCGGATATCGACGAGTGCCTGTATAGCTGTGACATCGAGATGGTTGACACCGGTGAAGTCGAGAATGATGGCGCGGAGTGTTGGGCGGCTGGCAATCTCGTCGTGGTTAGGGTCAGCGCCGCGACGCGGGCCTGGGTCATTCCACGGACGGTCCTGTCACACAGAATTAGCATGGACGAACAACAACCGAACCCACGTCGCCAGACAAGGTCAGCCACTTACGCCCAGCTTGGTGTACTTGCTAAACTCGGTCTTGCGGGTTTGCTTGTAGATGCTAATCGTCAAGTTGTCGAGATGACGCGCACAGTTGAGATAGCTAAGGCCCTCGCCGAAGCGGTAGATGAAGACACCGGGATATGGAGACTTGATCTCAACCTCGGGATTTGATAGGTCGGCCCTGTCGAGGGGGACGAAGCCAGGATGTGACTTCGCGCCATCAACCTCATCTCGAGTGACGCTCGTGGCCCCACGAACCGTGTCTCGGGGGGTCGAGGAGACATTCACCTTTCCGAGGAACCTGCCCGGGCTCTTGGCCGCTCGGAAGAGGTATACGGCCATAGATATGGATACCGTAGTATAGATACCATTATCGATCGTCGTGAAGACGGAGACAAGTACACCAGCAAAGAAGATGACAACCTCGATGGGGGAGGCCAGCCAGAACTTGTAGACCTCCTTTGGAGGTGTGATGAGATCGCCGACAGCGTGGATGATGATGGCAGCCAAGGCAGCCTGCGGGATGTAGAAAAAGACGGAAGTCAGCGCATACAGGGCAAGGAGGACGACGACGGCGGTAAAGATGCCAGCCAACGGTGTCCGCACTCCAGCCTTGGCCTTGATGGCTGTACGCGAGAACGATCCCGTGGCCGGGTATCCCCCGAGGAAGGGCCCAAAGATGTTAGAGAAGCCGATGGCCACAAGTTCCTGAGACGGGTTGATGATGTAATTATTGACCCGACCGAACGACTTTGAAATGGCAATGTGCTCAATGAGAAGAACGATGAGGGTGGTGGGAATGTTTGGTGCGAGAGCGTTCAGCATGTAGGTATCAAAACGAGGAGCGCCAGTATGTTGGAAGCCTGTAAAGTTTGTCAGTTAATTACAGAACCTTGGGCAAGCGGTGCGGGTGCGCGCAGAGTCGCTTACCGCTTGGGACAATTCCCAGGATCCTGAACTTGGCATTGGCAGAATTCGAAATACCCCTGTTGACTCCCCAAGCAACGAGGATGTAGAGAATGACGACGAATGCCATGCGGAGCGTCGAGATGAAGAACCAAGTTCTGGCCCAGTTTGGCTGCCTCTTGCCCATGAAGGTACAGAACCAGCGGATGAAGTAGAGTGCAAACAAGGCCGTCAGGCCCATGGCAGCATCCAGCTTGGACCTTGGCAGACTCTTGAGCGTGTTGATGATAACCAGGTACGTCGGGTCACGCGTGTTGACATATGCAGAGGTAATACCCAGCAGGTTGGGCACCTGGCCTGCGGCAATATTGAGGGCGGACCCAGTCATGAAGGAGGCAATGGCGGTCAGGGAGATCAATTCGACGATGAAGCCCAGTCTGAAAATACCCAGGGCGAACAAGATAAGACCAGAGACCAGAGCTAGACTTCGCGCGATGTCCGGGCCTTGGAGATCGGGGTAGGCTGCCTTGGTGGAGATGACAATGCCTCCCACGATCTGAGACATGACGGCAACGGTCTGAGAGGGGCCGTTTCAGCTTGACCCTGGGCGGGTAGGTTGACTAGAAAAACTTACACCAATGGTGATGTCCTTGGACGTTGCAAACGCCCAGTACAACAGGAAGCCGACAAAGGACGTGTAAAGGCCATACTCGGGAGGCAGCTGGGCCAGTTGGGCGTATGCCATACCCTGGGGCACGACAACGAAGCCGACCGTGACACCTGCGGGGGGGTACCGTCAGCAATAACACAAACATGCACATGCGACTTGGACACTCACCGGCGATAAAATCGCCCAGGAGCCATGTAAAGTTGTAGTGGAAAATCCAGCCGAGGAAGGGAAAGAGCTCATGGAGGTAGGCCTTGACACGAGGGCCTGTGGGGAGGAGCCAGAACAGCCAGGCCCTCACGGAGGGTTCATGCTCGACGTAGGACCCATCTTCGTAGTACGACGAGTCGTCGAGGCGCAGCTCGGGGTCGATTCCGAAGAATCGCTTGACGCGGTCAGCCAGCGGACTCGGAGCCATGTTTGCTGGGGACGTGATTGAGTGCGGAGCTTAGGAGGAACGGGGCCGGCAGAGGTAGGACATTCTCCGCACGCAGGCTATATATATACATGTATGTCCACAGTCCACTGCAGCAACGGACCGTGCCAACCGGGGCTGGCTGGGCAGCGAGAGCTATTTCCAAGACGGTGCACTGACAGCGAAGGCGTGCTCGTCAGGACCGGCCTCGTCTTTGTCGCTGCAGCGAGAAAGTGCAGCTAGTCAAGCCACCAAGGCATGGAAGCTGGCGGCCGACTGGAGGTGGTGGCAAACCAGGTAGGGGGCTTGCCCAGATCCCAGACCGATAACAAGCACAAGCTAGGTTGGGGGTGCTACCTCTTCCTTTCCCTCGCGTGCTCAGCTTCGCGGGATTGCTGCTCTGCTGCTGATCCTCCCAGCCATGTGGTCGGGTGCGATGACACACAAGAATGCAGATAGAACCCACCAAGCTGTGAACGGGTGCGGCGAGGGGCTGAGATCCGGCTTGTTCAAGCTGGCTGGCGAGCTGGGGATCGGGTTCGAAGTGCGGGATGCAGGTTGCGGGTTGCGCGCCAGGTTCCAGCACTGCACTGCTCCACTGCATGTAAGAGCCCTCGCCCATGCCGATATCCATGCCATGTCCACTTCCCATGCCCCTGCTGATGATGTCGGGCATGCAATGTTACCTCCCTTGTGCGGGCCAGAAACCCTATTCGGGGGGTTGTGCGCGTTCGTTTGCGCATGGATACACGGGTATCCAAACACACAGTAGAAGACCACTGCCGCGGGCTGATCTTGTTAGCGGGCTGCATTCTACGCAGCTACAAAATGGCGTTGCGGATGATCTTGTAACTAGCGGGAGGAATTTCGAGGAGGGGTAAACGAACGGGCCATCCATCAGATACGGGCCAGGCAGGGCATGGAGAGCTTCGGCCGTCGAGAGTCTGCGAGTTTGCGTTCCGTTTCGCGCAGCAACTTCCAAAGTTCCAAGATTGTCAAAGTAGGCAGGGATCTGGACGCAATTCGTCAGAGATAAGTGGGCGTTGACGAGCTTTCGCATCATCCTCAAAGGCAGCCGGCTGGCCATGGACATGGATGGCCCTTTGCGATCCCTGGTACCCGTCCAATCTGGGTTCCAACTCCCAGTCGTCCTTGATTCGTTGGCGTCGCTGTGCATGCACCAGATGAGGTTTAGCGCCGTGTCGTGAGGTACCAATCGAGGGTGGGTAGCAAAGCACCGGGACCTTTTCCGTCCCTTTGGAAGGCTTCGAAACATGCATTGAGCTCCAACTTCTGTCGACATCGACTTCGATCTCGAAAAGGGACAAAAGAACGTTCGATATCTGGGCAGACGTCAACGACTCATCAGCCGCGATGCGATCGATCTCTGGGCGTCCCGACATGCCCTGGTGCCACGGCGGACCAAGGCCTCGCGGAAGCTTGTTTGTCGACAGAGGGGGCTTAAGTCAGTTGAAGAGGTCGGTCAATTGGACGACTGGGAAACGGGCACAACGCCACCACTCTTGTGCGCGTCTCTTCTCTCTTGGCTGCTCCAAGCAGTTGCTGGGCATCCTCTGGGCGGTTTCTGGGCAAATCCTGGGCAGAAGAGAGCTTACAGAAAGAACAATCCAGTGTGTCACCTGCCTGCCATGCCAAGTTCCACTGCCCGTTGAGTCCGACAAGTCGCTCTTCCCTTTTTCGCCTTTGGGAGTGTGAGCGACTTGTTGACGGCCTCGGCGGGCGCCATACACACCCAGTGTAGCCTAGTAATTTTAAACAGGCTTTTTGCCAGACGTCTTTCATTGCCTATTAATTTAGTAAGGCACTTCGTACCTGCTCTCCCTCCGCAGATCTTTGGAACAGACAAGTAATTGCTTTCACGGTTTTTGATGCTGTCCAAGACTCTCAGCCGTTGCCCGTCTCCCCATTTCCCCAAATGGACGTTTCCCCAAATGTGAGTGGGGCGGCAACGGACCCCATGTCGCTCTGGCCCACTCGGCGCGTATAAAAGGCTCACCCCGCCCGCTCGCTCAATCACGCAATATCCAGGGACGTCTCGCGCCATCAACTGTCGACGACACCCCCCCACATTCTCACTCAGCGTGTGGCCCCCCAGCAGCATCTTCGAGCTTCGAGTCTCCCCACCCCTCACTGCCGCGGAATCTCCCTGGCCCACTAAGGATAATCGAAAATCCAATGGAAGCCATGTCGAAGCGGTGAACCCCTTTTCGGCAACGGATCCTCGTTCGAGGCGCTGACGCTCGCTAACGACTTTTCGCTAGAAAGCCACAAACTGGCGTGTCTTTGATCACCTTCAGCCTCACCCGTCACCATTCACCATCTCAACGCCGCGATGTTGCAAAGACCACGGTTTCTCCCCCAAGGAACGTGCAAGCCTCTGACAAAGGCCCAGACTCTTAGCACGTCGATCTCGACGGCTGGGTGCCGATCGTTTGATTGTTAGCAGCTCTCAGGATGGCTTGCCGTCTGATGTCAGTGTTAATGATGGCCGTGCGGCGGCACAGAAAGAGATGCCTTTGGATTTCGATCTTGACGTGACATGCCTTGAAACGAACGACACAAATCGAGCGACAGGCCTCTACATTATTGCGATGGTCAAGAAGCAAATGAGATCTTGGGGCCGGCCTGTTGATAATTAACTTAGGTAACCTTTCCCCCTCGGAGCGTCTTTTTCATCCACCACATCATCGTCCAAGCGGCTCAGCCCAAATAAACGAGAAATCTCCACCTGCAGATAAGCGAGCCCATGCGCCCGCCGTTCATGACTGTCGGCTCCGTGCTGCTGGTACAGCTGAACGGGCTGGAAATCTCGCCTGCGTCCCCGGACTGCTGGCCTGCTGAGCTTCATGGGGAGTCGGGGACCTCAGCTGGACCCCAGAGACGAGACATGGCAACCTAGGAGATTGTGGGGTACTTCCCGGCGCTCTGGAATTGTCTTTCTCCGGCATCATGACTTCCGTGAATTTGCAGGGTTGCATCCTTCGCCAATATTACTGCGGGACTTTTTCATGTAGGTGACGATGCATGTCCCAAGCCACTTGGTGCATAATTGCTTCTTAAAATGCAGGCGTGACCACATCTGTCGCCCATTTGTCGGGCATCACAATTACAACGACTGAGGCAAACCACTAGCGGCTCCGACTAGGGTGCTTTGAGCAATGGCGCAATCACGCCTTTTGACGCGATCCGAGTCCAACAATCGTTTTAGCTCCCCGAGAGAGTCGGCGACCTTTGACGCACCACCCTATCACAGCCGCCGACTTCACCTCTTTTTACGTTGTAGTTACGTGAGGAGCTTTGCACCCCCACCTTGGCTTGTTGGGGCACGGCTGTTGCTTTCTTTTTCTCGCTCTCACGCTTTCGGAATTCAGTAAGGCTCCTCCTAGGCATGAATCGAAACGAGAGGGAGAGACTACCTTGCTGTAGGTAGGCGCCGCACACCCGCAACCCGGAAGGCCTTTGGGTCTGAGCCGGACCGAAAGCGGGGGCCTGGAGAGCCTAGACTCTTGTCCCTTTTGTTTTTGCGCTGATGATGATCTGCCAAACTCCGAGAATGGTGTGCTTCTGCTTGGAGTTAACCGTCGGCCGCGTGATGAAGCCCAAGTTCGCTGAGCTGCCAAAGAGTGCAAGACGCCGCCTCTCGCATGTCTGATCGACGCTGTAGTCTCTCTCCGTGACTCTGTCCATACTTCTCGATTTTCAAAAACCTGTTTGCCAGACAGCAGAGGTCGGATCTCTCGCAGCCGCAGGGCTGTGTTGGCAATCTCGACGATGCATCCTGTGGCTGCTGCTAACCGATTCACAAGTAGCAGTAGCAGCGCTGCCAGAGGAAATCTCGCGTTTCCCGAGAGATACTTGGACAGCCCGACAGGCTCCCCCGAGCCCGACAGCACGATTCATCTTCCTAACGATGTTACCGGCCACGCGCAACCCGTTGCTGCGAGCTTTGATATGCTGGATTCTGGACATGGAATTTCCTCCTTCTGGTCGCAGAGCTGGCTGGAGCAAGGGCAGCCAGTGCTCCATCAGAATTCCCTCGTGAGTGATCCGGACAGACGTCTAGCCCCGTTGCTGGAGCCTAATGCCGTCTAGCACAATACAGGGACGACCTCTCCACATCCGGTAACCAACTACGCTGTCTTTCCCGACACCCCGATACTGACCGACCAGGTCGACTGGGACATGCTCCAGGCGGCAGCTGATCAGGCCGGGGATCTGTCTTGGGCGGCCACACATTCAGAGGTCATCAAGATCGAGGACGACTCCGACTCGATACCGAGCCTCAACGATGGCCTCGAAAGCATCTGGTACCGACAATCATCATGGCCGCCGGCCCAAAAGCTCAGGAGACAGAGCATGCCGAAAGTGGCGAAACCGTCTAGGCTGTCGACTGCGGGAAATACCCAGCACGCCGCCGCCGCTACCGCACACACAAATAGGCGTTCCCACACTTCAGGACTAAATCATTACCAAGTCCAAGCCCAAGTTTCCCAGCAATCGCCCTTGTCTCCCCAGTCTTCGGAAAGCAGCCAAGCCGCCGCCGCCTCAGCAACAGCCGACACCGCATTTTTTTCCGACGATCCCTCGACGAAGCTCCTCTGCAAACGTATCGCCCACAAGCTGTCTGAGAAGAGCCGGCGGAACCGGCTAACAGTGGCGATACGCGAGATCCAGAAGCTCATGCCGCAAGACCCGAGCAGCATCACGTCGCTCCCACGGCCACTGCTGCCCGGCGAACTGTCACAGTCCACCGTCATGGATGCCGGAGGTGGTGGGGCCTCGGCTAGCAAGGTGGACGTGGTCGAGTTGGCGGTTGGCTACATCAGGAGACTGAAGAAGGAAAACGAGGATGCCACGAGACGGGCCGAAGAGGCAGAGGAACAGCTGCGAGTTTGTCGGGAGGCCTTGGCCAGGGCGGGGGACACGGCCACACACCAAGAGCACCAGGAGTTGCCGGCAGTGGAGTCGGAACCCGAAGGGGGCCTAGATGCAAGTGCATGTACGAGTACGAATGCAGGTCAATGACTTGCGAAGTCGTGAATGAGTGTATGCGCGCGTAATATCCAGACAGTGGTCTGGTTCGGGCGTCTTGTTCAGTCGGCGTCAACGCTATCATCCTACCGAGCCAAGATTAGCGTCGAGATGCAACGTTGATGACGGAACGATATTACATGGCTTGATTACAATAATTATTAATGTTACCTCCACAAATACTTCAAAGTGAACCCGACTGTTGATGGGCCGTGCTCGCGTCTGCATCTAAACTATCCTATTGTTGACTCCCTGGTTGATGTACACTGGACGACCCCCAGCCATCGAGATTCAAGGACCAGATTAGTCATCAAGACGTGAAGTCCGAATAGAAGAAAAGTCTCAATAATAAACCATCACGACCCTTGACTCAGTTGACTAAGCCTTTGACTGAACCACTCAATACAACTCGATCTCAACTCTCAACCCCCTCCGTGTCAAAAAGCCGTATCTGCGTCTTTTATGCAGAAAGCCTAACACCAGCCACACGCGCCTCATGTCTCAATTGCGTGACGGTGGCTTGACTGCTCAAGGGGGGCTCCCAGTTAATAGCCGCACCCCCGGGGCTGTTCCAGAGCCCACACGCCGCGCTGTGACAACTGACAACTCAAATTGAGCATCTCTCATTATCCCATACTTAATTATTGATTACTTTGAATACCAACTGCAAAAGATTACTGAAAGGGACGTCAGTGTTGCATTCAGTTTCATTCAATTAAACCTTGAATTGGTAACCTAGACTAGATATTTCATGCATGCATTACAATGAATGATCTTAGTTTCTGTGGTTTGTATTTCTCTTCTCTTTTCAAATACTCTTGGTATTATCCACAGCTGAGTCTAGCTGTGTGGGTCCACATCCGGCGATCCGCGGGTTGGGTCGCTGGGCCTCAACTCCTGAAATGGCAGGAAGGATTCAAAGCCGCCTCCCTTCCCCGCACGTCGCAAAGGTGCAGGTTTTGGCCGAGAAAGCTGGCCTGATGCCTAGAGTTCCAATTAAAATTGAAATATTGCACCTCTTCAAATTCCAATCTTTTTAATTAGACTTGACGACTCCAAATATCGCCATGGTTCGCGTCGCCAATACCGCGTGGCGCGTCTTTGGGCGCTTTGCCGACAACACGAAGATCCTGAGCGTGAACGCGGCGGTATACTCCCCTCTCGCGTCTGAAAACAGCGAGTTTCGGCTCCTCCATCTGCACCCGGGACCGCCAGACTCGACCGTCAACGCCTCCTTGACCACCCACCCCCTCCTGGACGGCAGCGCGCCCGTGTACGACGCGCTGTCCTATGTCTGGGGCGAGCCGCGGTTCACGTCCGTCATACACATCAACGGCTCGGCCTTCTTCGTCACAAAGCACTTGGCCAAATGCCTCAATGCCCTGCGACTGCCGGACCAGGAGCGTCTGATCTGGATCGATGCCATATGCATCAACCAGAATGACATCCCCGAGCGACAGCAGCAGGTTGCTCTCATGGGCCACATATACAAGAATGCGGATAAGGTGCGCGTGTGGATCGACAGTGACGTCGATCTATCCAGTCCGGCCGTCCAGGGGCTCGTGAACTTTCCTTACGAGAACACCACTGTCGGCGACCTCGGCAACGACCCCGAATTCTGGCTGCCTCTCAAGGGCTTCTTCACCGATCCATATTGGAACCGTCTGTGGGTCCAGCAGGAGCTTTTCTTCGCCCGGACCCACGTCTTTGTTGTTCCAAACCTGGAGATTGATGGACGCCGCGTCGACAGCTTCCTAGCATTGCTCATGGACATTGCCAACCGTGATCTTCAGTACAAAAGCGGCTGGGCAAAACTGCACCTTGACTTTGACGTCTTCTCCCAAGTAAAGATGCTGGGCTTCCTCCGCACTCGGCCTCGCGTCCCCCTGATTCAAAACTTGGTCACAGGCTTGATCTTGGAAGTCACTAATCCCCGCGATCGAGTCTATGGTATGTTGTCGCTAGCTAACGACGGAGACGACCTCCTCCGCAACGGGTTGACCATCGA
Organism: Lasiosphaeria ovina; assembly: GCA_033439765.1. Taxonomy (NCBI): domain Eukaryota; kingdom Fungi; phylum Ascomycota; class Sordariomycetes; order Sordariales; family Lasiosphaeriaceae; genus Lasiosphaeria; species Lasiosphaeria ovina. The sequence goes on along the minus strand of JAULSN010000004.1, from coordinate 5,942,420 downwards.
CTATAAAAAAGCCGTCGGCGCCGTGTATATGGACACGGCGCTCGCGCACATCAAGACGTCGGGAAACCTGGATTTCCTCCAGCATGCCTCACGGCCTCCCGCATCCGACTCCTTGCCTTCCACGGCCACAGATCCTGACAGGCCGTCCTGGGTTCCCAACTGGGACACCATGACCGGCCGTTATATAACCTCCCACCCAGCAACTCGTGCAGACTGCCGCATTCCGATCCTCCGCAATCAAAAACTACCGCCTCCACCCGGAGTCCTAAAGGTCCATGGACTGCGCGTCGCTGCCATTGCCCAAGTCTACCACGAGTCAAGCAGCTGGAGGGTCGACCATCTCGGCACGACAGTGAAGAGCCTCGATGACTTTTGTCAAAAGGCACTTGAAACAATAGAGACAGAGTCCACTACAAAGGATGAGCTGTTTCGTCTCGTTATCCGCGGCCTTATTGCTGCCCGAGCGAGAGAGCTTCTCCCCAAGTTTTTAGAAAGCGAGGCGGAGGTGCTCAAGGCCCTGCACGACATCGCCGATGGCTCCTCCGAGTTTGCCGCGCTCGGGCCGGACTTCTGTCGCGGCAGGTTTGACCCCGGTGATGTCATGGACCCCGTGCTAAAGCACGTGGCCAACCGCATAGCGGACGCGAGCCGGCTCGACGGCATGGCCTTCACCACAGCCGGCCAGTTTGTCACGACGATCAAGGACTCGGTCGCCGTTGGGGACCACGTCTGGATCCTGTTGGGATCCGAGCTGCCTATGGTTCTGCGACGCACTAGCCAGAGTCACGCCCCTGAGGATGTCATGGAAGAGTGGGAAGTAGCTTGTCCATGCTTTAATCCCGAGCTCAAGCGCGGCGGGCCACTGGCCGCCATTTGCGGCGAGGATTCCAATGTCGTGGGTGTCCAGGGGATGCCGAAGGATAAGCATATCCTGGTGTATCGAGCCATGAGTGAAATCTGGCTTTGCTAGGGCGAGTGGGGACATTGAGCCTCGCATGGGTTTGAGGGTATAGAAACGACTAGATCTGGAATCTAGGTTTTTCTGTTCGTGGATTGCCATTTTTGAACCAGCCCGGGTTGACTTACGGATGGCTGCGCCCTATCAAGTTGAGGCCCCAAAGTCCAAATCCGGGACCAATTGCCGGAGGACACAAAATGCCCTGCCCACGTTCTTGAGGCAGGCTACTTTGGCACGCCTCACTATGACCTGGGACGGAAGCCACCTAACGCGAGGTATTGAAGCGTTCCGATCGAGCATTGTCGGCGCTCTTGAGACGGGTATTAGGATGATAAACGTTGTCAGGACAGTCAGATCAACATGATATTAGCACCAAAGCTTTCGGCCTGGTCTTTTCAATCTTGAGGCGAGTGTCAAGTAACACTTGGCGGCTCTCAACGTATAAGGTACTCACGTTGTAGAGGTATGAGGCCGACTCTTCTAGAGGGAGGTGCTCAACGCTCACTCACTGGCTGCACGTATTGTTTCCGAGGCCCTGCCCTGCACCCCCATGGGGTTGGGCGTTTTCGTGGAGGCAGTGCTCACCACGTCATTGTCTCACACTCTTATCCGAATCGGAACAGCATTTGATGTGAAGCTGCGGCGGCAGGCCCTGCGATAGGCTCCTAGTTTGCAGGCGGCCAAGGCAAAACCATGGTCTCCGGGAGGGAGACTGGTAATTAGGGGCGCCCTTTACTTATCGCTCTACCTCACGGCCTACCACAGCACTCTACGCAGTCTTGGCCCCTGGTCAACATAATGGACCCTCTCACCATCATAACTAGCGCCATTGCTCTGGCACAGCTGGTCGACAGACTAAATCCAGGCCAGCTCCAGCATCGTCGCTATCGCGGCGCACCAGGCGAGATTCACGCCCTGTCGGCTGAGATTGTTCGCCTCCGATCCCTTCTTAATATCGTATCCGAAGCCATAACCTCTTTTCCACCATCAGCCACACGCGAGCGGGCAATTCTGGACGCTCTCGGCGACTGCCGCGACACGCTGAATGAGGTTGAGGGTGCTTTGTTTGCATGTCGTGTCGACGATGACACTACTAAAGCCGCGAATCTCGGAACCCGAGCTCGACTCCAGTGGCTCGTCAAGAAGCGCGATATCGAAACAATGAGACGGAGGCTCCGGGACGAGATTGCATCCCTGACTTTGATTCTCACTCTACCCAGAGAGTTGACAGTGGAATTCACCCCGACACCTTTAACCTCGATGGAAACGATGATCGTGTGCCAACAGATGCATGCCGAGACTGATAACGGAGCTAATCCAAATCCCGTCCGGCCAAGGTTAATATGCCACTGCCAAGTCCGGACGACAAGACGCTTTCACATTGCCCGAGGTACCCTCGGGGCCGTGATCATGACCCGCACCCGCCCCGGCGGCGACAGAGCTCTAGCTTGCCATGTTGATGTGTGCCAGAAAGGCACGACAAGCTGACCCTTCACATACTACGGCCCGCGTTGGCTTCTCGGCGGCGGCGGTCTGGCGCTTCTCTTGGGATATGCGCAGCGCATCTACACGGCCCTCTCCTTCCCCCGGGTCACGCGGCCGGACTCCGAATTCATGATGGCCATCCGCGACGGCAAGCTCGAGAAAATACAGAGCCTCCTGTCTCAGAACCGCGGATCGGCCATGGACATTGTGGCGCCGTATGGCCTAACGACGATCGACCTTGCCATCGTGTATGGTCAAACCGAAGCCGCCCCAGCTCCTTCTCAACCAAGACGCTCAGCAACTCCCTTCCGCAGCCTGGGACCCCCGCGACGTCGATGAGTACTTTACCACCTGCTCCTGCATCGATTTGCTCATGCTCCACAGCGCCATCGTCTATGACTACGTCCAGCTCTCCACCGTCAGCCAACCGCGCTACTATGACCCCATAATCCAGCTCGAAATGTCCACTTTCAGTCCCCTACAAAAAGCCGTCCTCGGCCTCTCGCCAATGTCAGTTGCCGACGTTCTCGCCGCTCGCAGACTGAGGCCCGTCTCGCCCTATGACGAGGACGAGAACGACATCAACGCCGTTGACTCATACCACCGCACTGCCCTCGCGTGGGCCCTACGCAAGGCCAGGCCAGCCAACGTCGTACGCACACTGCTCGCACACGGCGCGGATCCTAACGTGGCTGACTGCTACGGAAATACGCCATTGCACATTGCCGCCGGGCGCGGCGACACGGCCAGCATGGCGTCCCTGCTGGCCTTTGGTGCGTGGTTCGAAGCCCGTGACCGCTTCGGTGCTTCACCGCTACACAACGCCTGCAAGGGCGCCGACCCGCCCGCCATTAACCTGCTGCTCGATGCGGGAGCCGACATGTCCGCGCGCAACGCCTACGGCGAGAACGTAGTCATGCATGCCAGCCACGGCATCGACCCAGCGCGCAGGCGCTCCAACCTCGAGACGCTGGTGGCTAGGAGGGGAACAAGAGCTGAGGGGCGGCCAGGCTCAGAGCTGGACCTGGATGGAGCCGACGAGTGGGGATATAACGCGCTGCTCGATGTCGTGGTGCTCAATGCGGGCGAGACGATTCCGCTGCTCGTCGCCGCGGACCCCGGAGCCGGCGCTCGCCGCATGCCCGACGGCAAGACATTATGGCATCTCGCGGCACGGGCGTCAGATCTCAGAACCCTCGAGGTGCTGGCGCAGCATGTTGACCCCGGCGGCATTATCGACGCCTCCGCCCTCGACGCCGCCGGCTGCACGCCGCTCGACTATGTGCGCCGCCGGAGAGACGCCGCGGGGCTGCTGGAGCCGTTTTGCTCGCTTGTGTCGATGAGGGCGCGGGCTGTCGGGGGCCCCGGATTCGGAGAGAGGGGTGGGGCCGGGGGAGATGGAGGAAGCGATGGCGGCTCTGAGAGTGAGGGGGACGTGTTCTACGATGCCGTCGAGTATGTCGAACATGTCGCTCTGGTGTGAGAGTACAGGATGCTCAGGCGCAACGCAGATTGTCCTAAAGGGGATGCTAGCTGTCTCCGTGTCCATGATTGTTTTGAAATTCGGGTGTCTAATTATATAGTATATAGGGGATGTGAAAAGATGTAGCTCAAACTGCCTGGCGATAAATTGGCTCGAATGCAAGACACTGAACACAGTAACAATTCATCCGGGAGACGGTCAGATAAGGTGCCCTTGCCAGTATGAATAATCCACAAGTTATGTGGGTAATCGCCAATATTCTTAACATGCCAAATCTTATAAGCAGACGATCGCTCTTGAATATAGTCGGTCTTTGTTGGTTGAGTGGTTATTGAATTTCAGTTTGCGGAGAGGAGCAAAGTACCATCAAAGAAAGTCATGTCACTCCCTGTCCTGTACAGTGACCTGAACTCTGTGGAGAAACAAGAATCAGACGAAAGAGGCTATTATTGTAGCCGATGGCGGCTCTTCTTGCTAAGACATGGGCCCTCGTGCTATAGTATGAGATGTAAGCTTATCACGTCTATTCATTTCACTCGGTATTCTTAACACGGTCACACAGTCGAGGACAGGGGAAAATCACAGTAGCAGGGTGTAGGAATTACTGGTCAATCAGGGCATGCAGCTGCAGAGCTGTAATTAATTGGTCAACAAGCTTGGAGGTGCATAACTGCGGGGAGCTGGCAAGCGCACCGACCGCCATGCGGCACGTGCACAGCGCACGCCTTTCACGTGACCCCGGGACATCCCGTAGTTCGCGATCCTTTTACATAGACAAGAACAGAAGAATACAACCGCCAAGCCCCCCCATCCTTTCGCAACGGTTACTATAGTGACTAGTACGAATGGCCTTGTCATTCCAACACAGGGATTCATGATATCGAAAGACTGACAGAGTAAACTGCTTTCAGACATAGGGTTGTTCGGCCCACTCAATTTGAAGCCTTCCTGAATCCATAGTGGTAACATTACGTTTCCTGCCCCCTTTGACCGCCATTCGCACCCTGACGTGCTTCATTATTTTCCGAGCTGTTGGGTCCCGAAGAACTAGACCCCGAGCTACTGGGTGCACCACTGCCACCACGCACTATGGGCCGGTTGACAATGATGGAGACGGGCCAGGTGGAGAAGCTCGCATACACCGTGTAGCCAAACTGATCCAGAACGCCCAACATCTTCAGCACGGCCTCGTCTTCCCTCTCTTCATACACCGCCATCCCGGAGCCGGGATAGAAGCCGCGGACGCCGTGTTGGAACCGATGGGGGCCGACGCGGGCCAGGACGGCAGCACGCAGATCCTGTGGGAAGTCGCCGACGATTACCAGCTCGCGCGGGCAGTGCATCGACAGGCTGAACCACTCGCAGAGGACGGGGCGCTCCTCGAAGCGGGCAAAGATCCAGTTTTGCCCGTCTGTGTAGTTATTGGTTATTGATCACGTCTTGTTATCCAGGCAGTCCGCAGTGTCTAAAACAAGAGGAGTTACAAAAAGGAAGGAAGAAAAACTCACCGACACGCTGAAAATCCAACTCGGCCGCCACGATGGGCGAGTGCGTCGGCCGCGCTAGTATGTGCTGGAAGATCCAGCCGCGGTCGTACAGCGCACGCACGATCTGAAACTGCAGACGGATAAAGTCGCGCGTCATGGTGTCGAAGCGCGACGGGCGGTATAGCACGCCATTGCCGCCCCTGGCCCTGACGCTGATCGAGCGGCTGCGGCTGTCCTCTGGTGGGGTGCCGCTCCCCGGTGTATTTTCTACGCCTGTTGGCCAGTTGTTGTTGATCACCAGGCCCAGCACGTCGAGGTCGGGCTGCGGGAAGTTGACAAGATTGAAGGTGATTTTGCCCCTGCGGATGGCCGTCGAGATGCTCACGCGGTTGGGGGAGGGTGGGGATCGCGGGCGGACTGGCGGCTGGACTGCGGGAGCTACAGGAGCTGCAGGTGCGGTGGGAACCGTGGGAGCAGCGGGTGCTGGGTAAGATGTGGGAGACGTGTAGGTTGCGTAAGCTGTGGGTGCTGTGGCAGCTGTGGGTGCTGTGGCAGCTGTCGGTGCCGTTGGAGCCTGAGGCGCCGTCTTTTCTCTTGACCCTTGGGTAAAAGACTGCTTGGAGATGCTTTGTTGTGGAATTTGAGGCTGAGCAGGTTCATTGTAGACAGTCTGCAGCGGCATTGTTGAGGCGGTTCTAATTAGGTGGGCCGATAAAGATGGAATGATGGTGGGTGGGAGCTTGACCACCAGAAGCTCGACTCCCATATTCTTTCGTTTTCTGGAGGGGCGAGCAGTGGAAATGCAATTGGCGTTGGTCAGCATCAGCGTGCACCCCAGCGAGGCAGTTGCGAGCTATGATTCCATATCTGCCTGTCTGGGAAAGTACAGCTGTGGATGGCTCGATGTCGGGGCCCATCCTACCTATGCACGGAAAGTTCTTGCCGCTGTTGATGAATGAGGCAGGAGCAAGAGGGAGCAGCACAGAAGCGTGACTTCCATGTTGCTGTTTCAGATGCAGACAATAATCTCGGAACGCGAAGTTCTCAGCTGTACCAGCATTAATTAGACGGGACTAGTCTGGTCTAAGGCTGGTTGCAGGCTGCCGACACGCTTTTGCAGCCACGTCAAAAGCATCCATCATGCTATCGTACAATGAGTTTGTGCCCGCGACCGTCATATCCGTCCCAGTCCACAGCTTCCCTTCTCTTGTGGGGAACAGTATCCCCCTCAATGTCGTTGCCAGATTCACCAATCCCCTGAACTCGGCGTGAACTCGGCGGTGATGCGATCAAAGTTGCCCGCCTCCACGTCGGCCGTCTTGCGCCTCACTTGGTCAACTGGCCGCCGTGATGCCACTGAGAGAGAATGCTTCCTGGCAGCAGTTGCAGCTGGTTCTCTCCGGGAGGGACGGGACGCTCGCAAATGGCGAGGAAGAGAAAGGTGTACAGGAAGGACTCGAGGTCGTGGCGGTATGTGTGCGGTTTGTTGGGAAGATAGGCCTGCAACACGCCAATTGCATGGAAAGGCCGTGTTCCAGTGCTTTCAAACTCCTTCGCCGGCACTGATTGCTCCCGAGCCATGCCGAGATCAATCAACACTCCCCTTGGATCCGCGGCGTTCCTCTTGGCGGTACCGCCAAGAGGGATGATGATGTTGCCGGGGCAGACATCCCGGTGGAGAATCTCTCCCTCTTGATACAGTGAACGATGGGCTCTAATCGCATCGCGCAATGCAAACAGCAGGTCTGGGACGCTATTGGCTCTGTGCAGCGATTCGCCGAGCGGCGATGTCACTACGCAGCTGAGAAGTCTGTTCCCGACTTCCCCTCTAACATGCTCGGCGTCGCCCGGTGTCTCTAGTATCTCGACTATATGGTCGACAAGTGTTCCAACATTGTTGAAAGGACTCGGAGCTGCGGTACCTCGCAACAAAACTCTCTTGGCCGACCGACTAGCAGACCCCGGTGTGAAGCTTCGGTGCTGCAAATGAGTTGGCGGTCAACGAGCTGAAGAACTCCCCAAACTTTTCTTTCGTTGGAATGCCCTAGCATCGTGGCCTCGGACTCATGGCCAACCGTTGACCACTTGATCTTGACCACGTACTCCCAGTGCTCAGAGAATGTCGGAACCGTCACCAACCGCACCACTTGGCCAACTCGCAAGACCGACCCCCAGCAAAGGCGTATGAGCTCACAATACAACACTAACCAAGAAGTTTGCCATGGCTGTTGCAACCGTGACGAGGTTCCAGTAAGGCTAGCGCCACCGAATCTCCATCCAGGTGCGTGTGTCGGTTATTGATGCAGTTGCAATTATCATTGGAAGCGTTGGATGGCAATTACCTTGTTAGTCATAGCGCCCACGAACCTTGTAGCCGCCCTCCCCTTGAAGGTGCGTGATTGTGATTAGGAAGTTGACCAAGTATATGGAAAAAACTTCCAGCACCTTGTTAGCTCAACATTCCGGTGTACATGAAGATAAAAGTGACAGGCATATGACATCGGATAGGTGGGTTGCAGAAAAAGGGGCGAGTGTGCCAGGCATTCGGCAAAAACAGACAAAACTGCTAACTTGGCAAATGGGGTCCAGGAGAGAGTCTAGTTGTAGTCGCGGTTGCACGGAAAGTGAGCTTTGCTGATTGTACGACAGTTGCATCAAGTTGGTATTGATAATACTACAGCATGTCGACTATCCTGACCGCCGTTCTGGCCCAATGCAACTTCAGCGCCATTGGCGCCAATGCGGTCGATGCAACCTCGCAAAATCAAAAAATTGGTATTGCTGTTACACGAGCCAGAGAGACGAGATAGAGTTGCCATTTGGTTCCGTTCTAAGCAGCCCAAGAAACCCAATCAAAGAGCTTCTCACCGCCGTGCCTGCCGCCGTGCCTGCCGCGTCGTCTACCTACTATGTATTGTACCGTGTGAGACGGCTTGTTGGGGGCCAGTTTTGCACCCGGGGCTGGGGTCAGGTTTATCCTGGAAACTCATCCCATTGATATGTCGACACTGCCTACCGGTGTCTTCTCCGCCTTTAGCAGCCGCCCGTCGAGTATTGCATACCGAAATTTCCGGGTGGGTGGGAGATGCTACCTCAGGCTCGGAGCCGAGGGTTGTATTCGCCAATAACATGCGGAAATTCTCGAAGCCCATCCATGTTGCATTGGGTCCAACACACGCAGTGATTAATTACACTACAAATGGGAGGTCGATCCCAGGAACCCAGCCCAAAACAACACTGCTTCCCCTGCCAAGACGGCCTGCCCTCGGGACGTCAGCAACCGTCCGCAAGGGAATCCAGTCGATTCTCTATCGCCGTGACAAAGCTCGGTTGACTAGAACGACGTCAAGATGAAGCGGCTCGCCCGTCTTATCCCCATTGCCTCGGTGGCGGCTACTTTCATAGCAAGTGCCAATGAAGCCTGGAGTGGCTGGGGAGGGTCAATTCTGAACAACCACTGGGCCCAGACAAACACGGACATCACGTCGACGTCCATCAGGACGCTCGCGCTGCAGTGCACCGTCCCGGACACGGTCGGCCAGAGCGCGCCGCCGGCCTTTCAGGACAACTACGCCTACTTCCCGACGTGGAACGGCTCCTTCGTCGCGCTCAACTACAAGACGTGCCATGTCAAGTGGCGCATCAACACAACGCAGGTCATAGTCGACTTCGCGCCCATCACGCCGCTGCAGGCCATCGCCAACCAGGCCGTGGCCAGGACGTCGCCCCAGATCGACGCCGCCAACAGCGTGCTCTTCTTTGGCACCCAGATTCACGCCCTCGTCGTCGCCGTCGACCTGGCCACCGGCGACCTGCTCGCCCGCAAGCAGGCGAACCCCCACCATCTGGCCACCATCACGGCCAGCCCGACGCTGTACGACGGCCTGCTGTTTGTCGGCGTATCGAGCGGAGAGGAGAACGCGGCCTTCTTCACCGGCGGCGCCTACGAATGCTGCTCGTTCATCGGCAACGCCGCCGCCTTCAGATTCAAACGCGTCGGCGCGGCGGGGGGCAGCTTCACGACCGTGTGGAACGTGACGACCATCCCCGCCAACTTGGCCGCGGCCAACGGCACGGGCGGCCGGTGGTCGGGCGCCGGCATCTGGGGCAGCCAGCCGCCCGTCGACGCCCGGCGCAAGCAGGTCATCTTCGCCACGGGCAATATTTACTCGATCCCGCTCGCCTACGTGCCGTGCTCTCAGTCCGACGACCCCAGCTGCCTGCCGTCGTATATCTGGCAGGAGTCCGTGTTCGCGCTCGACATGTACACGGGCCGTGCCAACTGGGTGCGCCGGCTCAACAAACTCGACGCGTGGTCGCTGACGTGCGGCGCGCTCGGCTCGCCGCAGAACTTCACCCTCTGCCCGCAGAAGCCCGGCAACGACTACGCAGTCGACCAACAACAGCCTGTGGGGCGCCGCGTCGGCCGCGACGGCTCGTTGCTGTGGCAGACGCCCGCGCCCGGCGCCAACTACTCGGTCAGCATGCCCACCGCCGTCGGCGACGTCGTCGTCGTTGGCGTCACGGGCACCGCCGGCTTCTCGCCGCCCGGCCCCAGCGCCCTGCTCGCTCTCAACAAGGCCACCGGCCGCGTCGTCTTCGAGTACCCCATCCCCGGCGCCTGGCAGGGCGGCGTCGCTGTCCAGGACAGCTACCTGTTTCCCGGCACCGGATATAAGGGCGGCACGGGCGGCGCGTTTTACGTATTCAAGGTGCGGTGAGAGGGGGCGGGTGCGCTGTGGTTACTTTCAGGGGTGCTGTACGAAAATGGTAGACTCAAGACTCGTACAAAATTAGGGGTGTTTTGCCTCGTCGGTTGTGTCAAATAAAATTACCTACCTATTCATCTTGTAATCCCGTGTCTTTCTTTGCCTTTAGTAAAGAGCTTTCCAATTTACATAACTTGAGTGAAGGTACTGACAAGGCTATAGGACCCACAAGAGAAAACATATGCAATCATGCCTGCAAAAGTAATATGGCGTCCTGATTAGAGACGTGACGAAATGTGTCATCCGGCAAGAAAATGTATAGGTAAATATGAGATTACCGCGCCCATAGATTCCCAGGACAAGGCCACATGCTAGCTGGCGAACATCCCAGTCGGGGTGCTTGTCCGCATCATGTCCTTCTTCCCAACTACGGATTTCGCGAATATCCGCCTCTCCTGCCGCTTAATGACAGTATCTGTCAAATTGAACATCTTTGATAATAACTTTATACTTATCTTAGCGTTTTGTCGAGGCATGTTTCTAAATTTGGGTATTGAACAGTTCGTGAGCGTGAGACTTGGAGACTTAATTTCTCGGCTACAAGCCCACATTTTATTCCCGCTACTACGGGCTATATACCTTTCTACTAGCAAAAATTTACCCCCCAGCATTAATATCCCAGTTCTCGCCCCAGATCGAGGAACACTTCGACCAACAAACACCACACCCAATAGCAAACACATGAAACGACATACTCTTCCTTTCAAATACGAGTTCGAAGGATGTAGGTTCAGAAACGGTTGAAATCCCGGCGGCTTCATACAACTCCGTAACCTAAGAAACACGAGACTTCGCACAAGCTTAAGGACGCTTTTAGTTCAGCCTATAGTTTTGTTAAGGAGGTCAGCTTCAAGACCATTTTCAGCCGCAGTGGTACAAACCTTAAAATCAGCAATAGGCACAAATTTGAGGCCAAAGTTGATCGTACACATGGCATCTTTGTCCAAAGTCCTAGACTAGATATATAGAACTATATAGGCCACGTCACCATAGTCGCCCGCACGCGCACATACCCCGCATCTTTTTTTCTCTTTTCCTTTACTTCTTTACTTCTTCAACGGCACCCACTTCACCGCACTCGCAGTACACTGGGCCGCACACAGGGCACGCAAGGCACGCAGGGTTCGTAGGGCACGCAGGGTACACAGCCCAGGTCAGGTCAGGCCAGAGCAGGGCAGGGCAGGGCAGTTAAGTCAAATCAGGGTAGTCAAGTCACCTAGCAGGCAGGGTACGTAGGGTGGCAAGCGGTTGCCAAAATAAAAGAGACTCCAAATTGATAGGGGAGGTCACCTGTTGCAGCCACTAACAGCCACTAATAAATATCTAACAATTATTTCCATTTCCACAGGTGACAATCAACAAATATGTAGATTCTATGGTAGTGCGAATGCAGGATGTGTTAGCTAGCGAGGGTCAGATGACGGGTTGGTGGGGTGATAGTACAAAGAGGGACTTGGCAGGGCTAGTAAATTTTGCCTGTAAATAAGTACCTGTAAAGTACGCAGTCTCTTTTATTTTGGCAACCGCTTGGGTGGTTATATCGTAGACTATGAATAGCCTCACTTTCTTATGGTGGGTAGCTGGACGTAGCTAGGTATACCAGGTCCTGTACTTACAGGGCCTTCAGGACCGACCTAGTGCTGCGTAGCTCGCCTAGGTGACGCTCAATAAACCGTTGTAATATAGTTATGCGAGCGTTTCACGGGCTGAAAGGCGCCGGTCAAATTATAGTATTTGATCAGCTATATGCAGGGGGGAATAGACTCTACGCTATGTAGAGATCCGCATATACTAGCGCCTCGAAACAAGTCTTTTTCATAAGCCCGTGCCAAAAACGTTGTGGGCTGATCGTTAAGACTTCAATTTTTGACCCTTTTAACAACGAAATGGACCCAACCAAAAGTGCCCTAAGCGTTCGTATCGCTGCTGCTTCCCCGACTACACGAGTAGCGCCATAAGAGACTACAATATGCGGAGGCATCTGAAGGATCAGCATGGCATCGAGATTCAGCAGCGAGATGTGGCGGCACCATGCGAGCGTGGATAGCGCTTACCTGCAGTTGTTGTTGTCTGCTTTGTCGGTCTTCACCTACCCAGTTATTATTGAAGTTTTGCGACCCTGCCAGGAAATATGATCTGAAGGAAATTGTTTGCCTCTCTAGATAACTACTATGATCCCCTAAAATCAGCCACCATAACCGCGAATAAAGAGAAAAGTCAAGCTGAAATTCGCCTCAAACCCCGCCCCTCGCTGCTTATAGGTCAAAAAAATCTTGGCGTCTAGCCTCCATATTAGCTTGTGTTACTAGACGGCTCTCGCGATCCATCTGCCAACTTCATCATACCCTAGCTCGTTCTCAACTTCTGATTCGGACCCTCCAGCCCTTGGAACACCATAGATAGGTACCTGTTTAGATACACACCCAAAAGTCCATCCAAAACGCCACCATCATGGCCCAACGAAACCCCCCTTCCGATTTCTCCGCACTGAGCGCACTCAAGATCCCCTCGCCAACTTCCAAGCCAAAGGAATGAGATCCTCGCTCAAGCAAACACGCAACTCCGCCAACTAGATCTCAACCCCGACAACCAACCCGAACACCAAAACCCCTCTCCCGCCCGCCACAAAATGCAGTTGAACCCACCTCAAACTCACAATCTGCTCCGACCGCAACCCCCTCCCCAACCGCCACTGGTACGCTAGCCTCCCTGCACCATTTGCCCCTCCTGCTTCACCTCATTTGCATCAACCACCCCTCTCGCGCATCTCATGCCTCTCCAAAACCACTTCGAACTGTCCCCCACAGCGTGCGACCTATACTCTCCCCGCCAGCGCGCTCGGTACCTCTCTGCCTGCGAAACTGGAAACTTCGAAGAGTTCCTAACGTGGTGCGAAGAGAGAAGTCTTGAGTGCAGGGAAGCGGCTGGTAGGATCTGGAGATTAAAGCGGAGAGGGATTTGGTAGGAAAGAGGGCGGAGATGATGAGCGCCTCGGCGGGGGTGAATGGACTTATTGAGGTGTATAGTGGGATGGATGTTGGTTTTGGCGGCGAGGAGAGGGGGGAGGAATGGGGGACCGAGAGTGGAGGGGTTTATGCTTCGTGGAATGGGGTTGTTGCTGAACGGGAGGGAGAAGAGGCAGATGTATTGTGGGATGCGGTGCGGATGGGGAGGTGGAAGAAGAGATTGCGAGATTGGAGGCTTGGTGGGCGGGGGTTGAGTAGGAAGTGGTAACGGGGTGGGGGTTCAAATGAGTCGGGTGGTAACAATACGCGTTGGAAGGTAAATTTTCTTACTTCCCGTCGTAACACTCCTCTCCTGACCCCCAACAGCAGGTGCGGTGGCCCTAGCCATGGTCTCGGGGAATCAAGCAGTCGCAGAATGAACGATACCATGGTGTTGAACCACCCGTACTGTCTACCCCCCCTTACGATGTGTTGCGTCGTGAGCGATTTTGTGGATAGAACAGAGGCATCTCCTCACTCGGGTCTTTGATGTGGTCCATACTTGTCGCGTCCTGTGGTTCGCCGCTCAGCAAGAAACCAATCTCCTCAGGGGGAGGCGGGTTATGGTGCCCTGTGTGGTTGACACTCGTCCGCAGAGGTGCCTCCGGTTGAACTTCTTGTGATGAGTCGCCCCCCCTCGGCAAGGTACGACGTTTTGGTGTTATTTCTCGAGTAATTCGCGCGGCGGGCTCATGGGCAACAATATCTGTTTCTTTGTTGACCGTATTGGGAACTTTGGTCGCCTCTCTGCTAGCCGCTGCGTAGGTCTGCCCGACTCCTTCTGGCGCCACCCTCTTTGTGGTGTAGAAATTGGAGGGGAGAGAGGGCGTTGCTGCAGTACCTGCTGAGCTTGAGCCGGTGCTTCTTCGGCTTGCCGGAAGAAAATCTACTGGGCGAGAGGTCCCCAAGGGGGCGGTTTCCAGAGTTTGCTTTATTGATGGGGTCCTCGCCGCGTTCCTGGATCGTACTGGCGCTTGAAATCGCGGACTTGCCCGTGAGGAGGCCCGCGACAGGTTGCTGTCCTCGGAAAGAACTAGCCTCCCGTCTAGAAAATGGGGTGGCGGCCGTTCAGATTGCATCATCTCCGTCATCCTCCTTGCGGGGTATGGAAGCACCTCGGGTAAAGCACCTAACTCCTCATGCCTGGGACGGCCGTCAAGGCAGTAAGACCCATCAACCAGCGAGTTCTCGAAGATACCACCCAACCTTTTGGCGACCCCGTGGGAGTTCATCCTCTTTTTGGGGTCTACCGCGAGAAGATGCTTCTCGACAACATTCAGAACATCGTGGCAGAATTGACTGCAGTCTATGTGGCGCCGGAGGCTGCGAATCCGCTGAGGAAGCGGGTCAACACAGAGTCTTGGACAACTGATACTGTCTGGGTGCCAAAAGTTCCCAGGTTTCATGGCTTACCTTCATCACACAAGGTTTGACGATAGCACCGGGTGGCCGCATTTGGTCAACCGTCTGGATAACAACAAAGAACTTATCGTGGGGGATCAGTTCGCCGCTATCCTCATCAAGTCGTTCTTGTGTAAATTCATGGTTCATTGCGTGATATCCCTCAAGGTACCATACCATAAACTCAAGGTATACGCAACCAAGAGCCCATAGATCGCATGCCCGAGAGATGGCTGGCTCCTGGTCATTGTTCATTTTGTCGTATTCCGGGGCGCGGTATGTGCGTGTGTTGCCTGCTGGGCTGGCAGCGGACCTAGAGTCCTTACTGTGATACCTCGTGAAGCCAAAGTCGCAGATCACGAGGCAATCGTATTCGTTATGCTCGTCTTTGAAGTGGAGTATGTTCTGCGGCTTGACATCGCCATGAATGCCGTAGTCCGCGATGCAACTCGTGACGTCCTTGTCGGTGGGGGAGCGGTGGATCTTAGCCAGCGCTTCGGTGAGGCCCTTCAGTTGCTCTGCAACCCACTGGGTGAGTTGTTGACGCCGCTTGGCCTCGCAGCCAGGTTTTTCTTTGTCTTCCCTTCGCTGATTCCCTTCGGGATTTTTCTCCCAGTAATCATGAAGATTCCCCCCATCGGCCCAGGGGAAAAGCAGGTACCATGTGTTTTGCTGGTGCCATGTGGCCAGCAGCCGAATTATGTGCGGATGGCCTGCTATTCCAACGGACTTGGCCCACGCTCCGACTTCCGTTTCGAAATTGGAGCCCTGGCTATCGATCAAGGCCAACTGCTTAATCGCAAAATACGGGTTGTGGGAGTTGGTGGCAAAGTTGTGATGGGCCGGGTGGATCTTCACCTTCCAGACTGTGCCATGGTGCCCTTCGACAGGGCGCTCGTCGTAAAGCTCTTCGATGAAAGGCAGTGGACAAGATTTGTCGACATCGTGAAAAGACACGTCATTCGGGCTTTCCATATCGAAGAACGGAGAGAGAACGCAATGCTGGTAAAGCCCAAAGCCATCGCGGTCCGGATAGCGCCACCCACCCGGGATCGCGATCCTCTTAGAACCGTCGGCGCGGCTGACGAACTCACGATTCCGCCGGACTAAGGGTAGATCCTTGTCCCACAGGTCCGAATTGGCAAAGAAAGGCGCGTCCTCAAGTTTATGTAAGAGTGCCAGGACGGCAAAAATGCCACGGCGCGAGGTTTTGAGGGCCTTCCTGGTGTGCGGATCGGAATACTCATGATGTGAGCAGAACTTATCGGTGTAATTATCAAGGTAATCATCCTCGTTGACTAGTGGCGGTTGGCGGCCGGCAAGTGCTCGAGAAAGTGCGTTGCGGACGCTGTGAGGGTTGACGAGGGCGAACAACATGTTGATGGGCAGCCATTTCGTCTCGCCTGGGCAATGCTCAGGCTCGACCATGTGGCTATCAATGAGTTCGCCCAACTGTTGGATGCCTTGGGAAAGAAAGACGTTGCACGTGGTCAAAGAATTGTGCATCTTTTCGGCGGCCGTGTAGCCTCTGTCGATCGCTGCGAAGACGGTAATGCCGTCATTCTCCAAGTGGATTGAGGGGGAGCGAGAGCGGCCATTGTGGCTGCTATGAGAGGCCCCGATGGGAGACTCCCCAGCAACATGTTGGGAGCTCGACTCGACTGAGGATCCAGATGGTGAATTCAGGCTAGGAGGGACGAGCCCACCCATTGGAGTCCCGGCAAGTGGCGGGGTCGGGGTCGCGGCGACGTGAACCTCATGACTGAGGGTCGGCTGTCGCGTCACGATTGTGGGGGGCTGAAGTCAAGGGAAGGAGGTTAGTGCTCTGTTGAGCTGGGAGAATCGATTCCACAACGCTTGGAGCGGGTTGTACAGTACTTACGAGTGAGCGATTTTGTGGTGTGGATGTGGTCGGAGGGCTGCTGCCCCGGGCAAGCTCTGCCATGCTTGCGCACACTGGCCTTAGCACACCGGCCAGAGAAATGGAAGGAGTCACTGTGAGGCTGTTTTTGGCCCACATGCGCCTACCGAGTCCTGACTGACGAGCATAAGCAGGCAGGGTAGACTAGTAGTAGTCGCAACTCGAGAATCTGCCGAGTTACTCGGTCGCCATGCCGGCGACAAGGCTTTGCAAGAATGCCGTGGCACATTTGGAAAATATATGCTTCTCAGGGCTGGATGATGCAAGATCAACGAGGCTCCCACCTAAAGGATTCTGCGCCTCACAATTGTGGTAGCGCGGGCCGCATTCTGGGCCAAGGAGCTGCAGCCTTGCACATGCACTTCTTCGCCACCCGATTTCAGCTCTGCAGAAGGGCCCGGATCCCGCACCCACAGAGCAACGCCGGCCGTCCTTACTCCAAGGCAATGCCTACCAGTTGCCGGGAAGGTCAAACTTAGTACTTGCCTTGCCTTCTTGATGTCGAGATAGCGCGTTTATGCTGATTATGACACAGGCCTTGTCCGCTCCCTTGCTTTGTCCTCGTCCTTCAAAGCATTGCGTTCTGCGCAAGTTTAATGCCGTCAATCTTCCAAGGCTTCGGAGGGCCATTGTCACTCGGCCCTCATGACGGGAGCTGAGCTTGCAGGGTCTCCCAAGTTGGGTCGCCTACCGCAGATCAGAGCGCTAGGGGCGAGGCTCATCCCGTAGCGGCGACCAATGAGAACTATTATTAAAAGCAGCAAGCATTACACACCGAGAAATAGTGTGCTTAGCTTCTCGGGTCACACCTGCCCTCCATGTCTCATTTGGAAAGTGCCTCCTCAGAGCAGGCTGGCGCTTAAAAACCCTCCTATCCTATGGAAGTTCCTCTCGCCAGCCTCAGAATCCGCTGAGACATACTCGTCTGACAAGGCGTCTGACATGGCAGACTCCTAACTTTCACTATTTAATTAGTGTCAGGTCATTACCTGCCGGCAGAAGCTGGAGTGCCCTAAAGCACGGATGCCCGACCTACAAACTTATCACCAACCACCCGTCGTCACTCTAAGCGCTCGCTCGATCCCGCCACAGCCATGTCCCCCATTTTCTCGGAGCCTGATGCCATTACCCCCGAAAGCCCCATCGCTGCGGAGCAGGACAGCACCTCGCAAGTGCAGTCCATTCACAGCAAATTCATCAAGAGTGAGGTTGTACTTTACAGGTTCCTACAAAAAAGATGTGGCGATCGGAAATTCGACATCCAGATGCGTCACAATGTCTACCACATCAAGGGATGCGATGCGCTCGATATGGTTAGCAGACCTCCTTCCAGCTTCCAGAACCACAGCGGTGGAAGAAGCAACTGACGCTACTTTTGGTGCGCGCAGGACACGGATGAGATGCGTAGCATATTTTGGTCTAGCTCAAGAGTTTCCTCATGCACTGGTCCGAAGACGCTCGGCATAGGACGGTAGACTACAACGATGCGCGACGGAGTAGGGGAAAGAGGTACGATCTGCGCAATTTCGCATCGGGTTGGGGAAATTTAAGCAACATGTTACATACCTGCAACCTCAAGTTCAAAGTTTGGCAATGAACCAGATCGATATCCTCCGCTTATATGTCCAGTGTGCTTTCTGCTACACGTTGTGACAGGGCCTTGGCTCGCTTTGTCGGCAAATAGGGCTTTATTACTGATGCACCTGCGTTGCCAAAAGTGCTGTTTTGCAGTCGGTGACCTCCTTGGCAGGCGGCAGCCTGGGCTTGCATCAGCCCCTGGCATCCACCCCAGTATCTACTGGTTGCCTCCGATTTGCTGCAGCTTTCGGTCAGGTTGACGAAGCCTTCCCAGCACCACACCGCACGAGATTACAACTGAGTATTTCATCTTGGCTTGCCCCAAATAAGAGTAGACGTTCGTTTTGAGTCCCAGTCGCCTCCGTTTCGGCTAGTCGTCCCACAGCACTACCGATCATGGAGGAGAAACCCCCCGCGCCTGCTTTCCAGCTTGGTGACGGGCCGATCCTGAACAGAGTGCCAACTGCGCTTATCCTAGGCCCTTCCGGGAACCCTCCTATCAAATATTGGCCAGATAATCCTACACTTCCCAAACTCGAAGCTCTCGTTCCAGTCAAGGACGACATCACCAAATGTCCAGGTTTTGCCCGTGCAATGGAACGGCGACTTCACGACCACGGAGTACTCCCTCCTAACTCCAGAGACGACTCGGATTCGTTCTGGCCACGGAAATTGTTCAACCATCTGTTTCCGGACTCGGATATTGAATGCGTCGTGGACGAACTAATCGAGACCTGCATGCCCGGCCTCGCCAGCGATCAGTCATCGTCCAATGCACCGCAGCGTCGTCACTATAGAGAGACAGTCTGTCGAGATTACCGACATATACTAGCTCTTCTTATTCTCGTGGCACAGGAGAAACACCTATTCAAGTTCATCGAAGCTCAAATGTCCGACTCTCAGCTTCCACTTAGATCAGACGACCAAAGACTCCAAAACATCTTCATATCCTGGGAGGATCGTCGGTCCCTCAAACAATTGTGCGGATTTTACCAACCGCGGCTCACTGTTCAATTCTTTCAACTGAACCCATTGAGAAATCCTGAGGTATATGAAATCAAATCCGGAACGAGTTCACATCCTCTATGGTACGACACGCATCAGTATCCGGACGAGTCTCACACCGATCAAGCCCGGGAGGGGGGGTATGGGGAAGTGCGACAAGTCACAATACACCCATGGCAGCACGAATTCAGCTCAATACTTGAATCGGTCAGTTCCCCTTGACTAGGTATAAACTCACTGGTAGTCACTGGGCTTTGATGCTTATAGACTGGATCTAGTTCTCGGCAAAGCCCAACCTATTTGCGTTGAAGACTCTGAAGCGGGCTCAAGACACTAGACGCCTGTTCTTCAACGAGGTAGACATGCTCAGCAAATTCGGCAAGGATGAAAAGCAAAACGTCAGGCTTCTGGCTAGCATCATCGAAGTAACCAGAGAAGGGAGCGTCAAGTATTCGTTTCTCTTCCCGTGGGCAGAATGTGATCTTCGTGAGCACTGGGAAAAGTCAGGGGTTAAAGGTGCAGCAGAGATTCTCTGGGTTTCAGAGCAGTGCTACGGCCTCGCCGATGCACTCAGCTTTATTCACGACCCTGGTCTGCTCAACGACAACAAAAACGCCATCTATGGACGGCACGGCGATATCAAACCAGAAAACATACTATGGTTCAGAAACGACAGGGGCCAAATGTTGGCGTTCTCAGACATGGGCCTGGCCGAGGTCCATAAAGATTCAAGCCGATCCAACATCCCCGGGGAAGGCATCCCCCACACGCCCACGTACCGACCTCCGGAGTGCGACATTGCAGGAGAAGAAGGTTATATCTCGCGGTCGTTTGATATCTGGACTCTTGGCTGTGTCTTCCTTGAGTTTGTGGTTTGGATCCTGAAGGGCCCCAAAGGCATCGCTGGTTTCCGAGAGGCTCGCCTCACAGAGTATGCCGGCCCTTTTTACAGAACATCACTATTCTTTTCCCTGCGTTGCCTTGAGGGATCAGATCAGGAGTTCGCTTTCGACGTGCAGAGAGGAGTGGTCAATGTAAGACCGAGCTGTCCCCTCTACCAATCTGCCCTGCTCTTCAGATAGGCCAGTACTGACCAACTCTCTACAGTGCTTCCGGGAGCTCCATGCGCATAAGGACTGCACTGCATACCTCCACGATTTCCTAGACTTGATTCAGGAACGGATGATCATTGTTCAGTCAAAGGACAAGGATCCGACAAAATCGATCTTAAGAATTCGCTCGCAGGGCCTCCGAACCAAGTTGATGAAGCTGCGAGACCAATGCCGAGAAGACAAGAGTTACTACACGGTACCCACTTCGAGAGTGCCTGCTTTTCAGCCTCTTCCAGCTGTTAAAGCGGCACTCAATGAGAAAGTACTTGAGAAAGTCAGAGCCATGCCTCCGATGGAAAAGATGAAGTATCTTCACTTTCACACGGGGAAGACGCGGACCACGACTCGGAGGAAATCGGGTGGAGACGACCAAACTTCCTAATATGAGGTTCAACCGGGTATTCTATATCAATGACTTTCATTCCATTTGCCGTCCCACTAGGCTGCCTTGACAGTCAGTTATTCATTCAGATTTCCATTTTCATTGCGGAAACACCGCAGTCATTGAGCTTGCTCCTTCACACCAGTGGTCCCTCCTGTCAATCGAGCCCCCACAGTCCAACTCTCATCCAACTTGAACTCCGTTGATAGCGATCAGGCTGTGTTGTCCTGCGCATAATGGTCCTGTCTTATTGATTCCACCAAGGCATCATACTGGCTCTTTGGAGCGGAAAATTAGTACTAACTTCAGATGGCAGTGCTGAGTGATACACGAAGGAAAACTGTGCCAAAGCTGAAGGATACCTCTGTTAGGGCCCTGGGAGTCCTACAGTACCATCGGCTCCTGTCAAACTGCGAATGGGTTAGCTAACTGGATCACCCTCTTATGCACTAAATACATACCATAGCTGAAACTGGACCCATCGGAAAGAAGCCAAACAAGACCCTCAGAATGACGATCTCGTCGGTGTACCGTCCGTGCACGACTGTGGTGGGCATTTTCGGTGCCCTGGATGGCAGAAGGATTCGTTTCGGAATGTCGGAATATTTTCCCACAGCCTTATGCTTATGGCTGCTTTAGAAAGGACATGAAGAATCAAAGTGGAGGGTGGTGTGACCCCTGTTTTTCTGGTCGGGCCACATCCCGCCACGGCGCGTTAATTTTTGTGCCCCCATACACACGTGACCGCACCCTGACACTGCGTGGCCATGTACCTAACCGATATACAGGTGGCCAGTAGAAATACTTCATGAACTGCAGTCATTTGGTTGCTTTCCATGCACTGTTTGGGCTCGGAAAATGATTAGCAATGCGTCTGGTTTTGCCGAGTCCACGGCATCGCTCGGGGCGAAATTTCGACAACGCACTGGAAGGTCAACGCTTGCCTCACAGATCGACTGGGAAAAGTGGGTCCAAAAACTTTCTCCGAGGTTGTGGTTGGGTGCACGAACTCAACTCAGCCACTACAATCCGAGTCCTAGGAGGAATGTGCGGTGACTGGGCGTGCCGCAAGGCAGACAGACAGCTGCGGGGAGCTCGGGCGGCAATGGCTTACCGCCACCCTGGCTGTCCTGTCCTACCTACTCCGTACTGAGCCCAATCGCGTTTCTTCACCCGAAGAGTTCACCACGCGCGACGGATGCAGGACATGTCAACGCCACGAGCCGCACAGGTATCGACATCTGATACAATCCCAAGGAACCCGATTGCCTCCATTGAGATCTTGCTGCAGTTGAGATACCATTGAAGACGATGAACTTCCCGTTGGAACGACCGGGCCTGAACGAGGACGACATGACCAGGGTCTATCGCTACGCGCCCCAGAAAACGACCATTTGCCGATTCCTAGAAGGAGATGCGGTTTGTCTCCTTCTGCAATATGCCGGATCTTGACTGCCAGGTGCTGATATTGGCGCAGACACCTGCGCTGTGGTTCCTCGAGTCTTCTAGGGATGTTGAGGAATGGCTGCAGAAAGTAGGATACTGGTTTCACACTCGAAATCCCATCTTATGATGCTCGAGAACCAACGGGCCATCTAATTAAGCACAGAACAAACCGTCACCTGACACCGACTCCGGGATTGTGTTGATGTATGGCAATACCCCCCCTGACTCCCGTTGGTTAAGCAGCGCTTATCAGTCCTAGCTTAGCCCCAAGGGCCGGTGAAAATGCAGGGCTCTTGGAACAGTTCGCCGCGGGGAAAGCAACGTTTGGGCGTACCGAGATAGACAACGTGTTCAAGGGAAGCTTTAACGAAAAGGACCGCTCCTACAGTTGGCCCAAGGGAGAGTTTATCTCATCCCCGCGTGGACGTCCACGGCCCAAACGTACCACCAAAACCATCCGCGGCGGCGGAAGAGAGGTCAGACAAGTGCCCTTCGAAAAGGATAGCTTTCGGGAAATCTGCAATGCCTTCTTTGTTCACTCGTCGATATCGAGGGCAATCAGCCGAGCGGATGTGCCTCTGTTTTCTCGAATCGACATCAAGGTAAGCACCAGGGACGACAGCGGAACCACACAGCCAGCCATAGGTTTGTGCTGTCCTATAACGCTGTCGCCCATATTGGCCATTAACCATATCCCAGCCTATAACTGTCGTTCCGCAAACACCTGGAGGAACGATCTTGCACTTACAGTAACTTATCTTCCCCAGCGCAACTTGACTTTCGCCATCCTATTTGGCTGCACGGCTGCGGTTGAACAAGATGTTTTGAACCGCCTGGCTAGCGCCCAAGAGCTTGGCTTCCACCCCCTGTTACTTCCAGGTATCTTCGTCGAACTAGAGCGGGGCAGAATGGCCGAGGTAGTGGAGTCTACCATCGACCGCATCGAAGAAACGATATATGAGCTTGACACTGGAGAATCTACTTACGAAGCTGCAGATGGCGATCATCCCGCGGGCCCCAGGCATGTGAGGAGAACGGTTTGGCTGAATGTCACCTTTCTACGGAACCGGCTTCGCATTCTGAGAACCCAGTACCTCAAAATGATTGAGCATGTCGAAGACCTGTTGACGATGGATCTGGCCAAAACCCCTGAATCGAACGAGTTGCTTCGCAAAACCGGACGCCTTACCAGAGACCGTCTTAAAATGGTCATTGAAGAATTGGAAGAGATGATTGATGACTGCTCCATGAGGGTCGACGGCATGACGATTGCCACGCAGTGGGTAAGAAACCAGAGCATCTGAGCTGGGAAAACACATGAAGTGTTTCTGACTGGAACAGTCCCAAGGCGACACCACGGTTGAGATAGCGTCAGCTGCCGGACGAGACTCTAGTCAGATGCGCTCGATTTCTCTTGTCACGATGATCTTCCTGCCCGGCACCTTCCTTGCGGTGAGCTTTTCTTCTTCTTTTTTTCTTCTTTTCTTTTACATTCATACTCACCAACGCAGACGGTCTTCTCAATGACATTCTTCCGATGGGACCCCGAGGACGGCAACGTGGTATCCTCATATATCTGGATCTACGTCGTCATTGCAGCTGCCTTCACTGCTGTGACTCTCGTTCTATGGTGGTACTTCCTCGTATACCGCGCTTCTAAGAGCCCTGGGACTTCGACAAACCCTTTCAAGGGGTTAGGTGGTAGGATAATGGTGTTAGGAAGGATACTATGTGGTCGACCGCGCAGCAAGGAGTCGGAGTTGGAAGAGGCATGAATTACTCATGTCCACCAACCCCTGACAACGTGGGAGACTCAGCTGGAGAGCACCAATGAAGCACAGATATCATCGTAGGGGTAAACAGCATTTTCGCGTCAGTACTCTCATCCTACACTAGAGCTCCTTCTTGCAACGTGGCTCGGTCGAAGGGTTTAACCTCCTCCGACTTATACAAACTTGACTCCGCTCGGAATAATACAACACATTATGATACACAAACGCCTTCCCGTATAAGGGAACGGTTAATTAACCTTTTCAACAAATAGATCGATACAGTGCTGGCAAAACCTTCACCGTCACCGTCACCTTCGTCGCACGTTGCATAGTTGAGCGATATCTTGCTAGCCTCGATGTCAGCCAATACGATATCGAGAATACCCGTACCAGTTTTGCCCGGGAAAAAGGAAGAGCTTACATCAGTGAGTGGGTCGTCAATGCTAGGGAAGAGAATATTGTAACAGTCATGTTGAAGCTGCAATTCGGTCAGATCGCATCCTTCATATCTTTGCAGGACAGAAGCCCTCAGGCTCAAGGGTAGGAGAAAAGCCACGACGTACCATTACGTGATAATTCCCTGCGCCGTATCTCCCGTCGAGGTAATGCAGCAAGCGCCGCTCGCTGCTGACAAGGCGACAGGATAGAAGTTGCTGTTTCGTTTTCGATACATCCATGGTAACAGCCTGTAACCAATAGTTCTTATCCACACAAAACAGAGGGATTCAAACCGAAGTATCCAAAACATTTTTTAAAGAGGGCAATTTGGGGCAATGATTTTAGTATATATTATTTCCACCACGCCTCGGCTTGGCTTCTAGGTGGTGTGGCGAACTGGGCTGTATTCTGCCCCGAGCACACATCCATGACGCCGATTTGCCACCGTCTTAAAGTCTCCGAGCATGTGCACCCGACCATAACAAGTCCACTACCAAGCACAATTCCTGCACCTCCGTCATCACGGATCTACTTAGGCAAATCCCTCATCCCATAGGGCTTGAAACGAATTCCGATCTCGGGACCCGGGATCCCCGATGAGTAACCCAATGCAGTGGGCTCCATCCCTTGGCTCAGCCTCACGGCCTAAGCTGAACCTGCATAGAGGGCGCCGCCAACCACATCGACGCTCAATGATGGCCTACTTGTAAGAAGATTCTTCAGCTGGAAACCCGCATTACGTTTAATTAAGGGAAATCCACTGACCCATTCGATTTGGCCTGGCGCGTAAATGTGGTAGACATCGTGTCTTATCTGGGGGTTCATGATCGTCAGAACCTACCAACGTGGATTAGAGGCGTCGGAACGAACCTCAATCGTATAGTTGCCCGAATCGTAGTTTTCACGTAGGAGATTGACGAGGAGCTGAGGGCTTGAGACGCATTGCGTGTGCACCTTCTGAACCTGGAGGGCCTGGGGATTTGGTGTGGTGGCCATGATAATAAATGTTTGCTTTCGGCTTTTGATGTCTTTGGGGAAAAGTAGAACTAATTAGTAGGCCACCAATGTGTCCAAGTGTTGTCCACTGATGTTCATTTCCCTCCTTCGATTGAGAATACCTGACTGTTTTAAGAGAGAACTCCCGGTGATACCCCTCAAAATTTTGATGCTGAGACACGTGTGTGTCTTGCACTTTTGCCGAGCCGTGCAGGGGCTTGGAAAGAAGGAAGCGCCCGCCCGGCGCCCGGCCACGCCCCAGACCTCGAGAGGAGGTGTCTTGGTGCATGATTGGCTTTCCTAGCCAATCTGCAGGACTCTAAACACAAATACTTATTCGCATAGGTAATGCGTCGCACCGGATGCGCTGCCATGTGGACGAACAGGTGCCACGACAATGATTCAACTGCTAACCACAAGTGTAACAGGGTGAGCGGCGTGGCGCCAATCCCAGCCGCGGCCTGTTTACACGGCCCAGCGATGATGCCCGATAGCTTTCTGCTGGTGCCTAACGGGTACGTCACCGTCCCCTCCCAACACCGCCCCTTGAATTCCTTCTCCCCGACCGCCGGTGAGCCCTCGTGGCACCCCCTGCGACATCCAAAGCCCAAAAGGCGACTTTAGCTGGTGGACTCTAAACACGGACCACTCGGGCTATGAAGCCGTAGCCTTTGGTGATATACGATGGGAGGCTGCGAGGTTGGAGGCTAGATGGGCGGAGGTTGAATAGCTGATGGTGCCAGTGGACTTAGATCATAGTAAAAACAGTCTTCTCCCACCCACCACGGACAATTATACCCTAGGCGGCCTCCGTCTGTCTCGCCTCTTTGACGAAAGCCCCCTCCTCGCGCCCTTTGTCTTCGTCCGGCAGTTCGCTCCATTCAACGGTCACCAACCCAACCTTCCTCCACGCTAGTCCTAGCGAGGCATCCCCCGCAGACTCAAACACATGCAACTATGTTCCTTTATCCTTCAAGGTATACGTATCTCGATCCGCATCCGTGTACTTCTTCCCGAACAGCCTACGCACATACTTGACTTCCCATCTCGCCAACTTCAAGAGCGCAAAGGATTAAGTTCCGTCGTAAGGCCGATGCTGCTGATAGAACTCCCTCTCCAGCAGCGTAATGAATCGGGATCTCTGATAACTCTCGACTTCCGCTATATCAGGATAGTGCGTAACTGCCAAGTACCTAAACAGCGGGTTGGTATCAGAAGAGCCGACCTAACAACGAAATCGCCCATCACCGAAATCGACCCACACCATGCCCACACACACCCCACGGGCGCAAATTATCCATTTCTACACAAAATAACTAGCAAAAAGGTACTCAGTCATCTTCTTCAGCCTCTCTATATTGCTCAAGGCCACGGGTGATTATTTCCCAGGCTTCTTTGACTGCATGTGGCTGATTTGGTGCCCGGGCCGGTCTTTTTCGCTTAGGGGGGATTTGACTGGCTTTTTAGGCGTTGTCAATATCCCGAATACGTACAAATTTCTCATTTCTATCTTCGTATGCCCTATTACGCGTACGAGGCTTTGAAGCCTCTAATTCGGTCGTGAGATGCGTAATTTGTGCCTTCAAAGACGCGATCTCTATATTCTTTAGATCTAGGGACCTCCCTACCTTAGTATATAAGGCTCTTATACGCCGGTGAGCTGGACTAAGGGTATTCCGAATACTATCCTAGTACTTTTAAATATCCTAACTGTTGAACTGCGTGCCTGACAAGCCTAGAATGTTTCAGAGGTCCACAGGCTACGTAAGTAGCCCTATATTCGACATTCTTATAGTGGGCTTGTCTTACGTATGCCTAAGCTTGTAGGAGGTTTGAGAAGTTGCTGTGGGGCTCAGTTAACAATTTGGGTATAGTGCCCACAACACCAACCACATTAACACAACCACTATAGTGTCCTATACCTTAGGACCCTACAACCCTAGTAACTAGCTATACTTTGATAGTTATATTGTCTTACGAGGCGTTCAGTAGAAAGTTTGAGGCCTTATTGATAATGCTTGAGGCCTTTGTTGAAATTGAGACGGGCATTACGATAGAAACTCTACGGCTCCGACTCTGATTACCATTTAGGCGGGAAGTCTTGTGATGCTGCTCACCGAGGGACACCCCCCCAAGTTGGGTCAACAATTGACGGGACCTCTGTTTGTTCGCGAAAAAGTCGGCAGGTCGTCTTACCAACTATTACAACAACTGGACGAGACAGTTATTCCGTTAGACAGACATGAGAACCACCTAAAAAGCCCTTCCGCCCAAGAATAGAAGGTATTTGAGGAAGCCTGACGACTTGATTCTGCCGACGAGGGTCTGCAATACGGACTATCCCGCTATATCCATCCAGCTCGATTCTGTAATATGATCACACGAACGAACCCCCATCACAAGGTCGCGGACTTGCCACACACAAACGAGCTTCTGGCGGCTCTGAGAGATGTTATAAAGACACCTCTAGAATTTGTATTCCCTTGCGCCTATCCAGGATCCCACATGACTAGTCTGAGAGTTAGACTTTGTCATCGCAAGGCAGAACTATTGTCCTTAATGCCGTAATCATCATAGTCTAGTCTCTATCGTTCGTTGGACAACGCCCGCCGGACGCGGGCGGGCGGGCCGCTGGCCCGCTGCGCGGACCCGCTGTAAATATGGCCTGTGCGTAAGGCCCCGCTGTATATGTGGCCTGTGCGTAAGGCCCCGCTGAAGATGTGGCCTGTGCAATGTATATGACGCCGCTTTTTTTCTACACTAAGAAATAAGCGGCTGAGCCTCTGAGACTAGTTCCAAGGTGTCGTCGCTGCCTAATTATATTTAGATACCTGAATGTAACGCTAATAATCCTATACCTCTTTCGGCTTGTGCCTCTTTCGGCTCCTTCGCCTCATTCGCCTCCTTCGGCTCCTTCGGCTCCTTCGGTTTGCACCTCCTCCCTCCGCGAGCCTTTGACACTGTCGCCTTCCCCTTCCCAGTTCTTCCTCCGCTATCCATTACCAACTGTGAAGGCTAGGATTCACGCTTTGCCACGCCCAATAACGCACACCCCACCACTTAACCACGTTTCTTGCACCAACTCGAGAATGGCCGAGAGCAGCAAGGACCGCGCCGACGGCAACCAGAGCGATAATGCCAACGGGCCCCGACCGGCCGGAAACGCAGTCGATGTTCGAGCTCTGCTTGAAGCAGCAGCCGAGAGGCACAGAAACTCTCCACGTATGTCGGCGGGCGAGAGAATCTCAAGATGCCCTCCAGGCTGACAAAGGGAAGGCCGTCCGGTGGTGCACAGCGGTGTTCCGGCAAATGTAGCCATGCGAGCACTGTTAGACGTGGAGGAGGAAAGTTGGCGAGAAGACCTCCGCGACCCCAATACCACCGAAGAAGAGCGCGCTACAATAGAGGAGACGCTGAGGTACTATCTCCCGGCCCCTGTTTACGAAGCTTACGCAAAGATCACTCGGGCTAATAATGCGGGAAACCTGCAGTGGCATCGAGTCACAACGGCGCTGGCTCGATTTTGTACGATCTATTGTTGAACCCCCCAAGTAAGTCTGCCTCTCGGTCCAGCCAAGATTCCACATTGCAGCCCTCCGGGCCCAGCCCGCGAGACAAGAAGGCCGAAGTATTTGACAGCTTACACCTCTAGCAGCCAGCAAACCGTGGACCATCCTCGACGCGAGACCGGCCCTGCGTCGAGAACAGGAAAGGGTCCTTCCCAGCCCTGATGCTGCCCTGTACCGGAAGCCCTTGCACCCTAACCTGAACTTGAGGTGCTGGCCGCGCCAGTGGGAGCGGTTTGGCCTCCCCCGGACTCCAATTCATGCAAGAAGGCCTTCACCTCGTCGCCGGTGGACGTTTGGGGTTGGCCGAGCATGCCTGCGTCGGTATAATCAGTATGCACGGTCTAGACGCGGACCTTGGGTTTCTGCAGACGGTGAGGGAAGAAGCGGGGGATGATGTACTTACTCGTGGTTGGCGCACTTGATTTATTTGCCTTCATTTTCTTGAGCAGGGCTGCCACGTCCACCGTAACACCTGACATTTTGTTGCACTGAGTAGATTAGATCCCTTGTCGCGGGGAGCTAGGCGCAAAGGAATACTTTCGATTATTAGCAGGAAATAAAGTTACGATCGAGTACTAGGTGGTTGCTCTGCACGTTACTTGGTCTGATGGTAAAAACCCGATAAGAAGGGGAGCTGAAGGCTTTTATAATCAATCATTGCCGGAATGAAGCGCCAAGCAGTGCTCTTAGTCGGCGAGAAGCAGTCGAAACACCCTCTGCAGCCTAAGCGGCAAGAGGATCCAGAAGGCGCACCCTGAAACTGTGCCGGTAGGTGTTTACCACCAACAAAGATTTTCACGACCTACAAGGCGTTACATTGCCGGAATTCCGGCTGGGCCCCTAAAGTCCGGCTGGGCCCCTAAAGTCCGGCTAGGCCCCCCAGTTTCGAGTTTTCTTTGCGCCGCTTGGGAGCACCCCGCCGCCCCGTGCCAGCCAGTCAAGGCCCAAACCGTCCCGTCCCGGTCGGATAACACTGACTACACCTCCCCCGGGGTATTGAATCCCAACTGGCAAGGGTCAAATTGTTAGAACTTTCTAGATAGCGTCACTAAACCACAAACAGAAGTACCTACCCTTGTCAGTTGGGATTTACGCGTAATACCCCGGGGGGGGTGTACAGTGGATATTTCCAGTGTTTTACTTGCCGTCAATACCAGCTCAAGCTACCACAGTAACGAAGCCTCCTCTCCCTCAAACAAGCTAACAACCCTTTGGAACAACCCGTCACCGGTCTCAGCAGCCATGGCCCAACGGCCGCGCCGCCCTGGCCGGAGATGGGAGCTTACAAGGTGGATTTCCATTGCTTCATTTGCCGCCAACACCAGCTCAAGCTACCACGACAACGACGCCTCCTCTCCCTCAAACAAGCTAACAACCCTTTGGAAGAAACTGTCACCGGTCTCAGCAGCCATAGCCCAACGGCCGCGCCGCCCTGGTCGGAGATGGGAGCTTACAAGGTGGGTTTCCATTGTTTCATTTGACGCCAACACCAGCTCAAGCTCCCACGGCGATGACGCCTCCTCTCCCTCAAACAGGCCAACAGCCCTTTGGAACAAACCGCTACCGGTCTCAGCAGCCATGGCCCAACGGCCGCGCCGCCCTGGCGATGTATCATGGATGCGAACCTGGATCCCCGACCCTTCGGCGCCCCCGCCAACACAAGCTCCAGCAACCACAGCCACGATAACGTCCAACGAGCACGACAACGGCCCCTTTCAACACATCTTGTCCCTAGTGGGAGCCATCTACCTATATAAAGGTCATGCCTGAATGGTTTGGATACTGTCCTGGTCCAGCTTCTGCCATCATCACCCAGCTACCTTTGGTTCGTTACAAGACGCTCGTTCTTACTCGGCTTTAATTATCTTTCTTCATTACTATTATCTGCTCTGATTGCCGACCTCCACCATGTCTCACCCGGCGCCAGCTGACCCTCTCACTCTCGCTCAACATGAGTGGGTGAAAATCTTCAACGGCGGTCCCTACACTGGGATGTTAATGCTAGAATACATCATCCAAGCAACTGGGAGGACGAACTATGACTTCATAAATGACCCTAAGAATTGCATCAAGGGCATTACGGATGCTCACATCAGCACGTTCGACATTCAGCAATTGGCGGCTACCTGGAACGTCGACGCGGGTCGCTGCACGTCGTTTGCGGTGAAGGCAATCACCGAACTGAATACCCACAAGGGCGCAGGGGGTGTCCCGATATTCAACTTTGAAATCTACGACCTCTCCAAACATCGAGTTGCGAGATGCAGAAAGACCGGCGTCGTTATCGATTCCAGCTCCTCCCTCCGTAACGGGGCGTTTGTACTGCCCGAAGGATCGTGGGGGAGGTTTCCAGAGACACAAGCAAGCTGGAAGTTCAAGAGCTCCGAGTCCAAGTTTGAGAGGGACGGAAAAGTGGATGGTCAAATCGTGAGCGACTGCATCATGGCCTGCCTCATGGCCTGCCTCATGGCCTGCGTGTCCTGAGTCTGCTAACCCAATTTTCCTTCCACTGTAGAAAAAGTCGTCGTCCCCCATCACGCCCGCAAAGGCTATGATAATCTGCTTGAAGGAGGTCGAAGATTCCGCGTATAAAACGGTCCCGACTTTGTTCCGATCCGTCAACGAGCAGCACATTCCCGTATTCCATGGCATCATTATGTGGTGCCCGAAGGACCACGCCCTCGAGTTGGGAGCCAGTGTCGCTGACTATAAAGCGAAGAGGAAATTGGTTATCCAGTTTCCGAAGTACGTAAAGGACAAGGCCGGCCAAATGGTCCTGGATCCGAAGATGATGGGCACCTCGAAGACTCTGGACAAGTGCATTGAGTACTTGGTGGAGTTTATCGACACATATGGCGGGCCCTACGGCCAGTATCAGTGGGAAAATGCCGGCCTCGAAGCGTTCAACTCGGCCCTGATCCAGGCTGCCGTCGAAACCTGGGGCTATCCCAAGGCGGAGCGTCACGGCGCTTGAGCCCTAGCCGAGCTATCCAGGGTCTGGATGACAAAGTCTTTCCGGGGGCAGCGTGGAGCCGCTAGCAGCATAGGAAAGGAAGGGCTTCTCGGGTGTAATAAGTACCTGGGTAGGTAAGGATAGAGAGTTCCAAACAGTAGCAGGCTACTGAAGGCACAATTCTTATGATGGACTGAGAAGGCGTTGGAGTGGGCTCCTTTAGTAAGGTAGATTGAATTCTTTTGTTCGGAGGATATTAAGCAGGTGCTACTTGCATACTATGGCTGGGCCAATCAGTAGCGTTAGCACTAGCTAGGAAGCTGCAATACTCGCATTCATTCTTAAATAGCCTCGACTCCCGACGAGATTATATCGCTCGGGAAGGGTGAATCCCCTTCCTTGTTTGTTTATTCCCTAGAGTTATTCCAGGTGTCTTGCGTCATCCCGAACCTAAGGTGGTTAACCTACTTGGCAGGTACGTTGCTGAAGTCGGGATGACGACTAAGGCTCTGTTCCCTATTTGTTTGATATACGGTAGTTTGCTGACGATGGTCCATCGCAAGCTTCGGCGAGTGTGACGATGCGCTAAGACGCTCGGGTTTAAGGGCTGTATCACAGAATAGCCTTAACTAAGGACTTGTATTCCAAAGAGGCTTCCTTTTAGAATCTAGTGAACAGGGCGGGAGAAGATAGGGCTGGTGGCAGTTGACCAAGAACGTGGTGCCCTTGCTGGTCAAGTTGGCGGGCTTCTTTTCAAGTTCCTTGTGTAGGCTCTCGTATCTGGGACAGCCTTGCCCATTAACCGTGTCCCCACACGGATGGTTATAACGAAGGCGGTCCGGGGGAGAAAGGCAGCGCCTCATGTCTACTCGAAGATAGTAATGATGGACCGTGCGGGCCCGGCGGGTCTGTAGTTGGCTAAAAGGTAGATTGAAATCTATGCCAAGCCAACAAACAACAGATTGATGGCCGCCTCGCTCGCCCCGGATCGTAATTAGGTTCGTGCCTGCAATTGAGGTTATCGCCAAATCCACCAAAAGTGCAACCACAATACCGTCAATCGCACCACTATAATAACAACAATAATAACAATAGCTACAGAGGGTCCTTGGCCGACTACCTGGGGCGCATCAACACCACAGGCATCACGAAGATCTGGCACTCAGGCTTCTAAGCCCACTACCCGCCGGGGTAGAGGGGGCGTTACAAAGCCTACGCATAGTGCTATAGGGACCCACCGGACCACCAGGGCTTTGGCGGCTGCATCTGAAGCTCAAGAAAGCAGTGATCTCGACAATTCCGGGTACATATGTAGTTAATTATAGTACGATTGATCTGAAGTTTGGTTACGCCAGCTTCGTCCCAGGAATTAGTGCCTTTCTTGGCGCAAAAAGTTGGTTTTTGCTGGGCGCGGCCCAAGCGTCTTTGTACCTACAGTCCGAGTAAACCAGATGTTGCCTACAGTCCGAATAGACTTCCTCAATTCTGGTAGTAGCAGTAAAAGCGGCTCTGCGTGGCGCGACCGAGGGGCCGTGCGCGTGGGACCAGGCGCGCTGGCAGAGCCAAGGCGGCGGCGGCGGCGAAGCCAAGCTGAGGCCCAGCTTCGCCAACGCCCGCGACCCCCGCTACCTGCTGCGGCCCGAGGCCGTCGAGAGCCTCTTCCTGCTGTACCGCATGACCGGCAAGGCCGACCTGCGCGACGCCGCCTGGCGCATGTTCGAGGCTGTTGTCAAGGCTACGCAGACGCCGCCGGCATTGGTGGTGTTTGTGCGTGTTCTGATGGGAGAAGTAGTGCTGACTGTTTTGGGATAGTTACAAAATTTCAATTTTTTTTTTGGCTTTCCGAGACGCTCAAGTACTTTTACTTGATATTCTCGCCCCCTGACATCGTTAACCTCGATGACCATGTTTTCAACACTGAGGCACACCCCTTCCGCCGACTCAAATGAGACACGGTCCCCGCTCCAAAGCTCGTCCAAAGTGAAGAGCATTACTTCACCATGGACCATCACGTCATGCCGTCGGGAGAGGTGACCATTGGCTCATCGACTTCCTCAGCGACAGCGAGGTCATGCACTGGAGATGGACTCGCTTGCCCAGCCTGGTGCCAGCGCTCCTCGTGCCGGCCATTGTACCCGCTGGCCGACGGGTGCAGGAATACGTGGCAGGAATGGCAAACGCCTGGTCTAGGAGGTTCTACGCCACCTCCCGTTAATCAAGCCGGCTTGTATGGGGTATTGTCGCCTTTCCCGCTTCTGTGAGCCCGCTGCAGAGCCAGAGAGACGCATACCACCGGGCGGGCATGGGCGAATCCACCGTCACGACTCTTGAAGCCATAGAAGTCATTGGTTTGAAAATAAAAGGATATAGAGTACTATGAGAGTAGCGGAGTAGGAGGGCCTTAAAAACGGTCGAAGGAAATCAGGAGAGACATAGTCACCACCTAGAACATTTTCTAACGAAATCCAGAGTAACCGTAAAGCCTGAGCAGTAAGGGGGTAAGGCGAACCGAGCATCTCCCTAAGGAGGGTTAAGATTTTTAGCCCGGCTATAGCTACCGTGGTAATTGATTTGAAACCGGGTGTATATAACCCTAAAACAATAGATAACGTTATAATATTTACCGTTATAGATTAACTATGTTGAGAAGAGGGAATGGTTGTAAACAGCGAGCTAGACTGTTCCACGCGTGTTTCTAACGACACTAGAACACTGCTAGCAACTTTATAAAGATATCTCACATCTGAAGATAATGCAAACCAACCGGCAGGGGATTCGGGAAATAAAACTAACTAGGTATTTAAGACTCTACACATATAGTATGTTGTGTGGGATGCAATAAATTAGTGACCATTTCTAGCCAGAATTACTGGTAAAAAAAAATACTCAATCCTTTTCTTTAGCCTCTCTATATTTCTCAAGCCCACAGGCGATAATTTCCCGGGCTTCTTCGACTGCATGTAGCTGACTTTGTGCCCGGGCCGTTCTTTTTCGCTTGCGTGGTTGTTAACTCGCTTTTTATGCTTGTCAGTTTCTTCAATACGTCCAAATCGGTCATTTCCATCTTCATACGTCCTCTTACGTGTTCGCGGCTTTGAAGCTTCTAATTCGGTCGTGAGGTGTTGAATTTGTGCCCTCAAAGAAGCGATCTCTGTATTATTCAGATCCAAGGACCTCCCGACCTTCGTAAATAATGCCCGCATACGCCGGTGAGCCGGACTGAGGGCATTCCGAATACTGTCATGGTACTTCCGGATATCCTGACTGCCGTGCGGTATAAGTACAAGCGTATTTGTTACCACGTGACTACTGTACATGCTTGCTAATGTTCGCCAACAATGCCCCCTTCGGCGAAGCTATCGACCCGATAGCTCATCATTTCTTCGTCCAATTTCCATTGTCCTTGGTCAGTCCGAGCAACTGGGCATCATCCTCCGGGATCTCGTTCATGTTCCCGATAAAGACTTCTCGGCCCGCAAGCGGGCCTTTGGTCGGCACAATGAACAACTTGTTGTCGCGGACAATCGCTTCGTCCGCACCGTCTTGATCATTGTCCACTTTGTACGGGATCAAACCTCCGGTTTCCTCCTCTGGCAGGACCCAATCGTATCGTGCCAAGTTAGTTTCGTATTCACCACGATAGCCGTAGTCATCAGTCTTGCCCCGCTCAATTGCCAGTGAAATCTCGTGAACCAACTGTTGTGCGTCCATCGCATTGGTTTTGCCAAGCAGTACCACATTAGTCAAACTGGCAGACAGAGCATTCGCTCGTTTGGTGAGTCCATCTATAGACGTCTTGAGTTTTTTGATGTCGTCTGCATTCTTACTCGGTTCGTCCTTCATGGCTTGAAATTTCTTGAACAATTGCCGGCGTTCTTCTTCCGCTTGTCCCGCGCCTTCTCTAAGCTCGTCAACTTCGGACTTAAGCTGTTCGATTTCGTCGTCTTTCTCTCGATCGACGCGTGTTTTCTTTATATACTTGTTCTCTTCGATGTCGCTATCAACAATTACGACAGTGCGCTTGGTGCGAGGCGTGAACAGCTTCTTACGAGGCGTGGCTGGGATCTCCTCGATATCGCTCGAGATGGTAACTATCTTCTTGGGCGAGAAAAGCGAATTCTTTGGCGGCGTTGTGGTCTCTTTCGTTGGTTGTTTCGTGAAGAGTGATAGTTTGGGCGTCTCTGGAATGTCGCTCGAGACTTTCTTGAGGGTGTTGGGGACTGGTTTGGGTTTGCGCGTCGAGTGTTTGATCGCGTTTGGGTCTTCGATTTGCCATTTGCCATCCCACCATTTGTCGTACTAACGACTACCGTCGCCGTCGACCATGGCTTGTAGCTTCGCGCCTTCGAGTGCAAGGGAGTACGCGGCTCAATTAAAACGGTATTGATGGGTGGATGTGACAATTTTGGAGGGCGAGGCTTGTTTGATGCTGCCGTTCGAACGGGCTGGATTCGGACAGATGGGGTTGGCTGACTTGCAATAGGTGTGATCGACACTGCCTAAATCGCTAAGGATTCGAGTCTGTGGTTGCTTCGCTCTAGGGTGGCTAGTTCGATCGAAA
This sequence comes from Lasiosphaeria ovina, assembly GCA_033439765.1. Lineage (NCBI taxonomy): Eukaryota > Fungi > Ascomycota > Sordariomycetes > Sordariales > Lasiosphaeriaceae > Lasiosphaeria > Lasiosphaeria ovina. The sequence continues at coordinate 5,906,099 of JAULSN010000004.1, read as the reverse complement.
CAATACTCGGTATCGGGCTCGCCGAGAGAGTCTGTGCTCGATCGAGGAGTGATCTGATGGATTGAACCTGCTGGAGTTGTTCCTCTCGTGGAACTTGAGGAGCGCCTGGTGTAGTCCCAACTAGGAAGAGTGGGGCTGCAGGTTAGGAGCCTACAGCCAAGATGGTTACGGCACCACGAACCATAGTTCGGCCGTGCTGTAACAGGGATAACCAAGGGGTCCAAGATTAAGCACGTCTATAGCAGGCCTAATTCTAGGCCTCGTAAATCGGTGCATAGGTAAGGGCGCTCGGGCATACCTAGTGTAAAAAGCAGCTAGCTTCCCTCCCGCTCGTTTATAATCGTAATAAAACAAACTCTACTTCCAATACAAAGTACATCAACATTATGCATTTCACAGCTGTAACATCTAAGGAGGCCTGAAGGTTGGAGGCACGTTATATGATTTGAAACTACGGCAAGTAACATCCGGGTCAGACGCCACGTCAAAACTCTCCTGCTATGTCTTACCTATAGCCCAGTACCTCATTACCTAAGCTCTTGCTTCTATCTCTTTTCAACTTACACGCCTACTTTACGAGGCACCTCCATCCTCAGTCTTGTTGGACGCAGCCCAGTTCTTCACCTGGGACTCTGTCACCACGCCTACATAAACCTCGGACGGATGGAGGACGGCTATCCTCCACAAGTCCTCGACGCTGAGGTGGGGCACACTCTGCCATACGTCGTCAAGCAGAACTGACCCCAGGACCCTCACGGTCCCATCAAATCTGGACAAATTCCCACTAATGGGACCCGGACGGTTTGCCTCGGGCTTGGCCGCAGCAGCGAGCGTCACAAAGGGAGCCAAGTCGGCCTCGTCGATGAGCTGCCGACCCTGACCGGGAACGGCGTAACCGTCTTGCAGGTACGCATCGATGGACATCTGGTCGGCAACAAGAAATGCGGGCGGGGTGTTGAGACGGCCGCAGCCACTCTCTTGCAGCGTCTTGAAGTGCTGCCTCGCCCCCTCGACATCCCCCTCGGCAATTCCGTGCTCGCTCCCATCCACCCACCTGATCTCGGCCCTCGATTTGACCTCGTCAGCCCCGGCGACACCAGCTCCCCAACCAGCAACGTCGTCGTCAAACTTGCTGATAAACCTCTCCCACTCGGCTGCCGAATGGCGGTACCAAAGCCGATACCCGACGAATCCCCACGAGTCGTACTTGGCCGGCGTCCCGACCCTCGCGGGCTCCATCCACAGCTTCAGCGACCCGATGTACATCTCCTCGCGCCACGGCGCCGGCTGGCCCCACAGCTCTCTCCTCCCACGCGCATACGCCTCACGCTGCAAGCGCAGTGGCCCGACCACCGCGTCCGGCGACCACGTACCCTCCCCACTATTGATAGGCGGGTGCGCCGTCATCTCGGCCGTCAAGGTTTCTCGAACAAGGTACACGAGCCGCTTTTGATAGGCGAGCAGGCGCTTTCCGAGGTCGGCGGGATAACTACCCGGGACCAGCGGGGTGCTCCCATCGTAAGCAGGCCAGTCGACAATGGGCGGTGAGACAGCAGCGCGCCAGTGCGGGAGCGAGACCACGTAACCGGTTAGGGGAACGAGGGTGGCTACGTCAACGTAGGCGGCGACATTGGCAAGGCGTACGTACTGTGCGAAGAGGGCGTCCTGCTGCGGGCTGGCTTGCGTCGCACCGGGAAAGGTCGGGGTGGACTCCAGTTGAGCGAAGAGGCTGTCGACGAGGGTTTCGAGGTGGTCAGAGGCCCAGGTGTGAGCGCAGCTGCCGACGGAGACCATGTGGGTGAGGAAGAACTCGGACCAGAGGTCGGCGACGCGAGGGACGGGAGATGGGAGGCCCGTGGTGGTGGTGTTGTAGTGGGCGTCGAGGACGGTGTCAAAATGGGTGAGGACATTGTGGGCATTGGTGAAGGCGCGGCGCATCTTGCGGGTGCTGCCGGGCAAGTTGAAGTAAACGGTAGCAGCCTTCATGACGTGCTCGAGGGCGCGGTCGAAATTCTCGGGTGCATCCAGTTGCTTCTCCGCCCAGCGTCGGTCTGAGAGGGGGACCAAGCCAAGCCACTGGCGTTGCTTGATGTGGTGGGTTTCGGGGTCCACCAGATCCATGCCGAACAACTGATCCATGCCGCTGACGGACATAATGAACCGGTTGCTTGCGGAGTCGCTGCGGATGGTGTTGTTGTTGAAGGGCGGTGGTGCCCATTCATTGAAGGGCATGATGAACTTGCTTAGGTCGTCGGGCGACAGCGTGGGCATTGTCAAGAGCTGGCCGTTGGATAGCCTGTGGCTCGCGAGAAACTGGTGAAACTTGCTAAGCGTTGACACGGGCAGCGCTGTGTCCAGGACGATGTATTCGCGGTCCGATTGGCTTCTCCACATGCTGGCTATGACTGCGATGCCCAGAATCAAGGCTGCGGAGAGGAACCGCCGTCTGGACAAGAAGCCCATGATGTATCGCCTCAGCCCGCCGAGAGGCATAATTAGCAATTCGGCCTTTGACCCGTGCGAGCGTTGGCTGAGATTTTACCGTCGCTGGTGACGCTGGCGGCGCAGGCGATTTAGTCGCCTCTAGACATCAGGCGACTGTCGTCGACGTCAAATTCAGTTGGCTATTCGCGCCCAGTTCGGAGAGGTTTCTGTGGCATGAAGCCGAGGCTGTGCTTACGTGGCGCACACGCTAAGCCATGTGTGGCCTAGTTCAGCAGAGCCGAATAAGCATACAAAGTAGGTAGGGTGGGTATCTGGGCTATGCCCCCCTTCTTTGAAGACAGACAATACAAGCACTCTTTGGCTCATTTCTACGTGCCGTTGTACGCAACAGCTTTCCGCGCCCAGTTCGGAGAGGTTTCTAGCCCGTACAGGGGGTTGGACCAACAACCTTTGGTGCGCCTTGTGAGAAAAATGTCTCGAAAACGGGAGGTTTGTTTGAGATGATGCATAACGTGCCAGGAGTTATGGTGTGGTCGGAAGCCGGGGAAACTGAGCAATCAGAAATTGGCAGTCCCGACCACGGCACATGAATTCCAACGAACGATAGTCTGTAACAGCGACTACGTAGGGGGTGTCTAGGCAGGTCACGCGGGTAAGGGAAGATCTAAGGTGGCTGGAAGTGAGCTGTAATTATATCCTCTAAAAAGTAGCAGTTTCGTATAATACAAAAGTATTCTACGGCTTAAGTTAGGACGTATCTCGATTCTGGTAACTCCACCTAATTAGTGGCGGAAATTAGGATCGGAAGGGTGAGCTCGCCGCTGCCAGGCCATCCCTCCAGTGACCCCTTATGAGCGCACTATCCCCTTATAATGAAGTAAAACCGTCGTGTACTGTGACTTTCTCTATATTACTGCAGTCATCAACCCGTTCATTTTGCCTTGATTACTTTGAAGGGCCAATTTTCTGATTGGTCCAACACGCTGCAAATGCTGCAGGCGGTGCTAAGAACTTTGTACATGTATAGACCAAAGTCTCCCTAGCCCATCATCAACATTCTCGAGGATCGTGCAAATGGCCTTGCGGGACGACGTAAACAATCTCCTTTCCTTATCCAACATCCCTGGGGCTCTAACTTGAGATTTATGGACAGAGATGGTGCCTTATATGATGAGCGCGCCTCCTTGCGAGGCTGTAACAAAACTCTCACCATTCATAACCCTAACCCTCGTAAGCAGTTTTCACCCTCAGCGGTGAAATCGGCCACAAATGTCATTGGCTTTTACAGCCAAAAGCACACAACATTTGCAGTGAAGCAGTGCCTCTCAATGCAGCAGATCGGTAGTGAAATGGTGCACATTTAGCAGTGATAATCGCGACTAGTGTCTGTGGCATGTCCGAAGACATCCTGAGAGTTGTCAGTGAGATATGTGTGTTGGGGTTTTGATAGACCAATTTGAGGAGATTCCCATTGACGGATACCTGAGGAAGGCATATTGGTTGGGGATTGTGGGGAATCGCGGCCGATGCCGCCTTGGCAGCGTGGGTGCTCCAACGGACGGCAGTGGCCATGCTGATCATTTCGGGCACCCTGGTTGTGGGAAATCGCCGACCAGACCAGTCGCGGGCATCATCCACTGATAGACTAGCAGACTTGTCCTTAATCTCAGCAGCTTCCTCTTTTGTTTCCCTAGCCCGCAATGGGATAGTGTCACAAAGTTATACCTCAAAGGTTGGGGGAGGCCAAGGCGGGGGTTGGTAATTTGGGTTCGTCAGACTTGGACAGGAGATACATTATCTTCTAGCAGGTGTGCATGGCGAGGGTTCTGATGCAGGTTGATGATACTCTAGTTCTGAAAAGGCGGTCCTCGGTCTAGATTCCTGCATCTGCATGCCGATAATGCAACCAAATGATGGGCTCTTTTGCTCTTCTGAGGAAATACGAGCGGCGAAGATGTTTCAATAAAACCCTATTTTGCGGAGAGTGGGCAGAGATTATCCATCGGGGTTTCCTTTGACCGGCTTATTCCACCGCTTGCTGGTCAGTGACGGTGTGGTTGGTCCACGTTTTGGGAAACCAACCGGGCACTGCCCCGAAATGCCGCTCCCATCGAGAAGGAATGGGGTAGCATCCTTTACATTGGGGATGAAGAACAAGCATACTAGTGCAATAGCTTCTTGCGATGCTGAGGACATCTGCAAGGGCCGGTAGTGCCTTGACACTGCCGACATCTTTTAGTTTTAGAGTTGAAAAGGATTTGGCAGGCATGGGGGTAGCGAAGCTAACAAATGCGTCAGAAGGTGTGCCAAGCTTCCATCCCTCTTCGGTATCTGATAAGATGATGACAACGACGACAAGCCGATGAGATTTCAATCACGGGCCTGACAGCGCAGGGCGCATCCTTCGTCAGACCCAGGTTCAACTGTTCAACTGCCTGGGATTGTATCCAGCCAATTTCTTCTCCATGAATACCTCCTCACCCAGATTACAGGGCCATCTGCTTACTCCGTGAAAGACGGTTACCTTCCGTTCGTTATCAGCCGGCGTAGCACTGGACCCCCCCCCCCCCCCCCCCCCTCCCTGATGCACGTCTTGGCAGCCCTGTAGCGCCCGTCCTTAGCCCCACGCACAGCCGTTAGATTCAGCACATGTTGTTTCCCTGCAACATGAGGGGATTTGGTGTCCAGTACTATCTCTCTCCTAGGCGCATTGTCCAGCATCGAAATTTAATACTTTTAGTCAAAATCTTCTGTACCGGGCAATCGATTTTGTGTGAAATATGTGGCCCCTTGGCCTGATGCAGCCAAGGACGGGGGGTTCAAGTGATATGCACAGGATGTTTCCCAGTTTGGTGGCCTGACCTGTTGAGCCAAGTTGTGAGGGCATAATCAACTCCGAGACGCCGCCTTATTCCTTTACCATGGAATCTACCTATATAAAGCCTTTGCCACATACCCCTTCTTCCAACTGCCCACCTGCTCATTCCCTTTCATATCCGAAAAAAGAGTATTGAACATGTATATTCGATCGCTGGGCATCTTCACCATCCTGGCCGCTACGGCGGCCATGGGCGCAGTCAACGAACCATGTTATGGTTCTGGCGGAAGCGCTGGTCCGTAAACCATCACCTCTCATTATTAAGCTGCCCAAGCTCACATCCCGTTCATGTAGGAGTCTGCATCACCACGGCGGCATGCTCAGCCAGCGGAGGAGTGACCATCAGCGGCGCGTGTCCATCCGACCCGTCTGACGTCAAGTGCTGCAGCAAGGCCAGCTGTTCGAACGGGAGCGCAGGCAACTGCCGCTGGACGAGCGACTGTGCCGGTACCGTCGCGTCCAACCAGTGCCCCGGCCCATCCGCCTTCAAGTGCTGCTCCTCCGCTGCCACGGGCTTCGGCGGCTACCCGACCCCGTCGTATCCCACCGTCGGCACCAGCGCCGGTGCTTGCAAGCAGGTGTCTGTTAGCGGCGCGCAGGCTGTAGTCGCCGCCTGGCCTGGCCGTGTAAGACAGATTTACTGCACGAGAGACTGTGCATGCCCTGGAACATCGGACCACTGCTGTGGCAAGGCCGTTGATCTGATGTGCTCGGATGCTGGCGGTGTAAGTTTCTTTTTCATCCCTTACCCGTATTACTGTGGCACTAAATGACACGACTTCCACCCGCAGGACGCCACCCTGTCTGGCCGCCAGATTGCCGAGTGGGTCATGAACAACCGCAACTCACTTAACCTCAAGTACGTCATCTGGGGCCAGCGCATCTGGAACCCCAGCGTCGACAGTGTTTTCTCGTGGGCGAGCTGGAGGAGCATGGAGGACAGAGGATCCATCACGGAGAACCACTGGTGAGTTGCTCTTTCTTCAACAAAGATGCACCAACTTACTGATTATTCAAACAAACAGGGATCACGTTCATGTGAGCTTCAACTGAGTTGCTGCTCGAAAATACCGGTATTACCATGTTGAAAGTAAATAAGGAGGTTTGTGTTGGAATAGCGATATTGGTGACCGTACTTCAGGAGGGAGATGGCGCAACCTACAAAACTCCTTAGCTACAGAGCATCGATTAGAACCACTTTTTCCACAGACCTATAGTAGTACTACCACACCCACTTCTAGGCACGCCTACGTGGTTAGAAGACTACGAATACTAATTAGTGAGTGGTAATACTTATAGATAAGCTACGTAAAGAGACGAGATCGTATTATCGGCGCGACCGTACGATGAACAGAGGCTCGTCAAGCCTCGCACAGCTGTGTGTGGGAGTGGAATCTGCGTCTTCATCGAGGGTTTGGTGTCCATCTCGACACAAGCCGATCTCCTTCGCCGAGTTCACGTCATGCCGGGTCGAATCGCACGGTTCAACTCTCGGAACCCTCGGGCGTCGGTGCTAAGGGAATATAAGGCGGTTTTGGACGTAACAAACTGGCCCATCCCAACTCTGAACACCCCTATTGAGCTTGAGCCCGCATCCGTTGGCGAGAAGTCTTTGACTGAGCTCGAGCCAGGGACGGCAAGTAGCGAAACCCAGTCCCATACATCGTCTTTAAAGGACATTGTGATGTTCACGGGCAGTAGCGAGATGGGCCAGACAACCCAGGCTGCCTATCTCGCGGAAATAAAAGTAACGGCCGAAGTCGTGGAGCCAGGCGGGGCTGGGGAGGTCATCTTTTTCTACCGCATTTCCTCTCCAAGGGGCGAAGTCATTGTCCCGCCGGGGGAGATCACCATGGCGGTTCTGGAAAATACCGGTCTCATTACCTGCGAAAACTCCGACTGTCCTCCAATCTCGGTAGGGGCGGGGGCAGACGGTTCGGCGCTGTTCAAGTTATTCACAGTCAAGGCGGGTTGGAAGATGCGCCCCAGCGACGCCAACAATTTCGACGTCCGGGCCGTTTGCTGCAACTGGGACAATGTGAGAAACTCCGAGGTGGGCCGGTTGGCAGCATTTACGGTTCAGAGGAAACTAAGCAAGGGTTGGACGACTCGGTTGAACTCGGCGATGCTGCGGCGGCGCGAATGCCTGTCCTGCTGTGTGCGATTAGCCATGCAACTGAGCGAGAAGGGTGGCAGCGAGCGTTCTCCTCACATCTACCATATCATCTAAAGACAGAGTCGCTCTACCATTGTATGCTCACAAATAATAGAGATATCTTGATCGGTTGCCTAAATCTCATTCAGTAGTTGAAGTATGCGGCCAGGTTGACAAGCGCACTGATTTTGGACTCCCCCGGTGCTGTTCGAGCGAAAGGGCCCGAAAACTGGGCCGTTTGGATGTGGCGGTTCAGTTTGCGATCAGGTGATGTAGTTCAAGTCATAGGAAGCGCACAATTGTTCCTGGCCCATCTTTTGGTAAATGGACTCTCCTATTTCCGCACTAGCTCCGTCAGGACATCGTTCAGATCGGCGGTGAGCCGGCTGATGCGGTAGCTGAACTCGGGCTCCTTGGAGTCGCCATGACCGCGGTAGTTGAAGGTGGTAATGTGGAAGCCGGCCGAGGAGAAGTACTCGGTTTGCTTGCGCCACTCGATTGATCCTTGACGCCAGCCTGTGATGAAGAGAAGCTGCCCGTTCGGAGGGCCGGCTTGGTTATAGCGTAGACGCACGCCGTTGTTGGTCTTGATGGTGGGGGGCTGTTAGTTCATTACGACTGCGGCGCCGAGGGACTGGAGGGAGGAAAGACTACGAACTAAGATATGGCATTCCTGCTTCGATGGTTCGGATATGTGTGCTTTGCATACAGCCGAGAAGGATGAGAGAACAGGCGTTTACCAGCTACCGCACAAACAAACCAGCTACTTTACAACGATTCAAGTTTGATACTAGCCCCCTGGCCGTTCATGCCGCACAGGTCCTCGTCGGCTAGACTAAGCAACCCTCCCTCTCCACATCCTCAACTCAGCACCAACCAGTGAATGAGAAGCACAAGTGTGACGTCTCCTAGGAAAGCCATCTTCTGTGAAGCCATGCCTCTGTTGGCCCCGGACGGCATGGTCGAGGCTGGCAGGGAGGGACTTGAACCCGCCGGCGTAGGCAGCAGGGTCGGCGTAGTCGCTTCGGCCCGCGTCTAACGTGTGACAATAATGCGTCGATCAGTATCCGTTTATCAACCTGAAATTCATTCCTGGGCCAACGTACCGTTGCGGCGGCCACTACCTCGGGTGCATTGGAACAAAACGTGTAGAGAGGTATGTTCGTCAAGGCGGCGGTGGTGCCGGCCTGGCAAGAAGCATTTCCCAGGAACAGACAGGTATAAAAGTTGAGGATCAGGGACGGATGGCAGAGGCAGGACGAGAGGGCGGATAGATTATCCGCCAAGGGGCTGCACTGCTCGTTACTCTCTGAGGCAGACAGACAGTTGTGAAGAACGTCGCTCCGGCAAAAATTGTTGTCTCTGGTCGCTGTAAGTGACGATATCACCGGCGTCGTCGGTACAAAGTTGATGTAGCTGTCGCATACGCTGTGCCACATCATGAGGTCGGAATAAAATATGTCGTCCGACTCGCTGTTCAAGTAGCAGAGGCGGAACTCGCTCTGGCAGCTGCATGGTGGCGAGCAGACAGTTTGGTTAGTCGCACCGCAACTGGAGCCGGAAGCAAAGAAGGAAGGCAGCATCTAACTCAACAATATCATTGATGTGCTGCTGCTTGCACATACATTCCGACAGGCCCGTGCGACTTGGGATGCCACTACAGACTGAGGGTACCGCAAGTAGCCTGTCGCAGGCTGGCATGAGCGTGATGGGACTTCCTATGAAGCATCCCGGACTGGTGATCTGCGAAACTACCGCGCGCAGAGCTGGCAGCAACACAAGAGCGATGCCGTATCTCCCCATGTTTCTGGAGCGTCTGTATTTCTCGGCCACGGCTTTCAGGCCGTTGAAAGGAATTGCGTGGAGAAGCGAAAGAAAGCAATGTTCGCGGGAACCTTGGCCTTGAACAGCGCAGAGGAGGGGGGCACGCAGTTATTATATCTAACGAACCAACCTGCCTGCCTCTATACTCGCAACACTAGCACCGTGCATGCACCATGTCACTTGTATGTCCAGCCGCTGCTCCTGCGTCATTTTTTCGTGGATGCCCAACCAAGACAGATTCCGTCGTTTCGGGAGGCGTCCTCAATGCGTCAGCCGACGCGCCATTAGTCGCCATTGTCGGCGGCCAAGGACACCAATTGGCAAGGCTGCGGACTATCCCACGCGCCACTCATCCTTGGCGGCCCCTCTTTGTTGTTCAGCTTTCTTGGCCAACGAATTATTGGTTGTACAAACTACAGACTATTGACGGCTGCATGGGGCTGTAAGGTGGGCGGATGTCGGGTGATGCTGGGTGGAGATTAGGCGGCTGCTTGCTCCAAAAAGGCCTACAAAGTATAATATGACTGACCATGGAGCCTGGATTCTGAACATTGAGCACTTGGTTGCAGCCTTACGATATTTTCTTGCAAAAAAACCAAAGAAGACGCTCTTCTGGTTACTTTCTGGCTGTTCTCGGTGCTGAAATGTCTGGACGGGTGCAATCGCGATGGCTCTGTCCATGGAAGCGCTCTAACGCCACATCGAAGTCGCCGCCGCCTGCGAAGTCGCCGTTTCTTGTCACTCTCAAAGGGATGTCGGCCCACTTCTTGTCGCAAGTGATTATTCTCGTCACCCTAGGCACCTTGTGGCGGGTGTCAGTTGTCCATCAGGGCATCATGCAGGTGTCCGAGGTGCCGGACTCATTCTTCGTCCAGGGCAAGCTCCAGCCCGCCCCATTCGTGGACTCGAACTTGCTGTGGACGACGTTGCCGACCTGGATAATGTCACTATACGGTGCCTTTTGGGGTGCCCTGCTCGAGGAGCTGAAGAGCTGTCAGGTCACCGTCGACCTACATTCCGAAAAGCGTATGAGAATTTTTTTTTTTTTTTTTTTTTTTTTTTTTTTTTTTTGGTTTCGTCCAGCTGCCGCCAAGGCCGCGCATGCTAACCGACGTAAATGCAGAGGGTGTCCGAACTGTGAAGCAGACCCTCCTGCTCGAATACAAGCATATTATCCCATTCGCCGACTCTATGAAGGCGGTCAGAAACCGACATTATCTCCTGGCTGCGTGCATGACGGTGAAGATTGCCATTTGGGCTGCCGCCGGTCTGTCGGCAGCAGTCTTTTCTGTGGCGAACATCCCGGTGGTAGCGAACGCGGAAATCACGACAAGCGTCTTCTTCGACGATGTAAACGGCGGCGATAGGACTGTGTATTCGACGAAGCCAGCCCTCGACATGGTCGCGTCTAACTTGCTCAACAACGGTTCTCTGTTTGCATGGACAACCAGAAACCATAGCTTCCTGCCCTTTAACCTGGCATTTGAAGACAGGAGCAGGAACGGCCCGATAAACATCACAGCAACCACTGAGGCCTACTCGGCAACCCTGGACTGCATGTTGTACCAAGGCGACGATTTCCTTCGCCTCGGCTTGTTAACCATGGAGAATGTAACTGCCGGCACCTCGTTGAGGTATAACCTTGTGGACAGGGGCTGCAACGTCACGAGTGATTATCTGCTGCGAAAAGACGTCTCTGTCTCCAAATCCTGGGTGATTGCGACCTGTCCCACCGCGGCCGGCAAGGTCAGGTATGGACTTCTCAAAGGCGACTATGACAGCACCTCGCCGTTTCTCCTTACCAATTTTACCTTTCTCAGCTGCATTCCGAAATTCTGGAAAGAGAATCGTCTCGTCACTGTCAGGTCTGGGCTTCAGTCCCCCGGCGAGGTTGTGGACGACGTTGAGGCTGCACCCGGCACCGGCACGGGCGAGCGAACTCCTATTACGCCGTTCTTTGGCAGCTCATGGGTTACCAACCTCCCTCAGTATGTGATAGTGGAGTCAGTACACCTGTTCGACGGCGACAGCCTCGGCTATATCGTGTACGGTCTCAGACGTCTTCTGTCTACCGGCCAGCACAACGGAACGATTGACGAGCAGTCCTTCCAGACCGCGTTCAGCGCTGTCTATGCCTCGTTTGTTAGCACATCATCAGTCTACAAGCCAGCCGAGCCTGCAGTCCGTCAGGGGTCGACGAGCGTCCAGCAAAACCGGCTCTTTGTCGTCAAGGGTCCGACAATAGCAGTGCTCACTATCGTGGCGTTTGCCTCTGCAGTCAGCATGGTCCTGACAGGCTGGGTTCAGAAACACGGCTCCATTTTAAAGAAGAATCTCGGCCGCATTTTCGGCCATGCGCTTCTGCTTCACGGAAGCACCGACATCTCTGCATTCATCGACGACGTCAAGAGGAGCGCCAGCCTGGACAGCCAGTTGGCGAATTCCAGTACCGCCTCCCGGAAGGCAAACTCGAACTCGAACCCTCCAGCACCGGGAGCAAGGCCAAGCCAGGGCGACGACGATATTGATCTCGTGGAGTATGCCGACCGAACCAAAGCGTTGAACGAGAGAAAGTGTTGGATCGGGGACAAGGACAATGTTCTTCACATAGAACCGCTGTAGGAAGCAGTCAAGCTCTAATGGTAGCTTGGAATGTAACACCCAGGATCTGGAATAGAGACGCCGGCACCGACAAGGCGGTACGGAGAAGCTGGTGCAGGATGCAGGCACGGCAGTCCCGATGCGGGTATGCCGACCCCACACACGTGTACATAGAAGAGAACACATTCTGCTTTCAAATCTTCACCAACGCTCCTCGCAGCATCCATTTATAAGACGCAAAATGGCAAATGGTTACGCACATGTTTTCAAGATGATCAAGTCAGACAACGCGCTGATTCAGTGGCACCGCAACATATGCCACTCTGGCCCTCACTGGCACTGGATTTTCGAATGCCGGTACTGCAAGATTCAGTTATCGAGCTTACACCCAAAGTGCCTGAGGCTTTATCTTCCCACAAGCTGATCACAGGTAAGATTCCTTCCACTGCATTGCCTCAACCCAGGTAGACCCAAATATATGCATCCTCGGAGTTCAGTCGATTGGTGAACACGTCCATATCGGTCAACCGGACAATTGGGATCATACGGCCCCAAGGAAGCCTGCCAAGTCCTTCTCTCTTTCTGCTCTCTAGCGCCCCCCCCCCCCCCCCAAAGACCGCGGCCAAACAACTCCTCGTTCATCAGAGGATATACGTGTGAGGCGTCACGGCGAAACAAAGCGGCTGGGGGCAATTAAATGCTGTGAATTGCGTGGTGCATCCAGAGGAGAAACCTCTGGGCAAAAGACTAACTACATGGGTAGCCTAGACCCAGAGTAGGGCCCACCCTAGTGTAGGGCACATCTCACACACCCCCTCGGGCCAGCCTTCATGCCTCTATTCCTCTGCTGTCAACGCCAAACCTCGTGATAGTTTTCTTGGTGTTGAGAAGTAATCTTGTTAGATTTTCTAGCCTTCCTGGCCTTCCTGTCATTCTGACGAATAGTACATGACCGTTTCTTCCGCTTCTTCATCCCTTTTTGAGCCAGGGCACTTGGCAGCTGGCCATTCCTAAGCATCTCAACAAACTTTGTGTGCTTATCGAGTACTAGAGGCTTCGTCAAGCCGTCAGCTACCATCTTGTCACCTGGCATATGCTGTAGATCAATCTGGCCTTTGCTGATGCGATCGATAACCCACTTGTACCGGATGTCGAGGTTGCGGGTGCGTGCGGAATTGTTCGGATTGAGGGCTACAGTCTGGGCGTTCAGACTGTCATCAGTATAGAGAATTGTTGGCTTCGGTTGAGGGGCTCCGGCTTCCTCGAGGATTCTGGTTATTCAGGGACGGAAGGTAGCTGACCGAGGGCAGTGTGCCTTGAGAGGGGCTCTCGCCGAGGATTCTATGGACATGGTTAGCTTGATGTGGGCGAATCACTGCCCGAGGTCAGGCAGACAACCTCCTGTAACACCCGTTCTATCCGCAGCAATCTCGTTGGATTCATGCATTAGATCTATGACCGAGTCCTGTCAAGGTAACGTTATGCCCCGGGCTAGGCAGCTGCTTCCTGTGGTACTTCCATCACTGAGGAGCAAAATGGCAACGCTGGGGTGACTGACGGCCAACCCGCTGCGCTGTCCCTGGCCCCCTTCCTTTGTGTACCATTATGCTTCCACTTTCCACCCCGATATACTACTATTTCCGATGCTCCCTTTCTACAACACAGTTAGTCTGTGTTGGTGAACGTTATATCTGCAGTATGCTGTTGACTAGAGAACTGAAATTCAACTCGGATCTCTGAGAGTTACGCTCTAAGAACCGAAGGTAGTTTCAGTGTGTCTGTTAACGGTGATTGCTTGTATAGGCGAAGGAAAACGGTAGTACTTGGTGGTGGACTAGTGTCCCAAAATTGGGTCCGCAACTGACATCCTATTTTAGATTATGGTAACTATAGCCGAGCCAAAGATCGCTCTCCCGAACTCACCTCGGCTCAGGGAGGTGCTCGCTGCGCCTCACCCTCGGCTCAGGCTCTGCGACTAATCCGGACTTTGTCAGAAATGTTGTGGGGGGTGACTAAGGAGGTAATTAATATAGAACTACAAGAATAGCTGTGGACAACCAAATAGAATACAACAAGTCTAAATCCAACGCAAGGACATGCGCCAGGGACAGCCAATATTGCCACAAGTACCGGGCGAGACAAGCTATCCTCCAGGAAGAGAGCAAGAATGGAAAAATCCGGAACCAGAAATCCTTCGGAGACGCCCATCTCAGGCCGTTGCCCGACAAATCACCTCCAGCATCTCCAGCGGCTCGAGCCCGGCAATACCTGTATCCAACTCATGACCGGCAGCGACCAGAAGCCAGTGTGGAAGCCGGAGATCGATCTCACGGCTCGTGCCGACGTCGATGGCCGACCAGCGAGAGCAGCAGCTGCCGGCCAAAGTCACGGCTGCTGCTGCTGCTAATATTCTTGCTATCCCCTCAGTCGCCAGTTTTTGGCATCGGTAAAAACTACCTTACCTTGTCAAAACCCACATCTTTACAAAGTCGACCTAGCCAACCAAAGATAACTTAATTGGTTTCTTTTTCTAATAGCACGGCCCATCTAATTAGGTAGCTTTCAATTCTTTCCTCTAATTAGATCTCGGAATATTAATTAATTATTCGTCAAACTTCTTGTGTTGCAAGGTGCCTTAGTTTTGCCGAAGCCGAAAGCCGACGCCTGCGGGGACAGGCGGTAGAGACGCGGCATCGTAGCCAATCTTGTATGTCTTGTTCACCTCGTCGGCGGTCGCGCCAATAGGCCGCCTGCTCCGATTCCCGCTCCGCGTCGGCTTCGCGTATTCCCTGCTCGGATTGGAGCATTTCCAAGTTGAAAGCATTCCGATTTTGTTGTTGATCTCGGACATGTTGTTGCTTTCGTAGTTTTCGTAGTTGTCGTAGTTTTCGTAGTTGTCGTAGTTGTCGCTGTTATTCTTCCTCTTCTTGTCACTCCTGCTTCGCTTCCACCCCCACTTGAAGTTCTTCCAGGTCAATTGTAATGCTCTTCGCTTCGACTTTTCAGGGCCTTCATCTCGACTTTTGGGGATTCCAAGCCTTGTACCCTTGCCTTCAAGACGGGTATGATGGTGTTCAGGATGTCATTCCACGACTCAAGGCTGACTAGCATGGACTTCAAGTTCTTTCGTATGGGGTCGGAAGCATCCAGGCCTGTTGCAGCCTCGCACACCTTCAACAGCTTGTCTGCGGTTGATCTGATCCATGATCGATGGGGTGACAAGCAAAGCAGGGGCGAGAGGACACGGTGATGCCGAGCTTGTGGTGTTGGGCTTGGGCGCAGAGAGGTGATAAGCTAGTCTAATGAGAATCGGTGTGAAAGCTTGTGAGAAAAGTAGAGGGAAAGAGAAGAAACCGTCTGAGGTGGCCCATGGGGAAATGACCAAGAATTTATAGGCGGCGGCGCGGGCGCTTTAGACTTTTCACAGAGCAACCCTTGAACTGGATCTTCCATGGGTCGGGTACCATGTCGTAATTAGCTTTGAATCTTGCTACTATTCTACCTCGGACATAAGTGCTTCATCATGCCTTTATCATGGCAACTCAAACCATAACAAAGCTTAACCGAGGATCCAGAGCCATCTCAACAGCTAATTACCTGCCCAAGCTTTGGGTAGGTAGGTAAGCACGTGAAGCAAGACAGTGCGTCGAGAATTAATTTTCCAAGGTAATTAACCGATCAGGGATTCCTTTCTGGCCGTTGGGGGTTCAGGCGCCGACTGGGAATCAATAAACTTTGCACAAGTCAAACAAGTCGAGATTCAGTTCTGTGACTCATATACAAGTTCCAATTCCCAACCCCCCGAGTAATTAGTCACATGTGGGATAATTATGTACAGAAAATACAGTTACAACTTCTCGCCCCTGTTTTACAATTCGTACCTCTTCCACACCTCTAGGAGCGGCTCGAGTATGGCGTCCCTAAAGCAGGAAAGAAACAGTTTGTCTTCGGACAACAGCCCCCTAACATTACCATCTTTGTCAAAAAACCTGCGCCCGATACACACCTTGACCACGTTCTCGTACTCGCGCGTCGCTTCGCTGCGGATCTTGCCGTCGAGGAGCAGCTTTTTGGCCGTGTAGATGTTGGCGAGGTGCTCCTCGACCGAGCCGTCGGGCCCGTACTCCCTCTTCATCTCCTCGATCGACCTGCCCATGGCCAGCTCGATCAGGGCCAGGCCCAGCTTGGTCAGCACGGGCTCGTCGTCGAGGACCTCGGACATGGCGGGGACCGCCGCGAGGGTTGCGGCCGTCGACTCGTTGTCTGTATCGTAGCTGGAAGAGTACATGTCTTGGAGGATGAACATGACGGGGAATTTGACCGCTGCCGCTCCCGCTGCCGTGCTCGCCCTGTTGCTGTTTCTGTGCTCGACAGCGGTGCCGGCGGCTTGGGTGACACAAACGTCGTTCCAGCTCCATGACTCGCTGATCCAAGGCGTCGAGCAGAGCTGCCCGATGGCCAAGCTAAGGCGGAGCGCTAGCCCGAGTCTGTCCCTGGTCGAAAAGCCGTTGCTGGGTTCCCTCAGCTCGGCAAAGTACCTGATCGTCGGTTGCTGCTTCTGATTGGAGCCGCTCGGGTCGAGCTTGGTCACCTTCATTCGGTACATCTGGCTGTCGCTGGCCGTTTCGAGCAGAACTTGGCGGACGTCGGATTCTGCTGTCGCTTGCTTGACTAGGGCGCAGAGATTCCGGATGGAAGATGCGTCAATGCCGTTCTCGGGAATGGTCTCTAGAAGTATTGTCGCCGAGACGTCGTCTTCCGACTTCTCGGGAAAGCCCGGTGGGAAGGCCAAACAAAAAGCCCACTCGTCTGTTGTGTGGACGGCAAGCCCGCCGCCAGACGACGGCTGGACGCAGGGTGCGCAATAGCAGCCAAGGCCGATGACATGTGGGCTTGGACATGCACAAGTGTACCTCTCTTTGATAGCGTCGAAAAACTCGCGGGCCTTGAGGGTACTGGCTTCTGTCTGCAGGGCCCCGCTGGCGGCACTCTGGTCCCGGAATTGCTGATGGGGGGTGCTGAAGGGCCTGTCGTCAAGGAGTTCGCGGAGGTCATTGTTGAGGTGCCTGACTTGCTTCACTGTCTCCCTTATGCTCGGCCTTCCTGCACCAGCAACTGTCCTTTTCAGAGCCGCCTTGAAGCGATCAAATCCCTCCTGTTGTCACAAAGAGTTAGCTACCGTACCTCAATCAGGTCGTTGCTTTCCCGCTAGTAGGTGATACTGATTGATTGACACAACCGAGATTCTTACATTGCTACGACACATGGTTGTGAGCTCGAGCTTTACATGGTCCAGCAGCTTCTTCATCTGGGTCAGGTAGTCGATGGTGAGATCGAATTTCTGTTGACCGAGACGGGTGAGGAGCTTTTGCTGTAGGTTGGAGTCCTCCCAGAGGTTTTGGTCAATGGGGCCGTGAGTCGGGGCAAGGCGATGCATTTCTTGTGGTGAGACGGCAGAGGCCAGAAGGCCCCTGACGGTGGCATCGTAGATGGCCGAGGTGACGTCGACGGTTCTGTCGAGCTCTCTTGAGTCGGTGCCTTTCATTTGTCTGTACTTCTTGGCCAGCTCCGCGATGACTGGGTACAGGCCCAGGATAACACCGAGGATCTCCAAGCCCGACATTATCACCGACACGATACGACTAATAGGTAATCGGGAGATGTGCGCGTGTTACAGAGTAGTCTGGCGGAATGGACTGGACTGGCTGGTCGCCAAGGGTCTGGCCCAAGTCTGTGCAATGCAAGTAGCAAAAAGCAATCGAAGAAGCAAGAAGTGAGTGCTACAAGTGGGACGGGAAGAGCCGTGGGAGCGACTTTTGGTCAAATGCGGGGCGCCCGGGGAGTGTGGTGCGGCCTGGTTCAACATGGAGACGAGGCTCTCTGCAAAAAGCACTTTCAGCTTCAAGAACGCCTAGGTAGTCTGTTGTACCAGTACATGGCCAGGCTCTCGTCGCTTCGAGGTTGGGTCGGCGTCCAGTAGCACTGCTGGCTTGCCGTGTTGGTGCATACGACCGCCTTCTGCCTTTGGACGGCAAGATTGCAGGTTGCAAGACAGCAGATGCAGTGGTGCACACGAAGAGGTGGTAGGAGTGGGGCTGTGGGGGGCGGGCGACAACCGAGAGGAATGGATGTCTTCAATGTGTGTATGCACGCAATCAATTAGCAGCCAGTCATTACACATACGCGCGATGCTCGCCTCGTTCCCAATCCGCCCCGGCCCCCGTGCGGGGTCAAGTCAAGGCCAAGGCAGGGCATCTTGGCCAGGGATACCTTCCATACCTATGAACGGTGACCCGGGCCGAGTCTGCCTTGTTCCGACAATCTGCAACTTCTGATGATGTGACCGGTGGTACTCACCTACGAGGTAAAAGTTACGCCCCTTTATCACGTAGCTCATCCTTACCTTACCAAAGTCGGGTAGGTAAACTTATACCGTCGGGTGCAGACCGCGCCAATCGCCCACCTCAGGGCGGCAGCCATGGAGAAGACACCCAGGGACAGGCTGGGCAAATCCAAGACATTCCCCGCCAGAGAAGACGTGCGGGCCAAGGCACCCCTGGCCGCTCAGTTTGAGGACTGCACGCAGGCCATCAGACAGCTCCACACGGCGCTGAATGCGGAGCTGTGGGCGTCGAAAGAGGAAGTCGCGCCTGAGCCTGAGCCGGAGGAGCAAGAGCCCGAGCATGAGCCAGAGCAGAGGAAGGAGCTACTGGCAGAGATTCAGACTCAGACTGGCAGCGACAAATCGCCAGACGGGCCCACAGCAGCCAGGGCTAGACCCAAACAAGAACTAACACGGCAAGAATCCACAGTCGAAGAGGTCTCGCTCGAGCAACAAGAAGCCGAGGCCAAGAAGAAAGCTTTGCGCACTCTCGTAGACCGGTGTCTCGCGAGACTAATAGCATGGGGCCACGACACAGGTGCCGTCTCTCGCCTCCTCGACCATTCTCTACGGAGAAGCTCGAAGCCGCGAAGTAGCGCCTTGACGCTGTTGAAGGAATTGTGGGAGCTGGTTGTGAATGGTGATTACGCCCATTAATGATTCCCCTCCAATACGTCAAGTACTTTCCTTCGCTTCGTGTTTGTGATCTAACGGGTGGTCGACAGCAACCGAGTCCCTGCCCACGACTTTTGAAGGCTTCGGCGAGCGACCCTCTGGGGACAACGTCCAACAGCCACCCCCGCCAAGCTTGACACCGGCCTCTGAACGACGCGAGGCGCAGGAATTAAGGGACATCCTTGGTCTGGGAAGCCAAGACTCAGATTTGAACCCCGAAAAGTTCCTCGCAGAAGCCGAGGAGATAATAAACGACTTGTTCGATCTCCAGCCCACACTCCTCGACCCCTTTGACGATGATGATCTCACCCCAATTCCAGACGCCCACCAGACTGAGGCCTTCGACCGGCAGTACGCTCAGAAAGCATTCCCAGCGGCTGCCCCATCCCTGGTCGACCGGCTTCTGGCCGCTAACAGGCGACGACGGCAGAATATCCAGAGCCTGAAGGAAGCATCTAAGGCGAGTCCCGAGGATGAAGCAGAATCTTCAGAAGCTGCAGTCGCCAGCCAAGTACCCCGTCAGGGGCAATCTAGCCAGAAACCTCGCCATGGCCCTGCCTTGAGCCGCATCCGGGGCTATCGCAGGACGTCCGCGCCGTCGGGATCGGAAGCCGGGGCCTCCAGAACGGCGCCGTCGACTATTGGAAAGGAGACCTTTTGGTCTGATGACATAATCCACGAAAAGGAGTCATTGACGTCGGCCGCATCTACTGGCGGCGTTCAAGCCGTTGAGCTCCAGCTTGAACCCCCCAACCTGCCTGTCGACACCAAAGTGAAGGACAGCATCCCGTTCCAATGCCAGTACTGCCGCATCGAGGTTCCACTAGAGCTCGACAAGGATACCATGACCCAGGAGGACTGGGTCGCTCACTTTTACATGGACCTGCAGCCCTACACTTGTACTTTTGAAGAGTGCCCCCGGGCCCACAAGCTCTTCGGGATCAAGCAAGATTGGTTTCAACACGAGCTGGATTACCATCGAACCAGACAGGCTTGGTACTGTGCCAAAGCCGAATGCAGGACCGAGTTTGAGACGTTGATCCTCTTCCAGCAGCATCTGAAGTCAGAGCACCCAGATATCAGAACAGACGGTCCCGATCTCAAAGCTCTCGCTCAGGCGTGGCAGAGGCTGTCGCTACAGCCTCAGACATCACCCCAGCGACAATGTCCTCTGTGTGGAGTCCCATACAAGGGTGATACCCCTGCCGACTGGAGAGACCACATTGCCCACCACCTTGAACAGTTTGCCCTACTGGCCATAGGCGAGGACGAAGCTGGCCCGACATCCGAAGACGAGCTTATTAATCGCAATGACCTTGTCGAAACCTATGTTGATGACCAGAATGAAAGATACGCCGCACCAAGCGTCCCCAACCAGGCGCCTGTGACGGCCATCCAGCGCAGCGTCCTGCCAGCCGAGAGCAATGACATTCTAGAAAACGTGGACGAGAGTTCCGGAGATCTCGGCGACAATAGTGGGGGGGAAAGGCGAGTTGATAGACGAAGAACGGACCCACAATGGGAAGACAAGGTGGTAACGTATCTGAAGGAGGAGCCAGCTGGCGGTGAGGACCTGGAGGCGGACCAGCCGATGCCCGGCGATGAAGACGTAGAAGACACGGTCGAGCCCGTCTGGCTCAATGTCCCTGAGAGGAACCACGAGTTTATGGGCCGAGACAACGACCTCCAGCACCTCCACGAGTTTATTTCCCAGTCGGGAAACATATGCGTCGTGAGTGGACGCGGTGGTATTGGAAAGACGGCCACAGCCATCGAGTACGCCCGCCGTTATGAGCAAACCTTTTCGGGCATCATTTGGATCGAAGCCGAGAATCCAAACGGTCTTGCCGACAGATACAACATGATCGGTACCGACATCTTCGGTTTAGCCGTCGAGGGGCAGGATCCCGTCAGTTTCTTCATGAATGTCAGGGCAAAGCTCGGAGGCTGGGAGAGGAGATGGCTCCTCATCTTCGACAATGTCGAGGCCTGGGATCATGTATCCAAGTACATCCCCCGGAACCTGCCCAAAACGAGGGGTTCGGTCCTCATCACGACAAGGAAGCAGTCTCTGGTCCGGACAGACACGCAGACTCTAAAGCGCGTTCTGCACCGCATTGAGCTAGACCCCCTGACACCAGAGGAAGCTGGCCAGTTCCTGATCTGCTCCATCAACCCAAAGGTCTCTCTTAATGATGCCCCGAAACACACCGATTATAATCTTGCCGTCCAGATTGGAGAGCTTGTGGAGAGGTTGCCTCTAGCACTCATCATGATCGCTGGCTACTGCAAAGTTTCACGGGCTACTCTGGAGGACTTCTACGAGATCTGGGAGGAGAAGACGGCGTTCAGAGCGAAGCAGACGCAGCGAAAGAAGTCTGTAGTAATTGAGGGCGGCCTGGATTCGTCCATCGATCTCTTGTGGGACATTGGCATTAGCGAACTATCGGTGCCGGCGCGGAACCTGCTTGAGATTCTAGCCTTTCTCGATCCCGAAAATATCCAAAAGGATCTTCTCGTCGGTGACCACACGGAGGAGTTCCTAGAGTTCCTCAACTCTACCGAGGCTGCCCTGTATAAGCGCATGATCCGCCAGCTTAGCGGCCGCAAGCTCATCGATGTCAAGACGAACGAAGGAGGTGCCGAGTCTTATCGTATCCATCGGCTGCTACAGACCAAGATTGTCATCGACATTGGTGCGCAGCTCAAGTTTGACTCTGCCATGACCAAAGCCACGCGTCTGGTGCGCAAGAGATTCCCGAAATCGCCCACCATCCAAGCTCCTGCGCCACAGAACTGGAAGAGGTGCAAAGAGTACATGCCCCACGTCTTCGGTCTCTTGCGAGCCTTCAAACATGCCCAGCGCGATTTCCACGGCTTTGAGCAGACAGAGGAGATGGCCGACCTCTTCTATGACGCTGGATTCTTTATCTGGGACAGCCAGGCCAATGTCCACGACGGCTTAGCCTTTCTCGACGCCGCGGAGAACGTCCTGGACTCTGAAGACGTCGAGGAAGATCTCATGTCGCCCCGGCGTGCCGACATTCTTTGCATGTCCGGGCTCCTTCTCAACGGCATGGGCTGCGAGAGGCGTGCCGAATGTCTAGACAAGCTACAGCGGGCGCTCGATATCCGAAAGCACGTTTATGATGCCGCCGCTCCCGCCTACACCAGAGACCAGGACGTGCTTCTCCAGAACGCCGCTTGCGATTTTGCTATCCTGCTCCTCAACGAGTACAAGTTTGACGAAGCTTCTATCATCTTTGAGGATTGTCTCCGGCACTACAAGAAGTGGGATACCGAGGACAAGATTCCGTTCGAGTACTCCAAGTACTACTACAACATGGGCATTGTCCACATGTGCAAAGAGAGGCTAGACGAGGCATTCAAGTTTCTCCAACACTCGGTCGAACTCGCTGAGGCTGCGTTTGGGAAAGAGGGACAGTATTGGTAAGTCTTGACTATGTTTGCCCCCTTTGCAGTGACACCCAGGGCAGCACTAACACCGCCTAGGGACAACTACTTCATGCTCGCATGTTGCGTACTGCAGTCGGGCGATTTCCAGCGCGCCCTCGGCATGCACCTCGAGACGCTCAAAGCCAAGCTTGAGCAGCAGGGGAAACACAGCAAGGGCACCATTCTCAGCACTTATGCCGTCGGCGAGATGTACGCCATGATTGGCGAGCTGCCAGCTGCAATGTAAGTATTGAGTATTGACTGTGTTTCCCTCCCTTTTTCTGTGCCACATGATCGTACCGAACAGCACTTACAACGTGTCTCTCTCCAGAGAATATTTGGAGCGATGCATCGAATTGGCGACGGCCTCAAGCTGGACCGATGAAGCTTTGGGCCGTGCTCGACTCCACCTCGCCCGTCTGTACAAGCGCCAGGCGGTCAACTTGCAAGATGCAGAGGAGCATGAGAGGAAAGCTATGGAAGCACTAGACAGATACTCGACACATGCACCCAAGTGGGTTAATGACATCAATGAACCGATCATGACATTTGATGACCTCATGCCGACCGACGAGGGGAGATATACGGGCAACATGTTGCTCAAGGTGTTGTGGGGGCGGGGGAGGGCGGAAAAGACGGTGACTTTTGTCTGGCACATGGAGGGGAGCGAGGTGACAGTGCCCACAGGGCTGTAATGAGCCAAGGTTGTCATTTACAGATTGGCAAAGTATGTGTGGTTGTTATAGTTTGGTCAGTGGGGCCAGTCGGATTATGTCGGTCACGATTCCGTAAAAACCAAGATCCTGAGCTCGATGCTTTCTCTTACCGGTGGCTGGGATTCGGCACCAGCGTGAAGCTCGAAGGAGGCGTGTAAACAGCCTGTATGCAACTCTGTGTGAGCACTATCCGCGAAGCAAACGTATCAAGACTGTCTTCGGTGATGTCTTCTTACACTTTGCGGGAACATCTGGGTCCGAATCATAAACCTTGACCAGGACGAGATCATCGACGTCCATGTCTGACAGGTAGTGCCATTCTTGGGCCGCGTTATATTTCCCAAAATACGTCTCACCCACGTATCGCCGGCGCACAATGTCACATGTCACTAGGTCGTTCGCGTCGACGGTGCGGGCATCGCAGAGAGCTAGGGGCCATGACCGGACCGGGGCCAGTGGCCGCCAAATGCTGCTCGGAACGCGTGTTAGAAAATCACGTGGCCAGATATATATTATTTTACGGCAAACTGGAAAAAGGGTGGGGGCGTACTTCACGATTCTGACCCTGCCCTTCAAGAGTCTGTCTGCTTCGTCGCCCATGTGTCGCCGGACGCGTGATATTGCGCCCTGCACGCTCTGGTCTTTTTGGCGCAAAGTATATTTTAGCCATTGACCTCGGTTGAAGTGTGTATATGCGTGTGTGGGTGTGTAATCTCGTGACATTGTAATCGGGTAGGTAGAGAGTGAACAAACAAACCAATGTGTGGGTGCGTGGCCGGCAGCAGCGCGTCGAAGCCGTCCTCGAGGTTGACGGTGCGCTTCGAGAACTCCGCCGCGTCGATGCTTTGCCTAAGCTGGGGGTTCGAGGAGAAATTAGACACGGATGGGCATGCGGACACAAGCCTGATCCAATGGCAATGACATAACATAACGTACCCGCAGGTCAAAGCAAAACGTCTTGACTTCAGTGCCGCCGCCCAGATGCCGCTGCAGAAACGCTTCCATTTCGGGCACGTAGTGCGCCGTCACGGCGCCGCGGTCCTTGAGCTGGTCCGCAACGGCGCTCGCGTGGCGCGCAAACTCGAAGCCGTGCGTGTCGAGGCCGAACGCGTCGCGCCGGCCGCGGACGTTGCGCACGCGCACGCTGCGCGGCTCAAACGCGAGATTGCTCCGCGGGATCTCGTTGTTGGAGTTGCTGAAGCTGGCTAGCGGGAGGAACACTTCGTACGGCTTGTGCTTCTCGTACGAGGGCTGCCATTGCAGGAACTCGAACGAGGCGTCCACGGTTTCTTGTTCTTGTTCTTGTTCTTGTCCTTGTCCTTGTTCTTCTGCCATGACGGTGTGTCGTCGGTTGGACGGGCTACCTCGAAGGACGCGCGAGCGAGTTCATCTGCCAAATTTCGACTTCGGGTTGTCGAGTGCGTTTGCCCTTCGGGTAGGTAGGTGTCTCAGCCTCTCAGGGTGTCAGGGCGTCAGGGCCCCCGGGAGGTCACGGGCATGGCAACGTTTCGCAATTGGCCCATGATCCGATAAAACGCCCCTCAAAAGCTCGCTCGGAAAGACGCGTAGAAAAAGGGCATTGTACTCCCTAGGTAGGTAAAGTACCAGGTATCATCAAGAGCGGAAGTTTTGGATGGACAAAAGTTGATGCAGGGCAGTTGGTAAAAGAATTGGCAATCCGCCCAATAAACTGAAAGATATCCATCCATTGCGCCTTCCCAGGGAGGGCAGCAGCAAGCAACAGCAGCCGCACAACCCCTCCAAACCCCTCTCCTACGCTGCCCCTCCCCCTCATCCACCCCCCTGGGCCACACACACACAGTGCGCAGCGTCGAGTTAAATGCCGCGCACCTCGGGGGGCAAGCCGTTCAACGTTTTCTTCCCTCACTCATCCCGCCAGCGAGTGGGCGTGGAATCCTTGCTGGCACGGAAAGTAGTCGCTGCCCGGTGGGCTGAGGTTGCTTTCCCTCTCGATCTCGGCCATAAGGCTCTGCCAAGGCTGGACGCGGCCGTCGCTTTGGTTGGCGGGGGCTGGCAGCATCGCGCTGCCGTTGTTGCGTGACGCTTCTTCATATGGTGGCATTGGCGGTGCTCGCAGAGCCTTGCCCGCCGCCGTTGCAGTCGTAGGCTTGCTAGCCGCCGTGGACTCCATCACCGCCAACTTGTTCTTGCTTGCTGTTGCGACCATGGCTCATTGAGTTGTGCAATGGCTTTGGTTGAGAAGATATCCAAAAGAAAAGGAGTCGGGTCAAGTGGTCGAGTGTGGCCAAGCCGGTTCCTTTTTGGCTTGCTTGTTGCCTTTTAAGTGCGGGCTGTTTGACGAGAAGAATATGGATTTCAGGGTCCGAGTCTCCAAGAGGGAAAAAACCGGCTCCGAAACGTGGGCATGTGCCGGGCGGCGGGAATGGCTGGGCTGGTGCTGGGGGGTGGTCATTTTCGCAAAGGGTCAAGAGAGGTACTTTATGGGACGGTGTTGGCTCAGCACCGACAAACACTGAAGCGACGGGATGAAAAATGCCAGCGAAAATGCCCCGTGTTATCTGTGTGTCTCGTCGAAAATCTCGACACCGCTTCTTCACCATACCATGGGAATGGCTGGGAGGCAGCACCACACAGCCAACAGCGCCTTGCCGTTTACATGGCAGCTGCCGTGCGACTGCGATGTTGCTCGGTGGGCTCCCCGGTACCGGTACTTTCCGGGAACCAGCCGGCATCTCTGGCATTTTACTGCCCCCTGGTTGGTCCGTTTTCTCTTGTCCCGGAAGGTGGAGGTATCTTGGCGCCACCTCTGGTTTTGCGCCCTGGTGTCCAGCACAGTGCGCTGCTCCTCTTTCCCCGTTCGATACCTTAGCTGCCCGGGGGGTGGGGCGATAGTAGCCGGAACAAGCCGGTTCGGAACTCTTTTCTTGATGCGGAGTACCCAGTACCCGTAGATTTCAATTCGGACCATCGGGCCCCGGCCACCCATCCTGAACTCATTAACGCGCATCCGTACTCCGTGATATGCTCCCACCAGCCATCCGCATATAATCAACAAATTGTCGGCGTGTCGGGGACCAGAATGGTGGAGGAAGGCTTCGCGATGGCGTCTCTCTTCGCCGCAAAGCAGCAGCTCCGCTCTGCCATGAAGCTCAAGCTCGCTGCCGTCTCGCGCGAGTCTGCCTTGTCCCAGAGTACGGCGCCGATTTGCGCTTCCGCACCGCTAGTACTTGCAGACAGACTAAATCGTGGCCACAGGCTCCGTCGTTTCCAACGCCCTCAAGACCTTCAAGCCGTATGAAGACGCCAAACGGGTTAGTGTGTTTCTATCCATGCCCAACGGCGAGATACAGACGGACGCCATCGTCAGGCATGCTCTCGCCTCGGGCAAGGAAGTCTTTGTTCCGTACCTCCACAAAAACCCGCTGGCGTCGCCCGACCTGCCACCGCGGGTCATGGACATGGTCCGCCTCAGCGACCTCGGCGACTACGAGTCTCTGAAGCCGGACCGCTGGGGCATCCCGAGCATCGACCCGGCCACCGTCCACCAGAGGCAAAGGATTTGCGGCGGACCCGACGCCCAGCACTCGGACAGGGCGCTTCTCGACCTCATCCTCATGCCCGGTGTCGCCTTTGACATAGACCCCGAGAACGGCACCGTCAGGCGGCTCGGCCACGGCAAGGGCTTCTACGATTACTTTCTCAACCGGCACAGCTCCAAGTCGCTCTCGCTGGGGATGCAGGAATCGCCTGTATTGCTCTACGGCCTAGCCCTGTCTGAGCAGTTCCTATCCTCTCCATCTGAGGGTTCGGTACCTGTGGGTCCTCTCGATCAACCTCTAGATGGTCTGATTCTCGGCAACGGCGAGATCAAAGGTCGCCCTGAAAATAGAACACAATGATCCCACGCCATTTTATTGCCCGTGCGCCGGTGTTTCCGCCTCCTTGGTATCTATTTTTCGTAGTGACCCTTTTGCCAAGCTCTCTCTCTCGGCTCTCAGCAAAAGAATTAAAAAAAAACGCAACTCAAGTTGTACGTGAATGGTGATGAATGGTTAGGAGTGCCGCACGCGCGCTACACTGACAGGGCCAGCGCAAAGACGTGAATGACGTCCATGTGTCACGACTTGCTGAACTCTGGGTACAGTACTTGCCAGAGTCTTGAAACATGTCTGATCTAGTTGCACGCAACCAAGATTCTCTTGTTAAGGGACGGAAATCCAGTTTGTAGGGTTAGGGTTGGCGCACTACTCTCAACTTCTCAGGACTTGTCAGGCCGGAGTATACTCGACTCGGGTTGGTACTTTTTAGCGCCGACACAACTGACTTCAATCAAAAGTTGAAACAAATCAGAGTCAAAATGCCGACTGCTCAAGTTCAGCCCTGGGTATCCATTACTCCGTACCTGACATTTGGTCAATAAAGTCAAGCTGGGACCCCCGGGTTTTCTTGATTTGCGTTGCCAAGAGTCGTTCGTGCACTCGCTTTTTCCGATTTATGTTTGCTTCTTGGCAGCTCGACGCAGCCATCTCCTTTGTTACTACCAACAATTCAGCCGTCGTCAAATTTGTTGACATAGAAGACGTTGCAGCTCTCCAATCCTTCGTGCTGTTGAAACAAACTACATTGCTCCACTTCCAACCGTACAGCTGTCGACTTGGCAGAGCGGCCACTTCAGGGCGGCCATCTCGTTAGTAACGCTAATTACCAGACAACGACCAGCTCTATCGCATGACACTATGTGGCAACCCCCGCTTTCGTGTTCCTGGCTCTTTCAAGATGACACCCATGGTACCGTACCCCGATCCCACGACGGGAGTAATTAGCTGACACTTGGCAGAGACATGCTGCGGTTCTGTTGGGACTATGGATTATGAAGACCTTTTCTGCAAAATAATCAATCTCGATAAGACTGCCCTGTCTTCTTCACCCGCTTAGCGCTAATCTGGCTGTGGACACTAGACACCTTAGTGGCTGTCAACTTGTCCCACGAAATCGAATTACCGTCTACCTATACCTTGGTCTAACCTGACGTATAGCACACGTTTGGCTATGACACTAACGACGTGCTATGACACAACACCAAAGAAGACGGACGCGTTGGTGCCCTGTAACCCCGACACCCCCGCGAGCCACTGCTGCGGGCCTAGCGACATTTGTCTCTCCAACGGGCTGTGCCTCAATCTCGGAGGCGACAATGCTTCACCGCCCAGGGATGCATCGAACCGGGTTGGGGCAGCCCGTACCTTCCCAACTGTTTACCGTGGGCTCGTATGTGCTTCTCAGTCTCACTCTCCCGTTCCCACACGCTCCCGTGGCAACGGCCGCACACACCACCAATGACAAGGTGTCATGTCTAATTCGCATTGAAAAGGCAGCCTGAACGTCAGTATCTACCCTTACTTCGCATCTTGCGGCGCCGGCTTGAATAAAAAAACCCATGTACTGCTGCGGCTTGAACTCGGGCTGCTGCAGAAACAATCAAACATCTTCACACTTAAGATATCGCTGCTCAAGCCGGTTGCTGCACGCCGAGGTCTCGCTCAACCCTGGCACAGCGCTGGCCGCTAAGGGACATGCTGTTATACAAGCCGCGCGGGGGCCACCTCCAGGAGACGCGCGGGGGCAGCGTCTCGGGCAGATATTCTCCAGGAGCACTAACGGTTTCATCATCGGCATCGCCGTCGTCTTCGCTATCACCATCGCCATCACCACAGGGTGGGAGGAAGACGAGGGTTCCGCCTGTTTCTCGAACGTCAAGTACAATAAGAACCGTACTACCTTGCCAGAATCCGAGCACTAGAAAATTGAATGTGAAGCTGAAAGAGGTTGGCACCAAGTGGCCACCGCTGCGCGACTGTGTTGCACTCAATCTATCAATCATGACAAACGGTGTGGTGCCACCCCCCTTGTGGCTCCGCATGCCTCCATACCTTCTTTCCAACACGTCTGTGTGCCCTATGGTGAGGCAAAGCCCTCGCCAATAGTGTTCCTTCTTTTTCGTCACCAACTTCATGCACAATAAGGTTCGGAGTCGCCTCACTGCTAATAAAACCAACCAGGCCGCCTCTATCTACGTCAACGATAGGGTTCTAGCTGAATGGAAGCCATCACCAGGTCCGAAAACGGAAATTGTGGCCCAGTCTAGGATTTAGGTAGCGAAAGTACAAAATCCGATACAGGGAGCGTCAGCTGGCAAAGTGCCCCTTTCTCCAAGATGCCGGATATACCTCAAGCTCAGCCAAGTTGAACTCAACTGGCCCTCATTCTTAGGCCGCCATATATGTGCTGGTCTGGGGAGGAAAGCTAGGATTCCCGAGAACTTCGGTTTCGGAGCAGCCGCTTTCATCTGCTTCGGAGGAGAACCTGCTGCCGGGGGAGGGAGCCGGTCTACTGCCAAGATGCAAGCAAGGATCCAGACACGGAATGCAGTTCGCAATGTGGAGATTGGCTCGCCATGATGGCCAGTGAAACCCATATCTCTGCCTCTTGGCACCGACCAGCTGAAATACCGCCAAGAAAATCTATACAGTTTTATATTCGAGCTCCGCCTGCACCTCACGTCTCCCTTGGCGAACAAATTGTACATATTTCCATCATCTTGAGAAATGTCTGGCCGGAGCCTAAACCGCTTAAAGGGCGACCTAGTCGGCCATGGCTTGCTGGAAAAAGAGAGGCTGGCAGATCAAGATCAAGACGACGGGAGCACGGGCGAACACGGGAACGGGAACGCCAACCACATCATCGCAGATCCACATTTTGCAAAACCTCGACCTCTTGGTCTCAAGAAAACATGGCTTGCCATCATGTTCGCCTCGACTCTTGTCCTCGTCATCACATCCGCTCTTCTCGTCTTCCTCTGGGCAGAGTCGCACGCACAGGAATATCGCAGGACAGCCAGTGTCGCGACTGTGGCTGACGTTCAGAGACCAAGGGCGACTCATCGTAACGCTCACCATCTCCGCCATGGTCATCTGCATCGCCGTCACAGCTCAGGCAGGCATCCTGACCGCCGTCCTTGCCTCGAGCCTTCTCCGCCGCTACGTCGTCCCGCTGGAAAAGGCACCTGGAGTGCTCATGATGCGCGCGACACGCTCTTTCGGGCCGGGCAGCATTCTCTCCACCCTCAGCTACAAACACAGCTGGACAAATCTCGAGTATCACATTGCCGGTATCCTCGGTCTTTGTGCTTTGGGTCTGCAAGCGACCTCAACGCTCCTGGCCTCTGATCTAGGCTCGGCGCAGATCCCGCAGGTTTCTGCAGCAGCCAACTCGTCGTTCGGGTTTCTACTGGGAGGGGATGTGCTCGGCAGCGGAAACCAGGCCGGCGAGGGCTCCAGCCCGTGGCTGTCTCGCATGGTGACGTATCCCGCCTTCGCAGAGTACGCTGAGCCACCCGCTGCTGTCGGGGACGGCTTCATCGACACCGGTCTCACCTTGCGAGCGTTCCTCCCCTTTACAACGTCTCAACAGCGCGAAAGCCTCTTGGACTTCAACGGACCAGCCAGGGTCCTCGAGGCTCAGGTGGTGTGCGTCCGCCCTGTTGTCGACGCCAATGTCACGCTGCGGTACGACGACCCAATAAGCGTAGCAAAGGCGAGAAGAGCCCTTGCATTAGCGGACATACCGGAATCCTTGGGCGGCTACCAAGTCTCGGACTTCCCGGACGGGGAATTTGGCGACTTTGCTGGCGGTCACCTGTCCATCACCGGCGACTTTGGTTGGGACAAGGCGTTGGACATGCTCGAACTACCCCAAGGCACGTTCCGCGGCGGGAGAGAGTCGGGATGCGTCATCCCCCGACCAACACCCAACTCAACCGAGACATCATTCACTCTCTGTGCGCTCGAGGTCGAGTACAACCTAGGTGTTGCCACGCCGCGCACTGCCGGCGTCAAACCCCTTCTCAACCCTGAGGGCCGAGACCTCAACAACCCGGAGGCCGTCAGGCCGCCCATCTTCCTGGTCGTGCGCGGCGAAACCGAGCCTGACAACTGGAGGCCCGACCTCATGGACGGCGACTTCAACATTGCGCCCGCGAGCGGCATTCGCTTCCGCAAGTCGTTCCGGTCGGACGACAGCGGCGGCGGGAAGGGGCCATGGGCCGTCCTGAAGCCCGGGTCCGCCGACCGGGAAGCGCTCACCGTCGCCCTCTGCTTTACGAGCAACACCATCGCCGCGCGACATGTGTCCCTTCAGGCAGTCGAGCCGCGCGTTCCGGAGCCGGCCTGGACGTGGAGTGCGGCTACCAACAGCTGGGATCTCTCAGGCCTCGCACCCCTTCTCGGACCCCCGCCAACGGCCGGCCAGGCCCACCGTCGTCCGAGCCCGCTGGCCCTGCGCATGCACCCCCTCGCCAACTGGACCGACCCTAACATCCCCGACCAGCAGGTCACACCCTACAAATGCCCGGATAGCGAACACATGGGCACGGCTGCCGACTGTGCCATCAGCAGCTTCCTCAGCGACCACCCCGCCGGCTCCAACGGCACCTGGCGTCACTGGGAATTCGAATCCTCGTCCACCTTTGACCCTGTGATTGAAAGCTCGATATACCTTTGCTCCCACTGTGGCGCCAACGGCGGCGCCACCTTGGCCAGTCGCTCGGCGCGCCGCAATGGCGACAAGCCCGATAGGGAGTACAGACCGCACCGGGCACATACCGCTCTTTTTCAGGCTGTTATGAACGCAACCGAAGGAAACGTGGCGGTAGCACTGCAAGCGTTGGTTACGGTGCTGCTGCAAGGGGTGTATTATGAAACGCTGCCGGCGCTGAACATGGGCGCGCCGGCGGAGTTCAGTTTTGTCACAGAGATGAGAGTGCCGGTCCGCTGGGTTGGGATAGGGGTTGTGGGGGTGTTGCTTTTAGCGTTTGCCGTTGCAGCGGCGGCGGTGGTGGGCCTGTTTTGGTGCCAGAATGAGGAGCATGAATTTGTGGGCGAGACATGGCAGGGTGTCACGGCGTGTGGGAGAGGCGGGGCGGTTGAGGATGTTACCAAGGGGCTAGGGATGAGGAGGGATGGCGAGGTAAACAAGATGTTTGAGGGGAGGAGGGTTCTCGTTGGGATCGGGATGGCAGGCAACCAGTTGTCCGACGGAGGTTGGGCCGGTTGGGGTGATGGTGTCTCCTGGAGGCTGAGCCGTGTGAGCTGGGAAAATTGGTGCTCGAGGCCGTGAAGCTGTGGCACCACCACGAGCAGGGCCTGAGCCAGGGTGAGCAAGGTCACGTGGGTGAGACACGAAAATAGAAATTCCGTGTGCCCAGATTCGTCTCACAAAACACGCATTTTCGATCACTATAGTAAGCTGAGACTGCAGGGGCTGCAGGCTGTTTCTGAGGGTACCCAGGCTAGGTAGCAGCGTCATTGACAGGGCTCTGGCGCTGAAGTGAAGAGCACGGGTTTGCTGTCAGCCTGATGCTTTTCATTTCAACTTGCATTCTTTCCGAAATTCTGGGCCTCTCCTGCACGTGCCGTACAGGTGGGTGTGCCGAGGTGATGAATTTCAACTAATTATCGAGATATTTCTGTTTGTTGTTTTGGCACAATGTCTCGAGATTTTAACAGTGGGCCGCTTGTTCCGGTAGGATTCAGGTTGGTCATCCAGTCGCCAATCGCTGGATTCATCACCATTGGACAGACGTGGTAAGAGACGCAGGGTGCAGGCAGCGACAGGAAATCTCGGCTTATCTATTGGCAGAAACACCCGTCGTGCGGCTCAGCTGGCTGCACCCAGCCACTGTGTGCGCCCCTTTGTATTTTCCGTCGGAGCAGATAAAGTGCTCGGTCCCCCGCGCCCAGCTGGCTGGGCTGTGAAAGGCTCCGGTGTCCATGAGCTTCGAAGTGTTTCGCGCCAACGCCAGATACCCGGCCCTCCTCCTCCTCCTCGTCGCCGGCGCCCGGGCCCGCCATGACATGCTTCAACGCAAATTCGCTTCCGGAGCCTGGCCTGCTGCCCTGCATCCCCGGCATCCGCATTAGTCCCTGCTGTGCCCCGGGCGACCTCTGCCTGTCCAA
The DNA here is from genome assembly GCA_033439765.1 of Lasiosphaeria ovina. Classification (NCBI taxonomy): domain Eukaryota; kingdom Fungi; phylum Ascomycota; class Sordariomycetes; order Sordariales; family Lasiosphaeriaceae; genus Lasiosphaeria; species Lasiosphaeria ovina. The sequence goes on along the minus strand of JAULSN010000004.1, from coordinate 5,872,972 downwards.
CGGACTGTGCCTCGACACGGGCTCCGACAATGGCTTCACCACGCAGGGCTGCACAGATCAGGGCTGGGGCAGCCCGTGTGTGTCCAATTGCGTACAATGGGCTCGTAGGTGGTTGCCTGGGGTTGTCGAGTCTGGATCATGATCCATTTGATTACGAACTGCCGCTGATCTGCTTGTGACCGATGTACGACAAAAAGGCGACACGCAAACCCCGTACTACCCGTACCTCGCGTCGTGCATGGCCTCGGGCGGCAAGACGACCTACTGCTGCGGTCCCGATTCGAGCTGCTGCAACAATACCGACGTTGTCTTCTCCCTCCCCAGGTTCACCGACGCCGTCCGCCCGCTGGCATCGACCACGTCGACAACATCGAGCGCGCGCTCCTCGACTGCCTCTTCCAGCGGCACCCAGACCACCAACACCGCTTCCACCACAGCTCTTCCCAGCGACAGAAACAATGCCACCAGCAGCGACAGCAACACCAGTAACGACGACAGCAACAACCACAAGACCGTCCTGGGTCTCGCGATCGGGTTTGGGATCTTGGGCCTGCTGCTCATCCTTATCGCGGGAGCGCTGCTTTTCCGGTGGTGGCGGCGCAGACGGTTGTCCGCTGCTGCTGAGCTGTCGGCTGCTGCCGACGCCGATAAGGGCCCGGTGGGGCCCATCTACGGGCCGGTCCACGGAGGGCCGACTGAGATGCCGATCAACTACATGCCGGCCGAGATGATGAGTCACCGCCCGGCCGAGATGATGACATGATTGAATACGATAGAGCAGATGTGGTGTATAATGTAGAGTGGAGTTGGTTGTTCCTGCTAGTAATTAATTATAATAGAATAGGGCTCTGAGAAGAATTCTGTCCTGTCTGCTAATTAGGTACCTAATCAAAAAAATTAAAAATTAAAAATTAAAAAATCAAAAAAAAAATCGGTGCGTGTGTTGAGTTCTGCATCACCCGTTTCTCTCCTCTCAGCGCTCTGGCATGGCAGGATGGTCTTAGTCTAGTCTTGTTCTACGGTCAACCCAATATTGGAAACTGGGGCTGGGTTTTTGTGCGGTATTGAATTCTCCAAATCTGTCAATGAGGTTCTGGCTGTGACGGGATTCTTTGGTCATCTTCTTACATGCAGCCACAATTATGGTTGTGACATGGAGGAAGTCTGGCCAAGCCAATAACTCGCCGCCATCGGCTGATTTTACTCGTCTACGGGCGACTCTGCCTGCAGAACGCTAACTCAAGTAAAGCTGGAGATAAGTCCATAACCCTTGGGCCAGTCAGCTGATAACCTCCTGAGATAAGATTGAGACACACTTGAGGAAAGGGAAGGTGCTGTCCGGGCCCTGGAGCCTCGTGGACTGTTAAACCACCCATGTGGTAAACATTGTGTCTTCTGTAAGGAAGGTGTTGTCCAAGTTGTTTCCTATTCAAATTGCATACCGTGATCCGCGCTTTACAATGGACCCCTTAGCGTCACGGCGGCAGTCGCAGGCATCCTCCAGCTGACGGGCCAGATCATATCAAGCTGCTGCACCCCCTCGCCTCGGCCATCAGGGATGCGCCGAAACATCTCGACGCCATCAGGACGGAGATCACGAGCCTGGAGGCCATCGTCCGTGTGCTCGACCTAACACATGCGCAGCTCGCACTGCCAGCGACGCATAACGGCCCCAGCGTGCCATTGGATGCTTGTCGGCTGCCGCTGAAGGAGCTCTCGGAGCTGCTAGAATACCGCCAGATATTCCCGTCTTCCAATGCCCGCAGCCAGAGCCAGAGCCAGAGCCAGAACGGTCCGCCTCCCGCCAAGAGAGGCAGGTTACTCCCGACCCTCACTTCGCTTGCCTGGCCATTGAAAGAGAACCGGGCAAAGGCCATAATGGCAGACATATCCCGCCCCAATCAGACCCTGACACTCTTCTTGGCCGCCGACAACTTTAGGTAACTATCGTACTCGCCTATCTGCACCAGTGATTATCGTGCTTTCGGACTTTCATTGCCCGCTTTCCTGGCCGTGATGAGATTGACTGTGGCAGCGTGGCTTGACTAACTAACTATTCACAAGAGATTCACTCGACTGGAGCTCTCGGCGAACTTGCAAACACTCCAGGCTACCATTGAAGGTCCGAAACCCTAATTGCCCCCTGCAGTATCAATGCGGCCATTTATTCAACCTGAGAGCTGACATTTGCTGTCTTGACCAATTGATTATTAGGCGAAAGCCAGTTGGCCATGAGGAGTGCTTTGTACTCATGGCTTTCCCCGCCAAACACCGAAGAGAGTTATCGTGCCGCCGCGGCGAGGCGGTCTCCGGGCACGTGGGCTTGGATATTCGACCATGCAACTTACCAACAATGGATCCAATCGGACGTGACAAGAACTTCTCGAAGAGCTGCTGGCTCGGGGCCTGTCTATCAGAAGTGAAGGGGCCGACGGGAGAAACTCGCTATGCAACGCAGTACGATCCTGGACGTCAGCTCCTTCCGTCGAGGCGCTTCCTCCGAAGACAGCCAGCTTGCGGCCATTCTCATATTACTACGCCATGGCGCTGTGTCGCCAGGAGGTCGGAGATGCCTGCCTGCATTGCCTGACACCGCGGAGACGAGGAGGCGGCTGCTCTGATAAAACCGCTCATCGCTTCACCCCGTTCCTGCGCGCTGTCCACTCCAAAAACTTTAGTCTAGCTCTGGCACTGCTCCGCTCCGGTGCTCGGAGGTGCGGCTTCCTCGAAGCTATCCCCTGGGGTCGCGAGCAGGACTTCAGCCTGAGCGGTGAGGATTTCAGACACCTGCTTTTGGAACTCACTGGTATGGGGTTCTCCCTCAATGAAAAGAATCAAGAGGGCGAGACGATTCTACACGGCCTCACTTCGCTCAAAGTCGGTGATAGAATGGCAAGTATGATGGGGTGGGCCATGAAGCATGGTGGAGATGCTTCTCTGGCCAACTCGCGCGGTGACACACCACTCCACATCATCCTGGGCGACTGGGGCGCAAAATAAGCTCAAGGGGATATCGACTCAAAGCTGCTGGCCGACGTCATTTTAGACATTGCTCGTTGCATGCCCGAGAGGCTTAATACCCCTGGGCTCCAACGGCTTGACGCCACTGCAGTCGCTTGTAAGACAGAGCAAGTCACAATGGTCAATGAAAGATAGCAGGCATTACAAGTACATAGTTCAGGGCCTGATAAAGACTGGCACAAATGCGGCTGGCGCTAAGGGTAGGCAGTTAGCTATTCTAGCGTAGGGAGGGCGATGCCAAGCGGCGTATCGAGACTAACAATTGTCCGGTGTGCTTCACTCGTTCCTTTTTCCTAGCACATGTCTTCTTTTGTCTATTCACTCACTCTTGGAGAGACCTCCACAGTTAGATCGAGTACCAAAGTGAAACAGCTTTACCTATCACCATACACAGTGAAATGGACATGATTAAGCATTTGCCGCGGTACAGCAAAACTTGAAACAATTAAACGGCACTGCTGACAGAGTCAAACGTCTATCATGTTTATTGCTGACGCCTGTCTAATTAACGATGAGGCTTCTTAATTTATTTCATATGCGTCTTCCTCGTCCACTTCCTCCTCGCCTCTTCTTCTCTGAGCTCCGATGATCGTGGCAATGGCAAGTAGTCCCACCTACCCATCGCCAACATCGCTCTCTGGGTGGGCATCGTTATCAGGCAGAGGCGGGATATTCTTGGGGAATGATGTATCGTGACCGATTTCCTCAGCCAAAGCAAGGAGAAGAGCCCGGTTTGGATATCGTCCTCGGGTAGCCCAAAACCCCTTTACTACTAGTTGGGGTTTGGGCTTTCTGGCGGGATCCTGGCGGTATTCGTGTCGCCAAGCCATTTTCAGCTGCGCTACCACGTATAGGAAGCAGAGGTATCTTGGGATTGGGCGATGGTCGTTCTTGAATGAAAGCATCTGGCCGTCTAGGTCTCGGATAGTGATGTCTTTTGGGGCGCCCTGGCTCTTGAGAATGATGGTCGTATCAAGTGACTCGGCCTCGTCGTCAATGACTTCCCATCGATAATCCTTGGGGTCATTTTCCTCCCATAGTGCTACGTCCTCGGAGGATGCATCGCCGAGTAGGTCTGGTATGATAGCGATTGCACCGTCGTCAAGGGCCGACCCGACGTCTTTTTGAAGCAGTAGACCATTCCGTGCCTGTGGGAAATGTCAGCTTGTATTCTCTATTTTTAGACATCATGTTATGGCTTGGGACTTCCCCCAGCCTCTAGGGACAATAGAAGAAGAGCAAAGGAAATCTCGCACCGTCATGAGCTCACCTCAACATCCTCACCAAATAGTGCAACCAAGCTATCTGGACGAAGCTTGTAGGGGAACAAATGAACGGCAGCGATATTTGACTTGATAAAATCGTAGCCAGTAGCGGTGTCGTGCACTGAGATAATGGCCTCTGGTTTGTCTGACCGTTTCGTAGCAGCATCGTAAAACTAGAGAAGATCATTCTTGAACCTGGCTTTTTCGGATCTCGTGCTGCGTGAGCCCATCCCGACCTTGTCGGCGCAGATCCCAAGCTGACTTGTCGTCGTAAACTTGGCTTGGAATGCTCTTGCTGCTGATCTGCCCTGCTTGATCCTCTCGGCCTGCTTCGTGTAGAGCGACGCTTCGAGGGTAGCTGCTCCGATTTGCTCGGTGATGCAGCGAGCTTCTAGTGTCGCCCACCAGGATGCAGTGGGGCCTTCGCCGCTGTCGACATAATTCTGGATTGCGAGCTTGGTCTCTGCGCGGAGACAATCGGCCGACGCGCGACATATCGCGGCTACAGATTCACAGTAGCCAGCGCTAATCGAAGATGGTACTTTGTGCTTGACTTCCTGGAGTTTGATCTTCGAAAGGAGGTAGTCGTTCTCAATATCCTCCCAGCCCATCTTGTTTGATGTTGTCTGGTGTTCTGTTCAATTCCTGGATGTTTGTTAGCAGGGTAGTGTTCGTTGGGAGGGAGAAGAGGGGACTCCGGGGGAGGCTGCACTCCACCTTCCCCCGAAGAAGGTTAAGGTTAGAGAGAAGGTAATCAGAAAACGGCAGGCCCGACCACGGAAGATATGCGGCCAAAATCTGGTTAACTTCAATTATACGCCCCGAGCGAAAGCTTTAGTCTAGTTCCTAGGTTTCTGAGTCAGCCGTTATAACGTTATCGATACCGTTCAATTGTTTTAACTTCTAGCTATACCGTGGCAAATCCGTCGCCGCCAGCGTCGCCACCAACAACGAGGTCTCCAACGTCTTATTCAATAGCCTAATCAACGCTTTTGCCCGTTAGGCCGGGAAGAAGGTTCATCGCTTTAATATTGGAGGCGGGCTACCGGGATTTATAGAGACAGAACCAGGAAAATAGAAGTGGACCCTCAAGGGGACGAGGAAGGAGGGGGGCATTGCTAACGTGGATAACGTAGGCGGGATTACTATCACATAATTAATCACGATAAAGAAGGCCGAGGAATACTTTGGGGATAAGAAGGCCCAGAGCTGGTGAAGGAGTGTGTGTGTAGACATTGTGACCATCAACATATGGCCAAGCAGGGTTGAGATTTGAGTCGACCAAGGGAGCTTTGGTTTCGGTCGGTTGAGTAATTATGCGACGGGTGCACGGATTGGCGGCAGCCGCGCCATTCCCAGCTCACGCATGTCTTTCGCAGCCATGGCCCTTTCTGACCGAGTCAATTCTGAATCTGTCGTGATTACAGGCGGAGGTCTTCGCGCTGGTAGCGCCGCAAGTGGGTCAACCCGTGCTTCGATGAAACCAGAGAATCCATTTCTGTGCGATGCGGAGTTATTATTAGACTCGATCTTGTTTAGCAAGCCAAGCCTTTTCAATTTTGGAGGTGCACTGGGGTCGTCTGCTGGGTCCCGGTCGGGTGACTGAGTCTTCCTGGGCGAAATAACGGCCAATGGAAAGTCATCCCGACCACAAGCAAGAGGGACACGGGGCCACACGAAACGAAGCCAACTCACTTTGAGCTGTAGTGAAGGATAGAGTACCCGCTGTATCCGTACAAACGTAGGGCGAGATGCTGTGATAGGCTGTAATTTCAAGGTGGGGTGCGGATCTCGCTTCCTACCCAGAAGCGAAATTGTTGCCAGCAGCGTCCAAGCTGACTCCTGAGGGAGTGTCCATACATAATTGTCCTGCTCGCTCCTGAAGGAAGCCAACATGACGTCCCCGCATCCGCGTATTATCCAACACACGGAAATGCGGCATCCATGCATGAAAAAGGGCGGGGTTGTGGGTTTCAGCCTTTCAGGAACACATAAAATGGTAGGATCCAAAGGGCCAAAACTCAATGGCCCAGTGGCAGTGCTTGGCCGCTGATGCCTAACCGACACCCGCCAGCTTGTGGAGACATACATCAGGGCTTGAAAACACACGTCCCAAGACTTTCAGAGACAGACCACACGGAAAAGAACATACCTTACCTATCTCAATCTCACAAAGCAGACTTCAACCATGGAGTGCACCACTGTGGGAGAACCCGATCCCGACATTGCCGGCCTGGGGGTTCGTTGCGATTCATTTCCCTCATTCAAAGTCATGACATGATCACAATCTGACGCGACGACTTCACGCTCCAGGTGTTCGTCGGCATGGCTGTCCAGGCCGGACTGTCGGTGCTTCTGTCGACGTGGCTATTTATTCGGGACAGGACGATATCGTAAGCAGCGACCTAAACCTTTGTTGATGCGCGAGAGAAGAGATGATGGCGGCTGACAAGATGCAATTTCCAGCCGGTATCCCATCTTGCCGGCGTCGCGCCCATCTGAGATTGAGGCTCTACGACAACTTATCGATGGCATCAGCGATTCTCAGATCCTCGCTGGTGAGTTTTTTTTTCTAGCAATGCAATGGTGACGCGCAATTACGTGGTTGGTTGCCCATCCGCTAATTAACCTTCTTTTCTCCTAAGGCGTCTCATTATTGATCGCGGCCTTTGTGACCCGCGATACCCTTAGTCTGTATCACTATCGCGTCATTTACGACATTAGCAGTTTCACCGCGTAATCAAACCAGTCCTTTCGTCTATACAGGTTCCTGAATCTGTCAATTACTAACGCTGTCGTCAGGGTCTCGGTTTGTGCCTCCATCATCCACACAAAAGGCGTTGGGTTCGACGAAGACGCCGAGCGATGGACTTTGCCATCAGCCGGAACCACTATGCGCCTCGTCATGGCGACCGTGTACGGCATCTTGCATCTGGGCTTCTCCATCCTGTTCGGGACCATGCTAAAAAGCTGGGAGTGGGACGTTGACGGCCGCTGCTACAACACAAACCTGGTGTCCCACCCTTCGGCTTCCCACCCCTACGTGGATTTGATTTATCTCGGTGTGACGTGCTCATATATGCAGATCATGCTCATAGCCACCATCATTGCCGGGTGCATGGATTTTGACTGGGGCTTTAAAGACGAGCCCGACGCGGAGCCGTGGGAAGTGATGATGTTCGGTCAGTTTCTACTGCTGGCCTTCGTTCAGTACCCCATCCACCTTTGGTCAACCGTGTCCCTGCGCCTTGCCAACGAGGGCTACTTCGATGACACGTCGGAAAATGAGTGGAGTTTTGGGCAGATCATACCGCTCATCTTTGTTCTCGACACCTTGATGAAATGCACATCTTCTTGCTACGGTAATTATTTCCAGCCCTCCCTAACCAACCCGGGAGTATTTCTTCAAGTAAAAGTCACTGACTTAACTCAACAATTTGTTCAGATGTGTTTTACCCTCGCAAGCCTCCACGAAGCTCTAGGGACACCGAGTCACTTGAGGATGTCCCGTCGATACAAGACCGGTCGATACAAGATCCACAAATGGAAGAACCACGCCGAATAGCCACCATGTAATTACGTCGCGTGCGTGCGTGCCCTCGTGGAACAGTACTAAAGACGATGAATGGAGACTCTGGTTCGAGAGCTGTGCATATTAAACGGCCCGGGAACGGGAGAGGATATTGGCAGGATCCATCCTGGATGTTGTATGAATATATTTTGTAGAGTCAAGTCAGCACTCAATAGTGACACGAATTACGAACCAGACAGCCGGTGATTAACCGCAAAGATAACGACGACTCTTGTGCAATTCTGTGCCAGTAAGGAGTATATTGGAGAGGAATCATTGCCGGGATTATCCAGGACGCTGCCAATTGTTCTCGAAGGCTTCTGGAACACGTTGACGACAGACATTATGGTCAAGTGCTGCTACTAATTGTCCGGGCTTTTCTGGCCGCAACGCAAATATGGAAGCATACCACAACAATTTGAAGTCATCCCTGATCCCAGTTAATTAAAATCCTCATCCAAATCCCCAAGTCGCCTATTCCCGGAGACGTTATATGGCGATCATGTATGGATTGAATGCAGCCATGGTTACTCAATGAAAATGAATAAATGCAGGGTGCGTATTGTGTAGATTGTCCCGAGGCATTTTCGGTCTTAGGCATTGAGTGTTGCAACTGATAGGTAGACGAGTCGCTCAATCAACAATGCATGTGGAGGAGTTCCGGCCGCAAATCTCGGCAGGGTATGCGGGTATCCGTGGATGAGTCGGTCGCACAAGCTGCATTGATTCTACAGCGACGCTCTGTCGGTCCCCCTTTTTCCAATCGTTATGATGGATAGAGTGGAACATACCCAACGAACCGCTGCAGCTTCTAGGGAGTTGCGTATTAATTAATACATCAAAAACAACCGAAAGCACCAGGCAACCAGTACCCAACATCTCTCACACAATTACCACTACCTATATAGACCTATTTAGAGTGGGGCAGCCTGAGGAAAAGCTGCATCGAGGTCCGCAAACAGCTGGTTCCATCCTTCAACACCGACAGCCAACGATGAGGTGCTCATCATGAGATCGGTCCATTCGATATCTTCTAGTAAACCAAGCGGCGGAGGTTGGGAGTGAGATTCGCTGCCGAAGCTGCCAGTGGAATCCCATGATCCAGAAAACTCCGGTAGTCCAAAACTGCTATGAGTTCTAACCCGTTGTTGCCCATTCCAACTTGCTTGCTGAGGCTTCTCGAATGACGTTGCTGGTGGGGTAGGAAGAGCAAGGGCACTGTCAGAAGCAGCGGTTGCAAAATAGTCCGACCCCTGGTTCACAAGATCGCGGTTCGTCGTCGACGTCTCCGAGGCGTATACCCTTTTTGTAGTCGGTCCTGGTCCGTGTGTGGAGATACCAGCGGCTTCCTCTGCAAGGGCACGATGTCTTCCCAGCACGCCAATGAGTTTCCGGACCAGATTTCCTGCTACCGACGAGACCTCAGCTACTTTCTCCAGCAGCCGCCGTGCGTCCGCCAGCTCGGTGCGAATTGCCTCAGCTTCTTCCGACACCTCGCTATCGCCGGCATTGCCCGCATCGCCACCGTGGGGTGCTAGCGCCGGATGGGCAATGAGGAGCACGCAGGTAGCAAACAGATGGGAGATGATGCACCCACTGCAGACCAGCAGTCGGCGGCGCTTCCCATTATCGTCCAAGCTTTCACGGATCAGGTCGGACGAGATGGCGAGCACGGCGCGGGCAGAGCTAAGACACATGGTTCGGAATATAGCGAAGCGCGGGTCTGTATCCTCGGCATCTGCTTGCTGGGCGTGCTCGCGGTGAGGCTTATGTTTATTCGAAAGAAGGAACGGGCGAAAAACGCGAGCGCGGCGGCCATGGAAGGCAAGTTGGATGACGCGGCGCTCGATGTTGACTCGATGGGGTGTTTCGGGCGGGATGGGAGCACCAAGCGCAAAGCATGGGGGCATGGACGTGAAGACCCCGTCGAATAACTGGGCGATGGCGAGGACGCGGTCATAAGGGAGGTCATCGATGTCGCCGGCACCGAGGGGTAGGGCGTCGGTCACTTGGCGGCAGGCCTCGGCGAGGCGGGTGCGCAGGATGGGATACGTCATGTCTGTGACCATGGTGGCTGGCAAGATGCACGATGGATCGCGCTCGTTCACGTTGGAAGGGCGGTTGACCCTCATGTGCTGGGGCTGGACGCTGTATGTCCTGTCGAGTTGCCCGCCCATGATACTCTGCAACCAGTCTGTCGAGGCGATGTGCCACCAAACCCTGCGCTTCACCTCTGTGAGATGGCCGTCTTGTTCTGAGCCGTTGACCTTGACTGGGCCGTGTGCGTCAATGAGATGGAGGGATATTTCGCGAGCGAGGGCGAGGGCGCTGTAGTGCAGGCAGCGAAAGCGAGATGAGCATCCCTCCATCTTGTAGATAAGGTCTGATAAGATCATGGTGGCCTGGACTTGTACAAGGGACGCAGAACCAGGAATCTGCCGCAGCTGGTCGAGAAGTTCCCAGGCCGTACTCAGCCACGCGCGAGCCCGTCTCGACGCATCCTCCTCGGAGGGGAACAGCGGGCATGCAGCGGCGGCAGACGGCTCCCAGAAGAAGGCGCTCGCGACGCAAATGCTAAGGATCAAGGCAGCGACGCTGGCCACGCTCGTCTGGTTGCCATGCTGCCGAATAATGTGATTGCCGGAAGAGAAAAAGTTGTTGATGGCCGCCCTCGCCGAAGGCAGGTGGAGGGCGCGAGGCAAGAAGTTGGAGCTGCCGACGAAGTTGTCGAACAGTGCAAAGAAGTCCTCCTTTGCTGGCAGCACTACGCAGCGGGGGGCCGTTGGCGCTGACGCTACTGTCTCGGGGCTCCACGGGCACTGGGAGACGAGGCTTGGAGAGGCTGCACTCACGGGCTCAGCAACCCGAAACTGAAACTGGAGCTGGCTGCAATCTTGGGGCAGCTGATTGCCATGTCGATGGTTAGCGTGTGTGACTAGGCAACTTGCGAGAGGTCAGAGTTCAGAAAGGTCCCAAAAGGCACTTACCAGCACATCAGGGGCCTCTGGGTAGCCCGCTTCGGCGGATGGTGTGGATAGGCAGTCCTGGTTATCCTTCGTGGTTTCCCCGTCTGCAACTTCATCGGTGACGGCTAGGGAAAGCACTCGAAGTGGTACAGAGGGCGCATGCTGGGAGGGAAAGAGCGCCTGTTCGATCCTGGAGAGCCTTGCGAGAATTTCGGACGGGTTTAACTGGATGTGGCTTCCGTCCCCAGAGGCGGCAAGGGCGACTTGAACTGGGAGCGGGCCTGGCGCGCCGTTGCAAGGCAACCCCCGAGTCACGCAGCTTGAACAAGGACTTTGTCGGTCGCACTTGCGCTTTTGGCGGCGGCACAGGTCACATGACATCTGAGGCTGTCTGCTTGCCCTAGCCGCCGCTTCTCCCGAGCCATTGCTGACAGGCGTGAGTTTTCGTTTCATTGCGGCTTAGTTTGTTTAAGCATGATCCGCGGGTGTTGAAGAGAGAGACAGGCGGACCTCCGCGGTCGTGTCTTTATCACGTTGGTTGAGTGGGGCTGTCGGAGAATCCGCGGACGTACAGTAAGCTAGCGCCAACAATCCGTTCTCATCATTGGATTAGCGGGCATCCAAGCAAGCCATTACCAACATTCCCGACCAGCCCCGCGGATAATCCGCTGCTACCTATCAAACCCAACCGAGTACGAGAATACGCACCTACGCGGCCATCACCATGTCTGCCAAATGTGTCGTTTGTTTTTGTTTACTGTGGCAACTATCACAAAAGTTGATTGTCTCTTGGCTACCGTATAATCAATTGTCGTGATATTTAATTCATGAGCATGGATCCCGAGGCGAAAATGCCCACGCCGAGGGCAGTGTAAGTCCCCCGTCTCCATCTCTGTCAATACCGTGTGTTTGGCACACAGACCTCAATTACTTCCAGGAGAGCATGTATTTCTAACGCAAACTGTCTCTTCTACCGTTCAGATCGCGTCGCGCGGCCCTCACCGTCCTCGGGGCGTCCCTGGCCCTCTTCTGTACCGTCGGCTTCTTGAATGCCTTTGGCGTCTTCCAGGAACACTACCACTCGGGCCTGCTGCAAGACAAGTCCGAGTCGGACATTTCGTGGATCGGATCCATGTCCCTCTTCTTCCTTTCCGGCCTGGCTCCCGTCTCTGGAGTCCTGGTCGACCGAATCGGGCCAAGAGTAATCAACCAACAGCCCAGCTCGCAACCTACCTAATTACCCCTCTTACTTACCTAACTCCCTCCAGTGGCCACTTGTGATTGGCAGTCTCGGTCTGCTCGTCGCCATCTTCACAACTTCCCTCTGCACTCAGTACTACCAGTTCTTTCTCGCGCAGGCCGTGCTCCTCGGCGCCAGCACGTCTCTCCTCACCTGGCCGCCCATGGCCGTCGTGTCACGTTCTCTCCCCAGCCACAGGGGCCTAGCACTAGGCGTTGTTGTCGGCGGATCCTCCATTGGCGGTATAATTTGGCCTATTATGCTAGCGCGCCTTTTTGACCACAGCAGCCTCAGCTTCGGCTGGATCATGCGAATCGTCGGCTTCATCATGCTGCCACTGTTGGCCATTGCCTGCGTTACTGTTCGAGAACCACCACCGCCTCCTCCAGGCCCGTTAACCCCCAAATCTCAGCCCTCGTCCAGAACCGCAACATCAGCGACACCACCCAGCGACAGCAACGAAACGGCAAGCAGCAGCGGCAGCCAAGAAGATGCCGCCGAAAACAGCCCACTGCCCACAACCACCGAAAAGAAAAAAGTAAAGCGCTCCGACATCGTCACCCTCCTAAAAAGACCAGTCTTCATCTTCTTGGCCCTCGGCCTGGGCATTGGCAACATAGGCCTGTTCATCCCCCTCTTCTTCATGCCGTCGTACGCCACCAGCTTAGGCAAGTCGTCACAGGTCGCCTTCTACCTCATCCCGGCCATCAACGCCGCGTCACTCTTTGGCCGCGTACTCCCCGGCTACCTCGCCGACAGCTACGGCCACTACAACATCTGCATCGCGGCTTTGTTTGCGTCTGCCATCACCGCCTTCTCCTGGACGGCTGCGAAGAGCTTAGCAGGCCTGATTGTTGTTTCACTGGCGTATGGGTTCAGTTCGGGGGTAAGTCGGATGTTTGTACCTCTCTGTCTCTTTTCTGTGAATGGCTGATTGACTCTTTGGCCTTTTCACGCGTGTGCAGGCAATCCTCGTGTTACAGGGTGCCTGCGTATTCAAGATTGCAGACCGCCACATGCAGGGCACGGCCATGGGGCTTCTGATGGGTTTTTTGGCAACTGCGTACGTTAATTCTTTCCTTGTTTGTTCTTTGAAAGACAAAGCTGACAAAATAACGTCTATTCGTTAATTAGATCACTTGTCGGCTCGCCTATCGCAGGCGCCCTCATCGGTCGATATAGCTACCTCGCTGCCTCCCTGTTTACGGGTGCTTCACTGATCACCGGCTGCCTTTTATTAATTGTGGCAAGGCTTTTGCTCAGCAAAAAGTTTCTTGCCTCTGTGTGAGAGGAAGCTGGTGGCAGTGCAGAGGCGGGATTTTCTTGGAAAAAAGAATGGTGTCAATATCTGGCCATATAAGCTTTGTATATATTGTACGACCAAAACCTTCTCACATATAGACTAGAACTAGATGGGTCAACCCGAACCCGATATAAGTAGACATGAACTGCCCGATAATGGGCTGACTAGTGTAAACAAGCAGAGTTCCCGGCCTTCAGAGCCCCCCAGCAAGCTTCGCTGGCAGAAATGCTCGCCTCAACCGGTCTTTGTCTCGTGGATTCCAGCCCTTTCGCTCGCACACTCACTCGGACCACAGCACGTAGGCGCAAGTGCAGCATTTCAAACCACACATTTCCGGCCTTGTCCCAAACAAGAGTGGCACGTTCCAATAGCCTCGCCGCTAGTGCTCCTATCCGGTGACGCGACCAAGCCCCTTGGTGTCGTTTGCTCCCCCTTGGCTGCCCTCTTTGGCCAATGCAGGACGGCCTTGGCGCCCACGTTGCTCCATACCAATCTTATAATCCTTCGCTCAACCGGGACGAGATGCTACTTAGCTATCGTCTGCTCTGATAAGTTGTAGATATCTCCTGGAACCTCGAACGCTGCTAAGATAGGGCCCGCAGCCATTCTCAGATTTTTTGTTGTTTTGTTGCGTTCCCTCAGTTTCAGACCATGAGGCTCTTAGTGTCTGGCCATGTCGTGTCTGTCGTGGCTCAAGCCGGCATAGCATGGACTCGGCTCGCTGCCGGCGACTCTGCGGCAGCCCCGAATAGCGAATTGGAAGTATTCCCCAAAAGGGCCGGGTCTGGCGCCGTCTGTGGTGCAGCGGCTGGAAATGTGAGCTGCGGTTCTGGACTCTGTTGCTCGGAAACGGTAAGAGCGCCGCCACCCCCTGAGACTCACACACCGGTCACCTCGAACCAAGTTTTTGATTGAATCATCAGGGCTTCTGCGGCACTGGCACCTCCTTCTGCGGCGGTTCGGGCTGTCAGCTATCATATGCGCCGGCGTGCGACGGGAACCAGACGCCACTGGGGAACGACACGTCCAAAACCCCTAGGCCACTATTCGGCAACGTGCCATATGGAGTGGGCATCAGCCACTGCTCCGTGGCCGGCAAAGTCGCGCTCAGCTTCGACGACGGCCCGTACGCGTATACGACGGAGCTGCTCGACCTGCTGAAGAAGAGCAACGTGCGCGCCACCTTCTTTGTCGTCGGCAACAACATGGGTAAAGGCCACATAAACGACGCCAGCTCGGGATACGCGCCCGTGATCCAGCGCATAGCCGCCGACGGGCACCAGGTCGCCAGCCACACGTGGAGCCACCAAGACCTCAACGCCGCGACGCGCGAGCAGCGGCGGGCCGAGATAATCAGCAACGAGATCGCCCTAGCCGACATCCTGGGCGCCGTCCCGACATACTTCCGGCCGCCGTACACGCGGTGCGGTGGTGCGTGCCTGGCGGAGCTGCTGGCGTGGGGTTACCACGTCGTCAACTACATCGACACGCGCGACTGGCAGGACGGAGGCGCCGCGGCCAAGACGACGTACCAGGCCATCCTGGCCCAGCACAGCCCGGCCTCCTCGGCCTGGCTGGCCCTCGCCCACGACGTCCACGAGTTCACCGTGCACCACTTCACCCAGTTCATGGTCGACACGGCCCGCGCCCTGCGATACGACCTCGTCACCGTCGGCGAGTGCCTGGGCGACCCGCCGGCGAACTGGTACCGCCCCTTCACTTGGCATCCGTCAGAACGCCAATGTTGAGAGCAAATTCCAAAGCCACTGCGGCTCTTGCTCGACCAGGCTGTGGTCTAGACTTGATGACAGACACATGATGACATGGGGGCGGCTTCTGGTGTCACACGTATGACCAGAAGAGGTAATTGAGCGAACTGAGCCTCATGATACTGACCCGGCCAGGTTCCTGAAATCGAATGGCAGTCGGATGCGGGATAGATGAGGGGCGAGCCTGACCAAACGTCATGCCTGACAGGGCACAGCGAGAATGCGGGCCTTGGGAATCTGCAGGCCGACCGGTTTGCAGTAGCAGGCGGCCAACCAGAGGGCGGCGTGTCAGGACGCCAGGCCATTCCTAAAACCTGCATCCATTATGCAGCGCGCCTAACGCACAGCCTGCTCCGTTTCTTCTCCTTGTCCCCGGGGGTGCCGTGCTTGCATAGGAAATCCATCCTCTCCTGACGGACAGTCAACTTGCGGTACTCGTCCCCGAGCGCAGAGTTAATTAGGATGTGATATGTGTTCCCGTGCGCATCGCGATATGTGTACAGAGTCGCACGCACCGCCCGCTTCTTCTTTATTTTCTTCTTCTCCTTATTATCCCCTGTCGCGACATTGGGTGTATCTCCCTGAATGGTCCCTACTGCACCTCGATCCTTGTTAGAAAGAGGGTCGTCAGGAGGCGGAGGAAGGGGACCCTCCACAGCAGCACCAGTGCTCATCGACATCACCAAAGGGCCGCTATTCAGACATTTATCGTCTCGAGTGAGGTTCGGGCCGTCGGGACCCCCTTCGAAGAGTGTTGTGTCGACTGGGCCATCGCCGTCGGGATAAGTGAGCAATCGTGCTTATGTGATTCACGACCTGAGGCCCATATTAGTTCCTAGTTAATGAGCGGACCGGACCGCGACTCGGTTGCTGAAATTGGACGAGAGTTGAATGCGGGACGGAGGGTGAGACTGACCAAACGTCGCGGCAGGGGCACAGGGATCCAAGAATTGCGGGCCGAGGGTGAGCCTGACCAAAAGTCATGCATGGCAGGGCACAGCGAGGATGCGGGTTTTGGGAATCTGCAGACCGACTGGCCAGCAGGAGAATGCGGCCAACCAGAGGACGGTGCTGTCAGTATGCCGGGCGATTCCTAAAACCTGCATATGGTGTGGTGGGCGAGTGGCGGTGCCGGCGCCATTCCTAATTAATTCACACACACACTCACACACACAGCCCAAGCCCCGGCAGGTCCAGAGCTATAGATTCCTAATTCTCGGCTCTCATCTCGACTCTCCAAAGTTAAAAGAACGAGGTTACGACTCCAAAGTGTTGATGCGAGGACACCTGTCTCGACATCTTCGCCGCAATGGGTTGGGACGATTTCGAGGACGCTGCCTCGTCTAACGCCCTCGTTTTCGCTTTCGCCGACAGTTCTGCCATGGAGACCCAGCCCCCTGGCGGGCCCCGGGAGCTCTGGATGGTGCCAGACGACGGAGCCTCGCCATGTCCCGCAGTCCCAGAGAATAGCTCGCTTTCCCATTTCCACAATCTCAGAAACTTGGCCAATCCCACCTGCCAGAACTTCTCGGGCTTTGACCTCAATCTCCCTGTTTCCGGTCATATTTCTGGATACGATGCCGACCCGGCTGCGGTTCTGTCCATGGAAATCGACAACAGTCCTGTGTACTCAGGGGCATTGGTCGATGCAGCCACCATCAACCCCGAACTCCTCTTTGCCAGCTATCTTATTGGAGACGGTCTCGGCATGCCGAATCCGCCGTTGGTGGACGAGGCTCCCGCTCTCGGTGAGTCGGAGGCTCGCTGGGACATGGACTTCATTTCTTCCACTATCTCTTTCCTTGAAGAGTCCGACGATGGCGAGTCCGATAGCGATGAGTCGGTCGAGGACCTGTCCGACTACGACGAGCCCGATGATGACGAGCCCGATGACGACGCGCTCAACATCGAGGATGATCATCTGTCGTAAGAGACCCTTCTAATCCCAGAGCAAATCTGATTTTACCAGCCAGGCTAACTCACTTCTGCAGGTCTGCTACGTCTCCGCCGACCCCAGACGAGACGAGTGATCAAACAACAGACAAACCACACTTTCGCTACGAAGAGAGATTCACAAAGTCAGTGTCTCGGGTTTTACTCATTTCAACTTGGAGATAACAATGCTAACCGTTTTGAAGCGGTCAAGTGCTCTATAGCATCTGCTACGGCGACAAAATCTTCAAAGAAGTGCCGCCTCACACGCCGGTGACGGACGACACCTTGTTCACTATTACCAAGGACCGCGCGAAACAGAGTATAGAAATCTCAACCAAGTACGGCACACCGTTCTATACCTTCATGCAAAATAATGTTGCCTCGTATTATCGGATATCCCTCAAACGCAGCCTCCACATACTTCTCTGTTCGAGGGTCTATCAGAGACTCAAAAACGAGTCTTGCAGTGAAATAACCGGCTCGTCGGGCTCGAATACCATCAAAATGGCTCGCTTTCTCATCCACGACGTCATTCTCAATCCTTCAATTTACGCCGGCATCAATAATATCTCAAAGGGATTTCTTCTTGATGAACACTTTTTGATCGATATCCAACGAGTCACTTTGCTGGATGGCCTTGACAGCCTCGATATGTGCTTTGGACAGGAAACAGGAGCCGCGGACCCTGGCGCCACAAACATCTTCCTAGCAGTTGCAGCTAGAATCGAAAAACTCGCTTTGGCTGGAGATCTGGAGGGGCTCAGAACCATGTGCAATCCGCTCGCTACACTCGGCGTGTTTGAAAATCTCCCAGACAGCATACTACTGTCGGTCCTCGAACGCGGGTTCTTCGACTGTTTTTCTTATCTTGCTGCTTTTTCCCGAAAGCACGCTTCCTGCAAAGACCCTTCCTGGTGCTGTACGGTGTGCAGTTCCAGCCCTCTGATTTCCGCCATCCGATTTGGCCATGTTGGTGCCGTGGAACACCTTTACGGCAAGTGGAGAGGCTCAAGTCACTTACGTGCTTATACAATACCGTTTTTGGAAAGGAAAGAGCTTTTCCCCTCGTGTCTTCGGCGTGCCATTTCGACGGCGGCCGACGGCGGCTACTTTCGCATTGTCAGCTATCTAGTCAGCCGCGAGCCGACCAAGATTCTACGCGCATGCCTCCCCGATAGCGCCCCAGGGCCACTGGACCAGGGTTGGAGAGCATATGCCGAAACGTGCAAGATTCTGTTGCAGACGGGCGTTTTCTCTCCCAGGCTCAATTCTTTCACTGTGCATTTTGGGAATCCCGAGATGTTCGAGATTCTTCAGTGTCGGAGGCGCGAGCTTCTCGAAGGTCGATGTCTGCGCCAAGCAGCCGAAGAGGGCTTTGCAGGTGTCGTTGCCCATCTCATCCAGGCAGGCGTGAGGAACGACCATGCTCTGATTGCCGCTATAGCAACCCCACACAACCACAAAGTCTGCCGGATTCTATTCACAGTCCTTGATGATTGCTGTCGGCGGAGCATGTGGCGTTGTGCGGTCAATACCAGGCCACAAGTCAGCAAACCCTCACGAGATCTCTATGATGCCATTTGCCTACAGCCTATAAAATGGGGTTCCTGGTCGTGGAGAGGGTCAGATGGTGCTCCATACAATGCCGACATGGCTGAGTGCCCCTGTTGCGTTCATTCCAAAGACATCGTCGCCTACGTCCGTCAGGATCCAAATATGATGTCTTTTCCATCAAATTCCCATAATCGCCGCAGATGCTGGCATCGGATGCCATCCAAGTGGACAGCAGGCGGCTCCTCCCGAAACCCATTCAGTACCACGCTGGCATTTGCACTAAAGACCGTCTGTTCAAGGGTTCAAGATGCCTGCGATACCATACAGTCGGTCCACCGAGGGGGGCCGTTGCGATCAAACTTGGACCATGTCAGTATGAAAAGTCAAAACTACGGTAACTACCGACAAGTATGGCGGCGGGCACTTGGTTCCATTCGACACCTGGTTGGTCACAGGCCTCCAAGCAGTTTGGGCGAGGTTTTCGACATTCTTGCAATTTCGTTCGCCGTCTGGTTGAGCGGCAATCCTTGCCACTATGTTGAGTTATCTGAGTAAGTGTCTCCAGGTTGCAATGATTGATTCAGATGCTGACGGCCCGTTAGGTTTGTCAACGACCTTGACCGCTGGAGGCTATTCGTCCCAGAGAGCGAGGAGGATGCTTTTGACCAAATTGCCAAAGCTCTCTGGAATTACACTCCCGGAGAGCCAACCAAAGAGCCCGGTGATCTCTTAATAGCGTTCGAGGAGCTTGTTGGCAAGTTCGTGCCCCGCGGACGGGAGCGACGTACATCTGGCGGTTCCAATTACCAGCCAGGCTCCAGCGGAAACCTATCCGACATCCAGAGTCGCTTCGAGGGCTCTGATTCTGTGGGAGGGTCATCAAATCGGCACGGAGCGCATGGCGGCAACATGGCCGGGACTCATATTGAGGAGCCGCCTGATCCTCCTCCCATCCCAGATGACGTCTTGACGTCAGACGGCGACTATGGGACAGCTCGAGGAGGGGAACAATCTGACCCCGTTGATGATTGTGAGCCGGTTGTTGAATTTGACACTGATTTTGAAGATGGGGACGAGATGGACGACAGTGATGGTCTGCCATCGAAGACCGAGACCAGCAGCCAACTCCCAAAGTTCTCCTTCAGCCCTGCTACCGTTGCCGTGTATCTTCTCGCGTCTGTGGCGATCGCCATTGTCATCGCTGTCATTCTCGGTTTGTTCCGCTGTCCCTCATAAAACTACTCTCTGGCTAATCTATATCGCGTAGGACTTCGAATGGGAAATACGGCGGAGCGCGAGGAGCTCGTTTCAACGCTGAAAAGGCAACCCTCGCCGCTGAGCCAGAGTTATCTTCTTTTCCACATTTTGGTCCGCCTATCGTCTGTCCCTGTGGCGGCGTCGGCGGTCTCGGCTCTCTGGGCCAACTCCAGCTCCGTGAAAGAGAACGACGAAGGTCTTGCACCTGCGGAGGAATCCAGCACTCGCACTTCCACGCCAAACAATCCCTCGCCAGTTGCCACTAACTCCCCAAAGTAAGTCACACAGTGTTGCAAACGAGATGTTCCACCCGCTGACACGGACAAGAGCCGAGCGATCCGCAAGTGCGGACACAGGCCCCGCCATCGAGAACGGCGCGGCTAGAGCTGGTCGCATGGAATGCGCTTTCTGCAGCAAGTCTTTCTCCAATGTTGGAAACTTGCGCAGGCACCAGCGTGGCGATTGCCGGGAGGTCAGGGGCTCGCAGCCATCCTTTCGGTGTGGGAACCTAGGTTGCGAGAATGAATTCACCCGGAAAGCGTACAGGGAGAAGCACAAGCGTGAACGCTGTCGCTTCCGACATCTTGTGTAAAAATTGGTGGGCGGAACAGTTTTGGTTTGCAGTATGGGGTTTCTGGCTTTTTGGGGGAAGACCAGTTTGAAGATTCCTTTTTGTGGTGTGTTCTTTCCTTTGTCGGAACATTGGATGAAAAGATGGTAAGAACGATCTCACTTTTTGCAAATTTGTCTTGACAGCAAGGGCCATCGACAGTCATGTCGTTTCGAGTCTCCATTTCTCCGTGCCTGATCAACTTAGGTACCTACTGTTACCATTAGTTCTAGATAAAACAGCAGATATTGCCTTCTTCTTCCAAGTTATCCCAGCACAGTCTGGAGCTCAGACTTCTCTGGTCCAAATAAACGAGAGCAGCGCCAGGCGGCAGCCGGGACTTGGATGGCGACCTCCTGACAGAACCCGGATTGTCGAGACTGGAGGTCTACCCGCCCCGGGTTTGCATTTGTATTTAAATTTGCAAATGCAAGTGGAGGGTCGGAACCGGGAACAAACGTCCAACGCGTCCAACGCTTGCAGAAACCCGATGACCTCCGGCCAACGGCTCTCAGTTGTGTCAGCACTTGCAGTGATTGGACTGGCTGACGCCCCATCTCAGAAACTACCATGTAGTCGTGACTACATGCCAAGGCGTCAGATTGAAGGGCCTGCGCCCTTCGGAAGCAAGCAGTCGACGTGGCATCGACAAGCGGCGCATGCGTCCGTTCTCGGCTTGTTGCCATCCCATCCATGTGGACCCCTTTCCCCGCCTTCGACCCCTGACTGAACCGTTGAGTAGTAGCATCGGATGCGTTCCGATTAACTATTGGCAGGTTGCGGGGGATATATAGCTGGGTAGGCAGTCAACCTGTCTCTTGGGCGAATCCATATCGAGTTCGCTTTGTTGGCAGCAGTCCGATAATTAGATCCCTACCGCCTCGATCATAGCCATGGCCGTGTCCAGCGAGCAGCCAACGCCAGGCTCTTACTCCCATGAGATGGAGCCTCATATTCAGTCCCAAAGCCATAGCAATCCCGGTCGGCAGAGTGTTTCAAGGTCTTCAGACCCAGCCCAGGCGTCGCTATCTCTCGAGGCGGCAGCCGGCAACGTGGCGACGGTAGAGGACGTGCCTCCCGACGGCGGGTACGGGTGGATGTGCACCTTCTGCGTATTCATGATCAACGCCAACACCTGGGGAGTCAACACGTCGTGGGGCATCTTCCTCGACCGCTACCTCACTCTCAACACCTTCCCCAACGCCACCAAGTTCGAGTACGCCATGATCGGCGGCCTGTCCATCTCGCAGGCCCTGCTCAGCTCGCCCGCCGTCGCCGCCAGCCAGAAGCGCTTCGGCACCCGCCCCACTATGCTGCTCGGCGCCGTGCTCATATTTGCCGGCCTGTTCTCCGCCTCGGCCGCTACCGAGATCTGGCAGCTATTCCTCAGCTTCGGCCTCTGCTGCGGTACTGGTATGGGGCTGATGTATATCCCGGTGAGCCCAGCTCAGACCCCCTTTCGAAAGGAAATCAGTATCTCTGACTGTTTTTAATTACCTAGGCAATGGCCCTGCTCCCGCCGTGGTTCTCGTCCCACCGCAGCCTGGCCGTCGGGTTTGCCACGTCGGGCGCCGGGCTCGGCGGCCTCGCGTACAGTCTGACCACCGGACGCCTCATTGCCATCTCGGGACCAGCCTGGACCTGGCGGATTCTCGGGTTTACCAGCCTCGCGGCCAACGTGACATGCGCTCTCTTGGTTCGTGAACGCCCACCCTCGGCCTCGACGCGCAGGAGCCGGCACTCGTTCAACCCGCGCGACTTTGCGCGCACGCAAGTCATCTTGATTCTCTGCTGGGGCTTCCTCGCCGAGTTCGGCTATGTGACGCTCTGGTACGGCCTGCCCAGCTACGCCACCTCGGTCGGGCTGAGCCCGAGCCAGGGCGCCGTCGTCCAGGCGCTGCTGAGCACTGGGCTGGGGCTCGGGCGGCCGTTGATCGGCTGGTACAGCGACCGAATCGGGCGCATCAACATGGCGCTGGCCACGACGATGACCGCCGCGGTCCTCTGTCTCACGCTCTGGATCCTGGCGAGGAACTATGCCGGCTTGCTGGTATTTGCGGCCATGGTGGGCGTCGTGTCGGGGACCTTTTGGAGTACGGTAAACCCGATCCTGGCCGAGGTGGTGGGCATCGCCGAGGCGGGCAGCGTTTTTGGGGTAATCTGCTTTGCGCTTGTGCTGCCGACCACGTTTGCCGAGGCCATCGCGCTGCAGCTGGTGCAGGGTTCGGGCGTCAACCAATTCCTACCGGCGCAAATCTACGTGGGCGTCATGTTCTTCGCCGGGTCCGTCTCGCTGTGGTTTCTGCGAAGCTGGAAGATCTCGGAGATCGAGAACAAGGCAGAGGACGAGCAGCGGTCCGAGCTGGCCGAGGGAGAGGCGGCGGGCATCGCTGCCGTGAGAGGCATGACGAGCTCGTTCTGGCTGACGCCTAGGAAAATGTTCATGCCTCGACGCGTGTGACGGAAGCATTGAGACGCGTCGTGTTGTTAAATAAACAAGCCTTCTTCTACCAGCCCTAGGTGAAATTAGGTACCCACACCTTCGCTTTAAGATACCGCGAGGCACCCAATTCCAGGCAGCCACCTGATTCCCTGGAGAGGTTCGCAAAGATTCATCCGTCACATGTTCGTGAATGTAAAGTAAAGGAAAGAATCGTCCACACCTTCCTCGCCGTACTAATCAGCCCGAGGCAGGCCGCCACTCGAGAAAACAACCTAAAATCTCCTCATCAGCGAGTACTTTAGCGGCCTAGGAATCGCCATCGACCATGAAGCGCACACGGTGCGGCCCTGCCTAGTCACCAGCAAGCAGAACGCCCGGGCGCGCCTCGATCCGCCCTATGACCTAATCGGCCAGCCAGTTTTGGTTCGCCACAAACACGCTGTGGGAGTGGGTTCAGACCATGCGCGACGACGAGGCCACGATCCCCTTCAACAACTGGCTCGCCGAGAGGCCCCGGAACACCTACCTAGAGGCACGTACAAGGCCCAGGTCGCCGCGTTCCAGTCCGAGTGGGACGGAAGGGACCTGGCCGACTACTTCAGCGAGGTCGTGCAGGACCGAGAGTCCCGGCCAAACCCGCTCGTCGAGCTGAGGACCCAACCGAACCCGCAAACAAAACCGGGCTGCGGCCCCTGATCATGTCGCCAAGAAATGGCCCTTGCTTGCAAAATTGACCATTTTTCCCCCGCTTATGCAAATGCCTGCTTTTCCTTCTTTTACACCCTCCCTTGCGTTCGGAATACCCTCATTCCGACTGCTTCCCTTGCACCGGAGATGCCTTTCGATTCTACGGCCTTCTTTTGCCCGCCCTGAATACGGACTTCCGTGGAGATATTCAGTGATCTTGTTAGCTATAAGAAGAGGCTATTTTACCTGTATTTTAGACCTATCTAACCAGACAATTCAATGCTCAGTCAATCCAGATCACGTGCAACAGATCACCATGCCAAGGCACTCGGAGAGTCAATGTTCTCTGTTTTCGTAATGAACAGAGCATGGGGAAGAATCCATCCTTCGAAAGCGAGGAATATCACGGCAATGTTTGTTCAACCATGTCAGACTAATATGAGGGGGAAAACCACGCTTTGTAGCCCGTCGAGGACATTTCATGGCGAAAGGTGGGATATTGAAGGGTCGACTGGGAGCCACCATGCTGAATAATCGGCTGTGGGAATAAATAACAAGAAAACTGTATGGCACAAAGTTCCCTATTCCTTTCTTTAGGATGTGGGATGCATAATTTCTCTCGTTGTACATGCATACATTGCGATCGGGCCTGGTTCTCAGTTCCGCCCTCTCTGGCCTGTCTGTATATAATCAGTCGCCACTGCGAAGCACAATAAAGCAGGCAGACAAGCAATCAATCCTCATTGCGTAATTACTGGTCTGGCCACCGCGTTGCCACTGAGAGTCAAAACAAGCCACAATGATTAACCTGCCAACAAGCAGCGGGCGACTCGTTTCTTATTCTTATTCTTTTCCAAATCCAGACAAAAACTCCCACCTTCGTATCTAACTGGTGTGGATGGGCGGGTAGAGTAATCAGGTGAGGCGGATATCTAATTATGTGCATATGCATATGTTTGTGTGTTTGTGTGACTGCCTGCCTGCCTGTGAGGGTGTGTCGGTGTCTGACGTGAGTTCCCTCGGAGGCACCATGATGATGATCACCATCCATGACAATGCGTGAGACAAGTTCCACACAACGACATCTCGGTGTCACAGCCGAATTGCAGACTCAAATATTACAAAGGGAAAAAGGAAAAAAAAGAAGGCACAGTCAGATTGGACCTGCGTCGCGTCGCCTGCTGCTCCGGACAGCCCGGTTGAAGCGGGAGAGGGGTGTGTGGGTTGCATGTGAAGTGATACAGGTTTATGCGACGGGGGCTTTCATGACCATGACGAGACTGAGTATGCCTGGTTGCGAGGCGAGCTGGACACTGATCGAGTCGGCTTTTCAGATCCGAAACTTGCAAGTTTGGGGGGGGGGGGAGATTCACTCTGGTTCTAGAGAAGGAGATTTGAATAGATGTAGCATCTTTGGATGTCAGAGTGCTCGGCGACGAGGACACACGCGGCTGCTTATTTACAGTATGCCTTACTTGCCACTGAAAAAAAGAAAGAAACGGAGACGAGGAGATCATATCGTGTCGGGTTCAGTGTAAAGTCACCTCCGCCATGATTTTCCTCTACCTAATTAATAGCGGTTTGGAAATCTTATCGACGTCTTTGAACCTTTAGACTGTGCGTCGTTACTTTGGAAGGAAAATGGCAAGCGAGGATAACCAAACCAGGACTACTTGACTATTATATAAGCTTCTACGCTATTGTTTCAGCTGAGCGAGATTTCGTTGATTTCCGCCACAAAAGCACGAGCGTAACTCGCCTGCTTTCATCATCTCTTCGATGCCTTGACCCAAGACTTCGAGTCTGGGGCACTTGAATGGTTATGAAAAGAGAATCTGTCCTCACTCCATGGAAGGGGTTGTAATAAATGTCTTTCAGCGGATGATGAGTCGGCGATTGACAGCTCTTTCCGTGGAACAATATCGAATGAATGGCGTGCTCATGCCGCAATTGTTTGGCAGACAAAGGCACGGGAAAGAAGAGACTCTGGAGAAGCAGCAACGTCATGTTAGTGAAAGCGTGGGGTCTATTTGTGTCAATTCTCCGTGCAAAGCTGCAGACCAGCACAAGTTCATGCGTGCAACCACAAGAAGCAGCGCCTGCCACGGCTGCCCAGTGCTCAGTTGCGGCCCAGGAGGAGATGGAGCTGCCGCTCGGGGCTTATTGGCCGCCCCCGACGAGGACGAGGGCTGTGCTGTGCTGTGCTGTGCTGTTCAGCCCCGGGCCGTGGCGCTCCATCAACGTGCAAAGGTGGCATTGTGTGGACGGGTTTTGGATGGGGCTGCGCCGCAACTAGACGCCTGGCTGCCGACAGCAATCAGCGGATACAACGTATCAAGCCGTGCATCGCTGTCGTGCGCAGCTGCGGCGAAAGGATCAGACTGCATGTTTGCGCTCTCCTATACACGTAAAAGGCACCAACGGGCGGGCGATTTGGAACGCAGTTTGTCTGGGCTCGGTTGGAGAATTCGAGGTAATCGACACCTTGCTGACCTCCATTTGGATTTGGGTAGTGGTGGCCTGGGTTTCCCGCTCTCTCCATTTTCGGCCATTGAGGTGCGGGACTCTCGTAATCCTGCATCTGTCGGCCAAATTGTGTGAAAAATTGATTTTTTTTCGTGGATGCCTTGGATTACTGTACATGCGTCTCACTCACCTCTTTCATTTACGTAGTTCTCAGTTCTCACACGTGGCTCAGACAGAAACAGTGGGCCAGAGATGCAAACCGCCGGGCCGGATTGAGTTCGCGGGTTGGAACGCTACCTGAACTGGAAGCGACGACGGCAGTGTCTTGCCATCCACTGATCCACACACTTCCCCTGGGGAAAATGGCACCCTGTTGCCGGCGCCAAGAAAACCTTAAGGCGATCCCACACATCGTTCATTTCAAGTTCGTTTGTTCAATTGGGGCTCCATCGACTTGCACACCGCACCACACTCGCCTCGCCAGTGCAAGTCTTGGCTCTGGGACCCATCCATCAATCAGCAAATGCGCCGGCGGCACAGCAGCGGGCGAGGCATTTACCCCACGCTGCCTTGCAGTGGACGAGTTCCAGGAATCCAGACGGGAGTTCCAGACCGCAGACGCACCATCGACGCACTGCGGGGGCCCAAGGATTCCTTGGCCTTCTCTGTAGCCCGGTGTTGCAATTGTGATTGATGGGGTGCCATTCAATGCGGAGACCACCTGTTCTTCTCTTCAGCACCCCTGAGCCGCTGTGTCTGTGCGTCCAGGATACAGGTGTCGCTCGAAATTGACAGAAGAGGCTGCTTAAGCGAGTGCTAATGTCATCTCCGACATCCACCGCTGCTCGAGATCTAGAACATCCTGCCGTCGCAAACGCACGTCCAAGACCACCATCGAGAAAGATCTAGTATCTGATTAAGGAGTGGCAGACTATTCGCCGATAAGTGGCTGACTGGGCACACGCCGGATGGGGGCTGGGCATCTTCTTTCGGATTGCGTCTGCCTAAGATTGCAACAATTGGAAGCGCGTCTGCGATAGTCCTGCCGGCTTGTCCAATCCCAACAACGTTAAAAAGCCACAGAGAGGCGCACATCATGCCCGCTGACCAGTGCCCCGACGCTGCATTCGCTGCCTTGCCTGTTCTAACTTTCTAGCTCGCCAAGTCGCACAGATGGCACAAACTGAGAATCGTCGCTCCACGTCTAGCTAGCCTGCGGAACTCGCTCGTCGCCGTCTTGTCTGGTCGACCACGCGGTGATTCGGAACGAGTTACGTGGCCAGCCATGTTGAGTTCAAGCTTTGGATATCCCTAGACTCGCAGGTCCCTCGGTACACTTTTTCCATACGAATACATGTGCGTGGACAAGGACGCTGCCGTCTCGCTCGACTCTCCGCACGCTGTTTCTTTGTCTCTGCCCAGGTCCGCTTTGCCCAGGCTTGATGGTTGTCCTCAAAGCAGAGTCTAGTCTTTTCTTGGCACCATGGCACAAACCGGGTCGTACCACCTTCTCGTGCGCCCAATCACCCTCGCTCAATCCAGCCCTGGCCGCCGTGCTGTGGTCGTTTGCCCGCAGCCCTCGCTGCAGTGGAAATCAGCAGCCCAAGAACCCGCGCCGACCGCAGACACACGAACTGTGCACAACATTGCCGAAAGGGCTGGGGCCAGCTGGTGGCTGCAGGTCGGGATGAAGGAGTGGGCTAGTGGGCGAGCTGACCAGCTACGGGCCAGGGAAACACTTGGCTCCCCTAATGAAAATTAGTCTTTTCTCCCTCCCCCAGAGCACCGCACCAGGGGTCAGACAGCCACAGCTGCCACACGGTGCTCCTTTGAGGAATAAGATGGTTATATGGGCGGCCCCAGCTCCGACCTCTGCCTGTCGTCCATTGTCCTGGTTGGGCCGTTGCTACTGGTTTCTTTGCTGCATGCCGCTCCCAAACGGCTTCTCATCCGGCAACTGCTGAATGACCATGCCAATACTGGTCTCCTAGATTACGAAGAAGACGCTCTTTCACCCCTTTGAGGTCGGTCGCCTCCGGCTTTGCTAGATAACTCGCTCCGCATCCCGCTCCGCATCCCGCCTCCCGCTTCCTGCCCTTTAAGTGGCGCGCGATATATCTCGGTTCGCCTGCTCGCACCTGTCCCTGGTGCGTTCTTGGTCAGCTCCAACCTTGAGCCTGGAATCCCGATAGCTTCGCATACCAGCCGGACAAGATGGTCGGCGTCGCCATCTACCCCATCTCGGGTACGGCCGATCTGTCGAGGATCGAGGCCCCTGTCACCTTCAAGGCCTACCTGCTCTGCGGCTTTGCGGCCTTTGGTGGAATATGTAAGTCGAATATCTAGCTGCCGCTCCTGCTCGTCTTGCCGTGCTTGCTCTGCTCGCGAATGTTTGCTGACGGGTCGTTCCTCGACGCCCAGTCTTTGGTTACGACACGGGCTGGATGTCTGGCACGTTGGGCATGCCCTACTTCATCAGCCTCTACACCGGCCTGCAGTATGACTACGACACGGGTACGCCAATCGGGGTCTCGGCGGCGGCCTTTGCCCTGCCCTCGGCGACCAAGTCGCTCATGACATCTATCCTCTCTTGCGGTACCTTCTTTGGCGCTCTCATTGCCGGTGACATTGCCGACTTCTATGGCCGGCGGCCCACCATTATCACGGGATGCGTCATATTCTGCGTGGGATGCATCCTCGAGATCGCGTCCACCAACCAGGAGGTCCTCTTTGTCATCGGTCGACTCGTAGCCGGCGGTGGCGTGGGCTTCATCTCGGCCATCATCATCCTGTACATGTCCGAGGTGGCGCCCAGGAGGTTTCGTGGTGCCTTGGTGTCGGGCTACCAGTTCTGCATCACGCTCGGCATCCTGTTTGCCAACTGCGTCGTCTACGCCACCGCGAACCGCAACGACACGGGCTCGTACCGCATTCCCATCGGCGTGCAGTTCCTGTGGGCAGTCATCTTGGGCATTGGCCTGTATCTACTACGTAAGTGGACGGCACGAGACTAGAGCGGCTTTTACAGTCCCTAACTGACCGTCTTGTCCGCAGCCGAATCTCCCCGTTACCACGTCCAGAAGGGCATGCTCGAGTGTGCCGCCGAAGACCTCGCGCGGGTGCGCGGGCAGCCCGTCGAGTCCGAGTTCATCAAGGACGAACTTGCTGAGATTGTAGCCAACCACGAGTACGAGATGCAAGTGATTCCGCAGACGAGCTACATCGGGTCGTGGATGGCCTGCTTCCAAGGCGGCCTGTCCAAGGGCAACGGCAACCTCCGGCGCACCATTCTCGGGACGGGCCTGCAGATGATGCAGCAGTTTACAGGTCAGTTTCCCATCTCTGTTGCCGGCTCACGGGCTAACAATCCATAACAATAGGTATCAACTTCATCTTCTACTTCGGGACAACATTCTTCCAGCAGCTGGGCACCATCTCGAACCCCTTCTTCATCTCGCTGGTAACGACGCTCGTCAACGTGGTGTCGACGCCGCTGTCGTTCTGGACGATTGAGAAATTTGGGCGGCGGCCGCTACTGATCGGAGGCGCAATTGGTATGATAAGCGCCCAGTTTATTGTGGCGATTGTGGGGGTGACGGCGGGGCGGGTCGAGGCGAACAACGCGGGCGCGGTCAAGTCCATGATTGCCTTCATCTGCATCAACATCTTCTTCTTCGCGACCACGTGGGGCCCGGTGGCGTGGGTCATTGTGGGCGAGGCGTTCCCGCTGCCGATCCGGTCGCGCGGGGTGGGCCTCTCGACGGCGTCCAACTGGTTCTGGAACTGCATCATCGCCGTCATCACGCCGTACATGGTGGGCAACTCGCCGGGGTCGGCGGACCTGGGCCCGCGCGTCTTCTTCATCTGGGGCTCGCTGTGCATGCTGTCGCTGGCGTTTGCCTACTTTTTGGTGCCCGAGATGAAGGGTCTCACACTGGAGCAGATTGACAAGATGATGGAGCAGACGAGCCCGCGCACGTCGGCCGCTTGGGTGGCGACGACGACGTTTGCGTCCGAGATGGGCCACGTCCGCGCCGAGAAGAGCAGCCCGACGTCGCCGGCCCCGCCACCGGCGCAGCAGCACTACGGCCAAGAAGACTACTACCAGACCACGACGCCGCCGCCACCGGCGCACCACCAAGACGAGTATCCGCGGAGGAGCCCCGGCCCTGGCGCGGGACCCGGGCGGCCGTACTACGCGCAGGGCTACTAGCGGCTGTCCTGGCTTGGTCGCCACTCCTTTTTGGGTGTTTGGTGGGCGTAACTGGGGATAGACATGGGATAGGCGGGCGGATGGTTGTCCGCCGTCTCGTACAAAATACGTCTTTTACAGAATAAGGGTTTCTTTGCACATCACCGTATATAATCATACTTTTCTACCCGTTGGCGTCTCGTTGGGAAACCAGAATCGGAAAGGAAGGGGATAGGGCAGCTTAGGAAGCGAGGCGCTTCGAATAATTCTAGGTCCAGGTGTTCCGTTCTCGGTACCTTGTCGAATGGCACTACAAAAGTGACATCCACAATTAATTACCAATTAACTCGAGCGGATGGAAGGGCGCGTGCTGTACCCGGGTTTGACTTTTAAGTTTCGAGGCACAGCTGGCCGGTATGCTTCCATTAGTTCGCTTGGACCAGATTCGCGCGGCAGTGCCCTTGGCTTTGCCCGGTGAGCAAGACCAAAAGACGGTTCTGTGGCTTCGATGCGCCTTCGATGCAGGTTCTTTTGCTCTGTAGGTGTCGGGCGGCGGGCCGGCGTGACTCACGCCTCAGACAGACTTGCATTACCCCAAGGCTCAAGTGCATCGACCCCCAATTCGGGAAGCGGCGGCGGGATTGATGGTGCCATGCATCGCAATTCGCAACCCGCGTAACGGTTACCAGAAGGGCCAACCTGGTGGAGAGGCAAAGATGGGATAAAATGGCAACACCAGCTACCATTCAGCAGCCAGTCTGTCAACTAATTAATTCCCTCTTCTTCTTGAGCAGTTTGGTCTCAATTGGGGAGCTAGAGTATTACCGTCTTCCTTTTTACCAAGTCTTTCTTCCTTGTTTGCCCTTCCCGGAACAGCCAGCGACTTACAAGTCGCACAAGCGTCGCATCGCATCGCATCGCGTCGCATCGCATCGGCCTGTACAGTACGTCTTGCAATTGAAGAAGCAGAAGCAGCACAATGACGTCCATGTCGGCCGAGTCGGTGTCGACCATCCTCGTGTCGTGCAAGCAGACGCGCTTCCACATTGAGTCGCCCAACTATCGCGAGGTGCGTTTTCTTGTGTTGCCTTGTCTGGGTAAGCTACCTGACTTACACGGTCGCAGCTCGACATTGAGGGCCTCAACATCACCGTGACGTCGGCGGCACCAGCCCCGCCGAGCGAGGGCGCCAGCACCAGCACAACCGCAAGCACCAAGTCAGCCAAGGCCAAAGCCAAGGCCAGCAAGGGCGCCGTGGGCACCGAGATCCTCAGCAACGCCAAGCTGCGCCTCAGGCCCGGCAGCCGCTACGCCCTCGTCGGCCGCAACGGCTCGGGCAAGTCGAGTTAGTTTCTACCATCCTCTCGGTTCTAGTCTTGCTTGTTGACCCAACCCCCCTTCCTTGCAGCCCTTCTGAGAGCCATCGCCGAGAAGCTCATCCCGGGCATCCACGAGAAGACGCGCGTCGCCATCCTGCAGCAGACCGACGCCGACGACGCCGCCAACTCGGACGACGACGCCGGAACCGGAACAGCCGCTGCTGCCGTGGCCGGGCCCACGGTGCTCGAGAGCGTCATCGACAGGGCCACGGCCAGGAGCGAGCTCGAGCAGGAGATTGCCGGTTCGTTTTGTTCTGTCTATCTATCCATCATGTATCCGGGACCGCGAATAGGGGCAGGGGGGGCATCTTCACTAACACTGTTACTAACACTGTTGGTTACAGTCTTGTCCGCCGGCATCGACAGCGACGAGCCGTACGGCGCCCTGCGCGCCCTGCGCCAGCTCCGCCACACACGCATGCTGAAACGTCTGTTTGTCCTCGACAAGGACGCCCGTCTGAGGAGCGGCGCACGCGGCTTGCAGGCGCGCAAGGCCCTCGTCGAGCATGAAAAGGCTGTTGCTCAGTCGGCTGCTTTGTGAGGCCCCCTTTTCATCCCTTTTTGGCTCCCCTTCGGGGAAGTGTTCTTGCTGCACAGATGTCACCACACATCGAGCCAACTAGTCTAACATACCGCTAGAAACCAGCAGGCCGATGGAGACATCTCGGCAGACACACTCCAAGCCGAGACACAAGAGGCGGCCGACGAGCTCACCGACCTGCAGCTGCAGGTTGAGCCGGCGCGCATGTCGGACCTCGAGGCGCGGGCCAAGAAGATGCTGGCCGGCCTCGGCTTCAGTGACGCCTACATGGCGCGGCCCGCGGCGAGCCTGTCGGGCGGCTGGGCCATGCGGAGCGCGCTGGCCGCCGCCCTGCTGCAAGAGACCGACATCCTCATCCTCGACGAGCCCACCAACTTCCTCGACCTGCTGGGCATCCTGTGGCTGCAGCGCCACCTGACCTCGCTATCGGGCGACGGCGACGACCCCGACCCCGACGGCGGCTCCGCGCCCACGCTGATCCTCGTGTCGCACGACCGCGACTTCATCTCGCTGTGCACCGACCTGCTCATCCTCAAAGACAAGGCCCTCAGCTACTTCCACGGCGACCTGGCGCTGTACGAGGCGACCCAGGCCGAGCGGCGCACGCACCTGGCCAAGGTATCCGCCGCGCAGGACAAGCAGAAGGCGCACATGCAGGAGACCATCCGGCAGAACATGGCCGCCGGGCGCCGCGCCGACGACACGGCGAAAGTGCGCCAGGCCAAGTCGCGCCAGAAGAAGCTCGACGAGCGCTGGGGCGTGCAGACGTCGGCGAAAGGCACCCGCTTCAAGCTCAACCGCGACTTGGCCGGCTTCCACCTCAGCAAGCGCGACGCCCTCGACGTGCCCGCCGACGACTCCCGCCGCGCCGCCGCCGTCGCCCTGCCGCCGCCGACCGAGCTGCGCTTCCCCGGCCCACTGCTCAGCCTGGAGGGCGTCAGCTTCCGCTACCCCGGCCAGAAGGCCGACACGCTGCACGCCGTCACGCTGTCGGCCGCGCTCGGCGACCGCATCGCCATCCTCGGCCTCAACGGCGCCGGCAAGTCGACGCTCGTGCGCCTGCTGGTCGGCGATTCAGGCAGCACCAGCACGCGCCAGGGCCTGACGCGCCACCCGCGCCTACGCCTCGGCTACTACTCGCAGCACGCCGTGTCACTTCTCCAAAGCCTCGGCCGCGCCGAGCCAGCGCTCACGGCCCTGTCGCTGCTCCTCCGCGAGACCTCGTCGTCATCATCATCATCTGGAGATGAAGCAGCGGCGCTCGACGAGGGCGAAGTGCGCGGGCTGCTGGCGTCGCTGGGGCTCGCCGGCCGCGTGGCCTCCGACGTGCCGCTGCGCAAGCTGTCGGGCGGCCAGCTCGTGCGCTGCGAGCTGGCCCGCCTGCTGTGGCGCCGCCCGCACCTGCTCGTCCTCGACGAGGTCACCACGCACCTCGACTACGAGACCGTAGCAGCGCTGCGCGGTGCGCTGAGAGGTTGGCCGGGTGCGGTCGTGCTCGTGTCGCATGACAGGTGGTTTGTCCGGGGGGTCGTCGAGGGGGATGTCGATGAGGAGGAAGGGAGTGGGAGTGAGAGTGATGGGAGTGATGATGGCGAGGGCGCGGGAGCGGATGCTGCGCGCCGCAGGCTCGTGTATAAACTCCATGCGGGCAAGCTGGTGCTGCTGCCAGGCGGCGTGCAGGAGTTTGAGACGAGCATGGAGAAGCGGGTTAGGAAACTCATGGGTTGAGGGCGAAGCGTGAATTCCCCTGGCGCTTTTGTTGTTGTAATTAGCGGGCTGTCTGGGGGCATGGAGGGTTAGTGAATTTAGGCGTCACGGACGTGATTTTTTTTAAGCTGGCGTTTTTGTGAGGTGTGAAGGAATCAGGGGTCGTTTCTCGTTTCGTGCCAAGTGTAAGTAAACAAAGGGGATTCATCGACAACTACCCCTTTTCAGCAAAGCTGGCAGCAGCCTATCCGATAATAACATCCGCGAAGAAGCGAGATAGATGCCATTGGTTAATGACTGCTGGCTGACAGCTAATTAGGGGAACAACCAAACATCCACTATTTCTTCAATCTCATACTTACAAAATCATGTCGAGAACTCTTATCGCATTCAAATTATTTCCAGGTCTTAATTATGGAGATTTTCGGGTAGATATTATTTACCAAGATAATTCCAACGGAGAGAAGCACCTACAACGAACTAGTTTACACGAGTTAATCGGAAAATACCTCGAGCGAAATTGAGACTCCCTATATGGACCTACCGACTTAGAAAATAGCGGCCACATAACGAAAGACAACTCTCAGGTACTATAGAAGGCGATAGTAGAATTGATAGCTGTTGTTGAGAATGGATGATTCAGGCGGCGTCAGGTGTGCAGTACTTGGAGCCGTTCGGCGTGGCTGTGGCCGGAGGGCGCAACGGGCTGGTGGGAGTGGGCGGGCTCACGCTCGGAGGAGGCATCTCGCACTTTTCTCCACGCGTGGGGTAGGCGTGCGATAGTATCGTCAATTTTGAGGTAGCTGCCAAGCCTAACCTGCACCATGCTCTGTCGCTGCGATGCAGTATCAACCCAGACTGACATCCCCAGCTCGTCCTAGCCAGCGGCTGCTTGACCAACGCCAACGCGACGTATCAGCCCGACCTCTACCGCGCGCTCAGGGGCGAACGTAGGGCTAACAACCTGGGCATCGTGACGCGCTTCGACCTGGCCACTTTCCCGCAGGGCAACCTGTCGGTCACGACCACAGCCAACGACATCCAGGAGCGGGCGGCAGTGTTTGACGTCTTCACCGCGGTAGCCAACGCCACCGAGTTCGACATATACGCGTCGCTGGTGACTGGCCTGCTGTACAACTCGACCTCGTAGCGCTGGCTGATCAGCAGTTCTGCCGTGTACACGCGGCCAGTCTTGGAGCCAGCCGTTTTTGCACCGCTCGTAGCCGTTCCCAGTATCTCAACTACGCCGGGCCGTTTCAGGATCCGATATCATCGTACGGGGCCATGAATATCGAGTTTCTCAGTCACGTTAGCGACAAGTATAATCCTAGGGGCTTTTTTCAGTCTCGTGTGCCGGGAGGCTTCAAGATTCCACCAAGAGTCTGAGGATGTTTTACCTTTTTTGTCTTTTTTCCTTTCTCCTTTCGTCCCTTTCTTCTTCATTACTTCCGCTAATATGCATTCTCTTAGAGCTAGATTCCGATCGGAAATTCATCATCATCAAATTCCCGGCTCGGGACTGGTCGTGGCTCTACTGGACCTGGGAAGAGTGAGGGGCTTCTTCTTCCCGGACCCCCAGCAATAGCTAAGCGCCAGGTAGCGGTGGCTATCGGTAGCTGAGATGAGTTCAATCGTGTCATTGTCCCAGTCACTGACGTCAACAAGCCTCTTCGGAAGCACCTTAATACCGCTGCAAAGCGGCAGTCCGGGTGCTGATAACACGCCTCTAGCCAACCGCGCACCACTTCCTGTGCAGGATGTGACAGTGGGTCCCGAGGAATGCGTCGCAGTATCGGTATCCGCTTGATAGGAGAAGGCGATCGTGCTGAACTTGAAAGCGTTCCACTAAAACTTTATTCGTCGCTGCTCGCGAGCTGATTTTCCATCGCATTTTACTTTGTGGACCAGGGAAGCCTGACGACCGACCGCCTGACCCGTGCACGAACCATATCTCTTGGATTTAAATAGGATGGCCTTTCCAGCTTCCCCTCCTCCACTTCTTCTCCTTGCTTTCTCCTCAGGCTTCTACCACAACGCTTCTGTCTCGCATCTCCAGTCTCCCGGCTACAAAACCCAAAATCCGCAAAATGCCAATGCCTCCCTCCGACGAAGAGGCTCTAGTGAGCTTCACCCCCCAAGAGCGCGAATTCTACGACTAGTACGAAGCGAATAAACGTATCCACGATATAGACGAGTGGAGTCGTGCTGTCCATAACCACTGGAAAGAGCGCGCGATGGAGTTCAAGAAGTGGACTTCTATATGGATTGATCGAATCTTCGACCGAGAGACATACGTCGTGCCCTCCAGCGAGCTCGTCGACACCCTCCGCCGTACAAACTTCCGGAATACGCAATCGCGCGCTGAGTGGCTGACAATGATGGAGATACGGAACCATACCTTTTTTCTTCTTGGCGAGGCAAAGCTCGACGGTATATTTACTTGTTTTGGCCTCAACCCCGGCGCTTTTTACCTAACGCCGAATATGGGTACGGACGACTATACCGAGGGCATTTTATATCGTAGTTTTTTGGGCATCAATACCAATATCCCTATTGAGTTCACCCCCCCCTTGAAGATAGTAGCGGTAGCCCAAGCAAAGGCCGCTACCAGCAACGGAGCTCGGGGGAGGATTCGGTTCGCTCGACCGATTCGGGTGATGTCGACTACGGTCACGGATTTGTCTTTGCCCAATTGGGACCTCTCTACGCCTTCACTGGGCCCCGTGACTGGGACGAAGCGCGAAAAGTCATGACCTATGACGATATCATCGAGATGGGACACTAGACTGCCACTGGGTTTGGCGTTGTGACAGAAATCGACAAGAACGGCCGTTCGGGCGCCATCTGGCTAATCTACAACTTCTACCAAGATGTCTATACAGATGTTGGCCCAATAACGCGCACTCACAAACCCGTCTTCGACCAGGAAACAATGCAAAGGCTCCCGGAGATAGGTCGCCTGGTTAAAGGATGCACGACGACCTTCACAGTAGTAAGGATTGCCGAGAACCTAGGGCAGTTGGGAGCAGGGAAGAGCTTCAAAATCGACCTCAGGGAGTTCGATGAGCGACAGCTGGTACGGGTGAAGATATTGGCGGCCGGGCAGGGTTCACATCTTATACGACAGTTCATTAAGCAATAGGTATATATCCGAAGGGGTAGGATAGTTGGTGGAATTCAGAGGCGGGGTTCAGAGGCGAAATTCAACAGCGGTATCGCAGCATGTCCTGCCCCACCGAGTCATAGTAGATAAATAAAGTCATTTTCTGGTACTTCAACGCCTTCTCTACTACTGCCTTATCCGAGGGCCCCAATTGTTTGAAATTAGGTTCTGTGGGAAGAAGTTTGATCGCCGTTTACCAGAGGCGGGAACCAACTCCTTCCCGGTAAGCATAATAAAGCTGTCCTTATTATTAACGTACTTAGGAAAAGCATCCACCGCCTTGCGTTCAATCGAGGGCAGTCCGACTAAGTCCCAATCAGGCATAGAAGGGTCAACAGTGCTGGCAGTGCTGGCCGTGACACCAGGTGTGCCTTAGTGAGTATGGAGAAAAAGGAACTGGTATCTTCAAGGCCAAAGTGCTAGATACAATATCGACGTCCAAGTCTTCATCCCCTTGATAGCTCCCCCACCGCTTGGCGGTGACGTATGAACCCGGGCTACTTTCGATGGTGTCTAAATTACCCCTTTCATCAATACATTAGATTTGCGAAATCAGACATACGTATTATTATTATTTATCTTACACCGTAGGAGCGTAAGCTCCGCCCTCTAAGGGCATGCGGTCCCTCTACTAAGCTCAAACCGCTCGCGCGGACTCTCTAGTTACAGTGTATGGCGCGCCCACGCTGCGCGGGCGCCTCGTGCACCGTTCTTCTTCTACATACGTATTATTATTATATCTTTGTGCCGCATTAATCGCCCAATAACGTTGAGAGACACAGGACTAATATTCTTTTATCCCTTCTTATCTCTAATATCTAATTTCTTCACAATAGCGGTGAAGATTAGGACGAAATGATCTATTGTATCCCCCACCTTCCCCTAGACATAGTGGATCCCTCAATTGAACACCCCTCGTTACCCTATTGTTCTCCTCTCCGCTACTCCTTTTTCTACCTCTGCCTCCCTCTTCGACCCTCCTCTCTCTCTCTCTCTCTCTCTCTCTCTCTCTCTCTCTCTATCCCTCTCTCCCCCTCTCTCCCCCTCTCTCTTTCCGAGGAGCTGGCACAGGCATGTTGGGAATTACTGGCTTCAATAAGGAAAACTCTCTAGGTTGAGGGCAAAAATGTTAAGCAATAACATACAGGCTTGTTTACCTACCAACACGTGAGATTTGGATCATAGGTTTTTCGGTTACTGATTAGGTCTAATTAGGCTTCCATTTTGTTCTTGGAGTCCGGATTTATCATCTTCTCACCTCTGCTCCGATTCTGATTTTAAATCCACATATCGTCTATATCTGTATCACCCTGGTCTCTCTTCGCTTTCACAGCCCCTTTTCACCCACTTCCTTGGTTTTGCTTCATGTTCAAACATGGCACCTCGTTCTTCGCCGCCGGCGTCCAACAAACTCAGTCAAGGCATGAACCAATTACCTATCCTGGTATGGCTGTCACTTGCCTATTTCCTCCCCGTTGCCCTTGATATAACCCAAGTCTGGTCATTGAAGAAGGGAGGTATTTGGCGGATGGCTACCCGCCCCATACACACCCGAAATCAGAGTCTTACATTAAGAACCTCAGATAAACACGGAATAAATCATTGCTGATATTCACGGCATCGCCATAAGCGCACTCCAAAAAAAGTTCTGTCTAAACGCCGCAGCCAGTCGGCCACCCAGCAACACAAGACCACGCATCCCAACAACACCCACTCTACCGAAACGACAAAGACCCTCGCCAGCCCGCCATCCCCAGAGAGAGGCACGCCGTGTCACAGCACCGACGGGTCGACCAGGACGCGCAGGCGCTGCTCAGCGCTGCGGGCGACAGCCATCCAGCCGCCGTCCTCGAGCTCGACGATGGTGCCATCGATGCAGACCTTGCGCCAGCGGGGATCGGGCTCCTGGACGGTGACGCGGACCTCATCGACGGCGTCGTAGCCGACGCCGTCCTCGATCTCTTTCCCGCCATCACTCTGTGTCTGCGTCGTCCAGCGCATCCCAACGTGCTCGCCGCCGCGGTACGCGGCGCGCATGACGTCCATGGTGCGCTCGCCGTCGACGGCGCCAAAGTGCACGAGGCGCAGCTGGCCGTCGAGCGGGCGGCTGGCGGGCGAGATGGTGAAGGCGCGCTCGAGGCTCGAGACGAGCGTGGCGAGCACGTATGTGAATTCTTTGCGGGGTTTGTTGAGGCTGTCTGGCGCGAGCAGCAATTCCTCCTCCGTGCTGCCAGGGCGCCGCACCGCCACCGTCGCCGCGTACGCGTGCGCCTCCTTCAGCAGCTCGGCCGCCGCCATGCCGAAGCGCTTGGCGCCGTGCGCGCGATACGCGGTCGTGTCGCTCGCCCACACGAGGCTGGCGTGGAAGCCGTAGCTGGCCACGATGGCGCCGACGAGGTGGTCGATGGGCGGATGGTCATGCTCGTCGTCGCTGGCATGTGCGTCGCCGTCGCCGTCGCCGTCGCCGTCCTCGGCAACAACGGCCGCTTTGATGCCCTCGGGCGCGGCGACGAGGCGCGATCCCGGGGAGAAGGAGGCGCGGAAGGTGGGGAGGGGTGCCGAGGCGCCGCGGAGCAGGGTGCGCAGGCCGAGGACCAGGGGCGACTGGCCGGAGGCGCCGGCAACCTCCGCCGCCGAGTACAGCGGCTTGTGCAGAGAGTGGAACAGCGCGTTGCCCGTCCCGAGAGGCAGCAGCGCCACCGTGGGCGGCGCGGCGCTGCTGCTGCTGCCGACGCCGTTGAGCAGGTCGATGACGCCGCCGTCGCCGCTAAGGAGAACAATGGTGAGCGCTGCAGGGACATTGCTGCCTTTGCCATTACCAGACACCGACGTCGCGCCGCTTGTTCCGACGGCCCCGAGGCTGCGCGCAAAGTCTCGGACGGTGCGCGGGCTCTGAGTCGCCGAGACGCGGTACGAGCCGGGCACGGCGGGGTGATCGGGCTCGGTGTGGGCCTCGAGTCCGAGGGCGGCCAGCAGCGGGCGCAGGACATGGTCAAAGAAGGCGGTGGCCTGGCCGGTGCCCGAGCGCGTCGACACGATGACGTGCAGCAGGTGGCTGGCCTGCACGGCGAGGTGGGCCGGCATGTCGGCCAGGAGGAATTCTGCTAGCGGCTCCTCCAGCAGCTGCGGCGCCAGCAAGACCGAGAGCTTGAAGGGCTGCTCGCCCTCGGGTGCCTCGGCCAGGCTATAAATCAAGTAACCGGGCGTGCCCTCGGGCGCCTTCAGGACGACGACAATGTCGTCGCGCTTGACGCGGCCCTGGGGCTGCTCAATGTCGCCGCCCTGCGCGGCCCAAACGAGTTCGCCATCCTGGTACTTAACGTGGTGGGCATGGTCATACGGAGCCGTGCCGAGCGCCGGCTGGCTGTCGGCGGCAGTTCTCGGCACCTGGGCAGCCATTGGAGGGGCAGG
This sequence comes from Lasiosphaeria ovina, assembly GCA_033439765.1. Classification (NCBI taxonomy): domain Eukaryota; kingdom Fungi; phylum Ascomycota; class Sordariomycetes; order Sordariales; family Lasiosphaeriaceae; genus Lasiosphaeria; species Lasiosphaeria ovina. Next base: position 5,832,492 of record JAULSN010000004.1, on the reverse strand, counting down.
CAGATGCTGGGGTGAGACAGCAGTGAATGTGAAGTCAACGTCAACCACTAGACAAGAGCAAGCAAAAGACACAAGTGAAAGAGCACAAAGCCGGAAACGGCGTCACATAAGACTGCCTTACGCGCAAATCTGCAAGGATTTCTAATTGTCCGAGCTGGCAAGTAGAGTTGCACTTGTTTCCGGTACAGCCCACTTGCCTGTTGTCCGCCTCTACGAAGGAGCAAACGGTAAAGACGCTAAATGGCGTTATCAGGCTGCTCCGCCTCTCCGCCGCCTGGCATTGGTGGAGCCACCGGCACCCAGACAACTATGGGCAGGCCCAGGACCTATATGTCTGTAATGCGACACGCCCTGTGCAACATTAGATATTGGATGCTGAGATGCTCGCTCACCACTTGGGCAACACGAGACTGAGGCACAGGCCTTATTTCCCAAGCCTGCATGCTCAAATCGGCGCACACCACAGATAAAGAAGTGCATTATGGTACTTCGACTCCCGAGGCGGCCATCACTTTCCCTTGGCCTTACCCAAGGGACCCCAGTGTTCTCGCGGGTTTTGTTGGTACCTGACCAGCTTGGCCGTGGCGGTATCGCGGCCGAGACTCTGGTCAAACACCACCTTTGGCCCTTTGTCATCCGCCTCAGTCCTCCCCGGCTTATCGAGACCCAACAGTCGGTAGCCGGCGCAGCCCGGCTTGATGTTCGCCTCTGTGACGGGCGCCTCTTGACGCACCCACTCTCTCATGACGTGCCAGATGACCGACCAGGGAGCATCCGTCTTGACGCTACCCGGCTTGCAATGGCTACGAGTGACGCGGTAGCCCAACCCCCGCAGCGCGCCTTTCAGCTTCCTCTCGGGCGGAGAGGCGCAATGGAGGATGCCCGCCACCCTGGAAGGATGGAAGTAAAACGGGTACGGGTCTATGGCTGCCATCTCCGCCTCTTGAGAAGGTGCCGGCTTGCTCTCGCCGTCGGCTTCCTGCGTCTCACTGATCGCCGGCAACACCTCCTCGAGAGCCGTCTGCAGCATGCCCCGCATCCTCTCCGTCGTGCCGTAGACGTCGGTGGACGATGCTCGCAGCTCGGCCAGGACGCGCTTGATGAACTGCGGTGACTGGATGTAGCCTCCATACACAGGTCCGGCGACGTGCGTAGTGGATCCGCAATGGTCGCAAGACTGGCTGCCGGTTGTTTTCGCGTAGGTGTGCTTGTAAAAGGTTCCACTGCCGTTCTTGTTTGGTGCCTCCCTGTTCACCAGTAGTGGCTGCGTCGTAAAGGCGCCGCAGCCATGGTCGCACAGATGGACAAGCATGTTCTTTGCCGCCTGGAACTTGACGGCGGCGGGCGACTTCTTGATGCGGACGAAGAGTCGGAGATAAAAGTCAATCGAGAGCGACAGCAGCGGCTCTATGGCCAGGCCATATTTTGCAGCAGACGCCTCGATCGCGTGGAGGACGACCCGCAGACCGAGCTCATGTGAGTAGAAGGAATTCGACGACGTGCCCCCGTACAGCGCGAAGCACTTTTCCGGGTATCCGTTGGAGGCCCAGACGCCCGAGTCAGTGCATGTGACACATAGCAGGCCGCCGTCATCGCGGACCGCCTGGACCGCAGCGTCAAGGAAAGGAGCCGCACTTCCGTAAGGGTCGAGGTCGACCACGTCGTATTTCTCGCTCCTGGCAGACTTGTCTCGGCGACACTCTTTTGCGATTAGGGTGTACATGTGTGCCAGGGCGTCGTCGTGCGACACAACGATCTTGTCCTCGAGCTTGTTGTGCTGCACATTGAGTTTGATGGACTTGACAGCCGACTGGAGGAGATCATTCGACGTGACGGATGTGACAAAGGGTATTTCCTGTGCATAACGTAGGGCGCGAAGACCGCTAGCCGAGAGGGCGTCGAGGATAGTGAAAGGGACAGCCTTCTTTTCCTCTTTCTTGGCCTCTGTGATGTCACGGGGAGCTGGGGGGGCCGGGGGGGCTTCTCCGGAGCCATTCGTTGCCGCAGCTTCCGCAGTCCCTATGTCTTCCATGACCGAGTCACCTGTGACTGCTGCCTCTCCTGCCCCTCCTGCCGCACCCGCCTCTGGTACTGGCGCAGCAATGTTGGGGTGGTCGGGCTCTGTTTGCGGTATTCCCTCGCCTTGCTCAACGCCAGCCGAACCGGCTGTCGCATCGGCCGAATGCTTTGGGGATTTTGTTGGTCGGTCGCCCTCTTCCAATTGCTCTTCGTTTTTGCCTGCCTTCCGCTTCCGCTTCTTGTCGGAGAATTTCTCAAACCTGGCGCGATTGGCAGCCTCCTTGAGCTCGACTCGCTCGCGGCCAAAGGCCTTGATGGCGAGGACGGTCAAGTCGCGGTTAAACTGCTGGATGGGGTTGTAGAAGACCTGCTGCACGGCCTGACCATCTGCGGGTGGTTTCTTGTCCGCGGGCTTTTTCTTATCTGCGGCCTTTTTCCTATCTGCGGCCTTTTTCTTGTCTGCCCGTGACTCTTCGGGCACCAGAATGTATGCGAGGCCCTCCTTGATCGTGGTGTAGCGGATGCCTTCGTGGACGACGAGCTGCTGGTGGGCGGGCCGTGACGCGATGCTGGCGACTGCGGTGCTATCGGCGCCCGCTGTATCGGTCGACATGGTGGCGGTGCGGATTGACACGAATCCAAGGCTCGGTAGGGTGGTCGGTATTCTCGTGCTGGTCAACGAAATGAGTCTGCGAACGGAGCGCGCGGAAGTGGTAAAAAAGGTTAATGCACGCATCTAGGCATGCGGCAGTGGGCCGTATCTTAATTGTTCGCCGACCCGCAACTGTTGTAATGCGCAAAGCTCCCAAAACTTTTGGAATTCTGCCACTCTGCTGGCTGAAGGTATTTGGGCGGTGAGCCAAAGCTTGGTCAGGTGTCACTGTACAAGTACTGTAGACTACAGTACCTTATGTTCACCCCTGGGGTGGGGCAGGGCCACTACATCATACCCTTTTACACGAACTACTTAAGGTCGCCTTACCTTGCCTGCATTCGTACCTTGCAGTTCCCTTAAACGCGATACTTAACGAATTGGCGGACAACATGATTTAAAATCAGTACCTGCAGTAGAGAGTCATCAATATTCCATCTGACATGGGAGCTGGCGGACTTCCACGCCAGTCTCGGTCCCGCAGGGTAAGGGACCTCTTGCGCGAACAATCAAGTTGCGAAGATGGAAGGCGCGCCCAGCCAGCCAGCCGGTGTCTCCAGCTCAAACGAGAAAGCGCTCCTCGAGGATTTCCTTGAACTGGGGGATGCTCTTCCCCGGCGGAGAAGTTCTAGCGGAGACGAGGCAGAATCGAGATCTCAGACTCAGAGGCTGTTCCTCTTTTCCTCTTCACCTTTGTTACATAGCACTATCTAGGACGAATCCCATCCAGGTTGTGCTTGAGGGCGTGTATTGCCTGTCTCTGGGCCTCCAGCCCCCCGACCAGCGCCGTGCATTGACTCGCCCTGCCGCTCTTTTGAGTCTCCCTCTCTATCCATTCGTTCGTTAGAATGGCGAATGTAAATCGAGACCCCAGCCACCTGAGCTTGCCGCCCCTCAAAGCCGACAACTCGGAGTCGGTCGACAGCTTCTACAAGTCGGAGAGGCCATCGAGCATCCCGGTGCCCACCCGTCCCGTCAACACCACTCCCGTTGGGTCCAGACCGCCGCCGCCGCCATCGCAGACGCCGGGTGGACAGCGGCCCAGGTCGTACGTCAGCTCCCAGACGCCCCACCGCTTCCTGTCACCAGCCGAGTGGGCCCGCGTCGCCCACGGGCTCGGGGCGATTAAGGAGGGCGAGACGCATAACGTGGTGCACCCTAGCTGCTGGTACTGGCCGCCCAAGGGCATGCCCGAGGGGCTCTACCGCGACGTGGTGACGCAGCGCTCAAAGTACTTCATCTCGCACCACTGCCTTAGCGTGGTGCGGTGGTTCTTGATGATCTTCCAGATCGTCATCGGCGCCATACTGACGGCCATGGGCTCCCTGGATCTGCGTAATGGCACTCCCATCACCGTCCTAGCTGCCGTCAACACGGTCGACGCCGGCCTGCTGGCACTGATGCACAACAGCGGCCTCCCCGACCGCTACCGTCTGGACAAGGTCGAGTTCAGCAAGGTTGAGGACTTTCTCAAGGTACGAGTCTTTTCTCCCTTTCTTCGTCCCGTGCAGCTGGCTAACAGCGTGCCCACTTGGACAGGAACTTCTGGACACGGGTATCGTCGAAGCGAACCAGACGGTCGATGACGTTCTCAGTGAGTGCTTCGCCAAGTACCAGGCCGCCAAGGCCACGGTCCTGGCCAACATGCCTGAATCATACACGATCCCAAGCTCGTCTACCCGAGAAAAGCAAGTGTATATATGCCCAGACCCGTCGGTGCATACCATGTCGGTGCATTCGTGACACGCACGGGGTGCAATTTGAGGACTCATTCTCCCTATTCTGTAATTATAACGGCGAGTGGCTGGCTCTTTTAGGCGCTCAGCCAGAGCTGCCATGGCGCATCTTTGAAGCATGTTAGTACTAGGCTGTTGGGCATGTATTGATGCATGGCGATTTTTGTTTTTGGCGGCCAGTCGGGGCAGATTTGGGGGCATAGGAGTTTGCGACAGAAGGGCGAAGTATGGAAATGGCTGATAATGGAAAGGTGTTCAGGGCTATCTTTGCTGGAGAGGACAGGGCGCAGGGAGCTTTTTATGTGCAAGCTGTGGAATAGTATTGCAACGGAAGTCGGTTCTTAATGTTTCAAGCCGGCGGACGTATTATTTGAAGACGTACTACTACATAATAATAAGGACAAGCCATTTTTCCTTTTCGAAGTCCATGCGGGGCTGAAATCCTTCATTCAGCCTGGTTGCCTTATTCGACGCGTCAACGCGTTGCAGTCGCAAATGTTCATGAAGTTGGACTCAGTTGACTCTGCCGCATTTTACGCCAAACAATGAAAAGAAATGTTTGGCTAATAAATCTGCTTCATCTTCTAGTTTTCTCCTTTTTTTTAAACTTAATTTTATAAGCAGCGGTGAATTTGTCCGCCATTAATTCCGGTCTTACAGACAGTGTTCCTTCTCTGCCAAGCCTCGCAGTTTTAACGTCTCTAGTCTCCGTCTTTGCTGGTTAAGGCCGCTGGATTGGCTGGCCGCTGCCTGCTGCTTGGCTGCACCTGCACCTTTAAATTGCCAAATCATGTGATGGCCCGCTGACGACGTCGCAGTCTTTCGCTGCTTCACTGCAGTTCGTCAAATCTAAGTGTATTTTTCTCAAGTCCAACATCCACGTATCTTTAACCCCATTTTTCGCGATCGTTCAGCAACGGTCCGAACTTCAGAACCACTGGCCTTATTCTGAGTGGCCCCATTTCTTCTTCTCTTGCTTCCTTGCATGCATGCACGCATGGGTTGGCCGAGTCGGGATCCCGACAAACACTCCTTTTGCTTGTGAGCGTGCGTGCGTGTGCTGCCGTTGAGCCCATGAAGTTCTTTTGCAAGCATTAGCTCTGTAGCCACCTCAAAACAGCGTTGCATCGCCCTCTTCTGCGTCGAGTCGCTCGTTTCCCCTTTTTGCTCGTTTTTCCCCCTCTGTTAGCGACGGTCGTACGGATACATACATACCTAAGGAATATCACCACCACCACCACCACCACCACCACCACCACACCCCCCTGACCCTCCCTTGGTCGCCGGCGTCTGTGCCATAATTCCCTGTCTGCCTTGGGTGCATTGGCTGCGTTGCTGTTCTGCCGAGCTTGCATATCTTCACCCCTGTACTCCTTTCCAGTCTTGTAATAATTCCTCGACGTTTTCTGCTTTTCTTGTCTTCGAGACACCGCCAGGGAAGGAATGAAGGTCCACCGCCGGCCGCTGCCGCTCGCCGTGTCGCGGGCCGTGGCGGGCGTGACGCCGCTGCTGCCGTCGTTGCCGGCACTTTCGTCCGGCGGCCGCCGGTCCCGGCCCCTGCGCATCCTCGGCCTTGTCGCCGTCGTCGTCTTCGTCTTCACGGCTTTGCGCGGCCTCTTCGCAACCCATCCCTCGTCGCTTCCGCCCCACGACGACCCCATCTATGAATACACTGAGGGCAAGACGACGGGTGAGTGGCGCGACGAGTACTGGTTCGACAAGAGCAACATCGCAAAGCACAGAGGCGGAACCGGCGGTGGTGCTGTCGGTGGTGCTGATGCTGACGCTACCGGCAGCGGTACCGCCACCTCCGGAACCAAAGCTGGAGCGCGCCCCGAGCACGGCCGGGAGGAGCTCGCCTATCTGCTCTCACTGGCCCGGACGTACGATCTGACTAGCGAGGTGCCCTTGTTCGCCCGGCGCGTGCAGGCAAAATCAATGGTGCCACCGTCGTCGTCGTCTTCAAACGTAAAGACGCTACCGCCCCCTTCCCTGACCGACGCCGGCGTACCACTCTTCAACCCCAACGTCGACTTCGAGCGGGTGCGCACCAAGAGCCCCGACACGCCGCAACGTGGCGTCGACAAGGACGTACTGACGCTGTCGACGCCAGGAGGCCAAGGAGCAGAAGCGGTGGACGCGTCGGCGCTGCTGTTTGGCGTAGCCTCAAACTACGACCGCCTCATGTACGGCGACCAGGCGCTGATGCACGACTGGTCCCGCTGGCTGACGGACGGGCGCGGCAAGTCCAACGGCGCCGGCCTGGTGGTGGTGCTGCAGATGGCCCCGTCCGCCAAACAGGTGTCGACCATCCGCGACGAGCTGCAGCGCCTCGGAATCGACGCCGCCGTCGCCTCGGCCGCCGACCGTCCAGATGAGACGGCCTACCAGCAAGTCGTCACGCGGCTGCTGCGCGGCCGCTTCCACGGTCTGCGCGGCCTGCAGCGCCAGCAGGTTCGCGGCAGCGATGCCAAAGCCGACGAAGACGAGGACGCCAAGGATGTGGCCGACGCGAAGGCGCGAAAGTACTTCGGTATCATCGAGGAGGACGTCTTCTTCCCCAGCATGGCGCGACTGCTCGAGAAGCTGGCCCCCTTCAGCCCCGATAAGGAGTACTACATTGGCGCGCCGAGCGAGCAGTCAGACTGGGAAGTGGACAACGGGACAGCACTAACGTACGGCGGCGGCGCCGTCTTCACCACGGCGCCCCTGCTGGACAAGGTCGGTGCCGAGTGTCTGCAGGAGCCGGCGAGCGCCGGCGGCACTGGCAGCAGCCAGGTCTTTGACGTGCTGCTGCACGACTGCATCGCCAAGCACATCGGCGCCAGCATGCACGTGCTGCCCAGCCTGTACAACCCCGTGGCGCCGCCGCCGCCGACGGCCGACGTCGGCGGCTACGGCAGCGGCATGCGCCCCCTGACACTCCATCACTACCGCAACTGGCACCGCTTCGAGGCCGGCAAGGGCCACCGCGTCACGTCGGCCTGCGGCGAGGCCTGCTTCCTGCAGCGCTTCCTGTTCGCCGACGGCTGGGTGCTCGTCAACGGCTACACCCTGACACACTACCCGCAGGGCGTCGAAGCCGTGCCCGTATACCCGTCGGCGGCGGCAGACCCCGCGGTCGCCGCGGCTGCCGAGGAAGCCAGGAAGAAGGCCGCCGCGGACGCGCCGCGGCTCGACGACCGGCTGGTGATTGAAGAGGCGGCGGCGTTGGACCTGGCGATGCCGCCGCGCGACGCCAAGACGCTGACGTCGCCCGGCCGCACCAAGAAGACGTGGCGGCTGCTCGACTCGCGCACGCGCGACAACGGGGACGTCTGGCAGGCGTACGTCAACCGCAAGGGCGGCGATAACTCCTTCTCAGAGATTGACGACCGCCTCGCCAGCGATATCCGCCACAGCGATGAGGAGAAGTCCGACGTCGACTCGGTCATCCTGCTCATCTGGGAGGCCCCGGCAGCACCAGCAAGGACAAAGGCCAAGGCGCTGGCATAACCGAGAGACAATAGCTCTATTGGTGGGTGGGTGTATGTACCTTTTTATGTATTGCTGCATGTAATGTGCGTCTAGATGCCTTGGCTGGGTTTTTTCATGTTCATTTCTTTATTTTTTTGTTGGGTTTCTTCTTTGTCTTTATAGCTAGATAAATGCGTTTGGGAATTTAATTAGCTAGCTACCAAGAGCTACGTACCACCTTTTTTTCGTTTAGGAATTCCTTTGGGGGGCTGGCATTGTTGCTCATTTTAGAATCACCGTCACGGCTGTCACGTTATGTCAAATTGTTTTTTCTTCGCCTTGATCGAACCTGACACAGTCTTCATGGGTAGGTAGGTAACACTTGTGGCATGGCTGGACGACGTACATGGTGTCACGGTGCTTTCGAATACCAGATCGCAAACGGGCCGGAACAAAAGAACCCTGCGCTACCTACGAACGGCAAGTGCTCGATACTCACGCTTATCTGACGTGCAGCAAGGGGATCCCGCCCCAGTTTTGCGGCGGGAAGCGTTGGTGTGACCATTCCATCCGAGAGCGCAAGAAGCGACAACCACCTCAGCAGTGTCACCTCGACGGGTAGATATGAGATATCTCAATCTAAGTCTTTACAGTAGGTAATTATTTTGGACGTCCCTTTCCGACTCGCTGCCAAATGTACCTGCCTCCCGTTCCAACGCTCGAAGAGCCAGTCTTCCTTCGCCACCTCGCCAGAAAATCTAACCCAGCTTTGTGGCATACCGCCCTCCTTATCTACACTAATTGGCCCCTTTCCTGCAATGTGCTCCACGCCGGGGCTTCATCTCGTTTCATGTCTAGATGCGTTCCTCCATCCATCCCAGCCCATCAGCCATCCATCCCTAATGGCAGCGTCCACCACATCCCAACATCTGCCTCCACATGCACAAATAGAAGTTTATAACTGGGCAGGGGCAGTCTTGCCGTCTAGTGGCCATTTCCAGCCCAAGCCATCCAGAACTACCCAGCATCCCATTATTTGAGTTATCTGCTGTCAAGAAGCAACCTGCAATTGGGACATCTAAGGACTCTCTAACCCGAAAAGTGAAAGCGGGCTGCCTCAAGCTGGCCAAGCCCGTCTCTGGGAGCTATGTAGCGTCGCCGGTACGTGTTGGTAAAGTCCTGGAGAAGCACGCGCACCTGTCTCAGGTTCGAAAAGTCCGAGGACTGGATCTTTTCCCTGATCTTGACAAGCAGGCGGTTGGCCTCGGCAGGGGTGACAGTGCCTGCTGGGAGCATTTGCATGGTTCGGCCCAGCCACTCAGTGGTCTCGGCGGGAAGTATTTCAAACATACCCAGCAGCACTCCACTTCCATCAGGGAAGCAGTCGCGGGGGAACGTAATCATCATGCCGGCCATTGTTTGTTTGACCAGTGACTCGCCCTGCGAGAGCAAGAGCGCCCGAACAATTTGTCGCAACTGGTTGTGGGTGGCGCCAATCTGGTCGGCAGAGCCGGCGGGGTTCTGGCCACCGTAGGTCAGAAGATCACGGAGGTAGTGGAGAGCCGCCGATACAGGCTCTTGCTTCTCCAATGACAGGGCGGAGATGGCAGCCTGGAAGATGGGAGTAAAGAGAGGAGATGGTATCAGTTTGTGAGGGTAATAGAGGAGGGCGTCAATGAGGAGCCGGTAAAAGTCCTCGATGACGTCCGGGAGATCGATCGGGGGCAAGTCGCTCATGACTCGGAGTACATTTGTTGCCTGTGCCTCAAAGAACATGTAGATGTGCTCGGCTATGCTGTCGTTCACGAGTTCACGGTCTTCCGAGAATTCGCGAAGAATGGCGCTGGTGACCCAGAGGAAGCAGCCCTGCTTCGATGCAGCGAAGCCTATCGCCAGTTTGTTGGCAAGGGGTGCAAGGAGGGGGGTCATGGCGGTTCTGTATGAGATGACCATGAAGCGCCAGACCCGGCAGACTCTTTCGCAAATTGGGATGAAACCGATAAAGTTCTCCAGGATGGTCGAGAGCACCGGGAAAACTTCCTCCCAGTATTTGACGGCAGGGTTCTCCGCGCCGGCAGGCATATACGGCACCACTTGCTGGATGAAGTGCGTCAGGAGGTTGATTTGATCTGTGCCAGATATTAGCTTTGATGAATTAACTAGAAAATAGGAGCAGCGACTTACCAGCGAGGGCCACCTTTGCGGCATCGTCGGTAGCGGTATTGGCTCTGTCCATTAGACGCTGCACCAAAGGGTCGCAGTAAAGCTTAAGCAACTTGAACATATCTTCGGTCTTCTGAACGCCAATGACGCTTGCGACTCCCTCTGTCATCTCTTCCTTGCTAGGATCCGGCAGCTTGTCAAGTATCTGGTCATAAAAGGTCTGAAGCTGAATGACCTGGGACCCTAGAAGATCCTTGCAGTCAACACAAAAGTATTTGAAGCCCTGGGCGGCAGCACGAAGGATTTCCTGCGAGTCGGTTTGGAAGGACGCCACGATATACTGGAACTGCGGCTGGAGGAAGTCGGGGTGCGCTGATGTCCATTCCGTGTAGCGACCGAAAACCATTATGGCCGCAAACCGGAGCTTCTCGTTGTTCACCGGGATCTGAACCAACAAGGGCATAATCTGCGGCAGGATTGTGCTGTCGTTCTTGTCTACCATGCGTCCCATAGCGCGCATGGCAAAGAGAGGGGCCTCGAGCGCCTGCCAGTGCGGCACCGCTGTTTGCGTTGCTTGGCTGCCGTACGTTTCCCTCCACAGTTTGATCGCGTTGTGTACCTTGGTGAGGCACTCGGAGACGCCCATAACCTGGCATGCGTCCTTGAGAGTATCCCCCATGAGATGGCGGAACTCGCGGAATTTTTCCTCCTGCTCCCGGTCTCCGTCGAACAGGTCGAGTTCGTTGGGGTCGTCTGAGGAGGGATACTCTAGATGCTTGAGCAGAATGTCGACCAGTTTCGAGAAGACGTCATTCAGCTGCAATCTCGCCTCGATATAATGCTCGAGCGTGAGATACTGCTTCAGCTCGTACCAAAACGGAAACGTGTAGTGGATAGCATCTCTATCCTTATCCCTAGCGCAGCACTCGAGGAGCGCGTCAACAAGGGGACGGAAGTGCTGCGGCTCGCGGGCGATAATCAACACCCACGAATCGCCAGCATCAGCGAACACCCTCGTGATGGCCTTCAAGCCGTCTATATCCTCTTCATCAGCCAGGGCCTGGATGCGCGGTCTCAATTCCAGTATTCGAGGGAGGAGGGTCTGGATGGTGGCGATATTGTCGTCGACATCCTTAGTCTCCCGACAAATGACGCCGAGACATTCAGCAGCGGCCTGTAGTGACTTATCGTTTGCCAACCCGTTGATAACGGCGTTCAGAAGCGGCGAGTTGACGACGACGGCTACGGGCACCTCGCGCAGCCAGGAAGTGATGCACTCGAATAGCTGTGGGTTTACAGCGGCGGAGGCTGGGAAGTCATGGGTTAGCTAAGGGAGTATTCACGTTTCAAGATATGCACATGTTACTTACGAGAAGACACGGCGTAATCGATAAGTAGCTGGACAACCTGCTGCGCGTTTTCTGCCAGCAGCTCCGTTGTTCTCTGCGCGAGGTCCTCTTCCTGTCATTTCCGAATTAGACACTGCTCCAAGGCCGACTTAACCAGAAACGTAATAATATCCAGGTGCAAGTAAGGGCGAGTCGCGACATATCGATCCACATACAGACAAGGTAATCTTGCGGCCTTCCGTGACCTCTTCGGGAAGCACTCGCAGGAAGTCCAGGATGCAGGCATGGCTAGCCACGTCGTTACCGAGGGCCGAGACAACGGTGGGCAGCACGTCCTTCCACGTCTGCATTTGAATGGCCAGGATGGCGAGGCACACGCAGAGCTGGACCCGAACCGCCTTGGGACCTCCTGCGTACTTCTTGAGCAGGACGAGGATCTGGTTGCGCAGGGCGGGGAGGTCGCTCTCGGTTATCTGCGTGGCAAGATCATATGTGATCTGCCCTCCGGCTGTCAGTCAGTGTGTGCCTCGTCTCGAGATGGGGTTGGAATGGTATGGGTATGATCGGCTACGCACCTTGCCCTTCAACGTCGTCGCCGCAAAGAGCTGCGCCTCTCCCTCGGTCGACGTCTGCAGGATGGTAATCGTCGTGGTCCACGCATCTTTCTGCACAGCTGGTCAGTCTATTGTATGGGAGAGTGAAGCGGTGGAACATGTTGGGGGGCTACTCACAGATTTCTGGAATTTGCCCAGAAAGTCCATCGCGACCCTTTTCTTCGCGTTGTCCCCACTACGCATGGTCAGCATGGCCGCCAGGATATTTGGGACAGCGAAGTCGCCGAGCACCCCATTGGACGCCATGATCGCGGGTTTCGAGCAGTCGCCTAGGAGTGACGCAGAAGTGAGCCGCGGGTGAATCTGGCGAACTTGGGCGAGGGTGTTGTTATGCGGCCGCCGCTGCCAGCTGCAAAATTGGCGAACCCCTCCTCTTAAGTTCTGTCGACCAGGCTGGGTGGATGCTTTGTGTCGCTCGGGCAGAGGGGTGACAGTGAAAGGCGGCCTGGGAAGAGTGGAGCGACCGCACAGAAAGTTGAAGTGAGGCGCTGGTAGGCACTGTAAGTTGGCTTCTAGAGCAGGCAGGCTGTTGGCGACGCGAAGATGTGGCGCGGGAGGGAAAGAACGAGCAGTCCGTTCAGAGTGGTGTGTTTCTGTCCCAAAGTCAATACCGTAAGGTTTCTGCGATAGCTCAGTCACTGCACTGCGTCAAGCAAAGAAGTCTGGCATCAGGCAGCCTAACATCCTTGCACCGCCCCACCAATGCGCACACTGAGGGGCTCGCAAGGTCGGTTGGGAGAGATAGCGCCGCTCGTGGCTGACAGACTGTGGCTTGTGGCTTCAACAATGCTGCACGTACAGTGCTGTGCCAGTAACTGTATTCGTACCCCGCTTTTGGCTCACTGAGAGTCCAGCGACAGAAGGGGTGCACGGGCCAGCACCGCTCTTGCAGCCTTCTACACTATGGAGCAGCCCGCATTCTTTCCGAGGCGCAAATTCACGTCACGTCTCGACGCGACACCGACGATTCAGCATTCAGCCCGCCTTCCTTCTTCACCCACATAGTCGCGAGCTTTCCACCACCAACAGCACATAATGACTGGCCGAGGAGGCGGTGGCGGTCGCCGGGTTCTGCTCCCCCCGATCAATTTCCTCTTCCGTCTGCTGCAACAGCACTCGACGGTTCAGATCTGGCTGTACGAGCAGCTCGAAGTCCGCATCGTTGGCACTATTCGCGTAAGGAAACCAGAGATCTACCCCGCGCTGCCGGCCTATTATCGCTAACAAGACTATCTAGGGATTTGACGAGTTCATGAACCTGGTGGCAAGCAGCAGCGCAATTCCAACCTGGTCACCCCCGCCCCCATCTAACTTTTATTTTGTAGATCGATAACGCGGTTGAGGTCAAGCTCAAATCCAAGACAAACGAGGTCGAGACAAGACGGGAACTGGGGGTACGGACGGCCTACGTCTAGAACAGCTGAAGAGAACCCGGAGTGCTAACGCGATTCTAGCAAATCCTTCTGAAGGGCGACAATGTCTCCCTAATCCAGTGCATCAATGGATAGAAGGAAAGGGCCCTGGTCACGACATATTTAAGAGCAGAAGAGCGAGTTTTGTTTGGATTCCGGGACGATCAGCGCTCAACATAGGTACACTCTATGCAAGCCCTTCCCGCCTGGATTTCACTGAGCTTCACAACCTTGTGAAAGCCCGGTCGTTCTTGTAGTCATCAAGATTCCCGTCCTTATGTTACCCAAGAATGCCGTTCCCGCACGTCAGGTGTAATGAAGAGGCGGATCCCCAATCAAGAGCCAGAATCCCAACGTAGGATACCTCCGTAGGTAGGGCAGATTGCATCAGCGACTTGGCAAGCTCTACGGAACATGGCACTCAGACAAGTCCCTTCTTTTGGCGCTCTATCTAATCAATCTGATCAAATCAATCATTATGATGTCTTCCTCTCCTTCAGCTCTGGTGAAATCCGATCTTAGCACCTACCGAATCTTAGTCGCCCCATCCCTGCGATCGGTTTAGCGCCTCCCCAATGGGCGATCCAAGATTCCTAACCACTTGAGCCCTGTAGCCCCCACCCCACCCCACCCCCAGTGCTAGGGCCAGTCCAGTCTCCAGCCCACAGGCGGCTGGAATGCAAGTGCCCAGTTCCCACGATCTAACGTTAGGGCCTGGGCCACTGCCAGCCAGCCGCCTTTCCGTCTGCTCTCGATTCGTTCCCTCTTCCATCATACCTCGGTTGCATCATCAATGGTCTGCTGCGCAACGACAACGGCTGAGATGACAACAACCGTCCCCTAACCCATATGCACTTCACTTAGTTCAGCCTCACTGCTTAGGTTATCGTGGAGAGTTTCCTAACTCGAAACGAAACAGCAACACGATACAGCTCCACCGGGCTCCTTTACCTACCTTACCCACCTTCTGAGTGATAAGTTGGGAGTCGGAACCCGACATCGTCGAGCTAAGATCAGTGGCTGCGGGGCACCTGCCGTCACTAAAAACAAAACGCTGGCCGGGCGAGTCATCTGCGTCCTGATCCTTCCCAGATAGGCAGGCCGGCATATGACACCCCCTCCCAGCCACAGCAGAAGCTCCTCGTTGGACACGCCGCTTGCGCCTTCTCCTTCAAACCTCGAGGACTTCCCCCTCCGCTCTCTAGCGCCCGCCTCCACCACGACGAACTCCCTTGCGCCAACACCACCTGCCCTACGCTTTCGCGGCGACGACGCAGCCCATCCCGAGAGCGCCAACAACACAAATACGCAGCCGCCGAACCCTCATGGCCCCGGGCTCGAGACCACAGAGGCGACGGCTGACGAGAGCTCCACTGATACTGATACTCGCAGCGAGCCGGCATCCGACCTCATGACCAAAGATCTCCCTTCCCTCCGATCAGCCGCGGGCTTCACCAGTCCCTCGTATGGCGCCATCTCCCCGGCGCCCACCCTCTCCAATGGCAGCGCTGATGGCAATGACAACGACAATGACAATGACAACGACAACGGGGAGACGCGCGAGTTCTCGGAGGAGCATGTTCGCCGGCACTCGAACTCGAGACGGCGGCGCAGTGTGGCCTCGGGACGGCCGCCGTCCAGACGCCTGGCGCACCGGCAGTCGGAGGAAATGGGCGGCTCCACCACAATAGGGGGGCTCGAAGGCCGCTTTGGGACGACAGAAACGTCCCTACTGAATGACCTCGTCAGTAGCCCCAAGCTTGTTGACGAGGATGGCAGCCAAGACGGCTCGCTCGCCGACTACTCGGATGCCGAAGACGACGAGGACCCTCCAGACAACTCCCCCTATGCTCAAGTCAGGGCCTCGGTTGCGCCGACCGATAACACGAGTCTCTCCATCAACACGCCCCGGATGTGGATTCTGTCTATATTGTTTTCAGTACTTGGATCATCGACCAATTTGTTTTTTTCCTTGAGATACCCCAGTGTCGCCATCACTCCCGTCATTGCGCTGTTGCTTGTGCACCCTCTCGGTCTCATGTGGGACTATTTCCTTAAGCGTGGCGACGACCCTGAGAATGAATACGTCGACGGATGGCGCAGCGAAAACGCGTCCATGATCAGCGCAAGCACGGAGCGCCCACCCATTGTGCCCTTGGAGCAGAGGGGCTGGACCGAGCGAGTGCGTCTGTGGCTCGCCCAGGGCCGGTGGAACGAGAAGGAGCACAGCTGCGTCTATGTCAGCAGCAACGTGTCGTTTGGGTTTGCCTTTGCGACCGACGTCATCGTCGAGCAGACGCAGTTCTACAAGCAGGACGCCGGAATCGTATACCAGCTCCTGCTCACCCTCTCGACGCAGATCCTCGGCTACACCTTTGCCGGACTCACTCGCCGCTTTCTGGTCCGGCCAAGCGGCATGATATGGCCGGGCACGCTCATGTCGGCCGCCATGTTCACGACGCTCCACAAGGAGGAGAACAAGGCGGCCAACGGCTGGACCATCAGTCGGTGGAAGTTCTTCTACGCCGTCTGGCTGTCGGCCTTTCTCTTCTACTTCCTCCCCGGCCTGCTGATGCCGGCTCTAAGCTACTTCAACGTTGTCACGTGGTTCGCCCCCGACAATGTCGTCGTGGCCAATCTGTTCGGCGTTGTCTCGGGGCTGGGGCTGTTCCCCGTGACATTTGACTGGGCCCAGATTGCCTACATTGGCTCTCCGCTCCTCACGCCTTTCTGGGCGGCCATGAACGTGGTCGGCGGTCTTGTCGTCGTCATGTGGGTCATTGCCCCCATCGCCTACTACTCCAACTGGCTCTACTCGTCGTACATGCCAATTCTGTCGGCAGCCGTCTTCGACAACACAGGAAACGTATATGATGTCAGCAAGGTTCTGACCAAGGACTTCGTGTTTGACCGCGAGGCCTACTCCAAATACAGCCGAGTCTTCCTCCCAATAACCTACGTGCTGAGCTACGGCGTCCAGTTCGCCGGCCTGGCCGCGCTCCTGACCCACACAATCTGCTGGCACGGGAAAGATATTTGGACTCAGTGGAGACGGTCGCTCGACGAGACGGGCGAAGAGCCAAAGGCCGCCTATCGGCCAGTGTCGGGAGTAACCAACGAGCAGTCCGGTCCTCCCAGTCAAGCCCCACGGCTTAACCCGGCGCGGTCTTCGCTGAGCATGGATAATCTCATGAGCCGGGAAGACGTCCACAACCGCCTAATGAGGAGATACAAGGATGCACCCATGCTGTGGTATCTGGCCACGTTTGTGTCCATGACTGCCATTGGGATTTTTGTCGTTGAATAGTAAGTCGTGCGGTACAGCTATTGTCAAAGAGGCTGGCTGACATGTTTGTAGTTATCCAATCCACCTCCCGTGGTACGGGCTCCTTCTTGCCTTGGGGATATGCAGCGTCCTCTTCATCCCCATTGGCATCATCATGGCGGTCACGAATCAGCACAGCAGTATCTACCTCATCTGCCAGCTGGTGGCGGGCGTCATGTTCCCCGGGCGGCCCGTGGCCAACATGGTGTTCGTGACGTACGGCTACATCTCGTCGGCGCAGGGCATCAAGTTCGCGGCCGACCTGAAGCTCGGCCACTACATGAAGATTCCGCCGCGGATTCTCTTCGCGGTGCAGATGGTGGCGACGGTGGTGTCGTCGCTGACGCAGATCGCTGTTCTTAACTGGATGTTCAAGAACGTGCCGGACATCTGCACGCCGCAGGCCATCAACGGCTTCACGTGCCCCATCGCGCGCGTGCACTTCAACGGCTCGATTCTGTGGGGTGTCGTTGGGCCGAGCGAGTTCTTCGGTCCCAACGCCACCTACCGCTGCCTCGTCTGGGCGTTTGTCATTGGCGCCATTCTGCCCATCCCGCTCTGGCTCTACGCCCGCCACCGCCGCGACAGCATCGTCCGCAAGATCAACCTGCCCGTGCTCTTCGGGTCCCTCGGTTGGATCCCCCCCGCCACGGGCCTCAACTTTTCCGTCTGGGCCGTCGTCTGCTACGTGTTCAACTACCTCATCAAGAACCGCGCCCAGGCCTGGTGGGCAAAGTACACCATGACGCTGAGCGCCGCCCTCGACTCGGGCCTGGCCTTTGGCATCGTGGTTGTCTTCTTTGGCTTCCTGTATCCTGGCTGGATGAAGGGCTTCTCGTGGTGGGGCACCGAGGTCTACAAGCAGGGCTGCGACTGGCAGGCGTGCTCGTACCTGACGGTGCCCGAGGGGGGGCATTTCGGGCCGGATGTGTGGTGAGCGAGGGTTTGCATACATCACCTCTCCATGTGGGTGATGGTTCGCTGTAAAAACAAATTTGGATAAACAAGGGTGGCCGTATCATTCTTTTTTTGGATAACTAGAATTTGGATAGAATATCCGGGTGGGTGGCTTGATATGGCCCACCGACCTGCTGGACGAGGGGGGTATTTGTTGAGCATTTTATGCGCCAAAACGCCACTTGCCATGAGTTTACGAAGTAAAAAACGAGCAAGGGAGAAAGGAGATTGTCGGAAGGGGGGCATTTTGTGCATTTTAAAAGGCGTTCTGCATCTACGTCCAGAATTATACGTTGTAGTTATTTAATTGGGTTGAAATTGTGCATTTTTGTATTGCGTTCCTCTAAGAGCCGGGGTCTGTCACTATGGCTGGTGTATGATTTAGAAGTTAGGTCAGATACATATTGTTTATTATTTACTGTTCATCTGTGTACTTGAGGGTCGAGATGATTCTCCCTCTTTGTTCATGCAGAGGCTAAATAGAGTTGTAGGGTTCGGACGACGCAATCCTTCCATCCTTTGATCTTCAACTGTTGTCTTTCCTCTTGAATCAAAACAAAATATACAAACTGAAATATGTACTACCTGACTCGAAGCCAGACGTTTATGTTCTCTTCCGCAGTTCCGGATGCTATTATGTCGCGGCTGTACCTTGGGCCTTTACTCGTTCCATACCACCAAGCAGCTGATATGTGCAGCTCGAGACGGCGTTTCCACCCACGAGGTTGTCTTTTATCACTACCATAATATCTGCAAAGTAATTTTCTTCTCATTAACTCATTAACTCGTAACACTATGCTGCCTCGTTACGGCAAACTACCTCAACTAATACTTTCGCACAAGGCATTAACACACCCATTACTCGTCGCAGCGTGTGCGTGTCTCCACGTGTGCGGATTGGTAAATTGGAAGGTATAGGAAAGACGCGAGGGCAGAAAGATGGAAGATGGAAAAAAACCGAAGGGGGACGAAGGGAAACAAGGCAGAGATAGGAAAGAAATATTGACCCGCTTTGTCGTATCGTGACAGACCCTCATTAGCAAACGATGAGATGAGGGAAAAATGAAAGGCCTACTTTCCAACACCATACATGAGGAAGGACAGCGAAACAAAAGCCAACGAACGTGGCACAATAACACAATCTCGGGGGGTATATCCGCCTCCATCCAACTCATCCATCAATGCAGTCAGCTAGTCAGTCAGTCATTAATTCATGTCCCACGCCTCCCTCCCTTCCTCTCCAGCTCGTCCGTCATACTGATTCATGCTCACACACACATTTAAACATCCAAACAATGACCCTCCCGCCCAGCTAGCTACTTTTGCTAACCCTACGACGACGACGAAGACGAAGACGACGCCCGTCGCAGCCGCGCCTGGAAAAACTCCATGTCGCGACGGATCATCGCCGGGCAGGCATCGAGCGCCTCGTCGTCGTACGTGACGGCGGACCCGACGCTGTCGGAGCGGGTGTGCTGCTGCTGCTGCTCGCTGGAGGCGGCTACGAGCTCGGGCGCAGGCTCTGTCGCGGACGAGAGGTCGGTGCTCTCTACGACAGCTGAGGAGGAGGGCATTTTGCCTGTGTATCTGGCTGGCTGGCTGGCTGGCTGAGAAAGGGGAAGGTGTTAGCGGTGGGAGCCTTGTCGAGGCGGTCAGTCGGTTCGTACGTTTGTCAAGACGGGCAAGCGTGGGGCGGATTTTCCAGTGGGAGCTTCCTGGCTTGGTTTGACGACAGGTCTCGCAAGTTATCTCGAGACGGTGAGATGGATGTAGATGGATAGATGTTCAGAAATATACAGCCTTGTTACTCGGCAGACAGAAACAAGAAAAGATAGATGCACGAGAGACAGAAGGAGAGAGAGAGCCCTTCTTGAGCCCCTCAGCCAAGAGAGCAGTCGCATGCGCCCGGCAGACTTGTTATGCCTTCCTTCTCCCCAGATACCCGCGGCCAGCCGCGCTGTCCGCGCTGGACCCCCATCCTGAGGCCATATTCGTGACAGCATAAAGGTGGCGTGCAGCAGCTGGGCGCGGGTGCCATTACATGCTATTGGGCGCCTCCGCCGCGTCCCATGGGGAGGAGCTTGGGGGAGCCATTGTGGCCAGCCTCCTTATAGGTCCGCACAGGGCAGTGCCTGCAGTGCAGCCTAGTCGCCTGAGGCTTCATGCTGTCCTCGTGATCAATGCTCAACAAGGCTGACACTTTGGTTCCCGGCTTACTTTCTACTTGGGTCCGCCGGGTGCAACGGAGCCGGAACTTTGAAGAACCGGGGCCAGGTAAATAAATCCTCTTAGCTTGGTTTGCCAAGACTGAATTTCGTCAACGTAGTGTCCTGATCCCGCTTAGTTAGTAGCACCGTGACGTCTTCCGCTTACGGAATCGCTTTCTAATAAGACTGATTTCAAACCGTCTCGGACTTTGTCGCCCACGGCTGACCAACCACACCCGCGGTCAGGATCAGGAACCACGGCCGGAACGGCGTCCGAGTTCGGGCCGACCCCTGTTCTGGTTCACAAGGCCGCTATACGCAGTATACGTAAACGGCCTAACCAGTCTTATCTCTATTCCTGAGCCCGCTTACCTGATCCGGCTGGTGCGATCAGATGGGTATGTAGCGCCAAAGGCGCGCCATGAGAGCTAGGACATGGTCTCATTGAGTGTCTCGCCTTCTCTTTCAGATCTCTCCTCTGTGTCTCAGTCTCCGACATATATATAGCTCAAAAAATATGAGAGACCATTGGGGCCAAGCAGCATCAGCAGTCCAACCAGAAACCATGGCAGCCGCTGATATGGAAACCCACGAATCATCTGTGAAGCCGTCCCCTGGGCAAGCGGAAGCGCCGGCTAGCGGCATGGGCTCCATACCCCACAGCGCCGAGTCGGACGGCGCCGCAACACCAGTGCCGGCGGCGGCGACCAAGACGCCATTCGGCGAACGTCCGGCATGCTTCAAAAACACGGTGCAGGAAATCGGGTTTGTGTTCCAGGCGACCAACGCCTTGGCGACAGGCTCCTTCTTCCAGGGCGCCAGTTCCATCATCACGGCGAGCATCGGGCGGGACCTGGGCATGACGCAGGGGGAGATCACCTGGATCACCGCTTCGTCAGCGCTGACAGCAGGCGCCTTCCAGCTCGGGTTGGGCCAGTTAGCGGACCTGCTCGGCCGCCGGCCCGTCTTCCTCGCGGGCATGGTGTCCTTTACCGCCTTCTCGCTGCTGGTGGCCTTCGCCCAGGACCCCTTCTGGATGGACGTCGTGTGTGGCGTCGTGGGCCTGTGTTCCGCGATGGTGGTTCCGCCAGCCATTGGAATCATGGGTGCAGCATACACTCAGCCATCGAAGCGCAAGAACCTGGCCTTCTCGGCCTTCAGCGCCGGCAACCCGCTCGGCTTCGTGTTTGGTAGCATCTTCAGCGGCATCGCCACCCGCCTGTTCAACTGGAGGGCCGCCTTCATCTTGATCGCCATCCTCTGGGCCCTCTTCACAGTGCTGGCCATCTGGACAATACCGAGAGTTGAGGCTTTTCCGCCTGAGCAGCCCTTCAAGGACAGACTTAAGATTTTTATCAAGACTTTTGACTCGGTCGGCACCGTCTTGACGGTTTTTGGAACAGGGTTGCTGACTGCTGGGATAACGTGAGTCCTGTTGTCATTGATCGCATGAGTGTTGATGACGGGAGCTCTTTGGAAGATAACTAACTATCGTTTGTCAGTCTCGCGCCAACTGATGGTTGGGGAGCGGCACACATTATCGCCGTGCTCGTCATCGCGGTTCTTCTGTTGGTTATTTTTGTCTTTTGGGAGCGCATCTATTCGAACCCGTTGATGCCCCCACATATCTGGAAAGATCGCAATTTTACCTTGGTATGAGGCTCCTCAGCTCCCAGGCCGGAGACCGTCAAGCAGAGTTGGTAGCTAATCGTTTCGGGGCGCAGATCATCCTAGCCTGTCTGCCTGGCTACATGTCGTTTATATCAGCGCAGTTCTGGTTGTCGTTTTTCATGCAGGAGCTACAACATCTGTCTCCCCTCGATGTGGCCGTCCATCTGCTCCCGCAGGCGATCGCCGGGCTGATATACAACATCATCGCTGGATCGATATTGCACCGCGTCAACAACACGCTGCTCATGGCATTCGGATCCTTGGCGTACATCACGGCGAACGTGCTGATGTCCGTGATGCGGCCGGACAGCTCTTACTGGCGCTTTATCTTCCCAGCACTGATCATTAGCGTCATCGGGGCTGACTTCCAGTTCAATGTGGCCAACGTCAGTCAGCCCCTCGCTTTAGTGATACGAAAGTTGCTGACGTTCTCCTAGATGTATGTTATGCAATCTCTGCCGTCGCACAGGCAGGCGCTGGCGGGCGGTATCTTCAACACGCTCTTCAGGCTGGGTGCGGCTGTGGCCTTGGGCGCGTCGACAGCCGTTTTCGTGTCTGCTACTGGAACGGCAGAGGCCATGGCAGACCCGATGGTGCCGTACAAGAAGGCGTTCCAAGTCTCGGTCGGGCTGAGCGCTGCAAGCTTCCTGTTCCTTCCGTTTATACGGCTCGGAACCCAGGGCCACGCATCCCAGGAAACGGATACGGATACGGGCGAGTCGAAAAAGGCTCTGGTTGATGGGCCAAGCCAAGGAGTAAGATTAGGCAGTGAGAAGAGCGCAGAGCCTTGAATGCTTGGAGACATCTGTGAATGGTTGACGCACTGCAGCAGTCGCCAGTGCCATGCTGGGCTGACGATTTTAGCCTCAAATGTTTATACCCATCGAGACCTGAGCAGTATCACACAAAGTCAAACTCGGTATCGGGAACTTGACCACGACTCTTTGGCCTTCCTTCTTGTTTGGCTCAATTCGTATTCGCGTTTCCCAAAAGGGTCTCACCGTTTGCCATTTCCGACTTGCATAATTAGCAGCGGCCGTGTTTGAATGGGGAGCCGCATTTCGTTTGCTCGCACGACATCGATAAATCGACCGACCTTGGTATTCAGGTTTATGCGGGTAGATTTGGGACTCGGATGCCATGACAGTTCAAGAAGGAAGGAATTGGAGGGAAAGCACGATATGCATTTAAAGCAGATAAGTGCCTGCCCGCGGTCGAGAACTGAGGGCTCAGGCAGCAATGCGCGCGAGATGCGAGGTTGCCAATTAGGAAGGAACGCCCACGCTTTTGGGAAGCGACGTCAATGTCCGAATGGATCTCACCTTAGGATGGAAGTTGCTGCCAGACAGAGCGTTCAGTTCGGCCAAGTGTCTGCTCTCCTCGCATCAGATATCTTATCCTTCTCTCTCAAGTCTCAATATCCATATCCTGCTCGGCTGAGGGTCATATCGACCAGGGGGCGGCCACGGCGAGAGGCAGGTGATGGGATGGTCGAGAAAACTCGGGATGGAGGGCGCTGAACCCGTTGAACGCACGCCGAGCAACTATTCAAGGCATCTTTATGTTGTTATTGTTCTGTTTTTCTCTCGTCGTCTCTAAAGCCTTACTCGATCCGATCTTTTCTCAACAGCCAACATAGTCACGTTCCAATCCTGGCAGTTGGCTACCTGGTCAACTTGCCACCCTCCTACCCACGGCCAGGAAAATATTATTCCCTCTTGCCTCAAGTCTCCTCGTATTCTCTCGCGGGTATCTTATTGTAACCTTCAGGATACCTGACGCCTTCTTCCAGCATCGCGATAGTACAGCCAGGTTGTGGTGGCAATTCCGCATTATCCCTATCTCAACATCTTATCAGCAGAGTTTTTGAAGCATTGATCAATCTGCCAAGGCGTCGAGGCTTCTTTCGCTGGGTCTGCCCGTCCGGCGCAGGCCATTGATCATGGACCTAGCCGCCTTGGTCACCACTTTACTCCTCTGCGCCTTCATACCAGGAATTGACGGTCTCCATCTGTCGCCTCAAAATGTCACAGACCTCCTTTTGCCATCTTACGACTACATTGTCGTTGGCGGTGGTGTCGCGGGGCTGGTTGTCGCCAACAGGCTGAGCAAAGACCCAAATGGTTTGTCCCTCGGCTGCCGTTGGCAGAATTCTGCTGACTTCAGCCATAGTGACGGTCCTCGTTCTCGAGTCTGGACAACTGCAAGTCAACTGCCTTATGGACCTGTACCCCCTGAGACAAGTTCCGGCTAACATATTGCGACCGCGGCAGTGATTCCTACCCCGATACTGTCACAGTGCCGGGCTTAGTTGGTCATGGCTGGGACCCCACCCAGGACTGGAACTTCACCACAGCCCCTCAGGAATTTCTGGACAATGCCGCCCGCCGATACGCCCAGGGACATGGTGTAGGTGGCGGGAGCATCATTAATGGTCTGGTCATGACCCGTGGCGCAAAGGCCGACTACGATGCTTGGGAGGCGCTCGGAAACCCTGGGTGGGCGTGGCGAGACATGCTCCCATACTTCATCAAGGTCGGTGCATCAGCGGTCCATGATTAGCTCGGACCTGTTAGCCTTCTGATCATACTGACCTCGACTCAGAGCGAGAACTTCACAGCGAATATTGACTCGGATGTTGCCAGCGCTCTCCATATCCACCCTGACATGTCGGTCCATGGTACCGGTGGTCCCCTGCAAGTGGCTTATCCAAATTTCATCTATAAAACTTCCAGTAAGCCAATCCTTTCCCAGAATTCAGCCCTTCAGTGCTCTAATACCCTAGCAGGCTCTTTTCTGGAGGGGCTTTCCGAGCTTGGTGTCCCGCTCCTCGATGACCCGAACGCAGGTGTCTCCGCCGGCGCCTTCCTCTCCCCTTCGAGCATGTCGGCTTGGAACCAGTCCAGGTCTAACAGCCGGACAGCGTACCTGGACAGCGTGCTGAACCGCCCGAACCTGCATCTAGCATATGGACAGACCGTCACACGTATCCTCATAGAGAGCGGCGAGGGGTCTGCCGGTATTGTCGTCCCGCCTTTTGGGCATATTCGGAGGATTCAAGGAGTAGAGGTGAGATTTGAGCCTTAGCCCTTTTTGTCGGCTACACGTTAGACTGATGGTTCGGCCTTTTCAGTTTGCATCTTCGTCTTCGTCCCCTAGACGAAACGTCACCTGCGACAGGGAGGTGGTTCTCGCTGCAGGAGCTATCCTATCCCCTGTGCTTCTTCAGATTTCTGGCATCGGCCCAGCCGCCGTTCTGGACGGCCTAAACGTGTCGGTGCATATAGACCTGCCGGGTGTTGGACAGAATTTCCAGGACCATGCTATGCTTATAGCTTTCTACAATTGTCAGTCTTCTCCCACACCTGAACCCTATGGCTGCCCAAATACATGCCCTCTCATGCTTGCCGTAACTGACATACTCAATTTCAGACACGGCGCCGGGTCTGTTCTCGTCCGTAAACCTCACTGGTGCCGCCCTTGAGGAGGCGAGGAATGAGTATTTCAACAACCGTACCGGTGAGTGCAGTCCTACGATACTAGCATCCCCAATTCCGATGCGAATTGGTGCTCTAACAATACATAGGCCCCTGGACTGCCCCTCTCGTTTCCACGGTCGCCTTCCCGTCACTCGAGTCGCTTACCGCGAACTGGTCGTCGATCCTGGACAGTGTGTCCGCTACGCCACCCAAGAGATATCTACCTTCTGGGCCAGGCCAGCACCCCACCGTCGTCCAGGGGTACGAGCGGCAGCGGCAGTTGATCCTGCGGCTTCTTGGGCGCACTGACGTTGGCGCTCTCGAGGTCATGGCTGACAGCGTTGGCACGCTTACGGTCGGGATTCATCATCCGTTCAGTCGCGGCACCGTGCGTGCCATTTCCGCAGACATACTGTCGGGAGGCTCCGTCGCCAGAAACGTGATGCTCGATCCGCGCTACTGTGCGCAGCCAGAGGACTGCGAGGTACTGTTGGCCGGCTTGTTGTTCAATGGACGCATCCTCAATACGTGTCCTATGCGGCCACTTGCTGCTCAGCCGCCGCCGCCCTGGAATGCAACCTCGGGACAATTCGACAACACCGAAGCAGAGTCCATCCTGCTTGGCGCGATTCGCCGTGGCCTGACGACCGAGTTTCACCCGACCGGCACAACGAGCATGCTGCCATTTGACCTGGGCGGCGTGGTAAGCCCGGAGCTGCGGGTTTATGGGACAGCAAATCTCCGCGTCGTCGACGCCGGCATCATCCCGCTGCTCCCAGCGGCGCACGTGCAGGCGGCCGTGTATGCCGTCGCTGAGAAGGTAAGTTGCCCCCCCATTCCCCGGCGTTTCTCCAAATCCCCGTAGACGCTGACAATACCCTTCTCTCTTCTCCTGTTCTAGGCAGCGGATATAATCAAGCAAGAAAACAGTCACCGTCACTGGGGCGACTAATAACATTTTTCCTCCAATATTCTAACGTCGCTATCTCGGAGAGCTAAATCCATCGACGAATATCATTGTCCGTATCAACTACGAAACCAGTAAATATCTGCATATTATAGACTAGGTAGCAAACACGGGTGATGGGGCCGTCAAGGCATGTCACCGTGTTGTGGATGTGGGTGCGGTAAAGATAGGGGAAAGGGGAAAGGGGACGTTACACGAGGTATGTATCCGTACATTGCATGGATCAACAATAGTCTTGCATATTCAACGTTTTGCATTGCGATTTGCGAGAGTGTTGCTATTGCAACTCTACAACAAAGACGTCAAGTAGATACCACGAGGTAGAGACTTTGATAGTAGACACCAACGAAACGTCTTTCATCACCAGGTACAGCAGGAGCAAGCGTGGACCATGTTTGTTTGTGCAAAGCACTTGCCAATAACTATTGACATAATTAGAATTAAGCCACTCTAGGTAAATAACTGACTTCCAACCAACTACTAGTAGGAGAAAAAAGATCCTCCGTTTTATAAAAGAAAAAGAAGAGTGATATCAACCTAGAAGTCGACGGGTATCAGCGCAGCGCAAAATTGTCATGGCAAATTCCTTCTCCCAACACAGCCGCATCATTGTCTTGCCCTCCCTCGTTAGTTCCGTTCACTCTCTCGTCGGGCTCCACGCCGAGCCTTGACCATTATAATCTCGACCGAGAACTAGAGTATTAAAAATGCTGATATTCGTCAAATGATGCTTAAACCGACTAGACAACAGGTTCGTGGTTTGCCAAAGCAGCCACTAAGCAAACGCTTTTCAGTAGAGCACCTTCTCTTCCCAGACAGGAGGTCTAGTAGCCTCTCTGTCCCAGACGAGATGGCCCTTTTCGTCCAGCTCGCAGCCCTCATCCGTGATGGGAATGACTTTGCTCGTGTGGGCTATCTCCTGCTTGGAGACGCCGGCGGCGTCCTCGGGGATCCAGAGTAGCGGAGTGGGCGATGTGGCTGCCGGCGGATAGTAAGCGTTTTTGTGGACCGCCTCAGTGTACGCGTCGATGGAGAAGCCGCGGGGCACAAGTTCACGAAGTGTCTCGTAGTTAGAGTAGATCCAGGGCTTCAGGAACTTTAGGAAGAAGTTCGGTTTCTTAGCAGCCGCCTTTGACGCAGCAGGGTTGGATGCAGCAAGGACGATCTCATTGTTCTGGGCCGCACCATCCCCAGTGATGACCTTCTCTGCGTCATGATTGGGGCTCGGGCCCGGGCCCACGCCGCCAACCTCGGGGTCGAGGAGTCTGGTCTCCTCTTCTGCCAGCAGCGACAGCGGCAAGTTGTAGAGCAAAGGATCCAAAGCGCTATTGAGGCTGATATGGAACAGGACGGTGAAGATGAGGAAAACGATCATGAGTATCAGGGGGCCTGGCGCCACGGATGCGCCAAACAACCCAATCATGACTATCTCGCCTAGATAAATGCCTGTGAAGAGCTGCTTGATGGCACGGGGATAGATGAGGCCACGTGTGTCGACCTTGGTGTCGGTGACAAAGAAGACGTTATACCGCCACGCAAGGTAGAAGAGGCTCACGCCGATCGTAGCCCAGCCGAGCATGAGGGGAGCGATGCCCGCATAGGTGATGGCTAAGAGTTGTCAGTTGAGAGGCGCAAGGAATGAACTGAGAGTTTGTGGATACTCACCAATAACAGTAATGTTGGTATACACCGGGAGGGTGCTGCCCCAAGAGATGGCGCTGAGGTTCGACCATTTCCTGTAGAGCGCACGAGGGGTTCCGGAAAGGTACTTGTAGAAGAGGTTGAAGACGACGAAACCAACAATCTGGGTGAGAACACCGGTCGCAATGGTGAGGCCCTGGACGATAAAGTACGAGATGTAGAAGTTGGACGACTTGGGAAGGTTGCTGGCCAGGATAGTGGTGGCGCTGGCCGGATTGTCGGCAATCTGCTTGGCAACTGCAGAAGCAGACGACGACACGGTGGTGACCAAAAAGACCTGGATGACCTGGAAGGCGAAGTATGTGTTTTGCGTGAAAAGCTCAACTCGCGAGAGCGAGGGTTCTCCGGATAGCCGAGCACACACTGTGTTTCGTTAGCAAACGGCATTAACTGCACATGTAAGAGGCTTGAACGTACGGCGCATAATGATAGGCACGAAGGACATCAATATCGAAAGAGCCACCGAAGGCAGGAGGCCGGTGACAACGCCCATGATGACCTATTTTCAACGCTATGTTAGTTTCATTCCACTGGCAACTACCACAAACGCAGCAGAGGCCACTTACAGTTGGGATCTTGGTGAGCCAGGTAAGGAAAGGAATGGTCTCGAGATAGGGGACATTGCTGATGATGCCGACAACCGCGACTGGAATGGCCCAGAATATGATCATGGCCGAAACGAAGCCGTAGACTGCATAGCGACGAATGACTTTTTGCCACCACGGGATGGCGAGCGACTTCCAGATGACCTCGTCGGGGCGGATGCCGATGTACTTGGGCGTCATGTGGAGCCCTTGGTGGTGGGCAAGAATCTGGGCGGCGCCTTCGGCGTCGGCCTGCGATCTAAACTCGACGAAGACGCCCGGAACCTTCTTGTAACCTCCGGAGTGGTATTTGGCCTGAGCAGCCTCGACCTCGGGGATCAGACGCTCGAGCTCAGTGCGGCACCAATTGATTGAGTCGACCTTCTTGCCCACCAGACCCAGAAGGCCAAGGCGGTGCGCCGGACGCTTCTTGTCGGGAACCCAGCGCGCAGCAATGCTGCCAGACTCGGCGTCACCGGGTGCAATGGCCTTGTCGGCGCTGTCGGGACTAGCACCCTTCTTGAGAGCCTTCTGGCGTGTCTTGTTGGCGAGTTTGATCAACTTGACCTCGGACTTCTCGAGGCGGAATGCCGTCTTATCGCGCTCCTTGACAAGGTCATCGACTTCCTTTGTGTCGCTCGTGATCCAGACGTTCTTAACCGTCTGGCCGAAGACCTTTCGCAGTTTGGCCTCATCCAGGTACGGGGCCGGGACCGACGTGAACAGGACAGTGCGGGACGAGATGCGGTCGGCGTAGAGGGGGCTCAGGAGGAAGGCTTGGCGCAGATTGATGTAGTAGATGCACTCGCGCATGATCAGGTACATGATGAAGCCGAAGTAGAGCCAGCAGATAAAGACATGGGCATAGTAGCGAGTATGGTTGTCCTTGCCAATGTTGCCGTAGGTGAGGATATCGAGCTGTTGCTGGCCGCCGCCGCCCGTGGCATTGACGGGGAAAAGTACGGGCCAGGTGATGCAGCAGCCCACAAAGCAAATGATGACCGTCATGCGCAGGTAACGGAGAAAGAGGTACGCGTCAAGTGACTGGTGCTGTAGGGCGTACACGTCGGGAATCTTCCAAAACGTGCCAAACCAGTTGAAGAGGCCATTGGGCAAGGCCGGCGAGCGTTCGCTACATGATGAGTCAGGAATAAGCACAAGCAACCGAGGGCATCCCGGGGGGGAGATAGAGGAGGGTCGCTTACTTCTCTTTCAGACTTCCGAGATAAGTTCTGGGGGCGTAGTAGCGCCTCTGGCTCCTTCGCAGGACCAAGAAGATGGCTAGATAGACGGCCGAGATGGCCGCAACGGGCGCCAATGTCGAGACGAGGCCTGGAGGTTGGGAGTGGTCAGTTGTCTGGGGCAGGACAAGGCAAGGACGCTACTCACCCGACAGCGAATTCGACGTTGGGGGATCCGTCGTGGTGCCATTGTTGTTGCTCATGTTTGCAGACTTGCAGCTTTGCTGCTTCGAATGGCCGGGGAGGCTGATTATCCGAAGATTGGCGCTCACAGCGAGCTAGGAGGCCGTCGATGGGCGTTCCTGCTCCTGGTCCTGCTTCCTGTCCTGCTGAGACGGAAGAGCGTCGTTAAAAGGTTGGTTTAAGTCAAGATGACACGGAAGAATCCAGAGGAGTCCGGGAATGGAGAAGTGCTGGGCCCGGGGCTGGTCATGCAATTGTACTAATTGTAGTGAACAAAACAAGGCCAGCGCCAGCAGAAGCAAGAACCTGGAAAGGGAGAAACACGGCAGGGTTTACCCACCACGAACGCTCTTCACGTGGAGCTAGTGCCGGTAGGAAAGCGCGATGGTGGTCTAGCGGTGGGCCTCTTCCGTAGACCTTGGGCCGCGAGCTAAACCGTAACCTCCTTTTTAGCTCAAACGCGTGGATCGAGATGGGTCCCGGCGACATGAGGGAGGAGCTCTTAAGAGCCTTAGGTCAAGGTGGGTAGGTGGGCGTGCGGGAGGGCCAGAGACGCTTTTTATCATTGAGCCACGACGCCTCCCGCACCACCTCGCACTAAAGCTCCCGGCGACTTGCATTTTGTCCTTTGCTGTACAATGTTCCGCGCCAGGGCAGCTTGGGCAGGTTTGACGACCATCAAATCTTAGGCGACACTAGCGTTTAGCGTGGGAGCAAAGCTTTGTGCCATTGGCACCCGTGTTTCTGCCCACTCACAACCCGCGCCCGGCTGGCAATGACGCAACTCGTTTCCAATCTGGACGTCGAGCCAAGCACGCTGCAGGGTGCCATCCTCCCAAAGCCAAGTCCAAGACACTGACCCTCCCATCCAAAGCTCCTTTGGCCCAGCAGCTGCCCGACCAGTGGGCCACCTGCAAATTTCAGCGGGCCCCACAATATCGAGCTCTTCAAACCCGGCTCAAGGACAGGGATGGCACCTCACTTGGCGCTGATGAGGTACCCCCTGAAAGGAGAGAAGAGCGAAAAATCCTGGCTTTCCCTGCATGGGATTGCAGTTGCAGTGTGCACGCTTAAAGGTACATACGGGGCCGGACACTAAACCTGCCTAGCACGATTGGGGGTGCGTCGATCTCATTGAGCCTCTTCTCGTATGCCGCCTTCCTGTTTCCAATCCATGTCGTGCATCTTCGACAGGCATCGTGGGCTGACTTTCAGCGTCGTCCGGCAAAAGACAATCATGATAAGGTATGTATCTGCCGCGAGCTCGGGTTGAAGTGCGTTCATGTTCACGGCGACGGCAGCACTGCTTGCTGTCTGCATTGCATGATAAGGTGAGGTGAGGAGGGGAGCGATTTGTCCAGCGATGCAAGCCATCGCAAGGACTGGAGACAATGTCTCAGAAGCCAACTTGGACAACTTCCTCACCGCTTGGCGCTAGGCCGTCTTGAGTAATCGCACACAACAACCTCCAATCTGGAACCCCGTCGTCAATAATTCGCCTAGGCAATGTACGGACTAGACAGCGAGACAACGAGAGCTCAGGTTCAGCAGCTGTGTGCGCTGTGCGCTGTGCGCTTTCACAGACTCACTCACAGCTGTGTTCTGCCGCCTACGCATTCACATTGCCCGCGCTCCTTCCGAGCTAAGGTACCTTAGGGTCTGCAGCCCCGGGTCTGGACTCTGGAGACAACGCTCCTGCCCTACGATACCTTCCCGAGAACTCGGCGCATCCATCTGAGATCTAGATGCTCTGACCAGGGAAGCAGCTTGAGTTGTCGGGGTCCCGAGGCCCTGCTACCAGCTCCCGTTGTCCGTCCACAGCCGACATGTGGTCGCCACTTTCAGCTGCCTTGGTCGGATCAAGCCACCATGGCACGCATATCCGTTCCGCAGGCCCAAAAGTCAATGACACGTGACACCAAACAACATTCTTGCGCCGCTCTAATGCATCGTGGGCTTCGCGTCCTGAAGCCGGTGGCATGTTTCTTTCCTACCTTTTTCTCGAATTTTCCACTCTCTTCCTCCCTCTCTGGTTAATGCGATAATGGTTGGACAAACTCGCTTGCTGCCAACTTGTCAGCCTCTCAAACCTGCCATCAACCTGGAGCCTACCAACGAAGGAACAACTGACCGGCAGATGAAGCGCGCTCCCTTGTCCCCCTGTATGCCGCGCTGTGCCTTGTAACCCAAGGAAGCGGGAACCGCCCGAAGCGATTCAAACTTGGACGCGGAGAAACCCCAATCGGCCAGACAGCAAAGGGCCGTGGCCCGTGGCGATTGGCTCGATTAGCGTGGGGCCTTGATTTTTGCGGCGCAGCGCGTCGGTGATTTGATTACGATCCATGGATGACGTTCCAGACCGCGCTCCCGTCCATTCAGCTGCCCAGGGCTTCGGGCGCGTCCGTGCCAGACGGAGGCCCAGGAATTCCAATTCGTCAACCTGCGGGGTCCAGTGCATTACGCTAATGCCTCTGTTTTCTGAACACCCTCGTGACAATGTGCAGTCAGTACGAAATACGGATCGCGGAGTGTTTTTTGCGAGCATGTTTGTTGTTGCTGCCCAGCGACCAAACTGCAGCGAGTGTGCCTCTCTGTCGGCTCGCCCGACAATTAATTGGCGATGCTTCAAGAGAGACGAGACTCACCACGAGTATGGGTACATTAAGACTCGACCTCGGTCGCACATTTACAGAGTGCCTTAGGGTTAGGTATGGTAATTGCGGAATACAACAGAGCTTCTTCGTCCTTTAGCGAGATTCAGAGCTTCAGATTGAACCACAAACGCAAGTGTTCGAGAGCCCTTGAGACCGAGACAAGGAAGCGACCCTGTGTTTGCTTGGGAAATTACCGATGGCATCACCAGTCTGAGGCATCCAACCGACGACGAGCTTCGGTGGCCGGCCGGAACAAAGCTGTACGGACACAGGACCGCGTCTTTGTTTCGCTCGCCCTCAAGTCGTCATCTCATGTTCCGTTTCGGGAAATCTGCAACTTGTATCCGTGACCCGTCGGGGACACACAAGGAAGACACAAGGGAGTACGAATACGAGCACAGGCGTAGCGAGAAGACCAAAACCTATGGCGGCTGCTTGGCCGCGGCCGCTGGTTCCGTCGACAGAGGACTTGCGAGAAGCGTCTTGTTCTTTGTCAAGATGCTCGGGCGGGTGGTCCCTTGTGCTGGAATGCTGGAATGCTGATGTGAACAATGAAGCATTCCACCTCACTTGACGGCCAAATCTGTGAAAACTAGAGCACAATGGGAGAGTTTTATCACGGCTCACCACCGGAACTTCCTTTTGACCCTCGCCTCCTTACGTTTCTCCCCCAAAGGTGTCCGGTTGTGACTAAAGACAAGACCATTAGCACGCGCATTGCTTTCACATCATTGCAAACATGGCTTCCGCTGCGGTCTCGGGAGTGACGGGGAGAAGAGTGCCGCCTCATCTGGCAGAGCACGAGGACGACGAGGACGCCGTGCAGAGGGGCTACGTCAAGGGCACGGATTTCTCGCTGCCCTACTCGTCGCAGTGGTCGCGGGTGCACGACTCGGAGGTCAGGGAGGGGCTGCTGCGCCACGTGAACTGCGGCTATCTCTCGACGCACGGGGTGCCGCCGACGCTGCTCGCGCTCAAGCAGCACGCCCAGTCGCTGTGCGTGCTCATCCACGCGCTCAACCCGACGCTGCGGTCGGCCGAGATCATGACGGGCGACCCCACGGAGAGGCCACGGCGGAATCAGAACCCCGGGCTGGCGCCCGTCGAGGACCCCATGGCCATCAAGTACGAGCGCAACGACGCCTTCGACTTCCTCGCCGACCTGACGGTGCCGTACCACAACGACGACCCGAACCACAACAAGCCGCTCAACGGCCTCGTGAACGAGGTGCGCGGCCGCCACGAGGCCTACGGCACCAGCTACCACTGCGCGCTCGCCGAGACGACGCCGCGCCGGCCCGGCGAGGCGCAGAAGCCCTACGCCAACCTCCATAGCCTGGTCATGCACGCCAACGCGTGCCTGGAGCGGCTGGACCACGAGCTCAGCAGCACGGGCGGGCTACTGAGCCTGCTGCCAGCGAACAACTCCAACGAGCACGACAGCGAAGAGCTCAAGAAGGCGCGCAGCAGCATCCTCGGCTCGTACCTGCACTGGGCGCAGCTGCTGGTGGGGCGCATGCACGACCTGGAGCGGGCGTACGGCAACGCGCTCGACGCGCTGGCGGGCGAGGCGGCCATCCCGCACCAGTACCTCGGGGCGCTGGGGCCGGACGGGCGGTCGGGCCGCGAGATCGCGTACCCGCAGGACCGGTGGGTGCTGGTCAACGCCGGCGACGACGTCTTCGACCACGTGCACAGCATCCTCGACAGGCAGGAGGCGCTGGTGCAGGCCAAGGAGGAGGTGTGGCGGCGCAACGGCGCGTCGGGCGACCGCGCCTGGTCTCTGGGCCACGACGGCAAGGGCCGCGACTACGCCCGCGGCCTCGTGCCCGTCAACATCATGACGCGCTACTACCGGCTCGCGGGTCAGGGCCGCAACACGCTGTTCGTGCTGCCGGCGTGGGGCCACCACCCTGGCACGGCGCACACGCGCGAGACGGAGGACCAGCCAACGATAGTCTCGTCGGCGCAGCCGCGGTTCCCGGCACGGGCGACGGAGCTCGAGAAGCGGTACGACAGCCGCATCGCCGAGGCGCAAAAGGCCGAGGCCGAGAACGCGTCCCTGCGCAGCCGCGCGCACCGGGCGCGCGCGCAGATCGAGACCCTGACGGAACAGAACCGCCAGCTGGCGCTCACGCGCGACTCGCTCATGCTCGCCACGGGCCGCGACGCCGCCCAGCTCGCCAGCGACGCCCATACCCTGCGCCAGCGCGCCCAGCGCGCCGAGGACGCCCTCCGCGACGCCCAGGCCGCCCACGATATTGCGGCGACCGACCGCGACCGCCTCCACCGCCAGGTCGAGCAGCTCGTCGAGGAGGCCGCCACGCTGCGCGCCCGCCTGCGCGAGGCGCGCCCCGACGCGCCCGAGGTCGCCGTGTGAAAAGGTGTAGAGTGTCTTGTCTGTGCGGGACGGGAGTTCAAATTTCGTTTTTCGTTTTTCGTTTCATTTCTTTCCATGTTTTTTTTGTGGAGCGGTGCTCTGACGTTGGACGTTCCTTGTGCTTCCCGGGTAGCACGGGGCCGAGACAGCAGAGACAGCGACAGTGACACCTGTCATCGGATGGCCATCCGGCCGTCGCACATGGGGGCTGGCGATCGGCGGTGCTGTTGCGTATATGCTCTGTGCTCTGTGCTCTGTGCACCCACACCGGCGCCCTCTCACTCTTCTCGGGTGGTAGCACCTGGTGCTGTGTACAGTCAAGGCAAATAAGACAATGTTGCTGATTTATTTAGTCAGGCACACTCATCAAAGTGATGGTTCTTGTGTCTGTCTGTTCGGCGTGACTTGCTTGCTGGGTCTGTACTTTCAACATTTGCTGTGTGCACCCAGATTCAAATCGGCGGCGGCAGCCCGAAGCGAGCTGAGGAGTGACAAGATCTGATGCGGGACTAACCGTATGATGAATGACAGGCCGTTTGGGAATAGATTGGGGTTGGTGCCGTGGCGATCCGTTCGTGACTCGGTGGCAAGCCATTGGGGGGGGGGCCGATAGCGCGTTGCCCCAGCAACAATCGCCAACGCGCAGCACAAACAGCCGTGCGCAGCCGCCCAGACTTGAACGGATCCGGCCAAGACCACGCCATATTCGTGCATGCGCGCAGCCTATCGCGACCAATTTGGCCAATCCAGAGCGGCGTTGCTTCTGCAGGACTGGACTTGCACGGTGGCACCCGTTCGGCGGTGGGCGCGTGTCCGAACGCGAGAGTGGAGAGGCCAGGCCGTGGGTTAACGTTTGTTGACATTCGCCGCCCCTCTCCTCTATTTCCCCCCAGATTGACCGATTCGATTTGATTGCGCAACCGTGCTGCTGCGTTTTCGCTCGCCTCTGCATCTTGCACTCATTTGCTTGCATTCGCACTTGCACTCGGCTTGATGCCAGCTCACCGTTGACCGTGCAGCCCCTACCTATATGTCGATGCTCTATGGTCGTTGACAGCTCCCCCCCGCTATCCATCGCCGATTCTTTTCAACAGCAACAGCAGCAGCCAGCTTCGTGTCGGTGTGGGGTTCGTTTTGCTTGATATTTACCCCCCTAACATTATTATCTCGTATTCCTTGTTTGCTTTCCCGTTTGCCCTGCTTGCCCTGGGACGAACCAGTGGAGTGAGATCGGAAACAGACAGGCCGTCCAGCCAGTGGCAGCTTGGCCCATCAGTCGCGCCGACACGAGCAGCCAGCAAAGCAAGCAATCAACATGATGCATCGGCTCTGACGACACCGACCACAAACCGCGGCCTTGTTTTTCCCCACCACGCCACGGCAGCAAACGAAACGCATCAGCCGGTTGCTCCCTGCCTGCTGTTTCTTTTTTGTTTTTGCTTTTTGTTTTCCCCCAGTCGTCCCAAATGCTGGAGCCGATTGGGCCCGCCCTCTCCGCTGGGCCGGGGCGGCCCCTGTCGGCGTCACGGTCCACAGCGTCAGCAGCAGCACCACCTCTGCCAGCAGCAGGTATCCGCCGGCCCGCTGCATGGGTGGTGGCGGCGGCGGCCCTGGCGCTCGCAGGACTGACACGAGCGGCGGCTCCGGCCGTGGCGCTGCCGTACGTGCCGACGTCGGTGCTTTTTTCCGAGGTGGCCGGCGACGTGGCCTACGTCTTCAATCCCAACGGCACGGCGGTCGACCTGCTCGCGCTCAACGTGTCGGACACGGTGGGCGCCGGCTCGGGCTCGGCCACCCCCAAAACGCTGTCGTCGGGTCTGCCCTTCCTCCCTGCCGGCCGCCACACGGCCTTCACGCCGTCACTGCTCGACAACGGCACCATCGCCGTGCTCGCGGGCGACTGCGCTGACGCCACCAATGCCTCGCTGTGGACCTTCGCGCCGCCCGCCGGCCCCTGGACCCGGCACGCCCTCGCGCCCAGCAGCGACTGGGACTACGGCCAGGGCGGGCCCTACTTCCTCGGCGGCAGCCTCAGCTTCTCGGCCCAGCTGGCGCCCGTCATGTCCGAGCCCGTGCTGTACGTCTACGGTGGCATGTGTCCGTCCGCCAACTCCACCGCGGAATCCTGGCAGTCGTCGGCCGCCTACTCCAACCGCATGCTGCGCGTGTCACCTCCGTCGCCCTCTGCAGCAGGCTCGCCGGCCCCCTTCACCGTCGACTACACGCCCAGCGCGGGGCCGCCCATCGCCGAGGCCGGCTTCTCGTGGACCGCGCTCGCGCCATCACTCTCAAACCGCTCCGGCATCGTCACGCAGCAGACCAGCCACGTGCTGCTGGGCGGCCACACGCAGCAGGCGTTCATCAACATGAGCACGGCGGCGCTATGGAGCCTGCCCGAAGAGTCGTGGACGTTTGTATCTATCAAGGCGTCGGCCTCTTCGTCGTCTAACAAGCCCGACCTCCTCCTGGCCAGCCGCCAAGATGCTGTTGTGTCCATCGACAGCCGCTCCGGCCACACGGCCGTGCTCAGCGCCGACGGCACCGCGCTGGTGGTCCTGGGCGGCTGGGTCGGCGACGTCTCGCAGCCCGCCGCCCCGCAGCTCGCCGTCGTGGACATCGGCGCCAGCTTCGACGACTGGCGGTGGCAGGTCCCGCCGCAAGAGGCCCAGCCCAAAGGCCCGGGAATCTACGGCCACGGCGCCGCGCTGCTGCCGGGAAACGTCATGATGGTCTATGGCGGGTTTGATATTGCGCCGCAGGCTGGGTCAGAGTCAGAGTCGGAGTCTGGTGGGAGCAGGAGGCGCCAGGCAGCGGAGAGCGGCGGTGGTGGTGGTGGCGTGCGCATGTTTCTGAACATCACCTCGCTGACCTGGCTCGACGACTACACGAACCCGTCGTCCGTTGACACGAAAAGCGGCGGCACCGGCGGCGGTAGTAGTCATGGCGGTGGTGGTGGCGATGGTGGCGGTTCCTCGTCAGGAGGCGACGGCGCACCAGCAGACTCTTCCTCTGGACCGTCCAAGCGGCTGCAGATCGGGCTGGGCGTGGGCCTCGGCGTGGGGCTCGCGGTGCTGCTGGCGCTGGTCGCGGGCGGCGTGTGCATGCGCCGGCGGCAGACGCGGCGGCGGGCGCAGCGCGACGCAGCCCTGCGCGGGCTGTCGCAGGGCGTCAACGGGTCGCTGCCGCGGCAGCACCGCCCCAGCGGAGAGTTTGGCGACGACGATGGCGACGACGACGACGACGGCGACGGCGAGATGCTCGAGCGCGGCGGCATGCTGGGCCCGTGGAACGCCGCGTCGGCGCGTGACTGGTATACCGGCGGCCTAGACCCGTACGATGCCGGCACCGGGCGCCGGTCGCTGGGCTACGAGACGCTGCGCGGCGGCACCAAGTCCAGCCCGTCGCTGTATCTCCCGGCGAGTGTTGGTAATGGTGGCGGCAATGGGCCGTCGGTGCGGCCGCGAGCTGCGGCGCGCGGGCTGCACCAGCCGCCGCCTCCCGAGCCGCGGTCGGCGGCCGCCGGCTACGACTTCACGCCCCTGCGTTCGTCTAACCGCAACTTTGAGCCCATCTATGAAGAGGCCAACGAGGATGGCTTGGACGACGAGGGCGATCTGGGCGCCGGCGCCGGCCGCCATCCGCTGCTGCTGCACGACGAGAGGAGTGGCAGCAATAACAACAACAACAACAACAACAACAACACTGACGACCCGTTCCTGACACCAACGGAATCGGGCGCACCCGGCGGCGGCGCCGGCGGCGGCTTCTTTGCCCTGCCCGCCAGCGACGGCAGCCGCACGCCCAGCCCCGAGGCGCGCCACCTCCATCACTCGGCAAAACCGCGCCTGGGCCAGGATCCCGAGGTGCAGGGCTGGGTGTCGGACGTCGACGCCGCGGACGCCGTGCTGACCGCTAAGATCAGCCGGCACGGGTCCACGACCACGACGCCGCCCGCGCGCGGCCAGGGGCAGGGGTCGCCCCCAGGTAACGGTAGCGGTGGCGGCGGGCGGACGTCGCCGAGCCGCCCGCCATCGACGTCAGCGCGGTCCTCGCGCTCGGCGAAGGCGCTCGCAGGGGCAGACGACGACGCGGCAGCGCGCACCGGGAGCAACCTGTCGGAGCGCAGCGCGTTCAGCTTTGCGCCGCCGCAGCAGCAGCAGCATCCCGGCACAGGAGCAGCAGCAACAGGCGACGGCCGGCTGGGCAGCAGCAGCGGCAGCTCGGCGCACACGTTCAGCACAGCCAAGTCCAACTTTGCCACGCTGCAGGCCGAGGGCCCGGGGCTGCTACTGCTACCATCTGCCATGCAACCGCAGCAACAGCAACACAAAGCGGCGGCGGCGGCGGTAGCGAGCATCAGCCCGTCGCCCGACGAGGACTACGACTACGAGTACCTCGAGGACGCGAATCAGCAAGCGCAGGCGCCCGGCAGCCCGAGCAAGTCCAAGCCGCGGCGGTCGTGGTTCGGCAGCCTGCGGCGCGTGTTCAGCGGCGGCACTGCCACCAGCAGCAGCGCGGGCAGCGGGTCGCCGCCGGCGTCGAGCCGCGGCGACAGCCCGACGCTGCTGGGCGGCAGCGGTGGTGGCGGAGGGTCGTCCGACTACGAGGCGCACCACCGGCTGCTGGGGCTGGGCGGCGGCGGCGGCGGGGTGCTGCTGCGGCGCAAGCAGGGGCGCGAGGCGTGGGACGCGTCGTCTCCGTCTGCTGGCGGTGTTGCGTCTGCGTCGCTGTCTCCGGGGCCAGCCGGCGAGCGGGTCGACGACGAGTGGGACATTGAGCGGGCCGTCGAGCAGCGGCTGGTGCAGGTCATGTTCACGGTGCCCAAGGAGCGGCTGCGCGTGGTCAATGCTGATGATGGTGACGCGGGCGTCGACGAGGAGATGGAGGCCGTCGTCGTGAGTCCCGGCGACGACGACTACGATGACGATGGCGATGACGATGACGATGACGAGGAGGATTACTACCGGCAGAGATACGATGATGATGCCGGCGGAGACGAAGGCGGCCTGACGCCACCGCCGCTGCAGGTCCGACCGCGGCAAGTAGAGCCGCCGGACATAGATGCCGGGGCAGAGGCGGATAAGGGCCAGGAGCGCGACGAGCCACACGGCGCTGTTGTAGAAGCAGAAGTAGAAGCAGAAGCGGCGGCAGGCGGCGGCATGGCGCTGTCGCCCGACTCGGGGTCGCTGCGCACGGCGTCCATCACCACGACGGCCACGGCGGCCACGCTCAACACGGCCGAGGCCGTCAAGCTGCAGAGGCCCTCCGCGCGCACCCGCGTGCTCGAGATGGTCGAGAGCATCGAGTCGCGCAGCACCGACAGCAGCCCCTGCCCGAGCCCGACGAGGGCGTGATCAGTCCCGTGTCGTCCATGGTACCCCCTGGGAGGGACACACAGCGAGGAAAGGGGAGACGGAGCGACATTTTTCGGTCTTGTTTTTATTTTGGGGAAAAGGGGTGTTTTGGTATTTGGGTTTTTGGTTTTGGTTGCTTCCCGGCGTATATGTCTTCTTTCTTCGTTTAGGCCGTGGGCTCGGTTTCTGCTGTATTTACTTATTATTTATTATTTAACTCGTTTATTATCTGCCAAACATGCTTGTCAACGATAACAACACGCGCCGTTGTGTTTTGCGGGAAAGGGGCGAACATTCCCAATTCGACACCAAGACCAACAAAGACCCCTCCAAAAACCACAATAGCCCGCATCCTGTCCACACAATTCAACGCCATCCTCGGGAGTGCCAAAGCTTGACATGTCCGTAAAGACAAATCCAGCACGTGCACCGCATGTCACGCAGTCAACACATACACACTGACGCTCGCCGCAACGCCACACACACATGGAAAGATGCACAGCGCCTGAGGGGAAACGGAGAAAGGGGGGAGGGTTGCGCTCAGGACTCGCTCCGCGATAGCGTGCGGCGAGGCCCAAGGACTCAAGCACGCGTGCCTCACGAGCACGTCTGTCCGCCGCACGCCAAAAGTCAAACCAATTCTTAACTTTTTAATTTCCCGGTGGCACAACGTCATATGTCAATCCTTTTTCCCTTTTTTCTCTTCTGCCGAGATTACCGATGACGTCTGTGGACGGATGGACCGGCGGGCACGGGCACGGGCATCACGCCGCGCCGATCGCCATCTCTCTCCCCGCGCCGCGCCCGATCCCGGCAGCGAAAGTAAAACGGGATCGGCGGCGCTAGGCCAGTCGATGCCTATCTTTCCAAAACAAAGCCAAACCCGCGATTTTACCGAGTCACGGAGTTTTATTTGCCTGGCCGTTCGTTTGTCATCTGGATCCCTTCATCGAGTTACTGGCTGCGGTCTACGTACTTGTAAACATACTCCGTGTGGACACCGCATGGCACGGAGTAAGCCTGCTGCCGTGAAGCCGCAAAATCCACAACGCGCCATCCTTGGCAGCCCATCACCAGGCACCGACACCGTCTCTCTCGCGCGTGTGTGCGCGTAGATGGACGGCTGTGCGTCGTACATACAGTGGTTGGGGTGGTCTTTGTTAGCACATAATGCGTGGTACAGTACACACAGCAGGTGACAGTGTATTTGTGTTTGTGTGTCCTGGGGCTGACTTTGCGCTGAGTATGTAAAGTTAGCTGACGGCTTGTCTTGTCGAAGCCCGGAAGTGCGAGGTTGCAGTAAATATTTCCCGTATAGTAATTCGTACCTATATCCAGGTGTTCCCTGTCTCTCGTGCCCGGACGACGAGCTGAGCGGCTGTCATTTTTGAGACCTTGTGTTCTGTTCCGGCCTCAGCGAGACATGAGTAACCAGGCCGCCAGACCCTGAATATTAATGGGGAAATTTTCTAGGGTTGGGGGAGATCAGTGCAAAAAACGGGATGACGGGTTTCTGCAGTTCCATGTCACCATCCTCGGTCAGTCGGTCAGTCGGTCAAGTCACAGTCAGCCTCCCCGCAAGTGCTGTGCGTGCTGAGCCAAGTCCGGTAATAAGACAAAAGACAAAAGACAAAAGACGGGATAGAAAGAAGGAAAAAAAAAAAAAAGGTGTCAGCCTAAACTAGCCCACGAAAAAAGAGACCACATCTTGGCGACAGACCACTTTGGTTGCCGTGCATCAAGCAGTGCTACGCAAGAGAGAGGGTAAATATTGACTGCTTGGGTGAAACAGGTGAAACACACCGAACGGACGAGCAGAGGCCCTCAAGGTTCCCCCCCGTCTTTTTTTTTCTTTTCTTCTTGGTCCCGCACCCAAAACAGGAAGCTACTGGCAACCTCTGCTGCGCAAACCGAACACGACATGGGAAGTGGATAGGGTAACCTGGGAAGTCAGTATGCTTTTCACACGCGCGCGTTGATGTTGTTGTTGTTGTTGTCCTATCCACGGATACCCCCCATGTACACTACAGTCCGGGACGTGAAATGTACGGATACGGACCGATGCTTTCTAGCCACTCGACTAGGAGCAACAGACACACCGTCTGGAGTAGAAAAGGCTGGGTGGGGCTCTGCGAAATGTCAGACATCTTCAATTCGTCCTCAGGCTGCGACTGACTGCTCTGATTTGCCCAACTGTTGATGGCGACTAAGGAACGAAACTATTGGCGCTTGCGCGCTGCCGACATCGTGAGCGATTGATTTGATAACACGCCCGCCCTGGCCTGGCGTCGTTCGTTAATCGTTATCCGGAGGAAAGGCACCGAGCAAAAAGGTCGAAGCGTCTTTATCTCTTGGGAATCGGGATCGGGATCAAGCTTTCTCTGGCCTTGGCTCTCCTTTTCGTCAAACAGCCGCCATGGAATAAAACGGTCGTGGCCTTATCAGGACGCATTAATGCCAGTGTCTGCTTTCCCCCCAAAGAAAACCTGCAGCGCCGGGAGAATCCCACCCTGTTATTTAGATGGCATGGATGATGAATCCATCCCCGACTCGGGAACCACAGGCCAAGGCAGATCGCAGGCCAACCATAGGCAAAAATCCAGACATTGGGGTCCTGCCGCATTTGGCGGGGCCCCTGTCCATCGAACTCCTTGTATAGTTATTCCGTAAACTTGGTTCGAACGATGGGCGATGGCATGAGGGGCCGGGCGGGAAACGAAACCATGGAAAACCTTGGCCAGAGATGCAGTACCAAGGACTGGGGGACGAGATCAATTCCTTTTCATACAGCTCCCGCTCTTGCCTTGCCCTGTCCCCGCGCTAACTAGGCAGGAGAGCACAAAGTTTGAGTGGCACATAAAGGGTTGCCTTGTCCTGATCTTCTGGAATCGGCCCTGATGGTGGGGCACTCACTATTGTGGGTGGTATCCATCCCGATAGACTATTCACAATCAAGTACGGAGCACTCCCTTCTGTCGCGGGACATTGATTGGAGGTCTTGCCGGCCACCTCCAAGGCCCTTTCCGGGATTCCAAGAGACTCTGTCTGGAAGCACGGCAGAATATTCGCAAATGCCTTGCAATTGGCCTCGAGGCATTCCGCACAGACGGATCACGAACGAAGTCACCGACAGGGCCATCAGGTCCAGTCGCACAATACCTCCCACAAGAGTACGGAGTACATATGCACAGATGGAGGGGCGGGTGCCGGGTGCAATAGTCGGGGATATCTGTGCCGTTTCAGGCCCAGCTTGTCTTCGTATCACTCGAGTGTGCTTCGTGTCCGCTTGCCGGCCTGACCGGACCGGCCGTCGCGGTGGTAGAGCTATTCACACCTCTTCCGTCCTTCGCAGCGATACGGACGGCAAAGCCCTATCACATGAGGCTCGTCGGTCTGGTCTGCAGACACTTCAAAGGCTCGTAGTTCGGCTGCTTGCCCCCTTTGATGCGTTGCATGACCCGCTCACGCCACTGCTCATGCACGACGGTTGTCAACCGCATTACCCAGTCCGCAGTTAGAAGGATAAAGAAGACGATAAAGAAGAGATGTTGTCTTGGAGACATCGCGATGCTTTTCGTATTAGCATCCCGTCTGTAAGTGCTTGTCAAATAAGTCAGGCAGTCACCGAAATCTTCGGTAGGCCAAATTAATAAAATAGGCCATGCCAGGGAACCGCCCTCAAAAGAAGCAGCCGCTGAGCCGGTCGGCAATTGACCCCCTTACCTTGCAACAAACCCAAACATGTAAAAGCTGGGAGAAGGAGGAGAAACTGGCGCCGGCTCCTTGCCTCTGCATTAGTCCGGAATAGAGACTTGCAGCAGCAGTGCAGCTCGAGGTTTGGCGAGACCGAGCGAGACACAGGCTCTTAAGAGGCCAGGCCAGACCCGTCCGTGGCCTTTTGATTAGATCAACGGGCCACGCGGGGCGCATCCATCATCTCCATCGTCTGATGGGCTTAGTATACTGAGTACATAAGTGCAACACTGCTTGCCCCTCCCGAGCCCTATCGCGGAACCGGCTGTCGATGAACGAGCAGTTGTAGGTATCTCACCCGAACGTGCGGAGAAACTAAGTCCACGGATACTAGTATCGAGGACTAGAATAGAGCATAATAAAGAAAAAAAAAATCCCTAGACCGAAAACGAAGACGGAAAAGAAAATTAGGCTCGGGATTCGGGACGACACAAGATGGGTAGGCAAGTTGTTTGTAGGCGTGCGCGGCGGGGTGTGGCCGTCATGGGCGGGCGGTTTCGCTTTCTGCACCCTGCCGCCTGCCGCCTGCGTGATTTCTTTGGAAACAGTTGCCATCTCAGATGGGATTTATCTGTCAGGAAGATTTTGGCGGCTTGGCTGACGTCTACTAGTGTAAGAAAGTCTACCAGAAACAGCGGGGACACGCCAACCTCAACGAGACAAGAAGGCCGGGGGAGTTGATAACGGAGCGCAATTCCACTCTAGGTCCGGTGGAGTGAGGGCCAGGCGGTCCGGGATGCTGAAAGTAAAATCGGGACGCTAATCCGCAAATGAGAGCGAGACAGTGGAGATGATGGGACCTGCCCATGCTCCGATTGCAAACCCGCAAAAAGGTGGATCCCGTTAGGTTTCTCGCTGTTTTCGGCAGCGACGCTCTTCGTGGCACCAAAGCCCACATGCCAGGCCTGCCAGCCAGGCTTTTGTATCGAACGTGTCCGGGAAGAGCAGCTAGTGATCAAGCGGGTAGATCGCCGTGGTTTTAAGAGACAGGAGCCGTGTCAGGTGTTGCTGGGTGCTGGAAACTTGCCTCGCCGCTTGCCAGACGCTGCCAACTCGTTTCAGCGTCTACAATGTCGGCTTTGCCCCAGAAACCTGGAAGT
Organism: Lasiosphaeria ovina; assembly: GCA_033439765.1. Lineage (NCBI taxonomy): Eukaryota > Fungi > Ascomycota > Sordariomycetes > Sordariales > Lasiosphaeriaceae > Lasiosphaeria > Lasiosphaeria ovina. The sequence goes on along the minus strand of JAULSN010000004.1, from coordinate 5,787,535 downwards.
GACCAAACTCCCGGCTCTTCGACGCTGCCGGTGCATGTCGTAGATGCCAATGTCAAGTCAGTCTGCATGCAAACGGGAAACAGAAAACTGGCAATTGGCTAGAATGTGAATGCCGTCTTCCACCTTTACTTTCCATCCGAGGTGGTTGGAAACCCAAATGGAGTCTCCGGCGAGATGGAATATCAGTTGCTGTTGCGGGTGGTTCGCCCCTGCCAACTGTGCCCCCCCCACGCCGTGGCGTTGGTCTGGACAGGGCTCTAACAGTGACTCGCCTCACTGGCGTCTGCTTGTGACAGCCCCTGTGCTGTGCTGCACCCCTCAGGGCGTCTCCCTCCCGCCTTCCCAGCCTCTGCGGATCCGCCCTGGCTTTTCTTACTGGAGGTATGATTGCATTCGTGCAGTGTCGGCGAGATCTGAGGCAGGCAATCTGGAAGCTCCCAACACTGACCCACAACAGACAGCTCTCCGCTCTCGCCTGCCTTCTGGGCGGCTTCCACATCTCTCGGATCTGTCCATCCCCCCTGCCCTTGTCATCAAACTCGCGCCGCCTCTTTGCACTGACCCACCTCCCATTGTTGGCTTGCGCTGCTCGACCTTCTCCTCTTGGGCCGTGTCTTCCGCATGAAAACACTTTCCATTTCTTTTCGCCCTGCTCTATCCGTATCTCCCACCTCACCGCCACGCCCGACTGCTCCTCCCCCACGACAACCGCGAACAACCCCGTCGTCGTCGTCGTCGCTGCTTCCTTTGTCGTGACGTGACGTGACGTGACGAGGGCCAATTCCATTCGGCGGTCGTCGCTTCGGACTTTAAGGGTCTAAGGTCTCAAACCTTATTCATCGGGCGCACTCGACAGACGCAGGCGGACTGGGCCTCGCCCGTGGTTATCGCGGCTCGTGCCTTCACTTCCCCACAACGACCTGCGCCAGCCTCTGCTGCACGCCCGAACGAAGCCGAAACTCTCTCGTCTCCCCATCATCACAGTCACAGTCTCATATGCATATGTGGTTCGCCTGCTCTTTTGGAATGGCCCTTTAACTCCCGCCCGGCCAATTCGCTCCCGACGTCTCTGGCTGCGGCGAAGACTTGGTCGCCTGCTGGTTATCAATTGGCCCCGACTATTCTCCCCGTTCAGGTACATAGAGCTCCGCCAGGCGAGAGGCTGTTCAGACCACGCAGCCCGCTTACCACTGTCGCCAGCAGCATATTCCACCGCCCACCATGTTACAACAACGGGCCGCCCGTCTCTGGGCGTCGCTTGGTCTCGCTATTCTCCTCAATAGCGCCGTAACCGCCGCGGCTGGGGTTGGACCTTCGATCCCCATCGAGTACTGCTCGACGGCCAACACTGGCCCCGATACAGTTGATAAAACATTATCAGCAGACGGGTATCCATGTAAGAAACATCCTGATGCTGACCGCATCGCCCTGATTGGGCCTGAGAGGGCCGCGCGCTGACATATACTTATTCCCCGTTCAGTCCATAGCATATACCAATCCGAAGGCCGCTGCCGAGACAACTGCACCGACGCAAGATATGGCACTTTTGCACTAGGCATCTTGCAAAACCAGGACTGCTGGTGCTCAAATCTCGTACCAAACAGCGCAAACCAGAAAGATACCGACCAGTGCCAATCCCCGTGTCCGGGGTTCCCGTCCGATCTTTGCGGAGGAAGTGGTTTGTTTGGGTACATCGCCTTGGGCAATGCTTCTCCCACGGGGACAGCACCTCCTCAAGGCTCGTCCAGCAGCAGCGCATCGTCCTCTTCATCTTCTGTAAGTCACAATGTCCCTTGCCTCGATTCCGTTTCTGTCACTTGGTAATCCTCTGCTGTTTGGATTCTTGGACCGGCTCTCTTTTTCTCACCCCTTGAATGAGAAGAGCTGGATTCAACGGTTTTTAACAGCATTGGTGACCCAGAGCGTGAAAAATATCCCGGCCGTGAAGACTCCCCCGGTCTTCAAGACTCCCCCGGCTGTGAATACTTCCCCGGCTGTGAAGATCACTGAGACTGAGACGGTGCAGCGCATGGTTCCAAGTACAGTGACCGTGCCGCCTTCAAGTTCCTCATCATCCAGCGATCCTACCACTTCTTCTTCCACTTTCTCTACTACTCCTGTATGCCTTGCATTCCAGAGCCCCGGGCGCGAGCCGGCGTACCCCAGCTAACCATCAGTCGCAGCCCAATGGAGCGAATAATACACCGGCCCCGGAGGTACAGACAGTAACCGTCGGCGGAGTCGTTAGGACCGTCACCCAGACACAACCGTCGCCCACGGGAACGAGCGAGCAAAACACCTCTTTGGCAGCGACTTCGGGCGGCGGGTTATCAACGGGCGGTATTGTCGGCGTCGTCTTGGGCATTCTAGCCATCCTTGCGATCGCCGGCATTCTCGTGTGGTGGCTTTTGATGAGGCGGAGGAGGCTGGAAGCCGGAGCGGGCGGCACCGCATCGCCGAGCGGTCTGGGTAGCTCCTCAGGTATGATGGCAACACCAAAGTATGGCGAAATTTCTGAAACCCGGTTTCTAGGTGCGGGAGTTCCGCGACCTGGAGAGTCATGGGTACCCCCGACGAACAGTATCGTGCGGCCTGGTGATAGGAGAAGCTACCTGGTGCCCGTCGACCCGCGCCTTGATCCCAACATCTACCCGAACGCCATGAACAAGAGCCACGAGAGCGTAAATTCTCTGCAGGACAACCAGGATTACTCCCGCAGAGTACACCAGCCCTCGAGGACGTTAAGGGTCACTAATGCCAATCCAGAAGACGATTGATGAGGGCAACTATAAATATATAGCTGTCAGCGGGGCCGATCCCAACCACGACGTACACGACTCTCCTTTTCGTTTTCCCTTCTTTTAACCACTCTGCATAGTCTCTCACGGAGATTTTCATACTGCATTTGCATTTACGAGATACCACGGCGTTTTATTTTTGCTTCTAAAGGACCAGGCTGGAGGACGCACATATGTGAACGCGGACCTCGTTCCCGAGGGGTTGGGACAGGCAGTTAAGCGGAAGAGGTTTTTTTTGTTACGGCTTGAGGGAAGCTAAAGCGCAAGAGAAAGCGCTTTGTTATTTTGTTTTGATGGTGGGATTTTGCATGCAGAGAGAGAAAGAAATCAGCACTTTGTTGGTTGGGCGTCTCAAGGCAACCTTCCTTGGAAGCGCTACCCAACAATTATTTCTTGTCCTTTCGCTTGCTGCTCAAATTCCTCTTTTCTTTTCCTCTCAGCGGACTGCGTGCTGTCTATATTTATGGCCTGTTCCTTTTTTCCGTTGCTAGAATGCCTGGTACCGGATATGAAGGAATAGGGGGCAGGGGTCATTGTTTCCATAGACACAAAAGACGAAGAGACACGAGAGACGGCAATATTTGGGATAGTGGCCGCTAATGGTGATGTTCGGGGGGGGTACTTTACCGGACTTGTTTGGAAGTTGGACCCCCGAACAGCTTGTCGGGTTGTTCAGTTGGTAGGGTTGGCCAGGACGCCTCTTGGGCGATGGGAGGATGGGTCAAGCCTGACAGACGGCGAAGCGATACGGGAGCCGAAGCTGAAGATGATGCCGAAGGAGGCTCTTCAAGCAGGCAAGCAAGATAGGAGGGAGGCTGGTATGCAGGCAGCAGGGTGGACTGTATATGGAAAGAAGACAAACAAACAAAAGAGAACATATATCCCGTGATGCTGTTGTTCCTACTTTTCTCCTTACTCGTACATTTTGGGCGTCATTGCCTATCTAGATAGGTAATGATGGTGAATGAAAACTGACTGTGAGAGTTGGCTGGGAAAGAAAGAAGTTGATGGTGTTGGTGAATGTGAACCCAAGCCCCCTATTTACGGCCCACCTAGGTGGTTGTGTAACTTGATCAACCTGATAGCTTGGGCTTGTGACTGCGGCTACTTTTGATTAGTTTGTGACTTTCCGTGGTTTCTACGTACATGTGTGTACGTCGCTACATTGAATTGATCTGCCAGCAGGAAAGCAGACTTATCTACCTTACCTACCTACATCGGCGGTTGTGATTTCCGATTTGTCCCCCACTCTCCGGGCTGCGCGTGAAATATATAACTGCATGCGGGCACATGTATCCATGTGCCGCCGTCAGTCGCCATGGACCGACCGACCGACCGACCGACCGACCGACAATTGCCGGCGCGCGGCGGTAGGTGGTGTTGGCTCGCTTGTGCGGCCGGCCGCCTGCCTGCCTGCGGTGGAACAGTAAACAATAAAGATGGGACGTGTTGTTGGTTTAGTTTGGAGCGGACTTTTGTTTCTATTTCGTCCCCTCTTTCTTCTTTTCTTCTTCTTCTTCCACTTCTATTTGCAGCCTTTTCTTTTGTGTGAGTGAGTGAAACGAACCAACCTCGATTTCGAGTTTCATGTTGGGGGAGAAGACAACTTTACTTTGGACAGCGTGCTGCGCCACCATGCTTTGCGTGTGCGCGGCTCTTCTTTTTCCCTCTTCTCTCGCGGGAGATTAAAACTTGCACGCAGGCGGGGGATATGGAACTTATAACCCCACCGCCGTGCAACGTGCTGATGCGCAAGGGATAAGTAGCAGGCATGACACGGGGCTTATATAGAGATCTTCGTTGTGGCGAAAACGGTCGGGTTGCATCATGGTCTGTCCATCCATGTTTTTTTTTTGCCAAGGTTGGTGCCCCTGAAATGCCAAGCTTTGTGGTCCAAGGCGGGCGTTCCTGGGCTCAGAGCTGACAACGGCGTGGGTTTGAGTTCTGATGCCATCATCCATGGCGACAAAAAAGTATGGGGTATATTTTTGCGAATGGCTTGGAATGGTCCATCTTTGTGAGACCTTAATTTTGAGACATTGATATCGAAATCCCCGAGGTTCCATATTCTTACCGCTGTCTGTGGCCGGAACGGGATGCCGAAACCCGGTGATACCTCACAAGGAGCCTCTGGGTTTAATCGGGAAATATTGCGTATACACGCGTACGCAGTCCGTAGCTAGACACGGATTAGCCGGGCTGGCGCACCTGGCTCGCCGTGGATGAGGCCGTTTGGTCAGTCATAGGGAGGGCGGTTCGGCCGGTCAATAGGAGTCCGTCGGCCGGGTCTTTGCATTTCTTCGTTTGTTTCGTGAAACGCTGTCTCGTGGTCCTGGTTGACTTTGAAGCGCCCAAGGCCAGCCAACCAAGTGGGAGCCTCGCTGGTCGCAGTCGTTGATTGAACAGACACAGTTAATACGTACCGTGTCTTACTGTATCAACTACTGTACATAAATGTGCCTGCCCATCGATCGCGAACTCAGCCTCCGTGGCTTGGCTTTGCTTGGCGACAGGGATAGCCCGGGATGAAGCGCCGTGGCTCTGCAGTGAGCCTTGGAAGCCACTGCAGAGTGGCTGCTCCAGGTCCCAATTGAGTCCTGTTCAGGGACCATCCACGATGGATTACATCAGTGCCGAAGCTGTGGGGTGCACCGTCGTGCGCACCCAAACGGGGTCCCGCGAGCAGCAGGGTGCCGGTCCCCGCTTTGGGAGGCTTAGCACTGCCCATCAAACTCGAACTCGCTCTGCTGGCAATCTCAAACCGAGCTGGGGGTTGGGGGTTGGTTCAGTACCTACGCCCCGTTCCCGAACGTTCCCGCTCGCTAGGAGGTTGTGTTGCGTTGCCAGTCTGAGCCCAGGGCAGGTTAGGTTTTCGGACTCTTCGGGGGGAGGGGTGGCGGTCTTTTGGGCGATCCAACATCGAAATTGAAATCGAAATACTCCCGTCAGTATCCAACGCACGTTGTACAGCATTTTCCGGCGGTCGCATCCACGTCCAACAACACGCCTCCTGTCCTGTTCCTGACCCTTCCGGCCTCGATCGCGACCTCGTCCGCACGGCACGGCTTCGCTGGCCGCCATATTCCCTCGACTCGCCCGCTTTGGCCAGCACAACATCGCTCCTTGTCTGCGGCGGTGCCCGACATTCCCGTTTCAGAATCCTGAGGTGTGCAAGTGCCGAGTTGAGGTGCTGCTGCGAGAAAAAAAAGAAATCCGGACAGTCGCCCATACACTGCAGGCCGCCACGACGCCCGCTCGTCTCCTGGGCCGCATGGGAAGCCGCCCGCCGTCTGAATAGGCTCACGAGCGCACAAGCCGGTGAAACGGTGGCGGCGAGGGACAACGGGAGCCCTGACCGCCCTTGACAAAAAGACCCCGTTGCGCCCTTGCAACGCTCTTCAAGGCATCCTCCCGCCAAGACCACGCCTCACGGTGCAGCGGCTGTTCGGCGCGCAGGAAGGAATTTGCTGATCACGAACTCGGTTGTCCTCGTGTGCTTTTGCCTCGCGTTCGCGCGCGCCGGCGCCGGCCATGAATTTCACATGCAACTCGACCCTGGAGGATCTTAGGAGTATGTTCCGCTGCCTCCCTGACTTCTGCAGCCCTAGACAGACAGCTGACTGACATGGCGCACCGCCTCCTCTCTAGTCCTCCCCGGATCCGAGAAGATCATCGTGGGCGACCTGAACTTCCACGAACTGGCCCTCATCATTGCCGCCGTGACGGCTGGCCTCGCCATCATCATGAGCCTCTATCTGATCATGATGCATGCCATGCACTACACCATGCCCCACGAGCAAAAACAGTACGTGCCTTACTCGTGCCGCTCATGCAGGCGCTTGGGTCGCATCTCCGTTCAGTGCTGACCCCGATCTTAGCATCATCCGCATCCTGTTCATGATCCCCGTCTACGCCACGTCGTCATACCTCTCCCTTCGCTACTACTGGCACGCCATATACTTCCAAGTCCTTAGCGACGCGTACGAGGCCTTTGCCATCTCGTCCTTCTTCTCGCTGCTATGCCACTACATCAAGCCCGACCTCCACGAGCAAAAAGACTATTTCCGCGACATGCAGCCCATAGTGCCGTGGGTATGGCCCCTCAACTGGTTCGCCAAATGCTGTGGCGGCGAGAGGGGCCCCTGGCGCACGCCGAGGAGCGGCCTCACTTGGTTCAACATCATCTGGATTGGAATATACCACTACTGCTTCATCCGCGTCGCCATGACCATATCGGCCGTCGGCTCGCAGTATTTCCACCGCTATTGCGAGAGCTCCAACAGCCCCGTGTTTGGCAAAATCTGGGTGAGTGACTGCCTTCCTGCCTGTCTTCTCGGCTGTGACCCCCCTCGAGCTTACCACTCTTTGTCCCAGATCACCACAATCAATGCCTTGGCTGTGACCATCGCCATGTATTGCGTTATCCAGTTTTATGTGCAGTTGCGCAACACGGAACAGCTGAAGCCCAACCAACCCTTCCTCAAGGTGTTGTCCATCAAGCTCGTCATTTTCCTCTCCTTCTGGCAGTCCACCGCCATCAGTCTCGGTACCAGCACGCTTAATCTGGTGCACCCCGGCGACGTGCTCGCCTATCCGGACATCAAAGTCGGCATTCCGTCACTGCTTCTCTGTGTCGAGATGGCCGCCTTCGCCGTCCTCCACCTCTGGGCCTTCCCCTGGCGAGTCTACAGCGCACGCGGGGGCGGCGCGAAGCAGGGCGGCTTTCTGGGCCTGCGCGCCCTTTGGGAGGCCGTCTTCATCTGGGATGTGGTCAAGGGCTTCGGCCGTGGCATGCGCTGGCTGTTCGTGGGTGTCAAGCACCGCCACATTGATGTTAGTTACCAAGCGGCGCGCAAAGACAGCACGACAGCAGTCAACATGGACGACCTGTCTCCGCCAGCCACGCACGGCGGCGGGAGCGAGGGTAAAGGCGGCAGCCCCTTTTACGCGGCCAACACGAGCTACGGCGGCGGCATAGGCATGTCGCAGAGCGCCGCCAGCAGCACGGCACATCTCCCCATCGCCCAGCAGTTCCTTGCCACCCGCTTCGGCGGCAACGGCAACCAGTCCCGCGACGAGCGCGCCGGCCTGATCCAAAACGCCCAGCCCTATTACCACCACGATCCCACCCCCTTCGACGGCCACGGCTCCCCCCCGAGCAACTGGCCCGTCCCCGACGCGCCGCTACCCCCGCCACAGCAGCTCTACTACAACGCGCGGCCGCCCACAGCGCCCGTCCCCTTTTACGAGGCCGGCGGCCGGCGCAACTCGCTGTCGACCGTCGACGAGGAGGCCCAGCTGCAGCCGCGCCCGCAAAGCTCGTCCCGGCAGCACTCGCGCAGCAACAGCGGCAGCAGACACTCCCGCAGCAACAGCGGGAACAGACACGGCGCCTACGACGACGACGCCGACTACAGCCGCATGTACAATGCCCAGCAGCCGCAGCCGCAGTCGAATCCGAGGAACTCCACACAGCTCAAGATCGGCAACGCGCTGTGGGGGCAGCGTGGACCGCCGCCGCCGGGGAGGTGACCCCGCGGGAGGGAGACGTAAGAAGTCGAGGCGAAATCTGGGATTTATGTTTACCTGCCTGCCGTGCATATATCCATCTTATCTATTGAAAGATTTCGGGGCGCATGTCTTGTATATACTGCTCTTCGTTGAAGCAGGGCCATGAAGTGAAATGATTCTGCTTTTATTTTCTAGGGCATACTTTTGGGGGGACGGGGGGGCTGGCTGGCTGGGGATAATGGGTTGGGAGCATTGCGTTGCGTTGCGTTGCGTTGCGTTGTGTGGTGGATGCTTTGGGGGTCTTGCTCTTTTTATTTTCCCCTTCCTTTTAATTTCAATCTTCGAATCAGTTCTGTTCTCTCTTGACTTGATTCCGCATCTCTTCACCCGTCATATGTAGATGAGATGGAATTATCACATCTACGGTGAGGTGCCTACTGATCTGTCTAAAGAGTTATAACAGCATGCATTGTGTCGTCTTGTCCCGCGCTATTCCCGGGGTAATTTACCCGTGTAGGATACATGGTAAGACGTAGGCAGGCATGCCGTAGGGGAAAAAAGCATTGAAACGCCGCTGTTTGCTTCCTCGAAAGTGAAGCGAATATGCTCTGACTGGCTTCAATCCATCTAGTGTCAGAGTTGCAATATCAGACTTTCAACATCAGATTTGCAATACCCGTGATTTTGCTGTACTCGACTTCGGTCAGAATCTGGGACAAAACAAAGGTCCACTACTCTCCCATGTGTATCGTAATGTTCTTCGTCCTGCGTTCAAAAGGTACTTGTTTGTTTGCGTCTTTTATTAGTTAGTTAGTTTCTCAAATCTATTGAGGAACGAACTTGCACAGAATGGAAACCATATCTAGCATCGACTCGTTTATTCACTTATTCCTTATCACCCAGTAAACTTCACTCATGCGGTTTTCCAACGACAGTACAACACCACTCCAGACGAGAAAGAACTGAAGGAGAAGCGAAGCACAGTCGAGGTTCCCACTTCATGACCTGTACTCACCTAGATTAACCTCCGCGTCAGAGGCAGTAGAGCCCTGAATAATAGCAATGCAGCAAGGTAAGGTACTTGTATTTATTTACAAGTTAACAGCGTTATAGACGAGATAGCTGCAGTGCCACGCTGCATCGTCTCATTGACCGTCGCCGGAAACGAGACCACCCGATCCCAGTCCGCCACTACAACATGCAGACACCCCGGCTTTTTCGGACTGGAATACTACAAGCTGGTTCACAAGCTAGTCTATAAGCCCACCACACACTCACCAAGACGCCCCAGGTCCAGATAGCAATAGCATAATAACCTCACAACCCATCATCATCGTCGCCATTGCCGCGGTCGCCATCACGGTCTCCCGCGTCCGCCGCAAACCAGGTGCCAAAGTCCAGCTTCATGAGCAGCCTGTCGACACCGCCGACGCGGCGGGGGATATACCGGCCGCCGCCGCCACCGGAAGTGCCCCACAAGTCGCTATCATTATCTTCCTCGTCCTCTTCCGCCTCTATACCGACGCCGGCGACGGCACCGCTCCGACTCTTCCCCAGGAGCAGCCCCAGAACTCCGTCCCGGCCTTCGCTGCCGCCCGCGGCCTCGATGCGGCGCAGCTCGGCGACGAGCCCCTCGATGCCGCGGCGGACGCGCGCCTCTACGCCGCGCAGGTCGGCCGTGACCTCGCGCTCTTCGCGGGCGAGATCGACAAAGGCGTCGACGACGCCGACGTCGGCCTCGAGGTCGGCCGAGTTCCAGACGGCGTGCAGGCGGTGCACGAGGGCGACGAGGTGGTCGATGTGCACGAGCACGTCGTACAGGGGCTGCGTGAAGGAGGGGTGGGCGAGCAGGAGGCGCGCGACGACCGTGCGCAGGTAGAGGCGGTGGGCGGTGGCGAGCGTCTGCGGGTCGTGGGGGTGGTGGCGCTTGGCAGCAGTGGCGAGCTGAGTCGATGATGACGACGCTACCGGAGGGTCAGCGGTAGCGAACCAGATATCCTCGTTATCTTCCTGACGAGACGGCGGGGCTGGCTGTAGTTTTGTTTTTTGAGCCGGCAAGAAATCATCTTGTCGCTGCTCGTCCTCGCCTGTCGTGAGCCAGCGGTGGAAGCCGTCCGTGAGCACTGCGACGATCTCGGTCTGCAGGTAACCCTCGGTCTCTCCCAGGAAGAAAATGGCCGCGCTGGCCGTCGCCCAGGCATTACGCAGGATATTCGCCCGCGCGTCGTGTCGATGCCGCAATAGGCGCGTCTTCTCTCGACCGCCGCGCGTGCTAGCATAAGGCGGGCTAGGAGAAGCAGGGTGGTGCCGGCGGAGCGACGAGATTTTCCACAAGTCTGTCAACCGAAGGTGAGCCCGGCGTAGGGACAGCAGATACGAGTTAATGGCAGTATAGGTCTGGAGGTCAGACTGGCTGAGAAACAGATCGAGCGGAGAGGGGACCTGCAGGGTTAAAACGACAGGGACCGAGAACAAGAGGTTGCGGAAGGGGGTAGAGGACGCGATCGAGGTAAGGCCCCCTTCGGCAGCGGCGGATGTCATGGCCGCCGAGGTAGACCCTGACTTGGCCAGCGTCAGGCGCAACAAATCTCTCGCCAGCTCGACGCCCTCGTCGTCATCGGCGTGGTTGCCTTGCATGGACCCCATAGCGGCCCAAGTCCTCGCGAGAACGGCAGCCACTTCGCCCTCCTTCACCACGACGGTCCCGAGGACATCCCGCTTCTCGTAGGCAAGGTTTTCTGCCCGCCTCCACCGGCTCCGGATCTTCTCTTCGGCCTGCTGGATGAGAGCCATGGCAAACTCGCCCCGCCGCAGAAGAAAAAAGTCACGGAGGAGCTGCAGCGCCTCGACGACTTTGGTGATAGGCAGGAGCCGCTGCAGTGTTGTCCTCGAGAGGAAGTGCCGGATATCGATTATGGCCCTGGAGAAGCTGGCCGAATCGAGGGGGTGGCTAAGGGCGGCTAGCTGCTTGAGCTGCGTCGACAGGTGGTCGGTCCCGCGGAAGCGAGAGTCTCCCATGCTCCTCTCGCGAATCTGGTTCAGTGACCTCCCTATGAACAGCATAGACGCCGCAGTAGAGGGCGTGACGAACGCCGGTAATAGACTTGGCACAGAGACGTACTCCTAGCAAATCGTTAACAACAAGCACAATGAGTCTGCGGGACAATAAATGCTACTCCCCCCTCCATGCGCGACAGCCGTACCTCTGCACTATCTTTGGACCGCTGCACGAAGAAGTCTTCTGCGCCAAAGGTGGGCAGCTTCCCGTACAAGATCCACGCCGACACCTGCTTGAGCCAGGCCGACTCGGCGACGGCGACCAAGCTCGTAGCCGTCTCTTCGACATCCATGTAGCCCGTCTGCAGCTCAGCGCGCAGGCGGTCCATAACCCTTGCGCCGGTGCAAGAGGAGGATGACGAAGACGAAGAAGAAGAGGGACCCGTGCCGGCCTTGGCCTTTGACGGCGAGGGTCCGGGTCCGGAGCGCAGCATGAACTGGACCAGGTCCCACAGCCACTCCATGCGCCTCGTCCAGCCGTCGAACTCGGCCACGACGGCCGTCAGGGGCACAATATTGTGGGCGCCGACCAGGGCGGCATCCTTGCGCAGGATGGTGTTCTCGACCTGTAGCACCTTGCGCTGGAAGGCGGCGAGGTGGATCGAGTCGACGGCGGCGGCCACGGCGCGGCAGATGATGGAGGGGTGCTCCGTAGCTATCTGGGCGGCGAAGCTGATGAGCTTGACGTGCAGGTCGCCGAGGTGTGCGAGAGAGGCGAGGAGGGCGCGCTCAGGAGGCGAGACGACGCTGCTGTTGCTGTTGCTGTCGCCGAGCGCGCCGCCATGGCCGGCAGAGGCGCCGGGCGCTCGGAGCAGGGGGGACGGGTGTCCGGAGAGGGAAAGGAGGATTTCGTGGAGCATGTCGGCCGGGGCGAGCTGGCCGCAGATAAACAGAGTCAACCAATCGATCAATCAATCATGTTCGCAGTACTTTACAGACCTGCGCTCACCTTGTCTTGACCTCATGCACGGGCTGTTCCCGTGGTGGTGGTTGTCGACGGCTGCCCAAGTCTTGGAGAAGCAATATCAGGGTTCCAAGAAGCTCGAAGCGGCAGCACATGGACGCAATGGAATGGCAAGCGGGCGCGGCGGCAGCTTATAGCTATGATTATTCGTAGATTTGACTGCGCATACACTTGGGTGCAAGTCGGGGAAATCGGGAGACGAGAGAGAAACGAAGCAGAAAAAAGATTATTTCAAGTAGCTGTTGATGCAAGCAACCAGCGGCAATGTTGGTTGGCTAAACCGCCCGAGTCATCGTCATTTCATGATATTATTCACAGCTCGGACGAGCGAGCTTGCTGCCCAGAATTTTTGGCGCAGCAACTTGAAGTAAAGTCACCAAATCGAGTTACTTCTTGGTAAGATGGAAGTCGTGGCTGAAGTTGTTGCCGGTCGTAGCTGCCGTCGCGACAGCCAACAATGGAAGTATCAGCGGGATGGTTTCAAAGGGCGAGTGCGTGCGGTGCGTTGTCGTTTGGTGTGTGCCCCTCTGTGACGCGCCCTATGCCCCCCGCTTTCTCCACGACGCGTCAAAGATTTAGGCTTTCTCACGCTGTGCAGCAGTCTGTAGTCACATGACGACATCGCCGCCGCCTTGAAGCATTTAAACTCCCGAGACTTCCATCTGACTTATTCCTTCCCGTCAGGATTTTCCACACAATAAGGTACCTTGGGTAGGCCTCAACCTCGATGTACCGCAAAGGGAAAGCCCGAGACAAGACTCGCTCATATATTGTCACCATCTTTCGTTTTATAGCCGCAGCGGCCAAGGCCAATCTAATCAATCTATCGGACATGAAAGAGGAAAATATGAAACCAAAAGATCATTATAAAATTACAATGAATACCACGATCCCACTTAAGGGGCGTTTGGGGGTTGGTTAATAAGTAGACGCGAAATATCAACCAGGGGAAAGGGGGGAAAAAGTAAACAAAATCACAGCACTTGCACCCTGCTTGCGATTTTCCATCCAAAATTGCCTTGATCGCTTGCCACACACCCAAACACGCACACACTCACACAGGAAAACACCCAAGGTTAGCGGTTCAAGCCAGGCGACAAGGCGCTTGCCGGTTGCTTGCCGTCGGCGACGCTCATGGAGCCGACCGACTGGTTCTCGATAGTGGTCTTCTTCTCAAGACCGTCAGGGTCATTCACGTTGACGACGCCGCCGTCGCCTCCGCCGACAATCACATCCTGCCCGCTGACGGTGCGGCCCACCACCATGCCCTTGGCGACGCTCTTTAGGATGGCCCGCCGCGACACGCCCGTAACGTCGATGTAGACGAGGCCCACGTTCTTGACCCCGCCGCCAACACTCCGCGACACGTCGCCGGCTTCGGGGCCCCACTTGTGCTCCACCACCGTCGTGGCGGCCTCCGACGTCGACGACAGCAAGTGCCGGCCAGCCTGCTCCACCCCGTCCATGACGGTTGAAAAGGCCATCATGCTCTTGTTGAGCAGGCCGGGCTTGTACGTCTCGAGCGGCTTGCCGTCGGGGCCGAAGCCCTTGGAAGAGCCCGCCTTCTTGGCGTGGCCCCCGAGCGAGGCCCCGACATTCTGCGCCACCCTGCCGATCTGGCCCACCGTCTTGGCCGACAGCTGGGCTGCTCCGCCCGTGAATGTGCTGATGCGGCGGATGTGGTCCTTGGTACTGGGCTTGAACGTGACGGGCTTGGAGTTGGGCGTCGTCTTCTTTGTGAAGTTGTCGGCTTGGCCCTGGAGGAGTTTGGAGACCATATCCGACCCTGTTATTATCAAGCGCGATGCTGCCGATGCGTTGGATACCAGGAACGACTTCTTATAGGCCGGGTGTAACTCCGCCTCGACCATATCCGCCGACACAGGCGCGATATCGATTTTTTGGCCGCCATCGGATGGAAACGTGATCTCAACAGGGTCTGAAAAACTCGCTGTTAGGATATGATTCAAATCTCAGGGGCGATGATGACCTAAGGACAATGGCTGTGGGGAAGGGGTTCTTCTTACCTTTGGATCCGGGCTTCAACTTCTCGTGCTCGATAAGCTGGTAGCCATCTGCTAGCTCTCCGATGACACTTCCGTCCTCTTCATCAACGAGCACAATCTGGCCGGGTGCGCCCTTGGCACTCTGGCTCCCTCGCGCATACGCCTCGCCTGGCTTGAAGTCGGCGGGGTTGTATGCGGGTAGCTCCTCCCCGGCCGCGGCGGCTGCTTTGGACGCCAAGGTCGGCGAGCGACTCCCACTCTTGGAATGCCCTGCCGATTTGGAACTCTGTCCGGTCCTGGGCGGCGGAGACCGCTCTAGGAAGGCAGTACATTGCGCCAAGATGGTCTCGAACGTATCTACATCCTCCTGGATCGACTTGCGGCTCTCGATGCTAGGAAACTCTATTCTCGTGAAGGCGCCGCTGTCTGGGCCAAGGTCCCAGCGCGGGATGAGGTAGCTTCTGGGCGGCTGGTGGTAGATCTGCGTCGTGGCAGGGAGCGGGAGGTCGAGCTCTGGAGGCAGGTGGAGGTGAAGATAGAAGTCCTCTTCAACGCCGCCGGCCTCGGGGCTGATAGACGGATCGGCAAAGATGGAGCTCGTCGGGACCATCAACAGCGAGAGTGTCTGTGGGCCGCCGGGGGTGAGGGGTTCCTCCTTGCCGTTGGCAATGTGGTATGCCGAGACGCCGTTGATGGCGTACAACAGCTTGGGATCCTGTGTGCGGGGTGGCGCGCCGTCTGTTAGTGCTAGTTCAACCACGAGATTTTTGCCTTGTTATACAGCGCGCAACTTACATTGAATCCCGAAGACATTGTCGCGGAGTTGGATTGTGTTCCTGCCGCACAAATGGACGGACGGTTGTGTTGCAGCTAGATAGCAGAGAGGTGGACAAAAAGAAAGAGGGAAATAGAGAGAAATAGAAGGAGAAAGTGGCGAGGTCGAGGTGGGCCGCCGAAAAGGCAATGTAGGTAACCTGAAAGAACTAGGAGTTGCGCCGCACAATCTTAGCCTCTACCGCAAATGCGCCCAACCTAGTGCGGGGACGTTTGAGATGGAGAATGGATCTTTCTTATTATAGACACACCTGGGAGCGATATGGGGCTCTAGATGTCGAATGCTAGGTTTAGCTGGTTGGAGATTGGGCAGGAGGCTTGCAATCCCAACAGGTATGTGTACAATGAGGGATGGGAGGGGGCGGCGGGCGAAGCGCGGGGTCGTTCTTGTTCCTTGGTGTTGGAGTTGATCAAAATAGCATCTGGAAAACACCCCGCGGCCTTGGTAGGCGCTTAAAGCGCAGACCTGTGTGGCGGCCTCTGGCCTAAAGCGACGTCATTGGGTGCGCCCGCAAGTGCAAACAAGGCGGGCAACCTTAACCTGATCCGCCTGGCATCCAGACCTTTTGCAACTCCATCGCGGATAGGGTTTGGACAGCCTTCTATTCATCCACACCTAAAAGGTATTTCATCATGCAGCATGGAAATCTAGGCTGAGGTGGTCAGTAGGAACCCGGAATTGAGGATTGAACTGCGTGGGTGGCCCGAAACGCGCGACAAACCTTGTCGGTCTACCGAGTGCCTCAGGTAAGGTAGGAAGGAACCTCTGAGATCGGGTAGGTATCCCGGAACGCCCTGAGAAGGTCGGGTGCAATTCATAAACTTTGGTGAGTTTACCAACTTCAATATTATATGATACTGGCATGGGATGGATTGAGGGCCCGACTTCCATTCCATCTCTTATTTGAGGTATTCGCAGCTATTGAATTGCATGTTCTAGACTTCTGGTGTTGGTCGAAGTGCCGCCGGGCCTTACATACGTGGGCGCTGCCGACGGGCCGGCTCTGTCACCCCAATTCTGGCCCCCTTTCAGGTTCTCCAGGTTGCTCGCGTCATCCAGCCTCCGGGTGGTTTTTTTTGGCGTCAACTCCCGGGTCTGTCAGTGCCGGGGCCACGATACAAATGTGCATGGGTTCGTTTCCTGGGGGGATGTCACTTGTTTGGTCTGTGTCAAGCTGCACGAGTCACCTCACCAGACAGGCAGGCCTTCTCCGTGTGCAGTGTGCACCCACTTTTGCAGCCTGGAAAAAGCTACAATTATTCCGTGAAGGGACCACAACTGGGAACATTTGTACGTACATGTACATAACTAAGGTACTGTACATACAATATTCCTTACAATTGCGTATACAACTGGAGGTACGGATACCTTTGGTAGCACCTTCACTGCCCGGATAGCTCCCCCGTATCCCGTACCGAGTATCCGTAACTCGCAAACAATCATGTCGCGTCCCGTATGTCCCGCAGCGGCTGATTGCGCATTTGCAGATCCGTGAACAGACGTGGCGGGGATGTCGTTGATGAGTGGTGCGGTTGTCCGTCCGGCAAGACAGAAGGACGGGCTTTGGCGTCATGATGAACATGACCAACCCTCCCTACCCCTTGTCCAGTTACACATGTGCGAGATAGCCTACTGACTTTGCTTGATGCCGTGTCCGGACTAGAGAGAGTCGGTTCGTGTCAAGTTTTCGGCCATTCTCGTGGGGTGGGCACCGCATTCGGATTCGGGCAGGCAGCCAGCGCGGCTTATTAAGAGTGCAGGATGTGTGTGGGTTGAGACTTGCGGGTGAGACGGGTAGGAACGAAACCGGCGAGAAGCCGAGAACAAATACAATCCAGCAACGGCATATGAAAAAAAATGAAAAAAGAAAGACGCCGAGGAGGAGAAAAAAAGGCGCAACTTCTCCAGCCTCCATCCCATTGATCGAGATTCACGGAGTTACGCCGCCGGGCAACGGATGAAAAGTTGTCATCATTCCGAGATTGTCTCCAAACCTCGCTGAACTTTCAGCCGACAACGATGAGATGTATTCGTACGAAAACAAGATGTTCTGTACGAATACACATACGTGAATCAAACCCAAATAACTCTCGTGCTGCTGTTTGTTGCCGCCGGGTGTGTCGTTCGCCGACATCAAGGGCTGGATGGCCCGTAAATGGAAACAACGCAGCGCGAGCCGGGATGCATCATCAAACCATCATCCTTCCTATCCGAGGTTTCTGGTCGGGCACCTCAAATGTGGATCACTGATCACTGCAGCCGAGTGGCTGCAGCACTTCCCGATTCGGCTTCCGTTCTGTTGCGGCACGACTCAGGGGGTGACGTTGCTGATCGTTGCGGAGACCCGTTCCCGCAGTTTAGTGGTACGCCAGCTTTTCTGACAAACCTGCTGGCCCAGACATTGCACTGTATCAACAATACCCTAAACCAGTAGATGTGCAAGTCATAACCCGTCCTACTTAGTAATTCGGTATGCGCGAAGGGCTCGGCAGGACGGGAATCCTAAAGAACAACTGAAATTGGCCAGGTATCCGTAACTAAGCAGAAAAGGCGATCGAGATGATGACCAGCCTCGCCCATGGAATCTGGAAAGAGAAATTGGGTGAGCTCATTACCGTAGATGCTTTCGGGTAGGAAGGCAGGCAGGCTGGCCGACCAACGCCCCAACTCGGTTAGGGCGGGTTCAGTTACACGGGCAGCAACTTCATGACCTGCCCGACAACCCCCGGGCCGTTAGCGTTGCATCGATTCGCAGAGTCCCCAATCCCTGCCTGAGGTACATGTACATACTGTACCGTACCTGACCTTCCACTACGGAGTCCTCCCGTTCACTTCAATACTATGTAAGCGATCCTCAGATGGGCCTACTGCTGCTGCAAGACTTAGTGTGGCCGCCTGGAGTGGCCGCCTTGAGGACGAGACGGTGGTTTTCCTTTGTGCTACCGCCAGGAAGCCCAATATTGAATCCTTCCGCGGCTACTGTGCCCGAAGAGCTGGCCTTCGAAGTTCTGGAAGGCGACAACCTCACGGCTCATCCTTCTCTGTAAGCGCGTCCGCCGTGCTGGGTGCTGGGTGTTGGAGCGCGACAACCCCCATTGGAAGGTGACGTGTGACGGGGGTACAGAGACATGGGGGATGTCCGCATTTGTTGGTTTGACCTTTTTCCCGCGCAACCAGCGTACAGCTCCCAATGGAAAGTGTTTTCTACCTTTGGGTCAGTTCCAGGTTGTGATGTTCGGTGCAGCCTCTCGAGTGGAGGGTACTGTACGGATTCGGATTGCAAAACCCGGTGCGACTTGGATATGAAGTATGGAATCACGGATATGGAGTAGGTGTGCATGTAAGACATGGCTCGCGCGCAAATTCGCTCACCAACAAGACACCACCCACCCTCTCGCAGTCTTTTGACAAGAGACAAAAAAATCCAGAGAGGGCCAGCCAGCCAGCCTGCCTGCCTGCCTGCCTGCCTGCCAGCCGCCGGGAAGGGGATGCCGCTCTTGTTCCGGCTGTCTACCCCCGTCCGTGGTTGGTCAGTTGGTCCCCGAGGGCGTTTCTAGGCGGGAACGGGGGTGGCCCGAAAGCGAGCTGCCGTGCTCGCCCTCGCTCTCCATGGCATCCGGTTCGCAAATCCTTCCCACGCCCCAGCGTGGGGTGAGGCCCTTGGCCCTGGTGCCCGCGGTGCCCGCGGTGCCCAGTCCTAGCGGCCCGTTGCTGAGGCCTGGTTCACCAATCCGGGAGAAACTCGGAGGGAAAATCCGACATGAGAGACATTGAAATTTGCCCTGCTTGCCGGTTACCGCTGGGATTGATGCTGGCTGGAGGTCGGGCTTGTTGGCTCCTGTTGGCGCTGTTGGTGCTAGATCTCAGTCGCAGTGGCAGTCGCAGTCGCGGTTGCGGTTGCAGTTGCCGGCAAACTGCGGCGCATTTCTGAGGCCTCGATGTTTCTACCACCTATGAACCTAAGGTAAGGCTTGGGACCGATTGGACGAGGTCCTCTAGGTTCGGTTGTGAAGTTGGGATGGATCCCGTACTGCGTAGTGGTGAGGTTTGGAAAGGTACGGTAGGTAAGGTACCTTAAAAGGCACAAAGGTGGCTCCGATCGTGGCCGGGCTGCCAGAAGAGAACCTGCCCTGTCCTGAGAGGTTCAACTCCAATGGAAGGAACTAAGGTTTCCCGTCTCCGTAGCGGGCTCGTCTGCCGGACCTCTGAGAACGGCGCCAAGACGCCATTGGACCAATACTAGTAATCATTATTGCGCCCATTGCATCCAGGACCAGCAGCAGCGACTGGCCCGACCGACCCAATGAGGTTATCCGTCCTGCCTTGGCCTTCCACGGACCCGTCGCCGTCGCCGTCCTTTGTCGTCTTTTCGACAAATCCACCTTCCATTCTCCCCTCGGTCCTCGTCTGAGCCTCCCGAGTCTCGGCACTGCGTGACAGCTGCTGCGCAAGGCAACTTAAGCTCGATTTGCCGTCTTCCCGTACGTTCCCACTGGGGATATCCTTCTGCTGTCCTCCTGCCGGCAATTACTTTCGCGGGATAGCATACGTTTCTGTGTTGCTATTCTTTCTTACAGTTGGTCCTGTCGGTTTTTACGGAGATTTTTTTTTTTTAAATTACTTTTCCCGCCGACTTTTTGTGTCGAGCGGGCCGAGCAGCTTGAGGTGCCCTGGTCTTGTCCTTTGCCCACTCCCCTCCCCTCCCCCTGTCCGTCCTGTGCTCTGCAGCCGACCCTAGCCCCTCGCAGCAGCTTCGACGGTGGTCCACGGTCCACTAGTTCACTAGCTCGAGTTATTTGGGACAGTCTGTGCAGAGCGATCAGCACTGCACCAACAGCCGACGACGGGGTTCCAGCTCCAGCTTCAGCTCCAGCTCCCGCTCCCGCTCCCGCTCCCGTGCTCGACCTCCAGCCTCAACTGCCATCTCGACTTGGTACTGTTTTGTACCACCAGCCTACTCTCCGACCCATCTACCCAAGCTGCCTCCCCAAGGGCAATTGCACGAGGCATCACGACCCCGCCGGATCCCCCCAGTTCTTTCAGACAATACAAGACGAGCTTCCATCCCATCCCCACGCACTCACACGCCCACGCACGCTACGCCTCAGCCGACGGGGTCGGGCCCATCTGGAACTACACTTGTATAGCCGCATAGCGAGATAAATTCGCCGCCGCCGCCGCTGCCGCCCTCGCCGCCCTCCGTCCCGTCTTGGTAAACCGTCCTCTGTGTCTCGACAGGGCAGCAGCTGGCCGCGCCGTCCACCTCGCCTGTCAAGCCTTCGTGCCCGCCTACTCCGTCGGGCTCCCGCTCCCTCCCGGCGCGCAAAGTAGAGAGAGTATCGGCTGCCTGCATCTCACTGTAGATGCTGTCACACATCCCACGTTGTGCAAACACCTGCCTGCCCGCCCACCTCTGCGAGCATAGCATACGCAGCAGCACACTACTGCAGTTGCAATAGCCTGCTCGTCTGCTAACCCTCCCCCGCTCGGTCTGTCTAGGCCTGGTCCGCTGTCTGTGTCTTTGCCTTGTGCGGAGCCGTAGCCTTCGTTGCACCTGCCCTCCGTTGCAGACGTGCTCGTATTTACACGCACCAGCCCCTTCGTTGGCTGTGAGCCAGTGGACACAGGGACAAAGAGAGAACCGAGCGCGCGAGAACAGGCGTGAGAACAAGAGGCCCGCCTAGTCTCGGACCAACGTCGCTTCCCCGAGCGAAAAGGCCCTGTCTCGCTCGGCCCTGCGTTGCGCTGTGCTGCGGCACGCCAAGCTCCGACAATCTGCACCACATCGACAGGGTCTCGGCACCGCGAGACCCCAACCGTCGCCACGATAGCTTCCCAACTACGCATCCAGTCCATTCTCTCCCCTGCCGACCCGTCGGACGCTGATGAGACGCCCTCGACATCGTCGGCTACCTCGCACTCGACCGCAAAGCGCAAGTTCCAGGACGCCTTTGCCGCAGCCGCGCCCACCTCTGCCGGTGACGCGCCTGCTGCTGAGCCCCCGGACTCGCCCTATACGCCCAGCGAGCGGCGGCCCAGCGACCGGGTACCCATCGAGCGGCTGCATAGCATCCGACAGCCCCTGCCGCACAGCCCGCCGCGCCCTGCCGCTGCGGTTCCTGCCGGCCGTGGCCCTGCCCTGTCCCCCGACGATGACAGCAGGCCGGCCCCGGCCCCGGCCCCGGCCATGACTGAAGGCAGCCCCGGCAGCCCCGGGGCTGCCGACGCCAAGAAGGGCGTACTCAAGCGCGCCCCGTTGCGGTCCAGTATTGCTTGCATTCGCTGCCGCAAGTCCAAGATTAAGTGCAACAATACGGGCAGCGACGCGCCCTGTGAGACGTGCATACGTAATGGCAAGGAGTGCACCTATCCCGAACCCGCCACTATAACCCCTAAGCGTCCCGAGCCCCCGGCTGGGATCAAGACGGAGCCTGGCTCGGAGCGCAAGCGTCTAAGACGTATCGACGACATTACCAAGCTTGACGGCGCCGTCCCCGCCGCTGTATTTGCCGAAGAGGTGCTCTCGGCTCCCTATCTCTCCGAGACGCTGTGGTCCCAGATTTTCGACATCTACAGGCTCCACTTTGCCACGGAACTGCCCTTTTTGCACCTGGCCACTCTCAAGGAGAAAATGGGCAGCAAGTTCCGCGCCAAGCAGAGCGACACGTCACCCGCGATCAACCTGGTGCTGTTGGGTATCCTGACCCTGACTGCCCGCTTTCACTCGACACTCGTGTCGTACGTCACCACGCCGCGGACCGCGGCCCCTGCCCAGTCGGGCGGCCCGCACAAGCTGCAGCCCGTCAAGCCCGGCCAGGACGGCCACGCCGCGTCCGAATATTATGCTGAGGTGCTCACCAAGGCCCTTGGCCCCTTGCGCATATGCATGTCGGAGGCGTCGGTCGAGCGCGTTCAGGCGTTCCTGATGCTCGGCCTCTACGAGTGGACTCAAGCGCGCCCCAAGACAGGCGGCTTGGGCGCGTGGATGTACGTCGGCTTCGCCATCCGCTTAGCTCAAGCGATGAGTCTCGGCGATGGTGACAAAGAGGTGACCAAGCCGTTCCACAGACGGCCCATTGGTCCCCCACCCAAGAAGAAGGCATTGGAGCCTCAGATGATTATTGCCCGGGAGATTAGGAGACGCTCCATGTTTAGCTGTATGATCATGGACCGGCTGCTCGGTTGCGGCAAGGGACGTGTATCGACGATAAACGCCGACGACCTAAAGATTCAGCTGCCTTGCTCCGAGGTCGACTTTGACCTTTCGCACGACGTCTACACGGGGTTCTTGAATTCCACCCCCGAGGATGTCGAACGGGCACTCCCCAATGACAACGTTCTTTCGCGGTTCGTGCGGCTGATCAACATTTGGGGCGAAATCTCAAAGTGGAGCTTTGCTGGCGGCCGTTTTACCGAGCACCATGCGCCGTGGAACAAAGAGTCGACTTTTTTCCAGCTGAGGAAGAAACTCGACGCGTATTACGAAGAGCTGCCCCCGCTGTTCCAGTGGTCGCCGAGCAACTACTACAAGCACGAAAACCACCACGCCAGCAGTACTTATGTGTCTCTCCACATGCTTAGCGCCGTGTGTAGGATCATGCTCCATCGCGAGTACATCCCTTTTATCCCCATCCGCTGCGACAAGCCTATCGGGCCGCTCGACGAGCCCACGTTTCCTCAAGGCGACGAGCCGCCAGGCTTCTGGGAAGACAGTGCCGAAGAGGTCTTCGTCGCAGCCAGGGATATTGTCGACCTCATCGACATCACTAGGGACAAGCTGCCAATTTCGGCGCTCGTCGTGTTCGCAGTCTGGACGGCGGCCTTCGTTGGCATCTACACCATCTGGTTCCCGCACATGGACACCAGGCGCCACATGCTCCCCTCGGATGAAGATGTCGGCGCCAATTGCGAGATGGACGTAATCAAGCACGGCCCTACCAGCGTGACGTACAAGACGCTCAATCAAATGTCGGTCTGGCTCAGGATGGCCGAGACATACTCCAACTACTTCCGGGAGATGGTGACCTTTTATGACAAAGTTAAGCAGGACTACGAGAAGTTCACAGGCAAGGCCTTGTTCAACACGGCCAACGAAAGGGTTGTTAGTGTCGGCCTGGGAGGTGGCGGGCTCGAGGAGTGGAGGGAAGAAAACAGCAAGATTGTCAACAATGGCGAGATCCTGACCACCGACGAGGACAGGCACAGCTTCTCGCGCGACAGCACCATTGAACCCGGATCATCGGTCGGCCCTGATAGCGGCTATCCTACCGACACCAAGACCCCAGTTTCCACGTCGCTAGGATTTACGCCCATCAACGGCGCTCATCCGCACAGTCAGCAGTATCCCTCGCAGCAGCAAGACTCTGCCATGGGAGGAGATAGCCGTGCCGACGGCCTGCCCTCAGCAGTCAGCGAATCGTCGACGAATTGGCGCTTCGCGCAACCGCCACCGCCCAGCCAGTCCCAGCACCAGCATTCACCATCGCACTCGTCGTCGTACGCCATGCCCAGCCCTCAGCTCGCGCACGCCCCAGCGGCGCTAACAGCGACAACGCCCCCAGCCTCTGGAATCCCCAACCTGCCCCGCTACGGTCAGATCGCCGAGGTCGCCGACTATCTCACTCAGAATGAGTGCCTGCCGTGGGCCAACGCGCCCGGCAGCGTCGGCCAGTTTGCCCTCGGGGCCGAGGAGTCGTCACTCGCCGAGAGCGGTAATGTGTTCTGGGGCGCTGACCCTGCTGCTGCCAAGGGGAAGTAGGTCGGATTGGATGTGTAGCGTGCGTTTATCTATCTCGAGCGCTGCACGCCACGATGGCTTATTTCTTGGTTTGGTGCGGGTTTGGAGGGGGAAGGTCTAGATGGTTTATGATGCTCCGAAGACCAGTCACAAGTTTGTGCAATTGTGCCAGCCAATTTCCGCCGGTTTTCTTTTCACTATTTTCTTGCTCCAAAATAATTTCTCGTTTCTTGTTTAGGTTCTTTTTCGTTTGTTCATTCCCCTGATTGCCTCGTGTGTGTTTAGCGAAAGAGAGACCGAGCGAGATATGAAAAGAGAGGAAGGAAGACAGAGACAGAATGTGTGCGGAAGAGACGAGAGACATCTTTTTTGCTTCACTTTATTTTCCCTTTTATAACTGGGGTTTTATCTGGCCATTGATCCTCTTCTGGGCCTTTTCTTTTCCATGCCATGGCCAGTCCTTTTACCATTATTGGACTTTGTCTCATCTTTCGATTCTAATTCCCCATTTCTGTTCCTGGTTCCCCCTTTTTGGCTTCTCACGGCGGACATGTTTGTCTGCTGCTGCTGCAAGCTGGATGCTACTGACTGCTACTGGTTGCGATTTGTCTTTTTACCCCTTCCTGATGGCAGGAGTAAGCGGGCAATGGGATCGAGGGGTGTGTCGGCGGGTTGGTTGGTCGATGGGGCACTTGCCTGCATGCGATCCACGCTGCCCACAGACCTAGGTACCGACCTATCCTGCTTTTTTGTGTGTTAGTTGTGCCGGCAGGTATTTGATGGCGGCTTTGGTCGTTTGCTTAGTTGGCGGTTAGGATGGATGGACACATAGATAGGTAAACAGCTGAGTTGAGTAGCCGTCGTTCTTGGAGGTGGAAAGAGAATATGACAGGCGAAAGGAGGCGAAGGAAGGTTGACAGAGAGCACATGATGATGACGAAACAGAAAAAGTGAAAATACCATCTGCATTCTTATCATTTTTCTTGTCGTCTACTTTGCTAGCTTGGCTTTGACTCTTTGTGGTTTTGTTATTATGGTTGAAACGACAACGACTACACGTGCATGCCCCATGGAGCAGGTTCCCTCTGACCGGGCCGCCGGAAACCCACCAGATCTCGGCTCGCGGCCCATTTGTTGACACGCGGTAGCCTCCGTCGGTTGGCAAGGTAGGTAGCTTGCCGACGGACGGGGCAGCCCAAGGCGCGGGCAGTGTGCACGACACTGTACGGGCACCAGGGCAGTCCAGTCGGCGGCGTGGCGGGCGCGGGCGCAGGCGGCGCGGCCAGAGCCTTGGAATGACTGATTTGTTTCAAACTGGGCCCAACAAACCAACCCGACCGTAGTTTTAATGGTTAAAATCATCTCTCACACACAGACCGACAGACACGCGACACACACCTGGCTGTACCATCGGATTCCAGACTGTCGGTCAGCCTTTTGGACCTTGGATGATCCGTCTCTGCACCCGTAAATGGATGGATTGGCCAAGGTGGGGAGGGTTAGCTTTGGCTGGGTTCGGGGAGCCATGAATGCGCTCCGTCAATCCATGACGTTCGGGGGTAGGTGTAACAAGGAAACTGAGAGGTTTACGCGTACCCCCCTCTAGCGGTCGGGTTGCGTGGTGATTGGGTGCAGCTCACTCGCTTGCCTGTGACGGAGGACGGGAGGGTGACAATGGGGTTTTCTTCCCAAACTCTACTGGCCTTACATACAGTACTAATGAATGCTGTTCGGGAAATGGCTGAAAATGGAATGGAAGGGGCTTATTAAGGTGGCTTGTCACTGCTGCTGCTGCTGCTGCTGATGATGCTGATGATGCTTCCCGAAAACTGACTTGAAGTGAGTGAAGTGAGCTCCGAGTGGGTACACAGTAGGGCACGGCGCGGCACGGCACGGCATGGTCTGACACTGCCATGGATTCTACACGGTAGGCTGGCAAATGGCAGAATCAAGAAACGGAATGCATGCCCGCCGTTTCTGTCTAGGCTGGAAAACGGCGGCTTTTTTTTTTTTTTGAAAACTTTCGATCAACAACTTCCATGTGTTGAATTAAATGCCCAGTTGCCTATCATCCAATTGGCTTTCCAATTTATTCTGTGCCATGTCTTCTGATGTTCTCAGTTACATGCCATGATCTTTCTCCGCCTTGGAATGACGGAGGTGTTAGTTACCAAAAAGCATATCCATCCCACCTTCTGGCCTCAACAACAAAGCCATCGACGACCCCCAGCGTTAACCTCGAGGCGGTAATATTGGTTCTCATCATGGCATCCGTCTAAAGGCGGTGAAGACGGCGGGGGCGGCGTAATCTTTTCGGACCTCCATTCCCTTGTCGGTTCGCGAGCCACTGATTGGGTCAGCAGGCGGAATCAGGCAGGCGAGTGCGGACTCAGCGACTGGTGTGATTGGCCCGCCAAGCCAAGCGTCAGCGCACTGTGCTGGCTCGCCCAAACTTCAGGCTTGAAGCCACCCGCAATGCAGCAGACTGTGGCGCCCCCCCCCCCTCCCCCGACCCATGTCAATTTGACGGCCGAGAGTCCACCTGCTGAAGATTTCACACCCTCCCCCCCCTACAATAGTGTGTGTTGGTCTCTCCATCCCCCAGGCCCGGTCCCCTCTCCATCTCCATCCCACACCTCCCACCCGCTCGGTACACGCCCGCCCAGTCGACGATTTGGTGAAGCCCAGACCCAGCGCTATCGTAAAGTAGCTTTTTCCTTGTTCGCCGCGACCTAGGCCCGTCCGCATCACGGTTTTTGTTTTTTCTTGCCGGGCTTCTTGTTTCTCTGTTCGGTTC
The DNA here is from genome assembly GCA_033439765.1 of Lasiosphaeria ovina. Taxonomy (NCBI): domain Eukaryota; kingdom Fungi; phylum Ascomycota; class Sordariomycetes; order Sordariales; family Lasiosphaeriaceae; genus Lasiosphaeria; species Lasiosphaeria ovina. The sequence goes on along the minus strand of JAULSN010000004.1, from coordinate 5,760,830 downwards.
GCCATGTCGGCCGCGAATGCCCACCCTGGCCTCTCCTTTGGCAACGTCGGCCCCCTGCGGCGCGCCGGCTTTCCTCCACCACACAACCCGTCCAACAAACCACCGCCATCACTCACGCACGCGTCTCCGTATCAAACCCAGCCCTACGCTTCCCAGCAACCATCGCAGAGCCAGTATCCCCATCTCTTCTCGACACCGACTCCGCCTCAGGTCAACAGTGTCGCCAGCGTCCAAAATGCCGCCCGACCGCCCCCGTCTCAGGTCCCGCCGACCCTGCCCGGCCCGCGTCAGCGAACTCCAGCGTCACGCCAGATGCAGCAGCAACAACAACAACAACAACAACAGCAACAGCAACAGCAACAGCAGCAGCAGCAGCAGCAGCAGCAACAGCAACAGCAACAGCAGAAGCAGCAGCAACAGCAGCAATCCAACCCTCCCCTCAGCTACCTCCAGCAGTCACTCAACCAGCCCATGCCGCAGCCCATGAACCCTCAACAGCTGAGCCAACAATCCCAGCAACTCCAGCCCATGAGCCAGCCGCCCATGACGCAAGCCCTTGGTCAGCAATCACTCAGCCAGCAGCCCATGAGCCAGCAGCTCCAGCAGCTTCAACCCATGAACCCCCAACAGCTGAGCCAACAACCACAGCAGCTCCAGCCTATGAACCCTCAACAGCTGAGCCAACAACCCCAGCAACTCCAGCCCATGAGCCAGCCGCCCATGGCACAGTTACTAGCCCAGCAATCACTCGCCCAGCAGTCGCTCAGCCAGCAGTCGCTCAGCCAGCAGCAGTCGCTCAGCCAGCAGCAACCACTGAGCCAGCAGCAACCGCTGAGCCAGCAGCAACCACTGAGCCAGCAGCAACCCTTGAGCCAGCAGCAGCCCTTGAGCCAGCAGCCCTTGAGTCAGTCGGTCCGCCAAAGCGAGAACTCCATCCTCTCCCAGCAGCCGACCCCCCATCCGCCTCCCAAAGCAAAGCTTCCGCCGGCCCCCCCGCAGCTCCCCCAGATCCAGCAAGCGCAGCAAGTCCAGAAGGTTCAGCAGGTTCAACAGGTGCAGCAGCAACCCACGCCTCCCCAGCCCGAGCCCGTCGAGCCTGTACAGGTTAACCACCCCGATGATGATATCGATATGGCCAGCCAGGACGAGTCGGGCGAAGGAGACTCGTCGTTAGAGCCCAAGCTGCTCGATGGCGCACCTTTCGTCCCTCGTCAGCCTATGGGACCCCCCATGTCAGCCCCCCCCGAGGGTGGAAGCTTCCCTACACTCGAGGCTGTCCATAAGCATGTGCTCGGCTACTGCACCTCGGTTGGCTACGCCATCGTCATCGGCCGGTCCAAAAAGACGGTTCCGGGGCTCAAAAAGGTCCTCTTTGTATGTGACCGTGCCGGCAAGCCCCCGAGGCGTGTTAACCCCGAGATGCGCAAGCGAAAGACGACATCCCGCAAGTGCGATTGCCAGTTCGGCTTCTTTGCCATCGAGCAGAGGACCCAGTGGACGGTTCGGTACCGTCCAGACCCTGGACACTTGGAGCACAACCACGGACCCAGCGAGAGCCCGCTTTTGCACCCTGCCGCCCGGAAACTGGACAGCAAGATGGTAGCTGCGGTTAAGTCGCTCAAAGAAAACGGTATGTCTGCTTCCGTCCCTGCTGTGCAGCCCGAGCTGACCAGTCAAGGCGTCGGCGTAAGCCAGACATTGGAAATCCTTCAACAGGACAACCCCCACGTGCCGCTACTTCCTAGGGACATATATAACGCCCGTGCTGCCATTAACCGCAACCCGACAAAGGTTGCCACCGGCTTGGCCGAGAACCGGCCGGCCATCTACAGCAAGCCGCACCCATCTGCCGAAGACCGGATCCGGGCCGATCTCCGCCGGGAAATCGCCAAGGCGCGGGAAGAACTCGACGAAGTCAAGGAGAAGACCAAGAAAGAGGTTGACGAGCTCAAGGCCAAGTTACGCGAAAAGGATAAAATTATCGAAAAGTTTGAACAGTTTATCGACATTTGCAACCAGCGTGTCATGTTCAGGCTTTCTGACACCAACGACCCCAGCAGCGGGACCACGGCTGCCAGTTCCTGAAACAAAAGCAATAAGAAAAAGAATCCGTAGTCGGGCCCGGTTCCTTTATTTTTCTGGGGGCACGCACATCCAAGAATTTCGCACTGGCATGGATTCGGCATCGGGTTATGGTAGGGTATGTGGGCGGGATAGCGAAATGGGAAATGGAACTTGAAACGACGAAGAGCATGGGCGTCAGGTTTCTGGGTTATGACAATCAGTGGGGCTTTTATTTTATTTTTAAAGAAGCGGTGACGCTGGGATGAAACAGTCAAAATCGGTGTATTTTTTTTTTTTGGTCTTTAAACTGACAATGGCGTATTATAAGAAGTTGAGGGGATTATAGTCTCTACTGTACCTTTCAGCTTCCATTGCTGCACTTTTGCTCGCCGCGAATATGTCAATATGCCCCTACCTCTAAACTTAGTCATTTGGGCCCGCCTGTGCTCTTGCGTTTTGAAGTATCTAGGTAAATATATTTGGTAGTGGCAAAGCATCTGAGGTGGTAGACAAGTCAAGTTTCTTTGACAATGCAAAGTGAAGTGAAGTGATGTTATGTTTAGATTTTGAGCTTCGGATATGGATAGGCCCTGTCTTGCTAAGTTCACCCCTTTCAAATACAAGGGGCGACCATGGTTGGGGGAGTCCCGATCAAACCCCTCTGGGTTGTGCATATCAGAGGGGAGAGGGGAAAGGGGGGGATGATCAGCCACCAGAGCGGAAAGCTGCAGGAAAGCCCTGGCGCAGTCTTCTCTTTTGAGAAAAATGTGAGAAGTGACGGGGATAAGAAAAGAAGCAGCACCCTTTTTTTCCCTACACGTTGGTTGCATCTCTCTTTCTTCCTTGCTTTTGTCGGCCTGCGCTGCAGCTGCACCGGACGAGGTGCTGTACTGTGTGGTTAAGGTTGTGTGTGCGAACATGTACCGGATATGCATGTATGTAACACGTGAAGACTGAGCGAGTGGGGTTAATGATGCCTGTGATTTTATTTATTTTGATACCTTCGTTCTCGGTGGGTCATTAGAGTGTAGAATTGTTGATGTTAAGGGGCCAGGTGGTCTACCTTACACTAAGGTAGAAGACATGACGACAAATGTTCTACGGTTCCGTATGCCCAAACGTTCTGTCTATCGCATGGCAATCTGCGCCGTAGGTTCTGGCTGTATTGCTCTAAACTCTTAACTGCTTCTTTTAATCGCCCTGCGATCTTAAGCTGCATCTCGGGGGGGTGTTCTGGTGCCTAAAAAGAAGCCGTCTGTGAAACGGTCGGCAGAGTCCACAGAAGAGACAGAGAGCACAGACCTGGCCTGGCAGGTCCAGGGCAGGTCTGTCGGGCGCCGGGACTGAGATGGCCGCTTTCCTTGGCTTGGCCCCTCTGCAGAGTGTTGTGGAGCACCAATCACAGCGGGCGCCACAAACCCCTGACACATGCCTCTTTCGCGACAGGGATCTGGCAAGCGTCGCGTCAACTTGGTAATTACGAACACCCAAGCTTTTCGGCCCATTCAACGTCGACGACGCCCTGCTTTGCCTGTCGCATTTTTTTCGCCCTTCCACAACACCGTCCTGCTGAGAGGGCTTCTACGAATAATACCAAAGATACCCCCATAACGGCGTTCTTTTTTTCTGTTCTATTTTCTCAGCCCGTGGTTTTTATTCCCCCTCGTGCCACAGAACCACGCAACAAATTGCTTTTAGCGACTGGGCGGCACCACTTCGAGTTCCATCCTCCTAATTTGCCTACCTTAGTTATTCCGAGGCCCCTCGAACAGAAGAAATGACATCAGCCGGCCCGTGAGAGAGACACGAATTTCGACCCGGAATCCTCGCCATGGAAGCGGTGGCACCCCTCCAGAGCTCGAGCTCAAGCCCGGGCCCAGGCCCAGGCTCGGGCACAAACGGCAACACTAACGGCGTTGCCAGCACGCCGTTTGCTACTATAGACCCAGAGCGCGTTGTCGAGCATCTCGCTGTCCTCCTCGAAGCCGCCCTCGGCGCCACGCGAGACGAACTCGAGGCACCCGGCAGCTTACTGTCTAAGGCGCGCTACTCAGACACGGTCCAGCGATGCTCACGCTTCGCTTTGGATGTCCAGGTCGCCCTGTATATACAGAAAGATCTGGCGCCCACAAATTCTCTCGAGAATGGAACCTCGGACGAGCGTAGGACCGCCCGCAATCTCGAGGCGCGACTTGTCCCGGCTGGGAACCACGCTAACACGATGGTGCCAGATGAGCCCTTGCACATATTCAACATCTCGACCGACCTCTCCTCGTCCGCGACGACTGTAGCCTTTCTCGTCCTTTTAAAACGGCCGCAACCCCTCGATCCGAACATACCCATTACATCGCAGATCCAGATGCTCAACCTGCCCGGTCCGGCGTATTTGGCCGCGAGCGGGGGCGAAGGCCCCACGAGCTCCCCCTACGAGATCCTCCAGCTCTACCTCCACAATGGCCTCGCGCCGTATTTTGACGCTAGCACTAAGAGTCAGCAGATGCTCGGCGGAGGGAGAGGGCGGCCGGACGTGGATGCAAAGACGGGCATTCCCGTAACCAAGAAGCGGTGGACAGAACTGGAGCTCAGCTTATCACACCTACAACAAAATGTCGAGATCCCCGAGGTATCCCTGCCCTTTCACCCTCTTGTGCAGACGGCTCTCGACATGGCGGTTTCCAGCAAGTCAAAACCGTCGCTGGACTTGATCCCAGCCACTGTACTACAGGACAGCACGTTTCTCAACAACTTACAAGCCACTGTCAACAACTGGATCAAGTCGATACAGGTCATCACCAAGATGACTAGAGACCCGACGACGGGCACAGCCAACCAAGAAATCAATTTTTGGCTGTCGATGGAGTCGGCCTTGGAAGGCATTGAGAATCAGTTGAGAAGCGATGGCGTCATGCTCACGCTGGATATTCTCAAGAACGCGAAGCGCTTCCAGGCCACTGTCAGCTTTAGTGCTGATACTGGCTTGAAGGAAGCCATGGAGAAGGTGCAAAAATATAACCAGCTGATGAGGGACTTCCCGCTTGACGAGCTGCTCTCGGCCACTACGCTACCCAAGGTGCAAGACTCCATAGGACAGGTTTTTGTCCATTTGAACAAGAAGCTGAGGATATGCCCGTACCCGATTCGCCGCGCCCTCCCTTTGGTCGAGGCCATTTCCGGAGATCTGGACGAGGTCTTGCACCGCTTGTTGCCCGGGATGGAGCTGGTCAAGCTAGATTACCAGGAGTTCAGTAATGTGATGAAACAGGCCGACAGTATCTTCAAGACATGGGACGAGAACATCAAGGAGTTCACCAACGTGGCTCGTGAAGTGACTCGTCGCCGCAACGAGAAGTTCATTCCTATCAAGATTAACCCTAGGCATGCCGAGTTGCAGGCCCGCTTGAAGTATGTGAGCAATTTCCGCGACAACCACGAGCAGTTGCAGCGGACCATTGTCAACGTCCTAGGACCCCGAGCAGCAGCGAACGGGATCATCGATGGGACTATCACGAACGGCAGTGCTATTGTGGAGGAAATCGGCGACGTTGATGCTGTTGAGGAGGTTCGGCAGGCTTGGGAGGCCCTGAAAGACGTCGACCTGCTCGACGTGACCCCTGAAGGCACGCAGAAATGGGCGCGGGCCGAGAATATCTACAATGAGCGGACGTCGCGAGTCGAAAACTCCATCATTGCCCGGCTGCGAGACCGGTTAGCGACGGCCAAGAACGCGAACGAGATGTTCCGTGTCTTCTCCAAATTCAACGCGCTCTTTGTGCGTCCCAAGATTCGTGGCGCCATCGCCGAGTACCAAACACAGCTGATTGACAACGTCAAACAAGCGATAACAGCGCTGCATGAGCGGTTCAAGCAGCAGTATGGACATTCGGAGGCACACGCCATGGCGCAGCTGCACGATCTGCCTCCCATATCCGGTGCCATTATCTGGGCGCGGCAAATCGAGCGCCAGCTAGACGGGTACATGAAGAAGGTCGAGGACGTGCTTGGCGCCGACTGGGCAATCCATGCCGAGGGCCAGAGGCTTCAGAGCGAGAGCGATTTGTTCCGCAAGAAGCTAGACACGCGCCCAATCTTTGAGGCCTGGCTTCAGGATGTGCAGCGACGGCAGATATCCATTTCCGGCCTCCTCTTCAGCATCAACAAGATCCGGTCGGCTGGAAACGTACTGGAGCTCGGTGTCAACTTCGATGCCCAAGTGATTGCGCTCTTCAAGGAGACACGGAACCTGCTATGGCTCAATTTTGCTGTGCCGCACTCTGTCAACAACGTGGCTAAGGAGGCCAAGCGGGTGTATCCTTATGCTGTTAGTCTGATGGAAAGCGTGCGGACGTTTGCGCAGACGAATCGGCAGATCTCCGACATGTCCGAGGTCGCCGTGCTCCTGAGCGGCCACCGCAACGAGGTTTACGCCCTGATTGCCAAGGGCGTGCCCTTGCGATGGGAGTCATTTGTCAACTCGTACGAGGTGCACTTCAAAGACTACACTACCAACGGGGGTCTTGGCTACACAGGTAAAAACGGCGAGAGCAAGCATGTCATGTTTATCCGCGAGTTTGGCGCGGCGGTATCTCTGCTGCAGACCAAGACAATCACCCTATCCAATATTCACGCCACGGTGCAAAAGGCTCTGACAGAGCTGGAGCGGTGCCCCTATGAAGTCTCGGCTTTTGAGTCGCGCCTCGAGGCTATCCAGATTGCTGTCGACCAGCTCAACCTCGAACAGTACGTCAATCTCGGCTTCTGGGTCGAGCGCATGAACCGGCAGATCAAGTCTGTTCTGCTGTCTCGCCTGCAGCAGGCCATTCAGGCCTGGATCGAGGCGTTTGAGGACGAGCACTTGGAGCGCTTGAGTGACCGCAGACGGACACTGGAGCCTTCAGAGGCCGTCAAGACATATGTGCCTGTGATCAAGAAGCTCGTACACGAAGTTACGATGCGGAACCAAGTCATCTACCTTGACCCCCCTCTGGACTATGCGCGCGCCAGCTGGTTTTCTCAGCTCCAAGACTGGATTGGCGTTATCTGCAACCTCAAAAAGATCAAAGCTACGCGCTACCAGATGAGCCTCATCACGGCCGTGTACGACGAGCCGCGGTTCAACGATCTCCCCGGCGAATGCACCGACGCGCTCCTGCGCGTGCAGACGTCGGTTGAGAACAAGATCCGCGAACTCGGTTCTTACGTAGACAAGTGGCTCCAGTTCCAGTCGCTCTGGGATCTGCAGTCGGAGCACGTGTACGATGTCCTTGGCGACCAACTCTCCAGATGGCTCCAGCTCCTTCAGGAGATCAGGAAGACACGCCAGACCTTTGACACTACCGAGGTCAGCCGCTCCTTTGGTCACATCACCATCGACTACGACCAAGTGCAGACCAAGGTGAATGCCAAATATGACCAATGGCAGCACGATATTCTCATCAAGTTTGCTAGTCGCCTGGGCACACGCATGCGAGAAGTCCACGCCGAGATTGAAAAGGCGCGAAAGGATCTCGAGGGCCACACGATCGAGGCCCATTCTACAGCACAGGCCGTGCAGTTCATCACAATTGTGCAGACATGTAAGCGCCAGGTAAAGGTATGGGCGCCCGAGGTAGAGACGTTCAGACAAGGAGAATCGACCCTCGTGAGGCAGCGTTACCAGTTTTCGAGCGACTGGCTCCACGCCGAGCAGGTCGACGGTTCATGGGATATGCTCAACGAACTGCTCGCGCGCAAAGCCAAACTGGTCCAGGATCAGACAGATGCTCTGCGGGCCAAGATCAGCGCCGAGGACAAGGTGGTCTTGGGCAAGATCGCCGAGATTGAGATCCAGTGGAACGAGGAGAAGCCCGTCTCGGGCACCATCGCTCCGGACATTGCCTCTGCCACGCTCAGCTCCTTCGAGTCTCGAATTACCAAGCTGCAAGAAGAGTCGTCCATGGTTGCCAAAGCAAAAGAGGCCCTGGACCTGGCGGCAACCCCCGACACCTCGCTTGGTGTTATCCTCGAAGAAGTCCAAGATTTCAAGTCAGTCTGGGCGTCTTTGTCGACCATCTGGAAGAATTTGAACGAGCTGCGTGAGACGCTGTGGAACAGCGTGCAGCCGAGAAAGATCAGGACGTCCATCGACAACCTTATCAAGATGACCAAGGAGATGCCAAGCAGGATGCGCCAGTATGCCGCTTTCGAGCACATCCAAACCATTCTCCGCCAGCATATGAAGGTCAACCCCATGCTGGGCGAGCTCAAGTCGGAAGCCGTCCGCGACCGACACTGGACCAAGATTTACAAGACCATCAAGCCGGGCAAGCGCTACTCTCCCGTTTCTATGACTTTGGGAGATGTCTGGGATCTCAACCTCGTCGCGTCCGAGGTAATTGTAAAGGACATCATCATGCAAGCCCAGGGCGAGATGGCGCTCGAAGAGTTCCTAAAGCAGGTCCGCGAGACTTGGACTGGCTACGGACTCGAGCTGGTCAACTACCAGAACAAGTGTCGCCTCATTCGCGGCTGGGACGACCTGTTCGCAAAATGCAGCGAAAACCTGAACTCGCTCCAGGCCATGAGACACTCGCCCTACTTCAAGGAGTTCGAGGAAGAGGCTGCGTCGTGGGAGGACAAGCTGAACCGGGTCCATGTCCTCTTTGATGTCTGGATCGACGTCCAGCGCCAGTGGGTTTATCTTGAGGGCGTGTTTACGGGCAATGCCGACATCAAGCATCTGCTTCCAATCGAGTCCTCACGGTTCCAGAACATCAACAGCGAGTTCTCGGCCGTCATGAAGAAGGTCTACAAGCAGCCCAACGTACTGGATGTCCTGAACATTCCCAACGTCCAAAAGTCGCTGGAGCGGCTGGCCGAGCTGCTGAACAAGATCCAAAAGGCGCTCGGGGAGTACCTCGAAAAGGAGCGTGTCTCGTTCCCGCGCTTCTACTTTGTTGGTGACGAAGACTTGCTCGAGATGATCGGCAACAGCAACGATACGATGCGCATTGCCAAGCACTTCAAGAAGATGTTCGCAGGTCTCACGGGCCTCGTCATGGATGAAGAGGCCATCGTCTCTGGATTCACGTCCAAGGAAGGGGAGGTGGTGCGGCTGAAGAAGGAGATCAACCTGGTCAAGACGCCAAAGATCAACGACTGGCTCGCACTCCTTGAGAGCGGCATGAAGGCAACACTAGCTGAGCTATTGGCCGAGGCAATTGAGGAGTTCACGCCCATCTTTGCGAGCGAGAGCATCGACCCAGCCGCCTTGAACAAGTTTATGGCTACCTATCCTAGCCAAATTGTGGTGCTGGCCACCCAGGCTGTCTGGACTTCCGAGGTGGACCTGGCGCTGGCCGATGGCGGGAAGAAGCTGCAGTCTCTGTTTGATCGCGAGGTGCAGGTGCTCCGCCTCCTTGCCGGCACCGTCCTCGGCGATCTCGAGGTGCTGCTGCGCAAGAAGTGCGAGCAGCTCATCACAGAATGCGTGCACCAGCGGGACGTCATCGAGAGGTTGATCAAGCTCGGGGCCACCTCCAACACACACTACATGTGGCTGCTCCAGATGCGCTATGTCTACGTTCCCGAGGGCGACTTCTTGCAGCGGCTCCATATCAAGATGGCAAATGCAAAGCTCAACTACGGCTTCGAGTACCTCGGCGTGCCCGACAGGCTGGTCCGGACGCCCCTGACGGACCGCTGCTTCCTGACCCTGACGCAGGCTCTTTGCCAGCGCCTAGGCGGCTCTCCCTACGGCCCTGCAGGCACGGGCAAGACAGAGTCTGTGAAGGCTCTCGGCATCCAACTCGGCCGCTTCACCCTCGTCTTTTGCTGCGACGACACGTTCGACTTCCAGGCCATGGGTCGCATCTTCCTAGGTATCTGCCAGGTCGGTGCCTGGGGCTGTTTCGACGAGTTCAATCGCCTCGAGGAGCGGATTCTGTCTGCCGTTTCGCAGCAAATCCAGAATATCCAGCTTGGTCTGAAGCAAGGCGCAGAGGATGACAAGTCTCAAATCGAGCTCGTCGGCCGCCAGCTCCGCGTCAACGCCAACACGGGAATCTTCATCACCATGAACCCGGGCTATGCTGGTCGCTCCAACTTGCCGGACAACCTGAAGAAGCTATTCCGCAGTGTGGCAATGTCCAAGCCGGACAAGGAGCTCATCGCCGAGGTCATGCTCTACTCGCAGGGCTTCAACCAGGCGAAGCAGCTCTCCAAGCACACGGTGCCATTCTTCGACGAATGCGCCGCCAAGCTGTCAAAGCAAGCCCATTATGACTTTGGCCTTCGTGCATTGAAGAGCGTCCTCGTGAGCTCGGGTGGTCTGAAGCGCGCCCGCCTGACTAGCAGCGACGGCCAGCTTGGGGCCGAGGATGTCGTTGAGCCTGAAATTATTGTGCAGAGCATCCGGGAGACGATTGCTCCCAAGTTGATCAAATCGGATGTCGAGATCATGATAGACATTGAGGGGCTCTGCTTCCCCGACGTCAAGTATGTGCCGGCCAACCTGGTGCAGCTCGAGGCCGCCATCCGCCGGCTGGCTGCCGAGAGGCAGCTCGTGGTCAATGATATATGGATGACCAAGGTCCTCCAGCTGTACCAGATCCAGAAGATCCACCACGGTGTCATGATGGTGGGCAACTCGGGCTCAGGAAAGTCGGCTGCCTGGAGGCTTCTCCTGGACGCTCTTCAGCAGGTGGAGAATGTCGAGGGCGTGTCGCACGTCATCGACAGCAAGGTCATGTCCAAGGAGGCGCTCTACGGCAACCTCGACTCAACCACCAGAGAATGGACCGACGGCCTGTTCACTAGCATCCTCCGCAAGATTGTCGACAACCTCCGTGGCGAGGACACCAAGCGCCACTGGATCGTGTTCGACGGCGATGTCGATCCCGAATGGGTTGAGAATCTGAACAGCGTGCTCGACGACAACAAGCTGCTGACGCTACCCAACGGCGAGCGTCTCAACCTGCCCCCCAATGTGCGCATCATGTTTGAGGTCGAGAACCTAAAGTATGCGACCCTGGCCACTGTTAGTCGATGTGGTATGGTGTGGTTCAGCGAGGACACGGTCACGCCCAGTATGATGGTGGCCAACTACCTCGAGACGCTGCGCACCATCGCGTTTGAGGATCTGGATGAGGATGCTGTTGCCACGGGCCAGAGCTCTGCAAAGGCGTTGGCTGTTCAGAGTCAGGCGACCGATCTCCTGCATGCCTACCTCACCACTGACGACTTCATCCTCGCGGCGCTGAAGCAGGCCGAAGAATTCAACCACATCATGGAGTTTACAGTGGCTCGCGTTCTCAGCACCATGTTCTCGCTCCTGAACAAGGCCGTTCGCGATATCATCGAGTACAACTCGCAGCACTCGGACTTCCCGCTCGAGCCGGAGCAGGCCGAGGCGTACATTGCCAAGAAGCTCCTCCTCGCGCTGGTGTGGGCCCTGACTGGCGACTGTCCGCTGATGGACCGCAAGGCGTTTGGCGACAAGGTTGCTGGCCTGGCCAGTTTTGGGTCGCCGCCGCTGGACGGCGCAAGCTCGCTCATCGACTTTGACGTGTCGCTGCCCAAGGCCGAATGGACGCCCTGGCAGAACCAGGTGCCGACCATCGAGGTCAACACGCACTCAGTCACGCAGACGGACGTGGTCATCCCGACGCTGGACACGGTCCGCCACGAGGATGTTTTGTACTCGTGGCTGGCCGAGCACAAGCCGCTGCTCCTTTGCGGCCCTCCCGGTTCCGGCAAGACCATGACGCTGTTCAGCGCCCTGCGCAAGCTTCCAAACATGGAGGTTGTCGGTCTCAACTTTTCCAGCGCCACCACTCCAGACCTGCTCATCAAGACGTTCGAGCAGTACTGCGAGTACAAGAAGACGCTCAACGGAGTCATGCTGTCGCCCACACAGATCGGACGCTGGCTGGTCATCTTTTGCGACGAGATCAATCTGCCGGCCCCCGACAAGTATGGCACCCAGCGAGCCATCTCTTTCCTGCGCCAGCTTGTCGAGCACAACGGGTTCTGGCGGACATCAGACAAGTCATGGGTCACGCTCGACCGGATCCAGTTCGTCGGAGCTTGCAACCCGCCTACCGATGCCGGCCGCACGCCAATGGGCCCTCGGTTCCTCAGGCACGCGCCGCTCATCATGGTTGACTACCCCGGCGAGCAGTCTCTCATGCAGATCTACGGCACCTTCAACTCGGCCGTGCTCAAGATCATCCCTTCGCTGCGTGGTTATGCCGAGCCCCTCACGCAGTCTATGGTGCGGCTCTATCTCGAGTCGCAGCAGCGATTCACGCCCAAGATCCAGCCCCACTATGTCTACAGTCCCCGTGAGCTCACGAGATGGGTGCGCGGCGTGTACGAGGCCATCCGGCCTCTTGAGACGCTGTCCGTCGAAGGGCTCATCCGCATCTGGGCCCACGAGGCACTCCGCTTGTTCCAGGATCGCCTGGTTGCCGAAGACGAGCGCAAGTGGACCGACGACGCCGTGCGGCGCATTGCCATGGACTTCTTCCCCACGATTGACGAGCAAAAGGCTCTCGGCGGCCCGATTCTGTTCTCGAACTGGCTCTCCAAGCATTACGTGCCTGTCGACCGCGAGCAGCTGCGTGACTTTGTCAAGGCCAGGCTCAAGACGTTCTGCGAGGAAGAGGTCGACGTGCCGCTCATTCTGTTCAACGACGTGCTGGAGCACGTGCTTCGCATCGATCGTGTCTTCAGGCAGCCGCAGGGCCATCTGATCCTCATTGGCGTCAGCGGCAGCGGGAAAACTACGCTGTCGCGCTTCGTGGCCTGGATGAACGGCCTCAAGGTGTTCCAGATCAAGGTACACGGCAAGTACTCGGCCGAAGACTTTGACGAGGACCTCCGAGAAGTGCTCCGGCGCTGCGGCTGTAAGGGCGAGAAGATATGCTTCATCATGGACGAGTCCAATGTCCTGGATTCCGGCTTCCTCGAGCGCATGAACACGCTGCTTGCCAACGCCGAAGTCCCCGGCCTCTTTGAAGGCGACGACCTGGCAGCGCTCATGACGGCTTGCAAGGAGGGCGCACAGCGCCAGGGCCTGCTCTTGGACTCCCAGGAAGAGCTCTACAAGTGGTTCACGGGACAGATTGTCAAGAATCTCCACGTCGTCTTCACCATGAACCCGCCCGAGGACGGCCTGTCGTCCAAGGCGGCAACGTCGCCCGCGCTCTTCAACCGCTGCGTCCTGAACTGGTTTGGTGACTGGTCCGACCAGGCCCTTTTCCAGGTCGCGCACGAGCTCACCCACTCGGTCGATCTGGAGCGGCCCAACTTCATCGCTCCAGACTCGATTCCGGTCGCCTACCGCGGGCTCAACCTGCCGCCGTCGCACAGAGAGGCGGTCGTCAACTCGATGGTGTATATCCACTATTCTCTGCAACGGTTCAACGAGAAGCTCCTCAAGCAGCAGGGCCGGGTCACGTTCCTCACGCCGCGCCACTTCCTCGACTTTGTGGCGCAGTATGTCAAGTTATACAACGAGAAGCGCGAGGATCTCGAGGAGCAGCAGCGCCATCTCAACGTCGGTCTCGAGAAGCTGCGAGACACGGTGGACAAGGTCCGGGATCTCCGCGTCAGCCTCGCCGAGAAGAAGGCACAGCTCGAGCAGAAGGACGCCGAGGCAAACGAGAAGCTGCAGCGCATGATTGCGGACCAGCGAGAGGCCGAGCAGCGGAAGAACACGTCGCTCGAGATTCAAGTGGCGCTGGAGAAGCAGGAGGCCGAGGTGGCGTCGCGCAAAAAGATTGTGCTCCAAGACCTTGCCAAGGCCGAGCCGGCCGTCGAAGAGGCAAAGGCCTCGGTCAGCAACATCAAGCGCCAGCATCTCACGGAGGTGCGGTCCATGCCCACGCCCCCGTCGGGCGTGCGGCTGGCTCTGGACTCGGTCTGCACGCTGATCGGGCACAAGGTCAACGACTGGAAGCAGATCCAGGCCGTCGTGCGGCGCGACGACTTCATCGCCAGCATCATTAACTTCAACAACGAGAAGCAGATGACAAAGGCGCTGCGCCTCAAGATGCGCAACGAGTTTCTGGCCAACCCCGAGTTCACTTTTGAGAAGGTCAACCGCGCCAGCAAAGCCTGCGGCCCCCTCGTCCAGTGGGTCGAGGCGCAGGTCACTTACGCCGAGATCCTGGATCGTGTTGGGCCCCTGAGAGAAGAGGTGAATCTGCTGGAGGAGCAGGCGCTGCAGACAAAGGCCGAGGCGAGGGCGGTCGAGATGACGATTGACAACCTCGAGACCAGCATCGCCACTTACAAGACGGAGTACGCCTCGCTCATCAGCGAGACGCAGGCCATCAAGTCGGAGATGTCGCGCGTCCAGTTCAAGGTCGACCGCAGCGTCAAGCTGCTCGACAGCTTGTCGTCGGAGAGGACGCGCTGGGAGGAGGGCAGCAAGTCGTTCGAGACGCAGATCAGCACGCTCGTGGGCGACGTCTTGGTCGCGGCGGCGTTCCTGGCCTATAGCGGCCTGTACGATCAGACTTTCCGCAAATCGATGATGGAAGACTGGCTCCACCAGCTGCACCTCTCGGGCATCAACTTTAAGCCGCACAACCCTGTCACGGAATATCTCTCCACGGCAGACGAGCGGCTCGGCTGGCAGGAGAACACACTCCCGGTCGATGATCTATGCACCGAAAATGCCATCATACTGAAGCGCTTCAACCGCTACCCGCTCATCATCGACCCCTCGGGGCGCGTGACCGAGTTCCTGCAGAAGGAATGCAAAGACCGCCGCCTCACCGTCACGAGCTTCCTGGACGACTCCTTCACCAAGCAGCTCGAGAGCTCGCTACGCTTCGGAAATCCCATCCTCATCCAGGACGCCGAGCACCTCGATCCCATCCTCAACCATGTGCTCAACAAGGAGTACCAAAAGACGGGCGGCCGCGTGCTGATCCAGCTCGGGAAGCAGCAGATTGACTTTTCGCCCTCGTTCAAGATCTACCTGTCGACGCGGGACCCCTCCGCGACATTTGCCCCCGACATTTGCAGCCGTACCACGTTTGTCAACTTCACCGTGACCCAGAGCAGTCTGCAGACGCAGTCTCTGGCCGAGGTGCTCAAGTCGGAGCGCCCCGACGTGGACGAGAGGCGCTCCAACCTCATCAAGCTGCAGGGAGAGTTCAAGGTCCATCTGCGGCAGCTCGAGAAGCGTCTCCTGCAGGCCCTCAACGAGTCGCGCGGCAACATCCTCGACGACGACAATGTCATCGAGACGCTCGAGACGCTCAAGACGGAAGCAGCCGAGATCTCGGCCAAGATGAGCAACACGGAGGGTGTCATGGCCGAGGTCGAGGAGATCACGCTGCAGTACAACATCATTGCCCGCTCCTGCAGCGCCGTCTTTGCCGTGCTCGAACAGCTGCACTACGTCAACCACTTCTACCAGTTCTCGCTGCAGTACTTCCTCGACATCTTCCACTCGGTCTTGCATGGCAATCCAAACCTGGCCAACGAGATGAACCACAATGTCCGCCGCGACATCATCGTCAAGGACTTGTTCGTGACCACGTGCAAAAGGACTGCGCTGGGGCTGTTGCAGAAGGACCGCACCACCCTGGCCATGCTCCTCGCCCAGGCGTCCCCGTACAAGATGGACAAGGGCCTGCTGGACGTGATCCTAGATGACCGCATCGAGGGCAAGGACGTGTCTTCGGACGGCGGGGCCAAGGACGGCGCCTTTGCCCGCGCGAGACGACTTGCCGTCTTCAAGGACAAGCTCGACGGCGTTTCGGCGTCCGAGTGGGACAGGTTCTTCACCGAGGAGCTCGCCGAGAATTTCGTGCCACAGCTCTGGGACAACAGCACCGAGGCCAACGACAAGGCGCTGATGTCGCTGCTCCTGGTGAAGCTCTTCCGCCTGGACCGATTCGTGCCGGCTGCCGAGCGATTCGTCACGCTGGTCTTTGGGTCCGACCTCTTCGACATTGTCGAAGACTTGAAGCAGACGGTCGACCAAGTCTCGGCCACACGGCCCATCGCCCTGGTCTCGAGCCCCGGCTTTGACGCCTCGTACAAGGTCGATAGCCTCGTCGAGCGCATGCGCGTCCGGTGCACCAACATTGCCATGGGCTCTAACGAGGGCCTGGCCAGCGCCGACAAGGCCGTGGCCAACGCGGCGCAGACGGGGTCGTGGGTGCTGATCAAGAACGTACATCTCGCGCCAACGTGGCTCCAGAGCCTCGAGAAGCGCATGGAGTCGCTGAATCCCAACCCGGACTTCCGCCTCTTCCTGTCGATGGAGTCGAGCCCCAAAATCCCCGTCAACCTGCTCCGCGCGTCGCGCGTGCTCATGTACGAGCAGCCGGCCGGCGTGCGCGCCAACATGAAGGACTCGATCTCGTCGCTGTCGACGCGCTCGGCCAAGAGCCCCGTCGAGCGCACCCGTCTGTACCTCCTCCTCTCGTTCCTACACGCCGTCATCCAGGAGCGGTTGCGGTATGCCCCCACCCTTGGCTGGAAGGGCTTCTGGGAGTTCAACGACTCTGATGTAAGTTGCCGCCACTTCTGTTTGCTTTATGGTTGATGACTGACTTTGTGTGTCTAGTACGAGTGCTCGGCGTTTGTCATCGACACGTGGGTCGACGTGGCGGCGCAGAACCGCACAAACATTGCGCCCAGCAACATCCCCTGGGACATGATCCGGTACCTAGTGACGGAGACGTACGGCGGCAAGATTGACGACGAAGGCGACTTCAAGATGCTGACGCAGCTCGTGCACACGTTCCTGACGCCCGCCGCCTTCGACATTGGCCACAAGCTGGTCGACGGCCACGACGACAGCGCCGGCGAGGGCGACCTGGTCGTGCCCTCGGGTACCTCGCTCCAGGAATTCATGGTGTGGATTCAGAAACTCCCCGAGCGCGAGCCGCCCACGTACCTCGGCCTGCCGGCCAACGCCGAGAAGCTGCTGCTGGTCGGCCTCGGCCAGAGCCTGATTGGCAATCTGAAGAAGGTCACGGACCTGTTGGACGAGGGTGAGGCCCTGATGACTGAGCTGTGATCTGTGGACGGCTTGTTGAGATAGTGTATGATTGCTGTCGGTCATGGCGGTTATGGTGTGTATGTGTATAGGATTAGGATGTGCAAAGACTCGAGCCGAGTCTGGGTGTTTACCCTTATACTTTTTCTTTCACTTCTTGTCTTTTTCTCCTTTGTCGTTTTGAGGCATTGAAGCTGTTTTTACGACGGCTACCCACGGGTCCGTCTGCACGGTTGGGGGGTTGCGGGTGTTGGAGCTGCCACTACTAGACTTTTGTGTGTGTTTGTTTGGGCGGCGCAATGCGGTGGCGTGGGAGAGGCGTCCTCGGGACTTGCTCCTTTTACTACTATTACTATTAACTCTGAGATATCGATACCCTGTTCAATTCAGATTGTTTACCTACCTTACTTTTATTGTTCGGACTGGAGGTTGCTGTGGTGATAGTTGAGACGATATGAAAGGAGTTTGGGTTGGGGAGAGTCGCAAACTAAACTACCTTAACTACCGGCTGAGTTGGGAAATATGTTTATTGTCTTGTATTGTATTGTTAAAACATGTGCACATTGCTGCAATACGTAGGTAGGTATACTACACGTCCAGACTAAAAAGGCCAGGTTGTGAAGAAGGGTGACAAGTGTGCATGCACGACTCTTGATGAGAGTTTAGCCCTGTGCGAGATTAAGCACCAAAGTCAACTAAAAGCTTTGCATAATTAGGTCGCAAGAGACAAGATGCGGTTCAAGGAGATCAAACATGCGAATAAATGAATGGCAAAACTACGCTCAATATAGCAGGAAGAATAAAAAAGAAGAAAAGATAGAGAAAGAAAAAGATAAAGAAAGAATGGCAAAAAAAAACCCCCCAAATTGGATACACCCGGGATTGAACCGGGGACCTTTCACAGGTAAATTGCGGCTAGAGATGATGAGAGAGACTTGCTCAGACACCAAACCACACAATGCAAAGCGAAAATCATACCACTAGACCATGTACCCTGGGAGCTACTGCTGGCTGCTGCTTTGGATGGTGGATGGCTCGCTGTGGAGGTATAATATGGTTAGTATCCATATCCGCATCCACATCTAGTCCACATGTTTGTCTTTCTTTTGTGGACTCGATAGATAGAGGGATAGGCCATGTTTGCCGGGTTAGATATTAGGTAGGCACCTAGGTGGGTGGTGGCTTTTGACGTTTGGCTTGGGCGTCTCCTTTCTCTTCTCTTCTGGCCTCTTCTCCAGCACCTTATAACAAAAAATGGCAAGGTTTTAGCCTCATAGGTAGCCAGCCCTGTGTGTGTTCGCTGTTCATAGCTCGCCAACAAGGGTGCGCATACACAATATGTTAATTTTAGGGGGGAAGACGATCACTTCAGCTTACGAGTCACGTAGAGAGCACTAGAAATGCAGATGCCCGCCCAGGTCATGCGCCAATTCATCGTAGGACATATAAACTCTGCATTAAACCGTGGGCAGTGCAATCTCACCATTTTACTATGTTGCTCTCATGGTCACTGAATACCAGCAAGTCTTGTTGCCGTGATAGTGCAAGCATTTGTGATGTGAATAAATTTCATTACACTGAATACGATGACTAGAGAATAGAAATAGAAACGGGGCTACCGCAGCGAAGAGAGGTCGTTTTGTCTATACCCAGGCGAGAATATCGCTGCTCAAGAGAAGCTACGCTAGCATCCCAACTTGCCTTGTGGAAAAGAAAACGACGAGAAAGCAAAGGGTAGAGTATTAGTATTGTCTACACCAAAACATGCATGCTACGCTGGTAAAAGCAGGCAAAGGCAAATCCTGCCGCCACGCAACAGACGCTAGGCTCACGGAGCAAGGCCACAAGCCAGAAATGGCTCAAGGAAAAGAAAAAGACGAAGCCCGATCGGGTGCCGCGCCGCCCACCCTAGTCAAAATCTGGTGGCTCGTCACTCTGTGCTCTTCGACGCCCACCTCTTTCGTTGATCTGCAACTTGAGCATGTGGTGGTGGTCAACGGCTGTTGGCTGCAAGCGGGCCGAGTACATGGGCGGGACCGCCGGATACTGGTTGTCGCTGGTTTGCAGCGCTGGCCGTATTGGCGACAAGTGGTCCGACAGCATCTCCTGCTCTCTCCCGTCCTCTCCATCGACCTCTCTGGCGGTGGCTAGCACGACTGGGAGGACAATGGCGTCCTTGTCAAGCGCTGGCAGATCGATGCCGCCGAAGGCAGAGGCGATGAAGTTGCGGAACGGGGCAACTATCTTCCTTGCTTGGGCAATTTCGGTAACCTCGTCCTTGTCGCGCTCATCGACAACCTGGGTGGTTAAGCGCCGGTCGCTGGTTTCGCGAACCTGGTAGAGGAAGCGTCGGATCAAGTCCTCGGGGCTGACTGCGTCAAGGCCGCGTGCACCCGCCAGAGCTTGCTCAATGAAGTCGGGAGCAGCGTGATCGTCGCGCGGGAATGGAGCGGCCGTCATGATCATACAGACGACAGTTGTAAGCAGTTCACTCGGCGAGATGCCCAGCTGTGGCTTGACGTCGTTGGCCCAGTTTGCCGGAGGGTACGCCCGGCGGCTGTTCCCTCCACGGGTATGGGATAAGGAGCGGGGGAAGAGTTCGCTCATCCAGATGTGCCAAAGGGTGCACAAAATCTGGCACGTGGCGCCAACCTGGTCAGCACGGGCATGCCGGATCTTGCTGGGGATTGTAGGACCACATTCGAGCACACTGATACACCAAGCACGACAGTCGCCAATGCAACTCATCGAGAGCAGAGGGTTCTTGGTGGCGAATGCTGGCTGTTGGCCGATAAACTGGCCCAGAATCGCAGCCGTATCCGCGAAGTCGTGGCCTTTTGCCGCATGGATGGCGTCGTTGTACCGTATCAGAGAGTAACTGAGATATTGGTAGGCTTGGATATCGACAGGGTAGCCGCGGCCGGGTAATATCTTGAGATCCAGGTCCGGCTCAAGATACTTGTTGACGAACCTGATGATCTGTCCAATGGCGGCTTTCTCGTCGTGACCCCGATCGTACGCGTGCGCCTGCAGCAGGTCAAAGAAGCAGGTCTGCCAGGTCACATCGCTACCATCCGGGTCTAGCAGGCGGTCGACGTTGTCTTGCAGCATGGCGAGCACCTCTTCGGAATGTTTGTCGGTCTGTTGGGTCTGGTTGCAGGCGACAACATGGTCAAGGTGTGTTTCGTCCGGGACGTGGTCCTGCAGTGTTTGGGCCTGGTAGAGTAAAGCGCAAATTTGGTAGCAAGACTTGCCGTCTCCCAAGGCGGCCAAAAAGCTGGCAACCTGGTGATACAGACGCCTCTTCTCTTCGCTATCCATAGCAGGACTGTAGGGCTGTGCGGTAGCCAGTTGGCCGGGCTTGACATCGCGGACATACGCTGTTGTCGCACGAGCTGTCTGGGAGTCGGAGAGGCCCAGACCTACTGTTCGTCGGCTGCCTGCAGGAAGAGAGGTAGCGGGAACGGGAGCGACAGCAGCAGCGGACGGTTTCGTCTCCCCTTCCGGAGATGTCGATTTACGGCCGGGCTTTTTGGTGCCCTTTTTGGCGTCACCCGCCTTGTACTTCCTCACTTCCCATATCGTCCCTATGCGGTGGACGTACTGCCGCTTTCTGCGATACACAAGATGTTTGTCAGTCGGCTGGAGCTTAGCGGGTGGGACGGTGCTCACGTTGCTGTGAAGTTGTGTTCTTCTTTCATGAACTCCATGACGTCCTCGAGCTTCATCCCTCCCTTGTACTTGCCGAGAATGGTGTCCTTGAGGCGTTCCCACTCCTTTTCATCGATCCTCGCGGCGTTTTTGGGCATGTCGACGACGAACTTGAATTCTGGCGAGTCTCCCATGGTGGTGGTGGCGACGACCGGTTGTCCCCCAGATGCTCTCACGAGCCAGGTATATAAGCTGCGTGGCCAGCTGGCAGGCAGTAGAAGTAGAGCCTCATATTTATTTGCGCGAGCCGAGTTGTCATGTCCATGACCTGAAATGAAATTTGGGTCTTGATGGGGCGCGCGCTGGCAGGGGATTTGCCCGCGAGAGTGCCTCACAAAAGGCGGCGGGTCCCAAGCCCGTCTAGGGATTTGGAAATTCGACGCCTGTCCGATGCTTCCATAATACAAATGGGGGGGCCAATAGGCGCCTTCGCGGCCTGCGTGCGCCTGTGTCTTCGTTGGCTAACGCGGGCTGGTGTGCACCTCAGCCTTCCTTGGCCACCACCACTTGGTGAGTGTGACCCCCCCGGATGTGGCTACTGGCTGCTCCGTACTTGGAATTTGGGAGAGGGCTTTGCTGGGGCTCTGCCAGCTCATCGCGACCAGTCCACAAGGTCGACGGCTCGCCGGTCGGAATTGGTCCAGACCGCGATGCCCCCAAGAGTAGAAAATGAAAATGCGCGAGGCGCGTTTCGGGCCTCGGATAAAGAACTAGAAGGGTACAGGTGATGACGCTCGGTTGGAGGTGTTGCGTGGGCTATAAGATGTTACCCAGGTCTGCCGCAACGCCGTTGCGTTCTCCAGCACTTGAAGCGATGTAATGTATTGTACATACATACCTTGGCTGCCATGGCGCGCGAGGACCTACTTCGTGGAATTGGAACTCAGTTCGACAAAATACAACTCCCCACCCTCACCGACCTTGACCGAGAGGACGTAGCGGCGCATTATTGCATGGCCGACAAGCAGCAACAGCCAATGCAGCCTGAAGAGTACATGCACATGTGCCTCGGGATCGACACTAACAGGCAGCTGAAGTACTGCCGCAGCGAAGCAGATAGTGCGTCTCGAGGGGAAAAACGAAACGACAGCGGCTCGATGTCGAGACGAACGGCCTCGCAGCGGAGCTCCACCCCAAGGACACGGCTTCGGTCAGAGATGCGGGCGCCTGCCAGGACAACAATCAGGCTCGGTGTCTTGAACGGGCAAGGAAGCAGAGACCAACAGCAAGCGAGGCACCAGGACCTCCGAGCCGGCAATTTCTCAATGAAACACGACAGCCTGAAAATGAAGGACAAACTGGATCGGTGGCGTCAACCATACATAACCCAACCCCAAGGTATGCAAATAAATATTCATGACGGGGCAGTGGTTTCTAGATTGCTCACTAGAGCGCAGGCGACCTCGAATCGAATCACAGCGGATGGAGCAATAGCGCTATCGCAGCTATGAGCGCGCTGGGCCTTGGGGCTAGTACTCACTGAAGCAGCGTCAGCAACGTGGCAGCATGCCCTGAAGGGGGGGGGGGGGGCCTTCTCATCAACTAACTTACCTAGATTACCTAGACCTTCAAACAAGACGGCCTTAGGAAAAGGCTGATTGAAGGGGGAGGGGCTCAGGGGGGACTTTTGTTTATTTCGGAAATCCACTGTAATAAAATATGGAATTTTAGAGCCTCAAATGCCATGCTCTCAGATTTCTCAGTGCGGCAGGCGGCTGATGCAGGCTTCCAGGTTGCCCAGTCCAAACATGAAGAGGATGTTTGGGATGCTTTAGTGGTCGAATTTCAACTGCGAAAGGCCATGTTGGGCCGCCGTAAAGCGCTCTGCTGGGAGGAAAGCCGCGAGGAATCTCGGCTCAGGCCCCAGCAAGAGCTCCGATGGTTTTTCTCGAGCCAGACGTCATGATGCAACATGCACAGCCGGAATCGACTACGGATGGCTTGAAGAGTGGTCAGGTGAGAAAAGGGATCTGCGATGTTTCTCGTCCTTTCTCTCTCACTCGCACAAGTGGAGTAATTATCCGTAGACCGTGGAACAAGAAGGAGCGCCCAACTGGCAACTTCCAGATACCGTCGTTGTTGTTCCGAAGCCTGGACACGGCAAGAGCACCTTTGAAGCAGTTGCGGAAACTGAAATTTGAACACGAAGGTGGCAAGTTGTCGGATCTGAAAAGAGACCGATGGCATTGCGAGGTTTTCCTTTCTCCTGACAGTTAAATTTTGTTTCTTTTGTTTTTTTTTCTCATTTAACTGCCCAGTGAACTCTGCGCGCTACCGTTGCTGCCGTAACAAAGCCAGGATCCCCAAAACGGAATCTCGCGTTTGAGTTCGCCAACCGGCTCGTATCCTGACCAAAACCTCCGGGGAAATGCTCCACTAATCCGTGTTCTTGCATGCAGCTGGCCACTTGTCTTTTCAAGATCGGCTGGTTTGCTTTCAAAACAAAGTCGTCAATACCCGGGCGTGTTCCAGGCCTCTGTTCAATTATAATCCCTGCTGTTGTAGGGTACGGATCCGCTCCCGGCGATAGGGCAACGTCTCTTCCGTAACGAAAGCCGTTTTCCCCAACCACGGTAAGAGCCTGTATTCAAGAAACCCAGGAAACCCAGGACCATTAACATGCTTGATAATTTTCTGGAAAATTGTCAGACAACAGCCTCCTCAAAATTTGAAAATCGCAGCTTCTTATTACGTAGCCATGCCCGCCACTGGTGTTTTGAACGTGGGAGTTTGGACTGAATGGAATCATCGGCCAATACATCGCAGGACCGCATGCTGCGGACGCGTTCACAGGGCCAGCCTGTGACGTAATAGACATTCTACAGCCCAATCAACAGCGCCGGGAGACCTCCGATCCCACTCGGGCCCGCTTGGCTTTGCAGTCCCGTCATGCATCAAATTGGAGACTGCATGTTAAGTTTCATGTCACCAAGAAGTTGCGAGAGACAGTCCGAGCCTCTTTTGTTTGCAGAAATCTCGTGGAAAGGGCAATGGCAGGAGAAAGGGGTTGGGAGTGTCGAGGCGCGCGCGGAGGTTCTCGGAGTTCTGGACTACCCCTAGGCCTCAGCAAAACACAAGACCTCCACATTATGTATTCTACATCAAACCTCCGGCCTACCTTAACTACTCGGAGACATTGGACCAAAGTCTCCATTGTAAGCGCTCATCCCATCTCCATCTGGTGCGATGAGGATCATGCCGTAGGGCGATTGCTTGAAACGATTGGGCAACGCACCCCTCCCGTCTCTTTGAACCTTGCCCTCCTCTCACTTGGCCGCATCGCCGTCCTTGGAAGTAACTGGACGGGTCTCGCCGCCCGCTCTACTCTACGCATGTTGTGCGTGTGCTTGCCCGCTTGCCTGCTTCCCCGCAAAACCAAGATCAACCTAGCGGAGTGTTACTCTCGTGCCCGCGGCGCCTTCCCCTTGTTCCATCCCTGATCATTGCGTACTGACTGCCGTTCCTTACCTCCCCGCTTCTACAAAACACCGTACGGGTCTCACAGATCTCCCCCTCGACGTCTTTCCCTTTCCATCACTCCATCGAGGCCTGGCAGATATTTGACCACATCCAAGCATTGGATTTTAACCAGGATACGACATTCCTGTCGCCGCCAAAATGGACCGTCTAAACCACAGTATGTCCCCCAACTGGAAATGCCAACTCTTTAATAGTCCGTGCGCCACGATGCTAACAGGCTCGAAACAGTCAACCCGTTCGCGAAGCGGGACTCGCATAGTGCCAACTCGGTCATCACGTACAAGGTCCTGACCTTGGTGACTTGGCTGCTGTCGCTCATCACCACCATATACTACACGTACGACGCGCCTCACGATGGCCACTTCGTCCGCCGCAAGATCTGGGAGCAAAACTACTTTTACTTCTCGGGGTTTACCCTCAACTCGGTCATCACGGATATCTACTGGTAGGTAACGGCCCTCCTTCGGGTGTACGCGAGCAAGTGTCGCCTCGCCGGGGTGCTGGGGTTCGCTAACGTCGTTGCTTCGACAGGCTCGTCCTCTTCATCCTGCAGCTGGTTTACATCACGCACCTGTTCTCGACAAAGGTCGAGACGGTCAACGCCGCCTGCTCGGTCGGGAGCCACTTCATCTTCAACAACCTCCTCCACTTCGCCTTCGTGATGCTCTTTGTGCGGAGCCACTTCGTCTGGGCTGAGGTGATTCTCGTCATCAACTTCTTCAACTTGACCGCACTCTACTTCCGCCATAACACGTACCCCCGCTTCATCCACCTGCCCGCCGTCTCGGGGCCGCTGGCGTGGACGTTTGTGGCTATCTACTGGAACGGGGCTATCATGATTCCTTACCAAGGGAACCTGGTTGCTCGCGTCTTTGCCAACATCTTCATTTGGTCGATCCTGGTATTCGGCATGTTCTTCATTGTGATTTACAAGGTGTGTTTAAGCTCCCCCTGTTGACCGTGTTCTTGTCGTTAACATTCTCTGCAGGACTACACCATGGGCTTCAACCTCAGCGTGTTGGCGGCATCTCTCGGCGTCGCTCAGTTCTTTAGCAAGATTATCGCGTTCCAGTGGATCTTTGCTTTCACCATTATGGCTGTCCTGTTTGTCCTGTCTTTCATCGTGGCTGTGCCGGCCTTGACCACCCGCAAGGACCGGTCGGCGGCCGATACGGAGCGCGCTCCTCTGCTCACGGACCCGTAAACACCTCTCTGGAATCATTCCGAGACTCGTGTGCTTTCACACGTCTGGCTAGGTAGCTTATTCTACCGTGCGCGCCAGCGATTTGCCTTTAGTTGGTGGGAACTGACGGATTTCTTCATTGTCTCGGGGTCTGGGGAATTTCAGCGGCAGCATAGCAAAAGAATGGGATCGATCTTGTGATAGCTGTGGGGGTCTGAGATATTAACTTCATGGCGTTGGTACGGTTTCCACTTGGCTTCCAGCGTTATTTTTACAGCAAGGGATTTGTCGTTAAATTGTTCAGTGACGTAGGTTCGTTCCAGTCTGTTCTTGGTGTTTTGCCAATTCCTTATCGATAAGTTACCGGCCATCGTCTGGGGTAATCTAAGCCTATTATGGCCTAGCCTCGTTGGGGTCCGTAACCAATTGTGCTGTACCCGCGTGACGCGTTTGGAGTCTCGAAATCCGCAACTGCCAATTGAATTGAGCGGGCGTTGCCTTCTTTCCACCGCCGCAAGCTCTCGCAGAGTTAAAGCTCGACAATGGGGCCTCCGCTACCGAAACTACCATTTCCGTTCCCATTCCAGGTCGGGGTAGACATTATCAAGACACAGAGGATCCATCCGATTCTCAAGAGCCCCAATGCCGCCCGTTTCCTCCGTCGCATCCTAACGCCCAAGGAGCTCATGGCCCGCCCATTCAACATTGACCTGATTTTTGAAACCGACAAATGGTACAGATCCAAATCCGAAGGTTCCTCCGAGAAGAAAGTGTGGCCCGAGATAGAGATAACGAACAGGACGCTCGAATATGTTGCTGGAAGGTGCGCTTGCTTTTTACCATGCGCCTTTCTTTGCTGCGCGCCCATGGCTGGCTAATGCTGACGTGCAAACGCAAAAAAAAATCCAGATGGGCAGCGAAAGAGGCTGTCCTTAAAGCACACCCCTGGCGCTGGCTGTACTTGCACGACATCGAAGTGTTGTCCGGCAGGAAAAGCGAACAAAATGGTCCAGAGACTACAACAGCGGAGACGGTGGACCCATTTTCGCCGCTGCAGCAAGCGCTAAAGCTGGAGCTGGAAAAACACAAGAGGCAGCTCGGGAAATCCGCAAAGACCGCTGACGAGCTCGACGCCGAGCCCACGCTCGTCAAGGAGACGCTCGAGGAAGCCGGGCGGCAGCAGCACGGCATAACACCCCCCTCGACGCGAGGCGGACCGCCCGTGGTCACCGTCATGGGCCACCGCGAAGGCGTCCCCGACCAGGAAGCACTCGTCAGCATCAGCCATGACGGCGGCTACGCGATAGCCGTGTGCATGGGCTTCGATCCCAACCGCATGGGCGTGTACAGCCCCATCAAGAATTCCAGGAGGAAGTCGAGGTGAGAAGGATGTCGCCGGTCAAGGCGCCCCAAGAGGCTACGGGCACGATAATATCGAACCGGACGCATCGAAAAGCTCCTACCGACGAATTACAATGTGTATAGATAAGAACGAAAACCCGAATCCATGGTCCGAATAACTGATAAGAAATGGGCCCCTTTGGAGAAGAGTGGGCGCAACTGAAGTGCGTCCCGGAAGGTGCCAGTATGAATCGCTGCCCCTTAAGTGCTGACTCTGGCTCCATCTCCCCCTTTTTTTATTCTCGTAAAATGGTAGCACGCTCGCGGTAGCGTAAAATCGGCCCGTCGGGCCAGCCAAAGTGAGAAGAGGTTAACGGCCGGAGAGAAAAAATGGAAGGCCAACGTCTCAGAGTAGCGACGTGATTCTGGGATAAATAAATGCCATTATAAGACACAAAAAGGCCTTATCATTAAATAAAAAGGCACAGGAACTTTCGAAGAGCGCAGTCCGCCCAAGCAGTGAACTAAGCTGGGGTCAGAAAGAAATGGAATGGGGAATATATTTTAAAAGTGATGCTGTGGCAACATTAGTACGGAGAGAGATACAGCCTAGCAGTAGATGAGGTCAGATAGTCGCACTGCTTCGCGAAAACAGAGGTCTGTTGGGAGGTACTCCGTAGATACTACATAGATAGCTAGGTACCCTGTAACCAAGGTAAGGTAAATTAATATAAAAACGCTAGAAAATAGAGGGGGTGGGTGCAGTAATGATGGCTATAATAAGAAAAGTAGAGTAAAATGGAAAATGATTGTATTGATGATAGCTGGAGGACCTAAAAACTGGAAAACGGGGGGCAGAAATATTTTCTGAGGCCATAAGGGCCATCTTAGGCGCTTAGGCCATTTCTCGCTATGGGATCACACCCAGTCATAAATTCGCCTCTTCTATGTGATAAGAGGTCGCCCTCGACTAGCTGTATGTAAAAGCAACAAAGACAAGCAAGAAAAAGGAAGCTCTTCAGGGGTTAATTGTCCCCTATGTCCCTCTTAGTCCACTAACTCCCCACCTGTATCGGTACCCGAGCCGATGTTATCCGCCGGGATGTTTTGTGGTGGAGGATTTCTATCCTCTAAGCCTAAAACCTCCTAAACAAATGCAGCGCGATTCAAATTGGCCCAGTAGTCAATCTGGGTCCAGTCGTCGTCGTTGAAGTATCGAACCAGTTCTTTCATGCATGGTGTTGCCTTGTCTTGACCCAGATCGGTCAGCAGCGAAAGTAATTCGTGCGTGTGAGGCCAGTCCGGCACTGAACTCAGACTGAGCTGGCGAGACCGTGAAATTTGGTATGATGGATCCAGGGAATGCTGTGGGAAAGACGCAACCCAGTGCCTCTCTTGCCAAGTCCAGCAGCAGAGACATCAATTCGTTGGTATGGGTCCAGTTGGGTATGCATCCATGATAACGACCGTGGCTTTTCGAAATGATGTGTGTGAAACGGGCCGGATGGATGTAGCGAGAGAGATTGTGAATTTGATGAAAGGCTTAAGGAGGTCAGTTGAGTAATCTCGGCAAATTTGCTCAACTAGTTCCGTTGCTCTCGTTGGGATTGTTGCGGGAGTTAGTGCGAATATGGGCATATTGAAGAAAGAATTTGGCATGGACCACCGAACCGATCTCGTCGTTCCATGGGCTTCCACTGATCCCACATGCACTCCTCTTCTTCTCCAGCTTGATGATGTAGTGTAGGCTCAGAGATCTCAAACTCATAGCCCATTTCCACTGCCAGAATCGAGCTCTCTCTCCAGTTGTCCAATCAGCGTTAGGGTTCGGGTATTGGAAATCTTGTTAGCCAAGCTTTTGGAAAGTAGGTACCTATTATCAATATATAGTATTTAAGCAGCCCTTAGTTTTTCGTCATGCAAAGGCAGTCACCATTCTATGTGCGTAGACATCAGATCGGAGAAAAAAGCCGAAGCTCTCTATTTCGTACTACACCGCTAAGAACTAACTAACATGTCTCTAGCGAGTTCAAGGCTCCGACTAGAACCAGGAAAAATGGAAAGTTATGCTGCTTGTCTCCGGATGGTGGGAATAAGCTCCACCGGAACGTGGTAAGTTGCTGCGTGCTGACGCGCATTCCGAATGTCGCGTCCGGTAAGTGGACAATGTCCACATCTCTGTCGACGTATCACGTACGCGCCAGTCTGTATGTGAATAGTGGCTAGCAGTGTCCGTGTTGACAGTGCCACACTTTTTGCAGTAAACCTTCACTTGCGTGGGCTCACCCCGTACTGGGTTGGGATCTCGGAACTTGGTTGCTTAAGTTGCAGATGACTTCCGCAATAGTATCCCAGTTGCTACTTGATTGCTTCTTGTTGAGAATTCTCATGTTCTCCCGGGAAGGTGCGCAGTTCAACTCCTTGTTTTTCGCCTGAGCAGATTTGACACGTAGTCTCATCCGTTCCTTGGCAAAACGAACGACCTCGGGAATTGTGCAAGTAAAGTTTAGACGAATAACACGATTCAGGTGCCAGTGGGACTGAAGAATAGGGAGGGAGACATTTAAACCGAAGTCGACAGACTCCAGTGCATTCTCCCCGAGATATTCTCTCAGCGTACCTCGTTGAAGGGTTTGGAACGTGAGAGAGAAAAAATGCTCCACTATGTTCAGCCAAAGGGACTGCTCAAGCTCCCCAAAGCCAAGGTCGCCGTGAGCTTGTCCCAGGCGGATAAATTTAAAAGTGCGCGTCGGTTTGAGCGCCCAGACGAAGTAAAAGAGCTGGGTTCGACCAGAGTCCAGATAGTCCTCTAGTTCGTTGCCGTCTGCCAAGAATCGCTTCAGAACAGCGGCACAGTTCCGATGCTCTGAAGTCCGTACCAGAATGGTTCGTTTTGTCTGGCCAATGTACTTCTTGAAAAAGGATCTGTCCTTAGAATCGGACCCGACCGCGAGGTACCAGCCGGGGCACCGCTTCGACTCTCTGTCCTCGTTGAGACCTTGTAGATACTCCTGGTAGGCGGCCCGGCCAGCGCCCAAGATTTAGACCCATATATATGGATCAATGCATTTTTTGAGAATCGAGAGTAACGGTCCAGGAAATTTTTGAAGTCGACGCTGGAGTCAGTCGCAATATCTAGCGTCTTGTAAAATAATTTCTCTCGATCATCTGCTTCGACATATTCCGTTTCCGAATGGCCGTCTTGTACCCCCACGTTGTTTGGTGATTCTAGACAGTTTTCTTCGCTCACATCTACTTCACATTCGTCCCATTCGGGGTCTTCGCGGTACAAAAACTGGACCAGGCGCTCCTCCGAAGTACTACTCGAATAGGTAGGCCTCACGCGTTTTTGGGCGCTGAAGACTCGGGCCGCTTGAACAGCGATGCCCTGCATGATGTTTCTCCACTGGGTCTGTGGTGCAGACAGCTTGGAGAGGATGGTTTCGAGAGTCTTGGGGCACACATCTTCAGTCTCTCGAATGAAGTCGTCAATGTCGGCTCGGTCCTGAGCACAGCAGGACAGATAGTCGTCCGCATTGAAGTTCTCACACACATAATCGTCACCAATTCGCGTAACAAAGAACAAGCGTAGCTCCGAGAGTGTCTAGGGGTTTTCTCGGCCCAGCTCAATTGGGGCCAGTGTATCTAACATCGATCCAAGTGAATGGTTCCCAGTCTGGCGCTCTGAGGCAACCGGGGGTGTGTTGTGGGCGACCATATAGCTGCTGTTGCCAGAGATCGAGATCATTGCTTTCTTGAGCTTTGCATACAGCCGCCAAAGCTGTCCGGCGTGTCCCTGTAGTAATGCACATAGGATTTGTGACGCCCCCTCTGCCCTGGAAGGCGATGAGCCTAGGAGCGTAAGTATTAAGTGTTACGTGTTAGATGAAGCCCGGGTGCCTGATCTTCGTGATGATGCCTGTGCTGTTGATACGCTTCAGGTAATACGGCCGCCCCGGCTCCGGGTAGCCGGCTGAGTACCCTATGTAGCTGTTGTTGATCAGCTGAACGGAGACACCGTGGGCGAGCTTGCGAGCCATAAGGCGGCGTAGGTGGCGGAGAGAGGCTGTCTTCTCTCAACTCCATTTATATGCCGAACCATTCTCATATAGAGATTTATTAGTTTAGGTCTGTATCAAATGTAAGATAGGGACTGGTCGATCGGATAAAATTAAAATAACGAGAAATTGTAAGAGGAAAGTACGGCAGGAGGAGAGAACGGCACGAGGAAAGAACGACTTTTGATCGTACTGAGTAGCCCGTGGTAGGCGCCCCGGAAGGGCCGCCAGAGGCAATGAAGAAAGGAAAGGCCGTTGAACGCCCATTCCTAGTTTGCTAGGTAGCGTATATTCATTATTGTTACTATAGTGGTGCGACTAATGGTATTGTGGTTGAAGTTTTGGTGGATTTAACGATAACCTCAATTGTTACCGCTAGGCCTTAGGTACTTACGGTAGTTACTATCTAAGGGCGAGCAAAGCGGCATCAAGCTATATTTTAACTAGGATAGTTGCTCAATATAGAATTCAATATCTTATCGTTAACTATAGTTTAAGTAGACTTCTCTTTATTTTAATTCTACACGTCAAGTTAAGCTGCTTCACGATCTATCGAAGAAGGCTCTCTTATAACCCTAACCCCAATATTGCCAAAATGATGTCATTTTTGCTCCATAGTTTACCTTAGCTAGCTCGGAATTCATCGAATCACGAAGCTAAGATAGCTAAGTGATTACTGGCGGAGTGGCGCAATGGTAGCGTGTGGTCCTCCTATTAGAAGGATCAAGACTGAGGTTGTGGGTTCGAGTCCCATCTTCGTCGTTATATTTTTGTCCTTTCAGGCTAATGTACGTTGGTATTAGAATAACCTGTTTAAGGCTTTTATTTAGTCGAGGCCACCTTTCTACTGCTTAAAGCTCTTACGGTGGCTTTCGGGGCATTTCTTTCCAAGTTCTCTTCGAGGTCTTTAAGTACGAGTTTTATTCTTGCTATTGTTAGACCTCCGGGTTATACTAGATGTTACTGGTAATACACTCTATATTGATTGACGTTTTTGTTTCCTGCCTTCTTTGCGCGGGAACCCCCTGATTTGGACACTAAAATGTTGTTCGCTGGCCGCTCTTGCCCTTGGTTGGTGTCTCTTTCCCTGCGGCGGTTGCTCTTGCTCTTGGCTAATGACTCTTGCCCTACGCCAGTCGCTCTTGCCTCCGAGACCTAAAAATATAGTTTTTATCGCTTCATCATAAGGGAGCAATGATTATGCGTCAATCGAAGGGGTTCCGTGCATGGTGTGGGAGATGGTCTTTTCGAGTTTAGCGCAGGGGTATTGTTTTTGCTTTTTATTAGGGAAGGTGCGAGCGCACTTCTTGGTTTCCGTCTCCTTCTCCCTTTTTATTTCATTTTAGTTTATTTGCTTTATGTCTGTCCAGATCCGTAGTATGCCCAAGCAGGCACGCTGCGCGGTCTTCCCCTTCCCTCCTACGTCAATTTGGAACAAACAAGCCCTTTATCTTGCTGTTATCCTATCTTTTCACGGTATGCCAGGTATTTGCCCAAGGTAATACTATCGCACGACCCAGCTTTGGCGAGCACGGAGCAAGCGGCCGGGCACTGATGCTCTTTCCTCCTGCCCTAAGCCGTTTTCCTTTTATTTTTATTTTCTTTAAAAAAATACAGCGTCGGGGTAGTGGGATATTTCTGTCTTGTGCATCCGCCGCTAGTAGGCATCAAGAACGTCTGGCAATGGCATATGAACGAGTCACTCGCTGAGTTATCAATTTCTACCACGAGCTCATATACACAGGCAGGTCATAGCAGCATATAACAGAACAGCACTTCACTCCGTAAATACGTTCAATGGAATCGAGCACGCGATGGCATAGTTGGGCATGTCGACCACCTCGGCCATCTTGAGGCTCGAGCTCACGGAGGCCAGCATGTATGCCTCTGGCCGCGACAAGTCCTTTTCGGCAACAAGCCAGTCCAGCAGCCCTCTGAGCGCCATGCGACTAGCCTCGCGGATATCCTCGTGGATCCCCAGCGCCGCGTACTCGCCCTTGTCGGCGGGAGCGAGCTTAGCTTCGAGCTGCTCCCTCGTCAGTGGCGGGGTGACGTAGTGCGGGCAGTTTAAGGCCCAGCCCTTTGCGTCTCTGACGGCCTTCTTCTCGACCGTCAGGCGCAGGCGCGCGAGCATGGGCGTTTCGATGGCAGTGCCGCAGACCTCACCGTCGCCCTGCGCGGCGTGACCATCGCCGCAGCTAAACAGGGCGCCCGCAACGTTGACGGGTAGGTACAAGGTGCTCCCAACGCGGCTCAGGTAGCGGCAGTCCATGTTGCCGCCCGACGCGGCGTACGGCGGAATGGTCGGGAGCTCCTCGTTTGTGGCGGGTGCCACGCCGACAACGCCCAGGAACGGCTCGACGGGCACCTCGATGCCCGGTCGGAACACGGCGCGGCGCATGCCACCCGGCGAAGAAGAGGGAGTGAGGCCGGCATCGGTCAGATCCCACACCTTGAGCTGCGGTTCGGGGAAATCGTCGGCTAGCAGGCCAAACCCCGGGAAGATGGCGGTCCAACCATAGTCGGAGGGGGTCAGCTCAAGGAATTCGACCTTGAGCACATCGCCGGGCGCGGCGCCCTCGACAAAGACGGGACCCATGGCCGGGTCCGTTAGGGCAAAGTCGAAGTCGGCCAAGGCCGTGGCAGCATTGTCGGGCCGTATCTGATTGTTCCCACCGTCGCGTAGGTCAAACGACAGCTCGGCACCCGAGGGGACTGTCAGGACCGGGGTTAGCGCCTTGGACCATTTGAGATGCAGCTGCGACGACTTGACGTGGAACGAGTGGGCCATGTTGACGGTGTTTTGCGTGATGCAGGCCGGCAGCTGAACGGTGTGGGCGTATATTTAGGGGGGAAGTTTGGGGCAGGGGCCCCCTTCTGTGACTGTCGAGACATTGAACTGCTAACGAGTGACTATGGGAATAATATCCGTTGAAGATGAACCGGTTCTGGACTGGAGCGGGGTTTGCGTTGGATCGGATGTGCCAAGTCGCATTCTGCGGCAGAGGCGCATGTCGCATTGCGATAGGGACTCTGCCACAGCGGCGGAGAAGAGTTTTGGTAGGCCCGACTTTGAGATCAACTTCCTCAATTGCAGAAGTGGCGTGTGGTTGGAACTAGCTGAGGTACAGCAGAGGCACTGTTACTTCGTTTGGGCCTTTGATCAGTAGCCCGGTTGTTTCTCTTTCCGTCTAGTCTTACCCATGGTAAAGAATGTTTGCGGTCAACGTTAGGGAGGGCTGTTCCTGCCTTCCTCGCGGATGTTGTCGGATGGGATCCAGTGCCAGGCCCAGCCTGAACTCTAACTGTGACTCTTCACACGTGCGCGTTAAAAGCGGTCAGGACCACAGCAGCAATGCAGCAAAGACCGGACGGTAACGTGGCTGTCTGCTCTGCGTTGATTTGTTCCCGTCGCCAAAGCGCAAAAAATTGCAAGAATGCCAGGGAATTGCCGAAAACGTGGGCAGCAAACCCGCCAAAATGGCCTCACAACCACCAACCCAACCTAGCTGTTTCAGAAAACCATGATTACCTTACCTCACTTTTTTGTCTCTTCTTGGACGATATCAAACGCCAGGCAGTGATTGGACCTCTAGCATTCTTTTCTACATAAGTTCGTATCCCTGCACTCGAATTTGGGGCATCATGGTTTATTTGACTGACTCTTTTCGTTGGCTTCCAGTTGCCGTGGACCCGCCCCACCTCGAGTCTACATATCTTATCTACCTTAGGTAGATATCTATCTTCCCTACATCCGTAGGTAGGTTAGGTACCTAGCTATCACTGCTAAACACACAACGCCTTCACCTACCAAACCCAAGCCATGGCTTTCACAATGCATTCGCACTCGGGGCAGTTCTGCCCCGGCCATGCCAAGGACCAGCTCGAGGACATCGTCCAGCACGCCATTCGCATTGGCTACAAGACCATGGGCCTGACCGAGCACATGCCCCGGACTGAGCTGTCGGACCTGTACCCCGAGGAAGTCAGTATCGCCTGGCATATCTTTCTACCTTTCTCTGAGGCTAACACGCGCTCCAGCTTGAGTCTGATCCGCACGCCTCCCTCGCCGAGCTCGCGCCGCGCCACAGCTCGTACCTGGTCGAAGCGCAGCGGCTGCAGAAAAAATACGCCGACCAGATCCACATCCTCATCGGCATCGAGGGCGAGTGGATCCGCCCGGCCTACGGCGACATCGTCAAGGCCTATGCCGAGCCCGCCTGCATCGACTACTTCCTGGGCTCGGTCCACCATACGGCCGGCGTGCCCATCGACTTCGACAAGGCCCACTATGCCCGCGCCCGGGACGCCGCCGGAGGCTCCGAGGAGCTGCTCTACGAAAAGTACTACGACGAACAGCTCGAAATGCTGCGCACCCTCAAGCCCCGTGTCGTCGCCCACTTTGACCTCATCCGCCTGCTGAGCGACGAGCCCGCTCGCCCCCTCCAGGCCTGGGCTGGCGGCCGCGTCTGGGACAAGGTTGTGCGCAACCTCGAGTTCGTTGCTAGCTACGGTGGCTGGCTCGAGTGCAACACCAGCGCCCTGCGCAAGGGGCTCGACGAGCCCTACCCGGCTAGGCCCATCGCAGAGGTGAGCTTTTGACTCGCAACTATCTCTCTACCTCGCCCCTTTTCGTTGTCTGACTTTTCGTTTCCTTGTTTTAGGAGTGGCTGAGAGCCGGAGGCAAATTTACCTTCTCCGACGACAGCCACGGCATTGCCCAAGTTGCCACCAACTACGCCCGCGGCCTCGACTATCTCGAGAGCCTTAGCGTAAAGGAGGTATGGACGCTAGAGCGGGCCCCCCACCCCGGTACTTCGGGCGAGGCCAAGGCGGCACTCACGGAAAAGAGCGTCCCCATTGCCGAGTTCCGCGCGAGCTTACGCTTGGAGTATACCGGAGCGAACGTGACCGGGACAAGACGATAGACATCCATTAGAGAAGCAAGCCTATTTTGGGGGCTGGAGAAATAGACTTCGGAGCGGAGCCAGGGTACACCGGTTTGAAGTATAGATTTTGGCTTCTTCCTTTTGTTCCTTACTTTAGCGCAGCCATCATAGGCAAACGCATGAGGTTATTTTAATTTCCGTTATTAGTCATGATAGACACAATCAGCGCCAAGAAACGGTCCTGATGCCTACTGTAAATGTCAGAAACTTTCTAGATTTCCTAACACTGCAGATAGATATGCTGAAGACTTGTTTCCGGTTGAGCACTCGGGGGTAAGAGTTTCGTTTTGTGACAACTACCTTACCATTCCGGGGTACAATCCAACGCCTGAATGTTTATTAGCGGGGGATATTCCAAAATCTACTCCGTAAAGGACCTCAGTATCTTACGCTCGCCAAAGGATTTTCGCTAAGTGAAGCAATAGCTATCTGAATCCCCATGTTATAATCCTAGAGGCCTATCTATTCTCTTGGAGTACCTATTAAAGCCCTTTACTAGCCGGTTTGTTTGCTATTTTCTTTTCCTTTCCAAGTACCACACCAATAAACATTCATGGATTGGAGTGTACAGTAGGTAGTGGTCTGCTGATTTCTCCAAACACAGCCAAACTTCTTTCGAGAGTCTTCGAGTTACACACCTAATGTTGGTTTCCACTCAGGTTTCTCTTAGGACCCCAAGAAACTCTAGAACAACACTAGCACCTGCCATAAACGCAGAAAACATCCCATTCCACTCAAGACTGGATACATACCTACCCGGCATCTCGGGCCCGAGCATACCGTAGCATGCCTCTGCGAGCCACAGACCGCGAGAGGAATCCGTGGGGAGACGCGGTGGAGAAACTAGAGAATGCCATGCAAAATAGGAAACTCCATAGCACATGGCATAGGTTCTCCATATGCTACCCACTCCCAGCTAGCCCCATCCCCTTGACCCCTGACCCCTGAACGGTGGACAGTGGAAACAACAAACAGGCGTTCCCCATGAACCCTGTCGGCGTGGGAAACCCTGGGCATGTATTCCCTGCCGTGACCTCCACAGTATAACCTACTTTCTCAACCAGAGCACCGTCCCTAGCTATGCCCTGGCTGTCAATATAGAGCAACGCACAAACAGAGTCTCCATCGAAAAACAATCAGAGAGAAACATCATTCCCTCGTTCGGGGTCCGCTAGCTTAATCGGTAGGGCGTCTGACTACGAATCAGGAGGTTCCAGGTTCGAATCCTGGGTGGATCGTTGACTCAACGGGGATGGGTGGTTTCTCTTCTCTATTTCTTCCTCCCCCCCCCCGTTTCTTTTGTTACTTGACAATTCTCTATGTTATGTTTAGTTCTCAATAGTTTAGCTGTGTATTACCTATCCCTTAGCCTACTTGTAACTATACGTACGCGCAAGTAACTGGTTACTAGATATGTATGTACTTGGCGGTCTGTTTGCCTTTCCCTGTGTGCCCCGCCTAACTGTCTTTAAAATACCCTACACGGAGACTAACCCACACAGCGTAGCAAAGACAGTCGAGGCATTGACCAGCTCATTTACTCATCGCGAGAAGACTACATAGCCTTACCTTCCGACCTTGCCAGTTTGGGAAAGCAACAAACTACCGGGCGCGAGGATAAAAAACTACTCAAATCCCCCCCCTTTTTTCTCAATAACCACAACCCCGACTAAAAAAGGGGCGAGGCAAAAAGAAAAGGGGGCGGTTCCTGCACGAGGCTGAAGGAGAGTTCAGCTACTCGCCGACCTTCCTACTTACCTAGATACTTTACCTGTTCCAACCCTATTCAGTAAGCAGAAGAGGAGGCTCTGCCAGAATCCGGACATCTTTTTTTTTTCTCCTCGTTTCGTTTTTTGCTGCGTCCGGTAGCTTCCACTCCGGAGCGTTGCCGTCCTCAATACGGAAGCCTTAGCCCCTTTTTATCCTCCTCTCCTCATCCTCATCTCTCTCTCGTTCCCTAAAACAGCCGAGCCAGCCAGCCAGTCAGTCATCTTTGTTGGCCAACAAGTACTCACCACTCGAACACTCTGATAACAGCCCAGGGTGTCGTTGTCAACACGTTAACCCTTAACAAAAATCCCCAGACAAAATATAAACCACCGTTGCTGTTGCCGCTGCTCGATCACCGGCCGTCGTCTGTTGTCTTGCCAGATAGACACGAACTGCGACTTTGCATGACGCAGAGACAGCCAGCAAAGCTCCGTCGTTGGAGGATATGAATCCAGTGTCGTGGATATGCCGGTTGGTGGTTGGTGAGTGAATGAGTTGGCATAGCCATTTCTTCCTCTCATGACCAAGACCCGGCTTGTTTATGTCCCTGTCCCTTCCCCTGAGCTCGGTTGAGCACTGTGGTCCATATTGTTAGACGTCGTGTCATCGAGCCGCGTAGCAGCCGTTCGTCGGCCTCGTTCCCTTTCACGACCGAGGCGTAGGACCCCCTCACTGTATCGACACGGTTGGCCCTCATCGCCAAGTGTCCATGTCGGCGGCGTTCCTTGTCACAAGCTCGACTCGGCTGGTCGAGAGTGTCGTTCACCCAAGACATGCGTCGGTGGCGATGATGCCGTGGCGTGACGGAAGCAGGTGCGGAGGGCAGAGGGAGCAAGAGATGGAGAAAGGCGCGTCATGTTCTTTATATCTATCTAGCTTTCTACCTCCTGTCTTCTCCCAAGCGGCCCTCGGGTTACATACACTTGCGGCTCATGTCGTGCTTGTTCCAGCGAGCCTTCTCAGCTGACGACATTTGCAATCAAGACCAGACGCGGCTGTGTCTTACAACGCGGTTTAGCCAAATCTTCAAGCCGCGGGGACTGCCCGCGAGGCTGATATGAGATTGGGGCTCCAGTCGACGCCACTTCAGCCTACAAGGCTGGGAGGTTTGGAAAGGTCAAACAGCCAGCACAGCCGAGTGCTGCGCCCGCCTCAGACTCGAGATGGAGGGTTTATACTGCCGCGCCCGCCCAGCTTGGCTGCTCTCCAGACAGCGACGAAGCCACCGCCAACTCAACTCACAGCCTGTGTCTGAAGAAGGCTAGAGGCTAAACGGGAAACAAACGTGCCCAAAGCGGAAACCAAGCAAAACGCCGACACCCAAGGTGAAGCTACAAGTCAGCTGATGTGAAGAGAACTGAGAGACAGACTGGAGACGGGGCAAGCCCGACGAGGAAGGCTTCTCGAAGATGCTCGAGGTGGGTTGCATCACCAGCGGACGGCGGCGAGACCCCTTGGATCTCGTCTGTTCTAGAGATCTCCCATCTTGCAACCGGCCCTGTCCCTGTTCCTGCACAGAGTGCTGCACCGGATCTTGCATTAGACTTGTCGTCTCGGTATCTGGATGGCAGCCAGTTCCGTGATGAAGCAAGGATGGACCCGGTTCCTCTGCACGTCTCTTGCCTCCTCGGAGCGTAGTGTCATCCGTCCCAACGTCCCACCGTCACACTGCGCGCTGGAAGAGGGAAGGGGGATGGACGACAGAGGACGAAGAGGGAGGGCGGAAGCAATGCTGGGCTGCAGAGATCATCATACCTGCACGCCGTAGTCGAGGCCGAGAGGCAGAGAGGCTTGATCGTCTCTTCAGGTGAGATGGGATGGAACCATTCCAACCGCCCACAATGCAATGGAAGGCGTGCCAGATGCTTCTCGAAGGCCACACGCATGCACGAGCACACGTTCAGACGGGCTGCCCACGGTGGCGAGCATTGAGGAAGACCCTCGGTCGGCTGTCACCGTGGACGAGGCTCCCCTGTGAGTGGACGGAACACCCAAGATCACGGGAGAGGGTAGCAGTCGTGGCCGCCATTGGATCGGCACACGGATATCCAAAACACGCATCAGGTCTGGAGATGCCGTGTCTAGCTCCACTTCCCACGAGGTGAGAGCCTCACCTAATTTAACAGCCGCCTATCCCAAACCGGCACAACGCCCATAGGGCTGGTGAGGCTCGAGAGGAAGCTGGCCAGCTCGGCCGGCAGTCTCGAGCAGGGTCACTGAGTCGTCTGGGAAACAGAAGGGGCAACGAAAAAGAAGTAATGGGGGGTATCGGGGCCGCACAGCGTCTCGACGGTGTGCGGCGGGAAACTCCGACCTAAGGGGAACGGCACGGAAGCAGCCACTTGGGAAACCGACGGATGGAGAGAGTCTGTGTAAAACCTCTGTCAGCGTTTAGTGCACAGTTCTGTTCTGCATTTCTCCACACGAACCCAAAATCCGGACAAGTGGTTGAGAGAGTCATAGCGGGCAGGATGCAGCGTTTGCGTGGAGAAGAAAAAAAGGTCAACGGTGTCAACCCCACGGATGGGCGAGGCAGGGCTCCTGGAGTCTAGGGCATTCGGATCGGGACCGAGGGGGATGGGGGCCAAGGACAGCATGGGGGATGAAAAGAGCAGGCTTCTAGAAGAATGCTAAGATGGACAGTGAAATGGGCGACCAGCACTGGCTTCCAAATCCCCGTCATGCAGCCAGTGGCTTGCAATCCCTGGAAGGGCGACGGACTGGGGAGGCCGAGTCTTTGAAACTACGTGTGTATTTTGGCAGATGTTCTTGTCATGCGCCCTTCTGAGTGGTCTGGCGAGGAATGGAAAGTTCAGACGAAAGAGCCAGGATAGGGGCCGACCCCAGAAGAGATGAACGTCGTTTGATCGGCCGGTGACGTTATACGGAGCACACGTGGGGAGGTGAAGAATCATTGCGGGGATGCCCCTGCTACCCGCCTTAGACCTAACTGATGGTCATGGCTTTGCGGTTGTTTGACGGCCAGGGCAGGGTAGCCCAAGAGGCGGCTGCAGGGGCACAGATCCGACGCAAAACGCGGACTGTGTCAGTCGCGATGCCGTCGACTGCACCTCCTCCACCTCAGCCCTCCAGCGGCCGATGGAATGGGAAAGGCTGGCTTCATGCTCGACGAACATGACACGGCGAACACAGCACCGCCGTTGCTCTTATGGCGCCGTGCACGCCAGCAGAGAGCTACCACTCGGAGGACGGAACTTGCCCTTTCCCACCGTACTGTGTATGCCTTGCGCGAGGGCCTGGCAGCATGCAAAGGCATGCACGGCGATGGAGTCGCGCTGCATCGGTGCTGGTGCTGGTGCTGGTGCTGGTGCTGGTGCTGGTCTAGACTCGACACACAGAGAGAGATGAGCTGAGTACGAATACCGGTGGTAGAGTGCAAGGCCGCTGACGTGCGTGCACCTACCACCTACCAACCTGCGCCTAGGCCTCCCTACCTACCGATTCTACGGCCCCAGCTCTGGTGAATCGACTCGCACTCGGAGAAATTGGCTGATCCTTGTAGTTCTAGAGGCGCTCGTTCTAGACCGGCGAGCCAGGCCATGTTTTCTTCTCGTTGGCGCTCGCCGGCCGTCGAGAAAAAGGCTCGACGTTGGAGGCCCCCTGGCTTCGCGCCTGCTTTCGGCCACGTATTTTCTGGACG
This sequence comes from Lasiosphaeria ovina, assembly GCA_033439765.1. Lineage (NCBI taxonomy): Eukaryota > Fungi > Ascomycota > Sordariomycetes > Sordariales > Lasiosphaeriaceae > Lasiosphaeria > Lasiosphaeria ovina. Next base: position 5,719,609 of record JAULSN010000004.1, on the reverse strand, counting down.
TGGGTGGCGATCGAAGTGCAGGCCTCCAGGGGGAATATGGGGAACCGAACCAGAGCGATGGCGAGGTTGGATTCTGGCTCTCATGCCCCAACCCAAGAGTGTGCGTCCCCACGTTTTGGCCTGAAGAGAACCAGCGACTGGCACACTCGGAATACAACCCAACCCTCCTTCCCCGCAAAAACCCTCACCCTCCTGGGCTTTTTAAGCTTTGGGAGATCCGACAAGTGCCGTCGCCAGAACGGGACTTGAGGCGGAGCAAGCTGCCACATTTGAGTGTGGCGCGCCCATCAACAGTCCGGGCTCCAGGGACCCCCTTCAGACGCTCACGCGCCACCGACAGGGGCAGGCCGCCGGAGTAAAGTATCACCGACTTCAAGTCGAAGACGTGAAAAACAACAACGAGAGGTTTGGCGCTTGACCTCTTCAGGCACAGCGGACTTCGACCCGCCTCCGGCCCCTCCCCCTGCTTTTGGCCCGGGCTCAAGAAATAGTCTAGAGTCATCATTAGCACTTTCGGACACCATCCGAACCACGTCTATATTGTCCATGGCACGAAACACCTACTTCATGGGCCCATCTCGGTATTCCGTACGTGTAACCAGCTTTCTCGTGGCTGCGGATGGGGCCACCGGTCGAGACGCTGCCATCTACCGGCCTGACTAGTGCATCTTCTAGCCCCAAATCTCTCCTCCGAGCAATGCACCCCTCAAGCAGCAGTTATTGCTTGCTTAGCTGTTGGCGTGAGGCATGAAGTCTGGGTCGCCTTCTGGCCCCAGCCTTTCCACATCGGCGCTCGTCGTCTGTATCCTGTCGATGTCACCGTGGGCCATGTTGCAAATTGTTGTTTTGATTAAAAACAATATAGCACCGCCTATCACTTCCGGTGATATTCGTTGCCCCATGCCTAGGGGCGCTTGTCGACGAGGTCGACAGTGCGTCTGACCCGTGTCGTGGGCTTGATCTGGCAGTTCGCTTTGGCCCAGGCTTCTAGCCCACACCACACGGGACGCTCTCGGTTCTGTCAGGCTCCTTCCGCGCCATTGGAGGCAACACCAAGAGCCGAGTGTCTCGAACCCACCCCAGCCACTCCTCATGCCCTCTGGCACGTGGTTTAATATGCATATCTCTCCATTCTTCCGACTTGATCGCCACGGAGTCGAAGCCGACAAGCCAGCACCGTCATTGGTGGTCAGCCATCCGGTCATGTGAGGCGCTCCCGTCCTCTGCCACTAGACCCTTTCGCGTTGGAGATAGATGACGATGGTGATGGGGGGCACCGGCCATATGAGGTTGCACTACACAGTCATCTTCTGACCAGGTTTCCCACCTCGCCGTACCTGCTTGACACCTGCATTTCAGGGACCGTTGTGGACCTGGGGCTCCGTTATACGATCGCCACTCGTCCCACGCCTCTATAATCCCACCCGTCTAGACGGTGCCTAGGCAGCTCACGGCCCTCTCAAGCGCGATGTAGGTTGGCTTTCCATCGACATGTGCATACGCTGTCTCTTGGGGGCATATGCGGTACTTGCGCCCCATCTCGAACTGCCGCGGGCTACCCGCCATGAAGGTGAAGCCAAAACCAGAGCTAAATCTTCTTCATCTTTGGGCATCTGATAAGTTACGACTGACTAGCGAGCTCCATTATTGCTGTCGAAACAATGCCGGGGTCTTGGTATGGGGCACATCTGTTTGCGTGGGCTGCTGTCATTCACCGCGAAAGGAAGGTCGATCGTTCGCTTGATGAGGTCCGGCCCCGCCGGCGTGATAGTCTCGCCTCCCCTGGGGGGGGGGGCGCCTCCTCGACTGGCACTATGTGTGGAAAGGCGGTCCCTATCCCGTAGACTGTAGCGGGGCGCGCCAGGAGAGAATATATTGCACCGGGACCGATATACAAGATTTGCTGTCCGCCCCCAGCCAACCTCAGGCAGCTCTGGCCCAAAGTGGTGTAGCAGAGGCGAGGCAATCTAAAATGCCAAATTGACCCATGTGGCAGAGAGCACCGGCATGTCCATCAAGTTGGCCGCTTTGCAGTCTGGTAGACGGTCGTGTCGATGTTGTATTCACATGGCGGGAGCTGGGCGGCGGGGTACAGCGGAGACTTTTGATCGGTAGCTGCCGATGCCACCGCAAAGCCTCCCACACGGGGGGCCGTCTGAGGCAGCAACTGCCAGACTGCAGAGAAACGAGACGGCAGAGGGCACCGCTTGCCATATTCTGCTGTGCTATGTGATTGCAAACCCCAGTTCCTGGAACTGGCCAAGGCCCCTTCCGTCGCGTTCGAGGCTAGGCTGAAAGCCTTTGCCCTGCCACCTGGTTTCACATTGCGGAGAAAAAAAACGAATTGTCCCCTTGGACTGTGGCTTTCGGAATGAAACATTTCGGCATGGCAACACACACTGAAAAAGGTTCGAAAGCTTCTGTAGAAGATCGAGCAGGCCAGCCAACCAGCCAACCAAGTATCATGGTGAGGGGCCCCCCTGTTAAGTGGCGTTCACGGGGGAAGGGAACTACCGGAGACGGAACATGGCCCTCTCAGCCCTCTCTTAGGAGCAGTAATCTTTACGGAGTACGGAGTCAAGGGGTGTAATATTCGGGAGAGAGCGCGCTTCAAGTCTGATTCCGAATATTAACCTCGTCGTCTTTCGTCAGGTGTGCTGAGGCACACTGCGGCCGTGCGGCGTAGTAATGTCATCCATCACCTGGCTGGCAGGTTCAAGCTTGAGGGAGTGGTGAGAGTTGTGAGTCCAATGCAGGGCAGAATGACGAGGAGAGCTCCGGGCTCTGAGAGGAGCGAGGTCTTGGGCACATGTCCACCATTTGGGCGCCGGGCGAGGAAGCCCATTGGTGTTTTCGGAGCCAAACTGTCGATGCGGGGTAGGTGTGGCCGAGCTACGAATCAGAGGCGCCCAAGGGTATCAACAGGGTGTGTGCGATCTTGCGTGCATGTGGAGTTTCGGTCCGTCGGCCGTTGTGGGATCGCGCTACGGCGGCAGGGATCATGACGACCCGTCCACCACCACATTCAGAATAGGCCAATCTGGTGGCGCAGAACGGGGAACTTGGGCGGGGAACTTGGGCGGAGCCTTTCTGACAGCCAGCGAGTGTCTTTGCACGCGTTGAGTCCTATACGTAATAGTCTCGAGCCTTGATGGAGACGTCGTCGTGAATTATCGCGGAGATGGCCGAGCAAAAGTCACCTCGGTGAAAATGGAGTGCAATAGGCCAGAGCATGGGCTCTCCCAAAATGGCAATCCAAGGGGCTTGCATTTCCGAATGTATGCACGGTCTGCGCTCGTTCAAGTGTAGACTTGGAGTTGTGTTGTCGCACAGGACAAGATATGTCTTGGCATGGCGGCGAGAGACCCTTTGAAGGAGGCCCCCCTTCCGTGCGCTCCGCCGGTGTACCAGTCAACCACACCAGCCACCATCGGGACGAGGCCTCGAGCGCCATGCACGAGAATCTCAAAGAGGATGGCGGATGTCCCCAACCAAGACCGTTGAGCTTGCTGACCGTCATCGATCTAGGTACCGAACACGGTCAAAGGCAGCTCCTCTGCGCACATCCTGGCCTGGACGGCCTGCAAGTCTCGGTCCCGGGAGAGCAGTGAGGCGTGTTTGAGGGGTTTGAAGCCACCAAGTGACGAGAAATACTGGTACAAGCTGAAGGTAGTGCGGCATATTTTGTCTTAGTCCAAGCCAGAGAGATCCAGCTCCGAGTAGCTTGTCTTGTTTCCCAAAGACAGGGGAAGAGCTTGTTAGATGTCAGGAGCGAAGGCCAAGAAGCAGCCAAGCCAGAGAGAGACCAAACACCTTCCTTGCTCGTCGGTGACTTGAGAGATTCAGTCTGGGACACGAGGCCCAATGGTCATCTTGATGTCAATATCAAAAATGGGAATCCTTGCAGTGGCTTGATAGTAAGGTCAGTAAGGTAAGGTAGTTTAGGTGCGCACATACTCCGTACTCCTTGTCTAGGTGAATGGCCCAGTGCCGGAGGGCCACTCCGTAGTCTTTCGACAATTGGTTTGCTTTGCATTTTGGGTCTGGTCCCAGGTAGGAAGCTCGAATGCACGTGTTTAGATTGGGGACTCTGTGTGATTGGCCTGGGCGTTTGTTTTTTGTTTCAATTCGTGGACGTGCTCGACCAAACCTTTTGTCCAAGTCGCTGGGCTGCATGCTCGCCGTTATCTCGGCCGATAATTGACTGACTTATGGCGTTCCGATATTGCATGCCGTCTCGGGCCAGCGACAAGCGGCGTCAAGCGAATCCCGATTATCGACACGAGAGGCCAGACAGCGGCGCAATTTCGACACATGACAAAGCCAGTTACTTGCCCTTTCTCTTGCTGTTCTCGGAATGGGCCGACATCATCTCGAGCGTCCTCGACGACGGTTCTTTGGACAATGGATGCATCGATCCTCGACGAGCGACACTCGGTTCAGCGCTGGCGGGAAATTGTCATGTGGCACCGCAAATGCGAATGCCCACCGTCAATGCAGCAGATATTAACACCTGTGCCCGCGCAGCGGTTTGCGGTCGTCGCTTAATTGGAGTACATACATGCCTTCACTATGTAAGGTAAGGTAGTCTTCGCGTGCAGCAGCACCGTTCACCAGATGGCCTGAGCTGTTTGAGGCGAAAGTAGGTATGCATTTCGCACCGACGGCATGGCAGCGGGCGGGCGGCAATCAAGAGGCGTGGTGCCTGGCCTAGGGGAGGGAATAAGATGAGTCCGATGATTTATTTGAGTTGGAGGATGAACTTGGTCATGCTAGGGCATCGGTGAGTCTAGACGGGAGCCCATAATTTCGATGGGTGAACAATTTCTACAAGTTGCGGATACGGAGTACGGAATAGCAAGCTGTTGTTTTGTCGAAAACCAGGCAAAGTCTGTTTCGTGAGATGAAGGCAGGAAAGTTGTTGCCAGCCTCCTTCCATTGCCAATTCCTTGCAAGACCCTACTGTAAGCTAGGCTTGGAAGGCGTCACGGTGAATGGTGCCTGCCTTGGTTGTGGTTGCGCCTGCCCTGATTTGGCAGTTATGGAGGTCTGGTCCCTGTCAAGTAACCCATGGAGGTTTCTAGCGGTGGGATCGGGCGAGAAACTGAAGAAAAAAACCTTCTCCGGCAGGCGCCGTTTGACGAGACGGGCAGGCTTGGCAGGTGCCAACAACGGTAACTGTCGACGTGCGCCATCTGCCGTCCTTCAGTGTCTCGACAGAAAAACAGATTAGCTGGACGCTGCCTCACCTCAGCAGCGGCAGACGAGGAATGCACCAAACGCATCTAGTTCTAGAAGGCCGCGAGGATCCATATGTCATCCGATGATTGTTGGGTCGCCACCCCCAGATGTCGACATCCGGAATGATCTGGGGTTTCGAACCACACCGAGGCGAGAGCGTCACGGCGATCGTCTTTCAGACATGGCGCAAAAGACACCCAAGCCGATAGAGTAGGGTTGTGTCGAGGCGGCCGAGAGAGTCTGGGTCTCGAGTCTGGACGGAAAGGCAATCTCGACACCCCACCCCCATCCATCGGCCCCGAAGGCGACGAAACTCCTCGTCTCCAACAAATACGGCGTCACAGTTCATTAACTACGCTACGTATCTGTACCATAGAATTAACTAGGAGCTGGTTAACCCAGACGCTGGCTCGAGTGGTTCGCTCGACATTGATGAGAGCTCCGTTCCCCTTTCCCCGTTCCCCGCCAAAGGCATAGCAACAGGCACATATACCACGGCGCAAAGAACATTCCTGGCAGGCGGCTTGAAGCGGAGCGATCTTGGATGGTCGAATTCATATCTGAATCTGTCGATTCCGCCCGCCCAGGATGGGATGGGGAGGGGCGCGGTTGAGGGGCGGCCGGCCAGCGAACCGCAGGCGGCGAAAGCGACAGGGGGGTTGCCTGCGTGCAGGCCGACCAGACGTGCAGCTGGAGCCGGCTCGAACTGATGACTGTCTAGAATGAGGAGGAGGAGCCTACAGTGGACACTGCACTGGTCACCTCACAGGCTCACAGTGGAGGGGAACAAGCACCACCACACAAGAGGCGCGCCTTTGCCCCCGGCTCTCCGTATCCGACCCCAACTTCCCCAGCCAAGCACTCGTGAGGCGTGAGGTGATGATGTCCCTCGGCGACACTCTGGCCGAACAAGTGCGCTGCCAAGGCTGCTATGGCCAGGGATGGCACTGGCCAGCCCGCCTCGGTCCAGCAACATGCTTCTCCGCCGCCTTCTGTGCCATCGTCTTGCCAAGAGGGTGTCGGTGATGGGCATCTTGCAACGCTTTCGAGGGCTCTCTCCCCGGCGGGCGCGCCAGTGCCGGCCACGCTACTGCTACCTACCTGCCTACCTGCTGCGGCGGTCATGGCTACTCATGGCACCCAGCCTTGCGCTGTTGTGCGCGCGGTGTGCGGTGCTGGCCCATTCAGTTCGTTATTCCTGGCTTAGCTGTCCGTCTTTGACCAAGATCGGAAGAGCTGCCGTTCGCCGGCTCTCCATCGCTGCGCTGGGCACCACCACTACCACCACCACCCACCCACCGTGATAGCGCCAGTCGTCTTCTTCTCCACCAGACGCTGCACCCAAGACCCCTGCTGGACGACCAACCCTAGTCTCGTGGCCGTCTAAGCTTGCTTGCGGGCAAAAAAAGAGGGCCATATATCATCAAAGTAGATCCTGACGAGGTGGTGCTCCAAACGTGTGCCCCAGAAAACCCGCCTTTGCTGCTGTTCACATGCGCAGAAAGCGCTACCGGCCCTCCTCCAAGTTCGCTCGCCCACACTCTCGCACGGCGCGCCCACTCCTATATGCCTCCCGTCCCGCCGCGTATATTGCGAGGGCAATATAAACTTGATACTTGATATTGTGCTGCACCATAAGGGGCGCTCCAATCGCCAATCGACGTCGTCCTGATCAACAAAGCTCTCTCACAACCTCCTGCTCTGTATGCACGCCAAGACCTCCAAAGAGACTCGCGCAAAGTGCACTGGGGAAGCAGGCACCGCGCAGAAAATTACCGACTTGCGCCCCTGCTCAAATCGGGTATCCTTTGGCCCTTTGGGCGCGTTCTGCTCGCTCCGGCCCCTCTCGAGCACTATACGGCACATAGGTCGGGGCTGAGACGGACGAGAACGGGGGAACCTGACTACCAACGACTTACAGCCAGGGGAAGATAGAGAGAGAGACTGAGAGACTGTGAGAGTGAGAGAGAGAATCCAGGACTTTGAGAAGCTCCCAGACGTCGTGACGTGATTGGGACTGAGACGGAGACGCAGACGCAGACGCAGAGACGGAAACGAACGAGACGGCAGCAGCCCGAGGCGAAGGGGTTTGCAGCTCGGTTCTAGGGGCTCGGGAGAGTGAGCAGCAGCACCACCAGCAACAGCACCACCAGCAGCAGCGGCCCAGCCCAGGCTGCAATAGCCCCAGGCCGTTCTCCTTCCTCAGACCCGTACCCCGTAGGTTGACGATCACATCTTCCCTGCCTCCACGTTCTCGACAGGGCCCGTTTCCCATACCGGCACCCCTGTCGGGTGGCCCGCCGTCCACTCACGTCTCCTACACCCCAACCCCGCCATGCGGTGCTGGTGCTGCGTCTATCGTGCAGATGACCGTGCCGTCCTCTCTTCGCATCCGCGTTGATCCCCTCCCACTGTTTTGGTCTCCGTCATGCTGTCCAACATACCATTAATGCTCATGCCTGTCACTGACTGACCTTTCCCCACAGGGAAGCTCTCTTCGGTCCGTCTGGCTATCTGACTTCCAGTCTGGCTTCCGTCCGGCAGCTCGCCAAAACGTCGTCCGCCGCCAAGAGCTTAGATATAGATAGCTCCCATCTCCCGTCCTCGCCGTCGACAGCTTTCCTTATCGTCTCTCTCCTCCATCGTAGACGTAGCTCAGCTTCAGCCAACTGCCCTCACTCGCTTGAAGCAGTCCGTCTCCAATTCTTATTCATGGTCTTGACGGCCGACCCCCTATTATCTAATTCCCACCACCGGCCACTCCAATACTCACATATCCCAAGCAAGCACGACCACACTCAGTCAAGATGTTGTCCAATCCGCTCCACCGCTTTTCCCCCTACCACACAATGCCCTCGACCACGCTCATGTCCAACGGGCACATGACGGCCAACCATCTCCACAACGGGGGCCTCGACTCGTTATCTCACGGGTCTCACTATGCGCTCCAGCAGCTTCAACAACACGTAGGCGTCCACAACCCCCACCTTGCCAGGCCCGGCCACCAGCAAAAGCACCGGCAACATCCCTACGGCCCCTCGAGGTCCGCGGGGGCAGCCGGTCCCATCCGCAGGAGGATCAGCAGGGCGTGTGACCAGTGCAACCAACTCCGGACCAAGTGCGATGGCCAGCATCCTTGTGCCCATTGCATCGGTAAGTCTCCCCGGCCTCGCCGTCTTCCTCTCCCCCTCCCCCCCCCTTGCCCTCTCCCCGTGTCCCATCTGACAACAAGCTAGAGTTCGGACTGGGCTGCGAGTATATCCGGGAACGGAAGAAGCGCGGCAAGGCATCCAGAAAAGACCTGGCCCAGCAAGCAGCTGCTCAGGCTGCTGCCGCGGCGGCGCAGACGGGCCAGAAATCCCCCAGCCATGGGGGCGACAACGGCCATTCGGCAGAGAGCCGGAGCGACAGCGTCAGCACGACCAAGCCGATGTCGTCACTGTCGAGTGAGCTCCAGGCGAGCGCCAACGAGAAGGCCATGAACGATATGGGAGACGACTCGATGAGGAGTCAGAGGACGGGGAGCATAGACAGCCTGGACGACATGAGCGCCCACCAGCACATGACGAGCCACCCGGGGTCCATGGGCCGAGATCACATGGACAGCCCCGGGGCTCTCGACCTCAACGGCTACGGCAACGTCCACCCTGCCTACGAGCGCCAGGGCATGAGCGCGCACATGATGAACGGTGCTGCCCACACGCCCTACGGCTCCAACCAGGGCGGCATGTCCAACTACCCAGACTTGCCCTACGGCTTGCAGACACAGAGCCCCACCAACTACGCAGCGAACACGTCCAACTCGTTCCGTCTCGGAACCAGCCCTCTCAGCGCCTACCCCATGGCCGGAGAGACTTCGCCGGGCTGGATGAACATGTCGTCGCCGCCGCCCCAGTACGCGACGCATGTGCCACAGAACAACAGCTACGGCCAGTCGCCGCAGCTTCGGTACCCGGTCCTGGAGCCTCTGGTGCCGCATCTGGGCAATATGATTCCGGTCTCGCTGGCTTGCGACCTGATCGACCTCTACTTCGCCAGCTCGTCATCTGCCCAGATGCACCCCATGTCGCCTTACGTTTTGGGGTTCGTGTTCCGAAAACGGTCGTTCCTGCACCCTACTAAGCCTCGCCAGTGCCAACCAGCTCTCCTAGCAAGCATGCTGTGGGTTGCTGCACAAACCAGCGACGCTCCCTTCCTCACGAGCGTCCCGTCGGCCCGCGGCAAGATCTGCCAGAAGCTCCTCGAGCTCACCGTCAGCCTCCTCAAACCGCTCATCCACACGCCATCCGAAGAGGCCTCGCCGGTCTCTAGCCCGATTGTCGATGGCGTCGCCCTCGGCGGCCTCGGCGTCGCTCTGCCTGGATCCATCAGCATGGATGCCCTGACGGGCGAGTCGGGAGCTTTTGGCGCCGCCGGAACCCTCGACGATGTCGTCACCTACATCCACTTGGCAACAGTGGTCTCGGCCAGCGAGTACAAGGGGGCGAGTTTGCGGTGGTGGAATGCGGCGTGGTCGTTGGCTCGCGAGCTCAAGCTTGGTCGGGAGCTGCCTCAAAATGCGCCTTCCATGAACCATCACCATGGCGGCTCGAATGAGATAGATGCCGATGGGGAGGTCGAGGAGGACATGAGCACCGTCCCGGGCGTCATCACTGAGGAGGAGCGGGAAGAGAGGCGGCGCATCTGGTGGCTCGTATACGTCGTCGACCGCCACCTCGCCCTATGCTACAATCGGCCACTCTTCCTCCTTGATGTTGAGTGCGATGGGCTCCTGCAGCCCATGGATGACACCGACTATCAGAACGGCAACTTCCACGCCTACACAGACCCGAACGTCCTTGCTTCGGACCCCGCCTCTCCTCAGACTCTCCGGGTCCGCGGGCCTTCGTTTGAGTGCACCGGGCACAGCATCTTTGGTTATTTTCTCCCCCTGATGACCATCCTTGGCGAGATTGTGGATTTGCATCACGCGAGGAACCATCCCCGCTTCGGGGTCGGTTTCCGCTCCTCGCGCGAGTGGGACGACCAGACGACCGAGATCACACGCCACCTGGAGGCTTATGAGCAGAGTTTGAAAAAGTTCGAGCAGCGCCATCTCAGCCTCAGCGCCCAAGCGCAGGCGGCTGACGAGAAGGCGGCCGAAGCTGCCGGCGTGCCCACGGCCAACGATCTGCCTCACGACATTGGCACGCCATCGGTGCACAGCGTTCACAGCGCCCACACCAACACGAGCCGCATGACTGAGAGCGACATCCAGACCCGCATAGTCATGGCCTACGGAACGCACGTCATGCATGTTTTGCACATTCTTCTCACAGGAAAGTGGGATCCCATCAACCTTCTCGACGACAACGACTTGTGGATTAGCAGCCAAGGGTTCATCACGGCCACGGGGCACGCCGTGTCGGCCGCCGAGGCCATCAGCAACATTCTCGAGTTTGACCCCGGCTTGGAGTTTATGCCATTCTTTTTCGGCATCTACCTCCTACAGGGCTCATTCCTGCTGCTTCTCATTGCCGACAAGCTGCAGCTCGAGGCGTCGCCGAGCGTAGTCAAGGCCTGCGAGACCATCATTCGCGCACACGAGGCATGCGTGGTCACTCTAAACACTGAGTACCAGGTAGGCGGACGCCCAACAAGAAGACCACAAATGAGACTAGAAATGCTGACTCGTTGCCAGCGCAACTTCAGCAGGGTCATGCGCAGTGCCCTCGCCCAGGTCCGCGGCCGCGTGCCCGAAGATCTTGGCGAGCAACACCAGCGCCGCAGAGAGCTCCTGGCACTGTACAGATGGACGGGCGATGGGACCGGCTTGGCGCTTTAATTTCTCCTCTTCCATTTCTTGTCTTGATCCAAAAGAAACACGAACACAAAAATCGACAAAAATCCTTTTCTCCTTTACTTTCCTCCTCTCATCCCTCTTGTATTACCTTCAATTCTCTCTTCGTATATATATACACGCCTGTCTGGTTTGGTGGCTCTGGTTTTGTTTTTCTGTTTTGGGCTGGTTGGTTGGCGTTTACGGTTGGCTTAATTCGGGGGGGTGGGGGCGGCAAAAACCAAAATTGGCTCAGGGGGTTGACAACACATCCGGGGGGCGGACTTGGTCGGTCGGTCGGTTTGGTCACGACTGGCTACAAATCTCATGGGACGGGGTACTACTACTATGGGAAGATTGGGTGGTGGTATAATTGTCTTTTGTTTTGTTCTATATTTTTCTCTTCATCCTCGGAGAAGACATTGGCATTTTCTCCTTTTTTTGTTATTTGTAAGAACTCTTCTTACAGGACGAGAAGACATGGTTTCACACAGAGAAGAAACCTAGGCCGTCCTGATGGGAAAAACAAATAACTTGCTTCACGGGCGGGAATTCACGGGTCCAGGAAAAAAGGACACAGAATACTTGGATATTTTACATCGGATTTGGATTCGGACTTGGACTTGGACTTGAATTTAAATGTTTATACACACAAGGATTTCATGGTAGATATTCAGATGGAATGCTACGTGGAAGGCTGTTGGGATCGTGATAATGAGGATCTGAGACGTAGCTAAGAAGCATCGGAACCGGAATTTCCGCCGTCGCTTTGTTCATTCCTCGTCAATCTCGGCAAACTTCTCGACCGAGACGCCTCGGACAATGAGAATATCACCGACGGTCAGGTCGATCGTAGCGAAGAGCTCGTCCATAGTAGTTAATGTGATTGCCGGAACCGAAGGGTCTGGGGATGACACCGAATCAAGCAGCGATTCGGCCATGATGATGCTTCCAGACAAGAAACGACGGCCAAGAAAATAAGTCCTAAGCGGCCTCCTAGAATGAAGATAGCTCGTCTGGTTTGTCGTCGTGGTCGATAGCGAAAGAGATTATTATTCGTAACGCGTGGAATTTTGATAGGAAATGGTGCACAAGGCGAAAACTTTGGTCTTATATAGCTATGGTAAGGTTCGTGAGTCGGCCGGTATTCCGAGAAAAACCTCGAGGGCGAGCCGTATAGTCGTTAGGTCCTTCATATGCTGGAAAGCCTCCCGCTATTCAGAGATTAGATTGTACAAAAAGCACTGTCACGAGATAGTTTCGGTAGCCCAAATGTGTAGACAGATTCATGTGACAGTATCTGGGCCATCCAGTTGTGGCCCGACTGCCTACCTTAGCTATCTACCTAGCGATCATTTGTGAAAACTCTCATTCCTCTCAGGTTAGGCGAAAAAGAGTTTAGACCCAGTTGAGGGTGGCTCGGCCCAATGCACTTGTACAAACACACAGTTGTGCATTCAGCTCCGTCTCGCATCAACTCAACTACGCAGCACCTTAAGAGCGGCCTCTAGGCCCTCGATCTCCGTTTAGAGTCGCTGACGCTCCCGTCGCGCCGCCTGAGTTTCTCCAGCAACCCGGTCCAGCGTGCTATCATTCATGGTCATGATGAGCGCCGGCGTAAGCACCTTGAGTGGGCTGTCTGGGCTGTCAAGCAGGTGGTAGTGCACCACCTGCTGACAGAAAATATCGACAAAGCGCTTGCGAGCCACCGTGTAGTAGCCCTCCATGGTGTCGTGGATTTCCTCCTTGATCTGGTCCGAATTGGACTTGTTGTTGACAGCATCTTGCAGAATTTGCCAAGGAACCGTTGAATTTTGCGGCGACTTAGTGTTTCCAAACGACATCTTGGATTTCAGGGCCTCTGTGAGGCGCTTCAGCCGAGCCTTCTGGACACTGTCGTTGAAGTAGTGGTTGTACGTGTTGGGGCGGCCCTCCAACTCGAGCTTGACGAGGAAGTCGGCATGTTCGAAAGCTCGGCGGCAAGAGTCGACAATCTTGTCGGAAAGGGCAATTTCCCATATCGTGTCCCGCAAGTTCTTGTCCACAAACACATGCTGCAACAGCTCAATTATAAACAAGAAGACGTCCACGACAACAGTCTTGCAGACGCGAAAAGTAGCCGCCTTTTAAATGTGGCAGAGAGGGCCAGACTCCCCAAAACGACGTGAAGTTGAAGTGAGGCAGCTTTGACATACTGAAAAAATGCCTCGGGTCGTGCTCGCGCTCTTCTTTTCGGAACGCGTTCTTGGATAAGGTGTACAAAATTTGGAAACGGGGTTTCTGCCGCCTCCGTCACTTTCCACTCACTATTGTTCTCCGTTTCTCGGCTAGCTAGCTAGCTAAAGAAGGGAGGAGGGATCGCTTGGCTCTCCGTTTACTGATCGGATGAAAGGGGAGAGGTGGCGTTTGACCCAAGTATTGTTTGGGTACTAAAACATCCGGCACCCTACATATTCACAAGCCACTCGGCAACAGTATTAAACAAACAGAAATTCTTGGCAGCAGACATTAGACATCAGAGGGTATCAAGCGAATCCATGCGAGCTTTCTCGAGCTCGGCGATCTGGTCGTCCATCTGGCGCGCCATCTCGGCCTCGAGGTCGGGTACCAAGGCGTCAGCACCGTGGCCGTTTCTCCCCAGCGGCTGGCCGCGGCGGGCCATGTCCTCCTCAATGTACTTCCTCGTGATCATGCGCTTGGCCATGGCGGGAATGTCGTCGCGCATCTTGGCGGCCCAGCCCTCGACGCTGCGCATGCCGACGACCAGGAAGCCCAGCACCTCGCGGTCGACGTCAAACGCCTCCCACCACTCGCACTCGGGCATCTTGGCGCCGAGATCGCGCGCAGCGCTGTAGATGGCCGCCACGGCTAGCTCGTTTGGCTGGCACGTGAGATATAGCATCTGCGGCGACAGCAGCGCCGTATTGAGGTACTCGACCACGCGCCGCGCCACCGTCTCCATGCGCAGCCCCAGAAAGTCCATTGTCTTGAGGTACGTGATGGCCAGCGGGTACGGCAGCGACACGTGCGTGTCGAAGCCCAGGGCGTAGAGCAGCCGCTCCTCGATGGCCAGGATGCGGCTGTGCGCCGCCTGATAGGCCGTCTCGGAGAGGTAGTAGCTGTTCGGGTTGTTGGCGGGCGGCGGGGAAGGAGAAGGCGCGGCTGGCGATCGGAACAGGGCCGAACTACTGGAGCGCAGGTAGGCGTAGACGTTTGCTATGTCGCGCGGAGAGCGCGGGGTCGGGCCCAGCTTCGCGACGAGGAAGATGGAAGCAGCGGATACATCCTGAGGCCGGGTGCGCTGGTTTAGCAGGTTATCTCTCCCAAGCGCTTGCAGGAAGGGGAGGTAAAAAAAATATGCATACACTAAACTCGTAGCCCATCAATGGCTCGACGAGCCAGTACCGTGCCAGCACCACGTTTGCTTGGGCTGTCACGGACTGGGGGAGCTGGAGCAGGACGCCGGCGGCCTGGGTAAGGCATTGCGTCGCGAAGAAGATGGCGTCCTGGAGGTCCGGCGGCAGCGAGCTGTACGACCGCCGCTGGTAGAGCTGTTCTGGCGTCGCCAGCGTATTGGTCATGTGCGACATGTTGGCTGCCAGAAAAGCGCTGCGGCTGTTGAGAGTTTGCGTGCTGTGTGGAATAATTCGAGGAGTGGAATCAGTGACGTTCAAGCTCCGAGGTCGCCAAGATCGACGGGCGTCGTTGTGGTCTGCTGGGCTCAGGATGGCAGGAAATGTGGTCCACTCTGTGTATTCTAGGGGGCGAGACCTGTACTGTACAGGCGCCCTGTAAAATCACTCGATCCTGGTCACGTGACTTGAATTCAGGCCTTGGCAGCGCTGCGGGAGGCTCTCTGCTCTCTAACGCTCGGGCCGGGCCGAACATCATTGCGCTACGCATGTTCACATAAATAAGCCCGGTCGGTGGGTTTTCTAATCCTCAGCTGAGGCAAGTTGCTCGTGGCGTCTTGCTCTTCCAAGACGCAATCTCCTTTGTTCTCCTGCATCCTCACGAGGCCAACGTGTACTCGAGGCAAAGCGGGCCGCTGTGTTTCTTCCCCGGCTACCCGATGCCCTTTCCCCCTCCCCTTCCCCAACTTATTGCCCGCTGTAGAACGCCTCGCTTGTCCACTCGATCCGCTCTCGATCCTCGATATCCTGGCAACGAATGTCGGGCGAATCAGGACCGGGAATTCCTCTGCTCATATCATAGCAAGATACCGGCACTGGCTTGGCGCCGGGAGCCAGAAGGCTCCGCGAAAACCTCTGTCCCAGTAATCCTAGTTCTCTTAGGGCAGCCTCTCGCATCTGCTGAGCAAAGGGCGACTCCACAAAGGCAATTACCAATTGCCCAAAGGGAGTTAAATGGTAAATAGGGACACTTTCAATCTTGCGAGCCAAAAGCCAAGAGGTAATCGCTCCGGATTCCTCGCCTGTTAAAACCACGAATGACACGTCCACCTCTTCAACTGCGCCGTAGTCCATAAGAGGCTTATACTGCTCTCTTACGCGGAACCATTGTAGCATGCAGCGCATCTAGACTTCAGATCAATTAGCCACATCCACATATACGGTCGCACCACAAATACACCAAATTTGACACTATTCGCATACAGGGCAGGCCGCGCGCAGGCTGTAGGCCAAATCGTTCATTTCTGCAATAAAAGCCGAATGCTCAACCTGTATTGTTGCTTACGTAACAGGCCCAAAAATGCAATAAAAACCTGCCCTGCCTAGGCATCGTCAAGATGGCTGCTTTATTGGGCTTCAAAGGCTGTAGCTAAAGCTCTCGTAGTACGACGAGTTGTCACACTGCGTGTAGAAGCCTTTGTAATGCCTCCTCGGGACCCGCGCGCCTTGGGGGTTGAAGCCTACGCTCTAGATGAAGCCGGGGTCCGTGATACCCCTAACGATGCGCATGGTGTTGATGTTGCCTTTGCACCACGACCGCCCCGGCCGCCCCAGCTGCCCGGGCCTCCCTTCGCCTTACCGCCGCGGGCGCCGCCGCGAGGGACTGTGAGGCCATTTATAGTTCGTTGTGCCTGCGCAGGGGCGTTGTCCATGGTGTTTTCCTGGTCCCTGTTGTCTTCCTGCTCCAGGCTAACACCCTCCCACTATGAGCGATTACGGCGAATGGAAGGGCGAAGACCTGAAGCCCTGCCCGTTGACATCGGCGTCGCCGACGGTATTGACGCCGCTATCGCCGCCGGTACTGATGCCGTCGAGAAGGGGGCTATGGACCGGGCTACCCGGGGGTCCGGGGCAAAGGCAGTCGAACCTCGGGGTCTCCCGCGTAGAGCACTTACCCGGTCGAATTCGTGAAACCGTAGATATTTGTCCTCATCGAGCAAAGACCTCTCCAACCACTAGTACGGGTGAAAATCTAGCTTCTTGAGTACAAGTTTACCTTCCTGTCCTCTCTCTAGGCGTATACGGCCATCCATATACTAATGTATTATAACTGAGTTTAGTCCAAGTTTTTACCAGCTGGTATCTTCTTTACATCCGAAATTCTACCAAATAACATTGTCATTACGGCTCAGTTTAATACAACTTTCTGCTGGCTTATTTCTCCCTTAGACCCGAATTCTCTCCTAGTTAGGTCGTCATTGCAGTCGAGTTTGGCTCGAGTTTCTACCAGGTTATTATTCCCTCTTTACATACGGGTTTCTTCCAAGCATTCACATAATTACGGCTGGTTTTGGCCCGAGTTTCTACCCACTTTACGCTGTCTTTGGCGGTGGTTCCCGTTTCGGCTCCCGTGCCCAAGGCTTCTCCAGATTGCCCTGTCAGGGTCCGCGAAGCGCAGGTCCCCTTTTTTTCTTCCCACCTCCCTAGCCACCATTCACATAGAGACCACGAAAACACAAACAACGAACCAATGTCCACATGTCGGATGCAGTAGATAGATGGATTGACTCTATGCACAATATCCACCATATGCACACGCGCGTACACGTTACACGTAGTATCTACACCCAGATGGTCTGCTAGCCCTCCAAGGCTCTCCCATTTCTCGTTCTCCCGTCTATCCACAGACAGGTCCAGTCCAGTCCAGTCCAGTCCAGTCCAGTCCAGTCCAGTCCAGTCCAGTCCAGTCCAGTCCAGTCCAGTCCAATCACCCTAAGTATAATTACAGCCAGACCTTTAATTCCGCCCTTGATTCCCCAAAAGACACAAGACCGCCGCGCAATGCATTCAGGCTCCTGTGCCCGGGAAAAGGGAAGACGTAAGACCCATAACCAATAACCATGAACCCCTTTTGAAGAAAACGCCCTAAAAATATGCTTAATCATTCTTTTCGCCTTACTTATGCCCCAAACCCCTCCGTTTTATGCTCCCGATTCTCTCAACGCCGAGACAGACAGATTTAATTGGAGGCGAGCAGTGGTGGATTGCTCTAGTATACAAATATTAGGTGGTGAGGTGGGAGGGAATATTGCACAGTGAATCGCAGCCTATTTGTCGAAGAGGGAGGAAGACGGGCAAGGCTTGCTGGTCTCATGAGGTGGCCTGTGATGGTGGGAGGAAAATAACTCCCGGGGCCGCTCGGGAAGACTTTGTGTCACAAAGTCGCGTCGTTGGCAGAATAATAAATTAAAAACAAAATCGATTCCGTCGTCGATGCTGGTCGTGGCCATAGTCTCTAAGAATCTGGTCGTAACTCTATCATTTTGTAGAGTGGGTGGGGGGCCAATCGCGCGACATGTAATTGTGTCCGTCCTCCAATCTGTGATGGCCTCCTTGCCGTGGTCGCAATGATGATAACTATGTGTACTTCGGGTTTCTTCCTCCTTTCTCCTTTTTTATTTATTGATTTTTTCCCCCTCTTCTTTGGTCTGGACTCAGTGCCACAGACCCAGTCTTCACCATTCGTAATAGCCGCAATCATCTCTAACGCCGCGGTCGCTTGTCCTGGTGGCTGACCGAGTCGATGGCGCCGCCCTCGCTCCTCCGCTTCCTGCTCCTATCGTCTCCGCGCGGGTCACCGCGATCGTCGCTTTGTCGAGTTCTAGAATCCCTCGGGACTCCGGTTCCTCGAGAAGATCCGCCTCGGCCACCAGCACCATACTCCTCGCCGCGACCTCCCATGCCCTCGGGCCGACCGCCATGTCCATCGCTCCGGCCTCCCACTGGTATCACATCATTCCTCGCACCTGGTGGTCCCTCATTCCGATGACTACGGTGGTGTGACTCGCGAGGAGGCACCATGTCTCGGCCACCCGGCAAGGGGTCCCTGTTACTGCCAACCGAGTCGCGAAGGGATCGGCGTGGCGCGCCCATGTCCCTCTCAGCGGGAGCACCCGGTGGCGGCGGACCGGATCTCCTGTCTCTGTAATCACGCATGTCTTTGACCTCACGCTCCCGTTCAGGGCTGCGCTCTCGGCTGCTGCGCCGAGAAGGCCTATTGCTGCGGTCGGACCGGTGGTGGTCCCGGCGGCTACGATCATGGTCGCCCCTGCTGGCCCCGTAATCTTCACTGGGCGCCCCACGACCGTCACGGCTGTCACTGACTACCTGGATCGGTTCGGGGCCCCGTGGAACGCGGTCCGAGCTCATCTCACGACGAGAAGTGTCGCGAATAGGGTCTGGTCGCTCCTGAACCGGCGTTGTTACAGGCGACGATCCAGCTAATATCTGTGCGTCTGATCCCGCCAGGTTGGTACGTGAGCGAGACATGCGGAGGTTGGTCGATCCACGAGCGCTATCCGCCGAGGCCTTTTCGAGCGTATTCTGAATTCCTCGCAATTGCCTACTGCCGCCAGGCCTCATTCGGTCGTTCGAAGCCGCCGGGCCGGTCGGAGTTGAAAAGTCCGTATTGATCGCGGCCGGAGGTGCCGGCCGGGAGTTCGAGTTCGGCCCAGGCATTGAGGTGCGATCCATTGTATTATTCACCGGCGGCCGTGAATGGGAGCTAGGGCCAGAAGGCTGTGGCACTGCCGCGATTTGGTTAATGCGGTCTGGATGGATCGGCGACTGAGGGGCAGACGGCTGTTGATGGCTGATCCGGTGTATCCTGTCAGGGTGGACACCGCCTGCAGGAGGCGCGGCTGTCGTCGGCGAGTTTGTGCTCCCGCTATTTCCGGTAGAATTGTTATTATTCTCGTATTGCCCCCGTCGTGGTCTGGATGACGAAGGACCTGTGGGTGGGTGGCGCTCAGGTGATGGAGGACGGATGGGGTCCAAGGCTGGGAATCGATTATCCGTCCGGATTGGGGGCACGTTAGCCGAGCTGACCCTGACGGTGTTTCTTCCACGACCTCGTGGACCCGATGGAGGACCCGATGGTATGTCAACAACAGACGGAATACTATTCAGCCGGCCATAATTGGGATCTTGCTGGTTGAGCCTGCCGTGATCCTGTTCCACGCCGCGACCCGGCTGGCCCCCATGAGGCAGATCCCTGGGCCCGGGCGCTCTGTCGCCCTCTCGCTCTCCGGTTCGGTCAGGCCGTGGAATCGAGGTGCTATCTCCGTGACTATCTCGGCTCGAGCTTTGATAGTCCGAATGGCGGGCCGGGCGCCCGTGACGATCATCTCGAGCAGTGTCCGGCTGAGGAGCATTCGGGGCCAAATGATCAGGTCGTCTCGGAGAATCAACTCGAGGCGGCCGCTCACGGCCTTGGTCACGACCTTGATCGCGCCCTTGATCTCGGGCCTGATCCCGGGCCTGATCCCGAGCCTGGTCTCGGGCCTGTTGGCGTGCGGGAGGCTTTGTGTCATTGATAAAAGCAGCTCGAGCAGGATTGATGATATCCGCTCGATTAGCTTCGGCAAGTAAACGCTCACGTTCTGGGTTGATCGTGGGCCCTTTGACGTCAGGCTGCGTCGAACTAGTTGCCGGAGCTGGCATGGGCGCAGCAGGTTCCCTCGGCGGCCTAGAAGTGTCTTGGCGACTTGAGCCGTGCGGGGGTCTCTCTCGGGGTTGACGATTATCACGGTCTGGGGCCGTTGAATGATCATTCCACCGTGGCGGAGGCTCAGCGCGGCTCGGCCAATCCCTGTCTGAAGGCCGGCCTGGTTCTCGAACGGCAGACTCTATTGGGCGTCTATCAGATGCCGAAAAGTCCCTTGGTCTCTCGAGGCGTGAGTTGTCTGGCACCCGGTGGTCTCTGGTCTCACGGGCAGCCACTTCGCGAGCAGCTAGAGACTCCCGAGCGGGGAGGGGCTCACGCGCGTCGCGAGTTTCCCGCGGCTCGCGCGGCTCTCGAACATCGCGCGTCGCTGAATCTCGAGGGTGTGTATCTCGACCATCACGAGTCTCTCTGCTAAAGTCTCGTGCCGGGTCCCAGGGCGGGTCCCTCGACGCTGGGTCCCTTGCGTCCCGACGGACCAAGCCGTACCTGTCAACGGGGGCCCTGAATGGTGGAAAGGGCACGTCGGGTCTGGTGGGAAGCTCCGGCCTGCTCGGAAGCCCGTGGGAGCTCTGCGGGAGCGATGAGGATTTGCTAGAGTCTGCGCGGCTCCCTGGTGCTGACACTGGAGTGGCAGAAGCGGGTAGAGGGGTAGAGGGTTTGGCAGCTGCTCCCGAGCCTGTGTTGACGTCCTTAGGCGCCAAAGGCTGCTTGTGCCCGGTTTCATGGCTGGTAGATCCATTGGTGGCTTTGGCTTTGTGGTCCTTGACCTCTCCATCCTCGACCTCGGCGGCCGTCTGAGTTCGTGCCGGCTTGGGGGGTTTGAACTCGGGAGCCGTAGGTCGGAGAGTCGGCAGGGCGGATGGCTTCTCGTCCTTGGACTCACCAGTCTTTGCCAGGGTTAGCGTCGTCAGTCTACGGATACTCGGGGTGTGTGAGCTTACTGTGCCTGGTCGGAACGCCTGGACCAGTATCCATTTAGACCTCCTCTTCACAAGGTCGGAGTAGGTGGTCTGAGCTGTCACCGAGAGATCGACGCGGTGGCCTTGCTCAGACTCGGCAGCCGTCTTGGATGGCGCCTCACGATCGGAAATAGTCTTGAGTTGCTCGAGGAACTTGTCGGCCATGAAGTTGATGGCGGGGAAGAAGTCGAGCACGGCCTTGAGAACCGTAATGGCGTTTCGAATATGCATCCACTCCAAGCAGTTCAGGCAGCTTCTCAAAGCGGTGTTGAGCTCCTTATGCCAACGGAAAAGAAGATCCTTGAAGGCGTCGTGTTCCAAAAACACTGTCGGCTTCCCATCTTCGCCAAAAGCCGTGGCAAACCCATGGAATGTCTTTTTGCCTTGGGGCACGTCCTTTACTCCTAGAGCCTCCTTTTCATAGGCGGTCTTGTCACCATGCCACCTCGACAAGTCGCCGAGTATGGACTTCAAGAAGCGACCAAACTGCTCGGCCTCACGCACCGTGCAAGTGAAGATGATAGAGCGCAGTCGGTTGTGGTTGAACAGCTGGTCATAGAGCGACATCAGCTTGAAGTTGGGTGTCGAGAACTCGTGGAGAAATTTGAGCAACCTCAGACAATAATCCGCATCAAGTGGCGAAAGCTGTAGACGAGGCAGAATGCAGTACTCAAGCAGCGCGACTGAGGTGGTATCAACCTTGGCCATGCCCGCCGGGAACCAGGCCTGGAGGTGCTTGGAGATCTGTATTCTCGTCCTGGAAAAGCGCCCAAGTTCCTCGTTGCTTTCTTCAATGAGATCCTTCTGACGTCCCATGAGGTCATTGCGCTTCTGTGTCTTTTTGTTCATGCCCGCTCGTGACATGTCGGACCTGTCTTTCATAGCGTCTTCGGCGAGCTTTCTAAGTCTAGAGCTCTCAAGACGATAGCTCTCCAGCGGGAACGAGAGATCACCAAGCTGCAGAGACCAGAAAAATACGTAGGCCACGGGGCTGAGGCAACGCCATATACGCTCAGGCATGACGTTGGGCATCTCATCAATCAGGGGCTGTAGGGCGTCCAAAACCGGGTCCGATTTGCGGGCCTTGACCACCTTGGATGGACTGCTCTCGGCTTCCACCTTGTCTCCTGAATTGTCGGCTTTCGATACCATTGCGACATCGCCGTCGACATCGGCTGCAGGAGCCTTGGCCTGGCTCTGACTCTCCGGGGGAGTCTTTGAGCTCCTCATGTCCGAGCGGACGCTAGCGCGCCCGAGCAAGAAGGCAAGCCCTGCCTCGAGGCCAAAGTCACGCATGAGCGGTATGATGCTCGGGACGATGCTGTTAAACTTGTCCCCGTCGAGGTTGCTTCGCAAAAGGTCGAGATATTGGAGGAGAGTTGTATGAGTGTCGTCGACCACGGTGCCTATATATTTGACGTGCGCATTGGTGTCCATGGCCTTGAATATCACGTTCTGGCGATACTGTGCGAGATTGACGAGCAGGCGGCCGGCCAGCTTCGTGTCAACAAGAGCCTTTGTGAGGCGGGTCGCTGTCTTGGTTGATACGGACCGCTTGTCACCTAGGCCGATTAACGTCTCGCGCCGTAGGAGGTCTCCACCAGTCATGCCGAGGAGCTGGGGGTCGGTAAAGTCCAAATCCGACACAATGCCAGACATGGACGAAATCAAGTCTTTGAGAATGACTAAATCTGTCGAGTTGCCTTTGTATAGCTGGTCACTGACATAGTGGAGGATAGGTGACGAATCCATGTTGGCGTAGCGCTGGAACACCTTGCCGGAAAATTTCGAGAGCGCCTGAAGCCACTTGCCAGTGAGCAGCACAGAGGTCTCCTGCGTGCGGCTTCTCGAGGCTCCAAGGGAGCTCAGTACAGACCAGACGAGCACATCGTACCCAAGGTCTGTGAAATAGCTGGCACACTCGACAAACGCCTCGATGAGATTGCTGTATGACTCAATCTGACCCAGCGCAACCTTGCACACGACACCGGGGGAGGGGTATGCCGTCTTAGCGAGGGCCTTTGCCATCTCGGGAATGTTAGTGCGCGACAGGCGCTTCATTATCCTAAGCGTCTCGAGGCGAGTCCGGCCAAAGGCCTTCTTCATGGGCCCAAGGCGCGACGTGGTGCCCTCGAACCACTCGGAATAGATGTTGTACCGAGTTTGTACAGGAAACTGCCTGAGAAGCTGCCAAACGCTCTCGACAACTGACGAGTTGGTGCGTGTCAGGCTGAGAGACGGAACTAAGAGCCGCTTGAGGAGACTTAGCCAGCGCGCAACGTTTAGCGCGGACTTGTCGTCGGCAAGGCTCTTGCGGCCGATAGCGGTGAGTTTGGAAACCAGGGCGGCGTCTTGGCCAATATTGACGCCAGAAACATTCAAGAATGTCTCGCAGAGCGTGAAGACATCGTCGACGGTCTGGCAGACGGGAACGTTATCGGCCCACTCGTCCCAGTAGAACCGATATTGTATACCCTCGTTATAGTCTGCCTTGTCCGGGTAAGGCCACTTAAGGGGTCGCTTGGTTGGGAGTGGGCTGAGCTTGACACTGCCCTTGGGACTCTGAGACTGGTCGGCGTCGGGAAGACTCTTTGCCGGACATTCGGCGATATGAGACTTTTTCGGCTGGCACTCTTGAAAGACCTGTTCAACGGAGTGGTGGAGAATCCGATGAATCAGAGGTAGGACGTCAGGGTTAGCCTCGAGCATCCACTTGTACCGACCAAGAATAAATAGGGATTCCGGAATGGCTCCGATCGTGAGGAGGCACTTGAGCAGGCCGGTTTTTTGATCGTCCGGGTCTGGGAGCTTTGGCTTCTCTGGGGCTGCCTCAGCAGCTTTGGCCTCAGCATCTACCTTATTTGCCGCGGGGTCACGGCGCGATACCGTAGGTGGCGGCATGTCGTCGGGGAGAGTGCCAGCCAACATGAGTGCATTGACGGCGCCTCCGGGTCGGTTCATTCTCTCTTGCTCTTCGAGCTCCTTCATTTTCTGGTCCCTCACCTTCTCCATTTCGTCATCGGGGGGCCAAATGTGGTTCCAAAGGTGCGTCAGTGAAACAAAGCCGGCTTTGATGAGAAGCGCCGTTAGGTATAAGAGATTGGCTGGAAGTATGTCCTCGGGATCCCTAGCGTCCGAGGTGTAGAACCGGAACTTGAAACCGAGCATCTGAGCCGCATCTTGGTTGCCTGGGGGCGGCAGCGTCTTCGTGATCTTGATCCACGCCTGATCCAGGTCGGCGCCTGGCCCCTCTTCGGGCGAGGCATCGGCTATGCGCTGCTCCTCTGCCGTGGGAAGCCGGCGGCCGCCCAGCTCAAAGAAAGCACCGATCTTCTTCTCGCGGGCCCTCTGCCAGAACGCAACATCGCGTGCCAGCCGCTGCATGGCAATGGTAGCTTCCTCGTCCTCACTCGTGAGCCAGTGGTCATGGTCTGGAAGACCCCATATGGGCAGGCCTCCGGCATACATGTCGGTTGGCAGTCTGATCTGGCTGCTGGGCCACCACGAGCTGATGCGGAGAAATTTGATGAAAAAGCGGAACTGCTTGATAAGGACAGAAGCAAAGACGTCGAGCGTCGCGTCAAGAACACGACCAGGGTGAAGGTCGAATGTTCCGATAAGGCCCATAACCCTATTGAACGCGGCTCGCACGACTTCTGAAGTAGGAGGCTCCGCACTACTGGTCGTGAAAACCTCGGTGACAAGCTTCGAGTAACCCTCTGTCTCCTCGCGCAGGAGGTTGTAGTTTGCTTGGCGGTAGAGCAAATTTGTCGAGTGTCGTATGCCCATACGAACAAATGTGCGGTGAACGAGGTCGACCTGCTCAAGGAACGCTGGATCGAGTACCAGGCGCATGAGGGTTGGCGAGACTTCGGTGGCAGCCATGAACTCGGCCAATACCGGCCTGTAGGTGGCTAGCTCGACGTCGATGAATATCGCAACAGTGTCGAGAAATATGGAGTGGGGGTCAAAGGTGAGAGACTCGCGGGCAGCCTCGGCGGGCTCGGGGCCCAAGATATCCTTGACAACATTGCCAGCATCGACAGCAGGGAGTCGGCCGTCGGCTGCAGAGTGTAGAAGCTCTTGAAAGATGGCGGTCACCTCTGTAAGGTCCTCGTCGTCGCGCGACTGCACGCCATGGCTAATGACTTCTTGTCGCGCACCTTTAGCCCATTTCCCAATGCGGTCGTCGGTGATAATGATGTACTCGTAGCCGGGCTGGATCGGCGACTCGGGCACCGCCTGCTGCTGCGGTATGGGCGTCACAGCTACGGGCGGCAGAGGCTGGGATGCCGTGGCCGAGGATGAACTCGAAGGGCGAGCAAGGTTGGGGGAGATGGGACCAGAGGTTGAGGACAGAGCGCCGGCGCCTCCGCCTGTGCCTGTGCCTGTACCTCCACCGGTATACGATTGTGACGAGTCGCGGCGATTTGGACCCCGTTGGTTCCTCCCTCCACGGCCACCACGGCCTCCTCCGTCGTATCCCCGGTCATGCTGTGCCATGGCTGTATCGCCAGGTCGGTGCGGCGAGGGTCTAGAGGGGCCTGAGTCGCTTGGGCCGCGATCGTTTCTCTTTCGCTTCGGAGGCATAACGCGCTCTCGCTATCTCTCTTTCGCACTCGCTCTCTCTCTCTCTCACACTTAATAACAACACGGTAGACGTGGTGTCATTTATCGACGATGCGGGATGCAGCCCGCGGGTATTTGTGGCAGGCGCGCGAATTCAGAGACAAAAGGGACGACGCGGTTTGGATGGTAACAGCTGGAGTGGGGGGGGGTGAGGCGCGGGTGAGGGACGCAGCTGTCAGCCGGATTTGGTCGCAAAAAAAGAAAAAAGAGCTGCCAAGTGTGGCTCGATAAAGTAGTCAAGCTGGTTGAGGTGGATCGGGTCTCGGGAGAGTATCCTTTGGTAATGGAGGAAAGAGACAAGGAAATGGATTGTCGTGGCGCGACAGATTGCGAAGAGCCGTTTGTTGTTGGCGGTTGAAAGAGCGACTGGTGATGTGGTTAATCAAAGGAAGGCGGGCGGGTCGGTTCAGTCTCGAGTCGAGATTTGGGCTCGGCGGCGGAAAAGCGAATGAATGAATGTCACCTACCAAAGACCTCGTGGCTGCCTGGAGGTTATCGGCAGTCGGGAGTCGCCTGGGCTCAGCGCAGAGGTGCGAAGAAATTCAGCAACCGCGTGCTGGGCGTCGATCGTGGTTGCGGTTCGCTTGACACTCCACTTGGCTGGATTTCACAGGTTTGTTGCTTGGCCGAGCTTGGACGTGAAGTTGCAGCAGCCTCTCTTGCTTGACTGGGTTGCAGGGGTTGCGATTGGAGAAGAGAGAAGGAAGCGGGTACCGCTTAGGTAAGCGATTAAATTCGCCGATGATCAGGAACAGGGCGGTGTGCGGCAACAGAATACCAAAATCTACTTCGACATGGTACGTGCACGGCCCGCCAAACACGTGAGGCACAACGCCAACGCCTGGCGGTGACGTGTGTGCACTGGCCACTCAAAAACTTTCAACGGCCGATTGCCGGCGGGCGGGGCGGGACTGACTTACACCGCGGGAAGGGAAGGTGCCAGCTTACATTATACGGTGAGGTACCGCGAATCTAGTGGGAGAAACGAATTGCGCAATCCACGCTTGCGGCTTGAATTCCAGCTGTACCTGCCTGACATCTGAGTCATATGTTCAATGTTGCTGCCACGCTCTTTACATCTCAGTTCAAGCACTTTGGGCGTTTTGGAAGCTTCTAATTGCCTGCTTATCACCTCTTGCACCCGCATCTGCTTGAGGTAGCACTAGTTCTGGCATCCGGGTTCCGGTGTCAATCATTCGGAAATCTTGCAAGGTAGCGTGAAACGGGGCCGCCAGATCTACAGGTACACCATAGATCGTCACTGTCTTTGGGCGAGGCATTAATTTTTCCAATTGCGAAAGATTTAAGACTATAGAGAAACACAGACGCCGCCATTACCATGACGGCGACGCCCAACAACGCAACGGGCAGCGGTGACTCGTCCAAGCCGCAACCCCCAAAATACGGTCAGTCTACCTCGGACCCAGTCCCAGTTCGCCCCCTGATACCGTGAGGTTTGTCGGATTGGCACCCCTGTGACGAGAGCAGTGGCTGAATACTTCCAAGAAAGAATCCACAGCCAGCCCGAGAATCCGTTCGCGGCGCTCATCCCAGACCAGCAGATCGCCGTCGTCCCCGAGTTTACGCTCGAGTCGGGCGTGACGCTGCGCAATGTCCCCGTGGCCTACACCACTCGGGGCACCCTCGCCGCCGACGGCAGCAATGCTATGGTCATATGCCATGCCCTGACTGGCAGCGCCGACGTGGCCGACTGGTGGGGGCCTCTGCTGGGCGGGCCTGGCCGGGCTTTTGACATATCGCGCTTCTTTGTCGTCTGCATGAACAGCCTGGGCAGCCCCTATGGCACCGCCAGCCCCGTCACGGCCAAGGACGGCGACCCGGCCAAGGACCGTTACGGTCCCGAGTTTCCCCTGACCACCATAAGGGATGATGTCCGGTAAGCATATTGATCGCTCTCTCTTCATTCTCACCTCAATCTCACACACATCGCAGACTGCACAAGCTGCTCCTAGACGACCTGGGCGTCCGGCAGGTGGCGGCCGTGATTGGGGGGTCGCTGGGCGGCATGTTTGTGCTCGAGTGGGCCTACCTTGGCAAGGACTATGTGCGCTGCATCGTGCCCATAGCCACGTCCAGCCGCCACAGTGCCTGGGGCATCAGCTGGGGCGAGGCCCAGCGCCAGTCCATCTATGCTGACCCCAAGTACGACGACGGTTACTATCCCTTTTCCGGCCCGCCGGTGACGGGCCTTGGCGCGGCTCGCATGACTGCTCTCCTGACGTACAGGAGCCGCAACTCGTTCGAGGCCCGCTTCGGCCGCAATGTCCCCGACCCGTCGCGCCGCCAGTCGATCCGTGACCGGTCTGTGGCTGCGACGCCGTCCGAGGCACACTTTCACATCCACAACGACGGGCACAAGTGGAAACGGACGTCGTTGTTTCGCCAAGGCAGCGGAGCCGGGACCGGGACCAGGGCAAGTCCCGCTGAACCCACAGGCGCGGCAACCGTGGTCATTCCGGATTCCCTGGATCCGCAGTTCCACGGCCCACAGAGCGGCGGCGGCCTAACAGGTGGCGACGTGATCCCGGCGGGTTCGACGTTTTTCTCGGCGCAGTCGTATCTACGATACCAGGGGGAGAAGTTCGTCAAGAGGTTCGACAGCAACTGCTACATTGCCATGACGCGAAAGCTCGACACGCACGACGTGAGCAGAGGCCGGGCCGCGACGATTGCGGATGCGCTCGCCATGATCGAGCAGCCGACGTTGGTGCTGGGCATCGAGAGCGACGGGCTGTTCACGTTTGCCGAGCAGGAGGAGCTGGCCGAGCACATCAAGGGCGCGCGGCTAGAGCGCATAGACAGCCCCGAGGGCCACGACGCCTTCCTGCTGCAGTTCGAGCAGGTCAACCGCTACACGCTGCAGTTCCTGAGAGAGGTTCTCCCCGACATTATAGACAAGGACATCGACGGCACGGTGGCGGAGAGCTCGGTGGGACAGTTAACCAAGAGCAGCACGTTTGGAGAAGCAGAGGTGGACGACATCACGGCGTGGTAATTAGACAGTTGCCAAATAGATTGGTTTTTCTTTCTGGCCACAGTCAGCCCTAGGTCGTTGACAGTGTATAGACAGCCGTGTTGTGTTGGAGAGGGCCAGTTACTCATTCCATGCCGGGGTCGCTGCCAGCGTGCTCAGGATCGAGGAAGGGGCGAGTATCGATGTGGTCCGACAATTCCATACTTGCCGACGCGTGTCGAGCCGGAGAGCACGTTGCTTGAGCCAGCCAACACGGCTACGCCATGCAGGCACGTGCATGTAAACAGCGGAGTAGGTCAATGCCAAAATGTCGACGGCCCAGGGTGTGAGCCGACTTACATTGTATAACGTGCAAAGACCCTGCTCGAGCCGGCGGCAGTTTCTTTGCTTTTTTTTCTTTTTTTTCTTTTGCTTTTCTTCTCACCGAAGCTGTTTGACGACAATGTTGACAGTCTGCCCGGCACGTGGGGAGAAGGACGCGGTGATTGACGGTGTTCACTGTTCTCAGCCTCGCGTCTGTCCACCCCCCAGATGATATACTTCCATACAGATCCGGCATGGCCAATGGCGCCGCAAGCGAGATGTTGTGGTGTGGGGGGCTAGCGGGCCGCCGTGAGGCGCGTGTTCCCGCTGCCGGGTTCAAGAGGGACAGACCTACGTTAGGTTTGTGCCAGATGGCGCAGGTTGAGGCCTACGTTAGGTGCTATGGCACGACAGGCTACCCTTACTCGCTCCCTCGTGTGCCGGGGCACCACCATAAGCCGGGGATTTGCGCAGACCAAGGTGAGTCCTCTTTCCGGTCAACCATCAATATGGAGTCTTCATTCTTTGCTCGGTACATGCATATATGAGGCGGGCTATTGTTGGCTCTCGGCCAATGCGGGAGCCTCTGCGTCTTGCATCGAGCAAAGATGACCAACAGAACCGCCCCCTTCTTTTTTAACATGTAATGCATTGATCGCCAAAGCTTAGGTCTGGAGACTGTGTGTCTTCCGAAACGGGGTTCGGTGAGGCAGAGAGCGACGGCTTTTGGTGTGTAGATGACAGTCGAGAGTTGAGAGTTGAGAGAGAGCACGTGGGAGATTGAGCGCTCCCATTGGCCACGCCATCGAGTCTGAGTCTGGGGTGGGAAGCACGACAGCAGCCCCTGAGAGGTCGACGGAAAGAAAGGCTGGGCTTGGCAACTCAGGCCGGTGCCGGTTGCGCTGCCCCCTCTTACACGTGTGCATATCTCCTCCAAAAAAAAGAAAAGACTGAAAGAAGTGAAGTTTGTTGCCGCCGCCGCCCCCAAACGCTGTCGCCTCATTGCAACTTTTAATTATATTTTACTTGGAATCCCAACTTGAGACACAGACTCGAGCAAGCAAAGTAAGTGGGGAGCCGGGGCCCGCAAACACACACGATGGCTTGTCGAGGGAGATGAGCCTCGAAAGGGCTGGCGCCACCATATTGACTGCAGTGTGCAGCATTCAGGTAGTTGCAGTGGGGGAGATGCGGGCAGGCAGGGCAGGGTCGACAAATCCGCCAGCACGGAACCGACATGGCTGCTGCATGAGATGAGAGGCAGACAGACATCACATCATGCAGCCAGTGCTTTCGTCTAGGATGGGCGAAGGCTAGAGGGGATTAGAGAGATGTCTCGATGCAAATAAGCCCCGGTGTTGCTTTGCTATCTATCCGTATCATGCCTTCCGCTTCTTTCTTCAGCTACCTATTTCCTGCTTCTGCTCTTCATTCTCCTCCTTGAAGATTGGGGCGTTTGGCATCATAACTTCCAAAGTTTTTTTCTTCTGGTTCTAAAGTTTCTTTCTTCTGGTTCTCAGGACAAGCTTTGGGCTACTCCCGCTCTGAGCATATCTGAACAAATCACCCATCCCCGGCTGCCTTGCCCGATCGCCTGAGTTGCCCGGTACATACCACAGATCACCCACCCACACCTTATACATATACCAGCACCCTGGTACGGGCACGGAGCAGAACGGGCCCTACACACCTCGTCATCCCACCCCGACTTCATCAGTGTCTCCCGCTCCGCTCGGCGTCCGCATAACTCGAAAAGTGATAGATTACTTGGCTGGGGGCTGCCGATTGGGCCCTCGTCACTTTCGCCCTGGTTACACAACCCGCTCCCCAAAATCCTTCTGGGGTCCGATATCTTGTCTCTTGTGTCCCACTCGCTCACTCGCGCTTACTCGTGCCGTCTCGCTCGCTATCTTGGGTTTGCTCGCCGACAGCTTTGGTCTTATTAAACCACTGCCCGAGCTCGATCACCCCCTTGACCGCTGGAAGCTCTTCCATCTTTGTCTTTCATCTGTTAACCATATCTCCACTTCCACACACACACGCACGACAAACAAAGAAAACAACCCACCGGACCAGCTGGGACCGCAGTGCCAAATCTCGCCATCACACGGACGCCGGCCCCGGATGGCGACTTGGCCGCGCGCGGCCTAGTAACCTAATGTCCTGATGCATGCCGGATCCGCAACATATCTAATGATGAAGGCCCCTCCGAACCGGCACCACCAGCACTGCGCCGTACCTCGGTGATATTCACACAATGGACTACCTACCGGAGCCCATGGCGCCGCTGCCGGCCAGCGGCAGCGGCCAGCACCACAGCCTGACGCACGGAGGCAACAATGCCTTTCATAACTTTGGTGAGCGGATGCTAAACCGTGGCTGAGACCGTCTTCTTTCTGTTGTTTTGTTTTCTAACCCGTCCGTCTGTCCGTCCGCACACACAGCAAACGACTACTCGCACATCTCCGACCCCAACCTGAGGCGGCGGCTGGCCCTGTCGGATATAGACAAGGTGCCCTTTGGCCTGTACCGTACGTGTGTATCTATGTTCTTGTTCTTCCCCCTCCTTTAGCATGTAATGTGGCCCTACTGACACATACGCAAGACGTGCGCGCCGTGGCCGTGGCGGGCGTGGGCTTCTTCCTCGACTCGTACGACATCTTCGCCATCAACCTGATCACGACGTTCCTGGGGGTGGTGTTCTGGCAGGGCGCGCCGGCCGCCGCGGCCAACGGCTTCGGCGGCAACCACGGCTCGCTGCCGGGGCCCGTCAGCACCGCGCTCAAGGCGTCGACCAGCGCTGGCATCGTCGTCGGCCAGCTGCTGTTCGGATGGCTCGCCGATGTCTGCGGCCGCCGCCGCATGTACGGCGTCGAGCTGGGCATCATCGTGCTGTCGACGCTCAACTGCGCTCTGGCGAGCCCGAGCCAGTCCATGAGCTCAACTGGCCTGCTGGTGTTTTGGAGGGTCATGATGGTGCGGCTGACCCCCTTTTTTCCTTCCCCCTTTTCCCTTTTCCCTTTTCCCTTTTTTCACTTCCCCATTTTCCCCCTCTCCTGTTTCTGGCTAACGTGGTCGCCCAGGGCATCGGCATCGGAGGGGACTATCCGCTATCGGCAATCATAACATCCGAGTGCGTTGGTCTCTGCTCCTGGCAGTGTAGGTACCTATATTGCTGACACGTGTGTGCCTCCAGATTCGCGCCGACGCGGTGGCGCGGGGCCATGATGGCGGCCGTGTTCTCGATGCAAGGAATGGGCCAGCTTGCGTGCGCGGTGGTGGCGCTGATGGTTACGGCGGCGTTCAAGGACTCGTTCATCACGGCGGCGGGCGTGGGTGACTGCGACTACGCGTGCCAGGTTGCGGCGGACCGGGCGTGGCGCATCATCGTGGCCGTGGGCGCGCTGCCGGCGTGCGTGGCGCTGTACTACCGCATCACCATCCCCGAGACGCCGCGCTACACCTTTGACGTGGCCCACGACGTCGAAAAGGCCGACGCCGACATCAAGGCCTACATGGCCAACCGCTCCGAGGGCTCCGTCGACCCCGTGCGCCACGCCCGCATCAAGCAGGCCGGGCCCTCCCTGGCCATCCCCTCGGCCTCGTGGTCCGACCTCTACGCCTACTTTAGCCAGGGCCGCAACATGAGGGTCCTGCTGGGCACCACGCTGTCGTGGTTCTTTCTCGTCCGTCTCTCTCTTCCCCTTTCTGTAGAATAACCACTGACTTACTGCCCCCGCAGGACCTCGCCTTTTACGGGCTCGGGCTCAACAACACGGTGGTCCTGAGCGCCATCGGCTACTCGGACGGCCCGACGCTGTACCACGCCCTCTACAACAACGCCGTGGGGCTGATCATCCTGGCGTGCGCGGGCAGCCTGCCGGGCTACTGGACGGCCGTGGTGACCATCGACACGGTCGGGCGCAAACCCTTGCAGATCGGCGGGTTCGCGGTCCTCACAGTACTATTCTGCCTGCTAGGGCTGCTTAACGCGCGGCTATCCGAGGTGCCGCTGCTAGTACTATACATCGCCGCGCAGTTCTTTTTCAACCTCGGGCCCAACACCACCACCTTCATCGTGCCGGGCGAGTGCTTCCCCACGCGCTACCGCTCGACCGGCCACGGCCTCTCGGCCGCCAGCGGCAAGATCGGCGCCATTCTTGCGCAAGTCATCTCCACGCCGCTGCTGGCCAACTGCCCCCCGACGGCCGCCGCTGCCGATTCGTCATCATCCTCGGACGGCAGCGACCGCAAGTGCTCGCCCTGGCTCGACCGCCTGATGCTCATCTTTGCCTTCTTCATGCTCTGCGGCACCGCCACGTCGCTGCTGATCCCCGAGACCAAGGGCGTGACGCTGGAAGAGCTCGCCGGCGAGCGCCCCGTCGGCGGCGTCAGCCGCAGCGACGACAACAACAACAACAACAACAACAACAACAACAACAACAACAACAACACCCCAGCCGCGTGGTGGAAGCGGCCATTCGCCGGCGGCCAGCCAGCGGGCTTCCGCCTGGCCAGGTCGCCGCACATGGCGGCCGGCGCAGGGCCAGGCGCCGCAGGAGGGGCAGGAGGGAAAAACGGGTCGGCGTGGCCCGGTTCGTCCGCCACCCGGAGTCCGCGCATGGGCATCATGACCAGCCCTGAGCTTGCCGCCATGCAGTACCAGCAGCAGCTGGAAGAACAGCAGCAAAACAAGAGCGGCGCCAGGGGGTGGGCGGGCCTGAGGCGGAAGAAGAAGAAAGAAGACGGTAAAGGCCACAGCACAGGGACGACGACGACATCGATCGGCGGCGGCGGCAGCGGCAGCGGCAGCGGCAGCGGCAGCAACAGCAATGCGTCGGCAGCGCTCTTCGCGTCGGGCAGCGGCGGCGGCGCGCCGTCGTCGCCTCCCCCCGCCACTGCCTCCAAATCCTTCCGGAGTAGTAGTAATAGCAATAGCAACGGCTACGAAGCAGGCAGCTACGGCGACGAGCTGCCCATGGTGGCACACGCCGGCGTGCTGCCGGGGTGGGGTGCCGGATGGGGTGGCCGCGTGGGCGCCTCGAGCAGCGGTGCTGCTGGTTCTGATGCCGGGCAGGGACAGCCGCCGTGGATGGACTCGGTTCGCTTTCATGACGTGGGGAGTTTGCTGAAGTGAACTGCTGGCAAGTGACGTGATCATATCCCGACACACACGTCTACTTATTTCTATTCATGCTCATTTTTTTCTAGTAGAACTAAGGTAGGCTTTTAGGGCGGGCGTTGTCGTGCTCTGTGTCAGATCCGAGTTTGGTCTGGGGTTTCTAATGTGTACATGGATAGAGCAGACAGACAGACAGACAGACAGACTGACAGACAGACTAGACACCTAGGTACATACTTATTTACTTACAGATAAGCTGAGAGCCGAGAGAACGGGTGTGTGGTGGATGTTAAAGGGGGGAAAGAGAGCAAGGCAAGCCAAGGAACCGTATTCCTCGCAATCACATATATATAGGCATACACACCACTACCGTAGTCACGGAGCACTCGCTGATCCCATGTTTTCATCATCAGCAATAGCAAGCACCAAGCATCAGGGCAAGATACATGCTCTTTTTTTCTTTCTGTTCTTTCATCAACAAATCCAGTGCGAATACCATTCATTCCTCCTACGCGCTCCATCAACCACTGCACCGACGCTGCGCAACTTTCCACCGATTTAAATACGCTACCCTGTAAACCAGGTAGGCACAAGTGGGGGATGGCACTTCTTTGCAAAAGAAGACAATTAAAAAAAAGGAATCAACTCCAGAAAATCCTCCCGCAACCTGTTCTTTCCCCACAGCACAGACGGGAGCGCCTGAACGCGTCACCGATCCGCCCTCGCCATCCTGTTCTGAAATACGTAATTGCGCCCATACCCATGCCTATGCCTATGCCCATACCCATTTCGTACCTATGCATATGTTCATTGATCGTTTCTCATCAAGGCGCTTGCGCTGCCTGCCCTGTCAGGCCTGTTTTCATCTCTCCCACAGAAAGTAACAGCTGCTGCTGCGTTCTTCCCTTCCCCTATCTTTTTTCTCTTGCCTCCATGTTCCCGCAAATGCGATCGGTTGTCAACAAGAGAAGGAAAAAGGAAAGTAAACGAGTACAGTACCGAAACAAGCAAGGAAAAGGGGCAAAAGCCCAAAATCAACACACTCGCTCATAGTTTGAGTAAGGCAAGGAGTGGCAAACTCTGGCCTGGGACAGTATGTAAGAGGAAAGAAAAAAGAGGAGGAAATCGGCGAACATTGAGAAAAGGAACTGAAAAGAATCTCAGGTTGACGAGAATAACTAGCGGGTGAGAGGGGAGTCCAGATCATATCGTGCCGCCATCGGCAGCCAAGGGCAGGGAGTTTACATCGAGACTGTTCTGCGTCTCTTGAGTCTCCTGCGGCTGTAGCTTGAGCGGATGTCGGTATCGTCGTCTTCGCCATCAGCGTCGCTTGTGACGGCGACAGCGGCACTTCCAACGACGGTAGAAGGAGAAGAACGGGGGGCGGTCGCAACTCGGCGCGATGGCGAGGTCGGGGCCGAGTCCTGGCTTATACTACCTCCCTTGCTCGTCCTTTGATCCCGGCTTTGGCGACGCGCCGCTTCAATGCCGTCATCCGCCTGTCTCGTCTGCGAGTTCAGCGCCCTTAAATGCATCAGAGCCATGGCCGCGTCCTTCTCGGATGCGACGCGGTCACTGGATCGGCTGTCGTCTTCCTCATTGCTGTTGGTAGTCGTTTGCCGGTCTAGACCCTGGGCAAGGCGCGGAGATATGGTGGCAAAAGGAGGGAGAGGGGGGAGAAGAATGCGGCGGTGGTGATGCGCGCGCCCGGCGAGATGTTCGTCGTTGCCATCCTCGGCTGCCATGGTTATGGTAGGACTGCTCTCGCTCAGGCTCTCGCTGGCATCATACTCATCATCGTGGAAGCTGCGAGAATAACTGTCGTCGTCGTCGTCGTCGTCACCGAGCTGACTGACGCTGCGCTTTCCTCTTCTATGGACGTGGAGGGACAGCTGGAGCTGGCCCGAGTATTGGCTTAATCTGTCGCTACTACCAATGCTGCTGCCGCTGCCGTTCCTGTTGTGCGTGGAATATCTCCGGGAGCGCATCGTCGGCAGCGGTTGACGGAAGTGCTGCCGATGAGACTGCTGGCGACCGGACCCAGCAGCAGTCCGCGGGATGGCAGAGAGGTACGGGTCTGCGGTCTCATGGCGGCTGTTTTGGTCGCTGGAAAGCGGCATGCCGACCGGGAAACGGGGAGGTGCGGCCGCGGCGTACTGAGCATAGTGGTGACGGACCATGGAGGACTGATTCACCGCCGTCCAGCCCGGGGTGTGCATGCTTGACGCGGCGCTTGTCGGTCCATTACGCAGAGGAGGAGGGCCACGTCCAAACACATACCGGCTCCGCACTTCTTGGTGGTCGATATCTGTATCCGTTGCGGAAAAGTAGGGGCTACTATCCACGTCCAGCCCTTTGTTAAGCCGCATCTCCTGGCTGCTATTGGGCCGGCGCTCTTGGGAGTGCGACTGCGGGCTGCTGCTCCTGGTGGAGGGGGTTGGACTGGGAAGAAGGCCAATTTTCGTGATGATGCGGAGGTTATCGGCTGCGTCGCGCCTCGACTGCGCTACGATTTCTGGGCTGATGAGCATGCGGGCCTTTTCGGGAGCTTCAAGCGGGATGCACTGCGATGGAAATAGGGGCCCGAATATTGGAATGAGAGCGCCTGCAATCGAGCAGCAAAATGTAGCACAGACGGCTTTTGCACAAGCAAACGGCATCCAGTAGCCTACGTAAAACTGTCAGCATCGGGCCAAGAGAGGCCACACAAATCATAGCGGCTTCTTGATGCAGGGCCAAGTACCTTGAGCTTCAATAGAGCCCCCGGTAATGCTATGCGTAATGTCTCTGAGGCCTGGGTTGACGTTGAGCATCTTCGCCGGCGTTGTCTATGCCTCGTCAGCCAACATCCCTCTAGGGCGACCGCTAAGGGAAACAAGAGAGAAACGCACCTTTGAGTACTTGCAGCACTTGAAGAAAGGAGTCATACGAACGAGCCCGACATTGTAGTCCCACATTACCGTGTAAGGCTTGTCGGCTCCGGGCACTCTGAAGTCATATTGAAACACTGTTTGGACGAGTCAGCCTACCGGTCCTCGTGCTTGACGAGGCCGCATCTTCCACCGTGCACCCACCTTCGAAGCTTTCCCGACCAGTCTTGCGAAAGAAGTCTTTCTTGCCGCTGTTGTACGGAATTCGTCGGCAGGTTTTGCTGATCTCGCCAAGCGGCTCGACGTGGAACTTGCGGATCTCGCGCAGCGAGGCTTCGTCCAAGCCCTCTTCAAATGGATAAAAGTTGATAACACCCTTTGGTTTGGAGCTTGAAATAAGCTTGGACTCCTTTGCCATACTTCGCCCATCGATCAGCCGCCTATGGAGGACGACTGGCTGGTCCGCATGGGATGGAAGTCGATGACTTGGTATCCCAGGCGTTTGGCAAGGCTCTGGCTGCGGACCCGGGGAAGGGTCCGGGTTAAGAAGACAAGCCAGCGGCAGCATGATGGCAGTGTTTGCGTGTGGATGTCTCGCAGCGGTCATGGCTGCTCCTGCAGCCGGAACGGGGTATGAGAGGGGAGAAAGAATCAGGCGAGGAGGTGAGGCGGGTCTGGAGAATCGAAGGGAAAAAGTAGGAAATGCAGTGGTGAACGACCCGTCGGTGACGGGCGGACAGACACGGTTATGGACTCAGACGGTGCTTGCGTTGGTGGCTATCAGACTTGTTGGGGAGAAAAACAAGTCCCTTTTCAGCCCGCAAACAACAAAGCGCTCTCGTGTGGCCCTCGCGAGCAGTCTGGGGCCGTGGAGCTTTTATTCCACACACCAGAGGGCCGAGATGGCTCTTCTACCTCTCTCTCTTTTTCCCTTGAGGTCGGGAATGTAGCGTCCTACAGGACCGGCGGCGGGCAGTGTCCGTGTCTCTAGACCTTGGTTCGGCCTTCTTAGCGCAGGTGCTTTGTCCAGGTAGCTACAGAATCGACACCACATGAGCTTGCAGGGCGTTTGGCTGTTCCACCGCTTTTTTAGTCGAGTTGGAGCCACCAAGTGACCAGTGAAAGGCCGCGGCAGCGTCTGAACTCCCACTCGACCGTCGAAGCAATAGCGGTATGCCAGTGCCGCCAATGGGTGTGAGAGAAGGCGGAGTTATGTCACTGGATATGATGCAAGGTCGCACGTCCTCTTGACAGGGACCGGCTTCGGCTCCACGAGGCCGGATGTATCAAACAAATGCGTCGCCGACCGCTGCGGATATGTGCCCCCCGGTGGGAGGGCACCCTCCCTCGCCCTGTAGGGGAGCCAGCGAGAAGGGCGTCTGTCTCACTGCCGGCTTTGTTGACGAGCAGGGGCGTGGAAGACCAAGGAGAGACCGAGGGCACCATGTTTCATTGGATCTCACCGAGCCGGGGGCCAGCCAGGCTTGAAAGTGGTCCATGGCGGGTGGCCAGATGACGCAGATAGCCCGTGCGGAAAGAAAACAACAAATGAGTTTGACAGCGCAAATACCCAACTTGGAGGGGACAAGCAGAGCAGGGGAGTGGCTTGTTTGGGATCCTCCTTGACGGAGAGCCGGCTTGCGGAAGGCTGCAGGAGGTGCCGCTTGAGGCCCGGGCTAGGCGACGGCGCTGAGAGGCGTGGGACAAAGAACGAACATGGCCCAGCCATGATATCCCAGCCGACATCAACAGTCGACTCGACACACACGTGGCAGCTTCACCGCTCCACGGCCATCTTGACCTCAGCAAAAGATAGCAGAAAGAGCGGAGGGCAGACTGCGTCCGGTGCATCCAGCGCTGGTCAGTGCTGGGGGGGCAGTATGCCAGGACCCAGAAAGACTCAGTGATGGGCTGTTCTGGCTGGTTGACAGCGAGAGCGAAAACTGTGACAAGCCCCTTTTTGATTAATTATGATAGAGATGGCGCTGCGCGTAGCCGCCCCGCCCCCCAACCACGCATGTTTACGTGAAAGATGTTCTAGGGCCTTTCGAGAAGCGTGCCTGGGCCCTCGCCACCGGCGGTGGCTGCCGTCACGGAGATGGACGTTATGTCTCGCTCTGCCGTCACAGTGCTGAGCCCTGTTCCCCCACCATCCCCGCGAGCTGGCCTCGTGCAGGGCGGAAAAAGTGTCCGATGAGACGAGACACAGGGCAGAGCATAGCTCAGCATCTAGCTGGCCATTTCAAGAGGCCGTCTTTGTGAGCCCATCGCCGACGAGGACGTGATAGCACCCAGCAGCCCGGTTCGGCTGTCCGCGAGCCATGCGAGGGTCAAGACAGCTGGGCGTAGTGGCAGCAGCGGCCGGGTGCCAAGGCAACAGATCGAATGAGGTTGAAAGAAAATGTGGCGCATAGGCAGGCCACAGGTGATGGACGCATCCAGTGTGGAGGGCAATCAATAACCCTCAGCAGCGAATCACGGACAGGTAGGCTTCGCTGCCCTCCCCCCCCCCGGCCACAACGGCTAGCATGTTCAGGCAACACCCCTCGAGGCGGGACATGCCCCCCTGCGCGTCGTTCCAACCGCGCAATGATTTCTGCAGCTTGCCGTCGTCCCAAGCCTCTGACGAGGTGACCGGTCCGGCTCCCAGCACTGTGCCTGAAGCCTGAAGCCAGACAGACGCCCGCAGCTTGAATCTTGAAGCCCAACATGGCCAGTGCATTTTCCCAAACAGAACAGCGAGAAAACGCCACGACCCCAGATCCAAACGAGGCAGAGACTACGACAGGCTCGGCTTGCCGATGGGCGACGCGGGAAGGCGTGTTGGTGTGACACCAAAGCCGGCTGTCGTTGTGTGGCCTGTTGTTGATGTGAGCGTGAAGCTACCTCGTCCTCTCTCGACAAAAGCAGCAGCAAAAGAAGCAGCCGCCTCTGCCGCCATCAGGACCCAGATGTTCGGTCTTCCCGGCCATGTCTCGGCCGACATTCAGCTCCCCCTACCCTAGCCCATGTATGTATGTACTCGTCCCTATCACAGGCATCGGACGCCAGGGGACCAAAGCACGGCAGAGCTAGCCAAGCGAGAGGAAGATGGTAGCCGGTGACGCTTCAAATAGCCAAGGGCCGGATACAGTCTGCGCCTGACATCCGCCTCGTCCTGCCCAGACTTCCATGGAGTGGCATGCTTCTGACAGTCTCGCTTCGCGTAGTACGTTGCGGCTGCAGGCATCTCGGGGATTTTCTCATCTGCTGGAGCGCATCCGAGGCCGCAGGTGGCCAAGGCATGGCAGGCAAGGCAAGGCAAGGCATGGCATGGCATGGCATGGCATGGCAGGGTATGTACATACATAGTACATACATACATTGAGGCGCACCAACCCACCACATGTGAAATTGAGGCAAATGCACAGGCCCTAAGTAAAGCACGACTGCCGCGAGCACCTGCTGGAGCACAAGGATCTCCAGCTGTAAAGGGCAGATGGCCCTGGCCAGCGCCCACTCGGCGATGGTATAGTTGTTGTCGGCAACGGGGGCGGATATGGTGCACGACCGACCGGGATTGTATGTATGTAGGTATGGACACATTGACTTAGTCGAAAAAGAAGAAGCAGAGAAAGAAGAACCGAAAAAGAAGTGAGGGCCAAAGAACAAAAGGTAAAAAGCGACGAAATAAAGAAAACAAAAGCAGCCCAATCCTCCCTCCCCTGCATAGAGCCTAGAAAGACACTGCAGGAGCCTCGAGGCCTCATCTCATATTGGTCCGGCACGTGTTGTCCAGCATGATGATCAACGAATGGGCATCCGTCCTGGGAAGTGATATCTGATCGAACATGGCCGCGAGCGAACGAACCACAACCTGATGCATCCAAGGACGGATTCGGCTGTGGAGCCAAGGAGGGATCTATGGTCCTTAGTTACCTAGGTAGGCGTATATGGGTGTTGATTGCACGTACCTTACTTACCTTAGGAGGCCACGGGAGCGCAAAGAGAGAAAGGTGATTAGCAGAAGAGGACGAAGCTCGCGTGGACCTACTCTGTAAATTGGTGCCGTATCTGAGATGCCGACCCACGGGTACCTTTGTGCATCCGTGGATCTCAAACTTGGTATTGGAGAAGACTGGAAGTGAAGCTGAAATGTGTCCGATGAGCTGAGAGTACCTTAGGTAGGTAGGTACGGTCTGTACGCTGGACGTATCTGGGATAGAAACCTCATTGCGCCGGGCATCGCCTCCATGGGCGAGACTGCATATTCCGTCCCCGCCTAGGCAAGTGGGCAGAGATGGTAGCGTATCTACTTTACTGACCACCATTAGGTCATCTGAGGTCTCCTAGGCCTGACGGAAGCCACCTACCTGGCCGTCCACTTCCTCGCAGGCTGCTCCCACACGGGCGCAACATCAGGAGGGATCTGCAGTTTGTGTAATGGTCTCAACAAGATGTAACCAGCGCACCTCACCAAGGCAGTCAAACACAGGACATCTTCGCGTACACCGTGTATCCTTTCGGGGTACGTGTATGCGTACCTGAGGTACCTTGCCTTGCTAAGGTAAGGTACCTTAGGTGGCAGGTGTCGCGGCCGCGTCGTACACCACGACCAGAAAGGCGGGGGATTTGGCGTGTTGTTAGCCATCCCATTTACATTTGCCGCGACTCAAACAGAACGAGGCGATACTGTCGGTAACATAAGTATCTGGGTAGGAAGGCAGGTAGGGAAACCAGGTTTGACGTTGGGGCTCTTTTCGTTTCTAAGGTAGGCTGTATCTGGCAAGGAGCTTGGAGTGCTCGCACTGGATCAAATTTCAAGCCATCATCGACTCACTCACAGTCCACAAACTACTACAGATAGTAGGTACCTAAACCTATGTGGAGGTCACAAGACGCTGGCAGACTGGAAGCCACAGAGGCAGGAGTGAGGGAGGAACAAGGCAGGAACGAGCCCATCGAAACCATCACGAGGCAGGAGCAGGCATGAAGTGGGTAGTTTACCGAGTACCTCCTTCCCATCTTCACCAGCCGTCGCCGTCAAAGACATGGAGTGGTGTTCTTCGTCCACTCATGGGGGTGGTTGTGTAATCATGCGTCACACCTGCCCTCGTCGCGGACCAACTTTCAAGAGGCACTTCAAACTGAATCGCAGCGCAGACGCGATTCGTTTGCTGTTTTGACGCCTTACTCTTAAGGCAGAAATGCATCACCCTGTCAAGCGCCCCACACCCTCTCCAAGTCGCGTCGCAGCCTGGGCACAGACCAGCCGCGCCAACGCCAACGTGCGAGAGGAAAATGGGGCTCGCAATTTGTTATGGCCGACGTTCAGGCAAGTCCACCAGGCTTTTGTTTACGTCTAGGACCAATCCAAACAACTACGCTCCCTTAACCGTCGCCTATACGACGCCCCTCCCCCCCCATTCCTTTCGTTCCAACTTTGTTGTGCCCGCTCTCGAGGACAACAAGGCCGGGTGGTTATTATTTGCAATTGACGAAGCCGTGCGCTTGTTGATTCTTGCTGTCGACACTCGCAGGCTTGCAACGCCCTTTTTTTTCCCTTCAATATTTTTTGTCTCTAGATGTTCAGGCCCCTTCTTTTTTCCTCGACATCCATCAATCAACTTTCGCTTCGCATCCTCGGCCGCACCATCATCCCGCCGCCAAATTCCCTCCCTCCTAGCTACGCATCATGGATTCCGACATCATGGACGAGTCGGTCTTTGGCGACAGCATCCAAGACGAGTCCGAAGGCTACTCACCAGAAGTGGTACGTGTGTGTTGAGGGTTGGAGCCTCCGCCCGGGCTCGCTGGCCACTACCCAGCGCTGCTCTTAGTGCAGGCGACCGCAACCCACCCTATTTTTTCTCGCCAGATTTGGCTGACAGCACCCCGCGCAGAAACCAAAAGCGAAGCCCGGCGCGAAGCCCGGCGCGAAAAAGGCCGCTCCAGCAAAATCCAAGATGGTCCAGACAACTCTCACTAGCAAAGTGACTTCCAAGAAACGCCCCAAGTCAGAGAGCGATGATGAAATCGACTCGGTACTTGACGGCGACGCCAGCGTCCTGTCGCG
Organism: Lasiosphaeria ovina; assembly: GCA_033439765.1. Taxonomy (NCBI): domain Eukaryota; kingdom Fungi; phylum Ascomycota; class Sordariomycetes; order Sordariales; family Lasiosphaeriaceae; genus Lasiosphaeria; species Lasiosphaeria ovina. The sequence continues at coordinate 5,676,758 of JAULSN010000004.1, read as the reverse complement.
CACACCTCCGAGCGTCAAGAAACAGAAGAAGGCGCCGGCAAAGAAGTCGAGCGGCAAGCCCCTCGCCGAGATTGAAAACGACAGCATGCAGCTTGATGACGACATGCCGTCCAAAGGAGGCAAGAAGAAGACAGCGACCGAGACGTACCAGAAGCTCACCCAGCTCGAGCACATCCTCAAACGTCCCGACACGTACGTGGGCTCCATCGAGCGCACCGATCAAAAGATGTGGGTCTTCAACAAGGCGGATAAGCAGATGGAGAACCGGACCATCTCCTTCGTTCCCGGCCTCTACAAGATCTTTGACGAGATTCTCGTCAACGCGGCCGACGTAAGTCAGCGCGATAGCACCATGACCAGTCTCAAGGTCACCATCGACCGTGAATCGGGAGAAATCACAGTGGAGAACAACGGCAAAGGCATCCCGGTGGAAATGCACGGGACTGAGAAGTGCTACGTGCCTGAGCTCATCTTTGGCCATCTCCTGGCTGGATCCAACTTTGACGACAACGAGAAGAAAACCGTTGGTGGCCGTAACGGTTACGGCGCCAAACTTACCAACATCTTCAGTAAGAAGTTCGGCATTGAGATCCAGGATGCCGGCAACGGCAAGCGCTACAAGCAGACGTGGACAGACAATATGAGCAACAAGGGGTCCCCCAAGATAACCTCCAACAAGTCAGCCGACTTTGTCCGCGTCTCCTTCCTTCCCGACTACAAGAAATTTGGCATGGAGAATGGCATCGACGAGGACCTCGAGAGCCTGCTCTATCGCCGCGTCTATGACATGGCGGGCACTGTCACCGGCGTCAAGGTCTGGCTCAATGGCGACCATCTCAAGTACAACTTCAAGAGCTATTGCGAGCTCTATGCCAAGTCTATTGCCAAGGAGCGCGGTGACGAGCCCGCCGAGGGAGAAAAGCCAGCCACGGCCAAGGTCGAGTTCGATCAGGTGAGAGACAAGGGACGGCTTTGGCAGGTTGGGTTTACCGTGTCGGACGGCTCGTTCCAGCAAGTCTCATTTGTGAACAACATCGCCACGACCTCGGGCGGCACACACGTCAACTACATCGCCGACCAGATTTGCGACGCCCTGGGCAAAGAATTGACCAAGAAGAAGAAGGGCCATAGTCTCAAGGCCTCGCATTTCCGCAACCACATCTTCATCTTCATCAACTGCTTGGTCGAGAACCCATCCTTCAACTCGCAGACCAAGGAGCAGATGACAACCAAAGTCAGTGCGTTCGGCAGCAAGTGTGTCTTGACCGACGTGTTCCTCAAGAAGATTCGGAGTTCGGAAGCCATCGCACACATCATGGAGTTTGCCGATAGAAAGGCGGACAAGATGTTGGCTAAGACCGACGGCAACAAGCGCTCTCGCATCAGCAACGAGAAACTCGTGGATGCCAATTTGGCCGGAACAAAGCGTGGTTGTGAATGCACTCTGATTCTGACCGAAGGTGACTCGGCAAGAGCTCTCGCCGTTGCTGGACGTGCCATTCTGGATCCCGACCGCATTGGCGTCTTCCCTCTCCGTGGAAAGATGCTCAACGTCCGCGATGCGTCGCTCGAACAGATCATGAAGAACAAGGAAATCGAGAACATCAAGAAGTTTCTGGGGCTCAAGCACAAACAGCAGTATACCGATACCAAGGGCCTCCGGTACGGCCATCTGATGATCATGGCCGATCAGGATCTCGACGGCAGCCATATCAAAGGCCTGTTGATCAACTTCCTCGAGGTTCAGTTCCCGAGTCTGTTGCGCATTCCCGAATTCTTCCAGGAGTTCATCACACCTGTGGTCAAAGTATGGCAGGGCCCCAACCCAAAGAAGCCTCAGAAGCTCACGTCCTTCTTCAACCTGCCTCAGTATGAGACGTGGAAGGAGAAGCACAAGTCGGAGGTGCGCAAGTGGAAATACAAGTACTTGAAGGGGTTGGGTAGTTCCTCCAACGAGGATGCCCAGGTCTACTTCACCAACTTGGACCTGCATCTCAAGCATTTCGGCACCATGAAACCGGAAGAGTCCCAACTGTTCGATCTGGCCTTCTCCAAAAAGAAGGCCGACGCACGCAAGGAATGGCTTGGCAACTTTGTCCCTGGCACATACCTTGACCATTCGGCCGATGTCATCTCGTACACGGATTTCGTCAACCGGGAGTTGATCCTCTTCAGCATGGCTGACAATATGCGGTCGATCCCGTCTATGGTTGACGGCTTGAAGCCCGGTCAGCGCAAGGTCATGTTCGCTTGCTTCAAGCGCAACCTTGTGAACGATCAAAAGGTGGTTGAGCTTGCTGGCTACATTTCCGAGCAGGCAGCCTACCATCACGGCGAAACCTCGCTGCAACAGACCATCATCGGTCTAGCACAGAACTTCATCGGCTCAAACAACGTCAATTTCCTCGAGCCCAGCGGGAATTTTGGTTCCCGACTTTCTGGTGGATCAGATGCTGCCAGCGCCCGTTACATTCACACGCGGCTGTCTCCCTTTGCGAGGCGCATCTTTTCCAAGCTCGACGAGCCGAACCTGGAGTTTCAGTTCGATGACGGCAATATGATTGAGCCCAAGGTGTATGCCCCGATCATTCCGACCGTCTTGGTCAACGGTGCCGACGGCATCGGTACGGGCTATAGCACCCAAATTCCCAACTATCATCCCATCAACCTAGTGGACAATCTCAAGCGCCGCATGGGCAGACTTAATCCTGATGATCCGGAGGAGAAGCCATTTGAGCCCATGATTCCCTGGTGGCGGGGTTGGAAGGGCACCCCTGAACGAGAAGGACCCAACAAGTTCAAATTCAACGGCATTGCAAAGCAAGATGAGCTGAATCCCAACGAGGTCGTCGTCAGTGAGTTGCCTGTTCGTATGTGGACCGATGACTTCAAAGCCAAACTCGAGGAAATCATCCGCGGCGAAAAGACGCCTTCCTACATCAAGGATTACAGGGAGTTCAACGACCACAACACGGTCCATTTCGTGATTGAGCTGGAAGAAAAGCACATGAAGGCTGCTCTCAACGAGGGCTTGCTCGAGAAGTTCAAGCTCAGCAAGTCGATCGGAACTACCAACCTCGTTGCCTTTGACACAGAGGGCAAAATTCGCAAGTACGAGAATCCCGAGGAGATCCTCGAGGAGTTTTACCACTACCGCCTGGCCATGTACGGGAAGCGGAAGGTATGTTAATGCTGTACATTCTCAGGAAATAAGTGTTTTGCTAACCGGACACAGGCACACTGGCTCAAAGTCTACGACGCAGACTACCGAAAGCTCAAGAACCAGTATCGTTTCATCGAGGAAATCATTGAGAATAAGCTCGTTGTTTCCAAGAAGAAGAAGTCGGTTCTCGTGGCAGAGCTTCGTGATAGAGGCTTTGAAGCGTTCCCTCCAAAGGAGGTCGACAAGAGGGCAAAGGCAGCCGAAGAGGATGTCGAAGATGCCGACGAGGATGACGGCAACTTTGGCGCACGAGACTACGACTACCTGCTTTCCGTATGTATCCAAAGACTTACCGTCCTTTCCGTTCAATCTAACAAGATAATAGATGGCTATCTGGTCGTTGACGCTGGAGCGGTTGGAAAAGCTCAAGCAGCAGATCAGGGCAAAGAAGGCCGAGTGGGATGAGCTCGATGCCCTCAGTGAGAAGGATCTTTGGTGCAAAGATCTCGACGAGTTCGTTGAGGAGTGGGAGCGGCAGCTGAGGCTGGATGCCGAAATCCAGGCCGACATCCGAAGAATAGGCCGCCGAGTGTCTAAGAAGATTGGCGCTGGCAAGGGAGGCCGCCGTCTAAAGACGGACGACGATTACCAGCCAGGCGGGAAGGCCAAGGCGGCCAAGGCTCTCGCCGCTCCCAAGATCAAGGTTGAGACAAAGACACAGCAACGCTTCACTGAGAAATTCCAGGCCAAAGCCGCCGCGAAACCCAGTGCCAAGGCAAGCACCTCGGGCGGTGACGGCCTGGCGGATGATTTCTCTGACGATGACGACTTTGCTCTTCTTGGCAAGAAGGCTGTGGTCAAGGACGAGTCAGAACCTCCGGCTCTCATATCAGACATTGTCAGCGGTCGTACCAAACGCGCAGCTGTTGCCAAGCGCAAGACATATGTCGTTAACTCGGATTTGGAATCAGACGATGATTTCATGCAGTTGGGAAAGACTTCTTCTGCTCGACCGCCTAAAGCCTCGGCCTCTTTGTCGGCGTCTGAAGACGATGACGTTGTCGCGAAGCCCTCCAAGCGGGTCGCAGCAGCAATGGCGAAGTCGGTATATGTGGACGATATCGAGTCGGAGAGCGATGATGACCAGATGCTCGGTGATGTCGGTGCCCTGGTTAAGGGCATTGGGGCGCCTGCTTCCAACGGTGACAAGGGCAGACTTAGTCTGTTTGCCATGTCCCGGCCCGAGGGCGAGTCCAGCCTCCCCAAGATGAAGACGAAGCCATCAAAGTCGAATCTTGGCTTTGACAGCCAGGACGACACCAACTACGAAGCCCTGGCCATGTCGTCGCCCCGGAAATCAGTCGCCGGCGGCGACATTGACGACTTCCTGTCTGACGATGACCTTCCTCCTGCGACAACGAAGGCAGCAGCGGTGTCCAAGGCGTCGTCGTCTCAGGCGACAGCGCCAAAGGCAAAGGCCCCGCTTACTGTTGTCCCCGCGGCGGGCAAGAAGCCCCGCGGCCGTCCGGCCGGCACCAAAATCGCCGCACCCAAAGCCGCTCCCAAGACGGCTGCCGCCAAGACGGCCGTCTCCAAGGCAGTAGAGTCCTCGAAGCCCAAGGCAGTGACTCTCTCGCCCGCTGCCAAGGCGTATGCCGCGAAGAAGGCAAAGGCTAGAAAGGTCGTCAGCGATGACGAGGACGAGGACGACCTCATGGCCGATGCTCCTCCCAGCCCAGTAGCCAAGCCCAAGGCCCGCCCGGGCCGCGCGGCGACTGCAAAAGCCAAGCCTATCTACATTGATGATCTGGAAGACGAGGAGAGCGATGAGTTCGCTATGGATGATGACACTGATTAGAGGCTTGAGGCTGAGATTAGGGTCCAGTAGTGTGGAGTTCTTTTGATGACGTCACGAGGTTTTTCGGATATGGAGGCTGGCTGGTTATCAGTTTATTTTGGGCTGTTTGTGTGCCGGGCGATGTTTGTACCTACTTGACTCAACTGGGGGACGGCGCTTTACCTCTTTACTGTAAATGTATAATACAGGGACAAACACGGTTCTATTTATTCATTACATGTTGCGGCGTTGTTTGTATCTGTCTGCCCCAGTCAGTCACCGCGGAAGAGGCGGTCGGTCAGGCTTGCTATTTGTTATCGTTATGTCGTGCCTTCGTGGCTTTGGTCATTCGTGTAGCTTATGGCGTGCGACTCCTGAATTCCCTCCCACTGGCCGGCTCAGCTCACTGAATTTGGCACTTTAGAAGCATCATTTAACATGGCAAGGCTCCCTGTGTCTCTCTTCCGGTTACACGAGGGCCATTTGGGTGTTCCTTCTCGAAAGAACGTAGCGTACATATGTAGCTGGCACGATCTTCTGGGCGAGCTCAGCATATCAACAACAAGGGACTATTAGAGCATATAGATGCCCGTACAGTTAACCGACTCGTCAAGATTAAAAGACAAAATGAGGCGTATTTCATCTTTCTGTCTTCTTTATTGCTCTTTATACTTCGATTACGACCCAAACAAAAGAAACCAGACAGCTGGTCCAAAAGCAAAACCAATACAACTAATTAGTAAACAAGTGATGAAAATACCATCCACGGGCAGACCTCGAATACTTACACCACTAAAACACATTCACGAGTTGTCCAAAAGTGTCTCCCGCAATAGTTGAATTAATAAGACGCAACGCCCCAGAGACTCTCCATTTCCTGGCCTAGAGACAAACTCGGGTACATCCATAACAAACCAGAGGGCAAAGGAAATCAAGGCAACACAATACTCCGCAATCGATAGCCAGCAACGTCTTGGCCTGCCGTCATCACAGTCCTCACCACCGATCTGCATCACACACGTTCCGCCATCACCAGGAAGAATTTATCAAGAAAACCGTAATCCATTCATTGCCAATCTCGTCCTCGTTCCATCGCCGCCCAATCCGTAACTATTGTCGTGTTCCCATTCGTAGTCGGCGGGTCCTCAATCTAGGGGTGATATTCAGGAATCATTGATCGTGTCTATGCCATAAGTCGTCCAGGAAGGAGGGCCAGCCATAAGGTATAATCGGGAGGGGGGATAGGTGTTAAAGGTAAAGGCCATTGTCTAATGCAAAGGCTCCGTTTAAGCAGCAATCAGAGGCTCCTGCTCAGCCTTGGCCTTGAGAACGGGCTCCGGAGTCGAGAAGATGGCAGGATCCTGGGGCAGCTTCGCCTTGGGTGCGGCGGGGAAGTCGGCCTCGGAGAGCTCCGACTTGACGGGGGTGGGCTCAGAGCCGCGGGCACCCTTGATCAGGGCCTGGGCCTTGGCAGTATAATCACCCATGTACTGCTTGGTCACCTGCGTGGCCTGCTCCGTGTGCTTCTGGGCAACGGTGCGGAGCTGGGAAGTCTGGGCCTCGACAATCTCGCTGGCATGCTTGATCTGGCTGTCGATGAGCTCCTGATTGGACTTGTAGATGAGCGGGGCGAAGAAGATGACCGTGGTGGAGATCAAGGCAAGACCCCAGTAAGGAACGATCTTGACCAGGTAGTAGGAGAGGAAAGCACCAAGAGCCGCCTAGTGTCCCGTTAGCTCGAGTCATGTAGTTAGAGCTCGGGGGAGCTTGGGCCCAAAGCAATAGTCGCGACTTACAGCAGCAGACGCGTAGATGTTCTCGGCGAACAAGATCCGCTGAGACTCGATGACGAAAAAGTTGACCAGTTCATGGACGTCACCGATCATGGCATCCAGCTTCTCCCGGGGAACGGTGTAGTACTTGCGGGGCCGAAGCTGGGTCGCGAAGCCACTGTTGAGGAGCGTCTTGCCGGAAACCTCGGCGGCGATAGTGATGGCAAGGACCATCCACGTGAGCTTGAATCCCCATCGGAAAATATCCAGGTACCTAACCGAGAAGATAAGAGAGATGATGGAGGCGTAGGCAATGGCAGAGGCCCCTAGAGTAGATAGTTTTGTCAGTACCAAATCTCGTAATCCATATAGGGGGCACGGGAACGTACGGGGGTTGTTCCACGACAGCAGCTCCGAGAAGAAAGAGTGATAGTGTGTCAGTGGCTGGCCGGTGGCTGCCGGGTGGGGAGGAGTCTGTCGGGCAGAGGCCAGGTTGGAAAGCTCGGTCGTGGTCTTTGCAGTCTGGTCCTTGACGTTCTGAGCTACGGGCCCTGGAACAGATAAAATCAGCATCCTAGCTCAAGTCTGCGGGGGGCACGTGGGAATCGTCATGATCTTATCGTTCGTACCATTGGCAACTGTGTTGTAGGCAGCTGCGGCATCTGAAAAAGGCATCGTCAGTCAATTCCGCGGACGGCGGCAGCGAGAGGATCGGGATCATCAAACTGTGAAACACTATGAGCGAGTTAGCTTGTTATCTTTAGGTACCGGGCATCGAGTCCTCGGAGGGCCGAGAACGAGATAACGGGAGGGATATCGGGGAGCAACGAACCTCACTTGTCTTGAGGGCATCAACATTGGTATTGCCGTTGGCAGTCGCGCCATGGTCGGCCATTGCGAGAGTCTGGGACGCGGAGCGCGGAAAGCTGTTGCGGTGCGGTTGTTGTGGTAGTTTTGCGGCGAAGGATGACGTTTTTGGAGTTGGCTGGAGCTGCTGCTGCTGCTGCGGTGATGACGACGACAGAGCGAGCGAAAGCGAGATCAGGGTAGAAAGCCGACGCGAGGTGACGGGGCAGCTAATCTTTTGCGAAGAAGGCAGAGAGGAGCTTGACAAAGCTGGACCGTGGGCTGATGATTCCTCTTTGTGTGGGAAAGAGGTGTATGGTTTTTTTGTTCACGGAAGGGAAGCCAGAGTGTTGTTTTTGGGTGGGAAAAGGGCAGGAGGGATGAGGGTTTGAAACAAACGGCTCGAACTAAGCCCAGTTTCGTAGGGGCCGACTTAATTCTCTCACTGCCCTGCACTGCAAAAAAAAATAAAAAAACCTGCCCAGCGGTCAGAGACACTGGGCCGTAGCACTCGCTGCAGTGGGCAGTTGGCAGTAAGGAGGCGTGCGGCGGGCAAGCAGCGCCCGGCTCCACAACGTCACAGCTCCAAGGACGGGAAATTTGCCCAGTGAGCACTTCACAAACCACACGCTCGAGCCACACGCAATGATCTCATCATGCCACAGCAACAGGAGTGCAAGTGGGAATCGCCAGCCTATCAAACGAGCCTGCTATTTTCCTTCCGAAGGCCCTTATCCTAGGTCACAACCTCGCCGATGTTCCATCATTCCGACCTCCCTATCCGAATTATTTTCTCCATGCGTAGGATCCGTACACCTCATCTGTCATAATCATTCCGGCATTTTACCTCGATAACATGGCGACTTGGGACGCGCCTCGCAGGATTCCGGGGGCGGCCAAGGCGTTGCCTAGAAGTCAGGTCTGCTGGCCAAGTGTTGTTAGTTCTGGGCTGCCTGTCATCAATGCCGGAGCGTATGGATAAGCGTGTACGAGGCATGTTCGAGAAAGCTCCATCTATGTTATGCCACTGTTTTGTGCCCCTCTCTATTTGTGGCGTCTGGACATGCAGAATACACTACTACATGACACTGAAAATGTATTCCAAGTTCTCAAGGATACGGTCGTTCTTCATTCGAATCCGCGTTTTGAGGTGTGCGAGTGTAGTGTCCCGCCTCTCGAGCACCCGACATGCTGCCCAGCAGCTGCAGAGACACAAACAATCCACTCACCCACCCACCATGAATTTATTTCTGACAGCCTCTTCCAGGCCCCAAAAAAACACAAGCGTCACCATTCCCCAAAAGCATGTGATTCGGGCGCGCTAGGCACGCGGGCCATACAAAGTAGAAATGTCTTGTCAACCCACCCACACCCAGCACGCTAAAATGAGGCAGTGTAGAGGGACACGGAGACCCAGGAAAGGGTGAATGACGTTAGAAGCATGACTTCTGAAGCCATCTCTCCACTTATCATGGATCGCGTCCCGGAATTTCCTCATGTCCACCACCGGCACTTGCTTCGAGTGAAAACCACGCCGTCTATCCGTCTACCCATGAAAACGATTTATCAAATATACGTCTGTATTTGGTCTTGGTATGTTATGAATTAAAACATACAGCTTTGCAAGGCAATTATAAAATAAGGTAAAGGTCGCTCCATGCATCATCCCCGTTCCTGCCTGCCTCTTGTCGAAGCACTTTCTAAAGAAGCACATGCCACCCCCACCACCCCCGCCATGGATATAAAATGATGTGTGTGCCATGCAGCATCTGCTATCTATCTACCCTAGGTATGTATATATATATCACTGCCTAGAATTCTTCCTCATTAGACCGCGCTCGCCAAGTAGAGCATGAGTCACCTATGTTATCATATGTTCTAGTAGAGTGCAGTCATTCATGACGTGGTCGCGTGGTCGCTCCTTTCAATCATCAAAAGGCCCATCAACGACAGTTTCGACAATGCGTTGCTGGAGCCTTGGAGCTGGTTGTGTGGACCGTTCAAAAAATGAATAGGTGGTGAAGTAGTAGTATCCTGATTGGTTACCTTCTCCATCCCCAGAACCCGCCGGGTGTGGTGCCACCGGCAGGCGTCGGGTTCGGGGTCAACGTCTTTGCCGCCCCCGGGTCCGGAGACGCCGATCCTGTCAATCGGCCGAACATGTTTATAGCAGCCGACGCCGCAGCCGACGCCCCGTTTCCTGCAATTTCCGCCGCGGTGCTCGTCTGTGTCTGCATGGCTGGTGGCGTTTCACCCGGTGCCAGCCCAAAGGCCTTGCGGAGCTTCTCAAGCCTCTGCTTTGCTTCTTCGGCCTCCTGCTTGGCCACTGCTTCGCCGGTTTTCGCCTGCGCAAGCTCGAGCAAAAGAGAGTCGTACTCGCTGACCGGGGCGCTCGAGTAAGCGGGAGCTGGCGTGGGCGCCACCGAAGACTCCCTGCTAATGCTTTTCTGCGTCATGACCGAAGACGCCCGTTTGTTAAACGGCGCCGGCGTCTGGGACGGCGTCGACCTACTACGGCCAAGTTTCAGCTCGCGGAGGCCACCGGCAGGAGATGCCGCGGAGCTGGTGCCGCCTCCTATGCCCGTGGCCTTCGAAAACCAGTCGCCGTTGTCTGCGCTGGACGCTGGTGTGTCGGATGCCCTAGTCCTCAGACCCTGAATCTGCTTTTCCAGTCGCTGCTTTTCTTGATGCAGGTTCCGAACGTGTGCATGGCTTTCCCGCAGCTGTTCTTTCACCGATGAGACCTCATGCTCCATCTCGTATAGGCGGCGACTCGAGTCCTGCGTCTTGGCCATTTCGTTTGAAAGCTGTTCCTTCGCCCGAGCCAGCTCATCCCGAAGTTGCAACTTGGTTTGCGGCACTGAGGACCTTCGACTAGCTTCCGACTCGCCAAAGCGCCCTTCGACAACTTCGAGCAGGTCCGATAGCTGCTCAGGTGTAGGCGGGGGTTGTTGCTGTGAGACTTCATCTCCAGACGGTGCACCCAATGCATCTTTCGCCCCCGTTATTGTTTCTTCACTGTCGCTCCGGCCCCACGTCGGCGCTGTCTCGGTGCTCGCCTTTATCCGCAGCCCATCTAAAAGCGACCTCACCGCCCTCCGGTCTTCTTCGCGTTCTTCTCTCTCCCTCTGCAGCTGGCTGGCCAACAGCGAATGATTCCTCTGAAGCTCGCCGAGTACTGTGAGGAGATCTTCAATCTGACTGTGCAGGTATTTGCTGTCGGACTTGGCGCTTGCGGCGCTGTTTGAGAGCGACGTTGGCGCTGGTTTGGGTGTCGCGGTCACGAATGCTGGCGATGGTTCGCGGGATAAATCGTCGGCGGAGCTGTCTCGGGAGATGGAGGTGGCATCAGTAGATGCAGCGCTTAGGACGCTGGCGGCGGACGACGAGCTCGCCAGAGATGCAACTTCCATCGAGTTGAGCGTCGAAGCCAAGCTCTGCTTGGATGTGCTCCTCCGGAGCATGCTCAGCGGGCGCGAGGCCAGGCTCAGGCCAGGACTGAGGGTATTGCCGGTGGTAGCGGCCGGTGCGGCGAGTCCTGATTGCGCCGATGCGGCCGTCTGAGTGAGCGCGGCGGATTTGGGTGTTGTTGAGGAAGCCCACAGGCGGCCCAAGAAGCGGGAGGCTGCCGTGGTAACGTCTGACACCTGTGTCGCATCGGTGCTCTTGGAATTGGCGCCCGAATTGATCTTAGCCTCCCTGTACCCCTGTTCGAGCGCTGCCATCCGCTCTTTGGTGACAACGCCCGAGAGATTGACAAAGTCCTCGACAAATTCGTCGGCGTTGTAGTGATAGCAATCCCAGAGGCCGCGCGAGAGGAGAAGGTGCATTACGTCCTCCATCTCGGTGCTAGCTAGGATGCGGGCCTGGTTTTTGCGCATGAGCGACAGAGCCACTCGCATGATTGTCTCCGACGCGCCCTCGGCGAAGATCACATCGTAGATGCGAAACAGCATCGGTAGGGGGCATGTTACGGCGAAAAAAGACAAGAACCATTGTGAAACATAGGCGGGATCAACCTGCAAGTCGTCAAGGTGAGCCGACAATGTGGGTAGAAACTCGCGCAGCAGCTCCCGAAATTGATAAATCCGAACATGCAGTCCTGACAGGTCGGGAACAAAACAATGGCGAAGATCGTAGTTTTCCATCAATCTAGTTGCACCCACCACACACGTTAGCTTCAAAGACTTGGCGATCGGGGCGTTCCTCGCTACCACTGAAATGGATTGAATGGGTCTTTCTCTTACCTGACCAGGACGCAGAACGCAGGCTTGTCGGGCATGTGCATTAGGAGTGGTCCAACCAGGAATCCAAGCCCCTGGCAGTAACCAATCTTGGTGTCATAGAGACTGAAGCACTTGAGAACCCGAGCCAGCATCCGTTGGCCATCGCCTTCTGGGTCTCTGAACATGTCGACGCCGGGAAAGCTCCGTCCAATGTCCTTGCCGATGATGCCCTCATACGGGCTGGACTCGCCCGACAGCCTGTCGTAGATTTCCTCCAGGGAGCCATCCCGGGCGCCCGCCATGCTCTGCCAGACCACGCCCCGAAGCGGCGGAGGGACGCCTCTGCGGATCTTGTTGGAAAGCAGCGTCGGCAGTCGAGCTGCTGTCTGCTGGGGGTCTTTGACCAGCGCAAGATAGAATTCGAGATCTGTCATTGGCGGCGGCGGGAGGACCGAGTATCGAAGAGCCGAAGGCGTAGGCCCGTGGACCATTTTCCGTAGCTGGGCCATCGAGGGAGGCCTTGGCTGGCCTCCTGACGATGGTTCGTCATTTTCTACCACCTTGACCTTGAAGCTCTTTGGATTCTTGGCAATTTTGTTGTTCTCTTGGTCAAGTTTTGCGAGCAGCAGCGCTGTAGACTATAGAGAAAGAAAGATTGTCAGTTGAGTTGCGCCAAGCTAAAAGGGGCAAACAAAGGAGACAAAATGAGCGATGAGCTGCACCTACATTATCAGAGTCCTGCTCTCTTGACTCCGAGTCTTCCGTCTTCTGGAGCTCATCCCACTTGACGCTGTCTGATTCGGAGCTGGAACGTGGTTGGAGCTCTTGCATTTCGCTATCCTTTTCCTCGCCGTCCTCGCTGTCCATCTGCTCGAGTTCCTCCTGGAGGCTCCGGCCCTTATCCGAGGCGGGTGAGTCCGTTTCGAAATGCTCAAGCACGCCGCCGTCGTCCTCTTCGGGTACAGGCTCGGTCAAGGTATCGCTTGGAGTGTAGTCGAGGCCGTACAGGCTCCGTCGGGACGGAAGCGTGTTCGGAGGGACCGATGTATTCACATACAGCGACGGGGGCTCGGAGAGGCGGACCGTCACAAGTGAGTCGTGATCTAAAGCCCTCTTCTGACTCTCGGCGGCAGGGGGCGACGAATTGGCACGCACGGGGCCGCCATCATCGCTCGATGCCGGCGTCGCTGCTGCCTGGGACTGCCGCGTATCTCGTTCGTCCTGGTCCAGCTCCATCCCGAAGCCCACGGCTCGGGATCCTATAGAAGGGGAACCAGAAATGTCGGTGCGCGGCAAGTCGTACTCCAAGTACCAAAAAGGAGCGGAATATATATCAATTGATTAGTAGTCCAAGACTCCAAGACGGGGAGCCGAGTTGCGGCGCGAGGTTTCGTCCTGAATTTTCGCTGCCCAAAAAGCCGTGGTGTCGAACGCGAGCGAGGATGTTCCTGTCCAGACGTCCCCAATCCTCAGACCTTCGAAAACCCACTTCGCCCGACTTTTCCAAGGGGGGGCGCACTTGGTATACTTTCGAGGGAAAGAGGCAGGGGTGTCTCGCTGGCGGCCGGAAGGTGAGAGGCTGGCCGAGCTCCTGGGTCGCGGTCGCGCGGTCGAGGCCGTCGAGGCTGTTGAGGGTAGAGCTGGTAAGTCTTGGCAAGGACGCGATTGCTGTCTATTGTTTCATCGATGGGACCGGAAATACTGAAACCGTAAGATCGAGGCCGGCCCGCTCCAGAACTACGCGTTCGACAGGACAGAGACGCCGATGCATGCCCTTCTCGGCAGATTTACCTAGAGATAGCTGACAAGATGAACCAAAGGGACAGGAAGAAAAATGAGCATGATGGTGGCACGACAGAAACGGAGGCCAGGAGAAGCCCTCGGGTGCCGAGGGGCCAACGGCCGATGCAGGAACAGCTTGGCTCGGCGGGTGTTTTGGGGTTAGTCTAGCTAGCCGGGAACAATAGGTAACGCCCCTTGAATTTTTTCTGGAACAGGGACACCGGAAGAATCAGTCCAAGCCTCACGGGCCTAACAGTTTACAGTATTGACCACCTAGTGATCCCACAGTTAGGTCGCTAGCTCCGTTCCCTTGGGAGCAGCCAATTTCATCTTTGGAGCAATGGAAGAGAATGCTGCCCGCCGCCTCCTTTTCGACGGCCGGGCTTATCTATAATCTCACCTCCAGGTGACAGGTTGGGAAGCTCTACCCAATAGCTGCAATTTGCTTGTGAGATTTAATTTATGGAAAAAGGCGGGGAGCTAATAACGTTGGGTCTGGTCCCTGACACCTGCAGGTCCCCACGCATCCTGCAGCCCGTCGGCAGCGGACCTGCAGGATGGCGCTGTTCCTTTCCATTTCCATTCCTATGGCACCTAACCACGCGCCGGAGCCCAGAGAGAGGACTTCGTACGATTCGATACGACGAGAGTTGGAGAAATTCAAACGTTGTTTCTCTCTGGGCGGACTGGGAATCGCTAGGATATCACACTTAGGTAGTGCAAGTGTGGGGTTTGACACACATCATCTCTCCGTAAATCGCCCGTCGCAGACCCTAAAGTCCAAAACCGCCAAAGCCACAGGTAGCGGCTACCGACAATGGGACCGGCCAGGGCGCCTAGCCTTGGGACGACTTCGGGAAAGGCCATAAATACGCGACAGGGAGCGGCAAAGGTTCCAGGCGCATGACGCCAATGGCTTGAAGTCTGCCCGCCCGCTAACCTTGCCCTGGGCCTGGCCCGCTACGGGCCGGTCTTGCCCAGAGGTTGCGGGTAGATAGTGCAATTTCACGGGCTGCCTTCCAGCGACTTAAAGAGAGCAAGAGAGCCGCTGCTGGGTCTAACATCCAAACCACCTCATTGATGGATGGCGTTTTCGCCCGTATGCCGTTGCCAGACCACCGGGATCAAACGGTTTTTTTCTTTTGGATCTGTCTCTGATGGCCGCGCCAACTGGCAACCGGGTCTGCGTAACACACCAAAACCCGCCGTTACTGGTAGGATCACCGCAAATCCTAGTGCAAATCCGCCGGGCTGCAACCTCAGCCAGAGGAACAGACTACGCTTTGATGCTTGGCGGTCCCTATTCGGTCGCTTTGCGGCGGCGTCATTTCCTCTCTGGGGGGCGCTTTAACAGGACAACTTGCATGTTCCAACGCGTCTTCTGGCCAATGTCCAAACTAAAAGTCCGGATTGAATCCGAGCAGATTTACGCTCAAGGTAATGCATATGTTGCACGCAAATAGGCACTCGTACCTAGTAATAGCTAGTAAGGAGTCTGGGGGTTTACTTTAGGGGGCATTTGTTACCTCGGTGAGAGCCTTTCGACTTTACCACTTTGACACAACTTGACCACGTCATTGCAAGTCTCGGTATATTTATCTGTATCAATGTTAGCATCACCATTGCCTGCAGGTAATGGGTTTGGACTAGGGTAGGATGGAGAACGGGATTTTTTCCCTGAATACTAGCATGGAGGAAGTTTAAAACGAAGTCGTTTCCAGATAGCAAAACCAAACTCTAAAGGACTGGATGGGCGGCTTATTAAATACGTATAACCAGACCGAAACTCAACAACCTCGAATGTCCCCAACGGTTGTGTAGTGTAGTGGTTATCACTCTGGATTTTGACATGGGCGCCGCAAGTTGGCGCCCCGCTTTCAAGTCTTCCAGTAACCCCGGTTCGAACCCGGGCATGACCTCAAACGTCCCATTTTCTTTTTGCTTGATATCTCTATTTTGTCGTCCCATGTTTTGTGGCCCGCAACTTAGATTCTGTAGACTTTAAAAACCAGGGGTAGGGTTTTACGTTGAAGCCTCCCTGATAGAGAGGAATAGAAACAACAAGAACGGCACCAACTATTGAGGAGAGAACAAGAGAGAGATAAATAAGAAAAATGAAGAAGACTGTGGCAATAAGGGTCTCTCGCGGCTATCCATCCCGTGCTCAACAGGAAAGTCGAGCGTCTAGGTACCTAGGTAGGCCGGTATTATTTCCGGGCGAGTGAAGTGGGAGGCCGAGTTACACCGTTTTGCTATTGCCCATTGATCTTGGAACGAGACCACTTTAGACTCTTTCTCGGGATTCTGTCACTCTGCTCACCCCAAAAGATAAAGCGCAAGGCAGCTAATTAGCTTTTCACTCGGCATTATCTTTGACTTGGAAGTCTTCTGTAACTGCCAGAGGGGAACGAAGACACGAAGACACGGCGCAACATGGCGTTCTGCAAACCACTTTCCCTCTTCTAAAGGTCTAGCATATTATATTCATCTTGATCTAGTATAGAACTAACAGTTGTGGTCTGCCTGCTATTCTTAGTTACAGATGGGAGTCTTTCCACTTGAACCCAAGAGCCAAGGTTAGGTAATCCTATTTACCATCAAGGCCACCCTCACTAGAATTCTAGCAGCTTCAGATTACACCATTGAGTTTGCACTCCTGGATATATTAACATGAAAATTACAACTTAACTAACATAACATATAAATGTAATATAATATTTCGTCTGCTCTGGGAGACTATGCTCAAGGAGGGACTTCCAGAGTTAGATCTATCACACACAAAAGTGAAATAGCTTATACCCATCACCACGCACACGCTAAAAGCAAGCACACGCATTTGCCGCGAACTAACATAATTATAAGTTGTACGTCTATCAATCCGGACGACTCGTGAATAAAGCTATCCCATAGTCTGATGGTTTAGAGAAAGGGATATCCCAAATATAATTTTGTTGTTAACCCGGAGATATTTCCATTGTATGTTTAAATACGACCCTTAACTATGATGGGCATCCGAAAAGCCTCAGTTGGAGAACCTCTTACAAGTACCTGGTCCAATTCTCTTGAAACAGTTAAATCCATTCAGAAACTCACCATTCGTCCGCATTTTCCATGCCTCTTTAGGATCGAGAACCGAGAGCGCCTTATCAAATAACTACCAAGAGCAGTGGTTAACCAGCCTTGGCAAGTCACCGAGCATTCGTTCGCCAGATCTACCAAGAGAGGGCAATGTCAATAATAGAAACAAGATCATAAACATAATCCATAAAGCCTATCTCACCAGTAAGTCAATAACACTGTAGCCTGGGACCTTGAACAACAAGACAGAGAAAGGATAAGAGTTAAAGCTCAAGAAAATCAACTTTCGGATTCCTTTCCCGGCTCGGCCAGTAGACTCCCACGCCCCTGGTCATCAATGGCAACAGTGAAACCATACCATAAAAGGGCGCTGCCAATAGTGTCCTGAACCATCTCAGAAGACCCGTCAACTTCCCGTCAACATAGTCTCTCATCTAGCACCCAACACCTACGGGCTAAACTTTGGGCTTCCCCCCCTTTCTCTTTGCCTCGCGTTGGGAGACATGGCAAAAGACAGGATAGAGTGTCAGGGGTTGGTCTTTGCCCTGGCATAACGAGAAGAACAAATAGAAACAACTACGACGAGGCGTTTCTCGCTCCTCGGTGCTATGGAGAGGAAGCCCAAGAAGAAAACTAAAGGAAAGGAGGAAGAAAAGAAACTACATCTTGCGACCTGCACCAGCATCCATAGGAATCTGGGGAAGCTAGCCCGTTAGTTAGGTACTGGGCATACAAAGTTTCCTATCTATATATGAAGTACATATTATTCAACAATACACAGGACGGTTTTATCAACAATACCAGGACACGTCTATCTCAACCGAACCCCTTAGGTAAGGCCAGACATTTGGCTGGAAAGGATACTAGTTGCTGCCACTTTAAGCAAGAATAACTGAGGAAACGGTTGAGACTCGAGGCGCCTTGAAACCCAAATATTACATACCCATAGAAAGAAGCAAAAAAAGAATCTAGTATTTTCTTCTTGTTCACATTTCTTCACAGCCTCAAGCATGCAATACCATCCCTTACATAGTTCATTCGTCCATGCGCCAAAGCTGACATTCTGATAATGTGACTTGATAAAGCTAGCTGTAAGCAATCGTCATACGTGAAAAGCAGGCAGTACATTTGTCTCCCCTTCTACAGAGAAAGCAAGATAAACGATAACAAATAAACAAATTAGACACGGATGCTTGCAGCTGCAACTCACTGTGGCCGGCTCTTGCCTGTATTTCAGGTGACAGTCAGAGGTGCAATACACGGAGACTTTCATACGTGCCTTTGGTACTCTGGTCCCCGTCACACAGCATGCCAGCAATAATTCCCATTCAGCCCGGAACCGGTGGGTGTTGGTGGCAAATCGCACCCACAGACAGACACGCAAGAAGAGGTAGAATTGTACACAAAAATAAAAACAATGACGAGGACAGCATCAGCAACATCACCCCACGGGGAAACGAGACAAGACCGTCTGGCCATCGTGACACACTTAGTTGTCTGCTTTTCTGCCTGCCCTAGATCACAGGGCAGAGACTACAAACGGCGCAGGACAAGACGTCCATCCACCCCATTTACAAATCCCACACCGGAAAACAGAGGGCTAGGCTCTCAAAAAAAAACACTTCAAGTACCTTCAAAGGTAAGTCAAGTCAAGCTAAGCCAAGTCAACAAGTACCCTATGGGCTTTGTCCGTACCTCATTGTTCCTTTTGTGTGTGAACATAGTAACAAAGTAGCAGACAGGTGTAATAGTAAACTCGGTGAGCGGAATGCTATGGATGCGCTGCGAAAGGTCCATACGGGCCGCCGCGCGGGCCGTTACATAGCCGTCCGACCGCACATACATAGGGGCCTCTTTAGTGGCCTCTCTCTCTCCTCCTCCTCATATCTCTGTCTCTGTGCGTGTGTGCGGCCGGGCCGGAGCAGTGACTCCGGAGGGGGGGGGGGGGGCGGACAATACGGAAGGGTGGGATAGGAGGAAGACTCTCGTACCTAGGAATTGCGCCCGCTGAGAAGCCGTAAGGGGAGAAGAATTGGGAAACAGGAACAATAACAATGCTTGCTGACGGCTTAGGTCTCCTCTTCGAGTGTCCTCCAGCATGTTGTGCAACCCAGACTCGTGCTGCACGCTTTTCACCGAGTCCGAACATCCCGCAAAACTGGGACGACAGAAAGGGCAAGATAATTCGCCGGCCACGCTCCCATACGTCAACGGGAGGGAAGGGAAGGGGAGTGGGAAAAGAACCCAGTCCCCACGCGGTCCGTGGCAATAAGTCGGACAGCCATGTACGTGAGTACGTTGCTTCCGCAGGTATCATCACCATCGCTTCCGGACGAAAGTAAGACAGGAAACGAACGGGACGGAAAGGAAAAAGCGAAACTGGGGAGGAGGGGTAAAAAGAAAGAAAAGAAAAAGGAAAAGAAAAAAAGAAAACATAAGGCCATCGCTCGGGTATCATCATTCGATGTTTTGGCGCGGGGTCGGCAGGATGGTTCGACTTTCCCTCTCCCTCTCCCTCTGCCCCTCTAGCCCTGAATATACGATACCTGCAGACAACACAACCACTCGCGCATTCATCATGTAGGTATTGTACACACATACGATGACACCCCCCCCCCCGCGGGGAACAAACACACACGCGCAAACATGCAACGGGGGAAATACTGTGTCCCAATAAACAAACCCCACCATCCATCATTGCCAGACGTACTTCGCAGGTATGTACATGTACATACATTGTATACTCAAGGCCACGATGTCCGCCGTCGTGTTTTTTTATTTTTTATATATAATATTCTTTTTTTTTCTTTTGCAAAATGCGGGACGAGGTATCTACAGTCCGAGGGATCGTACTGTACCGATCGCGATGATGGCTTCGAATTCAGGTACAGTAGTGGTACTTAGGGCTGGGTAGGCAGGTAGGTGGGAGACAAGAAAAAAAGAATCCCCCCTCCATTCTTCCCGCGAGGGGGAAGAGCGCCTGCATATCCGGCGCACATCATGTTTATGCACGCAAACGCGCGTTGGGCGATTGAGGGGGAGGGGTGGGAGGGGGAAGTGTTTTGATTGTTCTTGTGGTGGCAGCCGGCGTGCGCCGATGATGGCATTTACGTATTATCATAGTAGAAAAAAAGGGTAGGTTACAACCCTGTCACGTATTGTACAGTATGTGGTGATGAGAGGGGGAGAGTCGGTTGGCCAAAATCGGAAAATTGTGGGATAATATGCGATGGGCTGGCCGCTGGTCATCAGAGGAACAACACCACTAACTACTACCACCACTGCCGGCGAGGCGAGCGGTCTAGGCTCAGACTAGCACGCAGCAAGCCGAGGTTGATGGAATACCTAGGGATTTGCTGCCTCTTTGTCCCGTCGCTACATCGCCTTCTATTTCGGAGGATTTTTATGAGGTTGCAATAAGAGAGACTAAAAGGCACGGGCATGGGCCTGGGCAACAGGCCGCGGTATCATCAAACTAAAAGAGGACCACCGGACTGAGCGAGCGGGCCTGCAACGCAGGCTGAATCGGCCTGAAAGCGTACCGGCTGCAGCTCATCCCCCCATTTCCCTCTCCCTATGGCCATGGCCACGCTGTTTTGAAAGGAGGGGTTCAGGATCGCCACATGCCTTGATACCTTCTATACGTTCGATTGATTGCCATGGCATCTGCGAACGGCCGCGCCTGCATCCCGAGGCGCCTCTGCGATGCCACCCGCCCTAGTTGCCACGCCGAACTGCGGCTTCTTCTTTCCTGTCTCTCGATTGCGCAAAAAGGCGCAACTAATAGCCGGAGGCGTCAGTGTAGTAGTGCTGCTGCTACTGCTGCTCGGACCCTCTCAGCCGTTGAAAAAGATCAAGATTTTTGCCTTGCCGAACAGATGCGGGCCGACGCAATGTCAATGCTCACCGGCCTTTGGTGGAGGGTGTGCAGATATCGAAAACGGCTGGGGAGAGGGTAATAACTGCCTCGGAGTATTCCAGACTTGAGTGGGCGTGGGCCCGTAGATTGACTATACGAGCAGCTTAGTGAGCCCCGATTGATTGTCGTCGAACGACTGGAATGGCACCATGCAGACGCCCGTAGCTTAGACCGACACTTTCTCGACCGGCAGATGAGGCCGGGTTTGCCCGATCATGTGTGATGTGGAGATATTGAGGAGGCGAGCCGGATTTGTCATGACAGTTGCGTGGGGGGGTTCCGGACGTAGCCCCGTACTCCGGGGCGGAAGCTGTTCAAGGGGCGGGTCCGATGCTTCAAGGGGGCCTTCTGATGCAACTCAGCGTGATGGGTGAAAATGAGCACTCATTCGGGCTCGACCGGGTTGCCATCGTTGGATTCCTTGTCAGCTGATTCCGGCTCCTCGTTGTCGCGCGTGTCAGTCAGATCGTCGTCAACATGGTGTGTTTCTTCGTCACTGTCGGGAAGTCTGCCGAGCAAGATATCTTCGCTTCCCTGCCACTGCGAAGGCATAACGGGAACGGCGTCCTCGTCTTCCTCCCAGCCATATTCTTCATCGTCGCTATCGGCGATCTCAAAGTTGGTGTCGCCCAGCTTTCGCTTTGGGGCCGGCGTAGCTTTCAGGACCTGGGATCGCTCTGAGCTATCGCAGTCCACAGAGACCAAGCCGCTCTATCTCAGTGATTAGTGATCTTATTCGCCTCAGTAGTTTGTTGTAAGACTTACTGGCTCAATGTTGAAGGCGCAGGCTCCGTCAACGGCGGCGGCACTCGCCTTCCCGTTAAGCTTCTGAATTCCCACAAAATGCACACTGCGGGATTCCGATGCGTCCTGGATCCAGCCACGGAACAAGACGAGTCTGGTCGAGACCCCCTGTTCCCAAACACCTGCGTTGATCGCGGGAATGATGGTAGCGCCGCGCTCTGCCTGCATCCTGGTAGCACACTGGGAGAGGACAACAATGGCTAGGTCTCGAGTGGCGGCAAGCTTTTGAAACCCCCCAATCACATACTGGAGCACCTGGAGCCTTCGGGCCGAGACCGATGGGCCTAGAGAGACTGATGTTGAGCACTGAGCGGAGCCATGCCGACAGATAGTTACGCACCTTTCTTGCCCTTGGCATCTGCCGCGCCGCGAGGCTCAGCTGTCTTTGGATATGCGTGGTTTACGAGGGCAGACAGCGAATCCACAACGACGAGAGATGCCGTTTGGGGGACGCAAGATGCTGTTGGCCGGCACAAGAGAGCGATTAGGTGTGGAAGACTGGGACATGCGTAATGGGTGAAGGCGTCTAAGCGGTCGACGGCGCCCTCATCGCCGGCAGCCCCGACGACGGCGCGCAGGCGCTCGCTCGAGACGAGATGAAAACCATCTGCAGAAATAAGATACGGGGTTCTACGCTTAAAGGGCACCCGGCCAACAGATGGCCGACAGGGGAGGGAGAATGGATGGACGGACCTACCCACACAACTCCCCGGCCACCACGTAGACAGTTGGCGGCGAGCTGAATTCTGGCAAAGGGTCAGACAGACGTCGGTGTGAATGACGGCAAGGAGGCCGTCTCGGCATCTACACACCCAAGTGCCGTTTTCCCAACCCCGGGCGGGCCCCAGATCTCGGTCACATGGCCCTTCTGGATGCCGCCGGACCCGCCATCGTCAAGGCCCGAGACCAACAAGGCATCGAGCGTCGCGAGGCCAGTGGAAACGGAGTTCCGCTTCTTGTCCTGGAACTCTTGCAATGCCTGTGCCGCCGATACGGTGGGCAGGCGGTCTTGGGGGGAGTAGGCATGTCAGCCGGGCAATCCATCCACACAGTTTACTCGAGTTTATCCCAGTTCATTGGGGAGGGGGAAGGGTCGCGAAGCGAGGTTTTCTTTTTACTGTGATAATTATTGGCAACTTACGGGTCGATGGGAGGTCAAAGCTCGAGACGTCTCGGCCGTGGATCGCAGCGTAGTCCATCACAATCACATCACACCTCGGATGCGAAGTTGATCACCCGAAGAGGAATTCCGTAGGGTCGGGCGGGCGCTCAGGATGGTCAGGATGGGTCGACGAGCAACTGCCGAGCTCAGGTGGACCATTCGGCTTCCTCACTTGGTCGAGTGGGTGCACAAGCGGCGATCGGTCGCGGCCCGTCGCATTCGCAAATGGGCACGTGCGATGTGTGAGTTCTGAGATTCGACCACAATGTCAATCAAGTGACGTGAGCGCCAGGGTTAGGGTTACAGGCCATCTGTGGGGTGTCCATGCCGGGTTGACAGGAGGGAAGGTACGAGTGTATGCCTTCAAATGGGTCGAGGTAGGTACCAGCAAAGTCTGCCTGCTTCCTCTCTCCCTAGAGCACAACAACCTAACGTGTCCGTTCGGAGTACGTTCGGGGGTTGCCATCAACTTGCCGCGCCTTTGTCTGATTGGGGGACAAACATCACGACATTGGCTTGGGGAATGCAAACGAACAGCCGCCTATTCCGTAACTACGTAGTAGGTAGGTAGGTGAAGCACCAACATGATCTGCGTGCGCAAACGCACAAGACTTGGCGTCATACGTATTTTGCAGAGCGAGTGACGGATAGAGAGACAGACCAGACAGCACATTCATTTTGAGTCATCTCTCAGCCCGTCCGTCAAATGGTTTAAAGGCGGAAACCAACAAGCAAAAGAAGGCCACACACAAAGACACGTGTTGGCCTCTTGGTTGGTCACTCCAACGTATCGAACCCTGTACTGTACCAGACGAGTCCCGCAAACTCGAGCCCAATGTCCGAACATGATCGGATATCTGAACTGTTCGTGGGCATTATCCGCGAATTTTCTTTTTCTTCGTGTTTATCAAAAACAGTTCTGCTAGTTGTACCTTTTTGGAATTATTTTAATCATATTTTGAATACCTGATACTGTTCACTAAGAGAGAAACGTGGGGCGGGCCTAGCGTGCGTCTTGAGCTTGTTTGGCTTGGCTATGGGCACAGTTCTGGGAGCCCAGTTTTTCTGTTTGCTGGAGATACGGATGAAATCCATGGCCATGCTTAGAAAAGGGGCAGAAAGAGAAGAAACCAATGCGGTCATTTGTTACATGGCATTCTCCCTTGCTGTTCAGCCCTTTTGCACACTTCTTGCTTGCATGTGAAGAAGCCACGATTGACAACTTGGAAGCGGCGATCAAAGGGCTTGCTTCGGTGTGCGGACGCGCTTATCGGGAAGGTCATCCGAGCGACCGAGCCCCGGATTTGCGGCCCTTTCCTAACAAGGGAGGGGAGGTTTCAGGGGGGCAAGAGGGTAAAAAAACGGAGTTTCCAGATAAGTTTTTTTCGTCTTAAGTGGCTTGTGGGGAAGCTTCTGGCCGTGGTCCCGGCTTAGCTCAGCGTCCTCCTCACTCCCCTGACCGCCTCGTACGATTTGAACAGACAAAGAAGAAAAAAACCGAACATGGTGTGGAAAAGTAGAAGTTTATCTCGCATTTCTTCATTTCTCGAGGTGAATAAAATTCACAATGGTCTGGCACCGCAGTGGCAACATCTCAGGGCTGTCATGCAAGGTACACCCTCATTTCAACTCTTAGAAGATGGAAGCTCGGTGCGGGGTGAGCTGGAGAAACGAAAAGCCAAACCCACACAGAAACTTTGCAAAAAAAACGGGTTTAGAGCGGAGAAATTTTATCATGGGGAAAAGGCAGTGGGCTTGACGCCCTTGAGCCAGAATTTTTGCTAGCGGTGCTTTGAAGATGATGCAACGGAAATATACCCATATGTTTATTGTGTAGAGTAGACCAACACAAGGTGAAACGTCCTGACTAATATTACCATGGCCAAAGAGAGTCTTAAGCGTGGTCTTCAAGTTCCGGGAAATAAATAGGCTGTGACATCACCAAGTCGCCGAGATTACCCTACAGCGTAACGTTGGATGGAATTATCTGCCATGTGATCGGAGGGGTAGGTACTAGGTAGTAATTAAGGTAGCTCAAGTCAGGTACCACAAATAAGGTTATACGGACTTGAGTGTGGTAATTTTAGATAGATTATAGCAGTTGGAATGGACTTGGTCTAAGCAGATATTCAAGGTAGGTGCCGAGTAGGTGAGAAGATTTCGACATTCTTGGACATCCTCCCGTCGACTCTCATGCTTTGTCTGCAGTGCCCTCTTCGTCGTCGCAACCATGATACCGACGTTAGTCTTCCTTTCCCCTCGGGGACTCTCGGCTCTTCAACTCGACAAGGCGGCCCTGAGGCACTGGGTTACCGCAGGATTCGGTACGCTAATTCACTAGTGCTTGTTCGTAATGCCTTGGAACGTTAAGCCCAGCTGTCACCTTCCCGAATCCAAGCTGGGGCTCGCTGGGGAGCGGAGCTAGGCGGCGGAGCTGCCGGGAAAAACCGCGATTCCAGGGCCGAAGTGATGTTGAAGTCGTGATGGGCCCTAGCGAAGTCGTGCTGAGCCCTAACCCTCAAAGAGATTCGTCTCTGAAGCACTCGTTTCTGGATAGCGTCAGTCCCAAGACTTGGGAGGAATCCGGGGAAGAAGAAGAAGAACAATAAACTCCAGTGATGGCTCCATATCAGACGCTTTCCCTGATGTCCCGTAGCTATCGGCTCAGGTCCTCGTGCGCGCTAGAATCGGCCTTTCTGCAGATCTCCAAATGGGAAATAAACCCGAAAGAATTCTAACAGCCCAGCAAGAGTTTTAATGACTCGCTAACAGCGGCAGCCTTATTCCAATGTGTTTCCTCGGAGTCTGCTCGGCGTCTCGCGCACAAAAGAGAAAAAAAGAGGAGATGTGTGAAATCTCTGTTGAAAGGGCCTGGCGAGAAGCCGCGCAAGGTGAGGTAAGCAATGCACCTTGAGGACCGACCCTTGAGGACCGAGGAGGGGTTGCGCCCACGCGGTCAGCTAAGAAAACGAAATCAGAAAGAGGAAGCAAACGCAGAAAAGAGCAGATACATGGGCAGGGTTTCGAGTCATTGTCGCGGGAGCGAAAAGTGTGATCGGGGCTTCAATAAAGCCCGTTCGTAAGACCCCTCTTCTAGGTTAGGTTGGTGGTTGACAGATACAACGCCTGTACTACCCGGTACTATACCTAAGGCAGGTATGTAGGTACCTTGGCCACCCCATCTTGGATGCACAACATGAGGCGCTTCCCCAGAAACCCGGAGACGTGTTCCAGAGTGTCGGTTACGCGGGCGGGTTGCGAGGAGGGTGACGAGGTGGTTTGCTACCGGGACTGGACTCGAGGATGTGCCGACGCCAACGGCACCATCAGGGTAGAGGCAGCAAACGGCTCATGTATGCGATGCGCCAGCGCCAGTGCCAGCGTCAGCACCGACTCTGACTTGTCTCGCTCTCACTCGGTATTTGCGCGAGAAGCCTCCGCGCATCTGTGTCGTGGCCTTGGCGTTGGCGCCCAAGCGAGGAATCCAGACATTTAGGGTTGGT
The DNA here is from genome assembly GCA_033439765.1 of Lasiosphaeria ovina. Lineage (NCBI taxonomy): Eukaryota > Fungi > Ascomycota > Sordariomycetes > Sordariales > Lasiosphaeriaceae > Lasiosphaeria > Lasiosphaeria ovina. Next base: position 5,650,666 of record JAULSN010000004.1, on the reverse strand, counting down.
TGCGAGGCGGGCGCGCGCAGCCAGCTCACCAAGGGGCTCCGGCCATCCTACACGAATAATTTCCTCTCTACGGCACTAAGAAGCTGGTGAGGTTCTAGAAAACTTCACTTGCCAGTTCAAGTTTCTTTGAGACGAAAGCGAGTCTAGGTTGAAGCCTCGGGGATTCAGCCGATACAGCGACAGTTGACTCGACTTGGACACCGCGCCAAAAACAGACACCGAAAGAGCGAAATATGAGTTGCCGGTTTAGGCTAGTGCGTATTCTTTTGGCGTCCGTGGCTCGCGCTAGCGTGGTCCGGAAAGACGAGCGACTCTCTTTCTTCCAAGGGCAACGGCAGTCTCACTCTCTCGTGAGTGCGAGATCGGTGATTATGAACAAGAATGAGAGTCCAAGAGCGCAAGAGATCCCGTAGCCTAGCTTTTGGTGAGAGAGGACCTCAGATGGTGGGGAGCGATAAAGCTTGGAGGACGGACTCGCGGAGAGTGACGCGAGTGATGGACGACCAACAAGACCCCCACGCCGCTTTGTCGAAATGCGGATAAGCGATGATGAAAGTCTCGTTTCCCGTCACCGTCCGAGAGCATCCAGGTCCAGGAGCTTCCGCGCCGGACGCGGAGGGCGCTGATGCAACCCCTGGCGACTCTGACGCATCTTCGGCAACATCGTCGCACAGAGTTCGCAGTCCGCACCTCACGGGGGTGACGGCGGCGCTATTGAGCTTGCTTGGTCTTGGCTTGAGATGGGGATGGGATGGAATGGGATGATGTGCGGAGAGTGGCGCGCTTATCTTGCGATTCACCAAAAGGCGGGAGATTAGGTACCCCGGATTTCGGGTGACGTGAGAGGAGGACCCTGGGGGAAAGGGCTGGGGCTGGGGTTTCTCCAACAACTACCAACAGCACGCTCGTCGGCCAAAACCCAAAGCATAATTCACGCCGCCGTTCCAACCTTCCTTCTCCACACAATGCTAACCTGGCCATACGCCCTGTGGGAAGGATGGAGCCGTCCTGGCCTCTTCGCCCCCCGGAAAGGCGCCGTCGGAAATAAGGCCGTGACTTCTTCGGGAGGATTTTCGCGAAGGACTGCTCTCCGCTGACAGCAGCAACAACCAGCCTAATACGCTGGACATGTTATTAATGGAGCCTGAGGGCGCGGCCGGGCGACAGGGCTTTTGGAGCACCAGAGCCGGGACCTGGAGCCGAGCGTGGGGACCTCTCTGGCCGCGCCCACTCCACACTTTTTCGTGTTGATTCTTATCTTTGCTGACGCCACCCCTGAGATTGCTCAAGACACGTCCCACGTGCTTCGTGTCAGAGGAGGCCGGGAGAACACATGTCCCGCCGTTTGGTTGAAAAATCTTGAGTCTGCCAAGCCATGGAAAATGTGCCACCCCAAGAACATAAAAAATGATATGGCAGAGAGGCCAGACCTATCGTTAGGCGAGGCCGGTGTACACGACCAGACGAGACCATGTGGTCGGGAGTCTCGACTGTTGGCGGGCCTAGCTGGCTGGTGATGATACGTTGGTTGCCGTCGAGCCTCAGCATTCCAAGAATTGGATGCGCACGTATTCCCGTCTTGTTCACTCACGATGGTGATGGCTGTGTATGCTCTCGGCAACTCCTCCGCAGTATTACTCGGTATCCGTAACTCGCAAAAAGACGAATAGGGGCCGTTTGGGTGGGTACAAGCGGGCATGTATCTCCCCCCAAAAGCGCACATTCGCGGGGAGGGTTATCGTGGAAGGCATTTGCTGGTCTTTGCCTTGTCTTATCAGCAGAATGCCATGCAGCGATGTCGACGAACACGGCATCTTTTCGGGTTCGCCTGCCCAGTCCCCAGGTTCTCAGCTGGCGTCGAGATCGCGGCGGCGTCCAAATGGGAAGTCTGGAGAAAAAGCAAACGCTGAGAGGCGGCAAAGCCCAATCATCCCACATACCGCTACTCAGCCACCGCCCACACCGCCCCTGGTCGTGTTGGAAGTTTGAACCGGCCTCACCCACATTTTCGCTGTCGGGGCTTGCACTTGCACGGGGCAGGTCTGGGGAATGATAGCCGCACCCTATGGAGATGACCGCTGCACAACGCGCTCACCCTCGCACAACCTAGAGCGGGAAGAAGACTCACCCTCTCACAAGAAAAGCCAACACGGGCTACGCCTGCCTGCCCGGTCCGTCTTGTTCTGTCTGTGTCGATGTCTATTGCCTTGCCTTGCCTTGCCTACCTAGCTATTCGTACCTAAGGAGGTATTCGTAGTTGGCTCCCGGCTGCACTGCGCTTTACACTTGCGCGCCCAGGCAGGCAGGCAAAGCAAACCCGAGCAGACCGGCGGTTGCGCGTCCAACTGTGCCGTGTCTAGTGTCTTTCGTCCCGCGCCTCTGAGAGACACCTCACCTGTACTTTGGGTACCTTGATCGACCGACTCGTATCATTTTTCCATGCTGTGGTTCCTTTTCATACATAGAATCACCCCAAGAAATGGGTACGGCTGATGATGGCGAGTGTGAAGTGGATGTATGGATGTGACGCCGGTGTCGAACTGGAACTGAAAAAAACCGACTTAGAAAACCAAGGCGTCACATCAGAGCCACCAGATCGACCGACTGCAGGCTTCATCTTGCCTGTCTCTGCCGAGCCCTGGGCTGTCTCGCTGTCTTGTGTTTTTCGGCGACAAGTGATGTGATCAGTTCCTCTAAAACACCCCACTCTTGGCTCCCTTACTGCCTTCCGGAAAGCTTCCTCCCCCCCCCCCCGCCTTCCCCGTCTCTGCACAGAGCATGGCTCTAGTTTTTCTCCGGAATAGGTACGAAGTACCTCCATGGCAAAGTTAGGTGAATAGGAATTGATAATTGTGGAAGGCAGACAGACAACTCCTCGCCGTTCTGGCTGGCATTGCATGGTTGAGCCTGGCCGCCTGTGCTGCACTGTAAATTTGCAATATAGGAGTATGTACCTGAAGCCCTCAACCTACTCGGCGCAAGCCTAGCACCTTGCCGGGCGCGTCTCCAGCAGTTGCACAGTGCCCACCGGTCGAATTTGCAACAGCCCCCCCACAGTGGAGGGGGCGGCTGCAGGGCTCTTCCTTCAGTGCGGCAGGTACTCCGTACCACGACAAAGGTACGGTACCTTTTGGGCTAGGAAGGTCCACGTACCGCTGACAATTTTTTCTTTTCCCCGAGATCCCCCCTTCCACGCCCCCCCCCCCCCCCCCCCCCGACATTCCGCTGGCCTTTCAGGCGTGCCTTCCCTCGCTGAGTCGCTACCCTACCGACTCCCCCATCCGCCGCCCCCCCTTCCTTTCGCTCCACTCCACATGCCTGCTGGAGGTCAACCTTGCACCCCATGTCAGCCGGCCCTCGAGCCATTTAAAACCAGTGCGGCTTCCCCCCAAACCACGCTTCGAGCCTCCGCGACTTCCCCATACTACCCAAGGTTCTAAGGTTCCCCAACAACGCCCACACACCTGATATACCGATTTGGCCAAACCAAAAGCACCCACAGACTCAGTGCCCCAACGGCCCGCGCTGCATCTCGTCCTAAATAAAAACAAGAAGCTTTTGGCTGACCTTGCTGGAGCGCCCCCGGGTTTGCTGATAAAGTAGGCGCTCGCTGCCAGCCTCGAAAAAATTTCTGCGTCTCGCCGCTGCGTGCATCGAGTGCAGCTCAATTGGAAATATCAAAGTCAATACACAGCAATCGGGGCCAGGTTCTAACTGGACGGTCGATCACATGCAACGCGCACAGTCGGCGGTTGATTTTTCCAACCTGCTGAACCCCGAGGTTGTGTCGGAGAGCGACCAGGACTCGCCAACCCTGCTGAAGACCGGCGACGACATGGCCGCTGCGGTCGGCATGATCCGCCCAAACGGGCCTCTGCCAGGAGGGATGCCCGCTGAGACGACCAACGAGCTCCCCCGCCCCTACAAGTGCCCGCTGTGCGACAAGGCATTTCACCGCCTTGAACACCAGACTAGGCACATCCGGACGCACACGGGCGAGAAGCCTCACGGATGCCAGTTTCCTGGATGCAGCAAGAAATTCTCGCGGTCCGACGAGTTGACTCGCCACTCAAGGATACACAGCAATCCCAACTCGAGGAGAGGGAACAAGGGCCATCAGCAGCACCCCGGAATGGGTTTACAACCAGATATGATGCCGCCCCCGCCCGCTCCCAAGGCCATCCGCTCGGCGCCTCCCACCGCTCTGTCTTCACCTAATGTTTCTCCTCCCCACTACAGCTCGTACAACTTTCACGGGTCCTCTTTGAACCCTTACAGCCACAGCCGTAGCGCCCTCGGGAGCCAGAGCGGCCCGGATATGGCCCTGTTGGCGAGAGCTGCCGGCCAGGTGGAGAGAGATAACATGCCCGGTCCTCACCACCACTACGCCCCTCAGAGGCCTCATCCGTACTATGCCAACGCGGTGCACCACTCGCGCGGCCACTTGCCCGGACTCCAGGCGTATCACATGTCCAGATCGCACTCTCACGACGAGCACGACGACCACTACGCCCATGCGTACAGGCACGCCAAGAGGTCAAGACCCAACTCGCCCAACTCGACGGCTCCTTCATCCCCAACCTTCTCGCATGACTCGCTCTCGCCTACACCAGACCATACGCCACTCGCAACTCCAGCCCACTCGCCTCGTCTTCGCCCGTACGCTGGCTATGAGCTGCCGCCATTTAGGAGTCTCTCTCTGCAGCAGCACACGCCTGCACTGGCTCCCCTTGAGCCGCAGCCAGAGGGGCAGTTCTCGCTTAACCAGGCGCCACCTCAAGTGACACCCAGGAGCACCGGAATGTCGTTGACAGACATTATGAGCCGGCCAGACGGCACACAACGGAAGCTTCCTGTTCCCCAGATGCCCAAAGTGGCTGTCCACGACTTGCTAGCGCCGAGCGATGGATATAACGGGAGCGGTCGGAGTTCGTCCTCCAATAGCATCTCTGGAGGCGATTTGGTGGAGCGGATGTGACAACAAAGCGCGCGGCCAATTTTACGAACCGACAAGTTCGGACCTCTTAACGATATGAGTGAATGACAACCCTGGGCTATAGAGGATACAACAATACTTGGCGTTTTGAACGGGTTCCTTGGATGGGATGGATGGATGGGACACAGCTCATATTTTCTCCTTAATAGCGGCCAACGACAACGGACTGGCTTGCAGATGGACATCTGGCACGGCTGAGCGGACTTTTGGCAACATATTTTCAAGCGCATAGACATCTCACCACTTTCTTCTCAGTTTCTTTTGGCGGAAATAGACTTCTCTTCTCCGACACGGTCACCACTTTCTGAGCTTTCCGAGGTCACGATAGAGCGACTTTGTTTCTGTCGCCTTGAGCTCTCGCGAATGGAATGATGGGGGGAGCGTGGGGTATACGTGTGGGCAACGGCGGTCTAGGTCGATATTACGAAGACGCTATACTACAACAGACACTACACAACGTCGCCAAGCAACTTCATTTTTCTCTCTTCCTCTCTTTGTGTGTATCAGGGATTGGAAAATCCTGTAGATGGACGGACAGCCAGCGGAAATACTGGCAGGTGGATCTGGGCACACGGTCTTGCAAGGGAGCTTGGGCAAAGGCGGATACGGCGGCTTTTTGATCATTTTATTTTGCCTCTCAGTCGTTAATTTGTTTTTCTGTATTTTTCATTTTTTTATTTTCTTACAACTAATTTGGAGGCTTCCTCCCATTCTTTATTTATTTCTATATTTTGTCTCCTAGCTTCAGTAAAGTGTTCTCTGCCAGTTTCTATGTTGTGCTTGAGAGGATACGACTACAGAAAAAATATATTGGTAGTGTTTTTGAGGGTTTATGGGGGGATGGTTATTGGAGGTGGAGATTGGGAAAAGTATCATATTACTGCCTTTCCAAAGGCCCTCACGCTGGGGACATCAAAGAAATGGTTCCCATGCAACAAACAAACTTCTTGGTTCCCAAACGTTGGACTGTGGTGCATTGTGTCTCTCGCATTTTGCCTAGGTCTCGAAGTGTGATAACAACTGCTAGGCCGGCGCAAACATGAACAAGGCCGATCAGGTCTGTAACTTTGTCCTGCGTGAACTGAACTGCATTGCACTTTTTTTGCGCATGGCCCCCACGAGGCACACACACTCTCTCTCTCCCACAAGACGACCACCATCACGGAGTATTATAGCCTTGGGGGGGAATAGATGAAAGAAGAGACAGGAAAAACTCTGTCGTGGTGTCCCAACGGGAAAAATCCTTCATCCATTCCTTTTCTCTCTTTGGGTTCTTTCCCTCTTCCCCAGACAAGATGATGAGGCACGTACGGATTCCAAGAACAACCATAAGATGACAAGGAGGATTGCCCCCCCGGTCCCTGTTCCCCCTTCTCCCTCTCTGTGCCGCACGCTGCTGGAGGGATAATGTCCCGTTGGTTAAGGGGCACGATAACTACCCAGATTGGCTTAGCCGGTTACTTTTTGCCTTTCCAGGTCGTTTGTCTTCCCCGTGCCACTGAATATGATGTGGCGCTTGGCTGGCGGGCAAACCGCCATCGATTTCTCGTTAATTTGAATTTCCTTTTTGTTCTTCTCCTTCCTTGACCCCCCTCTCTTGCTGTTACGCAATATTTATATTGTATCCTAGCTTTATTGGTTAGGGGGAGGGGTGTTGACATGGCAGTGCCGTACAGTACGTATGGGCCCTTTTTTGTTATTTTAATTCTGCATTTGCCTAGGAGCCTTGTCCACGCCGGCCCAGCTCCCCGTGGTGAGAAGATACATAGTAGGGAAGGGCACGGGGAAAAAAAGAAAAGAAAAGAAAAGGAAGAAGGGCTCCCGGTTCACAGCATCGGATGGGCATTGGACAGCGATACGAAGTACGAAACTCTCCCTTCTCTCAACCTACCTACATAAGCTCATCATCAAAAAAGGTTCAGCCGCAGCAAGGAGAAATAATTGCGTATGTTCAATAGACATGACGACAGGCTCGTTGCAAGTTGTCTCTCTCTCTCGGCAGTCCCCGGAACCAGAACACAGCAGCGGCGCTGCGCAATGAGACGCGCAAGCCCAACAGATTACCTTTGTGCACTAACAACCCGTACTAACCTTAACTAGGTAAATAAGCAGGATTGGATGGACAACGGCACCACGCCCCGTACTCGGGAGGAACACTACAGCGCGCCATCGCAGCACAAACACAAAACGGACACAAACACATGGAACCACAGCCAGCCAGCCCCATGGGGATACCCGCCTTACCTTAGGGTAGGTAGGTAGTAGTATGGAGGAGGGAACTTTTACGTGCTACGGACGGAACAGCTGCACTTTTGCAAAAAAAATACATTTATTTTTTCTAATGGACTTAGTAATTCGAGTGACGTGACAGCCTGATTGAGATATCCGTCCTAGGAAGGCAGGCGGCTGCTGCGCAATGTTGGCTGTGTGCAGCAAAAGTAGTGTGCAGTGGGTGCTGAGCTAATAAACTGGAAGCTGTTGGAACAGGAGGGTGGGATGGGGGGAAAACATATGCAACATGCAACAACGGCGGCGCCGAAATGCCAACGTGCTTTCTCCCACTTTGACTAAGACTAACCCCCCCTTCACCGAGAGAATTCCCGGGTTCCCCCCAATGATAACAAACGTCACGATGGTGTCGTTTTGTGGGTGTGTGGCTGCCTGTTATCGATCAACGTGCGTTCTCGTCTGGTCCGGTGTTCCGGCTCAGCCTCCTTTTTTACCCACATTTTCAGACGACAAGGGTGTGGGGAGGGATGGAAAAGGGGTCCGCCGCGCGGGGCGGGAAGGGTTACGAAAAAAAAAAAAAAAAAGAAAACATAAAAAAAGCTGGGGTTGTACAGAGTATGGAGCATGGATAAGAAAGCGAGAAATTTACAAACATACCAAGAAGAAGAAGGTCCTTTGGCGACGGGGGTGGAGATCACGTCAGCGAAAGTATTAATTTTTTTTTCCTAGGGGGGGGGTGGTAAAACCTCTTGAGCTTCAGAAAGGAAACCTTCTTTCCTGGCAGCTAAGGACTTGTTTGGCCTGGTCTCTTCTGACCCCAGGAAAATCTGCCGCCGCCGCTGCCGCCTCCGCCGCACACCATCCCCCGATACCCAATCCGACCGACGGTGCGATCTGTGGGGTGACGGCGTACTAAAAATCTGGGGGCGATGCCGGGGAAGGGAGGAACCTGAAGGAAGGAAGGAGGATTTGGAGGGTAAGCGATAGGGCAGATAACGTAGCGCTTTAGCGCGCGCCGCTTCCCTCTCCCTTCCCCCAACCAATCCACCACAGGCAGAAAGGCGTCAGACGTGTCCCAGGGGGCCAGAGAGTACCTTTTTGCCCAGTTTTGACGTTGATCTCTTCGTGGTTAGAGCCGGGAACCAATAGTAGAGACGGGCTGGGGTTAGCAGGCAGAACGACATATTTCGAACTTCGAATGTACCACTCGATATATGACAGGCACAGCACAGCAGGCCGCCAATATATCAACCAGGCAAGCCACCCTTAATAAGGTGGACTGCATCTTGATGAGTGTAGTTCGTACCTTGGTTTGGCAGCCTTCGTCTCCGGCTTCGGTTCTAATGTTTCTTTCATACCGAAAGTGTGAGATGTGCTTGGCCAGTGGATGGACGCACTGTGTCCCTCTGCATTTATTACGCACAACCAACAAGACAGCTCGTGTTGATGCGTGGCTTGACTCCCCACGACAAGCGCGGCGGGGAAAGATATGACAAACACTTCATCTTTCGCAAGATGGGGGGCTTGAGGGAGGGAGTAACAACCCCGGATTTTAGCCCGCGCACTAGACTTTGCTGGTGTACAGTACATATCAACAGGTGGGCGACCTGTGCTATGAGGCGACGCGACTGGTTCAGGGCTCGGGTGGGGATCGGTGAACTCAAAAGAGGCACCTGTGGTGCCAACGCACGTGCCAACGCCAGTCGATTCATTCCGAAAGATGGGCGCAGATGTCGCAGCCTCTCACCGCAACTTCGGGAGTCGGAAGCAGAGATCAAGCGCACGTCTTGGGCTGTGGTTGGGTGGACAAGAGAGATATCCAGAGAATGGAACGGTGATGTGCGAATGGATGGGCGGGCGGCTGGGCGAATGGGAGGCCGGACGGGCTGAGTTGACGAGCAAGAGCGTCTTTGTTGCAGCGGTGATGCAATCGGCGAGTTCTCAGATCATCGATCTCCACAGTTCCATGGGTGATCCAGGACCCGAATGTTTCTAACGTGGGGTCGACCGGTCTCTAATGGGCTGGATCGCCTTGGCTGCTGCGGCACTGGGCCGCTGGCAGCAGTGGGCGGCCTTTTCCCCTCCCTGCATTTTGCAGCATGCTAGGTTCCTCGGCGGAGGCTCTCGGGCGTCGTGCCCTGGTGTAAAACGCACGCACACACGTACACTCGCACACTCGCATGCTCGCACACTCTGGTGCCGAATGCCTAGGTACAGCCTGTCACGGTAACCCGGGACGACAGATACGAGCAACAGCAACAGCCCTTTTTGGTCATATCTGACCTCTCACATGGAGTGAGACGCAATTTCATCATCTCATCCAGCAAACCCGAGCCAGAGGCGCGCCGGAACGCTCAGGTGGCGGTCGCCGTGAAACAGCGTCTCTCTGGGGTCAACCCCGGGTTCTGATAGGGCGGTCCCCACCCCCGAGATATGAGCGGATGTTCGGGAAAGATGGGACGAAAGGATTCCAGGGAGTGACGCAGAGCCGTGGCGCCCCGCGTAAGAACCCCCTGGGCGTCCTGGCCGGGGAATGGTGCACTCTCATGCCTCGTCTCCCATTTGACAGCCGACCAGCCTTGGGAGTCGAAAAGGTGATGTCCAGGTGGGGGCAGAAAAAACACAGCATCGAAGAACCTGGGAGCGAGAGATGTGGGCAATGCGCAAGCGAAGGAGCGGAGCTCGAGAGCGCGCACATACACGTCGAAGGTATGGTACGGAGCTACGCGTTTGGATGCGTCGCATTGCCTCCTGTTTCGATGAAGTGGGGGATCCAGGTTCATCGAGCCCAAACCGTCCGCCACAAGCCCTGGGAGCGCGAACCGCGACGTTCTCTTGGAGGGGAGCGAATCTGCATATGCATTAGGTTGGACCATTCCCCGAATTCGGCTAATGAATCAAGAATAGAATATCCTCGATGTTGAAGGAACTATGTGTATCTCAGGTACGGTAGGAGCAACAGACAAGCCGGGAAGGAGGTGTGCTGCGTCACGGTCGATCACGTAGAGTTTTGGCTCGCGCGTCTGCCGGATCCAGAAGGAAGGATTGTCGGCCAGGTGTCGTTTCTGGACGCCTTCTCATTGCAGTTAAGACGAGGGGCCCCGCAAGAAGCGAACGACCCCCACGCCCCACGGGGTTTCTGAGCTTAAAACAAATCCCAGCCAAGCTTTCCGAGCCAGGGGGCTTTGGTGCCAGGGCACCCAGGCGAGCCAGGGGTGCAACCCCGCAATCTTGCTCAGTCCGTCCAGACTCCAGACTGAGGAGGAGCATTCCAACGTCGAATGAGTCCGATCTCTGCCTGCTGTTTGGTGAGTTCCTTCTTTTCGTCGACGTCGTCACACAACCTTACCTGAGGTGACTGGAACCCCGTAAATGCGAGGAGAAAAGGGGGAGGCACAAGCATCACATTAGGTCCGTGACTCCGGCCTCTCCACTTGCCTTTGTTTGAGCGCGTACGAACCTACGATTCACCCCGTATTCACTTCAGCACTAGAAATCTAGAGGACTGTATGCAATGCGTCGGGTGTGTCGGCGTCGGGCTACAAGACGGGTTTTGGAGAAGGTGCGAGCTGGAGCCGACGTAAGCCACAATTTTAGACAGTCAACGGTCCATCACCTCCGATGATGTGCCTGCCTGAAGCGTTCCCCAGTGCTGCACCGAGCGAGACGATGTCGCATCGGCCATCCCAACTCAGACCATTGTCGCGAACTACACTGCACCGCACCGCAGACCGCACCACATCACCTGCCTTGGCCTCTCGCTCTTCGCGATTGCCCAGCCCGTCCCAAAAATCTAGGTTTGACGGTTCTCGTTGCTGCGCGTCGCTAAATATGGAAGGTTGTCAATAACCAGCGACTTTACCGGTGAAACCACCATTACCTACACGACGGCAAATGACAGGCAAGCAACAGCCTCGACGATGCCGATGCCGATGCCCTCGACTCGGAAAAGGGGCCAAATCGAAAGACTTGCGCAACAAAGCTGCCCTCGGCCCACAGTCCGGCGCCCGGTTCTTTACTGTGTCGGTCGGTTCCATGGATTCGATTCAGTGGCTACGGATACGCCTGGCTCAACCAGATTCTCCCGAGCTTTTCCAAGGCACTCCCACGCAAATGGCTCACTCGCAGCTTGGGTCATTCACTCTTCCGTATAGTGCTAGCAGCAATCAACTGACGGTCGTCAGTCTTGTGTGCCTAGTCAGTCCCATGCTCTTGGTTCGTGGTTCGCCAGGCTCCGTCTCGTGCTTCCCCGGCGTTGCGTGCAGGAAAACCCCCCCGGTCTCCAGCCTGTCCATCTTCACGGCGGGCTCCAACGTTGTCGATGCTCCCTGTCTGAAACAGGTCCGACGCCCTTCTTGCCTCGGTAGAAGGCGGGGGAGCCGTTCATGTCAGGTCAGTCTGGGACTTTGGGTCAGCCCTTTTTTTGCCTTTGGGATCCGCGTCCGACCCAGTGCGGTCACCGTCTCTGGCTGGCCCATAACGCAAAGGACATCGCGCCGTCAGCTGCCTTTCCTTGTTCGGTTCCAGAGAACCAGGCGAATCCCGCCACCGGATCACAGCTTCCGATTGAGCGCTGCTTCACGCCACGGCATCCGAGTCCCGTTGCGCTCGCTTGCTCCCTTGGCTGACGGGCCGTCTCCATTCCCCCGCTGTCAACACCATCTCTTCGCGATCAAGTGCAGCGAAGGTGGTGTCGATGCCGCCGCGCACAGTGTATTGGATAGATTGGCAATTGGTTGGCTAGGGCTGGCAGCGGCCACGCAGGCACGTGTACTTTACTAGCCCGTTTTATCTCAACGTCTTGCCAGCCTCAAGTCCTGCATCCGGCTCGCTCGTACCTCTTTTCTCGCTGCACTCTTCCGAAGCAATCCGGTACTCCCGAGCCCTAAACGATGGGGGGTGTGCCATGGTGTTCATCCTATCAGTCCGCTCTCCCCAACGAATTGGATATTCGTTTCTCAATGAAGTCGAGTGTGGGGGACCAGAATGCCTTATCACGCCGGCCGAGGGTTTGATATTAATTGATTGATTGCTTTTGCACCGGGAACTCCAAGCTCTTAATAGACGCCTCTGCGACACACCTCCACTACCCTACGAGTCCCAACAACGGGTGGTTCAGGCTATAATGCATGTCTGCTATTAGATACCGTCGACAGCCGGACTTGGCGCCCCAGGCCGACGCCTGTGGCGGCGTTGGTCGAAAGTGTTATCCAAGCGCCATGGTGATCTCTGCATGGCCCTGTCGGTTTGGGCAGTCCCAACGCTTCGTTCAGGTATGGCAAGGTGCCGCGAAGTACGGTGAGGCAGTCTTTTTGCAGCGCGATTCGCTCAGACTGAACACAATCGCTAATGCCGGTGGGGGTTGACCCACTCCCCTATCTTGTCTGGACTCGATTATCATTGCTACCGCCAATCTCGGCTGGCCTACAATGTTGACAATCTTTGGATCCCTCCAGGCTGGACTTTTGCCTCGTAGGTATTCCCTCGCCGCTGTTAGTTACGCTTTGACAGGAAGATATCCTATGCGGCAAGCTCAGTAATAGCAATCTCTGAAACCGATGTTCCGGGGAGCACTAGCCCGGCGCCGCCGAGAGGGTATGTTCTGGACTTCCATGGTGAATATCTGATTTGTCTTTATTTTTCTCAGTCGGTTCAACTAGATAGAGTGGGTGATCTCACATCCGATTCATTCTTGGGCACTTTAAAGTGGCCGATCCGATGGCCCACTAGACTTATCCGACAGACCGGGCTGTTGTTTGAGCTGGATACGAGTCACTCCACCGCCCGCCATGGGTGGTGATTAAATTAACTTCCAGATCTCCTGAACCTGCATGGGCTATCAAGAACAACGGCTTCTCTCGGGTAGTGCCAAGGAGTGCCTGGCTTATCCTCAATATGGTGGAGCGGTCAGGCTCGCGGTTAAATCTGAGTAACCGGAGAGCCGGGACGCAACTCGCTGACCGGTATATTGCTACCCCCAAAGACCCCTGACATTCTTCTTATCTTTTATATTCCACAGTCCTCGGTCCTGCCTCTGGTCACCCCTTTGGATGCTGTTCTCTTTCTATCGTGACGTCAGCCCGCGATACGTTGTTGAACCAAATGCTATACTGTGGCTGGTACTGCGGCATCTTCAAATGGCTAGGTAAACATCACCATTCAGGGAGGTGGCTTTAACGACACACACCTATCTGAGTTGCTGAGTGAGATCATGTGTCTAGACGTGTCCGGCCATTGACACAATGCTGACAAGCGAAGTGCTTTGCACGTTTTTTCTTGCCTTCAGAAGGCTTCCATGAGCTACGAGGTTGCGTGAGCTCCAGGCATGGCAGGAGGCGCGGTGTCCCGCGTTAGCTTCAGCCCCCTTCCTACCGTCCGGAGGAAACCTGCAGCAACGGCACAATGCGTCTGTAGGCGTCTCTTCTGGGAGCTACCCCGCGCCTAAATTGTCCGCTATGCCTCGTCTCCATGCTCAAGATGGTTTGCATGTGGTCTAGAAGCTTCAATCCGCGGAGGCAAAGATGAAGAGGGAAGGGCAGTTCTCGTTGTACGCTGGGCGTCGACTCATACGAGGCGTGCGCTGGCATGGGGTGAGTGTAGAGATGCACAGATTGTGGCCTGCTACATGCCTCTCCATGTCAACGTCACCCCCCTCCGCCTGTTTCCCCCCTCTCCCTCCCGAGAGAGTTATGAGATAATATTGAGGCTCAATCAACGAACACATGTTTCTGTATTGCACTCTCGTGGTAGCTCAATTAGCGGCAACTCCATCCCGGAATGAAGTCCTATATTGGAGGCCCCTTATAATAATCTGGCAGCGGCCGCGCGGAAATGCTCCTGCAGCTCGAGCACTTGCTGGATCCCCTTCTGTCTGCCGTCGGTATGCCGCCGCCACCAAGCTGCAAAAGCATATTCGAGCAGCGTTTGTAGATTTGAACTGACAGATCAGATGGAGAGAAGCGCAGGAGCGGGAGGAAAATAAAGTCTCCTGTTGTGCAACCCACAACGTGCCGCTTTGACAGATGGCGAAGGATTCCACCGATTTCTACAATTTGCATTGTTTTCTTTGGGCTTTTGTTGTTTACTTCACCCCCTCCCTCCAACGGAAACACCCCCGGACCTTCCAATGGCGGGAAAAAAGGAAACCGGTCAGGACACGGAGACCAGCGAGGATGGACGACGGACGCGCACGTACATGCGATCCCGTCTTTCTACATCCACATAGACGCTCTCACAGGCGTCTATACGGGCGGGACCGGTCTGAGAGGAGGGAGGAACAGGCAGACAGGCAAGGGCAAGAAATACCGACACCCGAGCCGAGGAAAGATGCGGTTTGGCTTGGTCGTTATTTGTCCTGCGTTTCTGTCCGCATAGGCGAGGCGAGGGACGGCCCAACCGCCCGTTTCGAGACGCCTGCATGCTCACCGACTTCGGGTCGGTGAGCGGCTCTTTTGCAACTTGGTGTGGTGGATAGCGTCTGTCTTGCGAGTGTTCCTTGGTTTTCCTTTGCGCGTCACAGCAAAAAAAAAAAAAAAAAGAAAAAAAAAAGAAAAAAGAAAGCAAACCGACGGACCAGCCCGCTTTCTCTCCGCCCTCTCTATCTACTATGTAACGGCGCCCGCGATGCTCCCTCGGGAGGGCAATCCATGGAACCTTGTTGGTTTTTCTCTCTTCTGTTGCTCGACCGGCTGCAGAGCCCGCAGGTCGCCATCCACCCTCCCTCCCTCTCCCATCGTCAGCCCAGTCCAGTCCAGTCCAGTCCAGTCCCTAGCGAGAATCTTATCGCCGCTTTGGTGTTTTTTTTTTCTGGTAGGGGGGGGGAAGGAACTGATGCAGGAGAATATGCATGGCTGGCTGGGCGGGGATACGGAAAGAAGTATGGATGTCTGAACATACATGCCCTATGGACCCCTCTTCCTGCTTGTCCTCGCTCTGTCCTGCTGTCTGTCTCCAGGTCCTAGACGAGGAGCTTTGTGGGAGAGGAGGATGAAGGTCCAGGCTCCAATCTGAAGCATCACCCTCTCCCCCTCTTTCGCTTCGCATTCTCCCGAGCGAGCGAGCTCAGCAAGCGACGGGCACAGAGAGGCCGAGGCGGCCTGAGCTCTCTCTGCCTACCTACACTAGGAACAAGAGAATGCTTCCCCCACCTGTTAGTCCGGTCGTTCGTTTCGAGAGAGCCCACAGCGTTGCGTTGTTGGGTTGCGTTGCGTCCCGTTGGCTTGCCTTCCCCACTTCCCTTTCTACGCCCCTACCCGGGCCGAGGGCGCAGGGGTCTCTACCATTCCGAAGTGGAAGAGAAGGGGTTCTTTGAGTTCTGAGTTCTTTCGTGATACTGCCTAGCTGCTAATCATGCTCTACCTCCAGCTGGTTCTCCAAAGTGCCTGCTATTATTGTACATGGTGTGCGTACATAGTGCCAAGATTGAAATGCCGTCC
Organism: Lasiosphaeria ovina; assembly: GCA_033439765.1. Lineage (NCBI taxonomy): Eukaryota > Fungi > Ascomycota > Sordariomycetes > Sordariales > Lasiosphaeriaceae > Lasiosphaeria > Lasiosphaeria ovina. Next base: position 5,635,006 of record JAULSN010000004.1, on the reverse strand, counting down.
CTCTCCCCCAGTTCCCCTTACCGTCCGTCCCGATCTAGTGCCCTATGGCGGGAGGTGATTAATCACTTGCCGTCTCCGAGCAACGCTGTAGGATATGGTGTTGATTTGCAGGTATGGAAGAACATTACGATGCGGAGTATTATGAATTCGTGTTGCGCGGATGGGGGCGATGGGAGTAGGGGACGGTCCCCTACGCGCAAGCGTGCATATGTGGCTTCTGTGTTGCCGACAGACATCTGGACCTACTCGGCTGTAGATGATATGTCATAATGTGTGCGGATAGCTAGCTTACCTACCTGCAGCCGGGTGCGAGCGAACCTGCCTTGTTCTGAAGCGGTCACGACATGAACCCGATGCTTGGCTTCCCCTCCCCCCCTCCAGTGCTATATCTATCATTATCTCTCTACCTGTTCTGGCGTGAGTCTGGTTCTGTGTTTGCCGAGGAGGTAGGAGCTTAGGCTGGTCGTGTTATGGTTCGTTCGTCGATGGGTGGTGGGTGATGAATGGATACACAGCATGAACAGAAGCATGGGCAGAAGCATGAACAGCAGCAGCAGCAGCAGCAGCAGCAGAAGCAGAAGCAGAAGCAGAAGCAGAAGCAGAAGCAGCAGCAGCCAAGAGCGGCGAGAATCTGCGTTTGGCCACTGCCCATACACCAGCCTCGTCTTGTCACTGCTTGGCAAGCCGCAGTTGTCTTTCCCTCTGCATTTCTCAGGGTATTGGAGGAGGCCGGGATTGCATGGCTGGACGATAGACCAGTGGGGCGTATAGCTTTTTCTTTTCCACATTGAAGAGAAGACACAAAGACGGCATTATGGGTTGATTGCCTGGACTTATCGGCGGCGTGGGTAAAAAGAGGACTGGGCAGACAGACACTGCACCTCTTGGCTGGTTGTTGTTATTATTGTCTGGCTGTCCTGAAACATACAGACGGCCAACCAGGACGCGTGTGCAAGCTTGTACCATCTTGTCTAGACTATACCAAGGAAAGGAGGTATAGTATAGTAGTAAGTCGGTCTAACTCTAGACCAGTCTAGCCCCGTCCGTCCGTCCGTCTGTCCGCCCGCCCGCTTGTCTGTTAGGTCCTATCCTATCCAATGTAGCGTCTTCCGTTCCACGGAACCAAGGCCGCTCACTGAGCGCTCCCGATTCAGTCGGTCTTGCAGCTCGACCCGAGTTTACTCGTGGCTCCTTGTGCCTCTGAAGGAGCATCAGTTCCGAAATACAGCTTCTCTTCTCTTATGGCATCTGTCTGTGGGGGGGGGAGTTTATGTTGGGTAAATACAGTCGGTCAGTCAGTGGCACGGCGGTCAGGAGGGCTGAATGAGTTTGGGATCGAGGCAGTTAGTGGTTGCTGTTGTTTTTAACCTCGATCTCTCTCCAATCGATGCCCCTATCACATGCTGCTTAGTGAGTCTGTTGCACCACGAGACAGATCATGTGCGTGTATATGTGGTGCAATCATGGCTGCTGCAGAAGGCATGGCGGCGGCGCATGTTATGGGCTCTGTATCTCTATCAGCATGGGGGTTAAACGTGAAGACAGCCATCCAAGCATGGCCCCCAGCAAAGAGAATCTCCAAAGATAGGGGATACTATCTTTGACTCTCCCTCTACGTGCGCGTGAACTGCGTAGATGTGAGCCGGAAGCCAAGCTAACGAGTGTGGTTCTTTTTCGCATATCGCCTCCCCGTCGCTGTCACGCCCAACCCCGTCCATTTTCTATTCCCCCTCCTCGTCGGGGAGGAGTGCAACACACACACACATCCAGCTGCAACATCGGGGGCGGGAGCAAGTCGTTCCCCGAGTCCCGGTTCCAGACAAAAGTCGGAGAGCTCGCTTGCAACGAGAAGGAAAGGAAATGACAAAGTCACTGGTTCATGGCCAGGACAGGAGATCTCGTACCGATACATCGGGACAAGAACCTTTTACTCACATCACACAAATCCATCGACCCCATCCCTGCCCCTGGCTTCTTCCTCCCTCTTGGCGGCATTTCTGTATCGACGGCCTCCTCTCCTGGCAAGCTCTACGGGGAAAGTTTTACGTTGGAGCACACTGTGAGGATGGAACCAACACAGCGACCGGTGAGGCATTGCCGCCTTTTCTGCTCTTGATCGACATAACCGGCAGCAAGTATGGAACCCTCGATCCCGCTTCTTGAGATGCACTCTTGGGGCCGTGGAGTGAGGAGTTCGGCCCCGAAGAACTTGTAATGCACTAGGAACACGACGAAGTGCTGACGTGATGTGGAAGAAGAGACTCCTTGCAGAGACATGGCCTATTCTCGCTGGCCTGTGCCTAATGACGATGTTTGATCAACGCAGGCTGTGGAGGTGGTAGGTAGATTTGCTCTCAGCTTTGCTTGCAACTAGACCCAGTGCTAAGAATACGTACGGTCAGAATGACTTCGCGCTGTGTGCTGTTCACATACTCCGAGACCCACATGGGGAAGATATTGACCATGGCGTCAATCTCTTGTCATTATTATTCTCCCTTTTCTTTCATGTTGACTCTCCCCTAACGCTAGAAAGATGTGTCCCATCAGTGTGTCCGTCCCATCAAAGGGCAATCTCGAGCTTTGTTTTCTCCGTACATCGTGTCAACCTTACCCCTCTACCTCACTCAGATAGCTGAACACGGCTCCCTAGAAACCCAGGTCTCCCACGTATGGTGCTTTCCGGCCCATCAAAACCCATAAGCCCTACAGACTTGGAATCGGCTAGAGCCCGGCAGCACGCAGCAATGCACATTGCCTTGGCCCAGCCCCTGCGCAAAGTCCAAACGGAAAACAAAACCAAGCAGGGCAAAAATGAAGACCGTCTTAGTCGCAGCGGCGGGGAGAGGCACAGCGCTTGGGCACGCTGGCGCGGTAGTAGCTGAGGACCTCGTAGACGGCTCTGGCGATGGGTTCGCCCTGCTCGGCCAGCATGGCGTCGTCCCACAGTCTCCTGTTGTCCATGATGACGGTGACGATGAACCGGATGTGGTGGTCCTCGACGGCCCAGCTCTTCTTCTTCGGGTGGTACAGTGTGTACCGCGGGTTGCGAGACGAGACGGCAGCTATGGCAAGCGAGGCGACGCGCGCCTTGTCTGGCTCGGGAGCCATGGGGTTGTGGACGAGGAAGTCGGTCAGAAACTCCTCCCCTAATTTCATTTTAGAAAAATATAGAGGGCGTTCGTGTTCATAATAATAACTAGGGATAAAGCTTACACGACCCGCGCACGTATACGCTGTCTAGCCAACTTTGCAGGGCAGATGTCAGCGTCAGCTTGCCTTGCTGGTCATGTTGTGAGACGGCCTGGGGTAAGAGGGGGAAGAGGGACACCATCACCTACTCATGAAAAGACCGGAGGGTTTTGAAAGGCAACTGCTCGAGCACCAGACGTTGATGCTGTGTGAGAGGCGGCTCGGGATGATCCGGTGGCACTGCTGTTCTCGACGGCATTGGGCTTGACTTGACTGGGCTGAGCTGGACCTGGTTCTCACTCGTACTGACACTCGCACTCATAGTCGATAACACATGTAGTCGAGAGGGAGAAGAATCCAAGACGTGCCTTGAAGGGGAAGGCAGAGGAAGAGGGAAGAGACAGAGGCGAGAGGCAGGAGGCAGGAGGCAGGAGGCAGGAGGCAGGAGACCCAGGACAGCCCCTCATCTGGTGTTTGACAGCATTGGTTCACAAAAGAGCACAGCGTACGACCGAGGGGACGCCGTCGTCAAACGAGGCGGTAGAGACAGAAATGACATTTGGCCGACGGACAGTCCGAAGCCGCTCAGAGGCTCGTGTCCTCGGACTCTCTATTTTTCTCTCTCTTCCCCATCATGTGAATGTGTGTACATCACAGCTCTGAGTAGTAGAGGCCGTTGTGGGACTGGCGGCCATTGTTACTCCCATCCATGAGCGTTCTCGATTATTATTTTTTCTTGTTCCTATTTCCTTCTTCATTTTTCTGTCATTGGTGTATATTTTCATATGCACAGGTAGGTGCGCGGCGGTACACCGAAATGCTCAGGTCGATGCTCGATTCAGACAGGAAACCGTATCGACAGACGTGGACGTGATAACCCGAGGGTGGAGGTGGAAGTCTAGTGTGCGAAAGCTGCCTGCGAGTGGAACAATCCAGAGCACTCGCGTCACTAACTTCGATTAATGCTCGGCGTCAATCATGGAACACCGAACACACCAAGAAAAGAGGGAACGCGAAATAAACTCAAGCATTCATAAAATACCAGAACATCAACAGTGGAATACAATCGTTGACAGTTTCGGTTACTTCATCCTTTTGGCGTGCTTTTGTGCGCTATAAATCAATTCAGAACGATTCCCAAGTCGGCTTCGACCGCGGGGGTTAGACCGCAGCCAAGGCGCTGTAAGGCCTGTCAGTCGCGGCTCCAAGGCTGAGCTCAGGTGTTAACTTCGGGTCGTTCAGCTTCCCCTCCCGCCTTCTTCCCTACAGACTGCCCGCCCTGGGCTGAATTGAAATTGCCTCTGGCGGGGGCCGCGAAAGCTGAAGATGGGATGTGTCCGTGCGCCAAACACGGTTTGGTCTGCAGTCTGCACTGGCCCCTGGGCTGGGTGGGGCTTCGACTCCAGCCTCCAGACCCAGGCTCAAGCCAGGAGGCTGCAGACAGGGCAGGTGCAGCTTCGGAATCTTATTCGCCAATTCTCATACGAAATTTCAACATCCTTCAGATTTGGCTTCGGTCTGATCACGTCGTGCTCAGAGGCTCATCAGTTGATGTTCTCGCAGCACCGGATCACCCGGGCTGCCTTGATGTTATCACACATCCTAACTATCGAATTGACTGGTGGTCTCGTGTGACAGAACACGGATCATAAGGCATTGATTGCCTTGGCTCACCCTTGAGAGTCCAGCGCCCATCCGCCAGCAGTGCTGCTCGCTGCTCGCTGCTCGCTGCTCCCTAGGGCGGCTGAAAATCTCATCTCATCTCATCCGTCGCCTCAACCCCATCAACCCCCCACAGGGTCAATTTCTGTTTCTCAAGGTAAGTCATCCAATGCCTCATGTTTGCCACCACCTGATTATCTCACAATTACCCCGAAAATTTTATCATACCGCCTTCTGGGGCGTCATCTCCAGTGAGATTAAGGAGGAGGGGCATTCAAAGTTGGCGGAAAGACGTTCAGATCCATCACAGAACAAAACTCCCCGCCATTTGCCGCATCTGCATCACCTTCAACACAACCTTCATCATCACTGTCATTACAACCACCGCTCTGATCATCATCACCGTCATCGCCATCCTCCTCAGTCCATCCTCACATCGTGTTCAACTACCTGGGTGACTTCAACTTGACCGCCCGTGCATGGCTAAACACGCTACCAAAATGCAGATCACTATTACAATGGCCGACAAACCCACGGCCAACGGCGATACCAATGGTATCATCACACCTGTTGAAGAAACCAGCGGTAGTGGCGCTGCCAACGACAACAATGCCCCTGCCAACGGCCCAGACCTTCCGGCTCCTGAAGTTGTCGATGAATCGCCAATAGTTCGGGACCCAAGTCTCGTCCCTAACGAAGAAAACCGCCCCTTTTCATGGCTGTACGTCGTTGCTCCTCCCACCTCCCGGAGGGAACATAGTTTACCAAAACAACCCAACGACCATAGCGTCGGAACCTTAGATAAACAGACACTGACCCCAAGCTCTAGCCAGCCGCATCCCATCTTTGTCATTGCTCTTGTCGGATCCGAGGAGACGCCCTTTGGCATCCAGAAGGATTTCCTCTGTGCTAAATCGGCATACTATAAAAAGTACTTTGTTGATAACCCAAACCCCGGCTCGCTCGAGAACCTTGTGAGACTGCCCGACACCCCTGTCGAGGTCTTCGCCTACGCCCAGAACTTCTTGTTCACCGGCCACGTCTCCCCCGGTCTCGATAACCTTCCCTCATACGATGTTCTCATTGGCGTCTGGAAGCTGGGCCACCACTTGGCTATCGAGGGTCTCTGCGACGCCACCCTCGATGCCATGACCGACTGCCGTCGCGTCACGCAGCACATTCCCGCAACCCCTCTGTTAGTTCAGGTCTGGAAAGATACTCCCGAGGGCTCTTCCATTCGCAAGCTCCTCCTGTCATGGGCCGCTGAGTACATGCGCTCGTCCGACTCACGCGCCGATTTTGCCCGCTCACTCCCCCAGGAAGTCTTGAGTGAGTTGGTTGTGGCTATGAGCTCTTTGGACACCACTCCTCTTGTTCAGGTTAACGCCGCATCTGCAGACGCTGCATTACCTGCAAACGCATTCCATATTGGCTCTGCTGCTGCTGCTGCTGCTGCTGCCGCAGCTACCAAGGCCGCGATTGCTGCACAGGCCGCTCCGCGCCGAAATGTTCACTATCTGGATTCCGGTGATACCGATGGTGGCCAAGCTCGCCACATCAAGAAGCAACGCCACTCAGATGTGCTCCCCAACGGCTCGGCGCCCGCCATTCATAAGACGACATTGGCCAAGAAGCCGGGTCCGAGGGTATCTCTACCATCCGGGAAGCCCGTAACAAAACGCCGCTCTACTGGCTTTGGGGCTGGCATCCAGCCGTCGACCAATCAGAAGCTGAACTTTTGCGCGGATTTATTGACGAGAATGCTCTCTGGTCCTGGTACACAGCCCCTCTCATATATATACCCTGACTTTTTCACCTCTTCCTTTTCCTTCCCTAAAAACAATGAAAGCTGACAGCTCAACCCAGGATTCTGGACCCGTCTTGTTGGCCCCTTCAAGGAGCCCGTCGACCCTACCTCAGATGGTGTGCCAGACTATCTAGAGAAGGTTACCAGGCCCATGGACCTTGGCACCATGAAGGTCAAGATGGACCGCCGAGAGTACAATGATGACCAGGAGTTCCTCGCAGACATGAACCAGATCTTCTCCAACTGCTACACGTACTGGAGCAAAAAGGACCCCATGTGGGGCGCCTGCGAGCGACTCCAGAAGACTTTCGAGGAGAAGTTCTCACAGATGAATAAGTGGATCGCGAAGCTCGAGGGTGACGAGGGAGGTCACTAAACGAAGAAAGATGACACGCCGCAAAAAGTGATCTGGCGCCAGAGAGTGACAGCGACGATGAAAGGCTGCGAGCAATACTTCACCACGCGGCCTCGGTCCAGCAATATTTCCGCCTTGTTCTCACCTACTCGGCAGTCCGCTACGGATTTCCTCCCGTCTATTTTTCTCTCTTGTGGTTTTTATAGCCTGGAGTACGCAGTTCTTCTTCATCTCCTTGGTTCATCGGCTATTAACTTCACCTCTTGTCGTTTTATGTCCCTTGTCAATTTTTCTATATTTCAATCTTCCCCACACACCTCAGTCTGTCCTATTTATTATAACTCAACCAGCACCACCGACTTTCCGCCAGAAGAAAGCGAGGCCCCGCTGCAAGCGTTTACGCAGGACCTCGCTCTCCATCTGCGGAAAACTCCTGTTCGCTGCCAACCATTTTGCCACTCTGTAGGCGTCTGGAGAAAGGGACACAACTACTTTATCCGCGCCTCATTAATTATCACCCAACTATCAGCATCATCACAAGATATTGTTCTCGTGTGGACGGACCGGCCGACACGCACACAGCAGCTACATAACACAGCACAGCACAGGCACATGTGCCACAGGTTTCACACGCTTGTGGTTTGTATGGCGAGGGGGAAAAAACGGAAACGGAACACGATTGACGGGCAAAGGTTGATGGAATCTCGGGGGCATTATGTGCAAAACTGGGAAAAGAGAGAGTAAGAATAACGCACAGTCGGGGAAGATTGTTGTTGTAGCATCACCTGTTGTTGTTTTATGCTGTATAGTATGGGAGGTATACCAGGGGAACCAGACACCATGGCAAATACCTCCCCCCTCACACAACTCCCCTTTCACATCATGCACACCCCCGTTTTTCTTCTCTTTTCTTTTCAAGGGAATCTGATCTGTATCTGGAAGGGGGCGTTAATTTTTTTTTTCTTTCCTTTGCTGCTGCTACTGTCTTTGGTGTGTGGGACGGGTAGGTAGATACACTAGGTAGCTGGTAGTTAGCTAACTGCCAAAACAAGAATGACTGGTGCCTTTTGTGGGTATTTCGGTCTTTGTTTTGATTTTCCCTCCATAAAGTCCCATCACTGAGTGAACGTTGGCGCGGTGCGCCGTATCCGCACTTGTGAGGGATAGATAGTTCCCGCGGTCGAGATCTAGGTATATCTTGGAAAGTCCCCCTCCAATAAAATTCTGGGATTGGATCGTATATCACAAGAGAAAAACGGCAGATACAGGCAAATAATTTCGCGGGTACAGATGATAGTTTGCTGTTGTTATATACACTGGATAAAGCGACCCCCTTTTGTTTTGCTTCCTTATTATTTTTTTTCCTTCTTTAAACGCTCCACACACACATATTCCCACAGAGAATCGTACAATCGCCCATTGCCCAGTCATAACCATCACCGTTGGGGGCCAATAACAAATCGCTGAATCTCCTTGACTGTCGAACCCTTCCATGATTCCAAGTCGCGATAGGTTGTCATCCCAAATAATACAATTTTTCATCTTCTTTTCAGTTCCACTTCACGCCAAGGAGCCTGAATGGTTTGTTTGGTCCCTCGGCGCCCGCTTTGGCCTTGGCGGCCGCCGATGCGTTCTCCAAATAGATTCTGTGTTGGCCTTCGACGTCGATAAAGAAGTACTCGTACTCGAACTCAGACCCGCCTGCGCGCTTGATCAGGTACATGTGCACGGCTCCGGCGGCCTTGGGTCCTTGCACGTGAAATTGGATCCGTAGGTGCTCGTTACCCCGGGCATCTTTGCTGTTGGTCGAGCTGCATGTGGGTGTGTTTCATGCGTCAGTTCTGCTGTTCTGTCGGTGTTGGGGTTTTGGGGGCGGGGAGAACTTACGCAATAGGCCTCGCTCTGCGCCACTTATTGTTCGTCTCCTCGCCAAACGCCGTGATCTTCTTGCTGTCACCTAGCAGTTCCAGGCACCGCCGGTCCTGCTTGATGCGGTCGACTGCGCGGTTGAAGTAGGCCACCTTGCTGTCGGGCGAGAAGACCTCGGTGTAGAGGAAGTAGCCAACGCCGCCCTACAAAGCCGGCCATGTGTCAGCAAGGGGGTGCTTTTCTTTTCTTTTGCCTTTTTGTCAACGTACCGTTAGCACGAGTCCCACGACGACCATGCCTAGGTTGAATGTCTGCTGGGCGGCACGCGCCGTCTTCTCGGCGGCCGACAGGTTGGTCCATGGTACGTGGCCGTCGTCGTTGAACGGCGTGACGGCCCTCCTCTTTGCGGCTTCTTGGCCGCTGTTCTGTGTTGTAGCATGGCGCCGTTGATATGATGGTGGTGGCGGGAGCAACAGGGAGCGCTTCGAGTGCTGAAGCACCAGGCGCTGCAGAATGGGGCTTGTTCTCGCAGTGGTGGCGGCGCAAAGCCCCGAGGTCGTGACTCGATTCGACATCATGGAGGCTTGGTGCGGTTGCCCATGGCTTGCTCGGCTTCAGCCGGCGTCGTCGTGGGGATTAGCGCGTTCGTTGAGAGAGACGGAACGGCTACCGTGTGTTCGGGTTCGATCTGTCGACGGTGGCCGTTTTCTGATTGATCTCCAAGCCCCCCGTGACAGGTTAGCACTTCGCCCAATGAGAGCTTAGAGCACACACCCCACTTTGTCCTTCAGCGTGAACCCCGAAGTTGCCAGCTGCTGACTGCGGGGTCAACTGTTTGAGTCTCGAAATAAATACCTGCCTTACTTCAAGCCTCAGCTTTTCCCCAGGGCATATAGTTATACATCTTAGCTCCTTGTCGAAGATAATAGGTTTCAGGGCTCGATTTTGAGTCTGTTGTGAGCCTCGGGATCATAACCAGGACCTGGGCGGGCAGCTTGCCCCAAGTCACATTCTGTGTTGGTAATATGCGTTTCTAAGATTGTGTTTTGTGACAGCATATTGCATGTGTAGTGGAATATCTGCTCCGATGACGACGGAAAAGGGGAGAAAAATGCCTAACATTCGTAGCTATATGTTGCGTTATATGTTATATTCATCAACAAAAGAATACCAACAGGGCCATAATAATCTGCCTTAGAGTTGCGTTCGAACAGTGTTCGCGGCTTGACCGTACTAGAGAGCTGTTTAAAAGCCCCCATATAACGGGAATTACACGACGTTATGGTCTCAGCCATGTCTAAGTCGAGGCTCCATTGCTTGGGAGCTGGGATCTTGGAGCCTCACAGCACCTTGTCGGCCCGGCAGGTTATCGTTATCGGCAAGCCAAAGCTGGCTGCTAGAGATGGAAGAAACAAAGGCGGCCTTAACAGCCCCACCGTGGGGCAACAGACAGCTAATCCCGAAGCAGTTTAGCGCATTGGCTTGATGCCACATGGATGGCTTCTGTAATGGGCGGCCAAAATTGTGGATTCTCCCCTGAGTCGAATTCAGGGCGGGCGCAGTCTGAATCATACACGACACGGCGACGCAGCCGACTCCAAACTGTCGCAGACAAAAGTCTTAACCGGCGCCCACGACCAGCACAATCTGCGAAACTGCGAGCCCACGAGCGCTGCGCAAGACTAACGAGCCAAACATCGAGAGGAGAGTGGGCGCGAGATCCTGCACTTCAAAAACACAACCACAATCGCCAAGATGAGCGGTCTCGCGGATAAGCAGGAGTCCATCTTGATCTTTGACAAGTTGAAGACCAAGCCGGCCAATAAGGTAGGTGGCTTGGCTCCTACCGTCTCTGGTCGTTTCTAGTCGCCGAGGTAGCCGCTTGCTAACACTCGCCCGTGTGCCGTGGCTCGCTCCAGATCTGCTTCGACTGCGGCCAGAATAATCCCACCTGGACCTCGGTGCCCCTGGGCATCTACCTGTGCCTGGACTGCTCGGCGCATCACCGCAACCTCGGCGTCCATATTTCTTTTGTTCGGTCTACTAACCTTGACCGTACGTGTGCCTGCTCCTGTTTGCGCGCCGCCTTCTTCGCCGGCTAACCAGCCTCGTCTACACACAGAATGGCAATGGGACCAGTTACGGACCATGAAGGTTGGCGGCAATGAGTCCGCCACTAAGTTCTTCCAACAAAACGGCGGCTCCGGCTACCTGAACAGCAAGGATCCCAAGACCAAGTACGACAATGCCGTTGCTGCGAAGTACAAGGAGGAGCTTAAAAAGAGAGCCACGAGGGATCTCAGAGAGTGCGTGCCGTCTTGCCCATTTCAACCGTCTCTTACGCGCTGACAATCCCCCCCTTCAAGGTTCCCCGACGCGGTCGTAATCAACGACGGAGGCGACTTTGCTGCCGAGACCACCCCGAACCCCGACGAAGACGACTTCTTCTCATCGTGGGACAAGCCGGCCATCAAGAAGCCGACCCCGCCCCTCTCGAGGACCGCCACGCCCGTTCTTGGGGGGCGCACCCCTTCTCCTTTCCTCAACCCTTCGAGTTTCCCCAATACAGCTAATGGGAGTGGTATTGCGCGCGCCGCCTCGCCCCTCTCGCCCCTTGCCAACACTGACAGCGATTCCCAACCTGCCGCCCCGAGTCGCATCACGACCTCGGCAGCGCTCAGGTCCAAGACGACATCTAGCGGCCCGCGCAAAGTCAACGTGCTCGGCGCCAAGAAGACGCAGAAGCTTGGGGCAAAGAAGATTACTGCCGATTTCATCGACTTTGACGAGGCGGAAAAGAAGGCCAAGGAGGAGGCGGAGCGCATCGCGGAGCTTGGCTACGACCCCAATGCCGAAGACGAGGTCGCGGGCGCCAAGTCTTCCAAGGCCGACTCGTCCAGCAGCATCCTGTCTCCTACCCCGGTCAGCCCGCCCCCCCGGGGAGGTTACGGGTCTTCGTCGCACGCTCGGGAGAAGTCGGCGTCGGAGATCGAGCGTCTGGGCATGGGCTTCGGCCGTCTAGGCTTTGGCCAGGTCGGCGGCAACAAGCCGGCTGCCGCCCCTAAGAAGAACGCTGGCGGCTTTGGCTCTGTAGGCCCGATCAAAGCTACCGCTGAGAGTATGTCCTTTTTACTCTTCTTTGTCTTGAACACCCCTTCCCCCATGATAAGAGAAGGAGTTTGGTATAACCCCCTGCATACATGTGTATATATGCTAACAGAACACCGCAACTGCAGCTGATGACGAAAAGTATGCGCGCAACAAGTTTGGTAACCAAAAGGGCATCTCATCAGACGAGTTCTTTGGCAAGGGCAACTTCGACGCCAGCGTGCGCGACGAGGCGCGATCGCGCCTGCAGGGGTTCGAGAGCTCAGCATCCATCTCGTCCAACGCCTACTTTGGCCGCCCCGACGACGACCAGGTCACGGACGACTACGGCGACATCGAGTCGGCCGCAAAGGACTTTGTCCGCAGGTTCGGCATCACGACGGCCTCGGACCTCGAAAAGCTTGGCGAAAACGCTGGCAAGCTGAAAAACGCTATCCAGGCCTATCTTGCAAACTAAAAGCTGAGATGTGCGATTGAGATGAGACAAGATGGGATGAAAACAGCTCCGTGGGTGTTTTGCCGGACTAGTGGTAGTGGTTTCTTGTTTCAGGGCGCGTGGCTATAATATTATAAGCTGTGCTGGCTACGGCTAGCGCGGTCAGAGAGGACTCTCTGTCACGGGAAAGAAAGGGGTTGAGGAGAGCAGAGGTTGTGGGTTGTGGTTGTTTGAGCCTTGGTTTTGTCTAATCGGTCGTATGCCAACCCAACCAGCCAGCCTTGCAGCCCCGACAAAAGATAATGTGGCTTTTTTCTTGTTGGTTTTGCGTATCTTTTATCTTGTTTTGGTAAACAAACCGGTCGGGTTTTGGTAGAATATCAAATTGCTGCTTCTGTTCCCCCTTGCCTGCTAGCTAGCCTGCTTGCTTGTTTAATTGTTTAATGTTTTTCTTTTCAGCTATTTTTCTTCAAGCCTGAAACTTTTCTTTTTTTTGAAGTGACTTAAGATCTTTGCTAATTTCTTGCTCCTCAACTTCCCGGCTTCCCCTTTTGTCACTCTCCCCCCTACTCTCCACTTTATATTTGAGATACTTGGCCGCAACCTTTCCAGCTTGTACATGGCTACCAAATAACGACGCATAACATGAACAAAAGCCTCTCGAGGAATTATATCAAGGCTTCCTTCACGAAACAGCCACGCATTTCCGGCCCCGAGGAATTGAAACAGTCGTTGGGATTGTAATAAGCCCCCTTTAAGTAAATCCCTGTCCATGTTCATCGCTCTCCTATTCGATATCGCTCCTCTAGTTATCACAACTACGGTCTGAGATTTTCACATTTTTGGTGTCACCTGACAAACCAACAACTCAGCCAAGGATAGGTCGTGTAACAATTGAGCCCTCAATATCCGACCCATCCGTGGCATGCGGCGTTCTTGTCGGTGTATCTGGGTCCGGGGGAGGGTGGGGGCGGAATTCTGGCTTCTTGGCTATGAGTTGGTGCTCGCCATCCGCAGATTGGCCGGCATACGAGGCGTGAGAGGTCGGTTTTATCCGCGTATCTATCCGCGCATTGGCCAATATATCTCTCGCTCTCTGACTAGCTGTTGCTGCTTGACGTCTTGGCCGGCTATCTAGTCTCTCTCTCTCTCTCTCTCTGGTTGGGCCGGGGGATAGAGAAAAATTGAAGGAATGGAAACTGTAGAGACAGACCTACCTTACCTAGCTGGGGAGAGAAAGGGGGAACTTGCCGCGGTAGTCTGGCTGTTGTACTGTCAAGTACAGAATCTGAAGTCCGATGTACACTGTCTTGGCTGTCTGGTCAACTGCTGTGTAACAGCCTCGTGGAATTGAGTTCGACGTTTGATGCGCGAGATGGCGTTGTTCCCTTCTCCTTGCGTCCCGCCATCCCTACCACACAGACTTGGGATATTCTAGACCATCGGTTCGGTTGCTTAGTGATAGATAGATCCCGGGTCACTTGAGCCAGCAGAGCATAAACACATCCGAAGCAAGAGATAGGCTTCATTGTAGACGGCATAGGCTTTCAGTCTTATCTTTTGTAGCCTGGCAGTAATAGGATCAGTTTAGATGAGGCGGTTCCATTGCCCGAACTGGCTCGTGCGGTTTTTCAGCTCACTTTGCCAATTTGTTGCCAGTTTATGGGGATGTAGCTGGATAGAAGTTGTGGATGGGCTCTTCAAAGGGCTATGGTCTCGTCTTCGATTAGGCTAGAGGTGGAATAACGGACATGTCAACACAAACCTGGCTGCCTCAAAGAATATTGCTTGGACCAAGAAGATAATGCTCGCCAGTACCAAACGGGCAAAGAATAGAAGATACAAAGTTATGTATGATGGAGAGCATGCATCGAATCCACCTTTGAAGATCCATCGTGATGACAACAACTGATATGTGTTGCTATTGGCTTGTCAAGATGAACGCATTTCTGACCGTCACTAACCGATGGGGCGAATAATGGACAAGGAGAAAAAGGTTCAGACGGTCACACTTCGTCTTCCGTTCTACTCCTCAAACCTGCTTTACTTCGACTCTGCGATAACTCACCTGCCAGCCAAATCTCGAGTCTTCAGATTACTGTCAATAACCACTCACGAGGATTAATAACATTCTCAGGGCAATTAGAGAGCCTCCTGATAACTACCTACCTAGCTTCTATCTGGGGAAATCCCCTTCAGCTATTTATTTGCTCTTGGTTTCTATTTGACGGGCGAAGTTCCAAAGTGTTCTCTTTAGTTAACTCCCACCATCAACTACCGACTGCGACATATGGTGTCCGGGACTTTGACTATGACACAGACTACACGGAGACAACTAACTAGTGACTTGGTAGACTTCGTAAACTTTAGATAAACCGCGACTTTCTGTTGTACACGATTCTATTGTCATCGCAAAGTGTATTCGGGGGCTCATTCCGACCCTTATTCAGCTCAGCACCGGTATTAGAGACTAGATAGCCTCGAAATGAAACCGAACTTATATCGTCCATTAGCTACGAGGTGAGCCGCTTCTCGGGCTGTATTTTCTCGACGCTATGCAAAACGGTTACACTTTCCCAAGTTTCCAATGCCCTTGCCCCTCTCCAACAAGTCGGCTCGTAGCGTTCATGACTTGGTAGCTGAGCAGAGCCTATTTGTCAAGCACAACCATCTCGTCATAACATCATTTTGGTATCATAGGGGCTTGTTGCTTCTCGATATTTGATACCCAGTGGTTATATGCGAGATGTAGTTACCATATTGTAATAATAAACTCTTGAGCTCCATCATGCTATAAGATAATTAATAATCTGAAGCCGTGTCGTCAGATTAGTATATAATCAATAATCTTGAGAACAGCTTTGTTACAGAGTTCTAGTTAGTTAGACCTGTATATCTCTCATGTGGTAGCGGTAACCACACAAGCTAGAAACCAGATTGTATTAACAACATGTAGGCCACAGGAATGCGAAACTGTAGAAGCTGTATTTCCAAGGTTACGAGTTTAGCCCTCTCCTAAAGTGTATTCTCACATGACATATCTTCTCTGTTGTGTACATATTCCTAAGACAGAGGATATCTACCAGGCAGTAAAGAGAATGTGAATAAGGAAGCCTTAGACCAAGCCCACAACACAGGAACTTCAGTTCGTTGCAAACAGAACCAATTGCCCGGATAAATTTGCTTGCTCTAACATTCGATAGCACTTATTGATCTCTATTCCCTCGATTTAACTTCTTCAAGCGGACCAAATAATGAACTCTTAGCCTACTATCTCTATCCTTTGTCACTTGTTTACCTGCGTCTTACCCCCTTTTCTTCCCTTCACCCCCAAGGGAGCCGACGCTAGCCTTTACTTTCCGTCCACAGTCTCTCTGAGCGCGCAACCTAGAACCGAGCAGGGCAACCACTTTCCAAGCCACCTTCGCCGAACGCACCTCGTTTCCAGGATGAGTGCCAACGAACTTGCTGATGCTCACCGACCGGAGGCTCTCGACAGGCATAGTGGCTACACAGACACTTGGACCGAAGCCATGACTTGAGGCGAGTCTTTCTGACGCAGTCGACAGGGATCGAGGCGGCTGGCGGAAAACTCGTGATACTTCTAGACAAGACGCCGACGGTCAGCCAGACAGCCGGGTAGCTATCGATGTTTCATGTTTTGCTCAGTCAGCATATCACCGCGCTGGCACCTTGTAGTTGTCATCATATCCCCGGCGTCGCGGTAGCTCCGGAGTCAACGGCGACGTCGACCTCCCCCGGTTGCCGTCATCATATTGCCGGATCTCATCTAGTCCGCCATCATCATAGCGCCGCCGTTTGCCACTGGCATGGGTCCCAAGTCTTGACTGGCGCCAAAGAGGGCGAGGTTTGCCGGTTATCCGTCTCCGCCGTGGCCTAGAAACCCGCCATGGCATGGCTTCATTGCTATCTCTGCAATGCCATGAGCGCCTGCGCATGTCACGTATGATTATCATTACCTTGTCCTGGGGCACCTAAACCAGGCAAGCCTCTCTTCGCCCTCGTACATACATACGGCGCGGGCTTAACCACCAATTTCCCCCGCCCCCCGGCGCGCGCGAAGAGAGGTTGCCAACAAGGCGCCAGAACAGCAATCTGACGAGAGATTTTCCCACGTTTGTTTCAAAAAATTAAACAACAAGCCTTTGTAAGGCGGCGGGTGGCTGACCCGAGCAATTCACACGCTCTCTCTTTCTCCATCACACACACACACCCCTTGAATGCATACATAAAGAGTAACATTGCCTGCGACTCACTCGTTTGCAAAGCCTTATCGCCATCATCATCATCATCGTCGTCATATCTTGGCATCACATAATGTCTTGGCATGATGATACCCTCCCCTCCCCCAAAACCAACAAGCAAAAAAAAAAGAAAGTAAAAAGCCCCGATCTCTTTTCTTGGCAAAGGGGCCGAATCCAGGGCCCGATGCCGTTCGGCAGCCATGGTCCTGTCAGGAAGACAGCCGGAATCAACCTCTCGTCTGACTGCCAAGACTCCCCCCCCCCCAAACAACAACAACCACAACCTTACCTTTCACCACCCGAAAGACAGAACCCTGACTGAGCGACAGGAAGATAGACGGGCCTAGAGCAATAGAAAAGTGAAAAATGTCCGCAGTTGATCATTGTTCATTAATCGTTAAATCACAGTCCGGGTACGGGGCCTATTGTCCCGGGGAGGGGCTTGATTGTTTTTGGGTTTGGGTTTCCCCTTCTCGTCTGCCAATGGAAATGGACTGGCCATTTTTTTTAATTTTTTTTTATTTCTGGCCGCACTCTTTGTAAGCAGTTCACGGCCTTATTAGCAAGCAAAGCAAGTCCTTTGTTTTCTGGGGTGAGCAACAGGCACGGCCATGGGTAAGTCTCCCCGTCGCGGCGTGTACCTGCCTTCCCTAGTGCTGACGGAAAGTTCTATTCCTATTTCTATGTGCGTATGTAATGTACAGTAAGAGCAGGATTCGGCGGACACGTTGGTCGAGAGCAAATCGAATCGGTTTTGCAGGTTGCCTTGGGGTTTCATGGCTGCTAAGTTAAGCCGCATCTTCTGGATCATGGAAGTTGTTGGCTGACTTGGAACCTCTTCCACACCTCACCTTCCGGAAACGGTAAACAACAGTCAGAAGTAGCCTCCAAGATTAATTGGCAAGTATGGCAAGTAAGGCAAGTCAACCGGGGAGTTTGGTAAGGTAGGTGTGGTTATACAGACTGAACCGAAAGAACTGTCTCTCTGCAATTGGATGTTGCTTCTCTCTCTCTCTCTCTCTCTGTCTGTCTGTGTGTGTGTGTGTGTGTGTGTGTGTGTGTGTGACTTCATAGTTGTAATACTACGGACTTAGCCAATTAACACAGAGACGCGGGGAGAAACCAGTTTACCCTATAGGCACTTGGCTTCCACACTTCTCGGAGAGATCACTGCCTTAGACAGATCCATAGTTCAACTAAAACAGCCTCAATTCAGTATTTATATGTGTGTACATGTGTCAGCGTGCAATAGGTAGTTAGTAGGTGGCGGAGGGTTTGCCTTGCCGGGTTCCGAGAGCCGAGAGAGCGATGCAGAGCGAGCGGCGGCAGCGGGGTCCGACAACGGCTTTTTTTTTCGTGCCTTTTCCGGTTTATGCTTTCGAGGTGTTCATTTCCAGGCTCCCAAAAGCTTTGGCTGATTGGCTGTTGCGTGCTGGCTATCTATAATCTAAGGTGCTTATTTACATTTTTCCAATTTGTGCGATTACGATTGATGATTGGTGGTTCGCTGACGGGTTGTGTCACGACTGTCACTCTGGCGTGTTGTTAGGAAGGTTGCAATGGCTGGCTCAAGTGAGTGTGTGTGTCCGTTCCGTCCACCGCCGTCTTACTTACCTGAGGCAAAGGCAAGGTAACCACAACAACCTGCCTAACCCAAGAGGCAAAGCCAAGGTACTCACTCAGAACCGTAAATCCTTCTGACCTCTCCGTCACACGTTCCACCTAGTCTCGTAAGTAGGCAGCCGTTTCAAAAGAACAAGTCGATGACATGGATTTTTTCTTCATTGACTCTTAGGTAATTAGGCCTCGTCGTTAGCTAGTCGCAAAACTCTGTCGTGACGGCAAAACTTCCTTCCGGGCAACATTTTTTTCACCACGCCGCCCCCTCTTACTTCCGAAACTCTGAAGAAGAAAAGGGGGAGGAAGAGGGGGGGGGGAGGGGGCCAGGAGGCACTTGCTGACGCGTGAAAAAAAATTAAAAAAATTGGGGCAAAGATAGATGAATACACGCATAACACAAGACACAAAGCTCTAGTATAACAAAATTACAATGGTTACATACTGGATGCACCTAAGTGGATGAGCATGTATGGATGTGTGGATCACATCACCGCCGCTCCCTCGCTTCAAACCTTCTCTCGCTCACCGACACACACAAACACCTCACCCCCATATTGCACTCTCTCTATGCTATTGTCCGCGGCCGACGTATCTAGC
This sequence comes from Lasiosphaeria ovina, assembly GCA_033439765.1. Lineage (NCBI taxonomy): Eukaryota > Fungi > Ascomycota > Sordariomycetes > Sordariales > Lasiosphaeriaceae > Lasiosphaeria > Lasiosphaeria ovina. Next base: position 5,616,098 of record JAULSN010000004.1, on the reverse strand, counting down.
TGCTGGCTGTGGGCTTGAGGCATAGACGCAACGGAAAGGCAAGGGCCATGTCGTGCCACCCCATGTATGTGCCTGTGCCTGTGCCTATGCCATGCCATGCCATGCCATGCCATGCCGGCCGGGGCAAGACAAGGCGAGACAGGAACTTGTCAGGCCGAGAAGCAAGACAAACAAGGCCGAAAAGAAGATCAGGCAGTTTTTTTGGGTCAGCAACCCCACAAAACCTAGTTCCAGTCTTTGTCAGAAAGAAAGGGAAAAGAAGGGAGGGAGGTGGACATCAGCATCAGCATAAGCAACTAATTGTGTCAGCAACGTGGCCTTCCTTTTCGGTCCCTCTTTTGTTATTGCATTGCCTGCTTGTCGTCCATCCAGTTGGCCACTTTTTGAGAGAGAGAGAGAGAGTGTGTGTGTGTGTGTGTGTGTGTGCAGCGTGTGAGAGTTAGTTTGTAAGTAAATGTTTGTTCAGGTTCCGGCCATCCCCCCCCATCCCCACCCCACGTCCCGCGCGCCGTGCCGTGAATGACATGACACAAACTCACCATGTCTCTCAGTCTATTTGTCTGCGATGTGTCTCGCTCTCTCAGTCAATGCATGATTTTTCTTCAAAAAAGAACCCGGAAGGAACGGCAACGCCGGGAGATGGCGCCAAGCCACATACTATACTCATTCTCTCCTTCCGCCCCCTCGCTCCCCTCTAATATATTTTCTACGAGAAAGGAGACGAATCACAGTAAGAGAGATCCAGGCCGCTTTAGTTCACACTGTTCGGGTCTGGGGTTTGTATGTAGTGTAATGTAGCTCAAGTACCCCGTAGGTAATGTAATTGAGGCACATACATACCCCGTGAGTGTGTAGCACCGGGGCGGATGTATGTTGTGCTGTCTTGGGGCGTGGAGAAATGGCAATGTGTGCCATGGGGGGGAATAAGAGGGGACGGCAGCTCCCGGGGCGGTGGGGCGGGACCCCGTCTTGTCTTCACCTGACAAAGAGCGGAACCGATATCCGGGCCTTTTCGAAGTCCCACCGCGCCGCCGCGCGCCGAATGCCGATCCGTGCCAAGCCCCCTTGCCTCATTTGGGTCCCGAATACGGATTACATGTATGTTATCAACCGAGCCTGGGAATAAGGAGAGAAAGGGAATCAAAAACTGTCCACTTTGCGGTTGGCGTGCCGAGAAGAGTAAGCACAGAAGCAACGCAGCTTCCGGCGGGAGAAAATAAGAAAAAGAACAGACCATGTTGTGGGATGCAGGAAAGAGGCTAAGGAGAGAAACGAGGGCCGTGACTCGCATGAACTTCACTCGAGTGGCTTGCCTGCCGGTTTCCTTCCCCCCCTTTTCTTCCATCATTCGGTGTCTTAGAGACTCCTGCCCTCCACTTGGGGGTGGCCTAGTGATGAGATACAGAAGGTGGCGTCCTTGTACCCCGCGTAGGCCTTGTTGCATGACACGGCAGGCTTCAAATCCTATGATCGCGACTCGCGCATGCGCAGACCCTCGGAAGGTCGACGAATTGGTATCGGAATAGCTGCATCGTGTCTCGCCCGAGTCGCTCCTCTTTCTTCTCCTCGGCACCGACGGAGGCGCCGAAGGAGGACCATTGACCAAACTTCATGATCGACAAGACATAATCCGTAGAAGGATCCGATTATCCCGCCTCATGAGTTTTTTTGAAAGGAAATTCCGCCCCCGGCCGAGCCAAAGGTCTTGCCGAGCCGCGGCACCGACACGTCCGAAATAGGGCTGAGCGGGAGCCCAGAGAGGAAAAACGCTGTGTAACTTACACCACTTCCGCAGATGAGCGGTCAGACAGGAGAATGGAAGATCTCGGGCCTGTCAAGGGCGGTCTGTCTGTTAGTCTGCCAACCTTAAACGGCCATTTGGGAAACTAAGCGCACACCCTCGCCCCCTTACTTGCTTTCCCCACGCCGCTCCCTTTCTCCAAACTGGGGGTCCAGGCCGAATCCGATCAACGAGAGTGGAGGGGAAAAGAAGAAGCCCAGACGAACGACGAGTCACAGCACTTGCGTCATTTGTCAGGTATTGGTCGCTGATTAACGGCCCGCGGTCCATCTGCCGAAGCAGACAGCGTCGATCATAGCCCCATTGGGAATTGGGTTTCTCGGGGACCATCCCACGAGGTTGTGTCTAGGTTGGAAGCGAGGACGCCCGTTATCCATGACAAAGCAAACCACGTCGCTTGACAAGGACCGTAGTACAGTACTCAGTACCTCCAGTACGAGGGACAGAGAGGGAAGCATTCCGAAAAAAAGAGGTTACAAAATCCGCATGGCTGCGGTCAAGCACAAAAGTCTCCGAGAACAAAAGGACGGCGAAAGAAAGAACGAAGACCTAGAACGAGTACGTAATCGGCGTTCCGATTTCCATCCTTCCAAAATAAGGACTCTGCATCTCATGCGACAGGGACAAACCGCTGAGCGGTCTCTGCGGCAGCAGGGAACGTGTTCCCTGAGGCCTGCATCGCTTCAGTGGTCGCGGCCCCCAAGCAAGCCCGAGGTGCGCAGCCAGCCGTGCTTGCTTTCCATGTTCCAGGAACCGACCAGGGAGGACTGACTGCCATGGACCGGAGGCGCTGCTATGGACCGGAGGCGATGCAACAATGAATCATGGTCAATCGACCAGCTGCGCATCGCTTGGCAATGGACCGACCTAGTGGCGGGTTTGAACTTTGAAGACCTCCATCTCAGCAAGTCTCGACCGGATTGGCTAATAATCGAGGCCGGCTGCTGTGGTGCACTGCAACGCTGACATCCCTTTCGTCGCCGCCATTTGTCTCTCGCTAATAATGGAGAGCTACACGTACCCTAGCTCTAGTGATCCAGTTCACCAGCTATAACCGGGTCGATAACGCAAATCTCTGGTCCAAATAGCTCGCGAAAGCAACCGGGTAGCGCAGCCGATTATGGCCGTTGCAGGCCGTTGGCCCTTTCGGCGAGTTGTGCCAAGTAGTTTCGGACCTCGTGGGCCGCGCATCAGATGTGCCAATGCCAGGACGGGACCCTCCCTCCTGCGGCGCTGGGAGGTTTGCGCAGCTGTTGACGTCGCCCTGAGAGGCGAGGCTGGCTTCAACCGACTGTTGGGGATAGGCGCTTTTCGTTTCATGTCTCCAGCGAGCTATCTTGCTCTCTGGGGGGGAGCACAGAAGAGGCTAGATGCAGAGGCTTAAAACGCAAGAGGACGAAAGAAGCTGACCGAGTTCGGAACTTAACATCTAGAGGGAAAAAATACCGGGTCCAGTGTAGCAAGGGATCGAAATGACGAACAAGCCAATTGGTAACGGATTACCTTAGGCTAGTTTTGTGCCTCTCAGGCTCTAGCATCGTCTTCCAAGACCCTGAGGTGTCGGAATCGCGCAGGCTGTCGCAATTCCCGTCTCTTGGACAAGGCCCAAGTGCGGGAGCGAAAGCAAGCCCGGGCAGCAAGACTTGGCGGGTGGGTGACAGCCCGAAAGTCCCCGGGGGCGGGCGGTGCTCTCTCCAGGGGCTGTCAGCCGAGGGAGGGGAGGGCATGGATGGTTTGACGGGGCTCACGTTTTGTTTCTGAGACGATTTTAGTCCCGAAACCTTATTTAGACATCAGCAACTTACCTGGGCCTTAGGTGGCCCGGGCCTGTCGCTTCATGCTGTGCACACACCAGACACTAGCCTATCTGAGCAGGCCGAGGATCCAGCAATTAATGGGTCTATGCCCGGCTGTTGCCCCGTGGGGTCACTTGTGGGTGAGATCCGAGCTCCCCATTCCTACTGCCCCGGCTCGCAATTCCTGTGGCCGCCCAGGGGGAACATGGAAAGGGCAGGTTTGGCAGAATCCGATTATCTCCATCACGTCGTACAGAAACAAACCAAACCTACAAGCCAGGTTGATGTAGGTAGGTAAGGTGGTCGGCCGTTAGCTGTCTGATCGAACCCGTGTGAAGGTTTCGACCATCTGCGCCTTCTCGTCGCGGTTTCACTCGAGGCGGAGTGACGTTGGCCGCAAACTCATAGAAGGTTGAATTTCTCGTGTGACCGCATCGATCTTGCTTCAACGCGGTGCGGATCGCTGTTGTGCTTCCTGCTGGCGGTTGTTGGACGGGCCAGGGCGCTGCGGGGAGATTCCCAAGCTTCCATCTGTGCGCGTGTTCCACTCTTTCGGGACTCCTCCGTGTCTGGGGTGGGAACGGGTCACTACACTAGTAACGTTAGTCGTTGGTCGTTGGACGAGCCGCGCAAAAATTCAACACTAGCGTACCGGGCGAGATGGGACCAACCCGGCCCATCGGCCCCCACTTATAGCCACCTCTCGCTTTAGCTATCGGGACGGCCAAGAATCAAGAATCCAGGAGTCAGTCCTCACCACCAACTCTAGTTAGCGCCGGCAATCTTCACCAACACTCGGCTGCTTGGCGCTCTAAATGGCTTTTTTTTAACCTGTTGCCAACGTGCCAGCATCCCGGGCTCCCTACACCTGTGCCGTATTTGCCTCCACGCAACGAGTGCCAATCCTCAGCGGCGTGGCGGAATGGCTGTGTGCCGGGACACTTGGCCGTAGCCAGACCCGTGCAGAGAGCTTGGACCGATGGGCAACGCGGCCGCTTGGCATCCGGGGTTTGGGTGAATGAATTGTGATTCGTGCGTGATTCGTACCCGGGACGAAGGAATTAAAGCGGAGCGAAGGAATCAAAGACTCGCGCGAGCGGACCAGCAGGGATGATGCAAACTCCCAAAACGCGACGGGTCTTGATGTTCTGGCCGTTCTCAGCTGCACGGGAGCGCTGTGAGCGGTCTGCTCTTTCGATTCTCTGTCGGAAGCTGGAGTCCGAATGCACGGCTCATGCGAGTCATCATCAATATTGGCCGCGGCTCGTCCCTTCGCTGACAGTTTTCGGCCCATTGTTGGATTTGTATTGCTGTGTGGTGGTCCGGCCCGGCTGATCTTGGCAAGGCAATCGGTGTGGATGGAATATGGATGGGGGTGGCTGGGGCAGAGGAGAGAAAGAAAAAACATTATTATCCACATGTAGAAGAGGTGAGGAGATTCGCCAAAGATTGTCTTCCAATTAAGGTAGGTATGGGGTCTGTTGGCTCAGATACGGCGCGGTATGCACGCCAACGGCAGCGCAGGAAACCCTGTCCGGCAATTTTTGCCGGGGGGCAAGGGAAGTGATTCTGTTCTTTTCGTCGTTCGGTGTTAATATTTCTCAAAGGATGGAAGCCAAGAGCCAAAAGAAAGAAAAAACGAAGAAGAGAAGAATGTGGGACTATCAAGTTTCGCTGCATCGACTGGTCGGTTCTTGGTTATTGCAAAGCCGGCTGCTGCAGCTGCCGTCCAGGTGGGTGTGCGCACGTAATTTGTGTGCTGCAGCTTACCCCCCTCTCGGAAAGGCTTGCATGTCCCTACCCCTGTCCCCAAACGAAGGCCTCTCCCCCCGCCTGCTTTCCACAGTGCTGTAGAAGATGCTCTCTTCCAGTGGACTCTTTGCGTTTTAGGCCATCAGTCATGTCGCTAGTCTTCTTGCCATCGCCGGGCTTAAGCGTAGGAAGAACACTCGTACTGAACTCTAGACGACTAAGAAACCTCGGGTGGTAGTAAGCAAGACGCTCGGGTAAGGTATGGCACTTTCTCACTGTACGAATACCTAGAATGCTTGTCTTGTATTTCAACGGACGGCTGTGGTTTTAATTTCATTTATTAGAGTTCTGCACCGTGCACCATGATCTGCCCGCCCATCCTCTTGTACAACGGCAACTTGCAACGGCAGTTTTGGGGCAACCGCAGCCGCAGCCACGACCGCGACCGCAAGTGCGACCGCGACCGCAAGTTGAGCGCAAGTTCCTAATCAGCCTTGCCGTGTTAGTCAATGCGGGTGCCGTGTGGGTGGGTGTTAGTGATGCGAAGTGTGCTCGCGCGTGTGTGTGGCAGGGCAACAAGTCAGAGTAGCGCAGATAGAGGGAGAGAGAGATGTGTCGAGGCCAATCTGCGTGCGTGCATCCATGGTGGTCAAGAATACGCTGGTGCATAGATAGACGTTGTTTGTGTTTGTGTCACGCGAGGTCGGACTTGATCGTTACACTAACCTACTCGGTATGTGTACCTGCGGTAGCCTGAGGGGTCCCGCGCAGCTAAAATTGCGCTGTTGCACTACATAAGGTACATGTACCTAAGGGGTGCTTTATTCTGGGCCTTGCCCCCTACCTCCCTCGAAAGATCGTCCATTGCGGCGCAATTGCTGCCTCTTCGCCTTGGAGCGGCAGACAGATTCACAGACGTCCAGGGATTCCCGCATCCTACTCGTATGGTCGCCCTACGGGTCCTTCCGCCCCGAGTTTGGTCAGCAAACTTCTGCAACACGTAAAGAGCTCGACTCCCGGTCTCCTTCACTCCAGGGGACAACCCCGCCTTCTTCAGATGCCTCCCGTCAGTTGGTTCTAGCTTCTGAGTTCTGACCCACTCGCCCGCCAGCCCACCCCCCTTCCGTTACTTTATCTTCTTCGCTATTTTTCCATTGGCTTCCGACCGTGCAAAGGTCCGAGGAGTCGGGCGTGAGAGGAACGAATGTGCAAGTCTACCTTACCTACCTAGTTAGCTACCGTGGGTAGTAGCCATAATTTTGGCGGGCCCGAGGAGAATAAGGCAGAAAGCCGAGGTTCGACTACAAGGGGAAGATGGGACGAGACGGTGCAACGTGCAGCGGGGAAAGACACAGCCCGCGGAAAACTGGAAGCGCTTCTTTTCCTTCTTTTGCTCTCTTTCGTCTGGACTGTACTACCTTGGCTCCGAGGTTAGGTGGAGGTTAGGCGGCTCGACTTTAGTGCCAAGGCGCCTTGACCTATCAACGCACCTCGAGCGAATCCTCCGTCGCCGGCCAACACGTCTGTGTCACATCGGTCCAAGCCTGATTTGGGGTTGCTGCCGCGACTCTCATAACTGCTGCGCCTCTCTCATTGACGTACGTTGCCAAAAAAAATTGTTTGATACAGACATGACTGTGATGAGTGATAATGAACATGCTCATAACGATGGTTTGGAGAAGAAGAAAAAGGCAACGAAGAGGGGAAAATTGACTACATGAGAAAAGAAAGACAACACACACACTACCCGGACACGAGGACACTGGGTCAAAGTCCCAACGACCTGAAGTCTCCTGGGTAGGAAGAAAAAGTCCCAGCCGCCACTTTGACCTGGGGTGGGGTGTGTGTCTGCATCGCGGCAAAAGTGTCTCCCAACTACCAACTTCACCTTGTTCGAGGTCCCACCTGCGACTTCCGAGTTCCAACTTGTCCATTTTCCATCCTCCCGCCCCCACACTGCCCTGTTCCATAATCCTCCTCCCCAGCCAAAGGCAGAAGAGAGAAGAGCAAGGTATAGGGAAAGAGAGAGTGGAAGAAACCCCCTGCCCAAAAGAAAACAAAAAAGAAAGAAAACAAACGCGATGGTGGGGAGAAAATTGATGCACCTGGGTATCCTTGCAAATGCCATATTTCGTTGACCCCTTTGTCCCTGGTCCCATGTCCATGTCCCTTTGAATCCTTTTTAAATTCCTAAAAGGAAGGAAATGGAAATAAAAGTAAGAAAGTAAAAAGAACAAGAAGGTAGAAAGATTTGCCTGCAAAACCCGTGATGCTTTTGTTGCTTGCTTGCTTGCTTGCTCGCGACTGCACCGCCGACCCGACCCCTGCCTGGTCCATCCCAAACTGTCGTTGGTTCAGAGTGCTGGGTACGTCAGCCGTGACAGGCATGTTCCGAAAAGCGTCATTAGTATTGTGTCCCGTGTTCCATGCCCCAATTCCCATATTCCCATCTTCCCATGTTCCATATCCCATGTCCCGTCTCTTGCGCCAATTCCCTGACGCCCAAGGCCCAGACCGGGTTTCTAGGCGATGTTCGTAAAATTCGAAGTTGGAGAATCGAAAAGCGAAAGAAGAAAAAAGAAACCCATTCTCAAAATGAAACAGTTGTAAACCCGTAAATGCATACACTCCGAGGCCCTTGCCTGCCATCCCGCTTTTTTGTCTGTTTCTGTGCTTGCATGTGTGTGTGCTATCTTTTCTCCCTTCCCTCTTTCTCTCGTCATGATTTCGTAATACGTTCGTTTGTATGCAAGCTCTCTACCGTCGAACGCGGATCGGATTGCCGTAGGGAGGGGCGTTTTGGAATATTGTGCATGTAGTAGTGCGGTAAGGCCATGTCGTTTTCTCGATCCGCCGCGCTAGGTCATGTTCATGGTCGAAGAGGGCTGAGCGGTTGTCGGGTAGTATCCACTAGAGCCCGGCTTGCCCTCGAACCTCCCGCAGCGCTGCGAGGAGTAGAACGAATTAGGGTAGAACAGGCTTGGCAGGGTGCCCTCCATTTCGGGCTTGACTTTTATCGGGTCGTAAACCCCAGCCATGGCCGAGTTCGTGTTGCTTTCGTGCTCGCTACGGCCGTGCGCAAACATTTCAACCTGGTGATGCCTCGGATCTTGGTCCCCCTCGAACAGGGCAGAGGGGAAGTATTGGTATCCCTTCGTCTCCGTGATCGCTTTGGCTTCTTCGGGCGAGATCATTGGCTCCATGGTGAGTTCTTGGTGGTGTCGTGTGTTCCCGTAGCCGTGCCTGGGGTCGTACCCAGATCCATAGCTGTTCTGCATCATCGACGAACCCGAGGAATATTCCCCTGGTCCCATCAGGCCCGAAGAGTAGCCGCCGCCGCCAATGCTGCCACCGCCAGAGCCTCCTGGCCCACTGCTTGTGCTTCCTCTCCTCTCTGACTGATAATGACCTGGAGACCGGCCGCGTACAATCATCTTGGCCGACTTTCTGTAGGCAATTTTGACAAACGGGTCTGAACCCCCTTGACCCCCTAGGTCGCCCCAAAGCTCGACAATGAGATGGTAGTATTGTTGCGCGGCTCTGCGCTTCCCGTTGTTCGCCGTCGCCTGCTTGAATTGGATGCGCTCAAACGTGTGCTCGGTCGGTAGAGAGCTCGAGGGCTGCCCGTAGCCCTCGTAGCCTCTTGGCGATGTGATCCCTTCGTTTGGACCTCCGTACATACCGAGGGGGTGGTGGCTCGCCTGCGCGGGTTTTGGTGCTAGCCGCACCTTCTCTGGCTTCGCGACTGGTCCTTTGTCTCGTTTTGGCGTGTGCTGGACCAAGTCGATGGAATGTGTGTCGTTCTCGGCCACAACGGCAGAGATACACATGGCAAAGCCGTATACCTGGCAGACCTGCTGCGTCCCCGGCTGCGTGAACTGCATGGGCATAGGCCCATTGGACGAGGGCGAGATCGAATACGAGCAGGTGCATGAAAAGTAGTTGCGCCTGTAACACGTCCACTCATTCTCGGCCAGGAAGAACCCCTTGTCGATGATACCGTTGATGTCCAGCTTCACAGGAGTTGCCGGAGAATCGGGAAAGGACAGCTGGCCGAGGACGGTCGTGCTACCGAGGGGTGGGACGTTCTGCTGGCTCTTGGCCCCGTAACTCGCGTCCATCTTGAGGGAACCGTAGGCTACAGGACTAGGCGTTGGTGACAGTGGATGGCGTCGTATGCCTGGGAAGGAAGGGGAGCGCGGGATGTGCTGGTCCGGCTGCCTTCTGTAGGCGGGCGTAGCCGAAGAGTAGATATCTCGCGTGCTGAGCTGGGTCCCTGGATGTGGCAATGCGGTGGAGCGGGATGCATGTGCCATGCCCGGGCCAGGAGTGCTACTGCCACACATGTAAGTCCCATGAGCTCTGAGAAAGATCAGATGTGCCATGAGGGGAGAAAGAGAGTTGCACAAGGACGGGCACTACGTACTTGGAGCCCAGTCGAGGCCTGACGTCGAGTCCGGAAAATACAGTGGGAGCAGCAGGGTAGAAGTGTCCGCCTTCGGGCGAGTAGGCGGTGACAGGCGGGGGGATCGGTGGAATCAGGCTTAAGTATGAGGGTGGCTGAGCTGGAGTCTCTATCGTTGACAAGGAGCTGGCAGAGTCTTGGGTATAGCTAAGGTCCGGGTAGTTAGCAGGCGCTGCCGGCCAGATGCTGCCACGCACAGAGCGCTAGCTTTTATCAGAGTCCAACATCCGCGGCGGTGTACTTTCGTGGATGTGTTTCCCCTTGCAAAACACCAACAGCACGCAGGTATGACGAGCTTTGTCGTACTGCCAACGCTGGGCGTAGCACAGGGCCAACGGATACAGAATCGGGAGCCCGAGTACAGCACCTGCGGCAACGGGCTAGCGAACCCATGTAGCACGTCCAGCACCGAGGCAAGCACCCATGTCTCTCCGCACCACGATGAGGGGAGAATGAATGAATGGGACGACAGCGGCTGCGCCTGCACTAGACTCGGTTGTTTCCGGGAAGGATGGCGGCTCGCCCAAGAGGCAGATGGGAGGGTGGGAGCAGGAGGGGAAGCAAGTGGGAGGAGAAGCAGGCAGGAGGAGGAGAAGTAAGTAATAAGATCCGGAGGAGAGGCGGTAGGGGCCGGCAGGAGCAGGGCTACTACTGGGAGGGAAGAGGAACTGGGGATCTGAACGTGTGGCCCGGAGCTCTTGAACGCTTGTTTCCTTATGACCCGGTGGCCTAGAGAGAGAGAGAAGGGTGGGGGGGGGGGTGATGGAGGGAAAGTAGTTGAAGTGCGGGCTGGCCTTAAAAAGGGCATAACAACAGTGTAAGTGCGGATAGAAGACAGCGATTTGAGCAGTCGGAGCAGCTGTGGTCCAGGCAGAAGACCAGCGCACTGAGAAAGCCAATGAAAAAAAGAAAAAAAAAAATAGACCGTATAGTACATACCGCATGTCACTAGGAGCTGGTATGTCGAGGTAGTCCAGCACAGAACAAGAGGGCGGCGAGGGCTCGAAATCCTGCTAAGCGTAGTTGTCAGAGCACCGTTGCCATTTTACTTGGACTGTCAATGTGCAATCAACAATGGGCAGGCAAATATCGCTCGGAAAGCAGCGCTTTGTCGGTCGCAGGCAAAAATAAAAGAGTTCAAGCAAGACGAGGGTCGCGATTCTCGCGGCAGCACGATCTCAACATGTCTACCAGGCTGCGTGTGGCATATCTGATGGGCGGTTGACCAGTGAGGAGGGGAAAAATAACGGGGGGTGTGAATCAAAACCTGTGGCGCATTAAGGTCCTGTTAGCAGAATGCACGCCGACCTCCACAGTGCCGGAGAGCGGACGAGTCAAAGTAACCAAAGCAGCAGCGGGATAAGAACGGGCTGGGCTGGAATAGCGGTGGGGAGGAGGAGGAGGAACAAGTAAAGGCAAGGTAAGTAAGGCCAGGCAGGCAGGCAAGTCAGAGTAGCCAAGCAGGAGGTGGTAGGTACTAGGCAGGTAGGGTGCCGGGAGGGAAACCGGGGACTGCGTCGTGACGACGGACGGAATGTTTGCTTTGCGCATTCGCCGGCCTCCACTGCTTCTGACGAGCTGCCGCTAGGAGGGGAGGATACAGTGCTCCGACAGAGGGCTGCGGCAAGTAAGGTAAGGTAGGTATGGATGCATGTACAATACAATACATCCAGTACAATGAGGTACCATTCAGCATGCAGAGGTACATGCCCGGCCAGTGCTGGGTGATGGGGGGTGCTGCTTGGGTGCGACTTCAGTTGGCCGTTTCGAGCGCGGCCAGCCCACTCGGAACCGAGTGCGCCAAGTTCCCAACACGGATGGGGTTGAAGGGCCAGAAGTGCGCGCCGCCCCTCAGCAGCCTAGATGGCAGAAGCTAAGCTCTCGCGTGGGACAAGATGCACACGGCGAGAGTTGGGGTCCAGTCCAGTCCAGTCCAGTCCTGTCCTGTCCTGTCCTGTCCTGTCCTGTCCTGTATCATGTACAGACTGTACAGTAGGTAAGGTACTCTTGACCGCGACCCCTTTCCCATGCGGCCCCGACCTAAGTGCCCAGAGAGGGTACCTTGCGCAAATCAATAACATGGGGAGGAAGTGCGCCTGCAATGCAATAGCGGCCGACGAGGTCAAGGCAGTTGAGGTACTGCTGCGACGAGGGAAGACGGGGAGAGTCGAGTTGGGGGTTGGGCGCGGGCATCAAGCAGCAAGCATCAAAACCTAGGGCAAACCCGTACTTTCGGTCGCATCATTACGAGACAGACAACAAAGTCAAGCCAGGTCGGCCGCCGCCATGAATGTATGTATGTCTTCGACCCGCTCATCAGCCGATCGGGAAAACAAGGGCAGGTACGGTACGGTACGGAGGATGGGGGACGGGGGGGTACCGGGTACCGGGTGGTGCGGAGTGCTGCTCCATGGCTTGAAGGGGGACTGATGGACGCGTGAAAATCGCCAGCCTGGTCGATTTGAGGCCGGCGAAAAAAAAAAGAAAAAGAACGACAACAAAACGGCAATTCTGTGCAGAAACTTGTGATTGTGGCTTTTTTTGAGGCTGTCACTGACCTTTGGACCTATCGCCTTCTGTCTGCCCAGCCTGCTGCACGATTGCAGTTGCCCCACCGTATCCGCTCGTTACCACTCATACGCATGTGTGTATTTATTATTGATTGCAGTTAAATTGATGTCATCATCGTGGGCCGGCACAGCTGAGGTGTCGAGTTGAAGCTTCGGGGTTCTCGCCGCCCCGGTTCGACCCGCAGGACCGTCCGAGTACGTAACGTCCTCAAACGGGCGGCCGCAACGCGAAAGGATGGCAACTCGTCAAGTGTCGAAACAATCATGCAGAGCAAAAACAAACAAAAGCAGGCGAGGAAGATGCAGGCGCAAAGACAAGAGGACAAAGGGATACCTTGGGAAGTTGTTGATTCATACGAGGTTCCTCTGCTCCGCCGGCGAGCGAGGCGTCGCGATGGACAAGGAAGTTGAGGAGACCGTGCGGCGTCTGCAGGTGATGCTCCCCCTCGGAGGGGAAGGGGCCCATGGTTAGCGGTGGTCTGGGTGCGTCCGTCGAGATCTGCCCGCCTCTGTCTGCCGTCCCGGCCCAGGCACTGAGAGCTGTAAGGCGGGCCAGCGGCAACGCTCACGCCCGCCGTGAGCTCCCAAACAAGGCGCTGGGGAAGGACGGGATTGGTGGGTATGCGTATGCACTGTATGCGTGAGGGGCCCTCACCCTGTCCTGGGTATCTATGGTCCTCCCGTCCATCTTTGCGGCGAGGGCGTTTCAGGGATTGGCTGACTGACCTTTAGATGAACCCCTGTCATGCCAAGCTCTCAATTTACACCCCCTTGCGCATCGACGGGCAGGCAGGCAGGGTCTGTTTTAACCTGGCCAACTCGGATGGTTTTGTCAGCTCGTTCGTTCGGAGCAACTTCTGACCAAAAATGCCCAACGAAGCGTCTGCCAGGCTTTTGCAACACACTGGCAAACCAGCCATTGCTCAGAGTCTCCTTGGAGTCTCCTTGGGTGAAAGTCGCGAACGAGGGTACGGAGAGGAACACAGCCCGGGTTGGATTGCAGCGCTAGAGCCGGACAGTGCGTGGGGATCGCCATCGGGAATCGAAGCCAAGTCGAGGACCGATGCAGAGAGAGGATTGGCAGGAGGGGATAACCAGAGGCCCATGCATGCCGGCCATTTCTCTCCCCGTTGCCCTCCACAACATGTCGATTGTTCCGATGTGCATCTCTGCTGGCTCTCGTAGCCCCTACTGAGAGAGGGGGAGGGGGGGAGGAGATGGGCATTAGGCGGTTGGGGTATCCCTTTCGTGATGCCGAGTGCGCTAACATGCAAGGCAAGAAGAAAGTGTGTGTCGACTCGGGATCAGTATTCGCTTTACATGATCACAGGTTGCTTTGCTTGCCCGACGACATCCTCTTTGCAGGGAGAAAGGGGAGTCGCCGCTGCAGTCGGGTCCCGTAATACCGGGTCCGCAACGTCTACTGGGAGGGAGGCGTCCGTAGTTGTCCCCAGTCGCCGTCCATTCAAAAGGCAGGACGGAAAGTACGTAGTGTATGTGTAGGCAAGTTCAGAGGAGCCAGACTGAGGGAAAATAATGGCTTACCTTGTTCGGTATTTTTCCTTGATCACGTTGACGGCTCGGGTTGTGCTGGAGGCTTTATCGGCAGTGCCAGTCGTGTAGGGGGCGACGGTGAACGGCTTCGGATAGACTCTTTCAGGGCCAGGCGATATTATTTGCTCCCGTCTGCTTATTATGCCTCTTCCAGAATGTGTCGGATGCTGTGACAGCGAATGTCTTCTTTCCGTTTATGGTGTGCCTTCTCCGAATGTGTCGACACAAACACGCCGTGCAAGCTGACCGGGTGCAGGATCTTAGATGGGAAGCCGTCTATATACCGTCTTTGAAACCCTGGCGTAGCGGCTTGAGCAGGATCGCACAAAGGTGAGAAAAGGGGGCCGAGATTGGGGGGTTTGTCGCAGGCCTGGTAGACGGTACAGGTACAGTAGGGTAGGTAGCACAGATCAGGAGAGGTATCCCCAGCTAGGCGTTTGGCACGCGGTGGGATGAAGTGATGAAGAAGACCAGAATGCTTTGGGGTGGGGGATGAGATGAGATGAGATGGAGAGGGTCTCGTATGCCTTCTTAAGTTCGCGTTCGGGCAGGATGGGTTGCGCAGACTTTGAGACAACAGCATGAACACATGGTGTGGAGAAGACATCGAGCCTCCCCGGCCTTTTTTTTTTTTTTTTTTTTTTTTTTTTTTTAATTTCCAGAAGGAACTTGATATCCTCCCTCAGATACGCTGACGAGGCAGAGCCAGATTGCGTTGCTGTTGACCTCATCTTTGCATAGCTACTAGTGGTAGACAGAGGACCCTCGCCGGTAGCCCATCTGTGTTTGTGAGTGAGGGAAGCCCGCTACTCGGATTTGGGTGAAAGGACCACACCGGGCAAGCAAGGCAAGGAGCCGTTCGAGTTGCGGAACAACCTTTCCGCCTGTCTTGGCTGTCAAAACCGCAGCCAAACAAACAGTTCAGGCGACCGTCACGCTCCCCATTTGGCTACCGGTACCCAGGGCTGCGGCGCTGGTGCAGAGCATAGTGGTCATCCTCTCCGCCTGAACAAGGCAGAGCTAGTGGCACTGTAGAGTTGCCGGGGATTTACCCTCCAAGCTGTTTCTTGTGGCCAGTCCGAATGGGGGCCGTTTGGTCACTGGAGGGAGGTAATCTGGGAGCTGACCTCGAGATGTCGAGTGATATGATATGGCGCAAGAGGAGGTCACTACCCAGCTGGCTCCTGCGGATATCTCGTCTTCCATGCATACTTAGATGCATGTACCCTACTAGCAAGGTCTTCTATGATGCGCCACAAACTCCCGTTTTGATTGAAGAGGTTATGCCCGACTTAACAACAACGGGTAGCCGCAGGCCAATGCCAGGCAGGCTCCGGGGCGACTGAGAGCCGGCCTCCACCACTGGTCCAATATTTGGCTTCTACTTGGGCCCAAACACAGCCGCAAAGTCGACGCGGGGACTCTAACTGTGCCCTTATTTTGCCGATGGCGCGCATGGCTTGCAAATATCGGGACCGGGTGATGAATAACAAAAAGCTTTGGCCGGGTTTTGATCAAAGGGAGCCCGCCAGCAGACTTGGTCGGGCAGAGATGGCCGATTCCGCTCCGTGCGGACAGCCGCCTGCCAACGTGGAGCTGAAAATTTAGTCGAAAAGATGCAGCGTGCCTTCAGCTTTCGGCCCTATAGGCTTGACATGCCCGGCAACGGCCGAAGAGATTCCATGCAGCGGGACCAGAAACATCCATACAGATTTTGTCTTACTCGAGGCGGCAGGTCTCATCATCCGACAGGCGAGGAGAAGCCGGACGAGCTAATTCTCTCTTCTTCAAACATGGTGCCAGGTCGGGCTTCTGGAACCTCGTCGGCCTTGCCCCCCTGTCGAGAGCCTCAAAGTCGTCAGGGCTGTCCGCAAGGCCGACGCTGGGGCGAATTGATGGATACGTCCGTTACCGGGATCACAGTACACCCTTTTGAATAATGCAAGAATGCAACCTTCCTAAAACCTAGGGAAGACTTGCATTTTCCTTCAGAAGACGAGAAAGGAGTTGCTCCTACCGGTCTGAAGCCGGAGTAAGAGTCGACGACGAACTGCTTCTCTCACCTGGCGGGTTGGTTTGTTTTCCCAGGAATTTCCCAAAAGGCATCCCAGAAGGTATATATTACGGATCCAATGGTGTTGCTCGCCTCCCCGGCCATACGACCATGTTGGGGGTTCTGGTTCGGTGATAGTCATTGCCCCCCATCAAAGTAAGAAGATAGACGCCCTGAAGAGTGGCCAAGGCCAGGACTCTCTCTGCCCCGGGCTCTGCAAACGTAGAAGGGGTCCCGGCATGTCCCTCGTGTCGGTCTGACGCACTGTTCAACATGAGCTCATACCGCTGGGATCGTCGGCCGGTGGACTGAGCGGACGATTCGCAGGAAGTTCGTTTGTGCAGGCTCCCGTCTCATTCGAATGGATGCATCTGCCCTCCCACCAATCGAACGCTAGCACCAGGCAAGGCTAAGAATGCCCCTTTTGCGGGAGTGGGAGCAGCTCGTCCCATTGTTTCAGATCGACTGTTCTTTCGGCCGTTTCCCTTAGAGCTAGAGCCCTTGAGGCGGGCCCCCTTCCCCTCCCTCCTCTGATGATTGGCTGGCATGAATAGTATAACAGAGCCGAAGATACCTGGCGGCCTGGAATCGACACTCGCAGATACCACTCTGCACCAAAGGCAGTTTCCCGAAAATAGAGTGGCTTGGTCGTCTATCTTGTTACGAGATGATTGCTGAGGCGCAAGGACGACGCCTGGCCTAGCCAAGTCCGCTGAGCGGGAGATGAGCCTTTGTTATTCTGGCAGAGTATTGCATAGCAACGTCGCTGCTTCGTTTCCGGCCCGTCCTTGCCTGTCCAACATGGTAACAGATAAAAGGTCGGGTAAGACCAAAAAGCAGGCGTGTAGATCAGTCAGAGCATTTTGGAGAGGAAAAAGTCCCGCCGGCCGGCTGAGCAGGCTGGGTGATCTCGGATCGGGCCGTCCGCTGCTGGCATATTTGGTCATCCATTACGGAACAAGCAGGTCACGTCGCTGGCGGAAGACTGAGAGCCCAGGACATGCGTCTTAGACGATCCGTCTAGACTCTGCCGGTCTTGGTATCACGCCGTGCCATGCTGGCAGTCTGCTGGCGCAAGCCCTCATCCGCAGCCGGTGATGCTGGTACTTGCAAGCGCGTGGGACACAACAGAACAGAGGCGTTGTCGGGGCTTAACTTTTGCTGCGCACCCCATACTTTCCCACCCCCTCCCCTCTTTGCGCCGGGATTTGAGATCTTGTGCCAGGTGACACATCATCTACCCCCCAGCTTTCACAGAGCCAAGGGGTCCTCTGGGCGATGAGGAGGGGCGAGCCATGAGGCATGATGGGGTTGAGAGGGCGTTGTCTTACCCTTCAGTGCTATGTCAGGACCTGCCAAGTGCATGAACGCATCCACAGTGGGCAGCTCTACGCAGTGCCCAGCGTCCGGAGTCACCTTGCGATCCGGTTACCGATCGAAAGAAGCACAGAAGCGGCCAGCCACGCGAGTCAGCCATGCCAACCATTTCTGGCAGGTGGCGCATTTCTTGATTGAATGACTAAAGTCAATGTCAGTCGCCATCCAAGGGGGTGTGTGGTGTAGGTCGGAGAGCCCTCCACGGGCTGTCGTCGCTAGTTGTCGCTTAGCTTCCATACGGATTAGGTATGTACCTGGCTGTTGCCCTCTACGTCGTAGACCCGAGTCACCGCACCGGACGCGGCCTTCGGCAGTCTTGGGGGGCCAGCCGGGGTTCGGGACGGATTCGTGCCTTTTTTGGAGCTGAGATGCGGGCCGTGTGGCATGGAATTTGTCCAAGGAGCCAGGGGTACTTGGAAACGAAATGCTACCACCTGGTGCAGGCCGGCTGCTCTTTTCCTCAGACAGACCGGCGCGTGCTAAGAGGCGGGAGTGGGAACGATGCCCGGATAGGTACCATGGGGAAGACGACGCAGATCGCCCAATCCAGGTCGGCCCTCGCTAGCTTGGCTGGGGAACCTTGGCGGGCAAGGGATCCATTGCCCGCGCCAAGGGCACACTCTCTTTCCAATGCGGCAACTGCGACTTGGCGGGCAACTAATAACCTAGGTGGGCGACGTAACAGCTTGACCACCCATCATTCAGCGAATGCCTGCTACCAAAAAGAAAGGGGGAGAAGAAAATCCCGGGGCAGCCCTGACCTCGTCGACATGGAAGAAGACGGCAAGCAGGAACAGACCCAACAATACAGAATCCAACCGCCTGACCTAGGTGATCCTCAAAAGCCCACCCGACATACTCCGAACTGTACAGTACTAGTACCTCCTTTCCTAACGTCTGAACTCACAGCCCCCGCTTGTACCTACCTCCCTTATTATTCTATCTCAGTATTTCCTTCCTTGTTCAGGGAGCAGGGCCAGGTTAGGTTGTTGCCTGGGTCAGATTAATTCACTTTGGTCAGGTCAGGTTGGCACTGTACGGAAGGTGCGAGTGGAGGGCCTTGCCCAAGATCAAGCTCGCAGAGTAAGTTGCGACCCTAGAACCCAAAGTGACAGGGCCTTTGACAACTTTAAACCGGCCAAGCTGTAGAATGGATGGTAGGCGTGCCGGGCAGGCATGGTTCGACAGCTCAGGCAACCTACGGAAGGTGGCTGCTGCAGGCAAGCCAGGTTTGCCACTCGCATCGTGTGACTGTGGAACGGCGCGCCACACTCTTTCCCGATCGTCCACACAGTCGCACAAAGACGTTCACTTTGGCAGGATCGCAAGCTCCCACTTGGCCAGGACAGCGCGGTTGCGGGCGTCAATAGATTCAACTCCCATTTCTACTACTCGGTAGTAACTCATCCACGGACAGCCTCCACCTATCTCTCTTCCGTCCTGCCTACCTACCTACCTTACCTTCCCCAAGGCTCGAGGCTGGACTTGGACTCCGGAACCGGATCGTGTGGAAGATCATACACAACGGAGGTGCTGGCATGGTAGCAGCCCTGCTCGATGCAGTGGGATCATGGGAGTCGAGATAGGTCCAATCAGCACCTATCACGGAGCGCGCCTAGCAACCAAGCAGCCCAAGTCTGGCTTCAAAATGACTCTTTCAATGATTGCCCGCGGCGATGAAGCTCACCGGTCCCATGCTGGCAAAGCCGCGGCTATTGATTGGAAGACGGTTGGTGGGATGCGGCAGCACAATAAGCCAGAGGGTGTGAAGAGGCGACTGGGATGCGATGCACAGCACCGCTAAGTCCACTGAGTTCCTCATTGTCGACAATGATTTGGCTGAGCGGTCGCCTTGGCAAGTTAAGCCTTGTCGATGTCTTCTTCTTCCTCCCACACACCCGCCTCCGCGTTTTGTAATGCTGCCGTCATCGGCGGCGACGGGAAAGAAACAGATCAGGCCAGCAATCCACATCTCGATAATGCCTCAGGAAGAAAATGCGAGAGTGGCCCATAGACTTTTTGTCGAGGTCTTGAGAATCGCGTAGACGGAGAACAAACAACAAAAATCGCAGCCGGGAAATTTTTTCTACGAGCATCAAGATGTGGGCTGGCTTGGTCCGAAAATCCTCTCGTTACCCGCCCGCCAGCCTTCAGACCCGAGGGCCTCCATTCTCATCCGGCATCCGATCGGCTGCGGATTCAAGTCTTCGGGTGTGTCTTCGCTGCCCGATGCGCCCTTTCTATGCTAGTGGATTTCTTCTCGCCTTTGTTGACCCGAACTTGAACACGGGATATCCCCGTTACTTGCGTCCTCGCTCGCTCTGGGTTGGCCGATGGTGTGGCGGCTCCTCCACCACGGCGAGAGAAGCCTTCGGGCGGCGAGCCAAGAGTCTCGTAGCAGCGAGTTATAGCACCGGGCGGTAGGGAACAGCCTGGTTGGCAAGAAAGTACGTACCAGGTTGGTAAGAAATGAGACAGCATAGTACGGGCAGATACCTGGATGACAGAGGAGGTACCGATTGTCCCCTTGCGTGCCATTCTTCGTTGCGGGCGTGGAGCAGATTTGTGGGCTGCAGGGCAGTAGGTATGTACATGTACTCTATGTACCAGGCCGCCCCCTGAAAAGGCAAAGGCAGATGTTAACTTGAGCACTGCCGTCCCCGGCGAAGCCTGATCTCTTTCATCCTCCTTTCGGGGAAGACTGCATAGCTTTGATTCACTGATCGCCTTTCCCGCCGAGACCTGACGACGTGCTCCGAACATCATTCCTAACTCGGTCAGCCCAGCATAGGTGGGCACACGGTTGATACTACGTGCACCAGAGCCGGGTGTTGCAATCACTCGAGCTCGCTGGGTATCCGACATCCGCCTCTAATCGTCAGCTTGTCTTGCCCTTGCCGCCCCGAGCGCGAGGTGCGAGCACGAAAATAGTCAGTTCTATGATGACTGGCTATTCGTCTGGAGCATTACACCGTCGCGCCTTGACATAGTAGCTATCTGCCATGTCGTACCGAGAACTTGCAGCTTCGATTTCTCAGTGACGCGGCTTGTTTCCCTGCCCTCATTTGTACAGGGGGGATTTTGGATCATCGCACTGTACATGTACTTGTTACTCCTGCCTCGAGTGCTTCTCCCTGCGCAGTTGAGATATTATCCAAGCGCCTGTCCGTTTCTTCGACCCCCAAAAACTTATTCTTCCTCCATGCGAGCATGAAATCGGCGAGGGTCATACCCTCAAAGACGACTTCGAAGGTATCCCCCTATATAACCGCACGGCTAGGAACACATAGCTTGGGGTGTGTCTCTTGGTGCTTGTCGATTAAGAAACCGACCTCCTTCCGCAATAATAGAAAATCTAACAGCGACAACACTTCGTTATTATTTTTGGGCAGTAATCGCGGTTCAGTTGCTTATGGAGACTGGCCTTGATGGTGAATCAGAAGCATCTAAGTCCGGGAAGATTACATGTTCTGGACCACGCCCAATCAGCGATAACAAGCTTCACTGCGTACTCCAGTTGGCGCAGAAAACAGGAGACCCTTTTCGTGTTGCGCCCGGTCCTTTCCACAGGCAGCCGTGACTCCTGCCGGGGTTCCGAGGCACAAGACACACATCCAATCACGATTCGGCGCATTAATTATTGCACGAGGCAACGTGCCTGTTTAGGGAGGCTGTAGAAACGCACCCAGCTTTATCGAAAGAGGCTATCCAAATCCTAAACGTCGATACTCGAGGCTTCAGTACCAAACCAAGGCGCATGGCCAAGAGCGTTCAAGGAAGGAGAATGGCCAGTCAAAGGAATCACGACCGGTGCCGTCATGTGCGGCAGTCTCTTGACCAACACTGGTCTTTTCCGAACGAACCGTATGGCCATGCAGTTCAATGTCGGAAGGCAGATGGCGTGCATGGTGCCCCAGACACGAGTGACTCGGCGCACGTCGGGCAGCGATGGCTGGATGAGGCCAGCCCCTGACTTCATAGCGGGTGTCAGAAAGAGTGACCACTCCATCGGGAGCGGCCACCGCAGCCGGCTGGCTTGCACATGTGCAGCCCCCTTCCTCCACCCCCAGGGCACCCGGTGGTGCTTAGAGCTCGGTGAGCCACCAGGTAGATTGGGTTCGGCCGAGGTTTCCCAAGCCTCCTTCTCTGCCCCCGGATCTATGTGTGGCGGACCTCAGTTTCCGGATCTGTTCGCTAACCAATTCCCAATCCGGATAGACAGGACCTGGCTGTATCAACCTCAATCGTGGCAGCCAGCGAAGCCCAGGGGCCAATTCCTGTTGCAACCGAATCCTCCTCAAAGTCGAAACCGCCCTATCGCGCCGTTACGCGTCCCCACTGTGACCGCGGTCAACTCCTATATCTCTCGATACAGCTTATGCCAGGACAGAAGAGGCAATGCCCGATGTAAGTGGGGATAAGGAGGCCATCTTCGATAAACTATGGGCCGCCAACCCAATGACTTTCGGCCTGGTAGGATACATGGGCACACACTTCGGGATTGGGGCTGCAGACGGAACTCAAGGATGGAGAAGGCGAGAAAGACCAGAACTGGCGGCTAGTGCTTTGTCTCGAAACCAAATCCCGCATGGCCTGTCTTACAAACATGTCACTACACGCGTCACATCTCGGGCCGCTAGCCAAGTTTCCCAAAGAGCAGCTGGCGTCTCCGCAGGGCGCTGTTTCTCCCCACTCGGTCCATATGGGATTGTACGACAGACATATGATGCCTAGGCTCCATTGTTGACGCGCCCAAGGACAGGCTGCTAGTCTCATGCCAGCCCGTCAGCTTGTCATGGGAGCAGCAGCTCGTCTCACGAGCTGGGGCGCGGGACGAGTGATGGGAAAGCGCCGTGATTCATCCGGGCCAAAGAAAAACGAGAAAGAAAGGGGAGAAGAATACGGGGGCCAAAATTAACCCTTTTCGCTGTCTCAACAAGCCCCCTTGTGCCGGATGGTGGCCGGTTCATGATCCGTCGCGTGGCTGATGTCGGACAAGATGCACAGAAGGTCTCTATGTCTCGGCCACCAAGCAGGAGCCCAACCCCATCTCGTCAGGTGTTTGCCAAGGAGGCCTCGCAGCCAGGGACCCGTTGTTTGGGCGCAAAAGAGACAAACGTTCACTTGACGAAACATCTGAGGGATGTCCAACAAACTGTGGCGAAAAGGAAGAAGAAGAAAAACGGTAGGGAGACAATCCTCAAGTGTTATTTCCTCCTTCCCGTTGAGGACGGCAGGGCAGCGAAGGCGACAGAGTTACGATGCAGAACAGAGGCTAGCCCGGAAGCACAAGGCACGCAGAGTGGGAGCCAGTGGTCAGACGCTGGCCAGACGGGCCTGTGTGTTCAATCTGCGGAAATACCAAGTGTCCACGAAGCCGCCACAGATTCAGCGGCTCTGACGCGTGCTTAATAGTCAACGCCGAACCCGCGAAATATGTCGGCTGCAATAACAACAATAACAACAACAAAAACAGCGGCAACCGCGACGGCGATCTTGTCAGATCATGGAAAACCAGGAATAGTAGCGAAAGCGCACTGGGTGGATGCCGTCATCCTCGGAGCATGGCAATACGGGAAGGGGCTGGATATTCGGACAAGAGAAGACTACGGGCGGCAAAGAAGGGAAATTCTTCGGTCAATCCCCATCCCCCATCCCCCTTCTGTTCCTCTCCCCTCTCCCCTCTTCCCTTCCCCCTAAAATCTCGTGTCTCTGATCTCGTGTCTTGCCGCACCCGAAGGCTGGGGTGTATGGTGGTCGAGCAGGCAGGCTGGTCAAGTATAGAAGCAGCTCGAACACGACAAATGCAAGAGAAGCATGCGAGCAGCTTGCATGCTGCAGCCGGCGGTTTCATCGGATCCGGGACCACGGCTAATGCGAGACCAAGACGAAGACGACAACGGCTTGTTCCGAGGCAAACAGGCAGACAATGGCATATAGACGCAGGCAGGGGAAGGCATTGTATGGACGGTAACAAGTACATACCGACATCCAATACAATGGCCAATGATAAAATGAGCTGTGAGGTCATGTGTAAGTAAGATGGTCCAGGTAGGTTCTTACTCTCAGAGGTGACTGGCCACCCCATCCTCACTCGAAATCTAGGGCTGGTAGGTGGTCTGATTATCTATACCATAGTCCAAGGCATCTGAAAGATAGTTGGGCCAAACTGTACACTGGAGGCAGGAACGGCTGCGAGAAAAGGACGTTGTGTTAGTGCATTAGTCCGTTTCGGCTGGCCTGGCCTGCTCAGCTCGATGTGCACAGCGCGCCCCACCTCCGAAGTCGTTCGCATCTCCCGTCGTTGCCCCCCCCCCGGTACGTTAGTGCTGTGGAGTTTTGTGTATCGGGTTAATGCAAGTCATAGCCAGGGCAGCGGGCAGATGTCGGTCACATTCTACACATGGCTATAATTACAACAAACAAGGGTGAGGGAGGAATCAAACTCGTCCTGCCTGCTTTTACCTTTCCAGGCATGGAAGCCAAGGCAGGTTCTCTTCCCAGTCGTTGCGGGCACCTCCTTCCCGCCAGCTAGCGTGGGGGGAAGAGGCAGTCTATTTTGGGGGGAGGAACCGAAGTCACAGCAGCCCAAGTGGGCCCGGTCCTTCTCGTGCTGTTCCGGGCACTGCTCCGCAAGGCGCTTCGCAATGGAAGGCAGTGTAATTACGGAGTTCAAAGTAACCGAGGTACGCATAGGTACAGGGCGGTATGTATATACATACGAAGTACATGTATATACTGCACATACAGTGCTAACTAATATTTGGAAACAAGTCACTGTCCGAGACTCTCATTGCATGTTTTGTTCCCTTTTCTCTCAAACTTGTTTCCTTTTCAGAAAGAACACCGGACGACAAGTATTGCCGGGGACAAGGCGATGGACTCACACCCTTACACGCTATTTGGTCGCTTGGCTATCACGGGAAGGTGTCTCAGCTCCCTGAGGCATTACGCCTTCCTCTGCCTGCCCGTTTCGAGGTTCTAATCGGCCGAAAAAGAAACGGCGTACGTACTACTTAGAGGGTATGTAGGGCAGGTATGCATATGGTGGTATGTTTGCCTGCACTACGTATACCTTACAATCCATTATTCTCTGCTCACGAGGATGCCAGTCAAGTGCAGGAAGCTCGTTGGAAGGGGCCGACTCACACTGCGTTCCTTATGAAATATGAAAATGCTCCACCGATAATACCTTGGCTGTGGTGCCATTACGTCTCTGAGTCACAGGGTACATACAGTACTGTATATAAATATGTATGTATTGTACTATGACATGCACTTTATTGCCTTCGTCAGCCCCGCCAACGTCAAACCTCCTGTCTGTCAGGATCTTGTAGTCTTTTTGCGCCTGCAACAAAGAGTTACAAAACAACTCGGCGACAGGCAAGGAGTGATCAACCCTTCCTGCGCCTGTCCGTCCGCCCCGGCCGACCCTAGCTCAGGAGAATGTGATGCCGAAGAAACGATACCATTCCAAATTCACCAAGCCGCAGTCAACCGCGCCTGCGTCGCTCAGCATCTCGGGCGCCAGCAGCAACTATGGTGCGTTAGGTTTCCTCTTGTTCCCAGTTCCACCCACGCGTCCATCCATACTTTGGTTCCTTGTCTAGCTTGGGTTGCCCTGTCGTGTGCCGACGGAGCTTTGCCCTGTGCTTCCGTCGCTGCCCTGCTGCTCTCTGTTTCCCTCTTTCTTTCCTTTCTTCCCCGTGCCCCCCTGCTTGCTGCTGCTACTCCCCCTGTTCGAGCTAGCTAGAGCTTCCGCTGACCAGCTCGCAGACAGCTCTCCACAGCAGCGCCGCAGCGTCAATGAGCTACTTAGCAACCTGCGCCGTGTACGCCTGAGTGGCGCCACTCAGGCCCCTACCCTAAACGTGCAGCCGTCGGTCCCGCCCGTTATCCGCGATATCCTCCACCTTCCCGAGACACCCGCCCCACGGCCCCGCCGGCCTGCCCGCCTCGGCGCTGGCAGGCTTGCGCCGGCAGGCCCGGCTCCTCCGCGAAGCTGGCTCTCACCGTCCGCCCCGCTTGCCAGTCCCCAGGACCGGACGTCCTTCCTCCGGCCCAGAGACGACCGCCGACCTCTACCGGGCGCCTACTGTCCCGGCCCCGGGAGCCTGATCGACATCGCTTTGCGTGGGTTGGCCCTCGACTGGCCCTTCCAGAAGGAATACTGTCACTACTACCTCTATGATCTTCCCACGCATCTCCGACTTGCTCTAATCACGTATCTGGCCGCATACACTACGGAAGGCGTGTCTCTCGCCGACCTACAAGCCATTCTTCTACCCCCGCCTGCAGATGCGGATAGCGAAAAGGATGGCGACAATGAAGGCGACGCCACTCCCGTCTCGCCGGACTCGTCGTCTGGTCAGGGTCAGCAGCAATACCTGAGTCCCAGTATCATGAACAAAGACGTCCACCACCTCGACCTCTCCCGCTGTCTTGGACGGTCGCTGAAGCTGCGCGAGCTGTCGGGTTTCCTTTTTCCCTCGTCCTCTCCAACGTCAGACGAGGACTTTGCGGGTCAGACTCTCGCGGATCGATGGGACGCTCCTGAAGCGGACGCCGCACTCGTCGTCCCGCCCGCCCTGCTCCCGAATCTAACCCACCTGTCTCTGGCACTCGACCTGTGGTTGCCTCGCAACGTGTCGTGGCGCCACCTCCTAGCCTTCGCGTCCCACTGCGGTCCGACGCTCACGCACCTGAGCCTGGCATTCTGGCCGGAACCGACCCTGACACCCAATGCCAAATTCACCTCGGTAGTCTCCCCCCAGGGCCGCGTTGTCCAATACGGCGGCACGGGCCCTTATAGCCATTCGCTCGACAACGACTGGGTCGAAGCGGTGGCGGTCCTCCGCAAGTTAAGCAAGGCCCTCTACGGTCTCGAGTACCTCGATCTGACGGGCTGCGCTGTCTGGAGCCCCGCCCTCTGGGCTTCTGCGGATCATGATGCTGTGGATTGGGTAGGCACCTGGGGCAAGATCTCGACCGTGATCCTGTGCTCAGGTTACTACCTGCCCGACGGGAGCCCGCGCGAGGTCCTGTCCGATGGCGAGGCCGGGTTCGTGGCTACCGTCGGTGAAGCTGCCAGAAGGCTCGAGAGACATGTCCGCAGCAAGCGAGCCGGGCAGGGCAGGGTCTTTAGTGTTGAGACGGGCAAATAGATTTATGCTGTTGGAGATCACAGGCGTCTGCTGCTCTAAGTGCGCCTGGAAGGGATCAAATATATATAGCTAGCTCGGTGCTTACGTCAAGGAGACCGTTGGGGAAAATAATGATGTACGATCACCTTACTCACAAGCTTATGCCCAACGTGCTATGAAGAAAGATGTTACGGGGTTAGTTACTTGAGACAAGAAAGAGAAGTAGAAAAAGATCGAAAGCTCAGCCAGCCTCCGCCCGCCGATAGTCTCCGAAACCTTAGGGTACCCAGAATTACATCCCAGATCTTAAACTCTATTTTCGGAAACGTTTTTAGACTCCTGCTTCTAACGGTAGGTATTTTTCGCTCGTTTTCCGTTTTCATTATTACTAGTTTAAAGAGTAATGGCCAGTCATGGAGCGCCTCATTTAAAGCGGTTGCGTGAACCTTGTCATTATTGCTTGTCATCAGGAGGAATTAATCTACGTAGCTAGTACGGTAATTATGTTGCAAACTGCTTGAGACAAATGCCGCCCCATACAGCACGGGAAACAGCGGTTGTTCGGTACAGGGAAGAGAGCACGAGTAACAGAAAAAGACTTTGAGTGGAGGGACAAAAAGGGGATGGATAAACTCAGGCCCTTGTGGAGAGATTCGTCAAAGATGCCAGTGATCTGACAACAACATAATATTAAACCTTCAAGTTCGTTGGAGGGGAGGGGTGTCGTTCCATGATATACATGATGGGATAACAATTCCAAGAAACTTGTGTCCATGCCAGTTTCCAATAAAGCCCCGAGATGAGACGACCAACGACATGACGTCGAGAACACCAACACGAGCGCTGATGGGGCCAGCTTCTAAACTTGTTTTCACTCTCTGGAGGTACCTGTAGACAGTCTATTCCCCGAATGCTTACATCGTGGTGTGAAAAGCGCCTGGATTGTCTTCCGATTCACTTTCAATGTTTTTTTCTCTGTCAAGGGATGGAGTAGTTCGTGAGGCCTCTGGTACCTGCCACACAGAACTTGCGAGACCTACGGAGTATCTCTCCCAAAAGTGGACAATTAAGGCTTTTTCCTGGCCAGGTTGTTTTCTAGCAATATTCCTTACTCTTCAAAGATACCGCGCCAGCACTATTCATGGATTGGACCATAGCCAGAGAGCCCAACACAAGAACAGCCAGGAGAGCAAGAAAGGGCACAAACCCAGAACAGGGAACACACCACACCCACTGGGTAGAAGGAAAAGGACAGCTAGGAACTCAGAGCAGCGAGAACAAGGGGCGGATAGGCAAGAGAAGGGGCATAGGAATATTCATCGAACAAACGCGGCTAGTAGAAGAGAGCCGGTTGACGAAACGCGGCAAGGCCAAGACAAAACAGCCAAAGAGACGGGACACCGTCTGTATAGGAAATCGAGCAAAACACTTCCTCAAAGAACCCGGTTCTTGTTCCTTGTGCCGATCATGGATCACTGCGATGTCGCCCGAAATTTTCCACGGCGGGCGTGTCCAATGATGATTGACGAGAACAAAGGGATTGTCTCGCAGCTTCTTCCCTCATGGCTTCTCACGTTTTGCGTGGCCTTATGCACCATTTCAACCAAAAATGGCATGTGTCCAACAGAAAGCACGACATTCCATCCACACCTTCGCGCGTTTAAGGGAGACGGCAAGAAAGGCGAAACATTTGCGGCACTTAGGTAAAGAAGGACGACAAAGACGACGCAGAAATACCTAGATATAGGAGTCGGCAGAGTAGAGATGTGCAAAGTTGGTTATGTTATTGTGTGCATGGCAAATTAATAATAGGAACATGAATAAGTAGGATCCGATCCCCCCCCAAAACGCAACCCCCCAAAAGCCAAAGCCAGAAGCCGAGAGAAAATGCTCCGGCAGAGCGCCAGAGCGAAGGGTATAAGATAATACGGATGAATCCATCCTTTGGTAGGGCAACGACCAGACACATCCTTTCCCGCCCCTCAGGTTGCGAGATCACCAGAAGAGTAAGTGCTTGAAAACAGGCTCGCCATCGAACGCCACCCCTGCGCCGAACAGCCGGGCGTCGAAAAAGGTAGAATTGCCAAAGCATCACACAACACGCCCAACTTTGCACCAAATTATGAGGCGGGGTGAATTAGGTATGAGGGGTGCGTGGGTCGGCTTTGTCGTGTCTCATATCTCGTAGAAGCAGTAATGGCCTCGGAGGCCCGAACTCGCCGTGGAGCTCATTTCGGGGAGAATGTCCAGAGGCTTGATGCCGTCATGAGTCTAGAGAAGAGCAGCGATACCGGCCGCAAGGAGGAGCAGCCCCCCCGGAGTGGCAAGGTTTTCTGCGCCGCCTGTCGGAACCGCAGATTTCGTCGGAAGCGGCGACGGCAGGCTGGAGATGATCGACGTGATGTTAGACGTCGGAAAGCTCGTAGGGATGAGTGCCGTGCTCGACGTCGTCGAGTAGATTGTCGTGGTAGCAGCTGTCGTGGTGATCTTATCTACCGTGGAGGAAGCTGCGGTGGTCGTGACAGGCGTGGACGAAGAAACAGGGGCGGTTGTCGACGAGGTTGTCGGTGCTGCGGTCTCTGAGACCAGAACCCCAACGACTTTGTTATCCTTGGCACAGTCTTCCAACGACTTGCCGTTATTGCAGCACACTGTACTCTTCGTTGTGGTGGCTGCACAGAAAAATCCAGCTTCACAAGAGTCTGCAAAAGAGTTAGCCGTGTCGCCTACTTGTCTCGCCATTATTATCTAGCTATCACGTACTGCCGGTGCTATCGGGGCAGCAGGTCTCGCCAGCTGTAGGATCGAAGCAATGAACCTGGCTATCGGTAGCCGTGCAGGTCTCAAAACCGGCGCCGCAAGCCTCCGCGCACGTGTTGCCAGTTCCGCAGGAGAACGGCGTTGGCAGGTACGGATCGTCCGCACGACGAAGCACACCGAACATTTGGCGGGTCGAAATCTTCGTGAACTGGGGATTCGGCTTGGACGGCATGGGCTCGGCGGCGGCATGGGCGGCGGCGAGCATGAGCGCCGCCAGGGCGGAGAAAGATCGGACGAGCATTGTTTTGTTTCGCGGATCGCGACAGGAGGATCTGATCGGAGGAAGAGGGCGCTTAAGATGAGTCGGCGTTTCGAGGACAACAGGGTTGTTTGAGGGTGAGAGTTGCAAAACGAAAAAGCTCAATAGCTTCGCTAGTCAATGAGGTACATAGATATGCACGAAAACGAATGGATAGAGCACAAGTCTCTGAGATGGTTAAAGGAGTGACAGGTTTCTTCGGCGTGAAGAGAAGGTAAACGGTGAAAGGAGATGGAGCAGAGAATCGACGGGAAACGAGGTGGATTAATGAACGGGCGTGAGGGCTGGGCGTTGGCGATTAGCGTTGGTTGGCTCCTGCCAAACGAAAAATGGGGCCAAAGAGCGGGTAGGTACTCCTAAGCGGCACTGCGCGGGGAAGGTACCTTCCCGGCAATGCACCCTTCGCAGAAGCGATCTCCTTAATTTTAAGTTGGGCACCGTTCCCCCCTGCAACGGCATCTGCCCGGTGTCTGTACCTGCGTTGTTCCTGCCTCCGCGCTGCCAGGAACCCGGGACAAGCACCGTCGCGAATCTTTCTAGGTCGGGCTTTGCGCCCAAAAAGTCAATCGAACTTGAAGTTTACAAATTGTAGCGAACTAGATCGCTCTTTCCTTCACCTCAGCGTAATCAACAGCAGGAAAGAAACGACAATGATTTAAACCCGCCCAGGACTTGTTTGGTTTCAACTGCCGTTTTCGACTCTTTGCCCTTGCCGAGGTGATTGGCGAGTGAATATTGACAGCTTTGCGCGCATGACCAACCCATTGGACACGCCTGCTTTCATGACCTGGACCGGCGCGAGGGATGATATAATGCCCACCTACCAAGGTGAGATGCGCATTTGAACCCGAGCGAGCTTTCCTCCCTGGTCAGGAACGAAAAGTGCAACCGCGGTGTTTACGACTGTTTGATTTCGGTCCGGCCAGTCATCAGGCTAGTTCAGTCATTTATCTCGCTGGCAAAATTGGCAGAAAGGGACTTCACTAGCGATGGCCCGGAGCGCGCACGCCCAACGTACTTTGGCCACACGCGAAATGAGCCAAGCAACAACCGATGACGACCCGATACATTGACCCGTCACGTTCATCCGAAAGTCGTTCACCCGTCGGAAATAGATTGAGGCGAACGTAATGCACAGAACACAACAAAAATACTTAATTGAAGAAAAGAAAAAACAATAACATGCTAATTAGAGCACAGGAAACATTAGGTAAGGCAGGCGCGAACAGCGAACGGAGATACATCCACTAGCCCCATTGGTTGTCTGCGTCGTCGGCAATCCTGTCAAGCCTGTATCAGCAAGCGCTCCTCGTGGCAAAACGGGCACTCCCCAATACTCCGTAAGGGACCCTAAATTTCTTGGTGCCCGTAAAAGTGCCGACCAGGCGAGACCAGCAGGATTTCAGGGAGGCAATGACTTGTTCCCCAACATTCTAAGGGGGCGGTGTTGCCGTTTGGCCACAACGTGCCTTTGGGCCTCCTTTCTCTTCGGAAGGTTTTATTACGGGTGAAGGCCTTGGAGATTCGACCGAACGTGAGCGCGGCGTCCTTCTATTTGGTCGTCCCTTCTTCTGGATGTGGCAGGAATGCGGCCCGTCAATGACCGGCCGGGCCAAGAGCGGCGCACCCGTACCTGACCGCACACACAATCCTTTCGCACTGAGGATTAACTTTACCTTAAAGCGCCAGTTCTAGACGCCTTGCGTTGGGACACTGGTGGACACATCCATCATTTGAAGCATGTCAGGCAGCAAGCGACGCCATCCGCCAACAACCTCTCTGTGTGGAAAGGGTGGCTTTAGTTAGCTCTTGTGATTAGATCCTCGATGCCTTCTACCCCTCTGTGTGAACTTTCTCCTGTCTCTTGTTGAACGGCCGCCGTCGCCGCCGTAACAAGGTTTATATAGATCCCGTAAGATGACCTCAGCCTAGACTCTCGCCACCTTTAGGCTACAACAAGCGCAATTCGACCACATGCCTTGATCACTAAATTACCGAGACAGCCGACTTGAAGGTAAACGAAGTAGTGTATTACTGAGTGTGGCCCGTAACAGAAAGGCGTCAATGCCTTCAGTGACTTGTATCTGTCATCCCTAGCAACCAGCTCAGGGCTGCCGAGTTGTCTCCATTAAGATCGAAAACCCATTCGCGAGTCTTATTCTTCCAAAAGAAGAAGGGAAACACACTCGTTCTGGACCTGATATCTAGATCGCTACTCCGTACCTTAGTAAAACACATGCTTCTAACATTCTTACACGGCCATAGAGCACTTTAGCCAAATGGAATCGAAGCGAGCGCGTTGGCGGAGCGATGACACTCAGTCCAACAACAGATCTGCTTGACAAGCAGAGAGAAACACCCAACTCTTGGTTAGACAATGAACTGACGAACGCAACAAGACCCAACGCCAAATATTTTGTCAATTGAAGTTTTCCAGGCCCCATTCCCTATAAAGAACCCGAGATAGAATCCACAATGCCACTTGTAACAGCACTCGCGATATAAACTCCCCACTCCGGCTATGCGACTTCAAACTTGGAGGTATCTCGTTAGACATGTACGCTACAATCTTTATTGCAGGGCCGAAACAGAAACACATCTGGGAGACCCCAAAATATACCAACAAAGTAATGTTTCATCATCCATAGCTCATTAACAGTGCTCACCACGGCTTGATCTTCCTAGGACTGCAGCATCGGTGCGGCGGCATTTGTCATCTGGGGAGTCCTCTGAGCCTGCGCGCCAGGACCAGGGCTGCCATTAGGTCCTGGAATTTGGCCGTTCGGCGCCTTCATTGCCATTTGGCTTGGGTGCTGTCCTGGTGGGGCCCTGGTGTTGGGCATTTGGGCAGCAGGCTCCTTCCTCGGATCAATGCCGGGGAACAGGGCTTGGAGTTTCCTGTACAGGTCCTTCATGAGCTTATCTCTATCCGGTCGATCCACGCTCGGGTTGATTGGCGGCTCGGTAGAGTCGTCCGGTGTGCTTTGAGGTACACGGAGCCTGATGTTAAGATTCAATGGAGGGGGCATCAGGTAGGCGGGGCAAGGCGGGACCTGCACCGACGGTTTGCGGTCGGCTAGCGCGGCCAAATACGTTAGATTTGCCTGTAACCTGCGCATACACCTGTTGTATCTTGTTTAGCGTTTGGTGAGAGCGGTCCAGCAAAACAGTTCAAACTCACTGCGCATAGTCCTGTGTTGACAGCTTTTCCTCCTCCACATAGTCTACTTCGCCATTTTTTACCTCACTAACCTCCCCGGCTGCCTGCTCTTTCTTCAGCTCAGCTCGATGGTTGACCAACGATACTGATTCGTATAGAAGCTCCTGGTTAATTTCCAAGAGGACTGAGAATCTCTCCTTATCCCTGGACTCTGTGCCAGGACTCTGCGGGGTCATGGCCCCAGATGTGCCGTTGAGTTGCACCTGCTGCCCTGTAGATGGGAACGTAGGTGTCTGTGGGGTTGCTCCCGAGGCGCTCATCGGCTGAGCCGTGGTTGGAGTCTGACTTTGGGGTGTACTGTGGCCTTGTGGAGTAGAAATTTGTCCTGGCTGCTGGGGAGGCATTGAGGTATTTGGGGTACCTTGTCCTGTGTTGAAGGGGCGTTGAGGAGTCGAGATGGACATGTTCTGTTGGTTTTGGTGCATACGCTGCATAATTTGCTGCTGGTGTTGCTGATGGTGCTGATGTTGCTGATTCTGTTGTTGCTCATTCTGTTGTAGCCGTTGCTGTTGCTGCTGATGCTGCTGCTGTTGATGCTGTTGTTGTTGCTGCTGCTGTTGCTGGGGCATCATCTGGTTCATCTGGAATTGTCCTATTGAATTGGACATCATGTAGTTTGCGGGGAGCTGCGGCTGAGGCGGCGCCGAGGACGGGATCGCAGGCCCGTATGGCGAGCCTGAGTATGGCGTCTGGTATGCCACTGTCAAAGGGGGAGCGTGTTAGTCTTCCCAGGATGAAGATACGGCTAGGTGCTGGCCAGCGACAGACAACAACATTACAGCCGACAACCTTATTCGATGGAAGAAACGGAAAGAGGCAGAAGGCGAGACGGATACATCACATCGGAGAGCAGGCAGCATCAGGTAATCGGGAAAGGCTTACTCTGACCATTGGCAGCCGCCATAGGATGCATGGCGGTATTCGGCATGATTCCTCCCAGGCCAGCACCTCCCATCATGGCTGGATTCGGACCGCCAGGGAAGTGAGGGCCCTGGGGTCCGCCCATGGGGAACTGCTGCGTGTTATACATCATCTGCTGGGTCTGGTTCGGGGATGGACCAGGCTGCATGTGCGGATTCTGAGGGGGTGGGGCGCCGTTAAAGGATGGGCCGCCCGAAGCATTTGGGTAGCCATAGGGGGCCGAGTACATGGCTGGGTATCGGGAGTGGGTTCAAAGACAGCCCGAGCCAAAGGCAGGGCGAGCGGGAGGGCGAGCGCCGGGGAGGGGGGCGAGGGGGGGAGGGGGGATGCGGGCAGATAGGATAACGGAAGCGTCGTCGAGATCAGGAATTGCGGCTGCCGATGTGGGGAATGGGTACGACCATCAAATCCGGTGGAGGTACGGATACCTGAGGTAATTGTGCTAGCTCGAAGGCAATTCGTTCGACGAATATTATTTGTTGGGGCCTAGCCAGTACGGCGTGCTTTCGTAGGGAGAGACAACACGCGCGCAAGAAATGGCTGCTGACGCACAGAAGAGTGCCGGGATGAGGGCGGATGCGTGTCTCGACAAAAGCTGTCAAGCCTTGCGGGCAACCACCTCGGAAGGGACTCAGGAAACGGCGCTGAGATCGGCGGGCGATTGGCTGCCAATCCGGTCCCTGGGGACGTGGCTGGGCCGAAGTGTCTGCCTGCCTGTCTTCCTGTCCTGCGCAGGGCGGGCCAGTCGTCGCAGTCACCGCAGTCGTCACCGCAGTCTTGCTGCCGCGTCCCCCCAAACGGCGGACGTGGGGCAACTGACACGGTGTACGGGACACGCCCGAGATGCACGGGGGGTTGCAGACTATCAATATGTCTACTCCGTAGAGAAATGTCTGCGGGATTTCCCCTTCTGCTCTTGCGGCTTATTATTGCCTTGCAAGTGGTAGGGATTGGATGGGAGGATCTTGGCCCGGGAGAGGTGGCACCTGGGACACCAGAGATGCAGCCGTTAACCGGGGATGGGATGGCCAGATGGCCAGAGACTGATGTGGCTCAAGGCACGCCGGAATCAAGGGGGAGCGACGGGAGCCGCGGGGGGACTGGAAGAGATAAAATTTAAAGGCTATAGCAAGGTGACGCAAGGAGCCAAGGGGGACGTGCGATTGCCTATGATCGCTGATGTTGGCCGAGGTCGAACGATGGGCAAGGAGAGGCGGGTGTGCGGTGGGCGCGGTGCAGAGAGAGGGGAGCGAGGTTTGCGCGTCGTGCAAATGCCCACGAGGACCAGAATGCAAATTCAAAAGGCAAAAGAGCGGGCAAGGGTGCTCTTTGGTCGCCCCCGAGTCTCCGCAACTGGCGCCAAAGCCCGGCTAACCCTAATTTGGCACCTTCAGGCCTGCTGGTGTGGGGTAGCACGACATAACGACAGGGCCATGGGCTGAGCCGAGTGGGCAGCCCGTCGCCGCCTTGTCACCAGCAGCTGTCGGTCCTGCATAAAACCACCTTCACAGATCCGTCCTCCTCCACTGGCAATGGCCACAGGCCGACGAGTCGCTCCCGCTCTCTTGGAACACTGCCCACAGCACTGCGAATCATCGAGTCCCCAAGTATTCAACGGACGGTTAATTGCTGCTACAGTGGGTGCAACAGCCTGCTCGGGCCCTTGCAGAGAGCTGCAATGTCGTGCCATATATTGCTAGGAGCGGATTGTATCTACATTCGGCACGGTACTCGACGTCACCTTCAGCCTTGACTATGGCATGCGGCCTTCTATTGATACGGCCAAGTTTTCATTAAGCATCCAACAGGTAGGTATTTGCGCTGGAACTCTGGGTGCGCCTCGCCCCCATCAAAGGACACTCGATCCGACAAGTCGATTCCCTTCAGGACCGATTTCCCCCTTGGCATCTCCTCCTCAGCCACTTTCAGCGATAGCGGGTTCCAAACGTCGAGTTCCCGGCGACCACGTCAAGAAAATGCTTTGCAATGATGGAGTCTGTATTTGCGCGTTAGCCACTCTGCCGGCATATTTGTGTTGCGGAGTTGATGGCATAACAGAGTCGAAACCTACCTGTCTTCTCTGAGGGATGCAGCTCGTCATACCACAGAAAGCCAGACCGTGGCCCCAGATTCGTCAGATCAGTGCACGCCGAATTGTTTGTGGCCGAGCAGTGATGCCAATACCCCGTGGCGTTATACGGAGCATCCAGGTACTGAGATGGCTTGGTATAAATCTCGGTCAACAGACTGTGGACATCAAAGATGTCAAACGTCGCCTGGGGCCACCGCGACTTGATCTTGTGCTGGAAAGGCACGCCGTATTCGAAAATGGTGTTGACGTTAGTCGTGTACTCCTTGATCTTGTAGCTGTACTCGGTCACGTTGTAGAGCGTCTTGTTGCCCCAGAACTGGCTGTCGTATGTCCCGCCGTTCTGAGGGGTGGCATATAGGGGAGACAACTCTAGGGGCGCCTCGTTGAGGAGCACAAACCGGCGACCCCCTGTCTTGTAGATGCTGTCAAACACTGACCAGATGCAGTTCGCAAAGTTCGTTATGGTGGTGCCCGGCGCCTGCGAGTCGGACAAGAAGCCGCCATAGCCCAGGTCGTTGGTTCCGATCCATAGCGCATATACGGTATTGTCAGCCGTCCGGTCAGCGTAGAGCGTCTTGAACGAGACATCAGCTTTGAACGAGGGGATCTCGTCGTCCAAGACCGACGGGAAGGGTTTATTGATGGCCGAGAAGTAACGCGAAATGATCTTGTTGGAGCATGTTGCACCACTGATGGCGTAGTCGACGAGGCTCGCCTTGGCATTTTGAGCGGCGAACTGTGCCCAAGTCAAGCCGCCGCTGGCAGTAGTGGTTGACACAGTCTGGTACTGCCCAGGCGCCGGAGGATTCCCGTTGTGGTTTATATAGTATCCTAGGCGCCCGTTGTCTGTGTAACTGTCCCCGAACGTCACAAGAGTATCGAAGCTATCCCCGGATTTTCTCCCTGCAGCAGCTCCGGCAGCAAACGCACCAATGATTACCGAGGAAAGCAACATATTGGAAGGGGAACGATAGTGTCTCGTTTTTCACAGCTCGCCAGCCCACAAGATGGACAGGTCTGGCTCGGGTTTCAAGGGCAAGCCAGAGAAGAAACCAAGATTGTCCATTTACAAGACGAGGCCAACAGGATTATTTATACACTCGGTAAGCTGATCAATCTATCGTCCCATTCACCCGGGAATGAATGAAAGTGAGGAACGACGGGACACTGTAGGCTATATTGGTTCCACATCGAGGACGGCCCTGCGAAGAGACGGAGCGAGCACGGAACTTCGGGTGTGAATAGGTATAGTCATGACGAGCATGTTACCCTGAGGCCCTAGCCCACGTCGAGGCGCG
This sequence comes from Lasiosphaeria ovina, assembly GCA_033439765.1. Taxonomy (NCBI): domain Eukaryota; kingdom Fungi; phylum Ascomycota; class Sordariomycetes; order Sordariales; family Lasiosphaeriaceae; genus Lasiosphaeria; species Lasiosphaeria ovina. Next base: position 5,578,977 of record JAULSN010000004.1, on the reverse strand, counting down.
GGTTGGGAAGCGCGATCACCCTCCCCTATGCAGCGTTTCTGCTTTTAGCAGCGGGGACGAGCAATAACACCCACTCCCGTGTAGGCAAGAGGTATGTGCACAGATCAAGCCGTGTTGGATACCAATATAAGACCTGTGCGAGAGAGTGTAGACTGTCAAGAAAAATCACAGTCGAGGCGGGGCTTGAGGTGGAAGTTGGGGAAATGGCGACTGCCTCGCCGTCACATCGTTCCTGGTCTTTGCAGATGCCGTGACATCGCCTAGCGGCTCGCTGCCCATCTGGCCGCGGTGGATGAACGGTTCAGTCGGGCTAGCATTGTCCAATCAGCGTTCGGTTAGCCACCTATAACTAACAGGGCGCCCGAGGTTGTCGTCAGTGAGCTATCCTCTGACAAGTACCAGCTCCCGAGAAATTGGGCCGATAATATGAGGAAGCGACCGTTTCATTGATAGAAGCAGAGAGGTGCGATAGATGTAAGATCGGCACGAGAATTGGCAGATAAATTCATAACCGAGTCAAAACCTACCACCGGGTCAGAGGTCAACGAGGTGATGGCCTGATATGTATGGAATAATATCAGAGCAACAGTGGTCAACGCCATTTTCGCGGAACGGTTTGGGAGTTAGGGTTAAGCATAAGACGGATGGTTCAAGTTCTCTTGAGGTAGGTACCTAAGTAAGCTAAGCCAAGTGCTTGATCAAGAAAGAGCATTTTGAGTTGATATTTACAAGTCCAACCGAAGTCGTGTCCAAAATCGCAGCGAGGGAAAGCGCGCTCGAGTTCGTGAAATTCCCGAACCCCATTACTACAACGCGATTTTTAAATTAATTATTTCTGTAGAAATTTCGGATTTCCATGGCGGCAGAACGTCACAAACCAGAACCTACAGGCTTTATTATCCCATTTCGCAGCTCCAAACTGTGCCTGGACGTGTTTCTCAGCTACCTGTTGCGTTTTCTTTTTTCCGAGACCTGAAGGCGGTGGAAATGGAAAAGAAGGGACCCACACCTCCGGAGTCGGGGCCGGCAGCGAAACGCGCTAGTCGCATGTTGGCTCGTTGGTCTTGACATGACTCCCTCCTTCAATGCAGTGACTCTTCAAACGATATATCCCCGTCGACAACTGAAAATATAAAATATATCTTGGCGCACTTCTACCACAGTCTCGCAGGGATTTTCAAGACTGTTTTAGAAAGCTTATTTTGCATCCAACCAGAGACCCCCGCGTCTTTTCTCCCCCCCCTCGTCATGGCACCCTTCAATCTCGATACCTGCGCACGGCCTAACATTCTCGCTTTGGAGCCCTATCGATGCGCTAGAGAGTAGGTTCGCTCTTGTTATCCCTGACGGCTCCGGCCAAAGAAATCCAAATACACTCCACGCGCTGACACCGAATAACAGCGACTACAAAGATGACGGGTCAAACATCCTGCTAGACGCCAATGAGAATGCTTACGGGCCGCCCATCACAGCTGCCGACGCAAGCAGCGGCTTCTTCCCGGCCTCCGGCTCCGGCTCCGGTGCCGATGCTGACGGCCCCGGCGTCGACCTTTTCGGCCTGCACCGGTATCCAGACCCGCATCAGCACGAATTGAAGCAGCTGTTGTGCAACCTCCGGACCACCCACGCCCACACGCCCAAGACGCTCACGCCCGAAAACCTGTTCGTCGGCGTGGGTAGCGACGAAGCTATTGATCTTTTGCTGCGCTGCTTCTGCGTGCCCGGCCATGATCGCATCCTCGTTTGCCCGCCCACATACGGCATGTATTCAGTCTCGGCCCAGTCGAACGATGTGGCACTTGTCAAAGTGCCACTGCTAGAGGCGCCTACCTTCGCCGTCGACACGGATGCCGTATGTAACACCCTAGCCAACTCCTCCCACCACATCAAGCTCGTGTACCTATGTTCGCCAGGCAACCCCACGGGCGCCCTGATCGCCAAGGAGGATGTGCGCCGCTTGCTCGAGCACCCGACGTGGAACGGCGTCGTGGTCGTCGACGAGGCCTACATCGACTTTGCCCCTGACGAGGCGTCCCTGGCCGAGTGGGTCACCGAGTGGCCGAATTTGGTAGTGATGCAGACTCTGTCCAAGGCCTTCGGGCTGGCCGGCATCCGCCTCGGCGCCGCCTTCACCTCGCCACCCATCGCCCGCCTGCTCAACAACCTCAAGGCTCCCTATAACGTATCTAGCCCGACGAGCGCGTTGGCCACCTACGCCCTTTCCCCCAGGGGGGTCGCCGCCATGCGCGCCAACAAGGCGCGCCTGCTCGCACAGCGCGACCGCTTGCTTGCCGTGCTGCCCCTCATCCCTGGCGTCGGCCGCCTGCGCGGCGGGACTAGCAGCAATTTCCTCTTATACGAAATGCTCGACGCCGCGGGCCGTCCCGACAACGCCACGGCGCTGGCCGTCTACGAGCGCCTCGCCGAGACCAAGGGTGTTGTGGTCCGCTTCCGCGGCAAGGAGCACGGTTGCCTTGGCTGCCTGCGCATCACGGTCGGCACCGAGGACGAGGTGACGCGCTTCCTCGCCGCACTAGAGCAGACGCTCGCCGAGGTCCGCGGTGTGTAGTTGTTGGATCTGATAGAGGATGTGATATGTAGCGGGAAATACAAAAGCATTGGTAAATTTCTGTATGCGTACTCCTTCTCCTCGTTCTCTATCGGCCAGGTAAGCTGCATAAATGACTTTGAGACTAGTGTATCTATCCCTCCCTTTCTGCTGGGTGTGTACGTGCGTGCCACCTCTCAAGCAACCTGTCTCCTCTAGCGGCCTGCCGTATATTCTGGGCGATGATCGTGAACACTGTCTTTCTCCACTAGCTACTTACTCGTAGGGGGTTGTCAAATTAATATTGTCTTCTCACACTCACGTGAGAAATATAGATAGGGAGGGAGGGAGAGTAAGAAGGGAGAGCGGATAAAGAAAGAAAATATGCGCACCTTCACACACAGCGAAGAGGATACCTAACTATGGAGAGTACTTCTGAACTGTCACTAGGCGACAAAAGAGAAGAGCCAGCAAGTGGCAGACCACATATATTCTTGGTACTCGGCATCTAAACTAGCTAGCGCGAGCCTGGGTTGAGCATTGCTTAGTGCTTTACCACCATCAGATTAGATAAATTGCACGCATACAAGTGCTCATTCGCGTCAGGGACAACAACACGGGCAAATTTTCACGACCGAAATCATGGCCATGCTATATTCATGTGGCTTCTTTTTGTGACCCTCCTCCCAATGCTGCTTGTCAAATATGTAAGTGTGTATACCAATTCCGACTCCAAGTCCATGGCTAATGCCAATGCCAATGCCAATGCCAATGCCAATGCCAATGCCAATGCCAATGCCAATGCCAATGCCAATGCCAATGCCAGTGCCAATGCCAATGCCAATGCCAATGCCAATGCCAATGCCAGTGCCAATGCCAATGCCAGTGCCAATGCCAATGCCAGCGCACACGGGGGTTATCCGTCATCTATTAGGAACACCCCCGAAAAAGGAAGGCTTGGTATGCCAAAAGAAAAAAAAATGTTTATATACACAGAAAAGTAGAAATAAATGTGTTGTGGCAGCGAAGGTTTTGGGGGCTGGCGGTCTGCCTCTATTCTCCCACTCGCACTTTTGATATCCCAAGGAAAGGTGCAGAGGAAATTCTAGCTCAACATCGAGCTATCAAACTCGGAAAGAGTCCGTGATGGCGAAGAGTCAACCTTTTTTCTACATCCAACGAAAGAAATAGAGAGACAACTGCTCAGCGGCTGCGCCGACGAGAGCGCTTAACAGCTGACGATGACTGCGTGGCCGACGGGGCGGCCGGCGCGGCAGCAGCGGATGTTGTGGAAGAAGTAGACGTGGGCGCCGACGAGGACGTGGGCGCCGACGAGGACGCAGCTCCCGAAAAGGCGCGCACCACCTTGATCTCGTCACCCTTGAGCGGCGGGGTGGACTCTGCAACGAGCAGTCCCTGGATTGTCTCGAGGGCGCACATCTCCTCCCCTAGGCCGACCGACCCATCAAAGCCCCCCACGTACCACTTGTGGCCACACGTCGTGCCGTTGGCACCGCCCGTGCAGGACTGCGCTGCGGCCGCGGCCGATGTGTGAAGTAGCTCGTTGACGGTGGGAAGAATCGAGGGCACGTACAGCGTCGACGCATAGACGAAGCGTGAGAAGTAGCCCTTGAAGCTGCGCATGTCGGTGTTGCACTTGTCGACCTGCTCGCAGGCGTGTTCGAACATGATGTTGGTGGCATTCTCAAAAGGGCTGAAGAACCACTTGGACCCTTCAAGGAGGCCCGTGGTGCGGTCTACCCACTTGGTGTCGTTGGTGTAGTTGGCCAGGACCGCGGCGCCGTACATGTAGATGCTGGCGCTATACGAGAATGATATGGGGTTGATCTTGGTGCAGTTATCGCTCGAGCTCGCGCCGTCAAAGACGTGGTAGCTGTCGTCGATCATACCGACCCCCTGGGTCCAGTCCCACACCTTGTTCGCCCATTCCAGGTACGTGTCGTTGCCCGTGGCCCGCGCCAACCGCGCCGAGAGCTGGAAGAAGCCGCCGTTGCTGACCGTGTTCTTGTAGTCCAGACCGTTGGGGTTCGAGGCAAAGATCTGCCACAGGAGACCACCGCTACACGCCGTCGTGTTCCACCTCGAGGCCAGTGAGTTCCAGATGTTCGCACCAAGATCCAGCCAGGGGGGGATGGAGGGGTCGGGTTGCGGAAAGTTCCTCTCGGCAGCCGACATGACAGCAAAGCCCCAGAAACCTAGATCGTCGTTGCCCTCGTCGCCGAAGTGCGCCGGTAGCATGTAGTTAAACTCGGGGCCGACCTGGGCCAGCAGGGCGGTCGCGATGGTCTCGTCGTAGCTCTTGTCCCCGGTGTAGTGAGAGTAGTCTAGCATTGCGCCCATGAGAGCACCACACTCCCACCAATAGTACGGCTTTGGGAGGTCAGCGAACGACTTCGTCGTGCCAGGGTAGTACGACATAGCCCCGGCAGCGATTGTCTTGGTAACGCTCTGAATAGAAGCTGCAAATCAATGTCAGTAATAATCTCATGAGAAGGTAAGGGGAAAGTGACGTCACGCACATGGCTGGTTGATGTTAAGCTCCTTCGGGGGAGCAGCTGTAATGACAGTGGCGACCGCCGCGGCATTGTTGATCGACTTGAAGAACTTCATGTTGTCCTTGGTTTTCCTATATTGTCCTCCAGAGGCGCAGAGAAAATGATTGAAGAGAGCTCAAATCGATTTGTCTGACTTGCAAAGTAGAAGTCGAATTCAAAATCGGGATATCGCACAGCGAGCGTCGAAGAAGCCAGAGGCAAGAACTGAAAAAGTGCGAGGCTAGTCCGGCTTGCAAAACGAAAATATACCGAGGCTACACTGCTGACTCGAAGAAGGTCCCGAGTCACGAGTGAAAGGCGCCGTATATGTACTCAGGTGGCCAACAAACGAACGAGGCTGCGAGACTTGAAGCGAAAGGAGCGGGCCCGGCTGTGGCAAGGGGCGCAAGAACGGACGACAAAAGCCTGCTCTTGAACAACAACAACGACAGGCAAAACGAATAGGGGACCCGCAAAGAACAATGTGCGAATAGAGACAGGAAACGATTGCGGTTCGGTCATGCACGCACAATGCGCAACGAAGAAGAATAGGAAAGAACAAGGGAGGGACGGACGGGATCACATCGTGTTCAGGTCCAGTCGGGCAGTGAGTGGGCAGGCAAACCGGCCTTTAAGGAGACGAGGATCTGCCCCGAGCTTGGGCGCCTCTTCACCAAGTTGCGAGGGTCGTCGGTACGGGTACGGGGCAGGGACGGGGTAGGGGGGCAGCACATGCATCCCCTGCCCAAGGCGGACCGACCCCACAAGGGGAAGGAGACATTGGGAGCCGTGAGTGGTCACAGTTTCACGGAACACTGGCTTCGTATAACACGTGGAGGCATCCGTATGAAGGCGTGTATTTACGCTAGTTACGGATTAGTTGCCTATTGTTCGTTGCCCATTGTTCGGCGCGAGAGGGGTTGCGAACAATGGGGCGGCGTGCAAAGGAGTTGAGTTGAAATGCCCGCCAAAAGGGGCGTGGGTGGGGCTGCAGCTGCGAGACTCGCGGGCTGTCGCCGAATGTACTTACAAAGTTCCAGTGGGCGAGAAAGCGAGATCCTTCTGTTGGAAAGCATGTTTCGTTTCGTTGTTTCCGTGTGTGTTTGCACTGCCGCCCACCTGCGCTGCTGGGCCAGCTGGATCCCTCAATCCAAAGGAGTGCGCGGTTGCAGTTGCGATCGTGCCAGGCAGTCGAGAAAGAAACTCCCGCCAGTGCCAACCCCAACCGGAACCCGGGTGACGATTGCTGGATGGGGACGATCGGCAACGGTGGCATCGTGGCAGAACCTAAAAAGGGGCGCACCAATCAGTATCGGGCCACCGCTGCCAGGACCCGGTCCACTGTGGTTGCGCCTCGCGAAGGCCCGCAGTGGTGCCCGCGCAACCTGGAAAGGCCCTGAGATCCAATGCAGCGCCAGTTGACTGTCGAACCTCTGGCAGCCACCGGCTCGTGCGGGGCTACCCAGCTCAGCCAAGGGGCTCGCGGCCTCCTTGACTGGCCCCACGCCCAAGCCACCCGTGGGCTCTCCGAAACATGAAACACGACCTAAATTTTGAGATGACAGGGCAGCAGCCAGCAGGGCCTGAAAGCCAGGGCAGCCGCGCGACTGCAAAGCTTGTCGTGCGGGACCAATACAAGTGTGTTGAAGTGCTTCAGGCGTCAGCTGCTCTTGATTTGCGTGCGTATTGTATACAGCTTCTTTGATCCAGTATTCCGAAATGGGCTTCGAAACCAGACTCGGACAAGTAAACTAGAAGCCTAGTTTGAACCGCAAAAGCAAGAGTGGCACAAGATTTCGTCCTCTCTGCCTCTTTGCGAGTCGTCAACGGGCTCCACGGAACGGATCAGCAGGAAGAAGGCCAACTCGCATTTGGCAGCTTCGCCGCTTTCATGGTCCGCGGGATTTCTCCCCACCAGGCCAACCGCCTTTTTCGATCTCAAATGCCGATTGCTTGCTGCTCTCGTTATGCGTATATCTGTACTTCATACTCCGTAATTCCGAACACAAACAAACCGCCCAACAGCTGCCCGTTCCCAGAATATACGCCATGACTGAAACCAACGGGTATTGTACCTTATTTGTTGTCCTAAAAAGAAATAACAAAAAATAGCCCGCCCCCCAAATAACCAAGACTGTCGAGTCTTTGAGTAGTTATGGTGAGTGCCCAAAGACGTAGGAGAAAAAAGTCCGAACTCCTACGTATGCAAATAAAATAGGCATCACCATGGCAAGACCGCCGCCGCCGCCGCCGCCGCCGCAGCCATTGAGGCAGCGGCAATAGCCAGAAAGCTCCTTCTGCCTCGTATTGTCTCGGACTGGCGGCTCGCGCCAGAAGTTGCCGTCTGCGCAGCGCTTCCCTTTGATGCCGCGGCCGTGCCGTCGATGTCCGTCGTGCCGGCCCCTGGGACGGGTGTCGCCAGAGTGAGCACGCCCCAGCTCACGTCGGTGCCGCTAAACGTCCTCTTCCACACCGTCTGCGTCGGCCCAGTGAGCGTGCCCTGGCGGTAGTTAGGCCCTAGCGACGACGAGCCTGTGCAGATGGCCTCGGTCGTGCCGGCGAGGTCGCAACGTAGATCGGCGGTTCTGTAGAAAAGTCCACATATATATGTATAAATACCTCATGTTATGACATTGGGGGGCGAGGAGACGGGGGCAAGGTGTTCAAAACCAAACTCTTGTCACGGAGATGGATATAAACCACACGCGCCGACTAGCAAGAGAGGAGAAGAAGAGGAGGGAAGGTCGGTACGGACATGATACCTGCAGCGGAACCGCCATAGTGCAGCGTCCTGGGACCCTCGGAGATGATGAAGGGGATGTCGCCGGCCACCTCGCACGTCGGGGCCTGGTCTGCGCAGAAGATTGTATACGCCGTCACGGATTGGTCCTGTGTTTGACCGCCGTCAATGTCCGGCACCGGCAAATCTTCGTGTCCGCTGTGGCCGTCTTTTAAATGGCACCAGGATACATTCTCTTCTTGATATAGGTATGTGGTTGGGGACCGAAACCTCTCTCTCGCCGCCAACCAGGAGAGGGGGGGTTAGACTAAGGGAGTATAGAGACCGGCTTACGGTACTCAGGATGCTGCCCCGGAGGGCGGTCCATTCGTGATAGTCTGGCAGGTAGACCGAGACTGTGGTCGGGGCCGCACGCGGGTTGTTGGTAGTGGGTACCGGCTTGGCGGCGCCGTCGATGTCGCCAGCCGCCGCTGCCGTGAGCCCGACGATCGACAGCAGCAGGGCTGCTAAATCCCAGGTGGTGCGACGACTCATGATGAGCTTAGCCGCTCTCTTCAATACCCGGCAGCCATTGGAAATGAAGAAGGAAAACTTCAAGTGTCCAACTCTCTCCCCGTCTCTCTCTCTCAGGAAACGATGAAGTGTTCTTAAACAGGGTGTACAGGAGGTGGATGTGTCACTGCACCTCCCCAACAAGAAGTGCATGCATGCGGTCAGATAAAAAAGACACACTCCTGCCTTTCGATTATGTCTTCCCGGTCTCAAGCGGCGTCTGTCTGTCTTGTACTCTGCCATTGCCTTTTTACGTGTCTTGGCAACAAGCTAGGTTGCTTAGGGGGCTTGGCATGCTCGCAGCGACCTTTCAGTCAATTCTTCAACACGAGAAAAGCCAAGCAAATGCCAAGACTTCAAGTTACCTCGTTCAAAATTCAAAATGCAACCCGCGCCGCCGGCAGACGGGAAATGGAGGGAGAGGGAGGGAGCAAGCAAACCCTTTCGGAAATCCAAGAAGCGCAAAACAATGGCAGATATCTCATCTTCAAAATGGGTGGGCGGGTTCCAACATTTAAGACATAGCCCGACGACTTCAAAACTGCATGTTCGACCTCAGAGTGCGACAAATTATGTCACTCAGAGACTTGAGACTGGAACACCAAAACTGCGTCTCATTCCTCGGAGTGTGCCGCGCAAAAGAATTTCACACCACTGGCGGTCTTTTCATGTTGCAAAGACGAACACAAGAAGAGAGGAGAAAAGGGGCGCCTTTGACGTAACTAGCAAATGCGATGCCCACTTGCCTCGTGTGTCTCCGCCATCCACGACGTAGAAAGGCGCCTCTCCAATAACAAAAAATTTAGTCGCAAAGGCGTCATGATATTGCCCGGTTTAGGTGTCATGTTTAGATAGACGACAAACTCCTCGTATCTTGACCTTCTCTCTCCTCTTTGTCGATGTTCTGAACCGACTCGCAAGATAGAGCAGAAGCTCGGTGTCAACATAAAAAAAAAGAAAAAAGAAATACGACGCAGCCCCGAGGAAGATCTTTGATCATTCACTCCAGAAGATGCAGCGTGCTATTATCTTGGAAACAGGCATATTGGCCGAGGCTCATCTACTAACAAGGGCAATTCATACATCAGGCCCATCACACACAACCGGCAGGAACCCCATTCTCTACTCTGGTTCCTCTTTCTTGCCTCGTTGCAACTGGACCCTTGTCGTGGAGACATGAACCCACCCATTGAATCGCGACTTCCAACATTGTCACCAATACCCGAAACGGAAGGAGACAGAATAGTATAAACCCCCGCCCCCTCGAGCGAAATCCCCTCCTACACACAGCTGGTCTGGGCCCCTTCAACTTGTCGGGTTCGAGAGGAGAGCAGATTTGAAGTCGAACGTTATTCCAAACGCACGGACAACATTACCTTAATAGAAGCAAGACTTTGCAGATGCATATATGATGCATTGAGTATTCAACGCTGGCCTCAAAATGGAGAAGGGATCGCCCAAGCATGGCTCGACCAGATGAACAACTGATACAAGCCACTTCCGCCTCGTGACTCCGACGGGCATGGGAAGATATCTCATGTACACAGTATGACGGCAGCGAAGGCATTGCTGCTGGTAAGTTTAAACTGTGGCAGAATGTTTGTCGCTTGATGTGAGAGAGCAGCACATGTCAATCCAGGAGGCTTCCGTACCTTACATGGATCGATTGTTTACATTTTGAAGACAGGAAGTCGCCAAGTTACAAGCCCCTGAGCCTGGCATCGTCTCCTTTTAGTACCTAGTCAAGGGTCAAGAGTCCTTTCAAGTTCAATTGTCTTTCGAACTTCTCTTTTATTTGTCGTCCCTTTTTTAGATGCCTTGAATGTATATAACGAACTAAAAAGAAAACCGAACTCGTCATCACGCAGATTAAGAGCAGGGGTGGTCTTTTCTCTCGGCCCCCGCATAATGCCGAGCAACCCTTCTGGAAATTTCAGGGGTCCACTCTGTTTTCTTCACCCCTGGAACGCGGGCAGGCTAGATGGGGATCGTACCCGTTTCTGGGACAGCAGCAGGGAGCCGTCGTTCAGTTGGGGACATTCGTTCAGGATTGGTTTCCCGGTTCGCGACCAGAGAGAGACGCAGAGTGAGAGGGGAGAAAATGGTGCCTTTAATTCCCTAGACGGGAATATGAGACACGCCAAGACAAGACGCCTGTCAGCTCCGATGTAATGTCAAAACCCTGTAGCTAAGGTACGTAGTAGGTAGTTATTAAGTCTGTGTGTCTCCCGGTTTTCTTTTTGTCCATCATTTGTTCAATCTTGAATTATTTTTCTGGTCGTTTTTGTCTTGTTTGTTTCAAGGATCACTTTTTCTTCTTCTGGTGTTTATTTCCCACCTTCAGCCTCCCGCCGATCCCCTGCAAGCCGCAGCCGGGGTTACACAAAGATCCAGGTCTCTAGATCTAGATCGATCCAGTACATCATTCACTAAGTAAATAAAACATTCCAAGGGCAAAATGGCCTTTAGACTCTGGCAGTCACTCGCCCTCGCCGGGTTCGCCGCCGTGGCCGTCGCCCAGACCACCGCGACGACGACTGCTGCTACAGCCACAGGCACCCAGAGCGTCTTCGACCTCTTGATACCGGCCTACTACGGCCCAACCATCCAGGCGTCGGTGGTGAGCGCCAACCCGACGGTGACGACCTTCTTCATCCCCTGCCCGACAGACGTAGAAGCCAATCTCTGCTCGGCGGGCTACAACCTCATCCATGGCCCTTCAACCGTCGAGGTCCACATCACCCTCGAAGCATCGTACGTTATTCCCCGGCATATTTGCTCGAAGTTCACGCAACACCCGAGACTATATGCACTAGTATGGAAGGTAGCCAAGGGAGAGGCGGTGGGCTAACAGTTCCCAAAATATAGTGGTGATTTGGAAAAGACGGCCCAGGACATAGCGTGCCAGTTGAATGCGGGAGACGCACTGTGCACCTTCACCTATGCTATTGGCTCGCTATCGACAGCTGGGGTTTCCACGCTTGAGCAGTACACGTCTTTCCTGGAGCCTGTGACCATAACAGCGGGCTTGGAGAAATTAGCGACCAAGACGAACGGTGTGCCCCGGCAGACGCAAAACGCCATGCTGGCAGGTGTTGCGGTTGCGGCCGTGGGCGGTGTCATGTTCATGTGACCAAGTCTGGTCTCGACATCGGTGGGCCTATAAATAATCTCAATAAACTGATATCGGATGATGCAGCCTGGGTGTCCTATGTGTGCGCGCAGTGTGAAAGGCAAACGATGTTCCCTCCTCTCCTCCCAGGCCCAGACAGTAGCTTCGAAACTCTTCGCCGTCGCAGGCTTGGTACGGTCCGGACCATGCAATAGGAGGCACCACAGAGTGCCAAATACTAACGGCCGTAGGGCCTGTCCTCCCTTCCGTCTTGCCAACTGGTACAGTTGATGCACCGCGTAGACTATGGATTCAGCATTAGCCATCACAAGTACGTTCTCACGAGGAGCTGTCGTCAAAAGTCACCTTCTCATTAATCCGTTTCCGGCAGTACTTGCACTTAACCGTATGCTTAATTATCGGGTCCTTGGAAAAGCACTGATAGATCGAGGCGAGGCCGTACAGAGAAAACCCAACGCCCACGAAGTTAACGAGCCTGTTGAGGAAGTATCTAGGCAGGCAAGACAGTCAGTTCGGCCTCTGCATACCCGTGGGCAGTCATATCTCATAGCTCACCCGTACGCCATGACGACGGCGCCGTCCTCCTGGGCCTGCTTCAGCGTGTTGTAGCCCGTGTCGGCGTCATGGTTGGGTCCCGCCTGCAGGACAGCGAACTTTTCCTCCAAGTTCTTGTTCAGCGGCAGGATGACCGAGATGGGCGGCAGCAGAATGTCGCTGACCAGCGACGTGACAACAGCCGTGAACATGGAGGCCAGGCTGTTTTATTTCCGAGCCGGGGTGGCGGAGTTAGCAGTCGCGACTTATATCCAACCTCCCTTGCCGGCGGCCAATGGTTACGACTTGGGACTTACATCAAACCAAAGGCAATCTCGAGCACGTTGCCTTGGAAGGCAAAGTCAATGAAGCCAGACAGGATCCGGCTTGCCCTACGCCGGCCCTCGTCGAGCAGGTCCTGGTCGTCGTCGTCTTCGTAGCCATTGTTGCCAAGTCGGGGAGGCATTGTCAAGCAGGGGAATGGATGGGGAGAGAGGAGTGAGTGTGTGCTTGTTTCTCTGGCGTTGGGGTGTGGCCTCCAGTGTGGTGTGGCGGCGAGCTACACAAATCACGCGTGTGCACACGCAGCAGAAGCTCAACCCGTAACGGCGATGTGGGGATTACAGTGCAGTTTGGATGCGTGCCAAAAATGATTGATTAGGAAGTAGGTAGGTGAAATGCTCGCGCTGACAGATTTCCCCACGGAATCATGATCTGGGGGAACCTGCGAATGGATAAAAGAACAAGCGGCAGGCGGCGGGCCAGCGACGCTGGCCACTGATCCTGCCTGCCTCATTCCTGAAGGCTTGAAGCAGGCCTGCGTCGCGGCCATGGGTGGTTGGCGGTTGACCATAAACGGATTAGAGGCAAGCGGGCAGGCGGGCAGGCTTTATTCCTTGGCAGCGGACGACGTCATCCATTTGACTGCCATTTCCAGGTCGTTGTAGGCAGTCCAGGCCACGTGCCTGAAGCAAGCCGCCTGCCGGGCAGGTGCTTACGAAACGAACGAACAACGCTTCATTCTCTCTCTGGTTTGGCAACAAAATACGAATATGTCCAACCTTCGACCAGTGTGTGTTCGATGACAACAAGATGCAGTTTCATCTCCAATCCTTCCATTCTTAATAAAAGTTTGCGCACACATTAACGCTATCGTCTATCAGAACTACTATGTGGCTGTAGTTACACGGCTACTCACATTGTCAAGTTGAGGACCCAGTAGTATTTCTTTCCGTCCCCCTTTGTTTTCCATCCTCCAGATATCGTCCCATGCCTAGGTATCACAATTCCGAACCTTATAAAACCCGTATAAAACCCGACAAAAAAAAAAAAAAAGAATAACATAAAGAGAGTGAAATATCCATGAATTGTCCCCACCTCGTCGATTTCCTACCTTCGCTAGAGGAAAACAATCGAAGAGAGCGAGTTTGTCTCGAGAGATTTTAAAGGATCTTTTATGGAACGCCAGTTCCAACGCTCGTGCTTCTCACCGCCGAAAAAGAGATAGTACAGAGATAACTGTACTGCCCGCCTTTGGTATAGAGGGTTCCTGAAACTAGCAAAAGAGAAATGGATTTTTGCGCCGGCGCAAGGACTGTATTAGTGCCGCCTCTCCCGTCCGGGAATTTTTCTTTTCTTCACCCAGCTCCGCCGTGGCCAGAAACCGCTCCACTGCTCTTCTTTTTCCTTTGTAATTGTTGTACCTAAGCATCCGTCTCGGACTTTGAACCAACCAGCCCGTTTTCGGTGCCGCCTGATCCGGGCCTGACTTGGTCGGAGCGACGAAACGCCATGCCGAAGGAGACAAAGTTCAAGACCAGCACGACGAACATGAGGGACCATAGGACATAGTTGGCTTTCGTGGTGACGTGGATTTGATTTCCTTTGTCATTGATCTTCTGAGTGATAACAAAGCTGAAATACCCGAGCATTCCGTTCATGGCAATATTGAACGTAAGTAAAAGCCCCTGGATGAATTTGTTGACCGCCGAAACAATTCTGCGAAGATCGTCATTCCTGATGTGCGGCGTCCAGACGAACAGCACGGCAGAGACGAGGAACATCACGGCCATAACCACGAAAAACCCTCCCCCTATGCTTAGAACTTTCGGGACCTGTTTCAATTTATCCATTGGCAAGAGGTCGACGATCGGTTGTGGGAGCTTGCCAATACTATCCACGAGGTTTTGGACTGCGTCTAGAACAAGCCAACACGCCCGCTGTCAGTAAGAGCAAAAGCACTGGTTTCTGGGGAAGTCCAGGGCTTGTCTTTACTCACCTGCCGTGAAAGGCTTGGAGCACGTCACATCTGTGGGTTGGTCGTTTTCCACGTTGCCCTGGCAGAGCGATGTGATAGTGACGGCGTAGTAGTCTTTGATCCCGAGCTGCTTCCGCAGAGCGTCTACCGCTCCGTTGGCCAGGTCGGTGGCTGCGCCAGTAACCGTGTTGGCGATATCGATGCCGGTATTGGCTACCGTCTCCGCCGCACCCTTGGCCCCGTCGGCAACAGTGTTGGCTCCGTCTGTTGCCGTCTTGACAATCTGGTCTGGCGCCGGAATGGGAAGGCCGCCGAATTGTCTCCTTAAATTGACCTTGTCGATTTTTTTAACATCTGGCACAAGCTGGAGCTTGGACAGGTTAAGCTGCAAGATTTTGTTTTAGCACAGAAGCAAGTATCTGCATTCGAATGGGTCGTCCCGACTTACGTTGACTATAAATATTTCCTTCCCTACCTTCGCAGTTAGAGTGGCAAAGACAGCCAACATCAAAATGACGGCTGCTCCCAGGTCCGTGCAGATCACGACCACGTCGGAAAGTCCCATGGTGTCGCCCGTTTTATTGTTTGATGGAGCTTTCCCCGTCTCGGGAGATGTTCCTCTACTTTGTGTGAGCTAGGAAAACACACCTTGGTTCCGTGTGCGAAGGACCAGCGGTGGGGTGTTGGAAAATAGAGAGATGAATACGATACGTAAAGCTATTCTCTTAGCACTGCCGGATGGGAAGGGTCGGATATCGAGAAGACGAGATTAGTGATATATCCACGTGGTCGCAGAGAAGGGCATGAACAAGGAGGGGGAATACACAATCGGCGGGCCGCTGGACCTCGTGAAATATATAGAACTCGCCCTGGGCGTCTGTATGGGCCGAGCTGGAGGGCTGAGGTGAGAGAGATCGGAGAACAAGGGGGGGGGGGGGGGGGGGGGATGGCAACATGCACACGGCAGAAGTTGCCGAAACCGAAGGTGGATGATAGCCATGGCCGCAATAGGCATGGCCGGGTCCCTAGTCGGTTTAACTTCTGCTACCCTGACTTCAGACGGATTGAAGTGGAAAGGGGTAGTCCGAACTACGTAGCGGAGCTGGACTGGGGTAAATCACACATGGATTGCTATGGTAAAACTGCCGACTATGGAATTCCGGTCTGTCAAGTGGGTATATCTTTCATAGTTGTTCGAGAGAGGCGTTTCTGAAGCACAACAGAAATAGGGCCACATGGTCGGAGTCTGGGCCGAGACCACATGGCCTCCCGCGTTCCGAACACCACCCGTACCTTTTCCCCGTCTCACACACATAAACTCGCGGGTACATGGCCGTCTCGGCAGGCTGCGGCGGCCATTTAATGGGGCAGTACAGGCTGCATTGCCCGACTAAACACGGCGAATCTATAAGCAAGAAGGCTAGCGTTGGCGGGCAGGAAACACGGCTGTCGAGGTCAGAGTAGAGTAAATATGTCTATTCCGCACCGAGCAGTCTGTAGTATATGGCAAAATTATATGGGTAGGCGGGGAGGCTCGATCTTGGTTGTCGTCTGGTGTTTTTCCTAAGTGCTTCACCTTTTCAAGATGCGGACGGCCGTGGCTTGGGTTGGTTGCGGCTGCGCCGTTTCGCTTACCAGGACGGCGTTGACAGGGCCGATTACGACCTCGGTACTTGCAGCAGGGTAGAGACAGAGAATTAATATTGGAAGCCAATGCTGATAGGAGAATAAAAATTGCATTTCACGTCATGTGTGTACCTGCATTGCAAGTCCATGCTTCCTTTTTGTTGTTTCTTTTCCCGCTTCCCGCTCCCCCCTTTTCTCGCCTTCCCGGCTCCCCTTCCCCCCCGGGGCAGGACAAGAAAAGCAAAGCGCTCAGGCTTTAGCAAGGCAAGCAAAATGGTGTAAAGAAACCAAAGAAGCCCCCGCACCCACATATTGCAGCCCAGGCCGTCCGTGTTGCCACCTCAAACAATCCTTGTTCGGGATTGCAAGATGGCGCAGCCGGACCGGGTCGGCCGCCCGATTGCCGGCCCGACGCATTTTAACACGCACGCCCAAGCCTTAATAGGCGAGCAGAAACAATAATACACTTTACCTTGCAATGTCGTCTACCAATAACTGTTTAGAGTAACAAGTGGCGGAATCCCTCCGCAGTAACCGGGTGTCTATACACTCATGCGGACTCCTGCAGAGAAGAAAACAATAGCCATGTTTGCCTTGGGTTGTGCTTCATCCGAGAACACTCTGTAACAAGACCCACCAGGCTGTGGCCAGCCAAGCATCGTCCGTTCTTTTTTTTTGCAAGTGTTCAAGAAAACAGTCCTTCTCCGCCCGAAGCTAGCTACCCTAAAAGACTCTGAGTTTACTGAGATAACCCCACCTATCGGATGGGTGACGTGCCTAATACTGCCCCATAATTTCTCGGCTCGGCGGCGTTACTACCTAGCGCTCATCCGCATATAAGCCTGATACCATCTCCTCTCTCCCTACCACGCGTGCAGGAGCAAGGCGCCTGCGCTCTACACCAAAGTAAGGTACTTCTCCTGATCTGACGAGACTGACACGTGAAGGCTCCGCTGACCGCTGACAGACGCGTGCATTTCGAGCCATCAGACCCACGGAAGCTCTCGCCAGACATCCGCCGCCACTGGCAACCACGACTCCCCCCCGAGCCCCAAGCGACCGAGCCCAGCAAATACAATGTCCGACAAAGACAAGAAGATTGCACAGCTCCTTCGCGAGTTGGAGGAAGCCAAGGCACGAGAGGCGCGAGAGCGACAAGAGAAGGAGCGGCTTTACCTGGAGAACCGACGGACCACGCTCTACGAATACCTGGGGAACTGCCACAGTCTCCTCTACAATAGCCTACGACTTGCCGACGCATCCATATCTTCAACAGGCTTCACAAGTGTCTTGGGCAAGTACTACCCTAAGCAACTTCGTCTTTGGACCGAATTCGAAACCGTCCTTCTGCCACAACACTTCGGTTTTATGAGCAGGATCTGTGGCGAGAAGCAACGCTTCCACCAAAAGAGCACAACCATGGATCTGGGGGCGGGAATTGCCCGGAGGGTAGCTGGTAACGAAAGTGCGATCGAATACTTCGAGAAGCTTGCTGTCGAGGAGCCCGTGGTGGAGATCGTCGGTGTCCTCGCGACCGACGAGGAAGCTCGCGTCGCGTACGACTTTACGAGGCTTCGGTTTACCGAGAACCTCCGCGAGCTCACACAAGCGAGCAATTGGAGTGGGATGATAGAGGGTGAGACCAGCGAGGGTGGTTCGGAACGACGGCGGCAAGCTGGGCCGAATAAGCGTCTCGCGCCCGAGCAGAAGTATAAACACCCAACGATACAACCGGACGGAATCGGCTTACGAACACGAACCGACGGCAGCCAGACCCAGGCCTTTGTATACGACTATAAGGCAGCCCATAAAGTCGCTACCGAGCATCTTCGGTCAGCCGTGGTGAAGGAGCACCTATTCCACGAGGTCGTTACTAGGGTCAATTGTATCATATCCAGCCGCGATACCGAAGCACAACACCAGGAGAATGCCGAGGCATTCATCGCTATGGCACTGACCCAAGTCTTCCACTATATGATTATCTACGGGATATCATATGGCTATATCACTGCGGGACGGTCGTTACTACTACTCTATATCGATAGGAACGACCCGCAAACGCTGTACTGCCATCCGTGCCTGCCGGCCGACGATGTGGGCGAGCTGAGCGGCGACTGGACCGACCGCCTGTCCTGTACCGCAGTAGCTCAACTAGCCAGCTTTTGCCTACTGAGTTTTCAGTCCGAAGCTCTTAGGGGACCATCACTCGAAGCAGCATTATCTATGGCGGAGACAACACTACAAAAATGGCCTAAGCCGTATGAGGATGCGGCCTATCCCGGGCTCGAGCCCGCCGAGTCATCGTCCACGCAGTCATCGTCCGCGCCGTCATCGCAGGCCACGGACGGCTCGGACGGCTCGGAGTTTATACCTGACGCGGAACCGACTGGTCGCAAGGTGGGCTCACGGTCGTCTTGTAAGCCAGCAAGTATATTCCCCCAAGGCGATAAGGATGACGAGGATGATAAAGATGACGAAGAGGACTATCCAAAATACGACCTATCTCAATCCCGACCGGCCAATAAGCGGAAAAACTATCCGTCGAGTGGTAGCGAGGACGAGGATATCGCCATAGTCGACTCGGCACCTACCAGGCAATACTGCACACAAGCGTGCCTGTTAGGTCTCAAAAGACAGAAAGACTTGGACGAGAATTGCCCCAATGTCTTGTTACATCGCTCCGACGGCTCCTCTCGGCATCCCGTCAATGCTAACCAGTTTACCGATCTGGTGAAGCAGCAGCTCCTCCGAAATCCCTACTGGAAATGCCAGATAGTGGACTTCTGGAGCAAGAGAGGAGCGATAGGCTGGCTTTTCAAACTGGAGCTCATTCCATACGGCTACACATTTGTCGGCAAAGGGACGCAGGGATGCTATCTCGGTCGTCTAAAGCACGAAGGCCAAGTCTACGCACGACTTGACTATCTCCAGGGCGAGTTAGTACCAGTACATTTGGGCCTCGTGCGCCTCGATCCTGGCTATATCCTCCCGGGGTTCAAGTTCGTCGTTCATATGATGCTTATGTCGTGGGCGGGCGAGACGCCAGACGCCAGCGTAGAAGACGTAAAGACGCTGAAGAAGAAGTCGTTGACGGCCATCTTGAAGAAGGGTGTTAATCCTATGGATGACTGCAGCGGCAATTTTCTCTGGAACGCAGAGCGCCGTTGCATTATGATTATCGACTTCGACCGAGCCATCCTCTTTCCACTCCCCAAGCACCAGGCGGTTTCCAGGCTATCCGGGCCGCTCAAGAGGAAGCGTGGCCGTATCGAGGCCGACGCTCGGAACCAATTTACACTGAACGGGAATTCTCAGATTGTCGGGCGCAAGGCCCGTCTTCTTGCGGATCGGCAGGAGTCCGAGGCCGGTCATTAGGTGAATGATGATTTGATAGGGAACAATATCTTTAACTGGCCGCTGGCCTTGGTATTGTGGTTATTTTGTATATACGGAATATGGGGTAAAAAGTCTTCGTCACTCGCCAGGGTGCCGGGGTCCTCTGAATCCGTACGAGAGGCCGAGGGAAAGTCGTTTGCACTATATTTTGTTAGCGTTCTACATTCCCTTCGACCCCTTATTAGGGTTGCACCAAACTTGTATCTTAGAATCCACCCATCCATACCAAAATTGAAGCTGAATTCGAAGTAATAATATATACACGCGCTACGAAATGTTTGCGATAGCGAGAGCTGCTAACAAATAGGGAGGCCCAGCTCCCCTTAAATAGACTACGCCGCCGCCGGAACGGCGAAGCTGGCGAAACGGTCATATTAACAGTGTGCCGCAAATTCAACGGTGTTTTCGTCTCCCCTGCAGACAAACATACCCTTGGTTGTTTATCTAGGGGAGAGCGGACGGGATCCCGAGTTTTCAGCCAGGTATGGTCGTATGTGATAGATAAGGGTGACGATGTTGCTCTAAGAAGGCGGCATGAGTGTCAGGATGTGACTTTTCTTTCTACAAGGACTGAAATAGCGTGCGTTGTTTCTTATCCCGCACGTGTATAGCAAAATAGTAGAAGTTCCATGGCTTCATTTCATTACATAGGAAAAAAAACCAGTAAAAATCAGTACAGTGCACACAGCGGATACACATCCCCTCGACGCCTGCTGTACGTCGACCTCATCCCCATTATTTACCGGTAGGCCGTGAGGCGAGGACGCTTCCTTGGGAGTTAGCCTTGATGCTATTCACTGTTCCCAGTCGGCATAGATGCGTCGCGGTTAGTCGATTTCGGAACCACTTCTAGTAACACCCGAAGTTTTTCCAATGTACCCCCCCAATTCTCTACAACTTGGCAGCCGTCTTGAGGACGTAGGAATTCCCCGTCTTAATCCAGGCGGCCGCGTCATCGACAAACTCGTCGACAATCTCCTTGGCCGTCTTCTTATCGTTGCAGACTGCGGCGCACTTGCCCATTAGGTAAGGGCGGAACTGGTCGAGCAGGTCGTCGACGTCCTCCTCCTCGGCGGGAGCGTTGTTAGTTTCGTTGAGGCTGCCGGCGACCTTAGTGGCAGCCGACGGCTCCATCTCGCCCGACATGACCTTGTCGAGGTCGGCCTCGTAAGGCAGCTTGCCCTGCGAGGTGAGCTCGCGGATCTCCTGCTGGCGCTCCGTCTCCCAGTTCACAATGTACGGGTTCTTGCGCACGCGCAGGGGCCGGCCCGTGAAGATGAGCGTGCGGATCGTGTCGTCGAAGCCGGCAGTGCGCACGGCCTCCTTGTGCGACTCGGAGGCGCCCGCCTCCTCGGACAGCACGAAGCGGGTGCCGACCCACACGCCCGTGGCGCCCATCATGAGCGCCGCCGCCAGCAGCTGACCGTTGTGGATACCACCGGCAGCCACCACCTGTACGGGCTTGCCCGTCAGCGGCGACTTGGCGTTCTTGCACAGCTCCACCACAGCCGGGATCAGCACCGTTGTCGGCACGTCGCCAGTGTGACCGCCGCCCTCACCGCCCTGGGCGCAGATGATGTCGCAACCCAGGTCCAGGCACTTCTTGACGTGCTTGGGGTGCCCAATCATGTTCATGTACAGGATGCCCGCCTTGTGAAATCTCTCGACCACGTGCTTGGGGGGTACGCCGACGGCTGACACAAAGAGCTTGGCGCCCGACTCGATGATAATGTCGACGAGCTCGTTGAGCTTGCCCTTGGTGTAGTCGTAACTGCACAGCGATTGGGTGGTTAGCTCTGGGGTCTTCCCTGGCTCTCTCTTATCTGCTGTTCAAGGGTGGTGTGCTTGACAGTGATATCAAACGTACTTTGTTTTCCGCGCATTGCCGCCAACCTGGGGTAGGAGGAGGTCGACACCAAAGGGAGCCTTCTTGTCCGTCAGGTGCTCCTTCAGCTCGTCGATCTGGTCTCGGAGCATTTCGGGAGTGTAGTTGATGCCACCGAGCACGCCAATGCCGCCGGCATTGGTAACGGCAGCGGCCAGCTTGGGGCCAGCCGCCACGTTCATGCCGGCAAGCATGACGGGGTGGTTGATCTTGAAGACATCGGTCAAGGGAGTCCGGATTTTCTCTGCAACGGACAGGCTGTCAGCTTAGGCAAACAGGCAACAAGGATTGCGACTGGCGACATTGCGCTGTCAAGAGAGGGGAGGTCAGGACTGAATACTCACGAGGAGAAGACATGATGGCGGTAAATTGGGAGTAACTCTTCCTTCCAAATGCAAGAGACAGAATACGCTTGCTATGGGAAAGAAAAGTTAAGAAGATGTTGCGTAGATAAGAGGCGCTGGCCGTCAACCAAGATCTGGGGAAACCTCCAACTACGAGTACATCACTCGGTAACCAAAACCCGGGGCGCTCACTTGACAGTGGGGGGCGCATGTGCCGAGGCAGTCCATGACCAGGGGGTTCTCAGCGCTAGACTGCGTTGGGGCATTGCCGCGTTGGATAGGTTGTGGAGGCTGTGGAGGGGCACGCCTTGAGCCGAGGCAAGGAGACCCCATGATCTTCATCTGAGCGATCGCAGTGACCAGGGGTGTGGAACTTTGGACTCAAAAGGTGTCCAGTTGCGCGTATTACAAGCTCAAAGGGTTCTGATGGTGTCGGGAAACCCGATCTTCATACTACCTAATCCAAGGTACGTTACCTATTTTAGAAAGTTTAAAGTGTCTCCTAGAGACGGTAAACTGCGACGCGCACCTTGAAAGCACCCACTGAGACTTTATAAGAGGAAGACGCCATTGAGGGACGCCCGGAAAACGTCACTGCAGGTGGCTGCAGCACATCCCATGTGGCTTCTGTCGATCCATCTCATCCAGCCCTAACCCTGTACTTCAGTCGATCTCAGTGGGGATGGGTTCCGTGCCGTTCTCCAATTCCCGCATCGCCATCCACTCACCCAGCGATTGAATCTGGAAGGGCCCGAAAGTTAAAAAAAAAAAAGGCTGCCGGCCATGTCCAAACCATGGGACGCTTTCCACCCGTCTCGATCGGGCCATTGATCCAGCAAAACGTGTTTTCAGTGTCCTCCAGACATGCCCGTGTTGTCTTCGCCCAGCGCCTGCCGGTGCTAAGCTACAGGCCTTTTTCGCTCTCAGCGCGGCGCGACGCTGCTAACTCGGCGGACTCGCTCTCCTTCAAGAGATACTCGCTCCCGCCCAAGGGCGCCCGTAATAATTATACCCCGTCTGCAAGCGCAGAAACCACCATGGCTAGCGCTCGCGAAGAAGCGACGGCGGGCGCGGTGACGGTATTGGCCACGCCGCGCAAGCACACTGCCTATATCGCTCTGGGCAGCAACATGGGCGACCGCATCACCTGGATCGAGAAAGCCTGCAGCGAGATGGACGCCCGCGGCATCAAGGTCACCCGGACCAGCTCCCTGTGGGAGACGGAGCCCATGTACGTGCTAGACCAGGATAGATTCATCAATGGGGTCTGCGAGGTACGTTCTGTCCTCCCCTCCGCTCTGCCGATTGCCTTATCCCGTAGACGCCTTCCAACACAATGGCTGTTGTAGGTTGAGACCACCCTCGAGCCTCTGGCCCTCCTAGACGCCCTGCAGGACATTGAGAATGCTCTGGGCCGCAAGAAGGTCATCGACAAGGGGCCCCGCAACATCGACCTGGACATTCTCCTTTACGAGAACCTCAGTGTCGACCATGACCGTCTCAAAATTCCTCACATTGGTATTGCCGAGCGCGAGTTTGTCCTAAAGCCCCTAGCCGAGTAAGTGCAGCCACACCGCCTGCACAAGTCTGTTGTCACTGGTCTAGCTTGCCCCCATACCCCTATTCCCGGCTAACCAACGGCACCCCTTTTCCGCCCGCTTGCGCTAGGCTCATCCCCGACAAGCCCATTGACTACACCCGGCCCTGGACGCTAACCCGGGACTACCTGGACGCACTGGCGCCGGTGGCCGATCCGGCGCTGACCACCATGACGCCGCTCTCTGCACACCACCCGCCGATTCAGGCGCTCAAACCGTCGCGCAAGACGCACGTCATGGCCATCCTCAACATGACGCCCGACTCTTTCTCGGATGGGGGGCAGCACGTCGCGGTGGACGAATCCGCCCTCCTGTCGACCATCACCGCCTTCCTCGACGACGGTGCCACCATGATCGACATCGGCGGACAGTCGACGGCGCCGAACGCACCCGAGGTTTCGGCCGAAGAGGAGCTTGCGCGCGTCCTGCCCGCCGTGCGCCTGATCCGACGCCGCTTTGCCTCGCGGCCCGTGCTCATCAGCGTCGACACGTACCGCGCGTCTGTGGCAGCCGCCGCCGTCGCCGCGGGCGCCGACATCGTCAACGACGTGTCGGGCGGCTCCATGGACCCCGACATGCTGCCGACGGCGGCGCGGCTCGGCACCACCATCTGCCTTATGCACATGCGCGGCACGCCGGCGACCATGAACTCGCTAGCGTTGTACCCGCCCGAGCAGGGCGGGCTGATCGCAGGCATCGCACGCGAGCTAGTGGCGCGGGTCGCCGCCGCCGAGGCCGCGGGCGTGCGCCGCTGGCGCATCGTGCTAGACCCGGGCCTGGGCTTCGCCAAGCTCGGCCCGCAGAACGTGGACGTCCTGCGCCACCTCGACGAGCTCCGGCACTGGCCGGGCCTGCAGGGCCTGCCGTGGCTCGTCGGCTCCAGCCGCAAGAGCTTCATAGGCCGTGTCACGGGCGTGCCCACGCCGCAGGAGCGCATATGGGGCACCGCTGCCACCGTTGCCGCCGCCGTCCAGGGCGGCGCCGACGTCGTGCGCGTCCACGACGTGCGCGAGATGGCCCAGGTCGTCGCCATGGCCGATGCCATCTGGCGGTACTGATGCGCCTCACCCTGGTTCCCCCGCCGCTTTCCCGAGGTAGAAGACGTAGGGGGTGGTGGTTGGGGTTATATGAACCATAAGCAGCTCCTTTTTCGTTTTCTTTCGTCTTCAACACATATGCATGTCACCAAGTGGCGATATATAACGATACTCACCTACTA
Source organism: Lasiosphaeria ovina (assembly GCA_033439765.1). Taxonomy (NCBI): domain Eukaryota; kingdom Fungi; phylum Ascomycota; class Sordariomycetes; order Sordariales; family Lasiosphaeriaceae; genus Lasiosphaeria; species Lasiosphaeria ovina. The sequence continues at coordinate 5,554,590 of JAULSN010000004.1, read as the reverse complement.
TATCCACGATATAAGAGCCAAAGTATTATCGGGGTTGCTGTAGCTACCTAGCGAAATAACATCTAACTGTAAATACAAAAGCAAGGGGCGGTGCATCTCGGAACCGCAAGGTCTGATGGGAAAAGAAAGGGATCTGAAGCGGAAAAAGCAATATAGATGGCCATCACGCCCTAGGTTAGGCAACCTCGAGTTAAAAGTCTCCTTCGCAAAAAGGGGGTGGATGGGACAGGGTCATGGTTTGGTTTAACACTAGACAGGCGCACTCGGAACCGAACGAGAGTCGATATTTTCCTCCAAGGGTTATGTATGAATAGATCCATAGCGGGTAAATGTGAACAAAGTACCACAAATATATCTGTCACAGAAAATGCATTAAATAAAAAACTACTTTTACTATTCCGTTCCTAATATAAGAATCGCCATGGCTAATCCGAACGCCTGCTTCCTACTGCAAGTAATACAATATATGGGTGGGGAAGAGCAGAAACAAACTCGAGCGGAGACAAGACAAAGACTAATAACGGTTATGGCTGAATGGCTTGGATGAGTCCGTCCAGGGTTGCCATTCACGCAGCTGGCGGCGCCTTCTTGTTGTTAACAACTGACTTGAGAACCTGCAGATGCTCCTCGGTGACCCGCAGGGCTTCTTTGATCTCGCGCTCGTCCATCTTGGCCTCGCGGAGCTTCTCCTCCACTGTCCTGGGCTCAACAACCCGTTTTCTCGGCTGCATGCGGGGCTCTCCCAGGCGGTCTAGGCCGGCTCGCTCTTCTATCCAATCCCAAAGATCGCTCTCTTCTTTCCTCCACATCTCCTCGTACGCGGCGAGCCGTTGTGGATAGCCGACGTAGCCCATGTCTCGGCCGTAAGGCGCCACAGCCTGGCGGTTGGCGCCGAAGCCGAACCACGAGGCTACTAGGAGTCCAACGAGCAGCCCGTAAACTACGTTGCCCGTAACAATAGGTCTAAAGGTGTCCACAACGGGGCCAAACAGGGGATGGAGAGGCTCAAACAAGCCCCAGCCCTGCTGGGCCGACGTCTTCGAGACGCCCTCGACATCGCTTGCTGGATTTGACGCTAGAGCCGACTTGCTCTTGCGGCCGCGTTTCTTAATCTTTGGTGCCGCACCGTTGGTAACTGTCCCGGATCGAGGGCGGGAGGAAACGGCCGTCTTCAACGCGATGAATATGTCTTTGCAGTACTGTGTCTGGCCATCGTTCGCGCCTCTCTCAATTGCGCCTGCGGATATCAGTTAGCCAGGAACATATCCAAGTAGTGGAGCGGAGCGGGAGGGCCGGCATACCTTTGAGCCAGCTCTTGCCGGACCATTCAATGGTGCAATTGACCTGGACGCGAGTCGCATTACCCTCGGCCCATGAGAGACAGTACTTGGTCTTGACGACAAAGATGTTGCCGCTTGGGACGTCGGGGTTTTGGGTGCTGACAGTTACGTTGACGGCCTTTTCGAGATCAAAGTGGTCTATCTGCTCCGTTACCATGCACTTTGTTTGCCTCGGCCCAATAGAGCCCGTGAGCGGTTTGATATAGGAAAAGCTGCGAGTCTTGTTGTCATCGGAGAGCGCTCTCTTGTCTTCCATCTGAAGATCCGTGCACTTTTGTTCTACAGTGAGCCACTTGCCCATCCAGGCAGCCGAGGCAGGGCCAAAGAGGAGGCTATAAACCTTGCCTAGAGGCGCGGGCACAACGTCGTCGCCCAGAATTTTGTCATAGTGGGTTGCCGCATCGCCACACTCGGTAGGCGCGTGAACAGCAGGCCCAGGGAAATCAACACCAGCCCCAGACGGAGCGCTCTCGTCTACCTTCTCGGCCGCAGCGGGACCGACCGCCGCGGAGGCCTTGCGCGTAATCGTCCTCTCCCCAGGGAAAGGCTCCGTAGCCTGAGTTTCAGTCGCCTGAGATGCTTCTTGGCCGTCGTCTCCGTCCTCGTCCTCGTCGTAGACGTCATCGTCATCATCACCAACCTCGCTCTCAACGTCAGATCCAGAAACGCTGTGGTCGTTCTCGTTCACGGCAGAGACGGACTCGGTCTCGATCTTCTCAGTCCTGTCACCCCCAGGCTCCTCGAGGCGAACGCCATTCAGCGAGCTCTGCAAATGAGGGTGGCCGAGTTTCCAGATTTTGATGATCAAGTCATAGGTGGTATCCCGGCTGGCGAACGAGGCAAATATGTGTTTTGCGTGAAGAGTAGATATTTCGAGGCCGTTCTTGAACACCAAAGCGGTGCTGCGCTTCTCGACCGACACAATTTCGTCAAAGCTCATGACCAGCGTCGTAACCCAGCCTAGAATATTGCTGCTGAAGCACAGATGGCCCTCGGATATGTAGAGCCTGCCGTGGGCGAGAATCTCTCTCTGAAGCGCGCAGCTGTAATCTTCAATGAGGTAGTCGTCATCTGGGACGCTCTTGAAGAGGCTGTGAAAGTCACGATTCCGTCGCTTGGTGGCGACGGCGAAGCCGGTGAGCTTCGGCGCCATGGCTACAGCGGCTGGATTGGCAAATGACGAGTTGGCGGCGGCAATAGCAGCGGCAATAGTCCCACCAGTCGCGGCGCTGCTGCCTCGGTGCCTCCTCCTCTCCACAACGCTGCGTATGCTGCCGCTACGGTGAATCTCTGTCTTGCCCTCGTAAACACTGCCAGCCGGAGGCGTGCGCTCGCCTGTGGCGGAGGCCCCGGCCAAAGCTGTCTCATAGAGTGACCGCGGCCGGCCGACAGGGTCTTCGTGGACACTAGGGCCGGTGGTGTGGGCATCGACAGGGGCCGATTCAGACCTGGCGCGAGACTCGGACTCGGCAAACCGGGCCGAGACGGGGGTCGCGGCGTGGTTCGCCGTATCTAGAATTCCTAGCTGGCTGAGGCTCAGATCTCCCATGCCAAGTGTTTTGACCGCGGGCTCCTTGGAGTCCATTGACTGGTCGGGTTGGGCCTCAGACGATGATTCAACCTCGACGTTGTCTTCCCTCTCTTGGTGCTCCTTGACCGGGGTGTGGTTCGCCGAATTGTTCGCCGGGTGGTTCTTGTTGGCGTTCTGGGCTATGGCCGAGTTCTGGATCGTGTTGGAGAGTGAGTTGGCCGTGTTCTGGACGGCCGAGAACATGGAAGAAAAGAAAGTAGCTGCTGGGTTGCCAGGCGTGGCCGGTCCGTTCTCGGGGGTAGGCGTCAATGGCGCGGGGGTTATAGTGGACAGTTTGCTGGGCCCGATGGAGCCAGAGCCGGCCCTGCTTCTCCGTTGGCTGATCATGTTCCCCGGGGATGCATCAGGGGTGCCCCGTGGGCTGGCCGTAACGGCGCGGCCGGGAGTGGGAATCACAGGGTCGGTCGGGGTGGGAGGGGTGTTGACGATTACGGGGGTGGTCGCGTCAGTCGAAGCCGAGGGCGGCGTCACCGGGGGCTTTATGAGAGGTACTTTTTGTCCGCGCGAGAGCCGACGGTTCTGCTGGACCTGTGCCGGGGTTGCAGCAGCCTTGGGAGACTCGGGGTCGAGCGGCGGAATGCTTGGCACAGGGCCGGCCGACTGATCAGCGGCAGATGCTAGGGGGCTTCGGTCGTCGGTCTCGGACTTGTCGGAAAGCGGCTTCTTAGACCGGAAGACGTCGCGGAGGCGACCGCTTGTCGAGGGCTTCTTCGACAGCTGGTGGGGGGCGGCGAGCGATTCGCTGCGCTTGAGCGACGACGCGGCCGAGTCGGTGCTGTCGACGCTAGCGTGCGAAAAGGTCGACGAGCGCGCCGACACTATCGTCTGGTTGCCAAAGGGCTGCGACTGCGACTGGGTCTGCGGTTGGGAATTCGGCTGCGACTGCGATTGCGACTGCGACTGAGGTTGCGGCTCGGGTTTATGGGCTGCCTGCACGAGCGGTGACGACGTGGTTAGGTAACCGACGTGGGATGGGTGCGGTGAAACAAAGGCGGGGCGGCTCACAGGCCTAGGTATTGAGCTTTGTTAGTTAAAGCGGATTCGTCGATTGGAAGCGCTCCGAGTTGAAACTCGACATCAGCCGGCGACGGCAACGACGGTGGTGAAGAGGAGGGCTCAAGAAATCTCAAAGGGGTCATGGAAGAACAGTAACGAGCGCAAAAGGGCGGGTGGGGGGTAATTGGATTATTTACGCGGCTTGAGGTTGATGATGCGGCCAACGCTGGTTGAAGAGAAACGCAGCCTGGGGGAGGCGCAGCCCAGGGCCCCAGTAGCTCTCCGGGCATGTCAACCGCCAGGGCACTGCATCTCCACTGTGCTTGGGCCGCCAAACCCCTAATTGATGAACTGGAAGACGGACGCGGGCTGACACGACCAGTCCGGATCCCGTTCAGGGACTTGCCACGCCACGCACTGCCCTGCACTGCAGGCCAGCAACGCCTCGCCTCACCTTGCCCACAGCCTACAGGCAGGATCCTGTCCTCCACCTCTCGGCTGCCCGTCCGGGTCAAGACGAACGGAAGACAAGGCTACCTGGGAAAGATGGGAAGAGGAGCCGGGGTGACACAGCGAATAAGAAAATACACAAAATACTCACGAATCAGGGTCTGAGTCGTACGGGACGCCGTCGTTTTGCTCGTCGTGCCCGTTGTTGCTGGCGTTGTTGCTGTCGCCGCCCTGCTGGTGCTGTTGGTGATTATTATTATTGTCAAAGTCGGTTAAAGAAGCCCCGCTGTTTGTCGTGGTGCGGCTGACAGGAGCGCTTCGTGCCCCATCGTCGTTGCTGCTGCTGATGGACGAAGCCTTGTGACGCCGACGTTTGGCCGTGATGCCCTTGGGCAATAGCTTCCCAAGCCCGTTTGATGCTGCGTCCATGACGGGCGCTGGACTCGACAGGTGCCGAGATCGCTGATGAATCAAGCTGTGATGTCGGGATGCCGACGACTGGTCGAGCGCGGCAGAATGAGCGCGAATTGATTGAGTAGGGTAAAGGCCGAAAAGGGGTTTGAGGTTGGGGTGGCTGCAAACAAGTTATGATGACATCGTCATTTCCTCCGGTCAGCCAAGCCGCGACAAAGATGGCCCACCGGTTTTCGACCCCAGTCGGCCAGCGACGGGAACGAGGAGCGATGTAGTTTTTAGGTTAAAAAGACACAATTTAGTTTACAGGTGAAGAAGAGGTGAGTTTGAGCGACGGGAAACACGCGAGATATTGGGTGACGATGGATGGCCTCCCTTAAACTCGCTCTCAGAGCTTCCCCGTCCAATCCAACGCTATTATGCGAACTAGCCGCGGTTAGCACCAGTGGGGCGGGCTGTCTTTAACTCGGCTGTTTCAATGTTTGAGCCTTCAACGTGTGCTGCCACGAGGTGTCGCAAGGCTGCCACAGGCATCAGCGGCGTTGGTCAGAGCGTTGGTGCTTTCTTTGCCAGCCCGGGCCGTGTCACTGGAGGAGATGATGACCTAAGGTAAGTTACCTATACGGATACGTACAGGATACAGGATATACCTTGCCGCAGGCAGTTACGAAGTATAATAATCCACTTGCAGTACGGACTGCAGTCTGACCTGCAAGTAACAAAAGACTCTCACCCCGTCCGAATCGTTATGCCCTAGATCGTCATGTGCAGATCGGACTATAGAAGAGCAAGCTGATGTCTACCTAACTTACCTAGGTATCCAGGTAGGAAAGATGAACGTGGAAGATTTCTAGTGTTCCAGGTGCCCAAACAATCGATTACGACCTACCGATTCCGTATCCGTTGATGGTAATACGTAAATTCCGTCACTAGGTAATTAACTGCCTTACCGGTGCACGCCTCAGGACGCCTTGCGCATTCCGTCCGACACCTAACCTGCAAAAGCCAACCTTCTCCGATACACGCAAAACTGTTCGAAAGGATCCAAGACCGACCAGCCATATTTCCAAACGCGCACCGCCCTATAACGCCGGGGGAAAGAAGTCTGCAATGCGCCTCGACCTCGCGCAGAGATGGAGGAGTCGCCGTTGACCAAGGTAAACCCCTCCAAACTTGGGAGGAGACCTTTGAGCTGAATACTGGGGGCCCCGCGGCCATCGCTCCGCTTCAAAGTAGGTTGCTCATCATTAATGTCCAGGCCCACGACCACGCGCGAGCCGCGTCGGTGGCTACCCAGACATCAGACACTACTATTGCTATCAACCACCATGCACTTGCCGCCGGCGAATTCGCCAACGCCGCCAAAGGCACCACCAGTGTCGAGGCCTTGCGAACACTCAGCCTGCTCGAGCAGCACCACCGGCGGCTGGCCGAGCTCCTAAAACTGCCGCTCGAGCCACCCAGTAGCCAGCACTCGAATGCCGATAGCGATATTGCCGAGGGCGACGAGAAGGAGATCCAGCCGGGCGAGCAAGACGGCTCTGCGAAAGCATCGGGGCAGACCAAGCCAGACACACCTTCACTTGCAGTCCTGCCAAACCACGCGAAGCCCGTGCCCCTGCTACCGCAACAGCGGAGATATCCCGGCCGCGACCTTTCGTCTTCTATTGCCAGCAACCTCGCCTCCGCCCGGGGTATTAAATCCAAATACCGAGGCCAGCCCCTAACCCCGAGCGTGTCGAATGACCAGGCGCCCGGCAGCCTCGAGGTCCATCCCCGGAGGGAGGGCCCGTCGAGGAACAAGGCACCGTCCGAGGCCGTAGACCAGAACGCTCGAAAGCCCAGCTGGTTGCCCCCAACCCAACAAGCTGGGGTCAAGATAGACACGTCCTCGGCCAACGAGTCTCCAAAAGCCGACCAAGTTAGTCCTCCGCCGGCCGAGGAGGGATTTTCTAGGTTCTACACTAGTTTTGGAAACCTGATCAACCGGCTCTCGGCGCCTCTCGCCTATGCCGGGCTCCCTTTAATCTACGAAGAGACGTCTCCTGCTACCAGCCAACCCGTTGCAGTCCCCGAGCCGCCGCCGCCCGTGCAGAAAAGGTCATCTCGGGGGCCCGAGCCTGACATTTCCAAAATATTTTCGCGCTCAACACTACAGTCACTGGTCCGTGACGGCCATGGCGGCAATGACTCCTTCTACGTCGTTCCCACCAGTGGACACACAGCCACATACGCGAGCATTCTCAACCACGAGAACAAGGAGAAGCGGCGGATGGCGGCGTCGTTTCATAGCGATGTCAGCATGGCAGCGGGCACAGCGGCAGCAGCGGCCGACGACCATGAAGAAGACGACTTTGTAGACGCCCGCGAATCGCAGATGCCAATATCTCCGAGCTTTCGCAAGCGGCTCGGCAGGAGCCGCACCGAGAAGGAGCTGCAGAACGTGATCGAGGAGCTCCACGTCGAGAACGCGAGCCTCAAGGAGATGCTCGACAAGCTCAGCAAGCGCCTGCATGCCTTTGAGTTGAACTCGCAGAGCTCGCATCTGGCTCTTGCCCAGAGCCTGCGCCTGCAGCGTCCCGGGTCGCCGCCGACCATGTCGTCTTCTTCCGGCGGCGGGGGATTCCCGGTGGCGGCGACGACGGCCATAGAAGAGGCACAGAAGAAGCAGATCCGCGAGCTTGAAGACCAGGTCGCCACCCTCATCCGGCAGATGACATCCATGGAGAAGGACTACGACAAGCTCCAGGGCACAGTCGACAAGTACCGCGAGCGCTGGGAGAAGCTTAAGGCCGGCGCCAAGGCCAGGAGAGAGGCCCAGGACCATGCTGCTGATGGCAGCGGCGATAACCCGTCGTCCCGCGCCGTCTAAGCCTGGGTCAAACACTGGGGAAGAGACAAGTAAGTCGTATTCTAAGACGGCGTATACAATGATTAAATAGTATTTAGTTTTAAGCTAAATCTGTATGAGCTCTTGCTGCCATTTCCCTGTTTCCATGTCCTGTTATTCTTCTGTGCCTCCCAATAAAGCAAGTAGGTCTATTGAAGATTCCGCAAGATAGTGTAGCCCATCAAGATATCTGCTACTGCTGTGTAAGCTACCGATGCCTCCTACTAGCTTACCTTGTATGTATCTCACTATCTTCACTTCACGTAAAAGATAAGTATTCCAGATTCAAAATCACTGTAGGCAACGGCATCTTTTCAGTTTCTAGTACAAGACATAGACTAACATTGTTGCCCCCTATTTGTCTCGTGTCTCCAGGGTATCATTAAATAACATGTGTAAGTTATCTTCTTTTCTGATTTTTATTTCATATTCTTTTCTGGTTTCATTTGTGAACCAGTCCCCTTTTTTTGCTTTTTCATGCCGCCGGAGCTGCCACGGGTGCCGAGCCGCCGCCCTTCTCGGCCGCCTTCTTCGCTTTAAAGTCCTTGACCCAGCCGTCGGCCTTGGCCTTGGGCACGACATAGATGCGCAGCAGCTCGTCGACGATCTCGACGGCACCGCCGCTGAGCAGCTTGAGCAGCGGCGCCTTGCGGCCCACGCGCACGAGCCCGCCGGCCGCCGTCTCGGCGAAGCACTCGACGCCCGCCGCCGTACTGTACAGCCCCTTGCGGTCCCACGGCGGCGGCAGCACGTACCCCGCTAGGTGCTGGTCTAGCGTCTCCGTCTCGTTGAACGCCTTGATGAAGTCCGTCTCGAAGTGCAGCGGGTACAGCAGCAGCGTCGGCACCGCCAGCGTCGACGCCGGGTCGCTCGGGTCCGGCACCAGCTGCACGCGCGCGTCCTCCATGTCGGGCGGCTTGGTGCCGGGGCCCGACGTGCGCATGCGGATCCCGCGCGCCTCCACCGCCGCCCGCCGCAGCCGCTCGCGGTGCCTCGCCTGCTCCGCACGCTCCTCGTCGCGCCGCCGCGCCGCCGCCGCCGCCGAAATTTGTGCGGCAATCTCCCGCTCTACCGCCCGCAGCGCCGCGTTGTCCGGGTCCACGGCTAGCCCCCGCGCGCACGCGTCGACCGCCTCTGCCACCCGGCCCACCGCCGCCAGCGCCTTGGCCGACCGGTACAGCGCCTTGACGTTGCGCGCGTTGAGCCGCAGCGCGCCCGCGCAGTCCGAGGTGCAGCTGCGGTAGTTGCGCAGCTCCAGGTGGCACGCCGCGCGGTTGCCGTACAGCTGCTCCAGCAGCTGCTTCTGCTTGCGCACCTCGTCCGGGTCGTCGCGGTTGTAATCGGCGTCGTCTTCTGTGTTTGGCTGCCCTTCCTGGGATGCGTCTGTTGGTGCTGGCTCTGACTTTTCTGGTGACTGTGCCTGCTGCTGCTCCTCCTCGCTGCTCAGACCGGCGCGGCGGCGCTCCTCGGCGACGAGGAGGGCGATGCCCTGCGTGTAGAACTCCTTTGCGTCGGCCCAGCGGCGGCCGCGGAAGCACTCGTTGCCCTGGCCCTTGAAGTTGGCGGCGTTCTCGAGCGGCGTGCCGTCAAATGCAAGCGCCTGCATGGCGGCCAGCTCCTCGTTGTCGCCCACGTTGTCGGCATCCAGGTCCGTCATGAACATGGGGTGCTGCTTGAGCTCTGCGACTGTCTCTTCGAGCGTCATGCCCGCGTAGGGCGCCCGCCCGGGCGACAGCTCTGGCAGCATGGCGGCAGGCTGGTCATTGTTTTCCGCCAGCTTCATGGACTCGGCGATGCCTTTTGTGATTTCCTGCATCTTTTCCGCCATTGCTACTCTCTATCGTTCAGGAAGAATTTGCAGTCTTTTTGTTCTCCTTTTTCTCAGGCCGACCTTTTTGGCCGTATGTGGCTGAGAGCGAGAACGATGGAGCGACGAATGTTCACCCTTGGGAATAGCTCGCCTTTCGAGGTCGTCCTCCTATTCAAAGAAAATGAGCCACCGCCAAGAAGAGAGGGTCGGGCGCAAATCAATCACTTGAAAAACAAGTTGTCGAGCAAATTTTAGTCGTGGCGGCTCACTGGAACCCGCTCGAAACTTTTTTTGGCGGTGTTGGGTTTCTTTGGTGTTGTGGCCAAAATGGGGCGACGTCTGCGGAGCCTTCGCAAAGTGCAAACCTACCTTAGGTACCTACCTACTGTAGCAAAAACTGGACCCCCGTCTACAGATTTCTATCGCTTTCGTCCGTTACGCTTCGCCCCCTATTCCGAACTGTGCCACTAAGCACGTTGCAGATTTGGCAACTTCGGAAATCATGTTCACTCTGTAACGAAGTTGTTATTGTACCAAAGATATTTAAGTAGGTATATTTCTAATATGGACATCCCTCTACGCTGTCCAGCGCCCAACCTCTATATGTGATACCGTCCGTCCATCCGTATATCTCATGTATTACGAAACAAATCGTCTAAAAGCCGACGCCAAAAAGCTCCCGAACCCCAGACAATGCCCTAGGAATATATAAATTTGCTGCTCGCTCCATCAATGCCATGTGTTGCGCGCGCGTTCAAATGTCATGTCGTCCATTGTGTTTTGTACAATTCGTTCATCGTGTTTTGTCACTGTGCTCAGCTGTGACCTTCCCTGCGATGGGCTCCTTGGGAGGATCCTCCAAATTCCATCGACGAGCTTCCGTTTTAATGATTAATGTCGATATTAGTGTTGTTTGATGACCGGTCATTCGCGTCCCTGTTCGGGATATTCAGGGGGGACACGCCAAGAGGGACGCTTCTTCGGCGGCGGTGCTTCGGATACCATCCTCCCTTGATAGTCGCTCATGGTTCTTGTCCCGGATCACCCAAAAGCATTGGACCGAGCCAATGACGGCAACGACGGCGCTGCCGTACCACGCCAGAGCCGTGCAGTCCATCTTCCGGCCCATGGTGTAGAGGTATCCGGCAATTGGCGGGGCGATCATGCGGAAAGCGGCGCCTGCACTCGCGGCAAGACCATTAACTTTGCCGAGAATTGTTGGACTTGGCGTGGCCTCCTTGATGAAGATGAGGAGTAGTGGATAGAGGAGAATAGAGAAGAAGTTGCGGACGGCGAGGATGACGTATATGGCAGGGTATAAGAGCGATTCCGGCACCTGAAGCAAGTAGGGCACAATGATATAGGCAATCGGGTGAAACACGGTAATGAAGATGAACAGGCGGTACACTCCCAAGCGTTCGGCCATGATTGGGAATACAGCGGCCTGCATGAAGAGGGCAATGGCGCCCTGGACCGCCATTACCATACCGACCGCCTGGAGGGAGAGTCCCAGACCCCCAGGAGAGTAGAACGGGCCCAGGTGGCTGACGGCGTCGTGGAAAGAGTCCTGGGGCGCTCTATCATCCTCGAAGAATATAGGTAGGAGATGGTCGAAGGTCATGGAATGGTAGGTGAAGATGGAGAGAGAGATAATCACAGCCATAATTCTCTTGGAGAAGACGCTGCCGGTAGGGCGCTTCTCTGTCTCCTTGGCCCAGGCTTTGCCGCCACTCGAGCCTCGGCCCCGCATCGAGCCGTAGTTGTCATCTCGGAGGTCAACGGCCGGCCGCTTCAAGGCATCCGACGTTCCGATCAGCGGCGTGTTCTCCGATTGGAACGTGTCGTCAGGCAGCATGACACGGGGTTGCATGTCCGGGTGCGTCTCTTCCAAGAGGAAGTATCCGAGCAGGATGCTCACGAGGAGGAGCCCGGCGCAGATGAGGTTGGGCAGCAGATATGGGTACGTCTCAAACAGAGACCCCTTGGGGAAAACGTTGGGGAAGGTATCGTGGGGGTCAGCGAAGGTGCCGCCAATAAAAGGTCCAATGATTGTGCCTATGCTCCAGACAAACGGCACTGTTTCGACGCATTAGTATTTCACGAATTTTGCCAAGACAAAAAAGGGGCAGGGGGGATTTCGGAGTTGAACGTACTGATAGAGTATGCGCGTGCTGATTCAAAGTTAGCGAATTGTCATTTGAACAATATGAATAAAAAGGGGGTTGGAACTCACGTTCGTGTTCAGGCCTTGTTACCAGCTCGCCGACCATGGTTTGGATGACTCCAATGTTGCCGTTCAACAGTCCGCCGATGGCACGTCCAAGGAGCGCCACCCAGATATTGGTCGCGAATCCGACCATGATCATGCTGAACATGGTGCCCACACATCCTAGCAGAAGGACGGGCTTGCGGCCGACTCGGTCTGAGAGGCCTCCCCAGTACATGCCCATCAGGGCTTCGGCGAGGGCGAAGGACGAGACGAGCAGGCCGGCGTAGAATGAGGCATCATTTTCGTCTCCGATCTCGAACCGCTTGATAAGGGGCCAGGCATAGGGAAAGATGGATGTGAGCGCGATCGGCTCTGCAAGACGGACGATAGCTGGCGGGAAGGAAGTGAAGGTTAGCTGCTGGCTTGGCACGGTCTCCAAGGCGGGTCTTCTTACCGAGGATGAAAAGCTGAATAGTAGGGAACTCGTCCGGGTCGCGAGGCCTTCTGCGAGGTAGAGCCATTGTTTTCTGGTGGGTCTGGGTCTTCGCCCTTGAAACAAATCGACACACCAACTGCCAGAGGAACCAAGTGATGCGCCGGAGAGATGTGCACGGTGGTGGTCAGGGGTAGCAACAAACAGTAAGCAAGCACTATGGCTGGCGTGTGCAAGTGTCTTTCTGTTGGTGATGAGACAAGAACAAGAACGAGGGGAGCAAAGAACGGCGGCAGAGGCCTAGAAGATGTAGGCAATAAAATACTGTCTGTCTATGTATCATGGAAATACGATTGGAGCCAGAAACGGCCATGGGGAGGGACGAAAACATTTTGTGGGTATAAGTGTGGATCAGACGAGGCCGTCGCCTACCGTCCGTCCGATGTACTCCGCGTCGAGGTAGCAACCTCCCTGCCGGCCAAAGGGACCTTGTCCCTACGATGATGGGGAGGTGGATGATACTAGAATTGGATGTGAGCTTGCAGCTTCTCGCACAACCTGAAAGCCTGAGCCTGGTCGGAGAGATGCAAGGAGCTATGTACCTACCTACTGTGCACTACTGTATGGAGACGCATCTGTGGTTTCAAGGATGGGGCCTGGAGCGGGCTTCCTGGGCCGCGGTCTCCTGGTCCCAGACACACGGCCCAAACCTTGATTTGCCTGACTGCGCGTTATCTGATGCTGCTACATGTACATCGTATTACATCTTTTCTTTTCATCCCGCAACGGGACGACATGAGGTGCCTATGCCGCGCTTTCCCAAGGCGAAAAAGAAAAAGGGACGGTCTTTCCTTCATCGGGCGTCGACCTGCTGCACCGTGACGGGGGCGCCAGCGAGAGAACCACGCCGTAATCCGGATGCTGCGAGTCGGTTCCGGCGCATAGCCTGTTAGCCCCCAACAGCCATCGAATGAGCTGTGATTCGGGGCTACAACAAGACGCGGTGCTTTTCCAAGCGTCGGTTAACTGAAGCTGCGGTAGCTCGGTCCGCCGTGCGCGCAGAACGCACGGCAACTGTGTGTGAGCACAACCTACATGTAGGTCTAGGTACTCCATATGGATGATGGCACCACTGTTCCGATCCGTTTAAGGTTGGAAAGAGGAAAATTCTGCCGGTTGGTAGGTGTTACCGATGTCTCAACGGAGTACTTTCCATCCGTAGCCCGTTAGGCCCGTGCCCATCGAAGCCGCTAGTATTCCGTAGCAAGGGTGGCAAGCTTCTTCGAGACAGCCATTGGAGGGAGCTGGAGTTTGTGGGGAAGCAAGGTTGCTAGCCCCTGGAACATGCCACTGCCTGCCCGCAGGGCTTGAGGCTTGCAGGGCAGCCGCTGATATCAAATAAATTGGCTTTGGTGGTTTTCTTTTACTCATCAGTGACGACGAGTTAATCATGGAATCCTCGCATTGGTCGAGGCGCACGCCATAATACTCAACGTTCAAACCGTGGCTACCTCTCTGAAGCTCAAGACACTTGCTGGCCGGGTCGCTTAGCTGCCGAGTGTTTTGGCTACCTTGTCTGACTGCCGAAGGTTAGCCCTGGGAGGCGGCACCACCACGAGCATCAGCACCAGACCAGCACCAGCACAAGAAGACGGACTGACAACGACATAATCATCGACGGCTCGACCACCTATTCAGTGACAGCGATGCGTCTCTAGTGGTTTTCTTATCATTGCTTATCTCTCTTTATCTTGTCTTCGGCCCTTGTTTTGACGCGCCGGGCGTTCAAACGGGGCAGATTCGCGATACTGCAACGTATCACAACAGAACGCATGTACATGTACATACATGGACGGATTCGAGGCTGATGGCTGATTTCTTCTAGGAGGCGTGCTGTCGTCTTACAGGCGCATATACATAAGGTACAGTAGCACTAATTACGTCAACCAGACCCCGCTCGGCGAGCACAAGTGCTTCATTCATTCCGTAGGCTGGACAGTGGACCGACCTCGATGCCCCTCCGCTGCTCTCCCGGTCTTGGTTCGGCATATCGGCCAGCGCCAAGCCACCGTTGGCTAGCGGGTGGCGGTGAGCTTGAGACGGGAACTCTGTTTGAGCCCTTGGACGGCAGACTTATTACCTCAGTCTCCCACGGTACAGTGCTACCTACTACACTCTGCGGCATGGGAGCTTCTACATACAACAAATGCCGAGCCTGTCTTCGCTAAGAAGTAGTTGCAGACTAACGGGACCGCCGCAGAAAGACGGAACCGGCATCACCCAGTACGATCCAACACGAGGCGGGGGGGATAATGCTGCCTCCGCTCGTCTGTCGACGGCCGACACCGGCGGGGCCCAGAACGTAACCGGCGGCTCCGCATCTAAATCTGGAAACCACATCCTACATTTGCTGTGTGTAGTACAGCTGAATTGGATTTCCCGAGGTGCGATGCGGTGCTGAGCATAGAAGCTGCCGCGCATCCCCCGGCTATTATCTGTCTACCAGCTACTACTGCCTCCTAGCACAAACAGCGCATCGCATGCAGCGGCCGGGGACCTGCTCGCCGCGATACTGCGACTCTGCAAGATAATGAATGATTGCCTTGGGGTGACCAAGCTGTCGAAGCTCACGACAGATGCAATAAAAAGCCAGAAGCTTATCGTTGTGCAGTCTTAGCAACCAGCTCTATCTTCTCTCTCCACCCGCTCCGCCATTCTGCCGCAGCTAGTCTCGGCTCTCGACAACGCTTCCAAGACGACTGCACTAGTGTTGTTTCTCAAACTGTGGGCTGCATGCAGTTGTATGCAAGGCGCATGCACAACCTGTTCCCGGACCCTCCAAGCAGGGGGGCCCGCGAACAGCTGGCGAACGAGTCTCCCAGCTCCCCCTACACCGTCAAGGTTTCCAATCCGACCGGAACACCTCGAAGGAGGCCGAGATATGTCCAAAAATCTCCAATCTAGACCTATCTATGACGCATTTTGCCTTCCCCTAGATGTTCAGGCCAAGTGCCGCGAGACATCAACGCAAGTGATACTCTCCCACACAAAGGGGCTTCAGGAGGGTTACCAGAGTGAGAGAGCCCGTTTCCAAGCAACTTCAGCTTGGTATGAAGCAGTTTCCACTCGGCTGTCTTGGTGTTAAAACTGTGGGTACGTTCTCGGCTCATAGCCCTTTCTCGGGCCGTGCAGCACGGCTTCCAGGCAAGGGAACTAGGCGGGATAGTTGGCCATTGCTTCACCCTCATGCTCTCTTCTCCACTGCCTTGGCTTCAAATCCTGCTTTTTCAAATACTTCCCTCCTGGCCAAGAGGTATCTCTAGTCAACCAACTTTAGATACATCGTAGGATGGGATAACGCAGGTTCCGTATACATAGCGGAGAGGAGACACAGTGCACGCCCGTCACTCCCAGCCATATCTGCATATGCAGATAATTTGCATGCGCCAAGACTCTATCATTTCCTTGTCACTGTGTTTCTCACCTTTCGGTTCAATGCTGTGTGTGTGTGTGTGTTTCACATGCTATAGTGGCAAGACAAGAGCTCCTGCGCTTGCTGCCGCCTTCGCCGCCGCCGCCGCTGCCGCACATAGCTAGGCAGGAGGATGCCGCCGAGCTCGGAAGCGTTAGCACGTATCCGGACATGGCTAAAGCCCTCCCTATCACAAGCATCGGGCTCGTCAGGCATCATCAACTCACACCGGGAAAGACAACCGCCGCCGCTGCTGCTGCTGCCACTGTTGCTGCCGCTGTTGCCGCGGCTGCAGACAAGGTCGTCTTGATACCAGGGAATTCGGAAGTCGGCTGCCGGTCGACGCTTCCAGCGTGCCGCCGCCCCAGCATGCTCGACAAAGTCGGGTAGCGCCGCGCATGCATGGAGATCACCCCCGGAGGCTGACAGATCCATGTCGACGCTCCTGATGCACGAAGCCAGGAGAGGCGATGGCTGTTCTGGCCGTGGGACCACCTTCCAAACCTCGTTGCTGAAAAGTGCTGCAATACTACATTCTTGCTATCAGACCCGTCTACTCATCTTTGTGGGAACACGGCACACCAGGGGGTAGGGAGAAGGGAAAGAGACAGAACCATCTTACTACTTGACCGGTATGGAATAGTGAGCCCGGTATCTTGGCCTGGTCCGATGGAAATCCCAAGTCAGGTGCTGCCTCCAAGCCAGTCCACGCTCAAAGGTCCCCCACCGCCGGAACTCGTCGTGCGTGTGCTCGATGGGGACGGGTGTCCACCCGCCGAATATGGAGGCGATGAAGCTGTCGCCAAGCTCCATTTCAAGATCGCCGCCAAAGTAGGGCTCGTTCATGCACCGGTTTGCAGCACGCAAGTCCTTCCAGTAGATTGCATGTCCCAGTCTGTGCTCTCTCGTTAGCGGTTTGGCGTGTTCTGATGTAAACCCCCGCACTCAGGGGCTTGATCAATATAAATACGAACTCACTCATGCAGCACCGTCACGGCCAACATAAAGGCAGTAAGCATGTACTCCTCGCCGCCGAACTGCCCCAGTTGCCGCAGGGCACAGAGCCGCGCCGCGTACTCTCGCATAACGAGGACCGTCAAGGAGCGGCCCGGAACCCCCCGTCTCCTCGCCTCGGCGTCGGCATCTCTAATCACGTCCGGGTGGTCCACGTTGCTGTCCACGCCGCCGGTGCCCCCGCGCAGCAGGTGCCGGCACGTGTATCCAACCCACCCAAACGCCGCGAACATGGCCCCGTCGAGCTGCCACCGCACGCACCGGGGTAGCGTCGTGCGCAGCTCGCGCGCCGTCGCGTCGAGCCACGTCCGCACGAGGCGCGGCGTCGCCCAGGCCGCGCGGTGGTGGCGCACGATCACGGCCGGCGTCCGGGACTGGCAGATGCTGTTGATATCGCTTTCTGTATCGACTTCGCCATGATGGCTATCGGGCCGAGCCGGCGGCGGAAGCCCCGGGTACGAGGCGCCGAAGATGTCGTCGATGAGAAACTCGGAGAGCCAGGGCAGTCCTGCGCCTTCGAGGAGCCTGCTCGCCAGCAGCAGCGGTTCTGGGGACACACAAACACACACACACAGTCCTTAGTCAGCCGGTGAGCGCTGTCATCGGCGCCGTGAATAGGAGAGACACCCGGCGGAAGGTGCCAAGATAAAAGAAACTTAAGAGTAGGTTAAGGGGCTGGTGATAGGGCGTGACTTGCTTTTTCTCAACTCTGACAAAAAAAAGAAGAATGTACGGGGCACAGACTACAAGGACGACTAGGTAGTATGTGGACGTGGACAGAAGAACCTACGGTGCAGTTCACGCAACATCAGCCCCTCGCCGGCGTCGCCATCCCCGGACATGTCCCAGTTGCAGAAGACCGGGTGGACTTCACCCTCTAGGTCGAATGGTGCACGAAGGCATGTTTCTGTGGCATTTTTGGCGCGCGGTGCCGTGTTTAGATTCTTTCCCAGTCCCTTTCCAGTATCGAAACCTGGGTGATGGATGGATGGCTGGGTACTGTAACTCACCTACCGCTCCGCATCGCCGCAGCTCCTCGGGGTCCCAGGCCTTGGGAATCGACCCTGGCAGTGGGAAGATGGTGTCTGCAGTATCGTCAAGCGCCATCGTCTCGCGGCCAGGCTTTCGTGGTGTGATATTGTGTTTTGTACACCCGCACACATGATTGGGACCTCTCCTACGGTGATGGCAGACACGGGGTTTGTTACTCTCACAGGCAGTTCGCTTCACGACAGCGACGCGCGCTAGCTGGGTCTCTGTTTCTTTGTATCGCGAGTTGCGGTTTGTCCGAATTGTTCTGTCTGTCGGCGGGCATTCCAACGGGCCCCGCCCCCTGAATGCGGAAGAAAGCGAGTTGGGCTCGGGCCAGAGAGGACTCGACGGAATGCCCTGCGAGTCGCTTTCTGTTCATTTTGCAAGAGAACTAACTGAGCGGGAAATTTAGTCTGTCTAGGTAATTATGGTCGTTCTTTGGCCGCACGCTCCCTCTTTCTTCCGTGAGATCCGACCATCGGCCTTTGCGATACTGGAGCGTGTTGCAGACCCCAGGCAGCCTCCAACGTGCAGCTGGCAGATACAAAACGTATCACTAGTGCGTGTACTCCATCTTGCCGTCGCCAATGACCTTCCAAAACTCCTCGACGATGGCCTCCTGGCCGCTGCTGGCGCCGCGGACGGCCAGGTAGACACGCGAGTCGAGCTGCGTATCCCAGCCGCCGGGGTTGCCGCTGACCATGCGCCCGCCGGCCTCGTTCAGGATGCACCAGCCGGCGGCGACGTCCCAGGCATAGCAGCCGCCCTCCCAGTAGATGTCGACCTGGCCGGCGGCGCAGGCGCACAGGTTCAGGGCGGCGGACCCTAGCGACCGCAGGCTGTGGACCATGCTGCCGCCGCCGTTCTGCTTGCTGGCCGTCAGGGCGCGGAACACGCGGGCGCGCAGCTCAAAGTTCTCGCCGTCACGCTGCGACCCCCACTCGACGGCCACGAGCGTCGAGCTCAGGTCGCCGAGCGCGCCGCCGCCGCCGGCTAGGGGCAGGCGCTGGCGCGGGCCGGCTGCCGGCGTGCCCGCCAGCGAGGCGTTGCGCTGCACGAAGCTGCCGCCGCCGCGCACGCCAGTGTACAGCACGTCGAGGAAGGGGTTGTAGACGACGCCAACCGACGGCACGCGGCCCACGACGAAGCCCAGACTGATGCACACGTGCGGGAACCCGTGCACGAAGTTGGTCGTCCCATCGATGGGATCCACCACAAACGTCGGCGCGTCCGTGATGTGCGTGCTGCCGGCGACGAATGTCTCCTCACCGACGAACTGGAACGAGGGGTACGCGCGCTGCAGCGTCGTCGACACCATGCTCTCCACGGCCTGGTCCGTCTCGGTGACGATGTCGGCCGCTGTTATTCAGGGGCGAAGGGGGTTATTTAGTGTCAGGCAATGCGAAAAGGGGGAAGGGGTATATGGCCTATTTGTATATAGCTCCATCGTGTGTAAAGGAGGCACAATCTTTAAATAAGACACAGCCGATAATTCCCTGATGGGGCACTTGGAAAGTTGATAAAAAATGAAATAAAATATACGCACAGTTCATCTTTGTCCCCGTCGAGATGTCGTGGGGATTCGCGGCCAAGATCATGCGGCCGGCCTCGAAGGCGACGGACAGCAGCGTGTCATGGATTTGCTGGAGGTCGATGTCGGCCATTTTGAATTGAGTTTATTTATTTCCCCGCCTTCCTTGGCTAAATCTTTGAAGACTGGTTGTAGAGAATTGGAAGATGTCGGAGCAGCAGAATAAAGTCGGAAAAAGGAACGATCTCGAGAGGATGCGAGGTGGTGCAAGATGACTGGAATGCCGTCTGTGCCTCCTTCTCCAACAAACCAACCCCCGGCAGGCAGCGGCTGTTTGACATGCCTACGCCGCGCAACACATTAATACCAAACACACACCCGGGCCCTTCTCCTCATGGACCCCGCCGAAGGATAAAACTGGGTCAGGTGAATCTGGTACCGCATCATACCTAAGGTACATGTGGGGAAGGAAAAGGGATCGAAGGCACTCCGGAGTTGCAGTTTCTCGTGAAGCAAATATGCTCCCTGCCAAAAGCAGCTTCTAGCTCTTTCTAGACATTCCAATCCCATTCTAGAGTCTTGGCGTGTGTATTGTACCTCCCCCCCTATCATTCTTTTCCCTTGATTTGAGTAGGCATGCTTCCTCGCCGTTAGGAAACAGGTGCATATTACTAACCGTAACGGTTACTCGAGCTGTAAGCCGCGCAACCAAGGAACGACTGTCTGAGATCAAGGTACCCAGTTTCGAAACACACTTGCCCATGAAACACTTCGTCTCTTTTTCGTCAACAGGGACGTAGGGAGGGCAAGGTAAGGTGAGGCAAGGTAGGAAGGTGTTTGTGTTCAGACCGAGTATAACAAACACATCCAACACCAAGAGACGGAGAAATAAAAGAAAGCACCCTGCTTGAACTCCTTGGGAAAGAAAAAAGGGAAAAGACCATATACCAGCCGTGTAAGTTCCTAGGTTACCGCCCCAGCCAGCGTCCATTTCCTTCCCCCTAGACTTGTAACTCTTGTCTTCTTCTCTTATAAAAAGAGAATTACTACAAAAACAAGGGAAACCCGTAAAACAACAATTCGTCCAGGATCCCACAAGAGAGGAAAAAAGGTGAGAACATGTTTGCGGTTGTGTTGTACGTTTTCGTGTGTGTTCGTGTTAACCGGCCTGTACACATCGACAACCCCCGAAAAGTGATGAAAAACAGTAACTCCGTCCCCCCCTTTTTCAAAGACTCGCATCGAATCGCATCGCATCGCATCGCATCGCATCGCTAGAGTAGCAGCCTGCCGTCGATAAACCAGAGTGCCCGGGCTGGCCCGTTTGCTTCCGGTGCGTGAATTTTCGATCTCCTTTCCTCCGCCCGCAAAAAAGAGCGCCCGTCCTCTCAGACGTCCTCGCGGAAGATGGATTTTCTCTCCGTCGGGCTGCTGTCGTCGTCCCCGGGCCCCTTAGCAGGCTTCTTGCCGGCCGCAACCGCACTCGTCGTGTCGATCGGGCGCGGACTTACGCCGCGCAGGCTCATGTTGCTCGGCTCGGCGTCGTCCTCGAAGGGATTCGACGACTGGGCTCCTCCTGGTGTTGCTAATGCTGCCCCTCCTGCTCCTCCTGTCACGGCATAACCTGGCGACCGGCTCCTCGTGCGGCCACGCGACTCGTCCACGGCCAGGTTCATCTGGTAGCTGCCGTCGTCATCGGCGGCCGGGGCACCGCCGCCTCGGTAGCTCGTGTCGCCGACGGCGGCCGAGTGTTGCGGGGCCAGCCCGAGCTCCTGCTCTTCGTAGTACCCGTAGCCGTCGCCGCCATCGTGGTGGCCGCCGACGCGCGAGTCCCACGCCTCGTCGGGGTCGAGCGGCCCGAAGCCGCGTCGTCCGCCGCCGGGGCCGCCGCTCTGCTCGTAGGCGCCCGCTGCCGTGCGCGAGTTGCGGTTCTTGAACATGCGGATCCGGTCGTTGAACCACCCCACTATCCCGCCGGGCGCGGGCTGCGGCGGGCCATATGGGGCCGCTGACGGCTTGGACTTGACGAAGGGCAGATACGAGGTGAAGGGGGGCGGGGGAAGCTGTTCCCGGAAGGGCTCGAATTAGCTATCTCTCATTTGGCGGCCACCCTCAAGGAAATTGGAGGTGATTCTTGAAGACTGGTATCAGGTGGTAGTGCAATGAGGTGTTAAATGGGATTGCGCGTCGTCCCGGACGGCCGCAAAAGCAACCTCGTTCCCCAACACCCCACATCCCAGCCATTCAAACCCAATATTTCCCCCCGTTGTAGATCTCATATCATGAGTAACGTAGAAGGTAGCAGGTCCCAATCGGACACAAAAGATTGCGATTGTGATGATGCGCTACGCAAAGAGGCCGAGACCCTGCCCCTCCCTCTCGCCAAGAAAGTCGAAACTCACCCCTAACCGTTGCGCTCGTAATCTGGCAAAGACAACCCAGCCGACGCCCGCTGCGAGCAGCAGCAGGACAATGACGATAACGGCTATGATGGCGGGATGCATCGTGCTGAGGCGGCGGTTCGGCTGCTCGGGCCTCTCTCGGGGCGGGCGGGGAGAGAGCGGCGCGCGCGCGTGTGTGAAGCGACAAGTACTACTCGGGCGAAGGGATGGAGCAAAAGCGGCGATCACGGCGATCACGACGACGGCGATGGAGTCGAGAGCGATTGATGCGACCGACGTGCGGACATTTGGCGTCGGGAGTCGGGTTCGTAGGCCGTGGTGCTCGCTCGGCAGTGCAGAGAAGTGGTGCGTTTGGGGGGTGGACCTTTGTCTGACAAAAAGAGCAGGCTTCAAGAAATTCAGGTTTGAAAGGTTATCTCCTTTTTTTCCTTTTCAGCCCTGGGATGCAAGGGAAGGGCCGAGAATCCCGAAACCCGATACGCGTGTGTGAGAGTGAGGCAGAGCAGAGTCTCTCCTCTTTGCCCACTGTGTAACCAAGCCGCTCTCTTTGGGCAGGTGGGATAGCGGGTGCAGCAAGGAAGCTCCAGCTTCGTCTCCCCCGCCCGCCCCTCCGGCGCGCTCAACCCGACCCACCCCACAGGGCGTGCGGCCCCGCCTGCTGCTGGGTACGGCCGCCAAGGCCCATCTAGAGAATAAGCCACTTTGCCAAGAAACGTCAAAGACACTAACACGTACGCCTTTGCGCCTCCAATGAGGTGAGGTGCATCTCGTTTGAACCGCCACCCAGGGAATATTTTATACAAAAATAAACGAGCCACCTGGTGCATACGTGGACGCGGCATACGGGTTCTCTTCTGTGGCTTGCAAGTTTAGGCTCTGTCTGGGTAAGGTACTGAGCAGAGGGTGCAATGTCTTGGACGAGACGAGAAACACGGGACGGATGCCATGACAGGCCCAGACGACCGGATCCGTAACCACACACACACAAACACAAACGCAAAAGGGAAGCATGTCTCAAAGACGGCCCTCCAATAAAAAACGATAGTATTCCGTAAAGGGGTGCTGGTTTTGCAACACTTCACTCGTTTCATTGCTGAAAGGAACTCGAATTTGACTTGCGAGGTGAGGAATTTCGCCTAGATATACACGATTGAAATGAACTAATGAAGAATTGACTTTTAATCACTGCACCTATGAATTAACATTCTTTCGCTTTTCCCAACCTCAACGGACGGACGGTATGTACGCCACAAACGGACCCAAGCACAAAATCCAGGTGTAAATCCAACTAAACAAATAGGTATGTACATACAAGACCTAAATAGCATGGGGCCGAACCACACCGCAACCTGGTGTGCCAACCACTCTCTGTACCCAACAACGCAAGCTCATATCCACAAAAACCAGCATATGTTTTGCCATATGTACAAACATGATATAAAATCAAGACAGACAAGATGAGAGGGTATATATCTCGTTATCATTTAGTGCACAGATCCCACAGGCCGCCGTGCCGGGCAAAGTCGAGGCTCTTGACAAACTTGCCTAGCTCGCAGCGGCCGAGGTCGTCGGGCTCGCAGAGCGTCAGCGGCACCACGCGGTCGTTGACAATGACCCTCACGAGCTCATCGTCGGCGTCACCGCCCGTGCTGCCGCTGCCGCTGCCACTGCTGCTGCCGCTGCCGCTGTCGCACGTCATCTTCTCGACGTAGACGCGCGAGGCAAAGGGCACGGTCCAGCTGGCAGAGAAGCCGCCCGTGTCGCGCGCGGGGTGGCGGGTGGTGTTGGAGAGGGGCGGCATGTCGGCGTAGAGGCCGAGGGCGGCCATCATGGCGGTCATGTCGTTGTCGTGGCTGAAGTCGGCGTAGAGGGCGCGGCCGAGGGGGAAGGTGGCGGCGTCGCCGTCGAGCGTGGCGTTGGTGCTCGTGTGATCGACCACGTGCTTGCCAGTCAGCCGCGCGATCAGCTCGTTGACCCAGCCCACCCCCAGCGTCGGCCCCAGCGGGTTCCCCCGCCCGTACCCGTACCACTTGCCCAGGCTTTGGTAGTAGTCGTAGCCGGCCCACTCGTGCGCCGAGAAGAGGCCGCAGAACGGCGACGGCGGCTGCCCTGCTGGGGACGCTACCGTCTCGAACGGGCACAGGTCCATGAAGGCGACGGCGTGCGACGGCTTCGAGAATTCGACGCCCGGCAGGCCCTTCTTCAGCCTGGCGATGATGGGCTTGGCGAACTTTTCGCCGTAGACTTCCTGCGCTTTGTCGCCAACCTCCGAGTACGGGGGATTCTGGAAAGCCGGGCACTGCTTGTTGTTTAGCGTGTTGTTGACTTTGCCGCCCTCGGGAATGACGAGGATGTCGTAGGGGAGGTCGTCGTTCGGTCCGGCTGACGGATCTTCCTCTACCAGAGCATCGTGAAAGCCCCGAGTCCAGTTCTGGGCCGACATGACGACGCGCTCCTGGCCAGACGCCCGGATAAAGGGCAGCTTCGGCGAGGCGCTGATGAGCGACTTGTACCGCTGGTAGAAGGAGATGCCCGAGTCGACCAGTTCTTCCTGGCCGAAGTGGGTCAGCTGGTCGGCTCCCAGCGTGTACTGGTAGTCCTTGATGAAGGCGAAGTCGTGGCCATAGTGGGTGACGGTGTCGTGAATCTTGGTGATGGTTTCGTTGTAGGCTGCCGATTTGTTGGCCGTCGGGAACCGGGAGCCATGGCGATGGAGAAGCTGGACGAAGGTGAGGGCGCAGCCGGCAGGTACGTCGGCAGAAATATTGGAGGGCACCGAGAAGAAGGGCGAGTACTGGCCCCACGAGTGGGACACGTTAACGATGGGTTGATTGCCCTTGTCTCCCCCCGTCCTAGCTGCACGAGCCGCTCTTCTGTGGCAAAGTCAGCATTAGGTAGCTAAACATTATTACCCCTTCCGACGTAAGATTTGGGCGTTCGGCTGGCTGCCACAACGTTGGGACATCTTACATGGACGCAACAGCCACGAAGCCAATCACAGCCACCATCATGACGGCAGCGGCGGCGGGCTTGAGTGCAAGCTTGTTGTGGTTCGGGCGGGCGCTCGCGGGTTGTTCGTCCTCACGGCGCCGATGAGGCTCGTCATTGGGTAGAGACGTGTACTTGGGTGGGCTCCCACGAGGGAGCAGGCGCTTGAGTGACGCCATCGTGTCCAAGAACCCCATAGTTGCGGCAGTCTAGGCCGGCCGGGCTCGCGTATGCAGCGTGCTTCGGTTGTGCTGGGTAGTATCGAACCTTGATTCTCTCTTTGCCGGGATTCATCAGTGGTGACGGAGGAGTGGACCGAGGGGCAGCGTGACGGCGTCCGGGCGCAAACGGTCCTTCAGACTGACGGCACCGCAGATTTGCAGATTTGTCGACAATTGGCAGGTGCAGTCATGAGGCAAGACACCTACTACGGAGTATGTATACTGCTTCCAGGAGACTCACAATCACGGTGCCCAGAAATTGTCTTCATTTCTGCGACGCCACATGTCTTGGAGAAGACCGTCGTCGTCGCCAGCCAACAGGGATGCTGCTCGTGGGGGACCTGCCGCCTTTCCATAGTCGTGTTTGGGGCCAGCTGAAGATCCCCCCCACATCCCAAGACGGGCTGAGTTGGGTCCCGCTAGCGGACGAGGCTCGAAGTCTGTGCGCACGATTCACTTCGACGACACCAAAAGCACGAAGTCCTTTGAGACTGAGATTTATTTGTCGCCATGCTTTCTAATCGGCCTAGCCAGGAGAAACTGGGCGGATATTGGCACCAAACAGCACAGACATTGGTGCCTCGCCGTTCGCTGGCTAATTGTCCGGAAACTTATAAGGCTCGGGAATGGCTGCTGACCCGGCAGTTCACGCCAGGGCGGCCGCTCTCTGCAAGGTACGAAGCACCCCGAATCGCGCGGCAACCTTGGTGATAGCGGCCGTGCCAGAGATACACATATGCGGTCGCGTATATTCTCGCGTTTGACAACAGCGCGTGGAGGTCAGTATACAGGCTTCACATTACATTTTCGGCGAATTAACTGTGATCACTCTCTTGGAATGGGGGAGAGTGGCTGGGAGCTCGTGCGCTGCCAGCACTGCACTGCGGTTGAGGACGGCTCGGTTCTTCTCTGACATCTCGGCCGAGAAAATCGGGACAGATCCGCAACCCGATTTCACTTGTTGCCCGTTGGACACAGACACACTCGTGCAAGTATGGAACTTTTGCGCAAATGACGCAACGCCCACGTGCGGATTTGTATTCAGTGTTTTGATGACAGCTGTGTAAGGTGCTCAGCAACAGCACCAACAACAGCAATCAAGAAGCCCAAATGATCGTCATCACGACGCGGCCACGTGCGGGCGCTGCCCCAAACAGCGGACTCTTGATCACTTCAAGGCGGTCAATTCTCTGACAGGTCTATTTTTAGCACCTTTTCTCCGGGAAACCGAGCGGGAAAGCCAGCCCTGCGGCCTTGCACGCGGAGAGAGAGAGCGAGAGGGAGCGGGCGAAGCCGCCGTGTTGCAGCCAACCAATATTGGGAATTTGAAACACACTTGCACCGAGATGACGGCCATCGCCAACTGCAAACCCGAACCCCAGTCCGGCAGTACTGATACGGTGTTCTGGAACCGGCAGCAACTTGCGCGGTGCGAATTACGTGAGCTTCTCTGTCTGTTCAAACTCTGTTGGCTGACACTTGAGTCTTCGAAAACCGCTACCTAATGTATGTTTCACAAACAGGGGTGTTTGCTTCCAAGCCTCACCCGCAACACCGCAACAAACAAGTCATGAAACGGAACGATCCATTGGATATACGCAGCGAATAGCCCCCAAACAAACGGGTTCTTTCAATTTTGCAGCAAAAAAAAGCAATGGTATCATAAGCACCAACCCAGCACATGCAACCCTCCTCCAATCCCTCGTCCCACACCCCCAACAGAAGCTGATGATATAACGACCCCAACCAACCAACCGACCCAACCCACCAGCACCACCACCATCACCAACATGTAACTTACATGACCCATGGCCTCGAATTCCCAACCACCCTCCGTCCCGTCGCACGAGTTCCAGAAAAGACATCAAGCCCTTTTCGCCCTGTCAACCACCGGCCCCCACACTTCCCTCCCTGTTCCAGTCCAGCTCGGTCAAGTCCAGGCCAGGCCAGGCGACCAAGCAGGTATATCCAAGATGTTTTTGCCCGTTCTATCTGCCGCGTAGACAAAAATGCCACAGTAGTGCACTTTTTTTTTTTCGCCCACAACGGGGATCCAAAAAGGGAGTATATGTAAAACAAAAACGAGAAAGAAGACAAGCAAAAAAGCCCCCTCCCTAGTTTGGTTAATCTATATATGCCGAGTACATAACAAAAACAATCGATCGCCTTGCATTAAATATGAAGAAAAATAAATAAAAATCGTGCAAAGTGAGAAGAAAAATGTGACATTAATAGGCCACGCCCACGCTCAGCGGCCGAGCGCCCTGGTCCTGACCGACACCCAGGGTTTGGGTCTGGGTCTGGGTCTGGGTCTGGCTCGGCCGGGCCTTGCTGGGGACCTTGAGGACGGACCCGGCGGCGGCGGCGGCGGCAAACTCGGTGATCTGCTCGATGGTGGGCGTGTGTTTCGGCGTGTTCTGGATGACGGGGCTGCTGCCGGGCGACCAGGTGGTGGTGGGGACGGTGTGGGTCTTGCTGAACTCGTCGTCGTCGTCATCGTCGTCTTCGTCCTCGTCATCCTCGTCGCGCGTCTCCCACGTCGACGACGACGCCGACTCGAGCGTGTCCATGCTCGTGCGCGGCGGCGCCACGCACTGGTAGAAGCCCTCGCCACCGCGCACCGGCTTGGGCTTGTTGGTGATGGAGTCGAGGCTGATGTCGCGGCGGTGCTGCTGCTGCTGTTGCTGTGTCTGGTCGTCGTCGGCGTTGCCGCTGCTGCTGCTGCCGCCGCCGATGTTGGGGAAGAGCCAGCTCGACACCCTTGAGAAGGACTTCTTCTTGCGCAGCGGCGGCCGGAGGACCAGCGGCAGCGGCGGGGCCAGCGGCCGGCTGCTGCTGCTGCTGCTGCCGCCGGTGCCGTCGTTGAACTGCTGCCTGGGCGACGACGATATCGAGTTCTCTCCGGACCGCCCGGAGCGGCTGCCTCCGGGGCTCCTTCGTCTCTGCTGCAGCAGTTGCGGCTGCGTTGGATGAGAGCCAAATGCGGCAGCTGCTAGTGCCAGGGGCTTGTCTTGCGAGGGCGGCGGTGGCGGCGGGGGCGGCGAGGGCGAGTCCCACGCGTTGTTGGAAATCCGAGACGGCGCAGTTCGTGGCCGGCCCTCGGTGCTGAGCCGCTCTGCAAACGACGGTGCCGCAGCAGGAAGCGCCGGAATCGACGGCATTGGTTCAAAGTCTGGGTTGGGCGAGCCTGTCAGCATGGAAATCCTGGGGGTGGTGCAGGCACAGGCACAGGCACAGGCACAGGCACAGGCACAGGCACAGGCACAGGCAGAAGCAGATGCCGAGGTGCAGGTGGGAGGGTGGAGGAAGGGGAATGGGAGTGAGAATGGGAACGGAAATGGAAATGGGACTGGAAAGGGGGAACGCGCGATCTGACTCACTTCGTACGCTGTAGGCAGTCGATGGACGGCTGCTGATGTAGATGCTCTGGCGTTCAATGACAGACTCGATCTCGGCTTCCAACCGCTCCTTCTCGAGGATGGCGCTGGCGATGCGCTCGACTATCCTGTCGACGCTGGGCGCCGTGTATGCGCGCGCCTTCGACTTTGGCGGGATCTTGGGCGGGTTCAGCGAGCTTTGCCTGGGCGGCGTGAGAGAGTTCTGCGAGGCCTGAGACATGTTGGACCCCTGGCGGAGGTGTTTGCGTGGGAGGTGGAAGGACATGGACGAGTAGCTCCGCTCGTGGGTGAGGGTTGCGGTGCTCGAGTCCCATTTGGAGCCGGGCGAGGTGTGCGCAGGTGGCGGCGGCGAGACGAGGTCGTCGACGCCAGCAAGATGTGGTAATATGGGTGAGAGCTGGTTCTCGGGCGCGTAGATGCTTAGCTCGAGCGGCCGGAACGACATGGGCCGCTCCTGGATATACGGCGACATGTAAGTCCCCGGCGAGCCCTGGGCGCCGGCAAACTGGAACGACTCTGAGTGCAGATGGCGGAAGTTCGTTGGACCCGATATCTGCGGCCGGCGAGATGACGGTCTCGAGGACGACGCCCTTTGGTGCCAGTGCGCCATGAAGGAGGATGACGAGGCGCTGCCCCGGCTGCTTGACCTCCAAGTGCCCAATCTCTCTCTTTCTCGCTGCAGGGTCTTCTCATAAGTCCTCTCGTTGGACCATGCCGGCACTGCTGAGGGCGGTGGGATGAAAGCGGGTTGGTCCCGGAGGACGGTGATGGATTTCTCGCTAGCTGTCGACTTATAAGCAACCGTGGTGATGTGATGAGAAAGGAAGGGAAGAGAAAGGGCGTGAGATGTGTCAACCGGCAACAAGGCAACAAGAACTGGGTACGGAGAGTCCGTGTGTCCCCGCCGAGTGGGCTCAGTTGGAGTCTGACTTACTTGGCGTGCGAGGTGGCTCGTCGGACCCGCAACATATCGAACGGAGCCACGAGTTGTGCGGCTCAGGCGATGCCATGCTGCCGTCGGGGACGGTGGTGCAGATGGAGCGGAAGCAGACGCAGACGAAGCCGGCGATGACGGGGCAGATGCCTCATGCCTTCGAGCCCATCGAGGAGGGGGATAAGGAAGGACAGAGAGCTACGACGAACCGACGACCAGCGACCAGCGACTCGTCTCAGTAGATGGAGAGAAGCAAGCTCACCATGGCGGGAGCGGGAACTAGGACTAGGAGGAAGACAAGACTTCGAGGAGGCTCGCAAAGCTACGGCGCGGACGGCGGAGCATTGCATCTTTATTGCCTCCCTCTGCCTCTGGCTGCTGTCCTGTCGTGGTGCAGGCAGGTTGTCAAGAGACAGGCCCGCCCCCTCCACTTTCCCCATACCACACACAACACACACCTCACACCTACCTACCTACCTACCTACCTACCTACCTAGCCTGCCGACAAGACATGGTCGCACACACACCCATGGGCACGCACACATGGCTAGTGTACATATGTACATGTAGAGATGTACATGTAATACAATGCCCAAGTGCGCCTGTCGTCCGGGCTGAGCGCCGCCCTCTGGCCTCTCGGCTCTGTGCTCAGCGCTGACTTTCAACGTCAGTTAGTGGAAGGGCCTGCGGGCAGAGGTGAGGTTGCAGCAGGGCCGGCGCTGATAGGCTGGCGGGGGGTGGCCGAGGACCAGTTGGCGCTTACAAAACCGGGGGTCCATCATGTATCGGATGGGCGGCGCTACACACCAGGCTCGGCGCCCCAGCCAGTCGTGTGCCGTCGACGGTGCCGCACTCAAAGTCCATGTCTCAGTCTTTTCTTGGACGCGAGCACACCACGCTCGTGGTCGCGACCTACTGCACCGCATTGCCACAAAAGGGCCCGCTCTTCCATGACGAGAGAGTCGAGAAGGGGGGGTCTCGTGGGCCATCCAATCTTGGGCCAGTTATCGTTTGTGCATTCGGATCCCTTCTTTCTCCCCCTCGGGGTCGCTGGTCGCTTTCACAGAGGCCAAGACATCAGGAGAGAAAATCCCGGAGGAAGCAACATGCCAGCCAGCCAGGTTGACAAGGCCACCGCTCACAGCACCTAAGCACGCCCGACATAGTGCCTTCTATTCTTTCCTGAAACTGAGCTGTTTTTCCCCTTTTATTAGGGTCTCTTGTCGGCACAGTCAGGATGAGAGAAGTCAGAAGACAGCACGAGGCCACAGCCAGCCAGCGAGCAGGACCCGCAACGATCTGCGGCCGGTAGCTAGCCGTGTTTCCTTTGCACGGCCCCAAGGGATCGGATGGGCTCCGTCACGGATGCCTTCCAGCGAGCCATCCATTCATCATTCGTCGTTCATCCATGTTGCCAAACATTTCCCCCTCGCGCTCGCGGGGCTTGTTGATCAATAAGTTTACCTACGGAATAGAGGAAGTGTGCAACACAATGAGCCCCTGGGCCGGGCACTAGGCAAGGTAGTGTAACTGCATGACGGCTGGATGACTGGCCGCGGGCGACTGGCGACTGGCGACTGGCGACTGGCGATTGGCGACTGTTGGCGACTGGCGACATGTTTCGATCGCGGCCGCCCGAATGGGGCAGGGCTTGTACTTGCAGAGTCGCGAAACACGGACACTTCCATCTTCATCACCCACTAAACTTCACTTGGCTGGGGGCGACACATGCAAGGCACCGCGGCTGCACAAAACAAAACGGGTAGGGCGTTCTCTGTTTCTTTTCCATTAGTTTTCTGCCTTCTCCTGAATAGTCGACCGACGCAACGGATTGGTTTGCCGCTCTTCGTTCTTCTGCATTTGGGTTTTTGGGCCTCGTCGAGCGCAGCCTATCATTGGCTCTCCCGCCCCTAGCGTCCCGTCGCGGTCCTTTCAGTGCTGTCGCCTCCAGTGGACCAGAAGCCGAGAGGCAAACCGTGACGCACACCAATGCCGCGGATCTGGAGGGGCACCGACCGGCCAAGGCACTTTCAAGCTGAGGTGAGAGGAAACCTCTTTTTTGTGTTTGCCCGTGGCCCAAACCAGGCTGTGGAATAATTAAGACGCAGATATCAAATATCGTCACTTGCAGAAGGTCTGCATCGAGCCGGCGGGTTTTAGCGCTGGCCTGAGCAGATCCGAAGTCGTCTGTGCAGGTTGAAATTGCTTTATTGATTCTTCGCCGCGTAAACGCCTTTGTCGCCGACTAGTGGCTTGAGGGATTCAAGGTACAGTACGGATGGATTGTGCATACCTAGACCCAGATCAGCTCGTATTGTATGTTCATACAGTAGTGGATGGATTGTGCATACCTAGACTCAGACTTGCCAGATCAGTTCGTATTGTATGTTCATACAGTAGTGAACTGCCCTGCGACATATCGGCCGCAATTGCTCAGGCCCAGACTCCTGAGGTCGTGGCAGCAAGACCCGAGGTAAATTTCCCGAGCCGTGCGTCGTAATAATTAGCGCCATCTCAAAGGGGTACGGAATCTCTCATCACAGGTTCGCAGGCGACCCGGTGTGGCCTCTAGGTCGTTCGTGCGGCCGTACCTGGCAGCTTGCAGAGCCAAACCGGAAACTCCGTGCCGCTGGATAGGCTGCCCCAAGTGGATTGAAACAACTCTAGGTCGACAGAGAAGCGACCTGATCGTGGATTCCGGACCCATGCGGCCATATATTTTGTCGCCTGTCCCAAGGCCAGCTGCTTTTTCTCCGACCCCAGACATGGCATGTAAGATGGCCAAGCCACACCAGGACCCGCTGTTCGATGATCTCAGATCTGCATTTGCAGTGGCTTGTGGCTTTAGAAATGCGACCCTATCCTGCAGGCCCCCACCCCTCTCCCTGTTGCGAATTCAATTCGCAACAGCCACAGACTGTCAGCCACACGGCCGTTTGCCAAGCAAGCGGGTTCGGAGTTATAATGCTCCAGAACACGATTGAGTTGTGGCTGGAAACTAATGACCCCACCGCAGGGGTCCGTCCCACCCGGTGCAAGGACCAGGCGCTAGCTAGCGGCTGGGGGAAACGAACAGGGGTCCCTGTCCGATTTTTGGATGATGAGACGTGTAATCCGTAAAGTACAGCTTGCCTTCTGAGGCCACACAAACTCGGGCGTCATCCACATCGCCAAACACCGCAAAGCTGTTTCCGCCCCAAGCACTCTGCACCACACAATCGGATTGGGTAGGTCCGAATCTCGACATCGATTCCTGCAGATATTTGAGACTCGACCAGCCCGTCGCCAGGGGATCCGATCGCCCTCACCATGCAAAGCCAAAGCCCAATGCCCCCTCCAGGGCCCATGGCCCAGCCGTCGCCCGAGCAGATGGCGGCCTTCCAGAGACAGCTCGAGGCCGATGCGAAGAAGGCCGGCATGACGGTTCCCCAATTTATTGAGCGCATCAAGCAGCAGCAGATTGCCAAGATGCAGCAGATGCAGCAGATGCAGCAGATGCAGCAACAACAGCAAGCCCAGGGGCACCAGCACCCCCATCCCCATTCCCACCAGCACGAGGGACAGCAGCAGCAGCAGGGACAGCCGCAACCTATAGTGCCAGGCCCTCCGAATCCCGTCGCAGTAGCCCTCGCCAAGTTCCTGCGGAGCCAACCGCTCAAGCCGCGCACATGTATCCTCAACGGGGAGCGCAAGGACATGTTTAGAGGTGAGAACGCTGGGAAACCCTCCCCTCTGGTCTCCACATGACACAGGAAGTAGACAGGAGAAAAGAAAACTGACCTGGCGGTACCGCAGTCAAACGAGCCCTCCGCGCGTTGCAGTCGCCCGAGTACGAAAAGGCGCGGAAGAAGAACCCGGCGCTGCCCGAGATCACGGACCGGGCGTCGCTCGAGAACACGTTCAAGTTGCTGCCCATGTCGATGCTGGCGCTGCGCGTAACCCAGGTGGACGAGCATGAGGGGCACGACCACGGGCCGGGCGTCTCTCACGGCAAGAAGGGCAAGCGCGTCAAAGGCCTGTGGACGGTGCGCATCGAGCCGCAGCAGGAGGCCCAGGAAGACATGTACTACGCGTGGCTGTGGGAGGGCAGCCAGGTCATGCGCAAAGTGTACGCGGCGCTCGCGCTGCTCGTCATCTTCGCCGTCGTGCTGTACCCGCTGTGGCCTGCCAAGCTGCGCATGGGTGTCTACTATCTCAGCTGGGGCTTCCTCATCTTCCTCGGCCTCTTCTTCGCCATGGCCATCTTCCGCGTCATCCTCTTCTGCATCACCTACTTTGTCCTCGCCCCTGGCTTCTGGCTGTTCCCCAACCTCTGGGAGGACGTGTCGGTTGTCGAGAGCTTCAAGCCCGTCTGGGCTTGGCATGACGTAAGTTTCTTATTGTCGTCCCTGATTTCTAAAGGCAGAAGAATATGCTGATATTTGCCATAGCCGAACCCAAAGAAGAAGAAGAAGTCAAAGTCATCCGCCGTCTCTGCCAGCGCCGGTTCCACCTTCTCCGCTACCACGGGACAGCCCGCCCCGGCCACGGCAACCACGACCGCCACTGCCACACAGGTCCTAACGGAGCCGCACCAACGGAGCTACGTAGCTCCCCGCGTCGAAGAGCTCGGTGATGACGAGTGAGAGACTCTTGGGCGATCAGGTGTCTATGTCTCAGGGGCGTATTTTGTTGCAGGTAGTAAAAAGTCGTACTTTCGGCGATGCCCGTTAGCGGCTATCGGCAGTGCGTGTGTCTGCGTGTGTGTGTTTTCGTTTGTTTACCCGCGGGGGTATGCAGATTTTTCTCGGGAATGAGTGCCTCCTTTTTCTGAAATCGCCAAACCCCGTTGGAGACGGGGTAGATAGCATAATCTGCATACATAAGGGCTACATTGGAAAATGAAATGGAATGAGAACGAGAGGAACTTTTTGGTGCTGAACTAGGTACATAACCCGTGCAGGTCTTAACTGTTCACTGTCATCTGTTACGTTACTCAAGTTGCTACATACCGATGCTAGTCATATTTCCCATGGCTCTGGCTGCGGGTTTCTTTCGAGACTTGGAATACCATAGCAGCCATCATAAAAGTGAACACCTACGTACCTACCTCAGGTAATGACGCATTACAGATCTAGTAGCCTTACCATTGGGAATGCTCGAGAGGTAGTCGCTGTTCCTTGTGACACGACCAGCCATGGTTACAGGACATGCAGGTAGAAGCAAATGGGGAGGTACAGGGATCCGGCATTGAACGGTCGGGAGCGAAGAAGAAACGATGACGGAGGAGATCCAAGAAACATATCCTCAAGAGGAGGCTAAGTAGGTGCGTAGCTAGCTCCCTGCGACGCAGGACCAAGATATTGAAAAGTAAGTGAAGAGAGATAAAGTAGGGGGGGGGCAAGAAAAGAAAAGAAATAGACAGTATTCTGGACGATAGATTGCACGGCCCATCCAACCCAGGCACCAACCTAGACAAGAACCAACCAAAAGAGAACCCCCAGCTATCCTGCAGCGTGCGCAAAAGCGATTCCGTAGAAAAGATCAAAAGGCATCGCTCGCTCAAGTGTACAGCTCCGCAGTGAGGTGGTTGAGCTCGAGCCCTTCCTCAGCAATGTCAGGCACATCAATAAGAAAGTTCAGCGGCATGTCGACGAGGTTTCCGCGGACGCCGGCGAGGCAGTCCTTGAGCTCTGCGACGCCGCCGGGGAACTCCTCGCGCACCACGTGGCCGTAGTCGACCTTGCCTTGTGCGTAGGCCTCCTGGGCCTGGCCGGCGTCCTCGCCGGGGAGCACAAAGTGCCGCGAGAAAAAGGCGTCGTAGTCGTCCCACGTGCGCACCGCGTCGTTGGGCACCGGGTGGAACACGCGGCTGAAGATGTCCGTGTTGCGCCGCGCCGTGCCGCGCCACAGGTCGAGGAACTCGGCGGCGATGGGGTCGCGGACTAGCGCGTCGGCGGGCGAGTCCCAGTCGTAGGTGTTTTGCTCGTGCGTGACGGGCGTCCAGTTCTCGTTGGGCGCGTCGGGCTTCTGGTCCGGGAGCAGGCCGAGGTGCTTGCGGAACAGCTGGCGGCGCAGCGACGTGGCGAAGGCGGACGCCGTGTACGGCTGGCCGCCCATGGCGCTGGCGATGGGGGTCGGGTCCTCGATGACGACGGCGATCTCGCTGTCGTGGTTGCCCAGCTGCGAGCGGTCGTTGAGGTTGGCCGAGCCGCAGATGACGAGCTGGTCGTCGGCGATCAGCACCTTGGTGTGGATGTACAGCTCCTCGGACACGAACGCGTCGAGCTCCGACTCGGGCGTGCCGTTCCAGGGGAGGCCGTGCAGGTCCGGCCCCGCGTCCATGTAGCACGCCGCGATCGTGTCCCACGTCTGGTCGGTGACCCGGCTGGCCGCCTCCTGGTACCGCCGGTACTGGCCGTCTTCGCCTTCTTCCGACCAGGGGGCGTCGTTGGGCCGGTACCCGTCCCCGTGCTCGTACTCGTTGTCGTAGTCGCGGCGGGCGTCCTCGTACGGAACCCCCGACTGCCGCTCCACCTCGCCCATGGCCGCGCTGGTGTTGATGCGGTCGTAGTTGCGCAGGTTGTAGAAGTTGATGTACCTGTGCGGGTCGTCTACGCCCTCCTGCTGCAGCGTTTCGATGATGCTGTGGCCGCCGCGGTTGATGCTGCTGTATTGGAACTCCATGATGGCACGGGTTCCGAGGGCCCCGTCGCCCTTGAGGTCGCCGGCGAAGGCAGGGACGGCGGGCATCAGGATGAAGACGTGGAAGTCCTCGTTGTTTTGGTGAGCAAGGACAATCCGGTCGACAATTGCGCGGCCGATCTTATTGGCAACGGGTTTCTGTTCGTCCGAAGTGGCCGTGATGAAGAACTGGAGACAGGTGAGCAAGTGCTCCAAGCACCGAAAACCCCAAGAATACACGAACCTGGTTCTCAATGTAGACGTAGTGCCTGGCATTTGTGATGGCAGAAATATAGGCGTTGGCGATGGAGTGTTCGGTGCTGAGGCCCGAGGACCACTTGGTGCAACTACTCATGGTTAGATGCGGCCCCGAAACAAGGGGCCAAGGGGTTCTGAGAGCTTACCTCCGCGTCAGCTGGATATGGGCGCCATCATTCTCCCGCGGTTGTTCCTCGGAGCCTTTCTCGCCCTCCTCACCACCAAAGATGTTGTGCATGCGGCGGCTGAAATGGTGATGCAGGCCCCCGAAGAACTCGTCGCCGCCGCCAAGGAGGCTGTTGGGCGCGCCGGTGTGGCCAGACGGAGACTCGATCAGCTCGTACTTGCCAATATCTCGGTTCGTGTATTTCTGCTTGAAGATGTAGTTCCTGCGGTCGTTAGCACAGACGGGCAGAGGGAGACTCGGGGCTGCCACCCACCATCGGTCGGCGAAGTGAATCAGCAGGCTATCGACGATGGGGCCGGAGAGACTGATGCTGATGTCGGACCACCCCATCCTCGAGCTCTTGGTTCGATCGACTGCCATCAACAAATCAGCTTTTCACTCTGCAAGTAACGAGTCACGGCTTGTCTTACGCTTGTTATTTTCCCATCTTTCAACGTCCTCAAAGTCGTAAACTCTGGCGTTGTTGTAGTCTTGGCCGGGGAAGATGATGTCGTCAAGGTTACCGGGATGCGCATCCGCAATAGGGTGACCTGCGTACGACTTAAGCCCAAGAACTGTGTGTATGTAGACCCCATTCAGACTTACTGTTGGTATCATATCTTCCGAAGCCTAGGAAGCCAAACTTGTCAGAATTCTTGCACTACTTGGCAGTCCAGGCTGGCAGGACTCACACATGTCCAAACCGCCCATGAAGGCCACCTTTCGGTCAACGAGGCACAGCTTTTCGTGGTGGGCCCAGAAGAGAACCATGTCGTCGGACGATCCGTACAGGGCGCAGAGAGCATCCTTGGAAGCCTTAGCCAGGTCGATCGGCTTCAGGGATATGTCCTTAAAACTCGAGACGAGATCGTTGCCGTTGGGCGCGTGGTCGGGATGCCGAAACACCTTGATGTTGGGGTGCAGGGCCTCGAGTGCATGTTTGGTGTGCTAGCAGGCGCATTTGTTAGTCAGGGGCGGGTTTTCCTCCGGAACGGTTCCGGAACGGTTCCGGAACGGCCAGCTTCCTTACGATCGAGTTCACTACAGAGCCATTAGCTGATGAACTGCATGCATGCATGCCTTCACTTCCCGGGACTGAAACTTACGGGTCAAGGCCTTCTCGACCTCTTTGTAGACGATGACATTCACTTTGACACCACGCTCGGCGGCTTCCTTGAGCAGGTTGTCAAGCCGGTACCGCGCATTGCGGGCAGGAGGCCGCCGCAAGTACAGCTCCGGGCTACAGGGGGTTCTTGTGTTAGACCTAGTTCTACTGGACCCCGGTGACCAACCCAGGGAGCCCCGAGACACGACAGGAATATGATGACGACGATGATGATAATAATGAGCATTGTTACCTTAGCCACCAGTCCAGGATATAGATACTCTCCTGTGCCTCTAGAGATACAAATAGTCAGCACCACTCAATCCTGAGGCAAAGATTAACCTTGAAAGGGGGGGGGGGATGATAATTTGGCAAATAAATAAATAAATACCTTCGAGGGCCATGGACACGGCCCAAAAGTACGAAGCACCGTCGACATACCACTTGGCATGGCCGCTCGACTGGGGAGCGAAGGAGCAGTAGCGGTTGCTGCTGTACTCGGCGTGGGACTCGTCCTCGTGGCAGCCGTGGCCGGGATGGGTGTGAGAATGCTTCTCGCCGGCGAGAAACTCCTCAAAGTTCTGCTCCATCTTCTTGAACATGGTGCGTAGGCCCATGGCAGCAGCAGAACTACCTAAACCAGAAGGGCGAGGAACAAGGGGCGGCGGTTATACCGTGCCTGGTTCGAGAGCTACAGAGCAGAGCCAAGTGTTTGCTCGTTTGTGCGGGGAAGGCAGACCGGCCAAGGAGTCGGAAAGCCGCTGTGCTGTTGCTACGAGACGGGACGAAGGCGTGGGCAACGATGGACAGGACAGATGTCACCAAACACTCGTAAGAAATGGCTATTCTATGCCGGATATGACACAACCCAAGTCAAGGTGTGCTGTGCAAGATAGCATGAATAGTTGAGTGTAGTGTGTACTGACTGTGGAGTGAAAGAGCAGTCGAGCGTGAGAAGACCCTTGACCAGTGCGGGGTGCTACTAAGTCCCACGAGCTAGATACTCCATAACTGAATGCAGCTTATCTACCCAGACATGCTGCTGCCAAGTGTGTACTGTACCGCGGGTGCGTGCTGGGTGCGTGTCTTTGCCTCAGAGCTGAGGAGATGAAACGAGGGATCTTGGTTTCTGCCACTGCCATTGGCCTGCATAGAGTCACCAAGTACCTATCAATTCGCCAGTCAGCCCGCCTGCGTCCGCATGCCCCGTCCGTGTCCGTGAGATTCCCCCAGCCTCTTCACACTTGAGACGAAAACAGCCTTTACCGGTTCTTACGTGGGCTGACGGAGAGACGGGCGGGCATCCCATGTCATGCTCATGAGGTTCTTGCGCATGAGGGCCAGGTTAGCTCGCCTCTCTGACCGACGCGATTTGCGAATTCTGAATTGCCAATCGTAAATTGCCGTTTGCCATTTGGATTTGGATTTGGATTTGGGACTTTTGGACAGCCACCCCGTCCTCAATCGTACCGTACAGTAGTACCGTATGTACGTA
This sequence comes from Lasiosphaeria ovina, assembly GCA_033439765.1. NCBI lineage: Eukaryota > Fungi > Ascomycota > Sordariomycetes > Sordariales > Lasiosphaeriaceae > Lasiosphaeria > Lasiosphaeria ovina. Next base: position 5,515,778 of record JAULSN010000004.1, on the reverse strand, counting down.
CATTGACATACATATCCGTACATGGCACATGATGTAGGGCTGAGGTGATGCGATGGCAGCTATCGTATTTCCCTGCCTCGCAGCTACGATAACGGCTCGGGCGATTTGGGTGTGTATGTACTGTACTCAGTTACAGCCAATGCTGCCATTAAAGCTGCGCCATGCCGCAGGCCCCACGGTACCTACCTTACCCCTCGGCCATCTTCGGAGCCAGCCCCGTACGGTGGGGTTTGCACTTTTCGGCACTCCATCTATCTGACCTCATCGGATCGATCAGGACAGGATATAAAAGGCTCCCCGACAAGGTGGCGGTATTAAAATGCTTATTAGAAGAGGCGTTCCCGCCGGACGACAATCGACCCAACCTGACACGCCATTCCCGACAGGCCGGCGACTGGAGTCCAGCGCGTCCCTAAGCTGCGCTCTGCCCTGCCATCTCCCGCCGGCGCCGTGCCAAGTTGTCGTGGCCATTAAGGCGGCTAACGACAAACAGAACGGCTTCTTTAGGTAGTACTTTCCCGCCCTAGTAATTATACCCACCTAAGCTTTAACTTCGTGACTCGTCCCTAGAGATCATGATTCCGTATCTGCATGCGCTTTCTCCCCCTTTAACAAGTAAAAACGATTCTTTTCAAGCTCTTCCAGGCAGTGCCTTGGGGACTTGCGCTTCGAGGGATCCTGGACCAGTAAGTCACGGTACGCCTGCGGGAGTATGAACCCGTTATCCTTGTCCTTCTGCTTGGTGAGCCACTCAAGGTAAGCAAACCAGAGCTTGAGCCCATGTCGTCGTGTGTCGGTTTCCGCGTCCGTCTTGCTTCCTCCCGGGAGATCTTCCTCTAGCCGGGGTGACGTTGCGCCAAGGGATTGGGCCTTTATACACCACCCGTCTTGGGATAATGTAACCTCGTCCAAGCATATGTAACCCGCGACCGTAGCAAGCAAGATGCCCACTGCCCACCAGTCAGAGCATTTGTCTAAGCTATCGTCCAAGGTCTCGAGTGGGCGATAGGTTTCTTCTGGAAGTTCATGGCCTCTCGGAGGCTTGTCACTCGACTCGCGAATTAGTCCGAAATCTGTAAGAATAAACAAATACCTGGGATCCCTATCGTAGTGTGTGCCATCTAGATTCGAGGGATAGTAGCATGGATCAAATAGGACGTTGTCGGCCTTGATGTCTCTGTGCACGACTCCTTGCCTATCTAGAAAGTCAAACGCGCGCCATAGATCTCGGGCTAGGTCGTCTACGAGTCTATCGGTCACTACCGGATTCCTACACAGTTCGAAAGCCTTGGTGAAGTTTTGCCTCTCCGAGTCGAAATGGCGGTGGCCCCATTGTAACTGGTCTAGAACCCCATACTTTCGGAATAGGAGAAGGGATGGCCTGAAAGCCCCGCCTTCGTGCTCGTCACCTTGATAGCCGACAAGTTCGATGACATTTTCCTGCCGAACCGACCGGGTACGTCAGCACGAAAAACAAAGGGCCTAGGGAGTACCTAGGTCTCGAGGGATTGTTGGACTGGCCGAAATGGCACTCACGTGCTTGAGTTTCTTGAGCCACTTGTATTCATTTCCAATACTCCAGGCGTGGATCTCGCCTTTGATCATCTTCGCAGCGAAGACCTTCCCCCCCGGCGCATCCGCTTCGTAAACGATGCCAGAGTACCCCTCACCGAGTATGCGCCACGCTGGCTTCTCGCTGTTGCCGAATTGCACACGGCGGCCCAGAATCCAGACTTTCTCCTCCTCGGGAACATTGTCCTGGATCTCAATCGTCTGGACGGTTCGCCGAGCTATTACTTTGCGTACCTCGCGGGACCTGCCGAGGTTCGACGACTTGTGAAGCGGCTTCCACTCAAGGGCAAACCTCGCGTTGCCCACATCGATATAAATCTTGTCGGCAGTGTCAGGGACGAGTTGTTGGTAGCCCGGCATACCCTCTTCCTGATACTTTGTTTGCGTTTTGTTGTCGGCGATCACATTGGCGCTACCTCGGAGGACGTGGAGGAAGAGCAGGCCTTCATCGGGGTCAAGAAAGAGGTAGCAGTGCAAGTCTCCGTCGTGATGTTCCCTCCCCAGCTGGACATCGCCATGCCCGGAGGCAAATGTTAGTAGTCGTTTTGGAGGTGGTCTGGAGGCCGGCTCCTTTATGGCTCGAATGGCCGGAGTGGCTTCTGACGGCTCGATATCAGTAGGGCCTATGCCATACTCCTTGATATATAGAAAGACGGGGATAAAAGAGGGCTCCCCTTCGTCTGGATTCGCCATCTTGGAACTGTTCGTGTTTTCTGTGAGGACTGTTTTGGCAACATCGTTCTCTGCGTATACATCAAATAAGGATATTTCTTCCTTGCTAGGCTGAAATCGCGGCATTTCGATATTTTGAAGCTTTGGACCAATGGCGGAGAGGGGGGAAGAAGATCTCGATAGTGACAAGGACAAGATCCTTCCAGCCTTGCACTGTCAACAACGATGGAGAGTAATATCTCACAGCACGAAGGAGAGGTGAAGCGGTGTCAATCAACCAGAATATATAATTTGGGTCTTTTCGACAATGTGTCTCGTGGGGGCTAGGTACTTATAGTCATCGAGGCGGATTTGGGGTTTGGCCTCGGACCTGGGGTTTGGCCTCGACTGTTTCATGAGTTCCCAACATCCCCCGGCTCCTGCGCCGCATCGGCCATAGACCCGGGCATGGGAGCGGCCCGTTCGGCTCTGGTTAGGAAGCCGTCTGTGACGGCTTCCCTCGTCAACGACGGGGCCGGCGTGCGGGCGACGAAATAATGGCAGAAAGCTTGACAGTTAATAGAACGAAGTTAATAGAACGATGATGCGATGTCGGCCTCCAGCGGCTTTTCCACATTGTGTTGTACAGCGCCAATGCTGACCGGCGTGGGCCAACAAGTCACGATCGTATGATTGGGCACCCACACCGGGAAAAGCACGAAAATGATGCCTCGTACGGAGTAAATGTTAGGTAAATATTTCCGCTGGATTATTTCAACGGTTCTTGGATGCGAATGGGCTGCCCCGGCTTTTTGCGGAACGGCTGGCCGGCACAACCACCTTACCTACCCAAGGTAGGGTAGGTAGGTGTGCTATTCGTACTTGGTGTAGTGAGCGGTTCCGTTCCAAAGCGCAGTTGCTGCCATCCGGCGGCGATGTGAACTGGCGACGATGCCGGCTGAGAGGTGACCCGAGCGGGGAGAAGCTGGAGATGGAGGGGTACGGGGGGGAAAGCATTCTCCGCCATGGCTTGGGCTGGCACATGATTGGCATGCTCTGGACACGTTCTGGGCACACGAGAGCGTTGCACAACAGGAAACAACCTACCTGAAGCAGGCGGCAAACAGTCTTCCTGACGTAGCACAGGCGTCTCTGGTCCCTTCCACAGGGAACCTGGAAGGGGGGACCGCCACCGCGGGTGCAGGTCCCCGATGCAATGCATATGGATCCAATTGCTGAGGTCACAGTCGAGTCGGTGGTGGGATAATAACCTGCCGACTTGGTGGTGTGAGTGAGATGGTGGTTTTGTCATTCCCGGTCAAGAATGGATTGGAAATACGGATAGATAGATAGAAGAGTCAGGAGCTATTCGGCGCGTGATTGTTCAGTGCATCCAATGCTCGTGACGCTCGCTCGCTCGCTCTCTGATTCGGCTTCCGCGCCCGTGGCTCGAGCGGTGCCGAGACCCAATTCCAGGCCCTGCCAGCCGCCAGCCAGGTGCTTCCCGGGCCAGGCCGGGAACCCCCGCACTAAGGCACTGAACCGCAGTGCCTGTGGGCTGTGGCACTCGAAACGACTGCCGTCCATTCAAGCCACGCCCGACAGGGACGCTGCCACGCTCCATGCCATGGAAAACCGGGAGAAGGTTTATCAATTCAGCCTTAAAACGGGGGGGTCCAACCGCACTGGGGGTTGAGCTCCAGGGGCCCTGACGCAACTGGCTACGGCGGACAGCAACACTGTTCTTGTCCAGTAGCATGGAAGTTGCGAGGTGAGTTGCGCTCCGTTCCTGGAGCTTTGAGCTCTCTCCCGTCTGTACTCCGTAAATACATGCATACAGACTTCTCACCTCCAGTGCTAATAAAAGTAAGCTACTTACCGCATTCCCCAACGTATTAATATCTTCGCCAAACCGCCCTCACACCCTCTTTGTCGTAGCTTTTATTTCTTGCTGGGGGCCCTGCATTCCCGTCCTGCAAAGTGCCAAACCCGCTCCGGCCCTCGCTTGACCTATCGAGGCGACCGGTGAGCGGAGCGCTGGCTTGTTGCGCCTGCGTCTTAATTCTTGACTGGGTGTGTGTTGGGAAATCTAGACGCCTCTTTGGTATGTATTCCGTACCTTCTATGACTTTGGTTGGGTATATGGTACCCGTACTCCGTACACTATCTACCTACCTACTACCTCCCTACATATGGAATGGCTCACCCAGCAAGCAAGCTGGCCCTAGGTCAGGTCGGCGATAGTCGCCGTCACGAACCCCCCCCCCCCCCCTCATCTTGTCGGTAGTCTTGTGCCCCCATCCTTTCCTCCCACCCACCCTCCTCATCCTCCCGCCGCCAGACTCGGCCGGTTGAGACATTTTCTGCCTCCTCACCTACCTACCTTATCCGGCGGCCGTGCGATGCGCGTAATTGGCTAACTGGTAGCTTCCTGTCCTCCGCTGCAGACGCTCTGTGATATCGAGCGACGAGGGGGCATGACAGTGACGCCGTCGTAATGCCATAGCTTTCTCGTCCGAATCCCAACAGAAAAAGAAAATCCGGCATTGGGGTAGAGAGAAACCAGGCGGCTTTTATAGCTCGCTCACCGCCGTCTCCTCCCTTGCCTCCCGCTTCCCGCCTTACCCATATCTTCTCTCGGTCGCCCACACCGTACCCCGTCTTCGGAGTCGTCGTTAGTAGCTAGCCTAAGCAACTGCGCGGCCATCGCCCCCCCCGCGCCCTACCAAGAAGGAATCCATTTGAAAATTCCCAAAAAAAGAAATATGGCAACGTTGATGACGTACATCTTCTCTTCGGAGCAGCATGGCCACCTCGTCCCTTACATTGCCGCCCTGCATGCGTCGTGCATCACCATCGACCACATGATAGGACCCTTCCTGCCGCCCCTGACCAACGAGAAGCTGCTGCCGTGGTGGAAGGAGAGGCTTGCCGAGGCCAATCAGGGCACCCGAGTCATCGTCCTGCTCCTGCCCGAGACGGCCTCCGGCGCAAAGCCGGTAGGCACCGACCTCCGCGGCCTCGCAATGCTTAGGCTTTCCGGCTCCGAGACGGCCTCGTTCCGCGGCCGCATCGACGCCGTCCTGGTGAACCAAAAGTACCGCCGCCAAGGAGGCGCCAAGGCCCTGGTCGATGCCCTCGAGTACGAAGCCGCCAAGAGGGGCCGGACCATGCTGGTATGTCCTCCTCGCTCTTTCCATTTGTTCTCTACTGCTTGGATCCCTTTGTGCTTTTCGCCACAAGGGTTCAATTAACGGCCCTTTTGCAACGAATGGGTAAGCCAATCCGCCAAAGTATCTTGTTGCTAACATATGGAAACCTGATAGCGTGTAAATGCCGAGACGGGCAGCGTAGCCGAGGCGGCGTTCAAAAAGTTCGGCTACATCGAGATCGGCAAGGTGCCCCAGTTCAGTCGCGTGCTGTCAAACGATAAAAAGGGCGAGACCTTTTTCTACAAGGACCTTCTTCCCTAGCCTATAGAGAAGCAAGGGCGCCCGCGCCTTTGTCTCAGGACACCTCCTCGCCGGTTTTCTCTTCTTTCTCTTGGGCGTTAGATGCAATCTTCCATTTTAGACCGAACAGGCCCACGCTTCTGGAGGATACCTCCCATTGTTCAATGGTTGTTTTATCGTTACCTACCTTAGTATCTGTATCCGTTCAGGAAATGGTATGTCTATCTTGTATGCAGGGCTGTCGTTTATTCTTTGACATTTACCTTGCCGCCTGGTCTTCCCTGGCAATATTTCTTGTCGGGATATATAACAGAAGTAAAGCAAACGATACATGTCATTAGAAACATAGACAAACGTATGACTTAACCGTTCTATTCTTTTATCCTTCCTCTGTGGGCGCGGCCGTGACAGCCGGGTCCTTTTGTTGAGGTTGATGGCTTGTTCTGACAAAACAAGGAGCGCTGCCACCTTGCTCGCCCTTCCCGTCTCCCCTCCAAGCCAGCAGCATCCGCTCATGCGGCCCGCTTCGAGGCCACCTCCTAGCTTTTCCCCGGTGGTGGTGGCATGATGAGACGGCGGCGGCAGTGTGGTGCGGGCGCGGGCCACCGGGCACGCACAGCGTGCATGCTGCGGAAAAGTCGAATTGACGAATGAGGTGTAATACAGGTCAGGGGGCTGCCTATATGCCGGCTGCTTGCTGTCAATAGGTGGGAAAATTGGAGACCACCATCCAGCCGGCCGCTGGCCGGTGTGAGAACGTCAATAGTTCCAGATCACCACGCCCCTGGCCTGCATTCGCCAGCCGATGGAAGCAAAGAGGCTGTTTGCACGACCCTCGTGCCCGAAAATCGACGTCCTCGGCTCTTTGGATCACAGAATCAAAGGCAAAGAGACAGGAAACGGGTAAAAACTGACACGCTGCGCTAGGAAAGAGAAAATAATGATAAAAAAGAAAGATAAAAAAAAAACGCAAACGGTGAATAAGCCCAACGGCCAATCCTTCAACCCTGGAGATATTCTCCATTCGACCGCCTGCCGCACTACCAACTTATTCACAGCCGTAGTGACAACCTACCGGCCTATGTAACTCAGGTAGGTCCGCAGAACATTAAACAGCTCTCGCTCCAAATCCCCGACCACCACCTTCTTCACACTCCGCATACCGCCCGAGTTTCACTCCGCCAACACGACTCACCACCTGCCCATCCCTTAACTTTACCAATATATAAAGTGCGTCTTGTCTCCAGGAAAGCATCCTAGCTCTTACCATGCTTGCAAGACGGGCACCTCCAAGACTAATTCTGTTTGGTTTCCGTGTCTGTCTTACACCCCAGCACTGCAATAACCGGCCTTGCTTGAACGGACACATGTCTATCTGCCTACCCTCCCTACACATCTCAAATATCAGAATTACGAGGTTCAGTATGCCAGATATTGCTCCCATCAGCCACTGCATTGCTGCATATCGAGATAAGGTAAAGCCCTATTGAAATTGAAATTTTTGTGCGCTGTCGAGAAGCACGAACATGAATACCTCTATTTTTCTACACATACAACAGATAGAGTAAAAGGGGCCATTCATGACATGTTGATACACACCCCGGAAGTAATCAGCTAGACAAATCTAATATGGCGCTTCGTTGAAGTTGATAAACAAAAGACAACGTGCCTTTTACTTCACTAAATGCCTTATCTCGATAGTGAATACCAGGCTTAGGTACCTGTGGGAGTTATCGCAGAGAGTTTAAGTTCCAGTCCACGAAGTGAAAGAGACAACCGATTTTCGCCTGAAGGCGTAAAGTACAATGTCTATTGTAGGCCTTGAGATCATGCCAGTCGTCTCACAACCTCCCCAACTCAGTCCATGGATCGAGTTGATATGGCCAGAGAACAGTATCACGCCAGTAATCGCTCACAACATTATGAGACATAAAGTGTACAAAGCTAGCAGCACTTACAACTTGTACAAACCCGGTGACAAATAACACGTAGAGTTGAATTATATCTATTGGGTTAACTGTATAAAAAAAGGATGCAGGTATATAAATCCAACAAGACCAAACGGCAGAGTATTCTGTCTCGCGCGGTCGAGTCTCCCATATTCCACTGACGACTTTTCGCCGTCTATATTACAGCATCTTACTATAAAAAGTCAAAAGTGCCTTCGTAAAAAAGACGCCCCCCAAAAAACAATCGCTGCCTCCTCTTTGACCTAGGCACCGTCAAGCCTAGCTAGTTTTGCCTCGCATTCGGCACCGCAAAGAGCGCCCGTCACCCGGCCCTAGATCTTTCTAAAAACCAAATGTATGTTTAAACTCCGTGTCATGCAATGGCGTTAGCAGTACCGCGCCTCTCTGCCCAAAGGTATCCAAGCGACAAAAGAAAAAGAAATGGCGGGATGCCGTCACACAAGAATCTTAAGCAGCAAGCTAGCTCGTCTCTTTCCGCTTGAGTCCCTGATTTCTTGTCTCTTTCAACTCCTTTTGGATAAACGCATTGAACTCTTCGGGGTTGTCGAGGTAGAGGTGGTGCCCCGCCTTTTTCACAACGAGGACCTTAGCGCTGCCGTTCTCCCTCCGCTTCTCCTCCGGGGTGCCTTGGATTAACGCCTGAACGATGCGCTGCTTGATCTTCTCCTCGGCGGCGAATCCACCCGCGACGTCCATCCAGTCGTTCTCGCCGTACATCAGCACGATGGGGAAGCCGGTTTCGCGCACGGCGGGCGTCGTCTCGGTGGCGGGCGTGATGATCTGCCGCCCGACCTCCTGGATCCTGCGTATCAAGGGGCTGCGGGCATGGGCTCCCGGCGCCAATAGGTACGGCAGCACGTACTCGCCGCTCCCCTTCTGCCGGAAGAGCGAGTACGAGTACGTGTGCAGCGCCTGCTTCTCCTCCGAGGGCAGGTGGTTGAACCGGCGCGCAGTCCAGCCCGATACGAAGCGGGGCCCGAGCGGTCCTGCGAGGCGGACAATGCTGAATGGCGAGACGTTGGCATCCCACAGCCAGACAACCCACCCGGGAATTGGTCTCCTAGCCGGAGTTGTTGTGTTAGATTTAGCGGCGGCTTTCTTGTCGGCGGCCCGAACAAATTTAATGTTTCCACCATCGGGCTTCCCGTTAACGATGCTTTCCTGGTCCTGTGTGAACTCGTTGCCCATGGTCGATTCTTCGGGCTCGGGCATGTCCGCGTTCACGGCATACGGGTCTTCGGGGATACCGGCGGGAGAGGCCAGAATCAGCTTGTTGAGCCGCCCAGGGTACTTGAGAGCGTATGATACGGCCAGGTAGCCGCCTAGAGAGTGGCCCATCAGCGTAAACTTTTCAATCTTACGGATGCGCCGCCATTCTTCAAGAGCGTCAATAAACCAGTTCTCGGCCTCGGTGATCTTTTCCTGGGGAGTCTTGGCGTGAATTTTGAAGGTCGGCCTGGACGAGTTGCCCATGCCGAGCATGTCCAAAGCATATAGCTTCCACCCGGGCACGCGAGACAAAGGCTCAAAGTTTTTGTAAAAGAAGCCGAGGCCTGCGCCATAGCCGTGAAGCATGACAAGAGTGTCATCTGCTTTCTCGCCGACGCGCTCGACCGAGACTTCATTGAGTGCGCGATCCTTTCCCGAGAGTTGCACCAAGGACTGGCGCCATACCCTCTGGCCAAACGGGTCGCTCTTGGCCATCTCCTGGAGTGGCGAGGATTCGGCGTCGGCTTCTCGAAGGTGGGGGATGGAGGAGAGGACGTTTCGCTCGGCCTGGCGAGCCGACACGCTTGTCCACTGGTGGGCGTCAGTCCTGTTTGCCGGAGGGCCGGTACAATACGAGAAGGAAAACATACCCATTGTTGTACGGCCTCTCTGTAGCCCAAGGGAAACCAAGAAATGCCACCTTTTGATCTACCGTCGGCATCGGCCGTTGGTCCTGGCGGTGATTGTGACTGTGACGGCGACTGCGATGGCGACTGCGCCGGTTTCGAGGGGAGAGTAGCGTCGTTGGACATCTTGTTGGACCGCAAAACGGGGTTGCTGCGTGTTATGTTCGACTGGGGCTTCAAGAGGAGGGAGCTGAGCTTTGATTTCGTTGGGCGTAAAATTGATGTAGAGACTGTATTCCGCATCACGACCAGTGCAGCGAAGAGGGTGCGGGACCTGCCCTTTATTATCGAAACCATATTTTGTCGGGGCGGTTGCCAGCCCGATCTTTCTAGCCGACTGCGTTCCCGACCTATGGATCAGGGGTCTCTCGCATTCGCTCTGGCGCAGAATACGCACTAAGAGGGTGCATTAATTACGCAACCTCCCGATTGCCACGCTCCAGGAGTTCAGGTGGAAGCCTGGCTAAGGGGAGTTGCAAGCTGCACTTCCAGTCCTTACACGTGTAATTACATCCGCGGATTTAGCATCCCTCCGCTCCCCGAGTTGCAGGCTGGCTAGAGGGTCGGCCCTGCCGTGCCACGCAGCCCGGCCCTCCACTCCACTGTTACCACCGCTAAATCCGATGACGTTGACAGTGACCTGAGATTGGAGCCTGAGCTCAAAAAAGCCCAGACAAATTCAATCCATGCCCGCAGGCGGGCGATCTCGCTTCCGGGTTAGCTCCGTGTGCCGATGCTGCCTTGGTAATGGTGCCCCATGCCAGAAAAGCTCAGCTGCGCCTCAGGTTTCTCCTCGTAACCACACGGCAGCACCCGACATCCCGACGAAAACCGTTCCATCAATCCACCGCGAACACAAGCAAGCCCAAAGCCGCAGTTCCATTCTTAGTGCATAGCAACCCGAACTAAATATTGCGGCCTCATCCTGCTACGCAGCAGCTGGGGGATAAAGATCTGAGTCCCGTATGCGACATTGACAGCGACGGACTGCTCAGCATCCCGGCGTTCAGCATCCAGCTCTTGATCTCGCCGTCTTTACCCGGGGGCCGCGGAACCCGGGTTCCGCACAGCGCACCTCGGCCCCTCCCCCCCACCGACCTATAGAGCCATGGCCGACTCGCTCGACTCGATAGTAAAAGGCGCCCCGGTGGCATTGCCCGGGCGGGACATTTCCATTGCTGTTGGCGGCACCAGCCCCATCGCCTCCTCGACGGGCAAGGCCGGCGATCCCCTCAGCCACACGCCGAGTTCGCCGTCCATGATCTACCTCAACTTGCTCATACTAGAGGCCTCGCTGCGCGCACAGTATCTCGAGCTCCGTGCACGACGTCGCCATCATACCTTTTTCTTGTCACTACTGTCGCTGTGGACTGTCGGCTTCGGATATGCGCTCTTCCTGGCGCCGCGCGAGGACGGGAGCGGCGTGGGCGGCAGCGTGTACTGGGTAGTCGAGACAACTGAGAGGATGTGCTTCCTGGGAGGTATCGTGACCGGCCTATTGGTGTGGGCTACGGGCATCTGGGAGCGAGGCGTGCGCTGGCCGCGCCGCTGGTTTGCCATGTCCAACCGTGGCTTGAGGGGTTTCAACTGTAAGCTCGTCGTGATGAAGCGCCCGTGGTGGAAGGAGGCACTCTCGACCATTGGGTGGTTTCTGACCTACGGCCTGTTAACCAACTCGGGATCGTCGTACCGATACGTTGATCCGGCTGTTCTGCGCGAGATTGACAAGGAGCTGAACCTTGCAAGTCACAACCACCCTACGGTACATGTCACCAACTGGGACGAAGAAAAGGGCGGGCACGAGGAGGATCTGTCGCCGGGCGGCGACTACGTGAAGCTCCTGCTTCTTGCCAAGCCCTTCTCCCCGACCTTCCGCGAGAACTGGGAGCTGTTCCGATCCGAGTACTGGGAGAAGGAGAACGAGCGCCGTGCGCTGCTTCGATCGAAGCTCAAAGAGCGGGACCGCAAGTTGCGCAAAGAACACGGCGAGTGGTTCTGGTGGCTTCCCTGGCGGCGGTCGGTTGCCGAGAAGCCTCACACAGTGCGGACCGACCCAGAAAAGGCCCATCACCCCCGTCACGCGGCTGTTGTGCAAGAACACAGGCGAACAAGGAGCAACAGCGTCCGGAGAGGCAGCATGTCAAACACGTCGCGAAGCTCAACGCCAACGCTTGAAGCGGAAGAACCTGGCATCACGCGCAGATCCAGCACCGCATCCAACGGGTCTGACAAGAAGCGGAAGAAACTGGGCTCGGCCACCAAAACCCGACCAAAAGTAGAATCTCGGTCCGTCACACCAGACATCCCATCGCCACTTGCTAAGGAGAGCAGTGTCGCCGATGCTGCTGGCTCACCAGGCTCCGCAGCCCCATGAAGAGAGATCGCCGTCTTTTTTTGCACATTTCTGTAAAGCTAGCGTGCGAGGTTTAACATGATACAAATATTACAGTTTCTGGGAGGTAGAGAGGCAAGTTGCCAGCCTCAGCCGATGGAGTTAAAGCTGTGCTGCGCACTGTGATGCTGCCTTTTTGTCCACAGGAGGAGGAGGGCCGCTCGTGATTAAGGAACACGTGTAGACCAACTAACTATGGAGGTTAGGGTTGCAAAACATTGCCCAAATACTTACTTTACGGTACCCGGGCATAGATGTGAATGATGACACAGTTGCAATTGACCGCTATGCCCCCCAGATCTCTTCGCGGTTCGCCACTTTGAGTTCATGCAACTGTTGCCCCAAGCGTAAGGTAACTCCTAGGAACAGTATCCGTACCCACAGTGCGGCTAGGCACCCCACCGCAGCTGTGCGATCTGCGACCTCGAAAGAAACCATTTGGGGCCTTCCTAGTCGGCCCGCCCAGGCGGCCCCTTCCCAACCAGAACCAACTCACCAGGCTCTCTCCAACTGGCCATAAATCCGTCAACGGCTGAATACGAACTTGAGAGAAGTCGGCCGTGTCCTCCCTCTGCTTTATATTATTGTTGTCAGCCGACAACATTCCGCGATTTATAGTTCATGCCTGCTTGCGCGTAAAATTAGCGCGACCGAGTCCTCCGCCAGACACGGATACTGACGTGATACCCAGCCCGGAATAACAACGCCATTGTCAATCACCTACGCCTGCATTCTCATTTGAGTTCACCAGCCCGAATTCCCGGCAACTGGCAGCTCATTCCCTCGGCTTTTAGATTAGACGTCTAGACGCCAAAACTCTTTGACCCGCGCTTCCTTGGGTCTTGCGAGAGTCGTATTCTAAAACCTCATCTTAGCTCGTCTCATCAAAGTCACCATCCCAAAATCACAGCCTCTGATGGAAGCCATGGAACCACGACATTCAGCGGCACTGGCTGCTGGGGTCAGTGCTACGGCGTCATATACCTCTAGACCACCCAGTCCTCCATACATAAATGTTCCGGTTGTCGCTCTTTCTGGGCGTTATTCCATGTCAATCGTTCCGTCTTTCGCCGATATCGACCCGGACCAGCTCGCCGAAGAAGACTTGAGCATAATAACCCAGGGCAGAACCCAAAGAGCGAACGATAGGACGATCGCATGGCGCTATGAAATGAGACGAGACGCTCAGCCGGTCCTGGACTTCCTCTATCTTGGCCCCGTCGGTGCGGCCAAAGACCAGGCATACCTGCTAAGGGAAGGCATCACCATGATTCTGGTCGTGAGAGACTCGATGCTCGCCGGGAGCTTCCTGTCGGTTGTGAAAAACGCCCACGCCCTGGGAATTGAGGCAGAGATGCTTGATATTGCCGGCAAACTTGATGTCATTCCCGCTTTCCCCCGAGCCATCAACAAAATTAACAACCACCTACTTGGCATCTACAGGAACCAGGCAATCCAGAAAGCAAATGCACAGTCTCTGGGTAACGACAAAGTCATCATCGACAACACGAATTTCAAGCGCGGCAAAGTCTTGCTCTGTTGCGAGACAGGCAACAACCGATCAGCCATGATTGCCGCTGCCTATCTCATGTCTGTGTTCGGGCTGGACATGGTCAAGGCAGCCCAGTTCCTTTCTCTCCAGCGCTTCTGCGTCACCTTTGACGACGATAACAAGAATATTCTCAGGGCATATGAGGATATCATCGGTGCAAGGCGGATTGTGAACCAGGAGAAATATGCCGGGCTCGGGAAGACATTGGCTTTCGGCGATGCCGGTAGAGCGCAGGTCAAGCGGCCAATCGAAGCGACCGAGGAAGGAGAGTCCGGCACCGGGCCCAACGCAATGGATTTCGAGATGGACGAGGAGCGGTACACGAACCGAGGATTTGCGCCCTTTGTTGAGCAAGAGCAATCGATGAGGTTTTGATCGAGGGATGAGCTGTCGTCAGGTTTCGAGTTTGAATAACTAAATTATGCAGAGGCTTCGGGGTTTTTTTGTGCTGTGGGAATGGTATAAGGGAAAGCAATTTGCTCTGGGAATCGAGGGCACGGAATCTACTTATACCCCCTTTATTTGGAAGTCTAGGCGTTAGCGGGCATTATCGGCGTTACCGTGAGAAAGCAGGTGAATAACTTGAGAGAGTAATGCATCGTTGCCTTTTTTCTCTATTCTTTATCAGATCAGACTTAGGTACCAAGTTATTTAGGTTTAAGGATGGCAAAGGCCAAAAACTGGCCTCTTCTGTTACGCAGGCACATTGGTGTACCGGTGAATGATGGCACAACTAAACAGAGCTGCTGCTATTGAATCTTTTTGTAATATTCTCCTTACTTGTCTTTGCCAAACCTTTTGTTTTTGTTGGGTCGCTGCTTTCCCTTCTTTGAGTACGTACTCGATCTCGGGCGTGGTTGTCCGGGAAACCCTCCTATCTTTGTTCTTTCGCTTCACCTACCTGAAAGTCTGCACCTCCTCTCTACGTCTTTGCTAAGAGCAAGCAGCTGCCTAAATTCGCGGGCCAATCTCGACTGATGAGTTCTCTCGTTTTGACATTATCATCTGGTTGGATGTCGACGCTGTTCAGCCGTCGTAACTGTTGGCCGACCTTGCGCGCACGTTCAACCTCATCTCATCTTTGTACTCATCACTTTCTTCCCATCATCTGGTCCCTCTTTCTGGGGAATGCGCGTATCATACGCCTAGATAAGGCCGAGCTAAATTATTCGGATCGATTAAAGGGCATGACGACGGTTCTTCTCCCCGACCAAAATTTCCGACCAGGCCGTCCTTACTTCCTTTCGCAACAGTCGTAGCAATTTCTCTTCCCTGCCTGCGAGCCGACATCCAGGAAACCACATGTCCTTGTTCCCCTTGAGGGATCAAGGACAAACAGCCTCTCTTTATCTCAACACGTTCGGAAACAGCGGTGGCCGCTGAAACAAACAAACACAATGCTGCATCTCGAGTCACAGATGCGGCTTCGGGAAGGCACGGCGCGCAGGCGGCCAGGCAGATATGAGGAAGACAGCAGACCCACTGAGGCCGAGCGACCTGTGTTTTTGCGCGACGACGTCGGATTTAACGAGGAACTCACAGGGCATTGCGCCTTCCCCAGTCTACCTATGACCTACCCAGGCCCCGGGCCGTCAGAAATATGGAAGGAGCAGGTTATAAAGGAAGGTCCGACGCGCAGACATCCAGGTGTCCTGGTCATTCTCTGCGGTGGCAGCAGCGATGGCGACGATAGCGACGGCGACAGCGACGGCAACGAATCCGACTCTGCATCTTCTTCGGCGTCGTCTTCGTCCTACCAAACCGCCCCCGAACAAACCGAGCGCCTTATTCTTAACGTGCTGGGCATCTCGATGCAACGAACGGAAAGCCCAACTCCTGGTAGTCACAGCCAAGACGGGCCACTCCAAGAGCCAGCCGATACCGGCACTGCGCAAACAGACGAGGACGGCGACACGGTTACGGCGCTGGGATCTGGAGCTGGTCAGCATCCCACTCGGGTTGTCGCCAGAATCATCACGAGGCCAAGGTCGCCCGCCCAATGCGCTCCTCCAAAACCAAACGATAACCGGGCCCTGCAGAAACCTAGAATCGTTTCTATTTCAGGGAGGCCATCGCTTCCTGGCACTGTCGAAGATACGGGACAGCAAGGCCGACGGGTCTCTTCACCTACTCTCGAGGGCTTAGCTATTGACGAGTCATTTAAGGTATTTACTGACGGCACATATGCGCTGGCTCTGTGACGAATACATATAATGCTTTGCTAACTAATGGTCCGCGTAGCTGCGAGCCCTTTCTCGAAGCCAGCCCAACTGGCCCGAGCTATCCAACGGCATCAAGTATATCACCATCTATGAGCTTACCCGAAGCGACTACGAAGAGACTAGAAGTCCAATGTCTTTCACTCGAGCAACGCGCCAACTTGGCTTGGTGTTCGAAGAGATATCGGATTTGATCGACTTGGTGGATTCCGAGAGAAACAAGGCCGAGGATTTTGAGGATGATGTCCTCGAATACATCGATTCCATAGACGTTTCCTGGATTGACGACTTCCTGTCTCGTCCCCGGCCCTCCAGAGTCATCGACACAATCACTAGCAAGGATATAGGACGCGGAAAGGCTTTCTTGACCTTCATGGGATTGAACAGCGTGGCAGCCAAGTTGGGGTACTACAGCGGCACGGCTGGCGCAGAAGCCTACGACATCCCCTTGAATCATCTCGAGGAAGATGGCGTGCGGTGTCTGGTACCCCATTTCAATGTCTCGTGCGGCACGAGAATCATGGAGGTCCACAGAAAGTTCACTGAGCAGGCTAAAAAAAAGCCGCGTACCATGTCGTCGGGTGAGTTGCTCGTTAGGATAGATGCTCCGCCCGGAACCGTCAACCCGCGGCGAGTTGACCCGTTCCATCAGCTGTACGACCCAAGAACATGGGGATACAACTCTCTTCCAGAGACTCCGGCTCAAGGATTACATCCCGAGAACTATGATATTGCTACTACTAATGATAGAGTATTCTCATTACTCGACAACTCCCCTTGGCCAGAGCGGCTAGCGATGGAGGATCTGGGGGCTGCAGAGTCACCATCGGCAACGCCGACTCAAGCAGGGCCCGAAACCCCAATGGATATAGATCTAGAGCCTCTAGATGGCCAACCACGGGTGGTGGAAGACAGGATCAAGGAGAATGATAATTCTCAACAGGGAAATCCCGGTCCAGCATTGGCAAATTCAACTTTAAGGGAAGAGAGCCGAGCACCGCCTCTTGGTTCCCCGGCTCCCGAGACCTCTGTCCCGCCGCAGAGAAAGTCACCGTCTCCTGATTTTGAAAGGATTCTGGCAGCAAAACCTCCACCACTGCAGCAACGATCAGTGCAGTTAGTGGAGATTACGAACAACTACCTGGACAAATACAAGGACCTGATTAAAGATTCTGCCAAGAGCGCATTCCGAGGTCGGTTTGGAAGCGAGGCGCCTAGTCTTAGGAGTAATAGCGAGGCCCCCTCTCTCTTCCCACCGAAAGCAAGAAAAGTCACATTTCGCGAGGATCGTGATGATGATGACTATGTCGAGGGGGCGGGCGAGGTTATGGGCCGAACTCCAAAGAAGAGCAATGCAAGAAAGCGAACCCAGCCATCATCTCAGGCGGAAAAGTCAGATACCCCGGCGGTTAAGAAAATACAAAAGGCACAATCCAACAAGCAAGCAGCACTGGCGCAGTCGCGACGAGCTGCCAGAGAGCCCCTTCGGGGATCGGGACCGTCACGAAAGTCTCGCGACGCGTCTAAATTGGCCGAAGAAACCCAGCAGCGAGAAAGACCTAAGAAGAACCCCGTTGCGGACAACGATGATGATGCCCCAGAGAATATCCCAGCTCTCGACTCAATAACGGTCACTTCCCAAACGGTCGCAGTCGCAGTTACTAAAACGATTACTCGGAAATCCACAGAGGCCACCAATCAGCACAAAGACGCTCCTCCAGCTTTTGGGATAGTGTCTCGACCGGTCGATCCTGGCTTAGCTGATAGGATCCAGACAGAAATCCGCCAGGGCGAGTCTGTTCAGGATTTCTTCTGCCGGGAGAAATTTCAGCCGATACAGGATGCTATAGCAACAGTCTCGCCAAGCCAGAATAGCGGTAGCCAAGACCAGATGGAGCAGCCTCACCCCGCTTCATCCATTCCTGATGTTGTTGGGGTTATCTCGGGCGACTTGAACCAATATCATCCAGGGCCACAGAACCAGAGAAAGAGGCGGAAGGGAAAGGATGATGACCAACATCAACAGCATCAGGACTCTGGCTCGGAAGTCACGAACCCGGCACTGAAGAAGCCTCGAGGTCCTAGAGGTCCCTATAAGAAAAAGGAAAAGAAGCAAGAGCAGCAGCAGAATCAGGAGACTACCATGGAAGTTTCAAAGCCGGCGCCTGAGAAACCGCATGGTAACCCACAGAAAAAGACGACTGTTCTTACGGTCGAGGGAGTAGAACTGCTCCATCCCTCCGATGGTTCCCAACAAGCCCCGACCAATACACAAGCCGGTCATCAAAAGGCGGATTCCAGTATGCCAACTACACCGTCCAAGACTATAAAGACTGGTGTAAAGGCACCGCTGCAGAACATGGGAGTTGATGACGATCAAGAGGGCTTCGATGACGGCCGAGAGGATGTCGATGAAGAGCAGCCTACGCCGTCTAAGACTACAAAGACTGGTGGAAAGCCGCCGCTGCAGAACTGGAGACTCGATGACGGCCAAGAGGATGTCGACGAAGATCAGCCTGGGCACAGCGTAGTAGGAGCTGAAGAGATTCAACTGCTACCCCGTGATCTTCCGGCCACGGCTGCGCAGCCGGTATTATTCCAAAATTATACTACCACCGGCGGAAAGCAAGAGCTATTTTATAGCTACAATGGCAAAGACGCAGACGTCCCGAAGGGTCTTTCTAGTCTGAAAGAGGGGCCCTTTGAGGGAGCCGCCAGACTACCGCATCTCCAGACTGAATTGGCGTACCGGAAATCGACTCCTAGAGGCTATGTTGCTCCTTCTCATGGCGTTGGACGATTCGAGTCTGGCGAGGAGGTAGATGGTGTGGATGCGGACGCGGATGCCCATGCGGATACTGATGCAGACAATGATATTTCTGCTGGTGCAGACACTGACGCCCGGGCCGATGCCGATTCTGGTTCCGAATATGATGCGGAAGCAGATGAGGACGAGGATGCGGAAGGAGATTCTGATATTGATATCGACGTTGATGCCGACGCCGATGCCGAGGACCTTGACGAGGTGGACACTCTCCAATGGTCAGATAGCAACGATTACGATCCTGCCTCGGGAGATACCTTGGCCAGAAGACTGAGAATCACGGGGTCCTGGAAGGCGAAGGAGGTTTCGGCAGCTAGGGCACATAGTTTCTCACCGCCCAGCCTTTCATTTCTCAGACGGCAAAAGGCAGAGAACAGAGCAGGAAAGACAGAAAGCTAGTGGCAGATGGGTTGGATGAATGGGTACCGAGGTACCTTTGTTATGTGTATATGGCTTGGTGTATGTCTGTCTGTAAATATCTGGCTGATATGCGGATTGGCTGGTGGACGAGCGTTCAGGGTTGGCTTGATACTTTTGTGTAAAAGCGAGCCCCAGCTCCTTTTTCCTCCCTTTCCCCTGTGGCTATACGAGAGGCTAGGACGGCTTGTTATAGATGGACCAATATCGAGTTTACACTCGGGGGTACCTAGCTATATAGGAATTTAAAGGGACCTGGATATTCCGGTGCTTTGACGATGTCTTGGCGGGGTTCGAAAGCTGTCAGTATCCCTGGTCGGCGACACGGTTTATCGATCCCGGATTCCGTGTTCCGCACGCATTGTCCAAACACGGCGTATTGATCCTTCTCGCAAGCTTACCTACCTAATATTTACATTCTCACTCGCCTTTGAATGCACCTCACTCTGTAGAAACAGCCAGAATCACGTCGTCAGCAGCTTGGGTTCAGAATGCCGCCAACAGGTTTGATCAGAGTCTCCAGCTCGTTTCCCAAGGAATTATTTCGCGTAAACAAAGGGCCTCGAATTACGTGTCGAGCATGGCTCCCTCGGGCGCCCGTATACGACATTATTGTTGCTGACGACGGCCGTGTCATACCCAAGGCGCTGCAGCCGCCGACGTACGCAGGGCAGTAATACTCGGAGGCAGCAGTATCATGTTGATTAATATACATATATATATTTATTTATATTTATAAACCAGCACCAAACGGCGCCTCGATGAGACCCAACTCGCTGTATCAGCACATTCTTGTCTCTCGCCTGGCTAGGTGCCCCAACGCTGTCGTGTATGCGGTCCCGGCTGGTAAGTAGCGCTTCTTTGGGGCGACGATATTAATAGCATTAAGCTGGTTGAGAAGACACATTGCTGAAATGAATGTCTGCTTGCTCAACCTCCAGGAACTTGCCTGCCCGACGACTTGCTGCTTGTGCACGAGCACATGGATCACTACTCTCTCCAGCGCGGAGTGGAGATAAGGCTTGACGGTGGGACTCTCTTCCTTTTCCCGCAAGCAACAGCAGCAGCAGATTTTACATGACAAGCAGACCTGACACTCACCCATTCTGAGTTTTTGTGTAGATTTGAACTCGAAAATCACGCGCTTCTTCCAGGACCATGCACGGCTCTATACCAGAGACGAGTGGCTGTAGGTCTACCCACGGCAACCAAGCTTCCTCCTTTCAAACGGTCGGGAGGTCAGGTTTAGTCTCTTGTGCATACACGCCTTGCAGAGCGAAGACGAGTCTGGGGCGGTAGCATCAAAGGCTTTCCAGCCTGTGAGGCGAAGAGTGTCGATTGTTTCTACTTGCAATTAAAAGAAGTGGAATCTGGTACTCTGTTCCAAAAGTGCCTGGTAACAGACCGGACCACTCTAGGGATAACATACATGTGATCCGCGATATTCCTTCCCAGCTTCACTTGGCCTTCCAGACGGACTCTGCGTAATCTGCTACCGCAGACTTAAAGTGGTTCTTGTCGAGCCAGTCTGCCACCGTTTCCTTGACGGCGTGCTTGTCGAAGAAGGCATCCAAGGCTTCGTTCAATTCTGGCCACAGTCAGTACCTATGTTTAACACCCCTCGCATGTATATTCGGTAGGGCCACTAACCTTGAAGTGTCATGCCGTAGGATGGTTGCAGAGAGAAACGAGAAATGTGGTCGTTGATCAGAATAAGATGGCTCGGAATCTCTGTCCCTGTTGCGTGTGTGTTACATCAGCATTGTCTGGCTAATAGACTGACCAGGCCCATGGTATCAGGCCCATGGTATCACTTACCCTTTGGTATGGTATATATCTGGGGAGTCTCCATGTCTTCGCCGTCTTCTACACGGTCAAGAAACTCGTCAAAGTACCTCCGCACACACTCTTGCATGGTGAATGTATTTGGGAGCATGACGGCGCCGTTGGAGACTACCCGATGTCCAGATCATGTTAGTCAAGGAACTGTAATTACCGTACAGACACATTACCATACAGGGTGGGGGGGGGAGACCTCACCATCAGACTGCACGCTTGGGTAGACCAACCCATCTTCTGCCACAACGACACCTTCGTCGTCTAGGTCGTCTGGATGGATGTCAGCCTCGCTGTAGTCGAAAAGACGCGACTTGTGCTGGGGGCTGTAGTACGCCAGAGACGCAGGGAACGACGAGTGAATCGCCTTGACAGCAAAGGTACGACTCTGGTGCTGTAGGTCGGTCGGACACAGCTGACGCGCCGTGCGAAGCATTGTATACCTTGGCCTATGCTCCCGAGTCTTGTTGTCACTTGTTACTTATTAGGTACGGGTTTGCGAAAGTGGGTGGAATATGTGAATGAGGGCGTTGAGGTGCATGTTTACAGAGTACGGCAGCCCATATGTACCATACCTCCTTACGTAGTGCGCAACGAGAACGTCAGCTGCCGCTCCCTGCAACGCTGCGGAACCTTGTGGGCCTGTGGCAGGAGCTCTGGCCCCACTGCAGCCGCTGGGTTCTGTGGACTGTGGAGCACTGGAGAGATGTCCGTAGCCTCACCTCCCGTCACCTCCACTTCTACCCCCTAACCGGACCACGCCGGGCTTACCACCATACGCCACCCAAGCTTGTGCGATATTTGCGTTTTCGAGCTGCATACTTGTGCCGAGGAGAAGCTACATCCACGTTTCCACATTCACCGACAGTTCCTAAACAACGAGGCACCCGCAACCGCAACCGCAACCGCAACCGCAACCGCAACCGCAACCGCAACCGCAACCGCAACCGCAACCGCAACCGCAACCGCAGCCACAATACGTAGATAGCCAAGGCCATGGCGCCGCGCATCGAGGCTCAGGAGATCGAGACGTACTGGAACATCTTCTCGTCGCGGACAAATGGCGGCAAGTACCTGACGGGCGAGCAGGCGGCGCCCGTGCTCAAGAACAGCGGCCTGCGCGACGACCAGCTAGAGCGCGTGTGGGACCTGGCCGACGTCGACGGCGATGGCACCCTCGACTTTGAGGAGTTCTGCGTGGCCATGCGCGTCATCTTCGATCTATTAAACGGGGTTCGTCTTCACACAAAAGGCCGCTTCTTCCGTGGCTCGGTGGCTTGTGTCGAGAGGGCAAAAGGGCTAACTGAACTGCTCTCCGCCAGGAATACTCCGACGTCCCCACGACGCTCCCCGACTGGCTGGTCCCCGAGTCCAAAGCCCACCTCGTCCAGGCCACGCGCGCCCTCACGGGGAAGGCGGTGCAGTTCGAGCAGGTCGATGACGACCCCGACGAGCCCGGCCTCAAGGACGGCTTCGACTGGTACATGAGCCCCGCCGACAAGTCAAAGTACGAGCAGATCTACCAGGAGAACAGGGACCAGCGAGGCGAGGTATCATGTAAGTGCTCCCCCACGTGCGGCAGACAGGCAAGTTGAGACAAGTGCCGGGCCTAGCTGACTCTTGTGCCATTGGCGTGTAGTCTCGGCGCTCGAGGATCTTTACGAGTCTCTCGACCTGCCCGACACCGACATCCGCTCAGCATGGAACCTGATCAACCCGTCGGCCGGCTCGTCCATCAACAAGGACGCGTGCCTGGCCTTCCTGCACATACTCAACTACCGGCACGAGGGTTACCGGATCCCGCGCACGGTGCCGGCGTCGCTGCGCGCGAGCTTCGAGCGCAGCCAGATCGACTACCAGGTCGACAAACAGCGGACGGCGGGGCAGTCGCGGTGGGCGACCAAGGCGGACGAGGAGACGAGCACGGGGCGCAAGGCCAAGTTCGGCGACCAGTACCTCACGCGCCTGGGCCGCAGCGGCTTCAAGTCGTCGGGCACCGACTTCAGCACGGCCAAGACGGACGACTGGGAGGAGGTGCGGCTCAAGAAGCAGCTCGCCGAGATGGAGGACAAGATGGCCAAGATCGAGGCCGACGCCACGCGCCGGTCCGGCGGCGCCAAGCGCGACTCCAAGCCCGCGCTCGTCAAGCGCGAGCTCGAGCAGCTGCTCGACTACAAGCGCAAGGCGCTTCGCGACCTCGAGGAAGGCGGCAGAAAAGGCGGCGGTGGCAGCAGCCTCAAGAGCGTCGGCGAAGACCTGCAGACGGTGCGGGAACAGGTCGAGGGCCTCGAGGCCCACCTGCGCTCGCGCCAGCAGGTGCTCGAGCAGCTGAGGAGGGAAATTGATGACGAGAAGACGGGGAGATGAGAGCAATAGTAGCTGCTGTTGCCTCCCCCCTTTTTTATTTTTATTTTATTATAATGAAATGATATGACATGCCGCTCGCTGGTTTTACGTTTTCGAGTCTCGTCGTTTCAGTACCTTGGTATATCCATCGACCTATGCCCTCCTCCATTGTGAGATGAAACGCCCAATTATGTGTGTTGGAACTCTGGCCGTGGTGAACTCCATATCCTTTCTGTCCCCGTCAAGGAGAGACATGACGTTGCAGCTCTCGGCTTTCCTTGTAGGACGGTGGGAACGCTCTAGCCACGGTATTGAGGGCGGCGCGGGACTCGGAATAAGCAGCGGCAAGGGGGTCAGGGAGCATGAGACTACTGGGCTATGGTCCTTGATAGTTCCGAATTAGGATCTTGTATATATAATCAAAGGCAAGCGAGTATTATTTAACTATGAGCCATATGGGACTGGGTATTTGTTGTATGAAGAGACTGCATGGCTTCTGCTCCCCCCTTCTGCAATAGATGGTACCGCGAAACTGACCACCCTAAGATCTGCCCCGACTTCCTTTCGTCTTCGTCTCTTTCTTCATCGTCTAGGTATCACTGAAACAATCGCAACAGACTCGCAAGAAATGGCAACGGTAGGCTCTACGCAACGCTCCCGTCCAAGTAGCTCGGGAACATGTTGAGGCCGAGTTGGCGGCCCTTTGCCAGCCACACACCAAACGAAGGCAGGCGGAAGGAGCCCATGCGGCCGGCGCCTCGGCTGCGGCCGGTCGAGATGGCCAGGATGTCGACGGGCATGCCCTTCGCCGCGAGGGGCGGCTTGCCCGCGAGAGCGAGCTCAATGTTCTTGGCAACGGCGGCGGCCTGCTTCTGCGTGATCATGAAGCCGGCGCGGGGGTTGGAGACGAGGTCGCCCGCGGACCACACGTTGGTGGTGTCCTTGACGCGCAGGAACTCGTCGACAGCCACGAGACCCTTGCGGGCACCGTCCTCGAGGTACTTGGCGTCGATGAACTCGGAGTTGGGCACGAGGCCAAACGTTGGCAGGTACAGGTCCGTCGTGATGGTCTTGGCTTCCGTGCTAGACACGGTGATGTCGGTCTTCTTGGGGTCGGACTCGGACGGTTTGGTGTCCTCGACGCGCGTGCCGTACTCGACGCGGACGTTGAGTTTCTTGAGCTCGTTGGCGGCCGCGCTGGACACTATGTCACCGCCCAGCAGCTTGTCTTCGGCGCACAGCAGCACAATCTCCTTAGTCTTGCCCCAGGCGAAGCCCAGCTCGCCAGCCACCTCGACGCCAGTTGAGCCAGCGCCGGCAACCACAATGTGCGAGGCCGCTTCAGCCTTCTCGGCCGTCGCGTGTAACAAGGCCACGGCCTCTTCGTAGCTGCCGGCGGCCTTCCAGGGCACACCGGTGACTGCGGTCCGCGATCCCGTGGCCAGTAGAAGCTGGTCGTACGAGATGGAGCGGGGCTCGGAAGACGACGCCGTAGTGACGCTCACCGTCTTGGCCTCGAAGTCAGCGGCCTCGGCCGTACCCACCACCAGCTCGTAGCTGGTCTCGGGGTACCGGCTCAATGCCTCGGAGATGGGCTTGAAGATTTCCTCATCCTTGTAGATGCCCGGGACGATGGCGCGAACCGAGGCAATGTTCCAATAGAAGTGGCTATTCTGTGAGGTCGGGTTGTGTTAGTTTGGATGCCATCTCTCAACTCCCTTCCCACCCGGTTTGCCTTCTTCTTCTCTGCACCTTGTTTGTTGCCACTGCCACTTCTCCTTTTCGACTGGCAAGGCTACACGTGAACTTCACGTGCGGTTGATACACGGCGTTCATGCATTGCGAGGGCACGGTTTGACAATTCCGGGTCGAGGTTTCAGAAGGAACCGAAAAAGAAGCAGGAAGTGAAAAAGAGAAGGACTTTTGGGTCGCACCTTTGAGACCAGAATGACTTTCAGGTCGGCGTCGCGCTTCTTGAGCAGCGCATGGGCAACGTGTAAGCCCGCGAAAGACCCGCCGAGGATGACAACCGTCTTGGCCATTGTTAGGTGATGGGAGGTGAACCGTCTTGCTGGAAACGGAGAAGAGATTGACAGTAGGTAACGTTTGTTTCGTCGAGAAGGTAATGCAAGAAGCAAATCCGAGAATGCGAAAAAGTGAGTCCGAAAGTGCGAAAGAGATGAGGGAGTGGTGGGCAAGTGGATCGATCGATGGCCCAGGACGAAGTATATTTATAATAGGACAAGCACGCACAGCTCCCGGCAAGGCAGGAACAGAGCAACAGAAGCAGAAGCAGGGACAGGGGCCAGATGCAGTGTTCGCCGCAAGCTAGTGCACTTAGTTCGGGGTCGGTACCTTTATAATAAGGTACTCACTCAGATCAGAGAAACTTGTATCTGACACAAACCGAAGCGGACTGAAGCACGAAACCGCCGAGGACGGGTAGCCACTGGGCAAGACGATCCCGAGCCTTGTCTCTTCCCTCGTGCCCACACCTCGTGTTTCTGAGAACGAACCAACGAAAGGAATGGATGCGCTTAAAACCCCGACAAGACTAGGTAGCAGCTTGACCCTTGGATGGTGATGGGATGGGTGGTGTTGGGATTTGGGAGTGGTGCATCGTTGCGGCGGTTGATGACTTTGCCTTACTAATTACTTTTTACCTATTTAGGGTGGTTATCTTGTCCGATGTCCCCTTACATCCCCCACGGCTCGGTCTCGTTCTATGGCCGGGGTTCCGTAGTGCGTCAAATGGGCAAACATTAGGTACCCTACCTTGGACGAGTAGACCATAGTTGGAAGAAACTACTACATAGTAGGTAGCCCGGACGGTTTGCGGAGGAGCGCCGACTATCCGTACCATAACGTTGTTTTCCTCGGCTTTTCCCCATGACCCAACCAAGGCTGACGACGCCACAGAAAGATGCCTTCAAAGGCGACCTGAGATTGGACGGACCGGTCTTTTGCCGACTGGGGCGCCTTGACCACACCCACGGACGGCGACCGGAGCGGACGGGTGATAGCGAGGTGCAGCCACTAGCAGGCCAAATAGCTCCTTCAAGATCCCGCAGGAAACACACTCGAAGGTTCGCCGCTGTGCAATCGGACTGAAAAACTCCGTGCCTTTACCTGAGTCCTACTATGACTAGTCTGCTGTACTACCAGCCTTGAATATTGAATCCGTTTAAAAGTGGCGCAGGTGGGCAAGATCGGTATCCGTACATTACGTAGCGGGCTACCTAGGCAAGCTAGGTTAGACACAATGCCGATACAGCGTCCAGGGGAGGTTGGTCAATCCTTCCAGTGTAATTATGCGAAGTAAGGTAAGCGCAAGATGCGTGTTTGCCATTGCTGATAAGTTCTTCGCACCCGACCACCTTCTAACCGTTGCTTTGGTTTATTTCCGGTTCTGAGCCATCGTTCACTTCTTGGAGAAAGGGCAGAAGGAACTCTGTGTTCCCGTCACTGGGTCGGTGGTCGGAGACAACCATGCAACGGGTGTTGGACAGGCTAGCCTTAGGTGCTCGGTGCAAAGTCTTCGTAAGTGGGGCTCCAGTTTTCAGTTGGACTGTTTGAAGTGAGGCCTGAAAGAGGAAATCTGGGGGTTGAAAATAGACTTTTCGGGCCGGAGACAATGTGAGAACCGTTCAAGCGAGCGCCCGATCCGAGATGCTACTCTCTGTTCTCAATTGATTGCCTGGTGCAGGCAGTTTGCTGTGCAGCCCTGCAGGGACTCGGGACCGAGCTGCACTGGAGGTTGTCTTGGAGTCTGGACGTCCAACAGCCCAGCCATGTCGGGTTGCGCCTTCTTCTCTTCCGGCATTCTGCTGAGGTAAGAGAAAGATGTCTGGGTAAGAATCTGGACCCATGAGACGAAGACACACCTAAGACATACATAAGACCGAGAAATAAGAAGAGCGAAGGGAACTTTTCGCCCCGCGTTGGGCAGTGCAGTTTCCTTTCTTCCACTTCTATTTTCTGCCTGGGCTCTAGGCTCTAGGCAGCTCACGGGCATGATCATGATCATCTGCCCACCGCTCTCGGCTCTTTCTTTCCCTCGGCAGGCAAGGCACCTTGGCAGAATAAGGCCGATGACTTGGCAAGGGGCAACCCAGCCCATCCAGGAACTTCCATGCTAAATAAGCAGCCTATGATGCTATGAATGAGGGGTGCGGACGTCGCTGCCTTGCCTGCCTTGGTCGAACTCCTGACCCCGCGCAAGCTTGCCGCGTGCTGCGGTTGGTGTCGGTGGTGGTGTTCCCAAGACTGCGACCCCGCCAAACCTTGCTCAACAAACGGAGCTCCTCTTTCTCTTCCCCCTCAACAAGAATCACATATTTGACCGCAGTCTTGATTATCTACCAAATCTTCAATTCGTTTCGCCCAAAGCAACTTCAAGTGAACCCCAGAAAACCAATAATCGACTTCCATACCGTTCCTCGCCCAAACTAGCAAAAATGGCTACCCCGCAGAGCCCTACCCCCCAGAGCGAAGCTTTCACCCAGGCCGCCGAGGACTCCAAGAAGCTCACCTCCAAGCCGAGCAACGATGATCTCCTCGAGATCTATGGTGAGAAATACCCACCGCTAGCCTACTTCACACCTGAATAATCCATGCTTCGCCTATCTGTCGTGGAGGCGACGGGAAGCAGTCCCTTTTGAAAACATATGAAACTAGAACCGGTTGCGCTAGCACTAACCCATCTTTAGCTCTCTACAAGGTTGCCACTGGCGAAGACATCTCGAACGCGTCCAAGCCCGGCATGTTCGACCTGAAGGTGCGTTATTGCACCCCTCCCCCTTTAGAAAAAAAAGGAGAAATATACCAGGTTCTAACATTCTGATTCCCCGTAAACAGGGTAAGGCCAAGTACAACGCCTGGCAGAAGGTGGTCGACGATGGCATCACGGCCGAGGAGGCGCAGGAGAAGTACGTCGCCAAGGTCGAGGAGATGAAGGTAACATACGGCTTCGACGCGTCCAAGGAGCCCGAGGCCGTTGGCACTGCCGCTTGAGTCACCAATGGGAAGGAAGGACGTGAGATTTCATCAAATACTTGAGATACAAGAGGTAAGAGGGAACGAACACACGAGTATTAACGGCGACGATGACGACAACGACTGAGAGAGAGCGAGCGACGCCTCCTTGACGTGGAGGGGGATGGTGTTGGTAGGGATAGGGAAGAAGAAGAATGAGAAGAGAAGCCATATAGCATCATCCGCTTTATATATTTTTTGACTTAAAAAGCGAGTCTCGTTGGCTGCTCATCCTTGCTAAAGCGCCATTCGGCATGAGGTCGTCCATCATGATCACTTGATATCGTCCCCGTTTTCCCCAACGCCGTGTGTCAAAAAATGGTAACAAAAACACACTCCAACTCTCAATCCTACTTCCAATACTGCCCCTTCCAATCCGGCTCCGCGTAGCTCTCCGTTGCGACCCACGGATTCTCATGCTTTCCGTAGGCCTGCAGCGGGAGGCTATAAGGCAGTCGCAGCGCCACCACCGGCAACGCATCGCCGTCATGCCTCTCCCCGTCCGCGGTCTCCGCCGCTGCCGCAACCCTGTCAGTCATAAAAGCCGGCTTCATGACGGCATCCTCGGCGAACAGGGCCGGCCATACGAGCACGCCGATCTCGTACGACGCTACGCGCGCCTCGCCCGTGCTGCTGTTGACGGTGTCGCCCCACGCCTGCTTGGACAGGTTGGCCGACGTCACTAGCGCCCAGTCGATCGTCGGCGAGGACGCTCTGCTGCCGTTCGCGAAGCGGATATATGTCTTGATGTGCGGCGCCGCCCGCTGGCGTCCGGCGTCCCGCACGGGCTCGTTTTCTGGGAGTTCTATGCTTGGGGGGTTGGCTTGTGTAAGCGGTGGTGCGTGGCTAGCTAACGTGGGGGATCTTCTCTAGAGAGGGAAAATGGGGGACTTACTCGCGCCGCCAGAGCAGTCGTTGGCCCAATGGCAGAATACCGGGCGCAGGTACTGCAGCTGCTTGGCCTGCTGGGGCGACTCGATCTTGGTGTGAATCGATCCGCCGGAGCCATAGCCGTCGAGAGACGAGCGGATCTCGTCCGCCGTGGGGAATACTACTTTGAAGTTGGGCAGGGGCTGCACGAGGGCGAGAGTAGGAGCCGGAGCCGGAGCCGGAACCCGACCGCGCCCCCCGCTCAGCGCCCGGAACAGGGTGGTCTTGAGCCAGCTGTCTGTTGGGCCCAGTGTGGCGATCGACGAGATTTGCACCACGATTTCAGGGGCTTTTTCTTTACCTGCTGTTTTTGTTGTTGATGATGAGGTGGCTGTGTGATGCTGCACGGGCACGTCGCGCAATGCCTGCTTCATGGCCGCCCATCCCCATTGTGTCCGCGACCGGTCGTGGATGTTGTGCCGCCCCGGAACGCTCGCGATGAGGCTCCCCCGCACCGCGGAGAAGTCGTACTTGCTGAGCATCTCGATGATGGGCCGGCAGGTGACGCGGCGCGTGTCGTAAGACCGGAGGTAGTTGAGGAAGTCAATCTTGAACTTGGCGCCGCTGCCCGTCCTGGGGATTTCTTCTTCCTGGTCGTCCTGGCTGGAAGCAGCAGCAATAATGGTGGCAGCAGCAGGGCTGTGATTCTCGCTCCTGTCTTGAGTGGATGTTGTCGGGAGAAGGGGAAGCCGCGGCGACAGCCACACTGCCTGCGTCATGTTTGTCCAGTCCCGGACGATCAGGTTCGCCGTGTGGATGACGATCTGGGCCGTGTCGTCGTGCCGCAGGAGAATCATCATCTTGGAGTGATGGGTGCCGAACATCTCGGGCATGAATGCCGTGTGGAGGGCCACGTTCTTATAGCGTGACGCTTGGTTCTGCTTCAGTGATTAGAAAGATATCATAAGAAATGGGAAATATAGATGTGGCTTAAACATCGACCTAGATAGAGACCGATATATTTGACTTGGAATGTGAGTAGCCGTCTCGGTCAAAAGCAAAGCTCGTCCTTATACTGGAATAAAATCATAGATAGACATAGCATTCGTCTTCCTACCTGAAGTTCTATTCTATTCGAGTCATCTTTTTTCCAGAAACCGTGGACGACATGGATGTTGACGAGATGGCGGACATCCTGGTCGAAGGCTCGCATGAGGAAGTCTATGTCATGGAGATAGTTGAACTCCCAGCATTCCGATATCAGGGGATCGCCGAGTATGTCGTTCAGCCCGATCGTGTCAATATTGAGCTCGGGCGGCAGGTCACGTATCCTGGTGAGGTGGAAGGGCGAGTCGAACCTCCGCTTGTCAGGGGGGCGACATGGCTTGTCCTCCCCTGGAGATGTTTCCAAGTATCCGGAGTCCTCGGGTGCTTCTGATATCATCCGTCGCTTCTTTGGCGGGGGACTTATGGGACGCAGAAGTAGTCGTTTAGTCGATTGGTCCATTTTTTTCTTCTTTTTTTCTTTTTTTCTTCTTCGTCTTCTCCCTCACGACGTCATCGCAACATTCGCCAGGCCAGACGGTGCTGCATTCGTGTTCACCAGGTTGAGTTAGGTGGTTCAAGACCTAACTATTTACGGCCCTAGCAGCCTCTGGTCTAAAAGGTAGGTAGGTAGATTCTCTGGCTCTGGTAAGTGGCGGTGGTTGCCTAGTCGTTGATCGAGAAGCATGTTGTCTGCGCTTTCTCAACTTACATGCTTATTCTCGTTCATTTTGGGGATTGAACAAGCAGGCTCAGGGATTAAAAGCCACCAGATTTCGTGATCCGGGATCGTGGGGAAGAGAATGAAAAGTGGGCGAATAGTATAGTGAGCGGATGAACGGCGATTTACTCCCTGTTAGTTCGATCCCTAAACGAACGAAAAGAAGCGGTATGTAGTGCGCTTTCATTGAACAACGAGTACTATGTATGCACTGTACATGTGCAGTACGGATACAGTAATGAATATACGAGGCCATTACAGCTCCGATTCCCTCGTTTTCACACGGCAACCAAAACTTCCAGCCATAGGTCAGCTTTCTTAGGCTGGTAACGAAATAGTGCGAATATAGGCCCTATATACTCTATATCACATTGGCGAAATAAAATTCCTAGGTCCTACATACCACTAGCAACGAACAGGCTCCCGCCTCACGCCTTGAAGGGGCAGCGTTTGTCCAACCCTAACCCTATGCATGAACGTTCTAGCTGCCTGAAACTCAAGGCGGCAAAACACACCAAGCCCACACAGCGGCCGGCCTGGCCTGGTCGGTCTTGCAGGGGGCTCGTGCGGATGCGTTGGAAACATACACTGTGGATACAGGCCGCCGCGCTCGCCTCCTGGTTCCCGTTCTTTTTACTTGGCTCTTCAACGTCGCCAAAGAATATGAGCCTCTTATCAACAAGCCTCCTCCGAGAGTGAGCAACCTTCCGACAATATTCAGCATAAGCTATCCGTATCGCAGGCGCGCGCGCGCGAGTCCGTATCCGAATCTGTATCTGACGCCGCACTCGTGCGCTTTTCTCTGGTCGCCGCCCCTAATGCACAGGTAGCCTTCCTTGGTCTCGAAAAGGAGAAATCTCGAGTCCGCTTCCTACAACCACGAATCCGTAACTTAATCACCACATCCCGCCAACGCATTTCGAGCCGTCTGTTTGCATACCGAGACATCCGCAACCATGAGGCTATTCAGTTTCGCCCTTCTTTTCGGCGCGGCCGTCCTGGCCACGGACGTGCCCCTCGGGGATGATGGCGAGGACGAGGCGCCGCGTGAGAACACATACTTCAACCAAAAGATGGTCCCGCCAATGCAGCGGTTATCGGCAGACACCTGGGAACAGGACCGTCTCGCCTCAAAATGGTTGATGGTCAAGCATTTCAACCCCTGGTGTTCGCACTGCATCGCCTTTGCTCCGACCTTCCAGACCTTGTACGAGTTCTACTACACATCGACGCCCGCCGGCAGTGGAAACGAAAACGCAAAGTTCACCGAATTCTACGATTTCCGCTTTGGCGAACTCGATTGTACCGTCTACGGCGATGAATGCAGTAAGCATAACGTCACTACGTATCCGACGACTATTTTGTACAAGGACGGCGAGACTTTCAAGACCTTCCATGGCAGCAAGAAGAACATAGCCGAACTAAGCGTCGAGATCGAGGCTGCGCTGGAGAGCACGAAACCTGGAACGAGACCCGCCAAGTTGGACCTTCCAGCTCCCGGCGACGCGTCGACTCCTGGCGGCCCTAAGGTCGATGTTTCTAGCCCCTCCAAAGACAGCACAAAGACAAAGGAAGCGGCAAAGGCCGACCCGTCTGCCGACGCGAAAGCAGATGCCGACGCGAAAGCCAAGGCGGCCGCAGTTGCCCCGTATCGAGCACCCCCCAAGAAGTCAAAGCCGCAGCCCACTCCTAATATCAACGGCACCTCGGTCCCCCTGACGGCCGAGACCTTCCAGGCCAAGGTGACCTTGACACAGGAGCCGTGGTTCATCAAGTTCTACGCCCCGTGGTGCCACCACTGCCAGGCCATGGCACCCCACTGGGAGCAGATGGCAAAGGACATGAAAGGCAGACTCCACGTTGGCGAGGTCAACTGCGACGTCGAGTCCCGCCTCTGCAAGGACGTCCGGCTGCGTGGCTATCCCACGATTCTCTTTTTCAAAGGCGGCGAGCGAGTTGAATACGACGGTCTTCGCGGCCTTGGCGACTTCATCCAGTACGCCGACAAAGCGATAGACATCGCAAGCGGCGTACCGGATGTGGATGCCGCCTCTCTCAAGGCCCTCGAAGCCAAGGAAGAGGTCATCTTCGTCTACTTCTACGACCATGCCACCACCACCGAGGACTTCACGGCCCTGGAGCGCCTCCCGCTGAGCCTTATTGGACGCGCAAAGCTTGTCAAGACCCAAGACCCCAAGCTCTTCGAGCGGTACAAGATCACCACCTGGCCGCGGCTGATTGTCTCCCGTGAAGGGCGGCCGACGTATTACACCCCTCTTACCCCGAGGGAGATGCGGGATACACACCAGGTCCTCACCTGGATGAAATCTGTCTGGCTGCCAATTGTGCCCGAGCTGACGGCATCCAACGCTCGTGAAATCATGGATGGCAAGATTGTCGTGCTGGGAATACTGAACAGGGACGACCCGGATAAATTCCTGAAGGCCCAGCGCGAAATGAAGAGCGCCGCCAATGAATGGATGGACAAGCAGATTAATGCATTCCAACGCGAACGACAAGACCTTCGCGACGCCAAGCAAACTCGGATCGAGGAGGCCGAGGACCGGGGCGATCAACGGGCGCTGCGTGCTGCCAAGAGCATCAGGATCAACATGGACAAGGCGGACCACAAGGAGGTTGCATTTGCCTGGGTCGACGGCATTTTCTGGCAGAGATGGATCCGGACGACATATGGCCTGGATGTCAAGGACGGCGATAGAGTCATCATAAACGATGAGGACGTGAGTTTCATGTGATAATCCATACGCGGGTTTTTACTAACATATTTCCTGGCAGAACCGCCAATACTGGGACCAGACAATCACGGGCAATCCCATCAACCCCTCGCGGACAGGGATTCTCGAGACTATACTCAGTGTGACGGCGTCGCCGCCCAAGATCAAGTCGAAGCTCACCATCTCCAGCATCGAGAAGGTCTTCTTTGACATCCGCGTCACATTCTCTGAGCATCCCTACCTCAGCATGGGCTGCATTCTCGGCGTGCTCTTTGGCCTCGTCTCGTGGTACCGCGGCAGGATCAGGAGGATACGAGGCGGTCACTTCCGCCTTGAGGAGAATGCCCGAGAATACAAGTCGCCGCTTCTTTTCAGGACCAATATCAATGGAAAGGCCGACTAATAGAGACAGGTCTGCGTGCCTTTTTGCCGGGTTTGCTAAGTTTTATTGGTTTGTAACGTGAAAGAGGACGACGAGCGAAAGGGGGCGGCAAGGCGCCATTCCCCCGTCTTATAGACATTGTAAGGATATAAAATCCCGTTGGAGTTCCGGCTGGCTGGGTTCGTCGAGGCCCTTTTTTTCTCCTTTTCTCTTGTCATCCACTTCCCCTTTATCTTTTGGTGGTTGCTATTGTTGTTGTCGTTGTTGTTGGTATAAGTAGGTACTGTATAATACTTCTCTTGACACGCACCAGGCGCGATAAACGGGTGCGTAGGTTTTGTTATATCATGTCATACTCTTCGGGCCGTTCAAATTCCGAGTCATTGATTCATTCAATTTTTGGGGTTAGAAAACATCACTATTAGGAACAAAGGCTGGAATTTGTTTCGAGGTTTGCTAGGTCTCGCCAGCGCAGAAGGGCGGCAATGTTTTGGTGTATCCTTTCCGCCCTGGCGTTTAGAATTTCCTTTGCTGGCGTTTCAGATGATTCTCAGCTGAGCCAAGTCGTTTTCTGGCTGCAGGATACACCTAACCCATGTGGCTGGCCGTAGCCACCGTGGCTCTGCTGAGAGAAGAGAGAACGAGCGATGTGAGGCTGCGGAACGGCGGCAGATCCCAAGTGCTGCACTTGTACGGCGCGCGTACATGGTTCCATAGCTACCTTGCCATCGCATACACTAGACACATGGTGTGGTATTTATGGCTTGGCTTGCCTCGGAGAGATGTGCGGCTGAGCCGAAGACTAGCTAGCTTTCTGAGATGGAGCATCTCAGCAGGCCATCACTTACTCAGTAACTCGCTGGCCATTCACTTGTAGATGTCGATCGCCATTTGCGAATCCCGAGAAAAAAAAGAAAAGTCGTCTCGTATATGTGCTTCGTTACACATATCCTATAGCATTCAGCATGATATATATATCTGAAGAATAAGCCGGCAGGCCAGGTCAGGTAGGTAGGTACATGTCTATCCCATTACTTCATTAGCACATATCCATCCCCACCATAGACACACCAGCACAGATCCACGCCTTCAAAGAAAGAAACAATGGGACAACTAGATAGTTGCACACCAGAGAGGCCAAAAGCAAGGCATGGTATTCTTCCCAAAAGAAACCCCATCCAATCCCATCATCTCGCTCGTCGCGCGTCATCAGATAGGCTAGGTACAGACAGACCCAGACGGTGCCCGAGTTATATACGCGTATATGTATAATGATAAGCATAAACACAGAAAGGGAAAAAAAAAAAGGAGCGTTTTCCCAGCCGCCTGCCACCTGGTATGCTGCCCCTGGAGTCGTCCGTCATATAGTAAAAGGGGAAAAAATAAAGCAAACGCCTTTTGTGAGTAAAGTAGGGGTAGGTATGTAGGTAGGTTGGTGTGTGTCCTTGCCCAGGTCCTCCCACCCCAAAGAATGGAAATATTTGCAGATCTGTAAGCCAGCCTGCCCATTAAAGTCATCATTACAAAGGCGTTTTGAACAACAGTGTTTCGTTGTGGTTATTATAATCATCATCGTCATCATCACGAAGCAGAGGGACCTCCCCCTCGGTGGCTGGTGTCGTTCATGTCCTCGCGGCTCTCGGTGAAGACGCTCCGCCTGAGGGGACTAGTCGGCGTGCCCGCAGCAGTACCAGCAGTATGCTGGCGCTGTAGCGATGGACGCGCATCCAGGTAGTCCTCGGCCTCCTCGGCGATGCCGACCGTGGGCGGGGAGATGGCGAGAATGGTGCGCTGCGACGAGGCCCCGGGGCTCTCGAGCGGGGTCTCGACGATGGGTACCGACGGGCTGAGGATGCGGTCGCCGCCGGCGCCGGTCGTCACAGAGCTCACCGTCGTGTCGCTGACCTGCCGCAGGTGTGCGCGGTCGCGTTCGCTGAGGTTCGAGATGCCCGACAGCACGCGCGTGTTGCGGTTGGCCATGGTGATGGTGGGCGAGGATGCCGCCGTGGCGGACGTCCCCGACCCTGATCCTGTCGTGCCTGTGCCTGTGCCTGTGCCTGTGCCTGTGCCTAGGTTTGCTAGGAGGTCAGCGTCGGGCTGGAACTCGGGCGGCGGGGGCGACGGCTCGGCGGATGGCAGTTGCGGAGTGGGCGGCTGTGGGCTGGGCGACGACGCGGTCATGGCGGCGACGGACCGTGACACGGTGGACCGTGATAGGCTGCTCGCGTGGTCAATCTGCTGCGTGCCGCTCGAGTAGGACGACGGGTTGTTCAGTGTTCCAAAGCCAAACCCTGGGACTGGATTATCGCCGAGACGCGAGTATCTGTTGAGAACATCAATGTGGCTCACGGGCGTATCGTGAAGCTCAGCACGGGGCGATGTGTCTAGATGAAGGTCAGCAGGACATCCAAAGAAGGAGGTCAGTCAAGGAGATGGACATACCATCAAGTTCTACGGGTGGTCGCTGCACCTCCGTGTTCATCGCCTCGACGATAGTGGACCGTGGTGCCACAATGCTCTCGACATCGGCTGGGCTCGACGATAATTCGTCAGAGGTCGTGACGGTGGGTGCTTTGGCCTCGCTGGTTAGTGTCTGTCCACGCATCCACGACATGATGCGATGGCCGTTGGTATCTTCGGTCTCAGTGTCGCTCATGCGGGCCTTGAACAGCCTGCGTCGTCTCCAGAGGAGTATCAGGACAGCGACCATTGTCAGGAACACCAGTCCGAGCACCACACCGAGCACTGGCGGGAGGAATGCAGGGACGCCTCCGCCGCTCGGCTGATCCGAAGCCGCAGGAATATTGGGGTTGGTGTTGTTGGCCGGCGCAACGGACGCGTACGGGTAAAAGCTCGTGAGCTTGCTCGTTGGGTACGGCGTCGCGAAGACTTGGGCCAGGCCAGTCGAGGCGAAACCCGAAGGGCTAGGGGCTGTTGCTGTGGCACCGCCCGTGGCAGATCCACCAATCTTGTCGGAGATGCCGGAAGGGACACTGTAGTTGGAATACTTGGCCGGGTCGTAGCCAGTCATCCAAGCGCCGCTTGACACGTTGAACAGGCGAATGGGTTCTGCTAGACAAGTTAGAGAGCCGAGGGTGTCGGAGATGGTCGGGGCTCCCCCGATAACCATCATCTGGTCTGGATACGGCATGAAGCACTTGTGCCCGGCCCGGCCCTGTTTCGAGCCGGCAATCTTGGTCCACGTGAATGAAGGCAGCGACAAGATCCATACGTCGTCGCTGTGAGGGCTCCTCTCCCTAAGGCCGTCGTAACCGCCATAGTAGTAAATGTTAAAGCTCGAGCGATCTTGAGCAGTGGCAACGACGGCGCAGCCCCGGGTCAGCTGGCCAGGTCCATCCACCGTCGACTGGCTGTACCACTTGTTCCCGGCGACATCGTAGACATCGATGGTCGACATGAAACTAGGGCTCTGTGCCTCCTGCTCGAGGTTAGAAAGCCTGTCAACAAGACCCAGAGACAGGAGGAAGGGACTTACGCTTGCTGTAATGTTGGCTGAAATCGTTCGGGCTGGCGAAATGAAGCTCGGAAACACGACTCCGCCCAGTGCGACGAGAATGCCCTGAGCGCCGACGGGGACCCATACAAGCTCCGGGTTCGCGCGTCCGGGGATACCGCTTGGCAACGAGTCGTTCGTGAAGGATTCCTTCCCCTGGACCGACATGTTCAAGGTGATGAGAGTGTTGGAGACGTTAACTGCTGTCAGGCTAAGATCGTTTCCTGCCTCGTATATTGGGCCAAAGGAAGGCGAATGCATCCCGGAGAAGTACCACGCTTTGTTTTCAGACGGCGCGCTGGCGGCTCCGCCGTAGGCAATATATCGTGTCATGCTGGCCGGGAGGTTCACCGTTGCGAAGCCGGGCTGGAACGAATCCCTCTGGGGCCCATACTGGTACTGCTGGTAGGCTAACGCCTCGTCTGCGTCCGGGTCTGAGAGCCCCGAAGTCTTCTTCAGCAAGCCGCCGTAGAGAACCCACTCGTCATTGTTTGCTAGCATGGCTCCGTCATAGTAATTGGGAGCAATGTTATTTGCAGCACCGCCGGCCGGGGCTTTTGAAATACTGTTGAAAAGGGCAGTGATGTTCTGGGTCGTGTTGAAGGGTTTGCTAAAGTTGAGAGTGTACACAAGACCCAGGGGATTGTCTGTCGCGAATATCAGCACCCAGGCCCCTGGCATAAATCGCCTGGATACTTACCGTCTGAGGTTATTGCCCCTAATGTTCCATTATCGAGGCCCGGTAGCCACCACAGGCGTCCGCCGTCCATGTAGACCGTGTCTTGGACGACAGCAGCTATGCCCTCGGGTCAGAGGAGACGTCTAGTATACAGGCCTCATAGAAAACACTTACCTCGGGGTTGCTGCCATTGGCACAAGGTGGTATCGACCTGATTGGATGGCCATGTTGACTGACCCTGGGCGACAGACGCATAGGCCGTCACCACTGCCAGTGCACCCAGACCCGGCCCGAGCATTGCGGATTGGATTTATATTGCCGGTAGCGGCCCGTGCCTACCTGGTAGATGAGACGAGGCAAATGGACTGACTGTTTGCGGGCAGCTTGGACACATTCCCCGACCCAGCACTGGGGCACAGATAACGACGATGGTGGTGACAGTGACGGTGAGAGTGAGAAAGCGATGATAACAGCCAAGGCGGTTTTCACAACAAGGCCATTGGCGAAGCGCTGTGTAGCAGCAAGCCCGGCCAGTCACTCGAAAGCAAAGACTGTGGAAATTGGTCAGTCCCGGTGTCAGAAGGTCCTTCCTGGACAACGAGTCTGCTTTGGTGCGGCCCAGTGTAGGAAGAGACAAAGATGGCACAAAGGAAGCATGGTCCAGAAGGGGGATCCCGTCTTCTAGTCTTTCGCCTGTGAGAGCTAGAGCGTAACATACCAAGAGAGCCGAAGCCAAAGAGCCAAGAGCCGAGACCCCCGCAGAGACAATGAGCCAATGGGACGAGGAGAGAGGGTGACGGGTTGTGTGGCGAGGAGCAGCCACGAGCTGAATAGCGGGATAGACGAGGGGACCAGACCGTATGGTGTTTCAGAGAGAGTCCAAATTAAAAGATCATAAAAAACTAAAAGAAAGTATTTAGTGTAATGAAGAGGGTTGCGACCACAGTGGCGTCGGTCCCTCGAGCGAATAAAAGGTTGCAAGTGCTCACGCCGGAGGCTGACACGCTTTGGTGTTCGCTGCTGTGTGTCCATCTGGGTGTGCCATTGTGAGGGAGGGGCAGAGGCAGAGGCAGAGGTAGAGGCACCAAGGCCAGAGGCTCACAAAAGGAAGCTTCGGAACTCAAAAGGTGTGGCGGAGCAGCGTCTGGTTGGGCAAGACTTGCAGAGCGCACCACTCCCACTCCAGTTCCAGTCCAGACGCTCCGAGCCCATTTTCGTTTCCTGGGGCTTGTTGGATCGGGATGGTTCCCCAAAGTCCCGCAAGCACAACACCCATTGCCATTGGGTGATCGACATTGAGGGGTCCGTCCCGTCGTCTCGTGCTCGTCGACACCGCCTAGCTTTCTCTCAGCCTTGTGGGCATTTCGAGCTCACCGCCGTATATGGCAGATATATTAATCCAGCAACTCTCG
Organism: Lasiosphaeria ovina; assembly: GCA_033439765.1. Lineage (NCBI taxonomy): Eukaryota > Fungi > Ascomycota > Sordariomycetes > Sordariales > Lasiosphaeriaceae > Lasiosphaeria > Lasiosphaeria ovina. The sequence continues at coordinate 5,476,261 of JAULSN010000004.1, read as the reverse complement.
GATCTAACCGTTGATTGTCGTCCCGTCCATCAACCTTCTTCGCTGATTTAAATTCCTCCACAGCCACCTCACCTTACATAGTAGAACACTATCAATTGGCAATGCCAAGTGTGTCGTGTAACCCCGCAGGTGCCCAGAAGTTTCAAGCGGGTTGAGCAAGAGAAGCGTGCTCTGCCGTTTGCCATCTGTCGCTCTCGCTCTCGTTCCTGTCGTGGGCTCATTGACTTGACTATTAGACTAGTACGACAACGGAGAGACTGCCGTGGCCGCGGGATGATATTGGGTTCCTGAGGTAGTGCAGGTGCGAAGTGGGAACTGCGTATTGGTCCTCCGGGCGGGCACCTCTCGAGCGGCCTGGCCCCCACCAAATTCTCACCTCAGTCTGCCACACACAGAGAAGAAATACTACCACGTCGTGGTGGCGACTCTGGGGCAGCCCAGCCACGACCTTCTCTCTTGGGCCGATTTGCCGACATGGCCGAATATTAACAACCACTCTTGCGTTTATTGGTTTTGCTCAGGCAGAAGGAGAAGGAAAGAGAAAGGGAAAAAAGGAAAAGAGACCACTCATAGCCGCCGCTGAGGCGTCTTCTTGTTGAAGCCGTATCGTATCCGGCAGGCACGTGTGTGGCTGTTAGTGGTGCCATTACCTAAGTAACCTACCTAGGGTGGTAAGCAAGGAAGGTAACCAAAGGCGGCCAGGTAGCAGTCAATAATGGCGGTCGACTTGTTGCTCAGTTGCAACGCTGCATGGATTGCTAGGTGTCAGATGGGCATGAAATTCTGACAGTGCTCGGTCGGTAGGGTCGGCGATTCATCTACACGTGTAGTGTCTGTAGTGTCATTCCGCGGACTGTCTTCTCGTTTTGTGCGGTTGGAGCGCCATTGCGACGGTGAGCTTCCATCGAGCATCGCTTGTGGGTTGGTTTGGATGAAAAGGCGGGGCAGCTTGTAAGCTTCCCGTCCGAAGCCAGCGGGTGCTCCAGTGCAACCGCACTCACACAACCCTTGGACCTTGTCGACTCTGACCTTCCGATCGGGCCTCGCGCAAGCCGGCCCTGTCAGGCTAAGCTTGGACAGGCATGGTGCCCGGTTACGGCCCAATCAGAGCGCGCCAGCTAGTGAGGTCAACATCCTTGCACCTTCCGTGCAGGAATAGCTTGCCGTTGTCCCAAGGAACCCAGTCTCCCGACCCCTCCATTCCTTCCTCGGGGTCTCCTCGATGCTCTGAACCCCTCCTCTTCGTCTTGGTGTCTCCGTGTTGGGATAAGCCACGCAGCCACGATGTTTGTTCAATTGCCATGCCACAGGACAACCCGCGCCAAACTCTCAGAGTCTGCATGGTTGTATCCGTATTGACGGACATATTGGACTATCACATCACTCACCTCATTCCTTTGACGGCGAGTGAGTGGTGGGCCCGCGCACCACACCATGAGGACGCAGCCAACCTTAGCTTATCTGCTTCGCTTGCCTCGCTCGCCTCACCACCCTCTCGAGCCTCACAGGGGACCAAAGCTATGGAGAGCAGGCAAGATCACGATTTTCAGCTTCATAATCTCGGAGATCTCGGCATGCGACGCTTGTCGAGAGCTTCGCTGCCGTCCAGCTCCTAGAAACTCAGCTCAGTCAGACCGCCCTGCAGAATGCACCACACTGCCGGTAGTGAGGAATAGCTGGCCTTCCCGGACACTGCAAGAAGAAGCAAAGAGGTTTTCGGGGTCTTCTTAGCAGGTCGGCATTATTATCAACTGCAAGAGCGTCGACCCGGATAAGCCCTGGTTTCCTTTTGCCCATTTGGCGCCATTTGTGACTGGGGACAATTAAAAAGTGGCGGAGGAGGGAGGGGCCACGCAAGTCACACACTCCCCAAGCTCCCCAATTGATATACTATGTATCGCCGGGCGCATATCGTACTCAGCACCTGCCGTCGTCGCTCTTGTTCGTATGGAATGTTGTGCAAGATACACCCCCCGAGCTCTTGCGTTCCCGTCCCGTCGCCTTTGTCCGGAGGACCTGCTTAAACCGGGCCTTAGCACTACAATTTTACATGCAGTGCGGCACTATTCGGGACCTGGTTGGGAAGAGAACATGGAGGGGGAGGGGTCGTTCTGGTGGCCTCGCCCCCTCGAAGCTTGATTCTGGAATCCCTGCGATGCCTATCCCCTCTTACTCAGCCTTCGGACCTCGACCAGCCTGTCCTGTCCTGTCCTGTCCTGTCTTTCAGTCACCCACGCCTGGCCACCACTTGGCCAGCCACCCCCGCTCCCCTCTGCTCGAACCGGAGCTTCGCAAGCTCGGTAACATGCTCGTGGGCCGGACGAAGGAAGCCCGCCCAGGACGAGAAAGCCCTCGCGTCGGGATCAGGTACTGTGTCCATTCATCAACCCACGCCCCCTCCTCTTCTTCTTCTCCCCCACCTTCGTGTGTATGTACTTGGTGCCCATTTTTCGTCTTTGCCCTGTCCCGCCTTAGTGACTCCCAGCTGTGTAACATCCGTACCTATTCTCAGAGGGATTGTGCCCAAGGAAAGCCTAGCAAGATTTGGGACAGTCCTGTTGGACAGCATGCCTCGTGTGTTTTGTTGTGGCTTGTTTTGTTCTCTCTCGGCTCTTCTCAAGCTGTTGCGAGGCGCAGACCGCAGCACGCCGCCGTCATACCGCTTACTACGGGTATGCACAGGAACAATCGGTATCTGTGTATGTGCGTATGTATGTACTTGGCCCCGCGGCTCATTCGGTCCGCCAGAAGGCGGAAAGCGGGTGGCGGGCGGTGGGCGGCGGGCAAAGCTCAGGTCAAAGAAACCCCAAAGCTTTCCCCGAAGCCGTCTAGCTCCCGCGGCCTATGTTGTGGAGTGTACCGTTCTTTCTACTTGGCAGGCTGCTGACGGCGGCCAGGCTGAGGCCATTGTGCCATGCTATTGGTTCCCCAAGCGTTGGACTTGTCGTACTGTACTGTTCGTGTTCCGCCTGTGGGATGTGGCCTGCATCTCCGCGAGCAAGCAGGGGTAGCAGAGCTCGAGACCCTCGTCGTGCATGTCATTGGCATCCAACCCTGGCAAATGCTCCCCAGTGATAGGACGGCCGACTGCTTCCATGGTGCCATGCAAGCGAGTGCTTCTCGGGACTTAGAAGCTCTCCCAGTTCTTTGTTCCCCAGCTTCTTGAGCATACAGCCTTCTTTCCTCGGTCCCGCGTCAGACCGTCGGAGCTCTCCTCTCCCCTCCTCCATGCCTCCCTCGTCAGCCCAAGGAAACATCACCGCGATCGACAGAAGAGAGAGCGAGAGAGTGTGAGAGAGAGAGTGAGAGAGCGAGAGTGAGTTGCTTCGGCTGGCTGGTCGGTTCCCCGAGGGGAAACCGAGGAAAGATCAGGCAGGGTCTGGTTGCCAAGGTATCAGTCTCGCTGTCTTTGTTATTTACGTCGAGCTATTGAAGGTACCTGGGGTCGGCCGGCAAACCCTCAAACAGCTCCTGGCCGCCTTATATGATCGACAGGGACCATCGACGCCCATCAGGAACGTTCACAGCCGATGTCAACCTTCCTGGCGCAAGCTTCACTCGCTGCTTCCACGTTCGTTTCGTACACTGAACCGTCACACTCGCTCGTCAACTCGTTGTGCCTGGCTTGGTGTGAAAGCCTCGCCTCTGCAAAATGATCTTCACGAAGCTTGTGAGGGTGCTTGGGGCCCTGTCTCTCGTCCACCTCGCAATTGCAAATGAAGGACAGATTTTCGCAAGAGCCAACGATACAATCAGTGCTTCTCCAGAGCAGAGCCCTCCTCCAGTGCAGAGCCCTCCTCCAGTGCAGAGCCCTCCTCCAGTGCAGAGCTCTCTCCCAGAGCAGAGCTCTCCTCCAGTGCAGAGCTCTCCCCCAGAGCAGAGCTCTCCCCCAGAGCAGAGCTCTCCCCCAGAGCAGAGTCCTCCAGAGCAGAGTTCTTCCCCGGATCTGAATTCTTCGCAGGATAAGAATTCTCCCCAGAACCAAGACTCGGGGGTCCACATAGATAACTATCCGCTGCCATGTACGACAACGAAGACAGTAATTCGTACTTCGACATGGTGGAAGACCAGCACCACGGTAACGACCAAGACGAAAACCAGCACGTATTGGGTCCATCCACCAACCGTAACGTGTGTAACTACCAAACCTTGAGGCTAGAGACTTGACTAACGGAGTCTAGTACAACAATTCCGCCAAGCACAATTACTGTCACGCAGACGACAACTTCCGCGGTACGTAAAGTCAAGGATACAGCCATGAGCTGCTACTGGAGCTCTCCCAGACCCCCCAAGAGGAGGACCCCGAAGTCGGGCGTGCTGCAAAGACGATTGGCGTCCGGATCTGAGGGTCGATGGCCCTATCTATGGGATGCCTCGGACAGGGGTCGGGGCCAGTTTGCTGTGCTAAACGCCGCGCTTGAGCACCTCTAAGCATATTGTACATTTCACTTACATGATACTAGACAACCGAAACGGACACTGAGACGGACACAACAACCACAACTGGAACACCAACAACCACAACCACAACGAAAACCACACCAACCACCACAACTACGACGGAAACCAGTCCGACAACCACGACGGCAACCAGCCCGACAACAACGACCACGACGAAGACTACGCCAACAACCACCACCACAACAGAAACCAAGTCTTCATCGACAACCACAACTACAACGAAGACTACGCCAACAACCACTACCACAACAAAGACCACTCCGACGACTACGACTACGACGAAGACCACACCGACAACTAAAACAACTTCGACAACCACGACAAAAACTACTCCGACGACCACAACTACAACGAAGACAACTCCGACGACTACGACAACGTCAACCACCACCACAAAGACTACACCAACTACCACGACCACGACGAAGACGACACCAACTACTACAACAAAGTCGACCACGACTACAAAGACTACACCAACTACCACGACCACGACTAAAACCACGCCGACAACGACAACGACATCGACGACCACGACAAAGACTACTCCAACGACCACAACAACGTCGACTACCACGACAAAGACTACGCCAACAACCACAACAACGTCGACTACCACCACAAAGACCACACCAACTACCACCACCACAACGAAGACTACTCCGACAACCACAACAACGTCGACGACTACTACCAAAACTACGCCAACAACTACTACCACAACTAAAACTACGCCAACAACTACTACCACAACTAAAACCACGCCGACAACTACAACAACATCAACTACGACAACGAAGACTACGCCAACAACCACAACAACGTCGACCACTACCACAAAGACTACACCAACAACCACAACCACAACTAAAACCACGCCGACAACCACAACAACGTCGACTACCACTACAAAGACTACACCTACGACTACGACGACGTCGACGACTACAACCAAAACTACGCCTACAACCACAACGACAACCAAGACTACTCCGACGACTACAACAACGTCAACGACTACAACCAAAACTACGCCCACAACCACTACTACCACCAAGACCACGCCCACGACAACAACCACAACGAAGACCACGCCCACAACCACAACGAAGACCACGCCCACAACCACAACCACCACGGAAACTACGCCGACAACCACGACAAAGACGACTCCGACAACGACGACTACGACGAGCGTCTCTATTTCCCTAATTACTATCCCCACTACTACTTCTGTCCCCACTACTACCACAACAACATTCATAACCACAAATCTTGTATCGGTAACGACGACGGGCAGCACTACCATCTTTAGCACACAGACATCGACCGTCACTACTGAGATTACCACATCGGTCCCGTCTCCCACGACAATCATCTTGACAAGTACCGTGCTAAGTACTCTTCCGGGCTCCGTAACAACGCTGCCGGGCTCCGTGACAACACTGCCAGGCTCCGTCACTACACTACCAGGTTCTGTCACAACATTACCAGGCGGGTTTACAACATTGCCTGGCTCTGTCACCACACTGCCGGGCTCTGTCACCACACTGCCGGGCTCTGTCACCACGCTTCCGGGGTCCGTTACAACAGTATCATTGCAAGGCCCTGTGACGACGTTGCCAGGCATCGTCATTACCCTCCCTGCCTCCACGGTAGTCAGCTTTTCTACTTCTTTCATCCCCCCAACTACCACCACCTTCACTCAATCCGGGTCCGTCGTCACCTCGTTCTTGCCAGGGACAACGACTTCGTTCCCAGTCTACATCACACTTCCAGGCCTGACTACTACCATTTCGACAACCATAATTGCTACCGTTTCGGTCTGCCCGATTCCATCTCCATCCGCCACGCCCTTTTCCAAATCTACTCACTGGAAGAGGGGCGGCAAGGGTGGCAAGAAGGGCGGCAAGAAGGGCGGTAAGGGCGGCAAGGGCGGCAAGGTCGAGCCACCGCCTCCACCACCTCCTCCGCCGCCTGCAACGACTGCACCGCCTGCACCGATTGAAACTTCACCGAATCAGACTTGGGGATGCAATCCTGGATCGGTGTGCAATGTTCCAAAGCCCGGCAAGTGCAATCTGTTTGACGACTCGCCAAAAGACGACTACAAGTGTAACCCGCAGTACTGCATCACGGCTCCTCTCTTCCCATTCGTGGAATGGCTGCCGAACAAGACAAGCTACTATCCTCCGACAGAGGGATACTTCAATCTCGCTCCTCCCGCCTTTGGCTTGAACTATGACATCTTTGCCGCAACCCAGCTTGTCACGACAGTCAACGGGCGCCCGACAACAGTCGTCACTGGCAACTGGGTTTCTCAGTCGACTCTGACGCACTACCCGCCGCCGACCCCAACCGCGGCGGCAAAGAGGGAGGTAGTACGGCCGCGTGCCGATCCGCCCACGCACCGCCTCTCCAAACGGGATGAAACGATATGCCCAGCCGTATGCTATGATGTTTGCAACAACGCCTACATAGAAGCCCAGCGAGTCGGTAAGACTCCAGCACTGTGCGCACCGGATTCGGCCTTCCAGTTCTACAACACGGCTTGCAACCAATGTATTGAGGATAATGCTCCTCAGGGCAAGATTGTCACCAAGGCCTACCTGGAGCCCAAATTTGCCCAGTTCATTACCTTCTGCGACGTTCTTGCACCACAGCCTGTGGTAAGCGAGAGTGCTGGTCCTCAGTCTCAGCAGTCGGGGTCCCCCTCCGTCCAAGTGACATCGCAGGCGCCGCCAAACACAAACACCAACCCAAGTCCCATCGCAACACCAACAACCACGCCATCATCATCATCTTCTTCGCCGGGGTCTTCTTCGCCGGGGTCTTCTTCGCCGGGGTCTTCTTCGCCGGGATCTTCTTCGCCGGGGTCTTCTTCACAGGCCTCGTCGTCTACCGCGCCGTCCTCGACATCGGGTTCTGGTTCTTCAGAGACCTCATCAGAAGGAACCTCGTCACCAATCACGTCGTCCGTGCCGCCGACAACGACAACGGGGTCACCCACAAATACCACGTCATCAACCACTTCTACCAGCAGCATCGTTCACGCTGCGGCCGGCAAACTGGCACCATCTTCGCTCTTCTCGCTGCTAGTTGCCATCTTTGCAGCGGCTCTATTCATCTAAGCGACGAAGATGTTGTCAACTTGCGAAACCTCATCTACTTGAATTTTTATTCGTAATGCTTTAATTCGGATTTGATCTTGAAAAAAATAGGCAAGAAGCCCGAACTTGCCACTTTAATCAGAACGCTATTCACGGCACTTTATCTTTCTCATACACTCCTTTTGTTCATGAGATAGATGCAAAAGCATGGGATAGAACCCCTGGGGAATTCCCAGACATCCTGTTCATTCCGCTGGAGGGATTTTCTGTTTCTGGGCGTGCTCTTGGTTGGTTGGGAACTTTTTTTGCTTTTTTATGAGTCATGGAAATATGGATTCACGACGCTCATTTGTTTTTGAGATTTGGCCGAACATTGATACCCGGGTTTTCCCAACCTTTGTCGCTCCTTTTTTATATTTGCATTTTGCACTCGGCATTTTTAGGGCTCACTGGCGGATGGGAGAGCATCTGGAACGAGTTATGATCAACGTCACTCATTATATACCCCACCATCCCCGGACCGGTGCCGTGCCGCGCCGCCGAGGGATGGAAAGAAAGCATTGCGGTCGGGCGGGATGGGGATGGAGAGAGGTAATCAGGGCGAAAAGCGCGAACGGGATGTTCACGTGAGTGAAAGCAACCAGCGGATAGCGGGAATGTGGTTCACAGATGAGGTGGAACCTGGATCGTGATGATGAAGACAGTAGGGGAGTATATGGAAGAGGAAGACCATATCTGGAGGTTTATTGCTGCTGCTGAAGTTGTCGGGACTTAATTGGGATTTTTGTGCTTTTGGCACACGGAAACATTTACACGCCGCGAGGTCGCTACCTATGGTAGTCAGCCCTGCCGTCTTCTTGTTTCGATTTGCGCGTTCTCTCTGCAGCTCTATAGGATTTGCCTATTTGCTAGGACTACCCCGTCGTCACTGACTGGTAGACGACCCTGGCTGAGATGCAATACCAATACAAATGTTTTTTGAGATCTCGGGGTTGTCGACGTTGTCGTCTCGCGTGTCTTGATGCCTGATATATACATGCGCCTCCTGATGCGCTGCCATTGACCCAGTATTGGAGTGCGTAGGTGAGTTGGCTATGTCTGGCGAGGTGGAACTAGGACATGTCATTAATTGCTGTTGACTGTGAGATACATGGTGTTCTAGCGAGCGATTGTCATTTCAGACTCTGTTAGGGAAGCGATTCGAACTCAAATAGAGGCGGACTTGGAGCAAGATAGTTGAGTTACTGAGGGGAGAGTTAGGGGATATTCTAAACCACACGAAGGTCTAGTCAAGCCAAGGCAGTAGATATACACTGTAGGAGGCAGGTAGGCAGACAGAATAGTGAGCTATAGACCTTCATGACGGCCGGAAAAAGAAGACAGAGTGGAATGAAAGAGGAAAAGACTCCAAATAAAAGAAAAATAGAAAGGTATCGAAGCAGTGTGAGGAGAAAACAAGAAGAAGGCAGAACGAAAAGAAACCACAGGAGTCATCACCAAGCCGCCACCTCCCCAACAATCTTGACCGGGACATGCAGCAACATGTCCCCGCCGCCGCCGTCCGCCGGGGCAGGCAGCTTGCCGGCGCGGATGTTAAACTGCAGCGCCTGGTGCATCAGGCGCGGCTCGGCCAGCGCCGCGTCGCGGCCCTCGCGCCAGCTCACAAATGCGTCCTCGGCCGTCCCCGCCCCAAGGTGCTTGTTGTGTTCCTTCTGCTCGCCCACCGTCATGTACGCCAGCGGCTCGCCGCGCGCGCCCCCGCCCGGCGGGTAGTCGTGACCCGTCCAGATCTTATAGTACGCTGGCAGGGAGAAGAGCTTGGCGACGGAGTTGTAGCTGTTGGTGTGGGAGTTAGTGGTGGACTTTGAGGGGAAAAAAAAGAAGGGGGGGGGGGGGTGGGGGGGTGTATGTGTTTCTTACAGTTCATGCGCATCGCCGCCGGGGAAGTCGCATCGCGCAGAGCCCACGTCGCTGTTGAAAAGAGAGTCTCCGCAGAATACGTTTGCTGTAGGATTCAAGGGGCTGGTGTTAGCTCTCGGCTGGCGGGGACATTGGACATAGTTCTCAAGTAGTCACGAGTGATCAGGTCTTCTTCTTGGATGCGAACGGGGGTGCTTGTAGGAAACCATTTGCATGTTTTACAGGGCCCCTTACCTCCAATCATGTAACCCATATGGTCTGGGGTATGTCCCGGAAGGTGAATAGCCTTGGCCTGGAGTTGGCCGACCTGGAAGACGTCGTCGTCGTCCAAGAGCCCGTCAAAGGCGCCGTCGCACTCGGCGCGTGGGATGCCGTAGCGCTTGGCGAAGCGGTTCTGGACCTCGCCGATCCGCCGGCCGATGCACACCTGCGGCCGCTTGGAGTCGGACGACAGCAGCCGGCTCTGCAGGTACTTGGAGGCAGTCAGGTGGTCGGCGTGTGCATGCGTCTCGAGCAGCCGCTCCACCGTGTACCCCTTTTCCCGGACCAGGGCGAGCAAGCCGTCGGCCGTCTCGGTGGAGATGGCGTTTTTGCCCGGGTCAAAGTCGAGGACCGGGTCGATGATGACGGTAGCTTTGGAGGCAGGGTCGGCAACCACGTATTGCCAGGTGCCAGTGTTCGGCTCGAAGCACGCGTGGACAATGGGTTCAGAGGAAGCCATGCTTATTTCGAGAGTGTTTGTGTTTCAGAAAGGGGGATGTTTGTTGCGTACGCTGAGGTTGCGAGGGTATCAACATGGTTTGGAAATGCTTCCTTCGTTTACAATAATACTTATTATATACACACCAGCATCTTCAGCTCGATGTCAGGTCCTTGCAAGTCCGGGGAAATCGCTCTTGGTCGGCTTACTGCGTGGACGAGGCTGAGTAGACGACGAACATTGCCCTGGCAACTCCTCCTTTTCCTAATATTCTCACGATTGGATGCGTATCTCGTCCAAGTCGCCGACCTGCATTGTGCCCGACTGTCATGCCTCACCTAGCACATAGAGAGAGCAAGGAGGGCGAGGCATGCTTGCCAAGCGCCTGACCAAGTCCGCAAATGGGACAAGGTAACAAAGGAAGGCTCGTTTAGAGTTTGGGCATTCCAGTGTCTTTGAGAAACTTCGCCGAATCGCCACACGTGCAACCCGGCACGCTCCGTAGCGATGATGGAAGACCTTTTCAAATGACGAGATATCGACAGGGAGAACCCTACCCGAATGCCATCGTGGCATCCCCGAAAAGATCGAACAGAGAACGAACGCCTGCGCAGGTTTCTCTCGCATCGACCCATGGAGTCACCAACATGGGTATTGGGCGCTGTGCTGTCCGCAAGGTAAGCATTTGATCCTTCCATCCGTGTGACAAGGACAAGAGAGAGCTGCTGCTCGGCGACACGCTTTGTTGTTCGGCGACGAGACCAGGGAGAGGTAGGGAAGTGAATAGCGGGTCCCCGGGAGGCGATGCAGGAGTGACGCCGGGGAGTTGGCGAGCAATCGACCGGGATGCCATCTCCAGTTTATTCCGGGAGCCCGAGATGGCGCCTGAGGCATCTGTTGTAGTATGTACCTGCTACACACAGCGCACGTAAATCCTTATCCGTAGATCGCCGACCATAACACATTGCATCGCTTCTGAGTTGGATGGTCCCGCGTGGGGAGAATCTAGACTCGTTCAATTGGTTGGCCCGGGAAATAAAACACGCCATGTGCGTCAAGTAAGACATGGAAAGTGAGACAATATGAAACAAACATCAAAAGTGAGACAATATTAGGTTCTGTCAAATTGAAAGCTGTCTCTCTCTTCATGTCGGCACTATTCGTACTTGCTGTCTTACCCATCGGTGACCACTGACCACAGCCATGTTGTTCCAAGGTCCTTGCTCCGTAAAGCACGGGGGGACCTAACGCAAGGTATGGAGCTAGTGGTCCTGGGAGGTCCCCGCGATTGATACAAATGCCGGCCACTGCCTTTGTTCGTGGTTCAAGTGGGTGGCTAGAATAGTATTGGAAGTGTGCATATTTATCTGTCGGTGCTGGGCGTCGTAGTCGAGTCTGGAGGTGCCCGATAACGGAAACCGAGTTACTCGTACATATTCCCATCTCAAAATGCCGTGCAGAAGAGACGAGAGACCTGTCCGACGAGGTGCCCGCAGCGCGGCAGCGCCTTGATAACGTGATAACCTGCCATGCTTTTCGGGCTTGGTGCCCGAAAGGCGACATCGAGATGGAAGTCGAAATAGAACGGAAAGGAAGGAGCCAACATCCCTGGATTCCAGGTTAGACTACCCATATTTGTGGGGAGATTGTGACGGATGTGGATGGACCCTTGGAAAGTCTTGTCCCTAAAAGGAAATCGCAACCTGGAAAACATGGCGCTTGGGCTTGATTAGCTTGCTTGCCGAGGAACGTCTAGAAGTACCGGGTACCTGGGTCCGACCAAGCTCAAGCTGGAGCTTCCTCGTCCCGTCGTCTTTCTTGTTGAGCGGCGAGCGCCACCAAAGGCGCCCAAAGCTGAAGCTAAACCCAAATCCACGAATCTGGGACCGCCGCTCTTCATTTCGTAATTATCCTCGAAATGGCACGCATGCACACGCACGCCCACGCACACACACGCCCACACGCCCACCACACACCCACTGCGCAAAGTGGGCGAGTGCGCGCCCGCCATGCCTTCCTCGTGCCTTCCCAGCCCTTTTCCACATGATCTCGCCAAAGTCTCCCAACCCTCCAACAACGAGTAGAAGGGCTACACTAGCGTTTGGCAAAAGGTCTCCAGGTCCCCGCCTAGAACACGATTGACACAAGGCCGTGCAAGGACATCCCTCTCAAGTCTCTGCAAAAAATCGCCGCATACCGAGTTATTTAAGCCAGAGGCTCTTGGCAACGGCAGAGCTAGACGGTGCCGTCATCATGGGAGATCCAAAGTCCTTCCTTGCTATCCTTCAAGTGGCTTAGCAGCACTTTCTATTCAACTATCGCTTGAAGAAAAAGAAAGGAAAAGAAAAAGAAACAGCAGGCCTTGGAATGACACCAAAAACCACCAAGTTCTCTCTTATCCCGAAGAGGTGGACTAGAGAGCAAAGCTCTCAAGACAGTCCCGCAAACCCTAAATCCCCTGTTGTCGACACGAACGAGCCCATCATGAATTCCCTCCTATCGGGCGCCGCCCTCGGTGCCGCGTTGACGGCTTCGGGCGTCTTCCAGCCCATCGTCATAGTGTCGCAGCTCAAATTCGAGAACTTCCATATGATTCAAGCCTTTCTGACCGCCGCCGCCGCCAGCACGTATGTTGACATTCGCACCCTGTTGCCCCTATCGCGTTATCACTGCCGCTGACCAGCCACCAACCAGATGCATCGTTACGGCTGCGCAATCTCTTGGCTACCTCAAGCTTAGCCCCCGCAGCTTCTCCTCGGTCGGCCTGTTCGCCAAGTGGGATGGTAATGTCATCGGCGGCATGCTGCTCGGAACGGGCATGATGCTGTCGGGCGCCTGCCCCGGTACCGTCTTGGCCCAGGTCGGCGCCGGCGTCCGCTCCGGCTTCTACGCCTTCCAGGGCGCCGTCCTGGCCGGCATCGTCTGGACCGGCTTCCTCCAGCCCTATCTGTCGCACACCCCTAAGCCCCTCCCCCAATCCTCCCCCGAGGACAAGAAGTTCCTGACTGTCTACGGGACTCTGGGAGTCAGCCGAGCAACTGCCCTCGTCGGTCTCGAGCTAATATTTGCCGCCATTATCGGCGCCGCCGTTTCGTTCACGCCCCTCGGCCCAGAAACCAAGATCTCCCCCGTCGTCGGCGGTCTTTGCATCGGCGCGGCCCAGCTGCTGTCTGTGGTCCTGAGAAAATCTCTGGTAGGCACGTCAACTTCGTACGAGGAGGCTGGCGACTGGTTCCTAGGTGTGTGCAGGGGCAACGGCGGGGCCCCCAAGCGCTACAACAACATGCTCTTCTCGGCGGGCATGATTGCCGGTGCCTTCACCCTGACCCGCGCCGTCCCCGTGTTCGGCCAAGTCTCGCCGACTACCATTTCGCCCTTGAACGCCGGCATTGGCGGCTTCCTTATGATCCTTGGATCGAGAATTGCCGGCGGCTGCACTTCAGGTCACGGCATCAGTGGCCTATCACTCTTTTCTACATCAAGCTTCATCACGATTGCCGCCACCTTTGGTGCCGGTGGCCTTGTTGGATTGCTTCGCGGCTAAAGGTTTTTGGGATGTGGAGTTATCACTGTGATATTTCCATTGCATATGGGCCATCTTTCTTTCTTCATGGCATTGCTAGGGAGCTCATCACCCTCAAGTTTGTTCAGCGATTCGAAGAAAGCCTGTCCTTGTAAGCATATTTGCGTGTGTATTCTTTTCTACTCATCTATACCCCACTGGAACCGTTCATGTATATATATATCATCTCCATTGAGACGCCGAGAGAAATATTCTTCAATACGCGCACAGAGGCTAGTTATTACGGTTTTGCTTTTTAAATACACGGTTTGTTCCTTATTCGGTATCTGACGAGGCTTTTTGGTGAGTGGCTTGCACGCTCCTCAAACCCAATTGCTACATTCATTCAGTACATAGACAATATCCGCATGGGTGGACTCCATCAACAAACACAAAGCCCGCATGGCTCAGGGGTAGAGCGTATCACTAGTAGAGATTCCTTCAATGATAAGGTCCTCAGTTCAAATCTGAGTGTGGGCAGCGATTCATGCTTCTAACGACAACAGTTGGCATTGTTTACCTTTTTAGTTTTTTTCCTTCTCTTTTTGTCTGTCCTTAATTTTTATAGTTTGTAGTTCTTTGCTTTTCAAGTTTTACTTTTTTCCAGTCCTGAAGTGTGGTCGTGTCGTGTGTCGTGACACATTATATATTATTATACAGCACAGAAGGCACAAGCCAGGCACCAGCAACCGTACGGTTACTTGCTTTGAGGCCGCTTTTCTGCGTGCCCTAGCGGCGCAGTGTTACGTTTACGGTTGGTTACATCTCCGACTTCTAGCTATGGTGGTTGTTTAGTTGCTTTCGTTTTGCTCTAGTCGATCGCTCCTCAGAGTCTCAGACAATCGATGTGGTTCTGTTATGTGTGTGTAGGTTTGTGACTTGCACTTTCGTGAAGAATCGAGGACTGTCTTTTTGGAATTAATTTATTCTTTGAGAAGAGGTTGTTAAAATAGATAGAGAGTTGATTTATTTACTTTTATTTCATTGGTGACGAACTACGTTCATACCCCTCCGTTGACGGTAAGACACCAGCGGGATATGAATGTCACATAAGGAGTTACATCGCTCATAATTATCTACTTCTCCACTCCCCGTCGGTTCTTTTCAGATACTGACCTAGATATCACAGGATACCATCTCAAGTTACGATGTCTCCCGCATCTCAATAAGCGTTCACAACAAGGGGCTCAGCAACAGAACCGCCATCAGTCCTTAAATTCTCAGCAACAACAGCAGTTTCACTTTAGGGCATACCCACAAAACCCGTAACAGTCTCCTCACATTCAGGCACCAGAGGTCACGGGCGCGACAGTTCAACAACACGCTTTCTCGAATATAACTGCAAAAAGAGGAAGTTTACCAGCGATAGCAATACTGTCCTCGCTAACACAAACACAACACAGAACTAGGAAGATACAGGACAAATGCTGGGAATACAAAGACTCGTTGCGGCTTAACTACAACCGAACAGCGGCATGCCCGCCGCTGCCCCTGAGCTAGGGTTCAAATCGCAAAATAACTTGCCGCAACAGCCAAAGGAGTATGTATCCATGCCAGCAGATTAGGCGATAACCTCCGACCCAAACGTCAAATCCGAATGTTTCCGTGCCAACCCGAGAAGTTAGGGGCGGAGGTAAATCTGACTCGACAGCAAAACCGTCGCCGGCTCCGTGCGTGTCAGGATGGTACAGCTGGATGGAAAACCAGGCCACGACGTCTTTCCCATGGATGCAACGAGACGTGGCGGTGGGATTCGGAATGCCTGAGAACGCGTGGAGGTTTAAACTTCTTCAGAGGCTGTCTTCAATTTCGGCATGCTCTCCTGCAATTCGCCGATTTGAAAGTGCCGCTCGACGTCGTTTAGGGTATTTCGGGGACTGGTACAAGCAGCAACCTGTCAGCTAACCGGGTTTGTCTCTCTCTGAGGACTATTGGGGGTTTCTGGGGGGCCAGGGGGAGGGTTGGAAGAATGTGCCGCTGGAAAAGAAGCAGCACCAGCAGTAGGATGAGAAGAGATGAGAGTACTGCGGCAGTCTTATAGTGTATATCACCCGGGTAGCATAAATATGGGGTCTCGCCGTCTTCCATGTTAGTGTGAGTTGTCAGGGGCTATCAAGGAAGGTAAAGAGGAAATATCTCTATTATCAGAATATTTAGGTAGGTAGTCATAGTGTGAAGCATTGGGGTTAAAGAGACAGGGGAGGTAGGTAAACTGTTTATTATTTACATTCATCATTAGTAGAATATCGAGCCCGGAGATTTCAGCACTTGCATGCAAAGGTTGGAGGAATATACGGGCGCTGGAGACGCCTTACTCTTGCTCAAGCTTTCCAGGGAAGATAACCTCGTCCGGTTGGAGGCCTTCACCAAAGAACTTTGCAGCGGCAATATCCTTTCTGCAAGTATCCTCCAGGTCCCCGAGAACCTTGGTCAACCTTTTGGCTTCGTCGCCGAGATTGTAGCTGACAGCGTGACGGTAGCGTGCCATGATCCTTTCGCGTTCAGTATAGTACCGCTCGCGAAGATTTTTTATGACAAAATCAGGGTGACATTGTGCACACGTGTCGTGGATGAAACCGACGGGCCCATCTGGGGCAGCGCATTTCGTGAGGCAGCGCGTCGCGAAATGCATGAGGGTATGTCCGCAGACCATCTGGATCGAGTATCCGGTGCACATTGCTAACGTAGTAGCTAGCGGCTGGACTAGCCGTCTAACTGTATATTGATCCTCGACGTCGTCGTTGAGCGTGGGAGCGAGGACGAGAACATAAAGGGGGTACGTTATGTTGCTAGACGTCAAACCGGTCCAATCGGGCAAGTCTGCGTCTTTAGGTCAAATGGCTGTGTTCCGGTATACTTCGTATGGCTGGCGTTTTTGCCGTTTTAAATATTGGATATCGGATTCCGGCACGGATAAGTTGGGTTGGAGAAATAAAGAATAACAGTGCAGTTTGTACTGGCTTTCTCGCCTCACTTCCAACTTGCAAAGAATCCATAGAAGAAACAGCTCGTGCCTTCCCCTTGGCGCCTTGACAGTGTTCTTTGTTCAATCCAGCCCCGTGTAGAAGGCAGGAACTACCTGGGTTGTGTTCCCATTAGTAGTAGACCTTGGTCGGGTACGTCCCTTAATTTACGTCACGGTGCTTACCTTCCAATACCTTGGGTATTGTTTTGCAATTTCTTGTTTTATTAAGACTGTCTGAACTTGCTCTTCAACATCGCTCTTTCGTTCCCTCCCCCCCATTTTATCCCGTTCTCTTTGAGCCCTGCCCTCAGCTGTTGGTTTCAAAATGTTTTGAACTCGCATGCCTAGAAAACCCAGGAAGCATGGAATGATACCTGCCTCAGCCCACCGTTTATATTCAAGTTCGGTACCTTACTTTGGCCATGCTACGAGGCGGTCAAGAATGCGACCTAGGTGTGGCCCAAGATGCCAGACGGCTCCTGCCGCCAAGAGCAAAACAAAGTTTGGGACTCGCCCCCGTTGGGTAGGACCTAAATGCCGTGGGCCCAGAACATCACCACCAAGCGGAGACAACCCACAAGAAAGGCCCACATCTGTTGCCGGACTCCAGCGGGGGCGCCTGGCTCGGGCTGTAAACTTGCCGTCATTGCTCACTGAGATCCATCTCAATGTTGGGTAAAGGGAGAGGGAGAGTTTTAATGTCCTTCGGTTCAGGCAAACCCACACACACAACGTAAGAAGACAGCCAAGATGTATTTGCTCGACCATAAGAGGAAGCTAAGGCCGTGGCGGAACCCACTTTGCGCCCATTTTGCTTCGGAACTCTCTCCTTTTCTGCAATTTCTTTAGTCGAAACCGAGCTTGGAAGCCGCAAACTGAGTGATGTGCTTATCATCCCTTGCTTCATTCACCTGCCACCTGCTTAGACTAAGGCACTTAACCAAATCCACGGCCACACCGCAAAAAAGTTTGGTTAGGGCAAAAGCTATATCGACAGGAGACTTCGGATTTTTTGGGACCAGGAATTATTTAACTGTTCAAAACACTGATCAAAACACTGATTGGAGCCAGAACTTGTTTCTTGTAATGAACAAACCTATCAACGCGTCGGTATCTGCGAACCATAATAACTGGCCCGGCAATTTACTAACAACCCATCCAAATGCGCTTCGTCGTCGAATTCTTCTCTTTACTTCTCAAACAGATATACTGAGGGTTTTTAGCCACACGTGCTACATTCGTTTACACTTACACCCTCACCATCTGATCTAAATTTGGGGCCGAGGGGCTTTGTTATATCCTTCCCCTTTGACACAAAATGGTGTCGACGGGGAATGACGTCGAGGCTCAGGCGCCCAACTCGTCCCTCAAGAGAGGAGCGGGAGAATCGGGTGTACGTTTTGTCGGCGATGGCGAGAAGCAGCCGGCAGCCGGGGACTTGACCTCCGAGGTCCTCTCTCTCTCAAGTGGCGCCCCCGGAGACAAGACTCATCGCTCCCTGAAATCTCGCCATATCCAACTGATTGGTATGTCTCAAAGCTCCAGTCCCACATACTCTGAGAACACTTTTCCCCCGTGAGGCCACCAAAGGTGCTAATAAAACCCTCTTTAAAGGCATCGGAGGCACCATTGGTACGGCCTTATATGTGCAAATTGGCCGGGGCATCCTCAATGGGGGTCCGGGAAGCTTGTTCCTTGCGTTTACAATATGGTAAGTGGCAGGACTTGGCTGCTGTTCACGAGCGGGTCAACGTGCTGACACCAATCACCCAGGTGCTCTTTTATCCTTGCCATCACCACGTCCATGGCGGAGATGGTGACGTATCTGCCCATATCATCGCCCTTCGTCCGGTTCGCGGGCCGCTATGTCGACGAAGCCTTTGGTTTCGCCACGGGATGGAACTTCTTCGTGTTTGAGGCGGCCATGGTGCCCTTCGAAATTACGGCGTGCAACGTCATCATTCACTACTGGAGTGATGCTGTTCCGGTCGGCGCCATCATAGCAATCATTATTATCATGTTTGCGTGAGTTAGAGAGATACACTGCCGTTCTGCCCTCTTCATTGGCAGACTTGGACCTCGCTAACACCTGTCATCTTCTTTCAGACTTATCAATCTTCTTGCTGTGCAATGGTACGGCGAGAGTGAGTTTTGGGCCGCACTGGGCAAGTTTGTCCTCATCGTCGGTCTCCTAATATTCACCTTCATCGTCATGCTTGGCGGCAACCCCTTGCACGACCGCTTTGGATTCAGGTATTGGAGTAACCCTGGCGCATTTGCCGAACTGTACCATAAAGGCAACCTAGGCCGGTGGCTGGGATTTCTGCAATGCCTGATCCAGGCTTCCTTCACCATTGCTGGGCCCGAGTATGTGTCCATGGCGGCGGGCGAGGCCGAGAACCCGCGCGTGATTATGCCGCGCGCCTTCAACGCCGTCTTCTATCGCCTAACAGCCTTCTTCGTTCTCGGTTCCCTGGCCGTGGGCGTCTTGGTCCCCTACAACGACACCGAGATGGCGCTGGCATTTTCCAGCGGTGCCCCGGGTGCCGCCGCCAGCCCCTATGTCGTGGCCATGCACCGTCTCCAGATCCGTATCCTCCCTGACATTGTCAATGCCATGGTGCTCACGGCCGCCTTCTCAGCCGGCAACAGCTACGTCTACTGCGCCTCTCGCTCCCTCTACGGCCTCGCGCTCGAGGGAAAAGCCCACTCCATCTTCACTCGCTGTACCGCCAAGGGCGTGCCCATCTACTGCGTCCTCCTTGTCCTCATCATTGCTCTGCTCAGCTTCCTGCAGGTCTCTAATGACTCGGCTGTCGTCTTGCAGTGGTTCGTTAATCTGGTCACGGCCTCCCAGCTCATCAACTTCAGCTCCATCTGCATCACATACCTGTGCTGGCACGCCGCCCTCAAGGCCCAGGGTATCAGCCGCAGCTCCCTGCCGTACAGGGCCCGCTTCCAGCCCTACGCCGCCTGGTACGGCCTCGCCGGGTGCTCCGTCATGACCTTTGTCAGCGGTTATACGGTGTTCCTGCCGGGCAACTGGGACGTGGCGACGTTTATGTTTTCGTGCGTTCTTTTCCATGGCCTCCGCCCTCCTACCCCTTGCCCTTTATTACTCCCTCCAGCTTGCTGACGCTGGAAACATTAAAATTTAGATACACCATGATCTTCATCTGCCCGCTGCTGTTCCTCGGATGGAAACTTCTCAAGAAGACCCGCATCCACCGCCCCAGCGAGGTCGACCTGATCAAGAACGTTGCTGAGGTCGAAGAGTACCAGCGCACGTTTGTTGCGACGCCTCCCAGGTACGCCGTCATCATCATCATCATCATCAAGAATTGATGACTGAGATGCTATGTTTGAGTGAACCGAATTTGTTAGCTGACATGTTTCGTTTACACACATAGGAACGCTTTTGACAGGCTGCTGGATTGGATGTTTGGTTAGACCTAACGCTTGATTGCATTTCTCGGCTGCTGCAAAGACGAGAGAAATACATGTCTTGATAGCCACCTGAGATACCTGGAAGATTCCACGGCTGGTTTGTTTATTTTCTCACCATTTCAGCTGGAAAGAGGAACAAACTAGGACGGGGCAGCTAATGGGTCAACATGGAGTAGAGTAGATCATAGAGAAAGCCAGCTATGTATGCATAGCGCCTAAGTGTTACGCGACACAAAATAAATTGCCAACATCTATTCTCTTCCACAACCAGATGCGATCTGATTTGTTTTGATTTAATTTGATGCCGTACATACAAAAAGCATCGCGCACCCAGATGTGTGTACACAGGGGGCATGTATGATTCAGAAAAGGTATAACTCCTCTCCACCTCTTAAGTCCGCGGACTCCTGAGGAACCCTACTACGCCACTGCAGTAGCCCACCAGGGCATCCAGCCTGTCGCGCTCGCGGGCCTGGTGCTCGCGCCACAGGCGCAGCGCGTCGAGGAGGCTCTCGTTGGCCATGGCCAGGTCGTAGTGCAGGCGCAGGAACACGGTCATCCAGGCCTGGGTGAGCTCGTAGTCGCGGCGGGCGACGAGGCGGCCCGTCAGGGCGCGAATGAACTGCAGCAGCTCGTTGGTGTCGCTGTCCGAGCCGTCGCCGATGGACAGGGACCGCAGCTCGAGGTCGGCGGCCGATGGGCCGAGGGATTTGAGGTGTTCTATGAAGTCGTTGTCTTTTTGTTGTTGGATTAGTATGACTTTTTAGAGATTGGATAGATGGGAATATGCTACTCACAGTCTCCAGACACTGCGCCGGCCGAAAGCTTGGCGCTGAAGGCCTGCTCGCCGCGGCGGGCGCGGTCGAGCTGTGTGACCCTGGAAGCGGAGCCATCGACTCTGCTCTCGCCTGGCTCTACGGGCGCAGGCAGCAGGCCGCCGCTCCCCGCGCCGCCGACCGAGGGCAGAAAGAAGGGGGCCTTTTCGGGAGCCTTAGGCCGCTCCTTGGGCTTATTGCGCTGCTTAATGAGGTCAATGTGTAGCAGGGTCTGCCACCTGCTCTTAGGGACCAAACTAAGCGTCATCATGTCGGCGCTGAGCTGCTCGAGGGCCGGGGCCGCGATGACGCCGTTGTCCTCCTCACCCTCGTGCGCCGCGTCCTCGTCAAAGGCCGCTTCGAGAAGGCCTTGGCCGCCCTCGCCCGATGCTGTGGGCTCGGCGACGCTGCCAATCTCGGCCTCGGAGAGCTGGCGCGTGGGGACATGTTTGAAGAGTGTCCGGTTTGTCCAGAGGTGCACACCGAGCTCGCCCTGCGTTGACCCGGCGAGGTACTCGCCAGTGGTCGAAAAGGCCAACGCCGTGCACGGCTTTTCAAGACGAAAGGCGTCGATCAGATGGCTAGTTGGCAGGTCCCAGACGCGTATGATGGAGTCCTGGGAGGCGGCGACAACCCATCGGCCGTCGTTGGAGAAGCAGAAGTCGTTGATGGTATCGCGGCAGCCCCAGAACTCTCTGATTGTCCGCTTTGTCTCGATGTCAACTACGCGAATCGAGTTATCATCGCACGAAAAGGCGACGAGGTCGTTGGCCGCGTGGAAGCGACATCCGGTTATCTGTGTCATGGGTGCCCAGTCAATCTCGTCAACCAGGTTTCCTGTGACAAAGTCCCAGAACTTGATTGTTCCGTCCAGCGAGCACGATATTACAAATCTGTTGAGCGAGTCGACGACGATGCCTGTTACGGCTCGCGTGTGCTTCCCGGACCCCGGGGTAAACGAAGCTTTAGACCGCTCGTGGAGTAGAGTGACGGTGTCGAGCGCTTTCAGTTGCTGCATTTTTACCTGCCGTAACTGTGCGGGAGTCAGTCTCGAGGGGAACCGTCGCCGGTGCCGCCCAGACTGCAGGTTGAACATGTCCAAGCTTCCCCCAGCAGACCCGACCAGAGCAAAGCTTCCGCAGGGGCTGGTGGCAACCGTTGACACATTTTCTCCGTCGCCAGTCTTGAAAGCCCACCGGCCAGCTCTTTTCCTGCCCCAGAACCAAGTGCGAGCCCACGGGTCGTCCTTATGAGCCGTAACAACGCTTTCCCAGCCAGTCATTCCGCTAAGCTCGGCATTTGAAGGCTTGGTCTTGTCGTCTCCCTTGCCCCATATAGCCTGCTTACCCGGAATGGCGCCCATACCGCCATCGCGGTTTAGCGACGAAGCAATGCAGGTGATCTCGGGAGCTTTGAGGTCGTCCAGAGTTGTAGATGGCCCGTGGCCTAGTGAGGTGCTCGCCAAAATGCCAATTTTCTTGGCCTTCTTGCGGATGTTGCCTTGGCTCAGTTCCGTACTCTGCCCATCGCGGCGTAGACTCCATCCCCACAAACTCCTGTCCTTTCCACCGCTGAGCAGCCACTTATTCCCAGCTTCGGGACCATCAAAGTCGGTCGGCAAGAACTGAAGGCAGTTAACGGGGCCGGCGTGGCCGCTCCGTGTGTGCAAGATACGCGGCACGGGAGAAAATGGCGCCTCGTCAAAGATCCATGACTTGAGCGAGTTATCGAGCCCGCTCGTCATGATCACCGGCTGCCCCGGGAGGAACTCGACCTTGCTGATGCCCCCGCGGACACCGGCATGTGATGGGGGGTTGTGTGCGCTGCGGAGGACGCCCATTATCCTCCCTCCCTTGTTAAGGTCCCATAGTGTCACATCGCCGCCGACGCTGGTTGCGGTGGCCATGACGCCGTCTTCACGACCGTCCTGGCCGGCTCCGAGGCCATCGCTCCGAAACGAGATAGAGGTGACGGGCGCGTCGCTTGTGCCTGCATGCAGCCGCAAAGCAGGCCTGTCGGTAAGTACGTTTTGTATGACCAGTAGGCCCTCGGAATAGGCAACAGCCAGCATGGACAGGGCCGGGGAGGGCTCCATGCAGGTGACGGCGCCGCAGTTTGGCGAGGGCGGGAGTATGGTGTAGATGAGCTTGCCGGTGCTAACATTCCAGATCTCAACCCAGCCATCAGCGCGGCCAACGAAAATCTTGTTGAGGAAGGTGGGCATGTTGCAGACGCCGCTGGTCAAATCATTGTCCCCCTTTTTCGTAGCAGAGGGGAAGATGGTGGTGTAGTGCTCAAAGGTGGCCGACTTCCACACTTCTATCCTCGTCAGCGCACAACCAATAATCCAGGAGCCAAAGATTAGGATCTGGCGGATGGGCTGATCCAGGTCGGCAGGCAGCTGGAGCTCGGCGGCCTTCTTGCCGCGCTGGAAGGCCCAAAGGCCGTGGGGTTCGGCATTGCGCGGGTCGCCCCAGGCGGCGAAGATCTTCTCCTTCCAGGCATAGGTGGCTGTGATATCGGCGGGGGTCTGCGGGCGCGTGACGAAGACCAAGTTGAGGCCGCGCTTCAAGTCGTATGTCTGGAGGGAGCGGCCGACGGACGTGGTGATCTGGAAGGTGGTCTTGCCGAGGGGGATGGACGCGAAGGGCACGCTGGTGGGGGAGACGAGGCCAATGGTCTATAGCATGGCGCGCGCATTGGCAAGTCAGCATGGAATCAATATTGAGCATCGAAAGCAAGAGATGTAGGTACGGAAGAAGAGAAGCATCATTTACGCGAAAGGGTGCAAAGATAGCCGAGCCTCGGTTCGCCGCAGGCACAGCTTTCACAACGGTGCTGATTTTTTGGCGCTTTGTCGACTGGTGCTCCAGGCTGGAGTGAGGCATCTTGAGGGTAGTGCTGCGCGGCAGCCTCTTGCGAAGCTCGTATACGCAATGGTGCAGTACAGTACAGTACAGTACAGCCTTGGGTTGGTGATGGCCTTCTCGATTCGAAGTTTTTGGACAGCCTACCAACAAATTTTCAGCCACACTTCCTTATCTGATTCCTTATCCACCACCACAGTGCCCCACATTCCCGTTCTTCAGTCCCTGTCCAAGCTGCTGTGCCACTTTCAGCTCCGCCACCTCAGTCTCTGGCAAATGTTAGGTTATTGGGTACAAGGGCCCTTGCAAAGCGGGATCCAGCATTTCGTTGTTCTGACCGCCCACAGACACGCGCATCTCGCATCCGACAAGGACATGAGAGTAGCCAGTTAAAATTGAAATATTGAACCGAATTTGCTGCAATGGTCACGCGACTCTTCAATACTGGCAAATCGCACAATGCAGGATGCAGTGTCTGTCTGAGGCGGATCTGAAGAATTCCAGTGCCAGGGCCATATCCGATTGCACTGGGAAGCTGGAAGATAGGACCCGAATGGTGAATTGGAAACTTCAACACGACCACTGCTACGTGGGCACCGACATCGCTAACACCTCTTCCCCCGCTCTTTGTGGCTTTCATCTTCGTACCCTGGTCGATGCGGGGCGCCTTCCATCCCACTGAGAGAAACGGGACCCCTGTCCTCAATCACATTCGTTCCTGGCCGGCCAACTGCCAGCAGCGTCATCATGCTTCTCGCCCTAAGGTTGTGCCCCTCCACGCCCCCTCCAGATTTTTGTTAAAAATCGAAGAAACAAAAAGTCGCCTGCCGCTAACCAACCGCTAGACTGTTCGATCCGCTGGGATATCAGCAGCGTAGCCCCTTGTTCCTTCACCTGCCCTGCTAGGGTTTCCCGCCTAATCTGATTGATCTGCCGACCTTCCTGCCAGCTCTTTTTCTTCCGCTGTGCCTCGGCCATCGTGCCCATTCGACTCTATTCCCAGGGTATTCGTACCTGAGGCTCCAACCGGCCCGTTTGACCCAAGAGACATTCCAGGCCGTTCATCGTTGGGCCGCGGCCTGGCCATTGTTTTGTACCACGTTGGATCCGGGGTACCTGCCTTCCTACACAGCCTAACGGCGCGCTTCAGTGCTGTATCCGTACACCCTACAGTACCTTGCCTACCTTACTCAAGGTAGTGAGAAGAACGAGATCGGGAGCAAAAGCAGGGAAGGAAACATATGCAATAGCAGTAGAAGGGGGGCATGCGAGCAGTGGAGAAATTATCGGGACAGGAGTCCGCCCCTCAGCCCAGCCCAGGCCTGCCCCTCCCCCAGCCCAGGATGCTCTTGCTGTGCTGTAAATTTGCACGACTCCTGCATGTTGCCACACTGCCACCTGCCTAGGGCCCTAGGAACCTTTTGGTCTTTCCATTGCCATCCATTGTTTTTCAGTGTCACCTCAGATCTTGAGATAGCCACGGACGGCTGATATTTAGCTTGCGGCCTGCCTCGAAGAAACAATACCTACCTTACCTAGCTTGGGTACCTACTTGGTTGATCTCTCACAAGTAACCTAATCCAGTACCGCCAGGCGTCCGCGAAAGGTAAATATCCACATCCCTTTGTCCGTTAATGAGCCCCGGGTTCTTTGCAAGGTTCAAGTTGCCCAAACTTGTCTGCTTGTTGGCTGAACCTATCTATCATGTAGCACGTGGCTTGGGCGGGTTGAAGGCATCCCAAAAAGCCACGAAAAACCAAAACAAGCCAAGCCCGCACTCAGAGTTTGCATCCTCGGCTGTTCGGCCTACCGTCGCGGCCATGGAGGCAGCTTCGCCGTCCAACCTTGCTGGCAATGCCAGTACAGACGCCACGTCTCCCCCAAGCTCAGGCGCAGGCTCAGGGTCAGGCTCAGGCTCGGGGTCTGGCTCTGGCTCGAGCTCAACAAACCAGCCGGCACCGCCATCTTCACCTCTCCAGTCTCGAAGCAAGCCCACGCGAGACTCGTCGCGTTCCCGCACTCTCTCGTCCTCGTCTTCGGCCAGCCGCAAGGGCCGTCACGTTGAGCCCGGCACCACCGACACGCACGCCGGACGAGACAGTGTGTCTATGCCCCCGCCCCCCTTCCACTCTGTGCCTCACGCCCCGTCTCAGGCCCTGAAAGGCCCGAGTCCCGTTCCAGGCACTGCTACAAGTCTTCGCCGCTCCTCCCGCCCCAACAGTCGTCGCGACTCATCTAGCTCGGACGTGTGGGGAGAGCAAGTCGGCTTCCTGGAAGGGTACCAGGCACTCAGCGAGCAGGGGGCTGCCCTGTCCGGATCCCCCGTCCCCTACTCGCCTCGTGACTTCGCGATTGAGGCAGCTTCTGGCATTGATAGCGACTTCGAGACGCCTCGTCTTCTCGCAGGCTCCACCCTCGCCAGCCCTGAAACGACACAGAAAGGTTATCTTCCCGAGCCCGCCCTACCAGGCCGATCCTCGCTTTCCGACGCCGAAACCAGCAACCGCGTGAGCATCAGCTCCATGTATAGCCTAGCCTCGGCCCGTGGCGTGCCCAGCTCGGCGGCCTCGGCCAACGGGAGCGACAACAACAGCGTCACCGGCGCTCCCACACTTCGATCTACTGCTGGCCTGATGGTATCGTCGGCCGGGGGAGCTAAGGGCCCTGCTACATCGCAGCCCGAGGCAGGCGTCACCAACATGACAGTCACGACAGCTAGTCAGGGGTCGCCGGGCGGCACCCTCCAGCTCGCCCCCAGGGACTCCCACGTCCACCAAATGACTGAAATCCTCAAGAAGACGCCCCAGGCTCAGCAGCAGTCTCCTGTTACTGGAACCCCGCGCACCCAGCTCACTAGGAGTCGAAGCCGGGCCAAGCGCCGTTTCAGCGGCAGTACCGCGGCGAGCAGCCACAGCCCGAGTAGCGATCGGGCCCTCGCCCACCGCGTCGAGAAGGAGGAGGTCCGCCCAGCTCCCTGGGGTGTCATTGGCGTTTGCGCCCTGGACATAAAAGCGAGAAGCAAACCCAGCAGGAATATCCTCAACCGCCTGATTCAGAATCGCGAGTTTGATGTTTGTGTCTTTGGTGACAAGGTCATCCTCGACGAAGGTCAGTAGTTCACGCGCTACCTACCTACCTACCTACCTACCTTTAGCTATCTCTTTTCTTCTTCCCTCACCCTTTTATTTCCCGAGTCTTTTGGGATGTATGGCTAACTGCCTGGAAAATAGACATCGAGAATTGGCCGATATGGCAAGTAGAATCCTTCTCCCTTTGGGCCCCTTATTCAATCGTTGATATCCCTCCCTCTTCGAAGAAGTCACAATGTTGATTTTACATGTCCTCTTCTAACATTTCCTCATTTAATGCTGCAGCGATTACCTGATTTCGTTCTACTCAGATGGCTTCCCGCTGGAGAAGGCAATCGCCTACGTCAAGGCACGCAAACCCTTTTGCGTCAACGACGTACCCATGCAGAAGATTCTATGGGATCGCCGCCTGTGCCTTCGTCTCCTCGACCGTATCGGTGTTCCGACGCCGCAACGTATTGAGGTCAACCGGGATGGCGGGCCGCGTCTGCTGACACCCGAAATTGCCAAGCACATCAAGGAGGTCAGCGGCATCTCGTTTGAGCCCACAAATACAGACCCAGCCAATGCCAAGGCCATGTCGCCGCGCCGGGTCGAGTTGCTTGACGGCGGTGATATCCTTTCAGTCGACGGAACCTTGATCAAGAAGCCGTTCGTCGAGAAACCTACGAGCGGCGAGGACCACAATATCATCATATACTTCCACTCGTCTTCCGGCGGCGGTGCTCGTAAGCTCTTCCGAAAAATCGGGAACAAGAGCAGCGAGTACGTCGAAGACTTGATAGTGCCGCGCGCCATTACCCAGCCCGACGAGAGCTTCATCTATGAACGTTTTATGAAAGTTGACAACGCTGAAGATGTGAAGGCGTACACTGTGGGGCCAACGTACTGCCACGCCGAGACACGCAAATCACCTGTCGTCGACGGCGTCGTGCGCCGTAATACACATGGCAAGGAGGTTCGTTACGTGACAGCTCTGAGCAGCGAGGAAAAGGAGATCGCCAGCAAGATCAGCACCACATTTGGACAGCGCGTGTGCGGCTTCGACTTTCTTCGAGCTAGTGGCAAAAGCTATGTCATCGATGTCAACGGCTGGAGCTTTGTCAAGGACAACGACGATTACTATGACCACTGCTCCACCATTCTCAAGGACATGTTCATCAAGGAGAGGCTGCGTCGGGAAGGTCTCACGCCGACCATACCCTCACCTGCGGCATCCGATATGGACACCATGACGGCCCGTGCCGTGCTGTCCAACAAAGAAAAAGATCTCTCTGCCCTCATAGCTGCCCAAACCAGGACGAGCTTGGACAAGCAGGCCATCACTGCTTATCAGCGGGGGGGACTGGAAATCCGAGACACATCTACGGAGCCTGTGATACGCGCCAGTTCGGAGGCCGCTTTGGCGCCCGGGAAGCTGCCAAGTTTGCCTGCCAGCCCCCTAGTTAGTCAGTTTTCGACCTCGGTAGCCGACAGCGCACCGTCTACAGCACCTTCGACGGTGTCCGTCACGCCATCTCTCCTACAGGATGCCGTCTCGAACGCTGGAGCGGATGCTCAGGATGAGCCCCCTCCCCCCCCTCCTCCCAAGCCTAGTTGGAAACTCAAGGGCGTGGTCTCTGTTATCCGTCACGCCGATCGCACACCAAAGCAAAAGTACAAGTTCACTTTCCATACAGAGCCCTTCATCGAGCTACTTAGAGGCCACCAAGAGGAGGTGCTTCTTATTGGCGACCCCGCGCTCGCTAGTGTGCTTGACGCCGTCGACAAGGCTATGCGGGCCGGTATAGAAGACCGCGGTAAGCTAAAGACTTTGCGTAATGTCTTGGTCAAGAAGGGCGGCTGGGCAGGCACCAAGGTGCAGATCAAGCCCATGTTCCGAAACAAGAGCGACCAGAAGAAGGCCGACGACAAGACGGCTACGCCAACGAAAGGCAGCTCCAAACAAGAGGACGAAACTGAGCAGAGCGTGGACAAAGCTGGGCTCGAAGACAAGAAGGCCCGCCAAAAGCCCCGCAGACAAGACTCACTATCTGGAGTGACAATGTCCAAGTTCACAGCGGCGGAGGAGAGCCTGGTGCTAGACAAGCTTCAGCTCATTGTCAAGTGGGGCGGCGAGCCGACTCACTCAGCCCGCTATCAGTCCCAAGAGTTAGGCGAAAACATGCGCAGCGACCTCGGCCTGATGAACCGCGAGGTCTTGGACGAGGTGCATGTGTTTAGCAGCAGTGAGCGGCGCGTTGTAGCGAGCGCCCAGATCTGGGCGGCCAGTTTTCTCAACAAGAAGGACGTGCCAGAAGACCTCATCACTATTCGCAAGGACCTTTTAGACGACTCCAATGCTGCCAAGGACGAGATGGACAAGGTAAAGAAGAAGCTCAAGGGCCTCCTGCGTAAAGGAAACGAGCGGCCTCCGCAGTTCGCTTGGCCCGCCAACATGCCCGAGCCCGCAGAGGTGCAAACGCGTGTTGTCCAGCTGATGAACTTCCACCGCAAGGTGATGCAGCACAACTACAGCAAACTGTACAGCGGTGCCGTCAACTCACTCAACGCCATCAATAATCCCAGCACGGACAAGCTCAATGGCGAGGGAGTGCTTGGCAGCTCGATGTCGTCGGTCGCCTCCTTCGGCTCACTGTCTCAGGCCAATGCTGTTAATAGCGTCCAGGCCCGGTGGTGCTGCGGTGAGGACTCGGAGCTGTTCAGAGAGCGCTGGGAGAAGCTCTTCGCCGAGTTTTGTGACGGCGAAAAGGTTGACCCCAGCAAGATCTCGGAGCTGTATGATACCATGAAGTTCGACGCCCTGCACAACCGTCAGTTTCTCGAGTGGGTCTTCACACCCCCGAAAAGCATGCTTGAGGAGGAATATGGGGTTCAGGCCAGCGGCAATGGGAAAGACGGGAAGTCGCCCAATCCATCCTCCAAGGGTACCGAGGAAGGCGGCAGTGCGCCTCGATTCTCCGAGGATTCCAAGACGGAGAGAACAGGTAGCGGTACTCTGGCCGAGGGTATCGAAAAGATGGAGAAGACTGGCAGCAAGACGGTCAAACGTATCTTCCACCGGCGCTCCTTCCTCAGCGGCCTGCGGCCTGGTGTTGAGGCAGAGCTGCCCGAGAGATATTTCCATCTCCACAGGGGGAACAGCCAGACCAAGGCAAAGACAGATGCCCGATTTGAGCCTCTTCGAGAGCTGTACCAACTCGCCAAAATCCTTTTCGACTTTATCTGCCCTCAGGAATATGGTATCTCTGATAGCGAGAAGGTAAGAAGCCTCCACAAAATGCGGACTCTTTTGGTATTGTTTGTGGGGCTGTGGCTGACCATGGGCATGTCCTATCGAATAGCTCGAGATTGGACTCTTGACGTCGCTCCCGCTGCTCAAGGAGATTGTACAGGATCTAGAGGACATGCAGGCGTCAGACGAGGGCAAGTGCTTCATCTACTTTACCAAGGAGTCGCACATCTACACGCTGCTCAACTGCATTCTCGAGGGAGGCCTCGAGACCAAGATTAAGCGCGCCACCATACCCGAGCTCGACTACCTCTCACAGATCTCGTTTGAGCTGTATGAGATGCCTGCTAACCCGCCCGTCGACTCCGACGGCACCCCGGCCTTCATGTACAGCATCAAAATCACCATAAGCCCCGGCTGCCATGTCTTCGACCCGCTCGATGTCCAGCTCGACAGCAGACACTGCATAGGCTGCGCTCCGCGCCGTAGTCTGACTGCTCACGCGGATTGGATGGTGGTGATCGAGACGCTGCGAGCCAAATTCCATCAGTAAGTTGCTCTCTCCCTACCCCCCGTATCCTTTCTGCCGAGGCACCCGCCAAGAAGGAGAGAGGAGAGAGAAAACGAGGCAAGAGACTTATCAGACCATAATCATTTCGTTTAGGGTGAAATTGCCAAAAACTTTCTTGGCCGTCAACCTGTCGGATGCCTTCTCGTTCCAGGAGAAGGCGCAGGATACTGAAAGCGAGGGACTTGAGTCGAAAGTCGCCGAGAAGGAGAACGCCACAACGACTCCTACTACAACGTCGGACCCACCCGAGCCAGCCGGCGAGAACTGAAAGTCGCATTCTATACCTTCTTGTCGCACTATAGCAGACCGGTGCGGGCTCAACGGGCAAGGGGGGAAGGGACGGGAAGCGGGGGGATGGGGGATGGTGGTTAATGAGTTGTCCCTAAACTGGGACATTAGCCCCGAATGGGTCCCAAGGTCTGATGCAGAAATCATGAGATTTTGGAGGGATTTCCCCGAAGATTTGCATTCTATACTAGGATTCCTGGGCGCCTCTCAGCACAGCGTTTCAGGGCTTTTTGTCAAGAAGGGGAAATATTTTCTCTTCTGTTCTTTTTTGAGAACCGGGATCATGACCCGATGGATGACGGCTTGGCATTTCACCGCCAGTCTTGCGGCGGGCACAACGGCCGCAAGCGTGGAGGCCGAGACAAGACGGTCAAAAACAGAAAGAGGACAAAAGGCCAATGGGGAGGGCATGTACGTGGGGTACCCTGCGCTCGGCCAGAGAATCTCTCTCAACGGTTGAGCAAGGACGGCCCGGAAGAGCGAGCGATTGTGATGTGGTGCGTGGGTCGCATGGGGCATTTGGTGAGTGTGAGATATAGAGAGTGTGCGTGCGTTGCGTGTGCTGTATCCATGACGAAAAGGGGGAGGGGTGGAAGCGGAGATCGCCCGAGATAGATTAGATAAATAGCATGGCATCAGCGAGGAGAGTTGCAAACACAGAGAATTTCATTTTCTTCTTTTTTCTCTTCTTGGCTTCCCTCTGTGGGGTTTCCCCCCTCCCCTACCACCTATGGAGATAGAAATGAATTTATTTCGCGACTACATGTATGGACCGAAAATGTGACTCGTCACAAAAACAAACAGTTGTTGGTGCTGGTTTCGCGGAAACTACACGACTGTTTTGGACACGGGACGGGCCAGAGGCCGCCACGACGAGATTGGTCGATGCGGACGACAAACGGCCGGCGGCGGACGGGGCAGGAAGGTGATATTGGAAGTTGCAGGGTACTGGTGTAAAAGAGATATCAATCTTTAGCGCATTTCGTCTGCTTAGTTGAGGAGGTTATTCTCTTCAGGGGGACTGACGAGGAATTCTAACGTTTTCGAGTTCTCTTCAAGAACGAAGAAGAGATTCAGAGACAAGGGAACAGGAGAAAGTGGAAAAAGAGATACAAGGCTCAACACGCAAATACATCACATCCCTACAGAACATTTCAAACTACCGATGCCAAGCAACAAGGCTTGAGGCGTAAACGGCCAAGCCCACGGACTTCCACGCGTCTTTGCCGCAATGCGTGGATGCGTGGTGCAAGGGGGGGGCGAAGACGCCACTCCTTCTCCCAGCAAACCGCAAACCTCCACTTACACTCTTCACCGGTCTCTGAGAGTATTTGAGTTGAGGTATCGCGCGGTGAAGGAGACATGAGAAAGAGAAATAGATGCCAGTAAAGATGGAGCCTCCCCCCAGCATAGTCACACTCGGAACCTGCAAGTGACATCACAGCCTCGTCCTGCTCGGGGTCTAACCACGCGTAGAAGGGTTACAAACGGGTCTCAAACCAGGTGGGGGGACACGGGGAGAGGGGGGGGTGGAGGGGGGCGAGTGTGGATGGGTTGTGGATGGGGGGGAAGAGCCGGGTGGAGTGACTGCCGGGACCCTTGTCCAAGGTGGCCCAGGCCTGTCAGTTCTCAAAAAGAAGTGGGAGCGGCCGTCCGAACCATCATGAACCAGTTCGGACTGGTGGAGGTTGTATCCTTGAATAGGATCTGCTTATCCGCAGACTTTCTGTCACCATCTATGCGGACAATCGTCCGCTGCGCGCCCATGGTTAGAGAAGCTAGCTTCAGGTAAGACCCTAGGAACGATGTGTGAAAAGATGTGCACCAGTAACCAGGGCCTGGCCGTTGGTGAAGTCTAGACACTCCTGTACATGTACAGTACGGGCACTCTATATGCATGTATGTACTGTACATACATATACGTACCAAGCGGCGGATGTGCTTTGGTAGAAGCCGCGAAGGAAGCCACGCCGAGGTGGGGGGTCGCGTAGGTTTCTTTGGGGGCTCCATTCGCTTTCGGATCTGTACCGTGATTCCCATTCTGAGCAGCCTGCAGGTCTGACAGACTTGTTTGTAGACAACCAGATATCTGAGAATCGGAACCTGGTTCCTCTAAGCATTCTCTTAGCTGACCGGCAGCGCAGCCGCTCACTCGGCCGAACGATTAGTCAACAAGAGCTTTGGTACTAGTAAGAAGTTGAAGTCCCTGACAAAAGGCGCGACGTAGATGCCAAGTTCTTCACGACGAGATGGCGTTTAGAAGTCCGGTTTTCGAGTGACGATGCCGTGGAACATCAATGCGCGATCGGCTACCGGCAGATGAGGCTGTCGGCTTTTCTAAAACGAAAAAAAAAAAAAAAAAAAAAAAAAAAAAAAAAAACATTCCCTGTTCCAAAGTGTTCGCGCTGCTCGAGCCCTATGTCTAGCTTTTGCTAAGGCAATGTCGTCCGATGCTCCACTACCTTCATCTGCACGACAAAAAATATATCCCCTCGATTCGAGAAATCCTCTGCCCTTTCGCCGACCAAAGTGCAGTGGTATGCAGTGAGATAGATGTGGTGGGGAACGGCTCGGCTGCCGACAAGGTCGCGCTGTTAGAAGAAAACAGCCAATCAGAGCTCGGCTCGTGAAGACTGATGTGCCTGATATGCGGAGGCGTGATTGTTGCTCACACCGAAGACGGGACAAAATGGACCAAGAGTGCCTTGGACACATGTCATTGACCAAAAGAAGCACCCCGCTTTGAAGGGCATCTCTCGCTGAGCTTGTGCATCAACGTGTCGGATATGCGGAGTGTCCTGGAGGGGGGTAGGGCCTGCCACGACTTGACTTGGCTGTCTGCTACTTTGAGCAGGCTGCAGATTCCCTTCATGGCGACGCTGCAACTCTGACGAGAGACGGGTATGTAAGTCAGTCTAGTCGTACATACATACGTAGAGTATACTGCAAGCTCGTTGGTGGGAAGCTATGGAATACCCAGAGAATTGACGACTCTGGCTCCGTCGACTGCCTTGTCATGCCATGGTTGCACCATTGGCTCTCACAACCCTCATTGGAGGCGCCGCGGGCGGAGAAGGGCTGGCCCGTTGGGGGCCATGAAAAGAAGAAAAGAAAAGTTTACGCGGCTGTCTCGGTTGATCTGCTCGCGGTTCCAAGTGAACGAGTTGACAAGAGTCAATGAGCCTCTGGACCGACCGAGCGTTGACGGGTACGCACTGCGGTGTCGTTGAAAATCGGGCGGCGCATAGACCACCAGACTGCTGCATGAGGGTGCATGTGTTTGAAGTCACCAGAGCGGGAGGAATCCTGCCAATTGGTCAGAGAAGGTCCCAACAGCGGGCTGCTCTCGGGCTCGCAGCCGGTCCACCGACGATCTGCCCTGTGCGTTGGCTTGTGCGTGTCCGCCCATACCTAAGGCTGCCAAATTCCCTCATGTCGTTCTCAAGGGTTGCTTCGCGATGTCAAGGGCCCTGTCGTCGGGCGCTTTGATGATGCCATCACGCTCTCTCATTTCCAGGAGAATACGCCCTCGAAAGAGTAGAAGACGAATTACGAAGCCACCGCCGGTTTCCTCGGCACAATATGACAGTCCAGTCATTTCCGCGCGTCAGCGGGCACTCCGGGCCTAGGCATTGCTCGCTAACCGCAATCTTGTGCGTCAGTCGACAATACAACTAACGAACGTTGTGGCGGACGGCGATTCAGATGCAGCCCTTGGGCAAGGACATGGGCTGTAGAATGTAATGAACTGGCTTGCCGTTGTTGGTTTGGCGCGGAAACCTATACCGCCGTTCCGTAGACCGTAAGGCGGGCGCCGCCTGCGGAGTAAGTACTGTACTTTGGAACAATCACAGAGCGCTAGAACCTCCATGGAACGTGCCCCTGTCAGTCAACATTCATGGCATCAGCTCTGATCCTCGTCCAGCACGGCAGACGCATTATTAGCGAGACGAGACGCGCTACGAGAGGCTAGAAGCAACGAAAGAAATTCTTTGCTGCGGGGGCTTGGTCGGAGTGGCCTGGAGAAGTCCTGGGTTTTTTCGCTTTCGCCTCGCTCCAACGCCACATGTAAGAGTCTTCTGCCGATGTCACCAACCGACTTGGCCGGGATGCCTGGACCACCTACAAAATGCTGGAGCTACAGCAGACAGACAGGCCCGGGTTGAGCCTCTCGTAACCCTCGAAATCGTAGATTCTGTCAGCCGAGTGACTATTTCGAGGTTTGCACGGCAATCTCGTTCCGAGCGAGCGCAGGGTTTTGATTTA
Source organism: Lasiosphaeria ovina (assembly GCA_033439765.1). Lineage (NCBI taxonomy): Eukaryota > Fungi > Ascomycota > Sordariomycetes > Sordariales > Lasiosphaeriaceae > Lasiosphaeria > Lasiosphaeria ovina. Next base: position 5,440,968 of record JAULSN010000004.1, on the reverse strand, counting down.
CAGAGCGAGTCCTGAATTCCCGTGTTGTATGTATAAAGTACGGAGTAGGGGTAGTCAACTAACAGCCTTTGCCTTCTTTCGTTGGCGTGCCGGTTGCACAGACATGGCACCACGGCTCCTCGGCTCTCGTTGCAAGTGTCTGAGCCCCTCGGGAACAATGAGCGTCATTTCCTCTTTGGACGCGCGCATCTGCCTTGATAACATGGCGATATTAAGTGCCGAGTGATTCGCCGCCTAGATATCCGCAGTTCGTATCCTCGTCCGCCTGTTGCCCGTCTGGTTATAGCCTGCAAGGTAAGGTAGGCCATTTCTTCGTCGTACAGTACACTCGGGGCGACGGACATACGGCAGGTTTGAGATGAGATGTCTAGGCAAGGGAGGAAGGAGGGGTAGAGGGGAAGTGCAGGTTGCAGCGGTCGAGGTTGTCGAACGAACGGGCGAGCTTCTTCAGCCCTGAGGGCCGTGAGACAACTTAAGGATTGCCAGCCAGATTGTCGAATGCACCCGCAACGAGACAGCCTAAGGTTCCGACAACCCTGACAATGGAAGCCTAGGCGGTATCGTATCCACTTCTTGCCTGGGCGGTGCCTCCCCTAGCTGGGTAAGGTGCATTCCTAGGTAAAGTATCAAGCAAGGCCCGCGGCGATGGGAGTCTCCAAAGGTTAAGGGATGCTCGATGCTTGGGAAACCATCAAAGTCGGGGTGACGGGCGGGTATGTCCACTTCCTTCACCCCAGGCACCAACTTCTGGGGGCTAAGGTACCTTAACTTCCAAGCAACACAGGTGAATGACGAGAGTGACGTATGTACTGTACCTGGTATGGATGTACAGGAAGGGACGGGACTTCCGTTGGAAGTAATCCCATATATCCGTAAGATAGGTACCACCTACCTTAGGTAAGGTGGTGTAACGAATGTACCAAGTAAAGTAATGTCCAGGGTAATGTAAGGTCCAGCCCAACAGATCACATTGGAACAAATGGCAAAGGTTGGAGTATACATGTACTGTATGTATGCACAAACATACAATGCCTGCCCGCGGTAAAAGGAGCCTTAGTCATAGGGGATGCACGGTACCTATGGAATGGTAAAATGGTGTCTGAGGCAAGACCCGCCAAATGCGCCTTCCTCGCCCTCATGATCTCACCTACCTGCGACTGCCCTCCCTATGACGCGGGGGTGGGGAAGGTAAGTAGGTTGTCCTTAGTAGTGCCATGATAAGGTATCATGAACGGCTGAGCCTACCTTATTGAACTGAGGTAGCCCGCACCTTCCAGGCTACTGCCCTGGTAGTAACTGACCGACGTCGAGAGAGAGGCAAGGGGGTAGCATGTACGAATACACATTGCTGTACCCCATGCTCCGTAGGGCGGTGATTTGAAGCAGTCCGAGCCCGTCCCTTGCCCAACGCCTCAAGAGTAGCGAGCAATTGCAAACTGTTTAAGGCAATGTTTTTTCCCGTACGGTATCCAAGACTGCTGCTTGCTCCTTGGTGTCTGGCCGTCCTGCCCCCCGGCCGCTCGTGCATCTACGTATATGCCTGAGCAAACCCTCGCTCACGCCGGTTCATCCAACGTCTGACAGCGAGGTGAGGCAAGAGCGATACCCCGCGACGACTTCAGACGGTCTGGCGGGAAGATGGAAGGAAGGAACCCCAGACTCCAGGTCCAGGTCGGAAGGAGCCCTTGTGCTGCTCTCCAGGGCAAGCTACCTTACCTGACCTTACCTAGGCAGCGACGATAGCCCACGACCTACCCCGACCTGAGCTACTGCCAGTGGCAATGCTAGTGGCGGATTGCCCGAGGTACAGGGCAGGCGTGCACTTGCCGCGACGGCCATTCACCCCAGGTCCAATAGGTTCGGTGCCTTAAGGTAGGTACGCGGGCAGCTCTTTATCCGAGTTGATTCCAGATCCCCCGGCGTCCCAGTCGCGGCAATAGACCATTGCGATCTCTCGGCTGAAGGCTCTCGATTTCCGCCAAACGACATGCAAGGTACCCGTGTCGCGGCGTTGGACAAGTCGTCAAGCCATGGCCCGGCCCCGTACCGTCTTGTCCTGTACAACGTCGCTCAAGCCTGATGCGTGGACCGCCAAACGCCCAGTCCCGCGACACGCCTGCCGCGCAACCGAAATCCCTCCCTGGGTCCGCTAGGGGCAGACTCCTCTTTTGACAGGCCATCAGCGGTGCAGGCAGCAATTCTTATAGGTAGGTAGGTACCTTAGGTGGGTGGCGGTGGGCGTTGACGGCAATAGCAATACTTCGTACAGCTGCCGAGAATGTAAGGCAGCCAGCCCATCCATGACCACATCCATATGGTCGTATCCGGACGGCCGAGTCAGCACAGAGAGGCAAATGGTGTGAGATCGATGTGGTCAGGACTCCAGTCGTTGTGCCCGCATGGGTTCTGCCTGGATGATGATATCCGTGGTATGGTTGCCCTGTCTCGAGAGAGCCTCGACTGACATCTGGAGCGCATAGCCAATGAGGAGCCGTTTGCCCACGCCCTTCATGCCTCGAACGGTCAACTGGTCCAGAGAAGCAGGAAAGCAGCAGTAGAGCCGCCGATTGACAGGTCATCGACCCTTGTAGCATGGGCAGGAGTCGTCCTATCCGGCTCCAGGATGGCCTTTCGTTTGGACTCCAGAATTTTTTTATTGGGAGCCCGCAGCAAGAATACACACTCAACCAAGGTTCGCTGGCTAAACCCAATCCTTAACTTGGCTTGCTATAACCCTCCCCCCCTCCCAACAGGGCCATAGAGGTGCCGAAATGGGTTGCGGCAGCTTTACAAGGGGGCCACATCAGGAAAACCCTTCGGCAGCAGACAGGGTTCCCCCGGCCATAAAAAACCAGCACGTCCTGCCGGTTTTCGGGTGTGTGGTGCTGCTGGATCGGTCGGAAAGCGCCCGCTGCTCTTGTCTCCTCCGTTATTCCAACATGATGTTAGTTCCGTGTGTGAGTGTTTACCTCAGCTGCATTCCTTGTCTGTATAACCTGAGGTACGAATACATCTAGTAGATAGGTAGGAAGATAGGTAGGTACAATACCTTAGATGCACACGCGCCGTGCAGCTAAAGATGCTAGATAGGTGCACACGAGACTATCCGTACCGTAGCTGACAAGACGGGCTTGTTCCACGCGCGCCGCACAGTGCACGCGTAGGACGCCGGCCTATCGCGAACCACGGCGGCCGAGCAAAATCGAACGGGGCTGTTGACGTCGGGAAACCCGCGAGAACTCTTGCGGGGCAATCGGTATTGTATGTATGTATGTACTTCGTACATACATGCTCATACACACACACAGTACTGTTTAAGGTAAGTTATGTATGTATACATGCCTCGCACCTGGGTATGGGACATAGGTAGGTATGTAGACATTTGCAGGTTTTACATCCATGGAGGCGGACATGGATGCTCTGCCTTATCGCAAGGCCGACCGCTTTCAACGCTCGCCCTGCCGGGCCATTCGGCTGGTGCGTAGCCAACGGACGAATCCCGCAGGGAAAGCTCTGGCTCGACCCGTCAGCGAGGGAGAAAAAAAGGATGTTCGGTACATCATAGTTACTAGTCACGTCAGTCTAATAAGAAGCAGGGAGGACAGTCTAGTAGCCCACTCTTTTCGCTCGATCCATGCCCCCGATTATGGGATCCCCTTCTTCGGAACCGGAAGTCTTCCCACGCTTCCATCATGCCTAGGCGGCGCATATCATTGGGCCCATCCCAAGCAGCTTTCTGGCTCGCCCCCGGCGAAGTGCCATCCAAGTCGTCAGAAGACCGTTCGACTACCGCATGGCAGCCCAGACCTCGACGTCCTCGTCTCCCGGATAGCCTCCACTCTGGACTCTGGACTCGCTAAACAGGACAAAAGCCGCCTCCTCGCTCCCGTTTACCTCTGCAGCTCTACAACCACCCTTGCCGTCACGGATGCCACGTTTGACAAACAACTCAACCAGATTCCATCTTGTACTCTTTTTCCTTTCTCCTTCCCCGTCCTCCTTTTGCTCACCGCCCACTTGCCATCAGGACATGATCGATCGGACTGGCCCTTGTCCTTGTCTCAAACCTGGAGTTGATAAATAGCCGGCCCTCCTTCCTCAGTTACAGACAACTCCATCCCATCATCCGCAACAACTCCAACTCTTCTCGAACGAACCCAACCACATCCCGCCCACGCCTGCCCAGACAGACAGACAGACAGACTTAGTTTGGCTCCCTTTTTTTGATAAAGACCTTGACACCAAAATAGTCAAGCAACTCTTTCTCTTATCTGATCTCGGAGCCGGACTCGCTATCTTCGGTGAGTGCAGAGTGAAGACGACGGCCGCCGAGCCGTTGCCGTCCGATGTCCTCGGGCGCCCTCAACTAATACGGGACCGAAGCTAAAAGCTCCGTTGTGCTAGGCAACCTAAGGAACCCAAGGCGCCAGGCTGTTTTTTTTTCTCTCTCTAACGCTGCACTGCACTGCACTGCACACTTAGCCTTCGGCTTAGCCTGTCCCAGCCCACAACTTGTCTCGGTATCGGCCCGCAAAAAAGCTCGACTTTGCAGGCCCCCGGCAGCGACCATCAACTGCTACCTTACCTAACCTAACTTGACCTCACCTGGCCTTACCTCACAGGTTCATTTCAAACAACCGCGGCTCGGCAACCATGGCTAATACTACCCACTGCGCGCATTCCTTCAAGATGATCAAGTCGGACAGCACACTGATCCAGTGGACCTGCCACATCTGCCACTCGGGACCCCACTGGTGGATCTTTGAATGCCGGTACTGCAAGATCAACACGTGTCGTCCCTGCATAGAAAATGCCTAAGCCGGGCCCTGTGCCTGGCCCAGCATGGGCGGTATGTACGGTACCCCGGATCTGGTGCGTGCGCCCGGGGAGGGTTGCTGGAGGGAAGGGAGGGCCGTGGTTGGTCTGATGTCGTCGGATTGTGCAGGTGAGTTGTAGCCGGCCGGTGAAGCAGCGAGTGGTGTGGTGGTGTCCCCCCAGTCCGTCCAAGCCCAGTCCGTCCAAACCCAGTCCGTCCTGTACTGTCCACAGTACAGTAAGGTACAGTACAACCTTGCCCTGCGTTGCGCTCAGATGCGTCGTTGCTCCCCATCCAGTGACGTGCGTTTCCGAGCCTCGCCCCAAGCGGGAACGGGCACGCCCCCTCCATCTCAGAGTCTCCAGGGCACACCAAAGCCGAGCCGACAGGGGGGGGATGAGCATGGGCACAGGCACAGGCGCAGAGGGGGAGAGAGCTGGAGGCGCACCCAAGTGGCGGGCGTGATCTCATCTCTCGAACCTGGAAAACAAATTCCCAGCTGTCTCGGCGCTCTCGTTTGCAATAGACGCACGCTGCGGCTTTGAAAGAACCGTTTGAGGCTAACTTCTAGCAATAGCAGGTAAACAGTGTCAAAAACTTCGTCCTACCAAAAATCGAAACCCATGGACAAACGGACCGGCGGTGGGCGGCCCGCTACGGAACGGTCAATGTTTGGCCCTGGCCTGACGGAGACCGACCTTTTCAAGACACTGCGATACCTACCGAGCGAAAATAAACACCGGCCTGTTTTCTAGACGCTTTCGCTATTTGCGGCCAACATCACGAAACTCGGGCGCCTTTTTTCTGTTCTTGTGCGAATATCTATCCCTGGCTCGCAGCCCACTTCTCGAAGCCCGTCCGTCCTCGATTTCTCGGCTCCAGCAGCGTTCCGTCGCGGCTTTTTGGGGGCCATATCGTTCGCTAAAAGAGAAAAAAGGAAAAAAGGCGGGTCCGTTTCCGGTGTCTTGGGATCCTGTGACGCCGCCAATTTAACGAAACCCACTGTCAACCCTCGCTCCTCTCGGCCTGTCTCCCTCCCACGGACGGGCCCACGCAGCATCGGTCGGCTACGGCATCCCTACCTACCCAGCTGGTCGGGAATATCGGGATTCGTCCAGTTTTGTTCTTTTTTGGAAGGTACTTTTGCTACACGCCCCCCCACCCCTGCTGAGCCCACCGCCTGTCGTGGTGGTACTTTTGAGCATCGGTACTTTTGGAGTAGGAGACGGAGGAACAACAATCGTTTCTTTTCTTTTTTTTTTTTTCTTCTTTTTTTTGGTTCTACAGGAAGGCGTCACGGGTAAACAAAATTGGGAAGGGAAAAAAGTAACGGCGGTGGGAAAAGAAGATTGAAGACTTGAAGAGAAAAAACAGAAAAAGGAAAAAATAAATCACTACATAGAGGATGGGAGGTTCGGATCTAGCTTTCGGTTTTTATTTTCCTCTGTTTCGGCGCGCCAAAATTTTTAGACAGAATGGATTCACCAGACCAAGGATACGCCTTACGGCGGCTGGGAACGGAAATGGGCAATAGCAGCGGGGTGGGGTAGGATACGGCGTCCGAAAATGAGAAGAGAAGACTTGTTGTAACTGGCTGTGTTTAGGTTTGAGTTTTCTTTATTTGTGACTTATCAATTTTCTCTCTCCCCTCCCCGCACTAACTTCACGCCACTTGTTGTAACTTGTGTGGTTGGTTTGCTCGTATCTGTTTGTCCCTCTCGCAATTTTGGCTTCTAGTAGCTCTACTAGGCCAGAAAAATTAATGGGCTTGTTCTTCCTCAGGCGATCCTTTCCTTTCTTTATTTTCGAGAAATCCCTTGTAATGAGGCGGATTAGGAAACTCTATGTAGTAATTTGACAAGACGAGAGAGAGTTACCCAAACTACCCAGTTACCTAATTTTCGTAACCCTAGTATTATTTGACGCTTGCTTCTGTCTCACTCGTGTATTAAAACGTGGTTTGTTTGTTTGTTTGTTTGTTTGCCCAAGGGGGTGTCAAGGAAAAACATTGCGCTATGCCGCCCCCTTTTTTCTCCTGTTTTTCAGTCCGTCACATCGAAGAACGTTCTCCGATGCTTCTACCCTATGGATAGGTGTCAGTCGCTATGACCAGGTGTGACGGGGACGCAAGGGAGTCCCGATCTGTCAGGCTGCTGCTGCGAGTCGGCGATCACATCTCCTTTTTTTTCCCCACTTCAAGTCTTCTAATGTGCGTGTGGCGTCTGCGTATCGTGTTCGTGTTCGTGTAACTGACCTGTCGGTTTTTCTTTTGCCCTGGCGCCAAGGTCTGGTTATGGAAATGTCTCTCGTGTCGTCCGGTCGGTGTGTGCCCAACGTTTGTCCGGTTCTACATTGTTTCGTGCACTTAAGATAGGTGGTTGGAGAATACACATGTCGTGATAGTACGTCGTGTGTATGTGGACTCGACCTCGAGAAAAAAAAGCGGCTGCATTATCGCTTCTCGAACCGGCCGGTTGTCACACCATCTTAACTCCCCAGACCCCCACCCCCCGTGTTGTGTCATGTCATGTCATGTCATGTCACATCACGTCGCACACGGCGACGCAGGAGGCTTTTGTGTTGTTATAAGGAAACGGTAGTTGATACTGCGAGGTAGTTACGTAGTTAGTTAGAAACATTTGGGAGAGAAGAAAAGGAGGCGGTTTTTGTTTTCCAGCATCCGTATTGGATAAGGTAGGTAAGTAGTTTGCGTTTCGTCCCCTCCCCCTGTCTTGGTCCGTCTTCCGAGACATGACAGGTAACTCCCGAAGGCTTACAGATAGTCCGTACGTAGCTGGTTTATCTTCTTAACTTTGCTCATAACTCCGTTCCGTTTTGTCAAACGGGTTCGGAGCCGGCCTAGGAAAACCCCGCCCGCGTTGACAAAGCTCCTGGCTAAACAGCCGGGATACTTGGGAATGTAGGGTACTTTCGTGTGTTTGCTTGACCCTATACCACAGGGATGAACCGGAATCTTCCCATTTGTTCCCCGATCCCGTGTGACGTGTCAGAAATATTTTGCTGTTCGTTGCTTCCTTTTTCCATGTCTCCGATTCAAATTTTCGTTCCTCTGCTCTCAGCCTCATGTTTGTTCCCCTGGTTTCGGTTTCAAGCACAATTGCTTCTTCTATCAGGAACGGAAATTTGACACGACGGTTTGTACACTACGGAAATGTCTTGCTTGTGGCTGCTCCGACGTGTGTTGTTCTCGGAGCAACTTGGAATATTATATGCATGTACACCGTATGTACGATACATATGTCCGACCCGCGCCCCCTCATCATTGTCGAGTCTTGTCCCACTCTGGCCGGCCCTCGGGAGTTTGACAGGGGGGCACAAGGATAATGTGCCACAGCGGCTACCCATTCTGATTGGGCTTGCATGGAGGCGCCTACCATTCCGTAGTTGGCCATTGATCGCTAAAAGCCCGACGCCACTGTTGGCGCCCCCAAATGTCCAAGCGCAGAGAAGAGGCGTTCTGTCCCAAGTGCAGACTAGGCAAGGAAAGCCAAGGCGGAGCCGGCTCCGGCGCTGCCCCGGCGGGGCTCGCGGCCGCCTGTGTCTCCCGACCCCGGAACAAGCCCAAGTCTGGCCAAAATAGGAAAAAGGTCTAAATTTCAGCTGACGCCCACGGACCTCGATGATGTTTCACTTAGAATCCCAGCACTGATACTCTCGCCGTCAGTATGGCGCCACGTCGGCGAGCGAAGGGGGGTACGGGGAGGTACGGAGATTATCATCAGACTGGGGCGGCTAGTATCCGAACTCTCCTTGGTTCGTCGGAGGAGCCGAGTTGGGTGACCAGATCGCCGGTGAGGCGTAATCAACGGCCACGTTCTTGCCGCCAGAGATACGAAAATCGGCATCGCGCAATCCCGAAGAGACGGTCAGCCTCAAGGTGGCCCCAGCCTCCAGCGCCCAGGCAAGCCACTGCTGACAAACTGAGCAGGGGGTGCCAATCCCGACTTATCCTTTAGAACAGACCCGATGTGTCGTTCCACACCGGTGTGATGGCGAGGTCGATGTGCAACTGCTTAGTACCTGGCTATCGGATTGTATTGTACATGCCGAGTCGTCGACTATCGGTCAAAGAGTCCTCCATCTTCGTAGTGAGGCCAATGGCAGTCTTGTAAAGTGAACCGCCTCGAACTAACGCAGGGGGAGAAATAACCTTGTCCGTCGGCAAACTTTGCCGGCAGGCAGCGGCACCGAGAGGGCTCCCAGACAAGGATTTGGTCTGGTCCATGCTCGTCCGCCGAGACAGGTCTTGTCTTGTGACACGGAAGCACTCGTATCTCGGCGATGAAATGCCTTCCTCCGTGACGGGGCTCATCAAGGCCTTCGGAAACAGCCACTTGATCCTGATTCCGGGATCAGGGCTCGAAGGTCGAAGGCGCGAGGTTTGGGCCCGGAGATGGCCAATCTCGGCATTTCCCAAGAAGACGCGGAGGGCCGTGATGAACTGATGATGAGACTCGTTGGTAGGCCGCGCAGCCGGACTGGGATATTCCGTATAGCCGATACCTTTGACGATACGGCGGGGAGGAGCCGACAAAACCTTGATCTTGACATGTGAGTTCTTTGCAAGGGGCTCTCAAGACCCCTCCTTCTAGAATTTTCCAACACGGAAGCCCTTGCAACACCCCTGAAAGTTCCATTCATGGTTAGAGCCCGAGAGACGCAGAGACGTCTCTCCCTTTCACTTTGTACGCAGGGCAACTGCAAAACCAATCAAGCCATGCAACCATCAGTTTCTCACCGAAGGTTGGGTTATCAAGGGAGTTCCGTAGAGAAATTTGCCTCCTGGAAATCTAGGAATGAGAGTTATAAAAAATGGGCCGGGGAAAGAGTCCGGATGCCGGACTCGCAACCTAAGGAACGAACCTGTGCGAGTAAGCCGAAGAGAGTGAAAACATGACCAAGGGAAAATAAATAATTCAAATAAAAAAGCCGAGAAACGGGCAAGCTTAAAACGAATCCTGTGCTTGAGGCAAGCGCAAATCTTGCGCTTGCCTCTGCTCCTTAGGTCTTCGTCCTTTAGTTGCTTGGGAATTGAAGTCGTGAAGAGCGAAAACCGAACAGTCAAAAGGGTTTAAAAACCTTACTGCGTACAGAGCAGGACCGGACGGAATCCAGGGGTACAAACAGAGCGGAGGTTGGAGAAGTTGGAGGAGGTTCTGCGGGGTTGCGGGGAACATGCATGATCCCCATGCTGGCTGTACATACAGTATTCGTACAGTACCGTATGTACGTCCATACAGGACATTTACCGATGACGATGGAAAGAGCGCCTCGCCCTCTTAACAAAACCAACAACTTCGCTGAGACAGAGGATGAGAGGGGGGCAATGATGTGTGATCTGCTGTCTATACGCCGTATATTATTATTCCCACTGCCGGCTGTGCCCTCCATTCTCCATCGCGGCGTTCGGAAGAAGGATCAAAAGCTTGTTCCTACTTGCCATTACTGGGCTTTGCTTGGCCACCTATCTTGAGAATGTGGGGTAGGTGTAAAAATAGCCAGTCCACTGAAGTCCGGGTAACCGGGCCTGGGCAGTGGGAGTTTCCCTTGGAAGTTTTAGGGTCCGGCTACCGGGGTCCCAACGAAGGCAGGGGGTTGGAGGTGAGGTTGCAGTTTCGGTTTCCAGACAACTCGTTGGACCTCACCACCCTCTCCACATCTTTTGCAACAGCAAATGCGCGCAACTGCCCGGGCTCGGGCTACCTTGCGCCACCCCAACACCTTCGCACCGTCGCCCTATCGATTGGGCTCCGACCAAGCACGAGCTCTAGTAGGTTGGACCAGCTGGCAAGCGCCGCCTTCCTGGGCCAGCTCATGTCATAGCAACACAAGACGTCTAAGAACCGATAGAGAGAGAGAGAAAGAGAGAGAGAGAGCAACATCAAGCCGAGGTGGCTGGCTGGCTATATTCTGGTCAGTCGGAACCCGCTGGCAGCCTGATGGGCCAGTCACGCCGTTGACCTCATCTCTCTATCCGCTGTTTTGGAGTTGAGCAGGAAACAAACTCACAAACCTGGCGCAGTCATATGTGCGATGCACTGAGTATCGTATCCCACAAACGCATCGCGGCCACGACGCAATTTCGAAGCACGTAGTGCAACAACAACAAGAAGAGAGGAGAGAACGCATTGGGTAAGGTAGCTTTCTTCCAAGATTTGAAGAAACACCGGACTGAGCAAGTCGCGTGGGCGCCGTTGTACCACGCCCGAAACTGCCTACTAAACCGGTATCATACATGCGCCAGTGCCCATGCCTGATGACTGGTGTCGAGAACGAGAATTGATGCGGCTTCGTCGGCATCCACTGCCTCCTGAGCTTCCGGATCTGGACGTGCATTGTTCGACAAGAAGCGCCGCTGACACCCATCTCCCGACAATAGTTGGCGCCCGCACCGGTGTCGACTAGGTCATTATAGCTGCCGTGCGCCCAGTCCACCGGCGTCATATGTTGCACCGCGCGCGTGCGGACCTCCATCTCAACTCCAACCACACGGGCTGGGGCGCCGCACGGGGTTCTCGGAGTCACTTTCCTCTCCTGCCATTTGCTCTGGGCTGTTCTTGGACTTGCTTCGCTTTGGCCATGGCAGCCATCCTGCAAACAGTCGCCTTGACCGGCGCACGACAGAAACTCCAATGAATCTTCGCTCTAGTCTCGAATACTTAGGGGCAACGTGGTTTGCTTTGCCTTGTTTGCGCCCAAGGTCCGCCAATAGCTCATTTTCCCATCTCGATCTACCATTATTGCCTGCTCTTGATGCCAGCCACAACATCGGTAAGCCACCAGGCCCACCAAGGGGATCTATAGATGCTACCATGCCATCCCGCTGACTGGCCCTTTGCTGCGTAGACACTGTTGCGTAGGAGGCGTGCGTGAAGGTTACAATACGACACTAGACGGCTTGGCTTTGCCGTAGAGTTTCCACTACATTTGCCATGTTTGGGCACAACTCGGACTCCAAGCTGGAGTCGGACGGTCGGGCATCATGGGGGGGATCATCGGAGGAACGCCCCACAGCCTCGAAAGAATTCACACGGCCAACCGTGCTGCCCACATTTTCGTCCACTCCTTCCCGCAAACCGTTGGCTCTGGGCGGCAGAGTCACGGCCGCCGTGGTCGCCGCGGCGGCCTTGGCGAGTATTTATACCATCTGTTGTCTTCCGGCCGGCCCTACGAGCAGGCCCAGCACCGTCTTGGGAGACTCGCCATTTGCCTACCTAGTACTTGATCGACCACCGCTCCCGCAAATCACAAGACTGATCATCAACATGGTATCCGCAAAATGGGGCCTTCTTTGGGCCGCCCGAGCTACCGCCTTTGTCGTGTCGTCACCCTTACACAAGACGGCCGATGCTGTCTACGCCAGGAACTCGCTAGACGCAGCCAAGGCCCTTCAGGCGTGGTATGACACGTCGACGGGGCTCTGGCTCTCGGCAGGCTGGTGGAATAGCGCCAACTGCCTGACGGTTCTCGGCGACTGGGCCTTGCTGGACAAAGCAAACGCCGTGGCCCTGGGCGTGGCCAGCGTCATGGCCAACACTTATAACAATGCGCAAAAGACTTCTGTCACGACGCAAAAGAGACTGGCTGCCAACGGCCTGGTCATGACCAAGTATGAGTTTCACCGCAGAGCACAGGGGCCGGGCGAGTTGAATACCCGGGGCTTCTCGGGCTTTATCAACGACTTCTACGATGACGAGGGGTGGTGGGCGCTTGCGTTGATACGGTCGTGGGACGTGACAGGCCAGCAGGGCTACCTGGACATGGCAGAACATATATTCGAGGACATGAAGAACGGCACGGACCAGAAGTGCGGAGGGGGTATCTGGTGGAGCAAGGAGCGGGCGTACAAGAACGCTATCGCCAACGAGCTATACCTGAGCGTGGCGGCGAGTCTTGCTAATCGTGTACCGGGCAATAAGGACTACTACCTGGGCGTTGCCAAGGCTGAGTGGGCGTGGTTCAAGGGTAGCGGTATGATTAATGCCAACAGCCTCATCAACGACGGGCTGCGCATCAACGACGACGGCAGCTGCGTCAACAACGGCCAGCAGACGTGGTCGTACAACCAAGGCGTCGTGCTCGGCGGCCTCGTCGAGCTGGCCAGGGCCACGGGCGACGGCTCGTACCTGAGCGAGGCCACGGCCATCGCCGCGGCCGCCCTGTCGGCCCTGTCGGACCCGACCACAGGCATCATCCACGAGACGGATCGCTGCGAACCCAACTGCGGCGCCGACGGCTCGCAGTTCAAGGGCATCTTCGTGCGCAACCTCCACTACCTACAGGCTGCCGCCCCACAGAACGTCTTCCGCTCCGCCATCAACAAGAACGCCGACTCCATCTGGGCCAACAACCGCAACGAACTCAACCAGCTCGGCATCGACTGGGCTGGCCCGGCATCGGCGGGTGGCGGGCCAAACGCCACGACGCACAGCTCTGCCATGGACGTTATTGTTGCGGCGCTGGCGGCGGCGGAGTAGGGATGGCAGGGCAGGTAGAGAAGTGCATTTCCTTCAATGTTAATTTTTGGCTGGGGTCACGTTCAACATTTATTATGGCGCATTAACGGGGGGGAAGGGGCTGGCTGGCTTGTTTGGGGGTTTAGGTAGGGGCAGGAGTAAAGGTGGATGGATGGGCTGGGGTGATCTGGTCGTGTGGGAGGCTGGTTTAGGAAAGTCGGGTCTCCCAGGATAAATGGAAACCGAAATTCTATTTACTTTACCTTACCTTACACATTAACAATTACGGTATTCTGATCTGCCTTACTGTACTCCGTACATCGTACCTTCCATGTCTGGGAGCAGTCCATTCTCATGAAAGTGATTGAGTTTGGGGAGAGAGGGAGCCCCACTGTGTTATGGGCTCAGTGGCGCCACTTCAGGCAGCAACAGCCTGGGGGAACTGCTCTAAATGGTGGGCAATAACAAGACAGCTTCCTTCGAGTTCAAAGGACGAGATGTGGTCAAGTTTCCAGTCAAATCACGGCACATGGAATACGCCTTGGATATGTTTTCGCAAATGACTTGAGCCGGGGTGATTTGCTCTGTCGCTGTCGCTGTCGAATGTCCTCCCTCTACAGAGCCCCACTAAGCAACGACACACCATCACCATCACCATCGCCGTCGACGTAGCTACCACCTTAGCCATCGTGCACCGCCACCAAAGACGCCATGGACGCTCCCGAGGAGGACCTCGACATCAAGCTGCAGAAGGCGTCGAGCGAGCTGATTGCCGATTTCGACCGGTCGCTGGGTCCATTTCTCCGCAAGGCCGATGGCTCGGGCTCGGGTTCGGGTGGGACCAAGACGACGCCGGTGCGGTCGCGAGTGCGCGCCCGGGAAACGGAGCGATTGATCTCCTCGGTAAATAGCATACATGGCCTTTAATCCGCTTGAAAGTTTCTGTTCTGGCTGACATGCCCCAAAAGCTGCTGGACCCCTTTCAAGAACTGCCTCAGCTCCTGGACCCCCACCTGCCACGGTGGCTGCCCCTCCTGGCCGATGCCTTTCTCGAGTACCAGGAGGCCCGCCGCCGTCAGCCAAAGGTGCTGTCGACGCGCTCCGAGCTGTTGATGCCCCTACCCACCGCCATCTGCAAGCTGCTGTACACCTTTTGCAAGATCCGCGGCGAGAAGGTCATTGTGCGCTTCCTCGGAAACGAGACAAGGTACCTCGAGCTCCTGCTCTCTGCCCTCGAGGAGGCTGAGAGACGCAAGGCGACGGCTACGGCTACAGCCTCCCAGTGGACTTGGGAGGAGCGCTACGTGGTGCTGCTCTGGCTGTCGCATCTGATGCTGGCTCCCTTTGACCTCGCCACCATCTCGTCGGTCGAGGTTGACGACGACGACCTCCCACGCATCGCCGGCTTCCGCTGGCCCGCAAAGCTGCCCGGCATCACCACGCGGATCCTGCCCCTGGCCATCAAGTACCTCGCATCTCCCGGTAAGGAGCGCGACGCCGCCAAGGCCCTGCTTGTCCGCATCGCCATGCGCAAGGACATGCAGCAGCTCGGCCTCCTCGACGCCCTGGTGCGGTGGGCTATGGCAGCGCTCTGGCCCGAAAAGCACGAACCTGAGCCCGCTGCCGAACTGAAAACCCCCTATCACTTCATCGGCTTGCTGTCGTTTCTCTCGGGAATCTTGGTTGCGTCGGCCGACACGTCCGACATGGACCGCCACCTAGTGACGCTGTTTAATCTGGTGCACGAAGCTGCTTCCGAGGAGGCCCAGCCAGCAGCAGCGGCAGCAGGGTCTTCTGTGCTGTCGTCATCGGCCCTGGCCCGGAAGATGGCGATCAAGGTGGTTCGCGCCATTGCCGTGTTAACCCTACGGCATCCCCAGCAAGACGACGTGCAGACGCAGCTGGTCGAAACGACCATCGGCTTCTTGCTAGAGAGTCTCGGGGACAACGACACGCCCGTGCGGCTCGCGGCGAGCAAGGCCCTCAGCGTCATCACGCTCAAGCTCGATGCTGATATGGCGTCGCAGGTCGTCGAGGCAGTCCTCGACTCGCTCAACCGCAATGTGCTGCGTGTAAGGGGAGACCCAACCAAGAAGGACCTCAGCGCCGTCAACCCGCTCGAATGGCACGGGCTGATGCTGACGCTGGCCCATCTCCTTTACCGCCGGTCGCCGCCTGCCGAGACGCTGTCTGACATCGTGCACGCGCTGTTGCTAGGGTTGTCATTTGAGATGCGCAGCGCCTCTGGCGGATCTATGGGCACCAACGTGCGCGACGCCGCGTGCTTTGGCATCTGGGCGCTCGCGCGCCGCTACACCACAAAGGAGCTGCTTGCCGTTTCGACGACGTCAGCATCGGTGGCCGGCGCGCACAATCCGCAAGCATCGATCCTGCAAATCCTCGCGGCCGAGCTGGTCGTCGCTGCGTCCCTGGATTCCGCTGGCAACATCCGCCGCGGATCCTCTGCCGCGCTGCAGGAGCTCATCGGCCGCCACCCAGACACGGTCGACAACGGTATCGCCGTCGTCCAGGTTGTCGACTACCATGCTGTGGCTTTGCGGTCGCGCGCTCTGCGCGACGTGGCTATGGCAGTGACCAAGCTGTCGCCCCAGTACGGCGAGGCGATCCTCGACGGCCTCCTTGGCTGGCGCGGCATCGGCGACGGAGACGCAACAGCGAGACGCGCGGCGGCTGCCTCCTATGGTATGATAGCAGGGGAGCTGGCTGCCACCGATGAGAATCCTGTGCAGAAGCTCAACGATTCGGCTGCGCTCGTGCTGCAACACGTCAAGTCGCTGCAAGCTCGGCAGGTTGAGGAGCGACACGGCCTTCTCCGGAGCTTTGCCGCCGTGCTCGATTCGCTCCCTGCTACTGTACGAGGAGTGAAAGTGGCGGATAGCGAGGGAAAGTCTGTACTAGACGAATTTGTTCGTCTTTCAACAAATACGCTGATAGATATTCTGAGCGACTGCGACACGCAAGCCTACCGCCGGCCTGAGTTGGTCGCAGAGGCCGCGAGCAGGCTCACCATCGCATCGTTCCCGGTGCTACAAGCCAGTGCCCTGCTCACCAGCCAAGAGGGTCGAGACAATGCTAATGTGTCTCGAGGGGTCCTGCGCACTGGTGCAGAGCTGGTATCCAACAGCAGCAGCACCGAGATATCTACGCTCGTCAACACGCCGGCCGTAACGACGCAGCCGACTACGGAACGCTTCGTGAGCCTCGCCAAGTCCATTCTTGGCAAGTGGCTGGCTAGGCCAGAGCAGGAAGTTATCTCGGCCGCATCCGAGGCTGGGCTTGTCCTGCTCGTGTTCTGTCCCCGCGCCGAGCGCGAGCAAGTCATCCGCGGCTGGGCCGACGCCGTGCGGCGCCGCCCGACCTCGACAGCAGCCCGCGCGAGCGCGGCAGGCGGCGGCTACTTCTCGGCGCTGGTCATGTCGTATTCCATTATCCCCAGCCTAGAGCTACCGAGCCATGAGGAGGGAGCGGCCCTAGTTGCCGGCGCCCTCCTCGACCGCTGGGCACAGGACAAGGACATCGAGGCCCGGGTAGCTATCCTTTCCAGCCTGACGCGCAGCGACCTCCTACGGCAGAACACGGGCGCGTTCCTGGGGCTTCTGGCCGAGGGCCTGGATGACTACACGACTAACGCTCGCGGCGACGTCGGGTCACACGTCCGCCTCCAGGCACTAAGGGCCACCAAATCACTGTGGGAGGTGGCGTTTGGGGAGGGCGAAGAGAAAGGGGGCGCTGGTAGTGACGAGAAAACGGTGCAGGATGTGGTTTCGGAGCTGTTCCTGCGCGTCCTGCGGCTTGCGGCGGAGAAGCTTGACCGCGTCCGCGTCGAGGCACAGGCGGCGCTGGGCCTGGCGTTGAAGCCGAGGTGAATATGTTCCTGCACGATAACACCAGGAAACATTTCAGTGTATCTTTGCTAATATCTATGTTTTTTACTCTTATAGCTACGCCGCTGACCTGCGGAGGTCCACCTTCTCCTCTAAGTCGTACTTCCGCTTCTTGCTCGAGCTGCTCGCCCATGGCGACTGGCTGCACCCCGTCGTCGCTGCTGCCATGGCGGCCCGCCCGGACTCGTGGATGGAGGAGCTGATGGCGGGCTTCGTATCCTCGGCTGATACGGGCAACGAGGAGCTAGTCATCGCCACTCGGGCGGCGCTGTGCGAGTTTTGTGGCTCCGCGGAACAGAATGCCGCCGCCATCTGCACGGCCCTTGTCGCAAACCTAAAGAAGCGCACGGCTGCTACAGATAATACTAGTAGCCAGGACAGGGTCCTGATACCGACGCTCGAGGTCACGGCGTTCCTGTGCCGCGCGGGCATCTTCGCGGCCTACCCCCGCGGAACCGTCAACTACAAGAGCCTGTGTCTGTATGTGCAGCGGGCGGGCTACAAGTCGGGCAACGTGCGTAAGATCGAGGCGTGCGTCAAGGTGTACGCCGCCATCGCGGGGGGGAGCACGGCGACCGCAGACGGAGACGGGGGTGTCGCCGAGGCCCGCAAGCGGCTCGCCGCCCTGCTGGTCCATCCCTGGCCCCACGTCCGCAACCTGGTCGTCGACGAGCTCTGGGCGCTGCTGACTGCGTTTGGCGGCGCTGCGGCCGACGCTCCTGCTGCTGCGGAGAAGCTCAAGGGCGTCGACTGGGGCCGCGCCGACAAGGCTGCGGTCAGGAACCTGGTTGAGGCTCTCCGGTTGACGGCTGCTTAGGTGTAGGTTCTGGTATGTCTGGCTATGTGCTACGGAATAGGGGTGTGGTGTTTTGTATGTATGTATTGGATGTACAAATACAAGCATGGAAGAGACTTGTTGATGTGAAGCTTATGAGTTAACGCCGGCTGCTGCTCTCTGTTCTGTCCGTCCCTATTCCGTGTGCATCTATCTTAAGGGGGAGTAATTAAGACACTACACTGCCTCCTCGTTTTTCTTCCTGACTTTTGAATAAGAAATAAACAAAAAAGGTTAATTATCGCCCTCGAAGAACAGACTTAGGCTCTATGAAACCGCAATATGGAATATTGTAGAGATGTGGTTTATACGCCTCCTTTCGCCACCATTAAAGGGGGACAGACACGGTTTGGTCGCTCTTTACATGCTGCTCCTGCTGCTGCTGCTCTTGATCACCAGGCATCCATTGGAGTGAGAGCCTCTTACCTACCTCGGATACCTTAGCTTGGTGATGTGCAATGGATGACACGCTACTGAACCAACAACATTCCCCGTATTCCTTCTGTCGTACGACATTGATAGACACCTGAGGTGTACACAGTAGACCTTGGTCAGGCTCGACGTAGGTAGGTCGGAAGGCTGGTGGGCTGGCGGGCAGGCGGCCGGGTGCGGGACCGGAGCCACGTCCGGCCCAATCGGATGCCTGCTTGCCTGCTTGCCTGCCTCTCGTGTTTCTTTTTGCTGCTCGGTTGGTCTTGGCTTAGCAGTGGGTGGGGGGTACGGCTCTCTTCTTCTCTCGTTTCTTTTTACGGATTCGCTAGAAATGTATTGCCGAGTTCTGGCCGGCCAGCTGGTTGGAAAGAAGGCGTCCATGGTGAGTTACATATAAAGGTTGGTTAACTGTCATTTGGTTGGTTTGGCCGTTCTTAATTCGGACGCGTGTGCAGATTTTGCTAATTTGCAAGCTGCTTATGAGCCCTGCCGAGAAAAGGAGGTTGGGGATACTCCATTGAGGCTGGGGGGGGCTCCATTGGTTCCATCGTAAGAAACTGGAACCGGGCAATTGTGGATTTCGCAGGCTACGCGAGTTGATGTTGCTTGTCAACTCCCGGGGCTGCTATTGAGGTACGGTTTATGGAAAGCGTTGAATTGTGGGATATGGGGATAGTTAAGGCAACTTATTATTGCGAGAAGAGCGGTTGTCGTGTACGGGAAACTTGGGGAACTAAACTCGAACAAGCCATGGAGTGAACAGGCAAACTCTCTCGGATTGTCTTTCTGAAATACCGTCACGTTTAGAGAACTTTGCAGACATCTCGACAACCTCCCTGCTCCTGGGTACTCTACCCAGCATACGAACAGAAGGTCATCGATCGAACCTGGTTTTGTCTGATACTGCAGTCTGTCGCTAGGCAGAAGGCACCTTGACGGCTGCTTGCTTGCTCGCCTGGTTTCTTGCCTGATTTCTTGCTACTTGCTTGCTTTTTCTACTCGGCTCCGGTAACGTATTGTAGGGGGCTGGGATGGATCGAACTCATCTGAAAAACCATCATCTCTCCACTGCCTGTTGGGCCTCCACCTCCACCAGATGGACTGCGAACCTCCGCGCCCCCGCAGACTTGACAGTGCTCAGAGCGGGGTTTGGCCCAGTGGTTTCCACCCGGAACAGGGCGTCGTGGTTCCCCTAGCCTCGGCCTAGGGCCTCCCTGTGTCGTGCCAAGGCCAGACGGAATCACATCCGTCGGCAATCCCTCGTGCGAAGCAAGGCCAAGCTGGAGGCGTTGAGGGGGCTTCCATTCGTCTTTTCTGAATCTGTTCACTTCCCGGTGCTGCACTTTGCTCCGGTGCAGAACACACAGTGTAACTGGTGCTGTGTCTTTCACTCAATGCTGATGTAGGGCCGTAGGCGGGTCTGTAACATGCATGTTTACAGTGCATTTTTGTCGCTCTTTGCTCCCGTAGGTATCCGAGTCTTGGAACTACACGTGCATTGAGGCAGCTAACCGCTGGGAAAAGAGGCGACGCTGTGGACAGATGATTCAACATGGCGGTGCGGAGATTATGCCAGTTTTCTCTTCCGGCGGACGACAGAGAATACAGCCTACCTGCTGGAACAGCAGCGCATTGGGGTTGTACCTCTTTCCCCCCCGCTCCACGCCCAACCGTTTCCACCCTTCGAACAGTACACGTCGATTGCAAATAGGCCGAGAGACGAGACGAGAGAGAACGACAGCTTGGGTACGGAATACTGCTCTACTGTGAATGGATGTCCCAGTTTATTTTATTAGGCTCGTGCACCCACCCGCGCGCGCCGCCTCGCCTCGTTCACCTCGTCTCGTCAAAAGTCAAAACCTCGTCTATGTATTCCGCATTCTGCACGGAATACCACCCAACCTTATCTTCCCTTCCGCTCGCTGGAGTGGAGTAGTGGTGGTCGGTAGCCGTTCGCGAAAGACACGGCTTGGCAAGGCGCGAATCATTGGACATCCGCTACTTTAAAAAAAGAAAAAAAAGAGTATCCGTAGAGGCAGACAAGACGTCACAAGGCAAAAAAGACCGTCGTGTCGTGTCGTTCGGCTCGCTCGCTTGTGGTCTCCCCCTTAGCTGTGACGCGAACCTCGTGCCGAGAGGAGGTCAATGTAAAGTGCATTGGCTCGGGAGATTTTGCAGACACACAGGACCGTTAAAAAAATAACGGGCGATTGCATGGAAACAGAAAAAACAAACGAGGAGGGAGCGGGGAGGGAAGGGGGGCCAGCCAGCATCATGTCGGTTCATGTCGTGCCGTGCCGGCGTCCAACCTTGTGTGTGTGGTTGGTGTGTGGGCATCTTCTGAGGTCGCCGACTAATATACGAGACAAGATGCTGCGTATATATTTCGGAGCGTTGTAGCACGCACCGCGGGCTGCCGTAACGTGCTTGCGGTACCGTGCGCGCTGCTGTGTGTTTTGTGTGTGGTTTTCGGGGACCTGGAAAAGTTCTTGGTGTTGTTACACAAGAAGCCCGTCGCGCGAATGCGATCGGGTTTTGATTTCATTTTAAAGATGTGGGCAACGCGGCCCGTCACGTCACGTCACAAGCTAACCCCCCCCTCCTCCCCCCCAACCCCCGGTCTCCTCTTGGCGAGCCATCCGCTTTCCCACGTGCTCGGCCTGTCTCCCTTGGCCTCGAGTGAGCACTAGACCTTAGTCCTGCGGGGTTCATCCCCGTACAAGCTATGGAATGACGATGGTGGCATTTGTCAGTTTGCGATGGCTTAGAGGGCCTTCGGGGAGCGATCGAAGTAATAAGAGTGAAACGGTGGGAGGAATTGAACAGAACGGAACATCCGTAAGGTAGAGGGAGGCTTGCGGTGGCGCCACATTTTGGTCAGAAACTCCTGATCCAATGTGATAGCATCCGAAGCGCACCGGGCGACAAACAATTGTGAATGAATCCCTAATAACACGACGGAAACCGTTGTCGCCGGCAAACAGCGAAGGGGGCCGACCAGGCAAGGCACAAAATCCGTACAGACCGTACCCATCCCAAACCTGGTTCTCTCCTCTTTGACCACAATGCAACCGAGATTGTCAGGGCGGTTGTCTGGTTGATTGAAAGTTGAAGGTCCAAGAACAAGACAATAGAATATCTGGGCGGCAATCTCGGCGACCACCGCTGAAACCGCTGGAGGTAGCCGCTGGAAATATCGGATTGGGCATGTTGTGTCTCGCAGACACAAGTCACAAGACACATCATACGCAAGGTCACGGCATACCCGACCTGCGCCAGCCAGGCCCGGAGCCGGGTGCGGGACCGGAGGCTGGCTCTAGAAGACGCTCTTCCCCAGGCGAGGCAGGCCGGATTAAGTAGCGGACCGAACGACAGACCAGTTCCGTGCGGTTCCCGGACCCCCGAGTGGGAAAAAAAGACAGACGAGAGAAAAAGAGGCGGGATGTCTCGCATGCATCTCGCATTCGCTGTTCGCTTAGGCAACCAATCCGTGCGGCTGCTACGGTACAGTCTGTCCGGATTGACTCTCGCAGCTCCTGATACGTAAATTACCGTTCCCCGTACAGACACAAACAAGCTCTATCCCGTCCCTTTTGACGACAGCAAGAGTAAGAAAGCAATATACATGATTCGTCGGCGAAGAGATCCTCCGAGAAAGGGAAAGGGCAGTGCTGTACTGGGTGGCGGCATTCGTTGGTTGAGATTGCTCGTGATGTGGTTCGATAAGCTGGCGGAATTCCGTCCATTTAGACAGAGGCGAACCTCCCAAGATTCGCGAAACATTTCGAATCGGATGGGCGGGGGCGGCGGCCGGGGGGGGGGGGTTGGGTGGGGGAGAGCCTCTCGCACTGTTAAGTGTCTGTCTGTCCAATGGCTTTTGACGGTTTTATCAATTGTACGCACTTACATACGTGGCGTTTTCCTTTGACCATTTCTTCTCGAATTTGCGCGGAATGGTTCTGGAAGGAAGCCGGTTTGCTGGAGCGGGACGAGTTCACACCTAGCATTGCAATTGCACACATTCTCTTGATTTGTTGGTCACCCCACCTTCTTTCCTGTTTGGGAAAGTTTTAACGTGGTTGGCTGGTTTTCGCATCTTCCTAACCCCCCTCCTTCTCTCTCTGGCTGGCAAGAGGTCAAAAAAGCATGCCATCGGACAAAGGACCTTGCTTGTGGTGCTTCTCGGCCAATAAGACGCCAGGGTGTGATCCCTTCCGGCCATCGAACTCCCGAGTGCCCGCGCGCCGAGAGATTTACACAGTATTCCCATGGAAATGATCGTGTGAATGGTGCTTGTGCGCGTGTTTCACTCGGAAGAAGCAGTCGCCGGTACGGAACACGGAATACACCGGATGCTTGTTGGAGGTATGTATGTACTGTGCTGTACTGTGCAGTATACTTTGAGTGTTGGGTTTAGGGGGCCGGGTCGATCGAGACCCGAGCCTCTTTGTCTGCTGTCTCTGTCTCTGTCTCTGTCTCTGTCCCTGTCTCTGTCCGACTGTTTGTGCGGAAAGATGCTGAGGGGTTTCTCGCGCCGTATCTTGGAACTAGCGGTCTGCTAGATTTCGAGACTGCGGGCGATATGTCGGGCTTTTATTAATTGGGGCCAGTGAGGTTCTCCGCAGGGGCGCATGGCAGTAGTTTATTTCGTGCGAGAGAGAGCGTTGGAAGGATTCAGCCTCCATGGGCCGCCCCCGCTCGACGACGAACCACTCGAGGCGAGCACTCTCGGGCATGGGGATACCGTGGATCTCCCTCGCGCTCTCTCTTGTGACCGCAGATCTACTCGAGTACACCTCGAATCCCTCCTTGGCACGGATGGCGGCAATTATGGTGCTGAGAACGGTTGAGCTTGCGGGGAAGACCCTAAAGGATGCGGCTGACGGGCCGTTGGCCTTCCGGGCGGCCCCTTTCGCGTCGCCGACAAGCTACCGATACAGGCTCCCACATCACCGTCACATATCCGTGTGAAGGTAGGTAGACACCAAGAATTCCGTATCGAGTTTATTGACTGCCATCCGGCTGCGGGGAGGCACAAGACGTGCCATGCCACCAGACCCTTCGGGAGTCGCCGAAGAACGAATCGAACCTTGAACCAGCCGCCGCTGCGGTCAGTTGGCACTTATTCATAGAACTCAATTGCGCACGCAGGTCTTCCTGTTTCGAGGAAGACGTACAGTATATGACCAGATGCACGATGCGCTGGAAATCTCTTGGCCACTTGAGGCGAGGCCCACAGCCCGCGAACGCGCCTATCAGCTGGTGAGAACCGAAAGCAAGCTGGAGAGACTCTGCCATTCTGGGTTGCAACGGCAGCTAGGAATATGCAGAACACAACGTAGCCTTGGCACGAGTGAGTGTCATGTCACGACAGTGGCCTTGACCCCATGGTTAAGTCTGGTTGTCAAAGTTCCATGTTCCGTGGCCGGTTTACGCAAAGCCTTTTGCCGTCGTGGATGAACGCCGGTTTGAGAAAGAGACCTGCCCGAGAGCCGTTGTGGTCTTGGGTGGCTCCTGGCTCGTGGCTTCTGGCTTCTGGCTTCTGGCTTCTGGCTTCTGGCTTCTGGCTTCTTGATTCTGGAGTTACTCGTAAATCAAGATTGCTCACCCTGCTTGTAGCCTGTTCCGTAATCCGACTCTCAGTCCAATAATCAAGATCAACACCCTCCTAAACGGGGGCAGCGCAGCGCAGCGCAGCGCAGCATGCAGACGGCGTCTCGCGGGGTAGTGTCCATGTCCTGCAGCCCGACAGTTGCCAGAGAGTTGTTGATGCCATGCGATGCCGATGCGGGCGCTTCATGGTCATGCTCTCGCGTTCATGCTAATGGCTCCTTCGGCCTCGGACTGCTGCCGCCACTCCTGCTGATGATGGCTGATGCTGATGCTGATGCTGATGCCGCTGCTGTTGCCTATGGGCTGAGAGCCCGAGTTCCTTCGTCGGTCCGCCTTTTGGGCGTCGTCCGCCGTGTCTGGTGGTATTATTCTTTCGGATCTTTGTAGCGAGACGCCGCCGCCTTATGGCCGTGTTACACGACTTTCTGTAATTCGAAGCTGCAGCCACTGAGAGCGGGAGGCAGCGTGCAAGTGGACCGAGTATCAACTGGCCTCGCCGTGACAGATGTGTGGTATGTAAGCAGTACTACACACGTAGTAACAGTCGATCAAAGCTGCTCCCGTCCGCTGCATCACGGGGTCGCAGGACAGGGCAGTTGGAGGTGGTGGCGGTGACTCCATGACTCTGTGCCATCAAGGCAACATAACATGATCCGTACGGATACCTTCTGTACGGAGTACATGCACCTTTTTCTTCCATCATGGTCATGGATGGCTGCTGCCGCTGCAGCTGCAGCGCCGCACCGTAGTGCGGCGCTGCGCATTGCTAGCTAGCTAGCCGGCGGTGGTGGGCTTTCGTCCAGTGTCTCAATTCAACCGGCACAAATCGTCGTCACTAAACCCCTTCAGAGGCGCCGCAGGTCGGCCAATGCTTCGCTCCGAACTCCGCTCGCAATGGAAGGCTCCAGCTGGGGGCGCCCCCGGTCCGGCCTATCAATCGAGAGAGACAATCGACGCACGTACGTGACTGATGCAAAGACATCCAGAAATGTCTGATGTCTGCCGCTGACTGACAGCGCCTCTTGCTCCGTCTGCATCGAACTTGTATGCCCCTAACCTTCCTCCTTCTTCCTCCGTCCCATGTATCAGTCTGCTCATCATAAATACCTACTACGTACATGCCCTGGTACGTAGGTTAGCAGGTCCTGCCGCTGTCCGTGTGTTCCCCGAGGTGGCCGAATGCGGGAATGCTGCGAGGCGTCGGCGGTGCGGTGCGGCGACCTCGAGCCGCGCTCCCACCGTCAACCCGCTTGCTTGATTGAGTGACAATCTAATTGAGACTACTCTGGCCGTTTGTTCTGTCCCCGAGACGAGTCGCGTCGTTAAATAAGAATGTCTCCGAGAATGTTCCCAGCCTGCCCCTGCCCTGGCGGCCAGGCGATAGATAACAATTGTCTCGTACGTACTCAGTAGCCCGCGGAGGCCGAAGCCAGCCACAAGAGGTATTTTTGGCCGCAGCAGCAGCAGCTCTGAACCGGAGAACTGCCAGCCCACTATCGCGAAAAAGCACTCTAATAAGTCCTGCGGATGATACGCTGGATCAAGAGGACAGTCCCGCGCCTGCAGACAACCACCACCTCTCCTCTCCGCCTTGCGACCTGCAGCCGAGAGGCTTGAACCCCCCGCTGGCTCCTCTGATCCCTGACCGCCCGCGTGCGTTACCCCCCGTCAACCTCTTGACCCCCCTTGTCAAGACGCACAACTCATTCGCAACCCTCGCCCTCTCCGCACAACCGATCGCTCGATCTGGAAAACAATACGGAAGTATCTGCCCATTGAATGCCAGCGGCAGGTAGCAACCATGTGGCATTGGAGGCGCGTCGGCCATTGGGGGCAGAATGGCGTTTATGACCTAGCAGGGCCTTCGAGAAGTGCGTAGGGCGGCATCTTGCCAGAATCATTTCGTCCCAGGCCGAGGTGGGCAGATTGGATGGCAGGTGCGGAGCACGTCCGTTTGCTCTGGACGCAGGGAGCGCGGACAGTTGAGGGGAGAGGGTGGGTGGCCAAAAGTTGGCCGCCGTACATACATGTACCGTGCGTGGAGCGGTAGTGTAGACAGTAACGCAGGTTCACTGCTAGATAACCCGCCGTGCATTGGGGGGGCATTGAGGACATTAGGTTAGCTGGCTCCAACACAACGTCGACGTACGGCAACGTATGGGACCGAAAGTAGAAGTAAGACAGGTGTTTGTTTAACAGTCAAGCGCCTGTTTCTCCTCTTTTTTTCGTGATCGACATGCATCAGAGTTGCAGCACCAAGCGCACAGTGCCGCGTCCACGCCAGAGACTGGACAGGTGAAGGTACCCGGCCGTCCGCCCACTGCTGGATCAATTGGCCCTGATTTGTATTTCCCATTGTTGTGTGCCCGCTCTGGTGCTTCTGGACTCGTCCTGCCCAGACTCTGCAAGTCAGCAACAAGACGAGACAGACAAGACATTCCTTATTATTCAGCCTGGGAAGCCTTTTTGCTGATGCCAATACCCGACTCTCTGCCCTCTTTCCTCGGTTGCGTTACCTTATCTTCCAGGCCTCCCCCCTTCTTTTCTGGGTACCCGACCGGCCTTAGGTAACCTTCCACTATTACCTACACGGGCAACGCGAGATTTCCTCGGCCGATCTTCACACGGGCTCGTCTCTTCCAGCCGTAACCTGCCGCTCATTGTCTTATATTGCTTTTGGCGCAGCAGCTTGTTTTTCAGTCTCGAGTCTCTCGACAGGCGAGGGCAGATGAAGGCAGCTAAACCCGTCGCTGATCAAACCTGCTAAAGCTGCCCTGACGTCTTTTACGGCCGCAATCCCACTCTCGATCCCACGTCCGCTCGTCTCCCGCGCGACCACACCACTCGCAACTGGAGACGGCTCCAGGCCACGGGATTACGCTGCAACAAAGAAATCTCTCGGCAGATCGAGCATTATATGCCCAAGTTCCCGACGCTCTGCCCATCTTCTCTCGTTCCATCTTGACTGCCTTGGATAGGAAGGCAGGAAAAGAAACATCCTAACCCACCCACCCTTGCGCGACCGACGCGGCGCCCCCGTGCTATCGTGGTATTGCTGGCTATCCGGGGCTAGCTCCGCCGATCAATGCTAGCGAATTAGGCCGCCGCTCTCATTTTAGTACTATGACCGACCAACGTTGTTTTAATCCCGACGCCTAATCGACACTGAACCCCGACAGCTACAATACACCATCTTCGCTATCCCCGACCCCGTGGGTCCCTTTGGCTCTCCGCCCTTTTCTCACCAGCTCCAAGTCGTCGCGTTAGGTGTTCATCAACCTAGCGACGCGCCTCTGTCCACGACGGCCAATTCACGGAGAAACGCACCACTCGGCGGTGACGAGGGAGATCTCGCCATGGAGGCACTGGGGCATTTGCGAAGCAATATTCCCGTCTGGCTCAAGCGTCTCGACGAGCTCAATGGCCAAATCGAACAGCGCCAGGTCGAGCTGGCGCAGCTGACAGAACCGGCGAACTCAAACAACCCAACCGGCCGCACCTCACCACCAGCTGCCAGATCAATCAGAAACAAGGGCTCAACAGAGTCCCTCAGGCCTCACGACGAGCCCGAGGCACACCCTCGCGAATCCACTCCGCAACCTGAACCCGCTCCCGAGGCCACCGATGCCGCAGGAGATCAACAGCCTCCCACAAGCCTTGCAGACCCGGCCTCGCCATCAGCACTGCAGCGGCAGACAAACCTTGTTAGGGCAGCAGGCCAGGCGCGGGCCCGCGCCACGCTACGCAAACGTCAACGCACAGATTCCATGATCAGCGCAGAGGGCTTCGTGCCAAAGTACCGCACCCGCAGCATGATCATCGTCTACTACGACAGCTACGTGCAAAGTTTCTTCGAGGAGCTCGTCAAGTTTGTGAGCGCCAGCCGCAACATGATGCGGAAGGCCAAGATGGCCGCCAAGGTGGCACAAATCAGGCGGCTGGCAGAGCTAGAGATGCCAGATGAACCCGAGGACGATAACGCAACAGTCGTCCCCAGTGCCATGACTTCTTCTGGCGCCATTATAGCAGCGGCTCCCACGCCGCTCATCGCAGCAGCTCCCATCATTGCCGCCGACGACGCCCCGCTGGAGGTTGGGCCAGTATCTAGTGGCACCGATGCTGATCTCCCCCCGCTTCGCCTTTTCAGCACGCGACAGATGCAGCCGGGATCTGGGAATGCAATGCTCATGGCGCGGTCGACATTGTCAAGACCTTCATACGCACGAGCGGGAGCCCGAGGATCATACCGCCCTGGAGGCATGTCTCCGGGCCAATCTCATCCCCAAGATGTCTACGATGACCTCGATAAGGGTCTCGAATATGTGCAAAGCATGTGCGAGCACGCGGCGCACCAGTTTCTCCGCGATGGCGACTGTGGCGAGGAGGTATCTAACATCCAGCGGCGGTTAAAGGACACCAATGACCTGGCAGAAAAGGAAGCAGAGCGCGTCAAGACGAGCGGTCCTCCTGACGGAGTCAAACCGGCCGAGGAGGAGCTGCGCGGGCGGAGTTACCGCCCACAAATCATGCGCAAGGATTTTGGAAGCTCCTCGTCAAAGGAAATAAAGGTTGCCGCCCGCGTGGATGTAGACGAAGGCATCGAGGACATGGATTGGAACACGAAGTCTGCTCAAAGCTTCCCTTCAAAAGCACCAGCATGATGACCGGAAACATCCGTGGCACGTACTGGCAGCTCAGGGCGGCCGGGTGGAGATTTTCTTGGAGCTATCTGGAGCCCATCTCGGACCATTCAAAGACTCTCCAGGATGATCACGGACTCGGCTGAATCATTTCGAATTTGTCGCAGCATAATTTGAAGGAATCGACAAAGAAGTGATTGAAATTTTTTCTTGGACATGGAAAGCGGCCACGGTTGACAGTTGGCGAGAGTCACGACGTGCGAGATTGGGGCCCACGGCGGTGGTCCCATACTAACCAAGCGCGATCAGACTCGAACTGCAACTATCGAGCCAGAGCATAATCACCATACACGCACGATACCAAAGTCCCTTGGCGAACCATATCAGCATTGGCACAGTACCGGAGCTCTCTTCTCACATAAACTCATACCTAACCTCGCCACCATGCACATATCACCAACGGCGAGACTCTCACAACCACAAACACATTTGGACTCCTAGCGGACTCTCTGGGGCTACACCCATGTTGGGCAAGGGGCGTTTTTTCTTTTCTGGATTTCTGGATTTCTCAGGTCGCCCGGCGAGGCACCTAGCTACCTAGCTCTTAGGAGCAAAAAGTCTGGGGAAACGCCAAACTCACTCTTGCATATCACACACACTCTATTCCGGTCTCCTTTGCGCGCTCGTTCTTTGGTCTTTTTCGGCAAAAAAGAGGAGAAAAGAAAGGAGCGTGTTCTAGGCCGTTTTTGTTTTCGGCTGGAACGGCAAACATAGCGTTTCTGAATCGATGATGCCCTTATGATGCTAGACTTACCAAATCTTATATAACTAACTACTCTCCGTATTACACGGACACAAATAATACTGCATTGACTTGACGATGCTAGGCATTGTTGTTTCTCTCTTCGTGCTTCTGCTACTGTTTCTGTCTGTGTACCCCGTAACCGCTTTGCTTTTCTGCTGGTTCAGACATACGTAGTTGCACAAGCCGGCTCCATTCCTTCCTCCCAAGGGTTGGAAGGCCCTTCCGCTTACACAGTATTATGGTAGGGTCGATCCCAGATGTAGACTCATCCAGACAGACAGCATGGCGTTGCCTTGGCTTCACCTTGCACGCCCCCTTCCTTTCCCTTTCTGCCTACTCTACCGAAGCCGGGCCGAATCAATTCACTGTATGTGTGTATACGCGTGTGTGCGTGTGAAATGCGCCGTCAGCATCAGAACTTATTCCGCGGCCGCCATTGATCGACATTATATCACGGCGTGCTAAGGATTTGTCGTGTCTTTTCCTGTCTATCACTTATTCTATGCCCGGTTTGTTTCCCTTCCCTTGTCAGCTGCCGTTGCAGCCGCGGTAAGTAGCGTGGAGTAGCGTAGCTAAAGCAAGGATCTTATTTCTACTTTGTTTCCCTTTGTGCGGAGAGGAGGTGAGGTGAGGTGAGCGGAGAGGGGAAGGGGAAGGGGAAGGGGAAGGGGGGTTTTCTCTGAGCCACAAGGGCCTTGCATGCATTGTATGTACGGTATGTACGTAAGTAAAAGTGCGTATCTGGCGTGTCTCTACCTGGTCTGTACTGTCATGTGTGTGAGGTTCTGATATGCACGGCAACGTGTCAAGTTCTTGAGGGCTCGAGTCAATGAAGTCAGGGAGCGTTTTGCGAGGTGAAAGCCAGGGCAGCGTTGATGATGGTAAGGTTCACGACGGGCGTGTGGTTCTGATCAGCTAGCAGCACGCGTTTCTGTTGTGCTGATGTCTGTAAACTGCAATGCAGGCAGGGCAGGTACAGTCTAATTCCCGGATGGATTCTGGCGCAGTATTTACTTGGGAAGAATAAGGATGTTGGCAAACAAATCGGCCAAAAATGGTGTTTAGGGAATTTTATTACATAGAAGAGATGGGTCGGTAGAATTCCACACCAGGCACTCTAAAGCTGACTGCATTCTTTGAGGAAAGCTTCTAGGGCGAGCACTAGGTGACAAGACCTCAAGTATTCAGGGATTGGATTGTAAGTATACGAATGACTGGCTACTATATGTAGAAATATGACTCTAAAGCTTGCCATATCTAGGGCTATGTACGTACCTTACGTAGAGAGGTTATTTGGGGGCTAGATAATAATATCTGCTCTCCCTTGATGTTTTGCCATGGCGAGCATCTCTACTTCCTCTGCTCCCTGCCCCCCGCTGCCCCCCGAGATCACCGGCGGCTCCTCGTCCTCTGGCTTCGTCGTCTAGGTGATAGTCTAAACACAGAGCCGCGGACCTCTGCCCTTCTCGAGCATGCCCACCTGCCGGGCGCACTCTTTACAGGACGGCATGGCAGCGGCGATGGACATTTCGCAGTCGGGACAGCGGATAGCCCAGTGGAAGGGCAACCCGCGCCAACTCCACCTTTTCACGGCATCACCGGAGGCATCGGGGGTAGCCAGGCACGGCGCACGGGCTGGCCGTCGAACATGGCTTCGGCCATGAGGTCGGCGTCATACGGGGACATCAGCTATAGGTCAGCCGGCGGCTCCTCGACGCCCAGCGGCTGGCAAAAGTCGTCGACCCACTTCCACGTGAGTGGGAAGTTATAGAGCACCGGGGGGTCGCGAAACACGACGAACCGCCACGCGCGCGCCGCCCACGCCACGACCCCCTCGGCGTTGTGCCGCCGGTCCGCACACACCTCAAAGTCGATCACCAGCTTGCGCAGCTGGGGAATCAACGCAAAGGCCATCGCTGACGACGCCGGGCAGGGCGGCGCCGCCGTTGGGTGGTCTGGGTGCCTTGTAGTGCTGGCCTCGGCGGTTGGTGCTTCTCCTGACGACGGCGACCCTGCCGCCGCCGCCGCTATGGCCGCAGACTCTTTATCGGTCATCCCGGGCCCAAACAGAACGTGCCAGTGGTTTCTCCGGAAGGGGTTAAAGTCCGCCATATAGCGATTCTCAGCCGAGTAGCGGCTCCCAGAACACCACCAGTCCTTGTTGCGGATGGTGAAGCGGAGCACCTCGATGCGGTCGAGGATGCGGAAGACATAGGCTGGCGGGAGCGGCGGTAGCAGAGGTAGGCTGGCAATAGCAGAGGTAGGCTGACGGCAGCAGAGGTAGGCTGGCGGCCGTCCTTGACCATGACTGCGGCAGCCGCTGGAGAGCTCTGCGGGAGAAGGAGTTTTACGACAGAAAGAGGAAGCTGCCATCGAACCAGAACAGGGGGCCAAACAGGCCTATCTCGCGGACGCGGGCGAGGGTGTGGAGGGGGATAGTCTCGGCCAGGCTGGACCGAGCATGCGGCCAGCCTCGGTCGTCGAATCCCCTCTTCATAGTGCTCCATGGTGGCGTGGCGTCTGGTTAGAGTTGTTGTACTTGAGCAGCTCTATATGCCGGGCCAGGATGTGTGCCGTCTCAAGATAGGCGCGCCGGCAGGTCCGGAGCAGCGCAACGTGTATGACTTTCGATCCCGTACAGCCTGGCCGCAACCAGCCTCGCGTCGTCACCCAGGGTCTCTCGACGGGGATATTCGGCGGGAATTCCTAGGCTAGCACACTGTTAGTGTCTAGACTGCTGGGACCAATGGCATCGGCATCAGGATTCTGCGAGTCTGGCGGTACAGCATCGTCGTCGTCGTCGTCGTCGTGACCCCGGCGGACATTAAAGTCGTGGTCTCCCGACAGCGCATGCGGGACGACGGTTGCAGTTAGCGCGAAGCCAAAGATTACATCTCGGATTTCGCCTGGGATGCGGTTAAAGAGGGGAGACGAGAGCTGTTTGTCTAGTGTCTCCCACTTCTTTGCCTGGAAGATCATGGGCACTCGTCCAGGCAGTGCTTGAGCTTTGTTGCCAGTCTCCATTATGCAGGCGGTGTATGCTTATACTCGGACGCAGCAGCGCTTCCCATCTCATATGATCTTTTTGCTGGAGTTCCAAATATTGCAGTAAATGTGTGAATAAAATGGAGTCGGGAATTCTCGACAAGGCAAGAGCCTGCGGATTATAGAGGTGAATAGGCCGGTTGTCGCGGAAAAGGAGGCACAGCACAGAGCCGTCACCGAGTTGAACACGACCCGCTATGCACCGGACCTACCTACCCGACGTAGAAAAGGCCGTGGCGACAAAGACACGATGGGTTCATCGTACAGCCAACGGTGGGTGGAGAGCTAATCAAAGTACGAATAACAAGGCTACCGACCTTGGTAGGGAAGGAGGGAGAGTAGAGCGCGGTTGCTCATCAAGTGTGTAAGGTTCCGTACGTTACCGGGTTCTGGTGTCCCTCCGCATGTATTACATACAGTCGGGGGTACGGAGTTTGGGACGGACCCACCTTTCGTCCCTTATTAGCAGATGCTCTCGTCCGCAGGTGGGGTTGCGGATTGCGGGGGTACCCGCCGAGGCGCTTGGCCCAGAAATGATCCCCACACCGCGCACCTTCCAAGTTCGAGAGAAAACCGACTATCTTGTGTGAAGGGGACTGATAAAAAAGGAAAGGATAAACCACAAAAAGAGGAAATACAATGGCCGACGTCAAAGGAGATGCCGAGGCCTTGGTTCCAAAATTTAAATTTGAGCGTATTCTCAACCAAGGTGTGTGCGCGCGTTGGGCAGCAAGCTCTCCAATCCCGTATTACCTCGAACAGCTCCCTCGGTTCGCGGGCTCTCTTTCCCGTCTGCAACGGTCAGCCATGTGTTGCTAAACACCCCATCCCCCCCCCCAGACCAAGCTGGCCGGCGCACATCGCTATATGGCACCATTGAAGAGCAGCCGGCGCTGCTGATCCTCGAGCGCGCCTCCTTCCCGAGCTCGGCCGACTACCTAGGCGCCGTCGCCGGCAGCCTGCGCACGCTCAAGAACCTCGGCGCCAACGACATCTACCACTGGTACCTGGCCAACAGCGGCAGCATTAAGCCCGCGGCCACCAGCGAGAATGACGCCACGGACGACAGCGACGTCTCCTTTGCCGATCTCAAGATCAACCTGATCTGGCCCTGCACCGAGAAGCACGTCAAGAAATACAGCAAGCAGGGCGTGCGCTACGTGATCGAGACGCCCGCCATCTACCGCGACCACGTGCGCCCGTACATGCAGGCGCAGCGTGAGGCCGGCCGGCTCAACTGGGCCTTCAACATCATCGAGGGCCGAAAGGAAGTCGAGGACGTCATCTACCGGACGCCGTTTGGGCAGGCCGACCCGGCCGACGAAGGCTTCCTGCTGCTGCCCGACCTCAACTGGGACCGCAAGACGCTCGACACGCTGCACCTTCTGGGCCTGGTGGAGCGGCGGGACCTGTGGAGCCTGCGCGACTTGCGCAAGAAGCACATCCCCTGGCTCCGGCGCATCAAGACCAAATTCATCGAGGCCACCACGGCCCTCTACCCAACCGTCGAGCCCGACCAGCTCAAGTTGTACTTCCACTACCAGCCCACCTACCATCACCTCCACATCCACATCGTGCACGTGGCCCTCGAGGCCGGCGCCACGCAGGCCGTCGGCAAGGCAGTCGGCCTCGACAGCGTTATCGGTCAGCTCGAGGTCATGCAGGGGGACGACGACGCGGGTATGGACGCTGTTACATTATGCTACACTCTGGGCGAGGCGAGCGACCTGTGGGCCGACGTCTTTGAGCCCCTCAAGCTCAAGGCGGCCGCAGAAGCGATAGCAGAAGATCAAAAATGAGGGGGCATCGTAGCGGCTATACCGACCCGGACCTCAACTTCTTGACCTCGTCAACTAGGGTATCCACCCCCGCCCCCTTTGGGCACGACTTCCACTCCCCATCGTCGCGAATGCAGTAGATTTTCTCGTCAAGCCGGACCGTGCAGCTCATAGTGACGCCCGCCTATGTTTTCAAGATCCTAATTAGCTTATTCCGAGATAGACATACCCGCTCACTCTGCGTGGACAAAAACATTTCGTCTGTCTGCTTACCTCTGCGCTCCTCTTCACGCTGTCCCTGAGCAAGCTGGCCCCAGTCCCGTCGAGGTCGTCGCTCGCGCACTTGTTGAGCGCCTCGAAGTCGATAGCGTGCTCCAGCGCGCAGTCTTCTATCAGGCTCCGCTGCGGAATCTGGGGGTAGTCCTTCGACATGCACATGGTGAAGCCGAGGAACGTCTTCGGGTCCGGGTAAAGCTTCTGGGCGCAGAGCTCGATGATATTTCCGAGGCCTGCCGAGCACACACAGACACAAAATCAGCTCCTGGCAACTTGAAGCGGGCTAGGGTGGTGGCGTGGATCGGTAAACATAGTCGCGACTTACACTCTGCAGGACCGTGCATGCAGGCAACGCCATCATTGTGCTCTGTAGGTCTAGATAGAAAGGCAAAGCGCGTCAGTCGGCTGGACTCTGGGGTCTTGCAAGAAAGGTTATGCAAAGGAACGAAAGCGTCTCGACCTACGTTCCGATAAAGGACAGGGTGAAGTTGACGAGGTCAGCGACCTGCTCCATCGCGGGTAGGATGAGCTGCTCCAAGCAATCCTATAAAAAAGGGGACACGACCAACGTCAGAATGACATGCTTGCAACAACAACGATAGGTCTTAGACAGGGGAGAAACTTTACCCTCGCGTCCGGGCACTTGCTCATAATGTGCGCCTCTAGCGGGACCAGATAGTCTCCAGCTGGTTGGAGCGGGAGTATGTCCACCACGCGCGGCTGCGTCCACCCCCGGTAGCAGCCGTATGCCATTAAACTCCAGATAATGAGACACGCGGCCAGCAGGGGCCGCCGCCGGACGAGTGGTGTCATGGAGCGCGCTTGCTGCTGGTGCTGTTGCTCCTGCGGCTGCTGCGGGTGCTTCTCGTCCATCGCCGGCTGTGGTCTTGTTACGGGTTTCGGTTCGATACTGTAATATTCGCTGCTAAGTAACGGGCTGTTATGCGTTTGCTGGGCGCAAAGATGTGCTGTCAAGATCGATGGTCGGGGTGGGGTTTTGCGGCGAGCTGCGGCGAAGCTTGTTTCGTTCGTTCGTTCGTTCGCTTGCTGTTTTGGTTTGCTCTGCGATGGCGTCGTCGTCCTCGCGAAAGGCGTTGGCCCATGTAACCGAGCCTTGTCAGGCTAACCTCAATTACCGGAAACGTCGTGTAATACAGGTCTGGTATTGCACTGCACTAACACGCTGATACAGCTCAGTAACATGAAATTATAGCCCAACGAGCGATGCATGAGTTAGGTAATTTTCCATTACCAGTCTCTTCCTAGACGACTACAAACTTTCCCTTCGCTATTAAGTCGATGGAATTCTCCTGAATAGAAGTAAAAAGGTCGCTCTCTACTCTTCGGCACCTTCCATCTTTTCCCCACATCAGCTGGGTGCGGTTGGAGTATTAAAAGCCCGGGCCGCAAAGATATCTCCCGCGATGGCGCAAACTCGCCCGCACTGCGACTGGGGCTCGCTAGGAGGGTAATCACCAATGGCGGCGCGCTGCGGTATTGCTCTCTACACAAAACGAACAAAATTCTATAGAGCTCTCGGTTGTCTAGGGGTCAGCTCCCATATTCTAGGGTAGCCTCGCATGTCGCGCATACATTGAAATGGAAATGGGGCGTCGTCACGCAATTTACGTCACATCGCCCTTCTCATTGTTTCTTTCGTTCGGTATCGTGGGGCACAGCGTTTTGGGGCCGGCCAGGGAGGAGCGGTGATCACCCGCTACTGCCGTTGGCATCAGCGGCGGCAGGGCAGGAGGCACCCAAACACGTTGCGACCCACCAGTGAGGCAGACCTGCTCTTTCCCTGTGGCCCGTCCGTCCTCCCTTTGACTGGGTGACCCCCTTCGTGATGATACGTGACATCCGTTGAGATTGAAAGTCAACCAGACCAGATCAGACCAAAAGACGGAAACTAGCAACTCCGACTGCGACTACTCTTTCCTAGACTGGCGATTCTTTCCAGCCGTAACCAAGCACACCACTGCCTCTGATCTTTTCTCTGTTGCGTGTTACCAACAAACCCCCCAGCAGCTCCTTGGCATGCGCCTTCCTTGCCTGTTTTATACCTAGTCTACGCGATCATGATATGAGTGCGAAGTGCGGCGAATACAACAGCGACCACAACATCGGACTTTCCTACTACAAAGGCATTACTGGATATATTTGACACTGCGGTCCTGCCTGCCTTCCTTGCCCTGTCCTGGCCCGAGTAAGCGTTGACTTGCAATGGCGCCAACCACCGTCCCCACCCTCGACGAATTTCTGAAGCCGCTGGAGGTCAATTCTCATCTCATCGAAGGGCTCTCGCGAGAGCTGGCATCCACATACCGGAGTTTGTCGGCGGACTCGTTGGAGCAGTTCTTGCCGACCCCCATCTCCGAGTCCATCCTGACGCCCCCAACAGGAGGCGATCAAGGCCGGTAAGTCGGCATCTCCACTGTTCCCGCTCGGAAACTTGTCGAGTAGCCGTGCTGCGAGCCGGCTGCAGATCATGCAGTTCGGGAGGATCTTGCATGGGCCGCCTCGACACTGCTGCCGCTTGGAAACGCGATGCTGACTCGACGGCGCTGCTCAGCTTTCTTGCTATAGACATGTAAGAGAACCAATCCCAAGTCATTACCTCAAGAACTGCTTCCTGATCTCGCAGCAAGTGGTGGCACGAACCTGCGGGTTGCCTTCGTTGAGCTGTTCGGCAGCTACGACAATGCTTCCTCGGTAGATACCGGATCGGCAGCCGGATCCCAGGCTAATGGCCGGGTCAAGGAGGACTCGCATCCTAGGCAACTAGAACGCCTCTTGGAGCACTCATGGCCCATTCAAGATCACCTCAAAAACGAGAACTCGGAAAGCCTGTTCGCATGGATTGGCCACCGGATCGTTGAGGTGGTGCGCAAAGGATGTACAGCCTTTGGTCTTTCTCCCGTGGACGCATTACCCATGGGCGTCACGTTCAGCTTTCCAATGAAACAGAGCTCCTTGTCCGAAGCAACGCTTATGGCCATGGGAAAGGGTTTTGCTATCACATCCAACCTAGATCTTGGTGGTCATCTGATCAGGGGCTATGAGAAGCACCGGACGGCCGAGGCCCCACCCATTAAGATCGCGGCCATCTCCAACGATGCCGTGTCCACGCTCGTGTCTTTCAAATACCAGTATCCAGCAAAGGTTTACCAGAAAGCCGCCATGGGTCTTATAGTTGGCACCGGCTGCAACGCTACCATACCACTGAAGCTGAGCAGCCTCCACCCGAGCAAGCGGCCCGCCTCTATCAGTGTTCTGCCTGGCCAGGACGCGGCAGACGTCAAGATCGCAGTCAACACGGAGTGGAGTATCAATGGGTCAGCGCCGCCCTTGCGCCGGTTTGGTCTCATCAGCCGCTGGGACGAGGAGCTCGATCAAGCAGGCGAAGCTCCCGGCTTTCAACCTCTCGAGTATATGACGGCTGGCCGATACCTCGGCGAGCTTGCACGGCTTATCTTTCTCGACTACATCCAAGCGCTGGGTCAACCCGTCGAGGCCTTGCCAAAGAAGCTGCGCCAGAGGTTCGGTCTGACGACGACCTTCATCAGCCACTTCCACCCTGGGAGCCCCAAAGGAAGTACCGTGGTTCAGCTCATGTGCGAGTTCCCGGAGGTAGATGATCCCGACTCGTTCCAGTGGACACCACACCTAGCCAATGCCCTATACCGTATCTCGCATGCGATCGAAGTGCGAGCAGCTGGCATCGTCGCCGCTTCGACTGTTGGGCTTCTCCAGTGTGCGGAAGAGATACCAGAGGGGCCGGCATCGGGGCCTGGTATAATTACTGAGCTGGTAGTCGGCTATACTGGGGGCTGCATACAGTACTTTCAGAACTATCTGGCTGATGCGCAGAGATTTATCGATGAAATATTGGACGTTAGGTTTGGTGGACAGGCTCCCGTTCGCATCTCATTAAGCCCCTGCCACGACGGCGGAATCACGGGGGCAGGGATTCTGGTGCCCTCGGCTCTGGCAAGCACCAGCAGGTGAGCTTCATTGGAGTTGCATCAGCGCATGCTGTTTACGGCAAGCCGGGGTAAATCGCGGGGAAGGCTCAGCGTTGGGGGCGTGTTTGGTCTAGAGACGCATGTCTGGGAGTCTAGAACTAGAACTGGCTGCTGGATGAGACGAGAGTTGGCCACCAACGGGGGTCTAGACGTCGAGGGAGGCTTCATGCATAGATACGAGCCTCGGTTGCCCTTGGTGCAGATGGGGTGAGACTGGCAGCCTCGACCGAGAATCGGCCATACCATCGACTTCCGCCCCGTAATCGGCGTTAACCGGAAGATGCACTCCAATCTCATTATCAATGGCTCTGCGGGTCGGGGCCAAGGATTCTCCAACCCTGCAATTGCGTTATCGTTCCTTTGTTCATGTCCCCCTAGTAGTTTGCCCTGGGGCAGCTGTGTGGCGTTTGACGAAATAGGCGCCATGCCATGTCATACATGAGGTGACGGGAGGAATCGACCATCAATATAAATCATCTACAAGCCGCAGCGGACCGCCGATTTATATAATGACCGCGGTGGTTCGCGAGCCATGCTTCGTGGTCTTTCTGACGTGCTTGGGGTTAATCAATGAGGAGATAGATGGCTGCAGGTCTCCAAAACTGCTGTGGCCGAATCGGTGATAGCTCCGGACGAGGTTGCTTGCCGAAGGAGTCATTCGCGCTTCCCCGGCAGCCACAACTGCAACCACCATGAACCATGGCTCCCACGGCGGATGGCGACATTGCAGCTAGCAGCTCTTTCCCAGGCGGGGACGGGTAAGTAAGCTCATACGAGAGCGAGTCGAGTACGCAGTAAATATCTGAGACAAGGGTTGCAGCTTGCTCGCCGGCCTAGAAATGGGGCCCAGTTCCGCACCAGTCGGGGCTAGGTACCGACTTACCTGGCCCCGGCCGCCGTCTCTTTTCTACTGGATCTTGAGACTGCAAACCAAACACGCTGCGACGAGACAGGGAGAAAGAAGAGCCAATGGCGTCCCAGTCAAGTCCGAAGCCCATCTCGGGATCCGGGCCCGCCGCCATTCCGGCTGCCCGGCCGAGACGCCGGAACGACCATGAATCCACAGACGGCGGGTCTAGCAACGGCGAGTCTAGCGATGGCGAGGACATGGACCCCAACGAGTTCGACTTGCTGCTCTCGCGCTCCGTGCAGTCCGCCGGGCCCGTGATGCTCGAGTCCGAGTCGGTCGAGTACAGCATGCTGCGCAACACGCGGACACACAGCCGCACCCGCGCTCGCACACGTAGTCAACGCCGGCGAGACTCTGCTGCCAGTCCCCACAGTCCCGGGCCCCTGCACTCTTCGGGCGTGCGTGCTGTTGCGAGTGAGAGTGGAGGACCGCCCGACGAGGAGACGCCTCTCCTCTTGACGCCGGCCGCCTCAGCAGGCCCCGCCGACGCTGACGCTGATGACTCTGACGCTGACTCCGGCTCGGCCCACGGGATCAGCGTCAAGAGCGACAGCAACAGCAGCAGCAGCAGCAGCAGCAGCAGCAGCAGCAGCAACAGCAGCAGCAACCCCTATCTCGGCGGCATCTCGCCGGCGCGCTTCTGGGTCATCTTTGTGCAGATCGAGGTGACGTACTTTGTGGCGTGCTTCGACAGCACCATCATGGCGTCGAGCCACCCCGTCATCACGTCCTACTTTGGCAGCAGCAACACGGCCTCGTGGCTGTCGACGGCCTTCCTGCTGACCTCGACCAGCTTCCAGCCCCTGCTTAGCAGTTTGTCTGATGTTGTGGGTCGTAAGATCCCCTTCATTGTGACTACCGGCGTCTTCCTTGTTGGCACTCTGTGGTGTGCTCTTGCTGGGAGTATGACGAGTTTTATTGTCGCGCGCGCCGTTTGTGGTTTCGGTGCTGGCGGCCAGATGGCGCTGGGGAGTATCATGGTTAGCGATATGGTGCCGATCGAGTATGTCCTCTCACTTTTTTTTTGTTCTCTAATCGCCTCCCCATCCCCCTCCTTCTTGTTTTGTTTCGTTCCTGCGTCTATCTACACATGTCTTGACATGAGAGCGAGAGCGGTTGTCTGACATGAGTAAATGAGACAGAATCCGTGGGGCCTTCCAGTCGTACATCAACATGGCCTACGGCGTGGGCGCCATGCTCGGCGCCGGCCTCGGAGGCGTCATGGCCGACTACCTGGGCTGGCGATGGGAATTCGGCTGCCAGGTGCCCCTGCTTGCCGTCTTGTTCGTCATTTGCGTCTTCACCATCCCCGACAACATTGGCTTGTACAACAAGGCCAAGCAGGACATCGTAGAGGCCCTGAAGCGGTTCGACTTTACGGGCTCGGCTCTCTTGTCGACTTCTGTGACGTTTCTCATCCTTGGCTTGGTACGTCCTCCCCTCCCCCCTTTTTTGTCTGATGGTGAAGTATAGATGGAGAAGAGTGACACACTGGCTAACTGAGATCTAGACCCTCGGTGGGAATGTCTTCCCATGTAAGTGGCATGGTCAAGGTCAATGGGGTCTTTTTTGGAATAACCCCCATGCTAAATCTAGTCTTGTTAGGGTCCGACCGCTTCGTCATCGGCTCGCTCGTCGTCTTTGTCGTCTTGTTTCCCCTGTTCCTCTACGTCGAGACCCACGCCTTCAAACCCATCATGCCCATGCGCCTGATTCTCAAGGTCCCGTTCACGAATCTTATCTTCTCTAACTTCATCGGCGCCTTCATAGCCAACGGCATCAACTTTAACGTGTAAGGCATCCGCGTCCTGCATCTCAATCCGCTACGGCCGCCTGCCTCACTGACCCCTGCTGACTGAATTCTCTCTCCCTCTCGCCAGCCCCATCTTCTTCCAGGCCGTGCTCCTGACGAGCGCCACCGAGTCGGGCCTCAGCCTGGTCGTGTCGTCGGCCGTGGCGTCAACGGCCGGCGTGGCCACGGGGTTCCTGATCACGTACACGCGCCGCCTCAAATGGCCGCTGGTGCTCGGCGCCGGGCTGATCGTCGTCGGCACGCTGTGCCTATCATCAATGCAGCGCGGCTGGCCCGTGGCGCTGTACCTGCTGTGCCTGGTCCCGTCGGCGGCGGGCCAGGGGTTCCAGTTCCCCGGCACCTTCATGGCAATCCTGGCCGTGTCGGACCGGGACGACCAAGCCGTCGTCACGAGCTCGCTGATCCTGTGGCGCAGCCTCGGCACCGTCGTCGGCGTCGCCTGCACGTCGCTCGTCCTGCAAAACGCCCTGTGGCACTACCTCGAGCGCTTCGTCGACGACGGCCCCGACAAGGCCGCCGTCGTCGCCCTCGTGCGCAAGTCCGTCGAGGCCATCCGCGACCTGGATCCTGTCTATCGCGACCAGGCCGTCCACAGCTACCAGGCCTCGCTGCGCCTGACGTTTCTCGGCTGCGCGCTGCTGGCCGTCGTGAGTTTGTTGTTGCTGGTGCAGGTCAAGCTGCCTAGGCTGGGCATCAAGAAGTGAAGGCCGGGACTGGTATGAAGCGATGATGATTTGTTATGAATGATGCATGCACGGAAGGGCACACGGAGATACAGGGGGGGATATAGTCGGGTAGCTTCATACATACAAGTAAGTACACCGGTGTATATGTCGGTCTGGAACAAGTAGAGGATAAAAGACACGACTTGAAGGGGGGCTTCATATCGCCAATTCCACCGTCACTATCTTAGTGGGTAGGAATGCACTATGAAAGGAAGATTATACGAAACGGGGGGCGTTGACGAATAAAATCACCGCCGGCATCCTATTGCTCCTCCCTCGATACTTGCTATTGATATCATATCGGGGCATAGAGTAAGGGCTCTGATTTTAAGCCACAACATACTAGTCTTGACATTAGGGGACATGAACTCGATGTGGTTAAAAAGGGGTATCATTCGTGTATTGCTCCTTCGTATGCGTCGTGTCTAAATGATAATTAAGTTCTTCAGCCATTAGGGGGTTGCCGCCACGCTGCCCAGCATAACGTGGATGCCTTCAAAACACCTTCCCTCCTCCTCCTCTGAGAAATCTTTATCTCCAATTCGAGCCCGGCGACAGTGCCGGTGACGGCGATTTCAGTATTATGGGCCACTCATCGTCGTCGCGCTTTCCTCCCAGCTGTGTCTCTTCCCCTTGGTCGAGTTTCTGGAGCTTGATTCCACTGTCTCCCGCCTCTACGTCCTGGGGAGGGAGGCTGGCGGGGATGGCGTTGTTCCGGGAAGCCGATTACCTGGCCCTCCTCCTCGCCAACCGCTTTTCTTGCACCTGTTTGGGAGTGAAGAGCGTCCACATGTAGTCGCGAAACGAGCGGGTCGTACCAAACACGACAAAGGTCAGGAGGTTTGCGCCTGGGCCTGGCACGAAGAGAGCAAAGTCGGGCTGGCCTTTGGCAGCGCTCAGGTCTGGCTCCTTTGGGATGTTCGCCCGGTTGTTGTTGCTGGCGGCGTGCAGCTGAAACACAATGACGACGAGCTCGAAAAGACTAGACACCATTGTTAGCTCAAAACGCCGAGATGTAGCGCGAGGTCTCACCTGAGAGCAACAAAGGCTATCGTGAAGCGAATGACGGGCCACCTGTCGTATATGTTCGTGCGCCGCGCAGGCCTTGCTTGGCCGCCATTGCTCGCCATTGCGCTGCCATCGTCTGTGTCCTGGGATTGCCGGCCGTACCGTACAGTCCATGAAAGCAGAGCAAATCTTGTGTGCACATATTTGCCGAGAATGGCGAGCAAGAGAAGACTCCCGACAGCGAAACTTGCAATCACTGGGGATGTTAGCAGGGGGCACCCATTAGTTGGGAGTGGGCGCGTACTGATAAAGTCGGCCAAGATAATGAAGCCAGCTGTGCTTTCCTGGACGCCACCACTGAGTTGAAGGAGAATCATCTGGACGGCGGGCAGAACTACAGCTGCCGATTTGGCCACTATACTACCGTGGAATCGGGAAAGCCTACTACCCCGTAACTGGTAGATGGAATATGCAAGCTCGACGGACCAGCAGAGCACGAGTAGGGCGTCGACATTGTACGTATAATATTCTGGGCTACCGGGTAGAACATGACAGGAAGTGCAAGGCAAAGGAGACGTACGGATGTAGAAGAGGACGCGGTCGAGCCCAGTAGAGGCGCCAGTGACGTGAAGCTCCGGATTCCCCCTCGTTTGCCAGCATATTCTCGTGTTGATCCGTCTTGACATCCCTCCAAGACACTATGGTATGTATCTGCTGGACGATCGATGCTAGGGTA
Source organism: Lasiosphaeria ovina (assembly GCA_033439765.1). Classification (NCBI taxonomy): domain Eukaryota; kingdom Fungi; phylum Ascomycota; class Sordariomycetes; order Sordariales; family Lasiosphaeriaceae; genus Lasiosphaeria; species Lasiosphaeria ovina. The sequence continues at coordinate 5,397,129 of JAULSN010000004.1, read as the reverse complement.
CTGAGGGACATGAAGAATCCAAGCATGGCAATATCTAGAACCTATTAGCATAATATTAGGGGAGGGACGAATGCGGGTTCACTTACAGCTCTTCCGCTCGTTGTGAGTCCACACCAGCCAGACCAAGAAGAGGCTACAGGCCAAACGAACGAAGCTGTAAACGAGGATGCCGGCGGCCTGTCCGACAGCTTTCGAGGGCAACTGGGCACCCATGGTGGTATTGGTGTCTCCAGAGGATACAATGGACGGGGAAAACGGGGCGGCACAAGGGCGGCAGGGCAATACTTAAACATGTTACCGGCAGGATGGCCCCGAGGGACACGTTTCGGGCTGGGGAGAGGGGGACTGTAGATGTTTGCCATGGCTCGGTTCGAGCGGAAGAGTGGGACGGGATGGGGCTGGGCCATGCAGGCACCAAAGACGATCTGCTCGCCAAGACAGGCCACCAAGGAGGTAGCGTGCAGGGTACGGGGTAGCGAAGACGGGTATGAAGTAAATACCGGGGACGCTAGGGAAGCGAGTGGTTTGCGCAGGCAGGAACTGAGGAAAGCCATGGGACATCTCCGCCCCCTCTCGAACTAGATACAGCTACGGCTGGTGGGCCTTGGACTAAGGAGATAGGGCGAGGCCTGAGGACACACAGCTTGATCGCACCGAGGCTCGAGGGGGTTGACGACAAGCCTGGACTGCCCTAGCTCTGGCAGCCCACCGGCCTCGATGTCACCCAAAACCGTCTCTTGTCTCTCCACTAGGGGATATCTCACACGTGGCACGAGGCCGACGTACATAAGTAGTGTCGTAACTTGGCGGCAGAGCTTGGAGAGACAGGCTTGAAAAGCTTTCGCCTAGCTCTGCTCTTCCGAATGTGTCGCAATCTCCGCTCGCCGCAACTTCGCAGGCATGGCGAATGTGACCCTGGCTAAGGTCCAGCTGGAAAGAGCCTCTCTCTCTGCAGGACGGAACCGATCTGCAATCTGGATCTAGGACCAGATCGGCGAGCGGGTAGCACCTGGGCCCGGTGAAGCATTCGGGAGAGCATCAGCAACCACGGGAGGGAACCGTTGGTCGCCATGTTGATCTCGACAGAAGCGAGGCAGGGCCGCATCATGCATTCACCACACCACCTTGACACCAAATGGTCAAATGCTGCAGCTCCTCCGAATTAAGCGATCAGATTTCTCGAGTTGGATTGAACCCGCGAAGCCGAAGCACCCTTACATCCACCACACCATCTTAACAAGAGTCGTCATGCCCTCGCTGCAGAAGGTGCGAAATCCAGACTGGCCGACCTCAAAATTCGACACCAACCGCGACCTGGAGGCACATACACGGGAGTGAAGCCTTTCCTGTTGCGTCGCGGGCTGCATCCATCTTCGGCTGCGTCGCATCGCATTGTGTCTTTGTGTGAGGAAAGGGAAAGTGGACTGTGGAGAGGCTACTGTCTTCGGAAATCGATAGCGCAAGTCGAAAGGCGGACCTACCGCCCTTACTAGCTTTTGCCTCTCGGAGTGTCACTCCAATCCCTGAATGTTGGAAAGTCCCCCGCTAACAAACATTCAGGGATTGGAGTGTAGGTTCCTTTTCGGGAGCCGGCAATCGCTGAAGCCTCAGGTAAGGAAGGAGCGAACCTTGGAACGTTAAGCGAGCCGCCTGTCACCCCCGGCTCCTGCCCCAGAGTGTCCGGTGGTCACTGGGCCTGCTCCCCGCAGTACGCCTTCCACCCCAAGCACTGTAATTGCCCCGCACCGCGAATGAAGTCATCGGAGCCTTGCCAAAACGCGTCGCGTCGTTTGTCTTCCCGCTCCTGTTTGCCTTTTTACAAACCGAACTTTTAAAAGCAACTGCCAACTGGCCTCAATTAGGCGACCCCCCCTCTTCAACTTTGCATCTTACGGCAATCCTACAAGAAAGAACGACAAGCGAGAAAACTCCAACATGGACGACGAGTGGGAGCCCCCGTTACCTGCCGGGTATAACGACACCAACCGCGCGTTCATACAGGCATTCATGGCCCGGGGCACCCTGACCTTCCCCGAAGCACAAAAGATATTGGTCAAGATCAAGACGGTCGCCGACGGGCAGCCCGTGGGTGTGCAGTCAATCACAATGGCCGACTTCGAGAACTACGTGCGGACAGCTCGAGAAGCTGTGTCAACACTCGACTATGACATTCTTAACATGAAGCATCAGTCGGGCGGCGAGCGTGTGTGGGCCTTCGTCAATGCCCACAGCGACCCGTCAACACAAATGGCCACGACACTGACCCCAGAAGAGGTGGCCTACTTCAAGCGGCTGCTCGACGCCATTTTCGACGAGTATAACACGCCACGTATGGAGGTGATGGCAGTCGACGAAGCACAAGCGCTTAAGGCGTCGCGACCGCCGCGGCGCGAGAGCATGGCAGCAGGGCACGCCAACGGGGACGGCGACGGCGAACACGCGGGCGAGGGCTCGTCCGCAGCACCACAGGAACGCGGACTCAAGCACTCTGAGGTGCTGACGCTGCTGTCGAGCCTGGTGGCCGAGGGCTGGCTGGAGAAGAGCCGTGACGGTTTCTACAGCCTCAGCCCCAAGCCCCTCATGGAGCTAATGAGCTGGCTCATGGCTACGTACAATGACCCGGATTCGGACGAGGAGTGGCAGCGCATCAAGTTCTGCGAGGCCTGCAAGGAGATCCTGACCTACGGGCAGCGCTGCTCCCAGCGCGACTGCACGGTGCGTCTCCACGACATTTGCACCGACGCCTTCTGGCGCTTGCACAGGGACAAGAAGTGCCCCAAGTGCCACACCGAGTGGGACGGCAAGCACTTTGTGGGCGAGAGAGCGGTGACGTCGCGGTCGGGCTTCCAGAAGGGACGCGGCCGTCGCGGCGGGAGACGGAGCGAACGGGTTGTAGATGATGACGAAGCGGAGGATTGATCGGGATGGGGGTTACGGATACGGAATTTCCTAGTACGGAGTACTTTTGTATCGATTTCAGGGGTCTTGTTTACTGGCGCTTTACATTGTAAAAGCAGCCTTGCACGGATTATGATACCCAGCGATCAGCGCGCTGGCTGAGATCTAGAACGAGGTCCGCAAGGAACAATGACATCACCAGATGTGGCGGTGCAGCAAAAGTGTGGCGCAAGCTTGGGAATCGGTAAGAAAAGCAGGTAAACTTGGGCCAAGATTGTTGGCTGCCGCTGTAAGATGGCCAACTATCTGCACAGTCGGGCTACGGAGTAGATTAATAGCGCAAATGACCACTGGTGAAACACCAGCTGAAAGCCAGCGTTAAAAGAGAAGGCGCAGTCGCGAGTGGCGGGGGGCCTCCTGCCCTGTTAGTAGCCGTACCTTAAATTCATCATTGGCGCGACCTCAGTCCTTCAACGCCCGCCCCCACTTCCAGCTTGATTGCCTTCCAGTTCAACCTGCACACAGAAACCTGCAAGGACCGCCGCCTCTCAGTTCTTTGACAGGAACAGAAACCGCAGCCATGCTCGAGATTTTTGCCTACAAGAAATACAAGAAGAACAAGGCGGAGAAGGAAAAGGCCAAGCAGGACGAAAGCGCGGTCAATGCCACCGCCGCCAGCCCGAGCCCGAGCCCCAAAGTCGGCGGCACTGCAACCCCGGCCCAGCTGCTCGGCGACGACGACGCCCAGTTCCTCGAGCGCCTGACGACGTCGTCGACCGACAACTATAGTGACGACGACGTAGGATCGCGGCCCCCCCTGCCGCCGCGCGTCAAGACGCCCGACCTGACGTGGGATAGCGATAGCGAGAGCTTCAAACCCGCCACTGCTTCCGCTACGTCCGCCGCCGCCAAGGGCAAAGAAAACAAGAACGTGCTCAATCGGCTCTCGCTGTCAATCCGCCGGCGCAAAGATGGCGCGACGTCCGCTGCCAAGCAGCGCTTCTCGAGCAGCAGTAGCAACAACAACAACCAGCTAGCCGTCCCGATTCCCGAAGTCGACCGCGAGCGTGACGACTTGTCGCGGGTGCTGGACGACCTGAACCTGGCGGCGCGCAACAACAAGGCCTTTTCGCTCAGCGCCGACTCGTCGGAGCTGGTGGGCAAGTTCACGCTTGTTCTCAAAGACCTGGTCAACGGGGTGCCGACGGCGGGGCGCGACCTAGCAGCACTCGTACAGGACCGCGACGGGGCCATCGCGAAGCAGTACGAGAAGCTGCCCAAGTCGCTCAAGAAGCTGGTGATGCAGCTGCCGGACAAGCTGACGTCGTCGTTGGCACCGGAGCTGCTGGCGGTGGCGGCCGAGGCGCAGGGCGTGGAGTCCAAGAGCGACGGGGGCATCAAGGGCGCGGCCAAGCGCCTGCTGCATCCCAAGAACCTGATGGACCTGGTGACGAAGCCGGGCGCCGTTGTCAGCATGCTCAAGGGCATCATGAACGCGCTCAAGCTGCGGTGGCCGGCCTTTATCGGCACTAACGTTATCTGGAGCGTCGCGCTGTTCCTGCTGCTGTTCGTCCTGTGGTACTGCCACAAGCGCGGCCGCGAGGTGCGCCTCGACCGCGAGAAGTCCGACGCCGACCTGGCCACCGGCACCATCGACGGCGCCAGCCGCATCGAGGAGCTGCCCGACGACCCCGCGCTGCCCGCGCCGCCCAGCGGGACACCGGCCATCTTCACTACGCCGGCATCCCCAGAGCCCGCTGCCGTTGCATCGCCCAAGCTCGCCAAGGCAGGCAAAAAGTAGCGACGGCAGAGCAGGTTGTGTGTGTGTGTCGAAAATTGGAGCGGAAGCTAGTTGCAATGGGACGAGATTACGGATGACAGATGATGAGGGACAGGACGGGACAGGACAGGACATGACGAATAACGATACCCCGGCTTTTCTTTCCTGCTATTTTATTTCACTTCACTTTCTACCTCGGGGATTTCTTTCTCTTTGATCAATGGCGCTTGACGAGCCAAGCTTCTTCAGTCGTCCGTCGATGACAGGGTTTTGTGATTTCTCCATAGATAATAATAGTAATACGCCATGCTTTAACAAAAGAATATCCGTATCGTTCGGACTATTAAACACGTCTGTCTATGCTGTGGTGTGCAAGATAATAGACTAACACGGTCTTGACGGATAGATTGGCCCAGAAGAGACTTTCCAGGTGTTAGACTTTGTTTCTCTGGGCTACTGCTTCTCGCTGCCATGCGCTGCTCTATTTGATATATCTTTCTTCGTTTTCTTTTCGTCTCCATAATGGGTATCAATGATCCTATGCCAAGGGCCGGCTGTCCTCTGCCACCGTGCGCGCGTCCGTGCCTCCAAAACTACCAGCCAGCAATATTTCGATCCTGTCTCAATCATCCTGCACGAGTTCCTTAATCTCCTCCCGCCCGCCGGGCAACACGCCCACGCCAACGGCCTCGCCCGCCTTGCCGTCCTTGCCGGAGCGGTCCACCACGGTTTTGCCGCCGTCCTGCATCCAGAAGCCGACCTCGTCGATGATGTCGTAGACAATATCCTCGACGATCTGGTCGTCGTACCGCTCGCCGACAGGCCGCAGCTTGGCCGACGGCGGCAGCGACACGAGGTTCCTCGGCGGCGGCTGGGGTCCAGGCCCAGACACAGGCGGAGGAGGCGGCAGCTCCAGCGCCCCGACATCTAGCATGTCGACGTCGTCGAGCGGCAGTTCGAGGCCTGGTGGCGGGTACCAGAAGTGCGGCCCGAAATTCACCTCGACCGCGCCCCCGCGAAATACGCTCACGGCTGGGTAGTAGCCCAGCGACCCGTCGTCGAGACACTCGCGCCCGCCGGGCTGCTGCAAGAGTTTGGACGCGGGTGGGAGGAAGGCCAGCAGGTCTGTCCATGGCGTTCCCATTAGCACGCCGTTCTTGTAGACTTTGACGTGTGAGTTGGGCAGGGTGCGTAGTGACGGGATCGGGTGGTGAGGGTTGGGGGGTTCCGAGGAGCCGTTGGTTCCAGACGAGTTCATGGGCGACGGGTTCATGAGGTCGTCGAGCTCCTTGGTGGTGTGGTAGTCAATCTTCTCGAAGTAGATGTGTGCCTTGAATCGGATGGGGATGCGGTCGCGGATGATGTTTGGCGCGGGCTCGCCGGCGCCTCGCGCTGCCCCGCCGCTGCGTGCGTACTCGTCCTCGGCCAGGTCGACGGCCGGGTTGTATTGGCCCTGCACGACCTTGCGGTGGAGCTGCTCCGAGGGCAGTTGGATCTCGAGCCCGATCACGTCGCCTTCACGCAGGTCCTCCCCCGGGGGGAAGAAGTCTCTAGGTCGCGACATGTGAACTTTCTGGCCGGCCACATCGCGTATCCCGTAGCTGTAGGCATCGAACCCCACCGGGGCGTCCAGCGATGCCTCCCTCCGTGCCCACCCAACACGGATATGGCCGTGCGACTCCGGGTCGCCCGCAGCACGCTCCTTCAGGAGGCCCCGCGTCACTCGGCACTCCCAGTACCAGCGCCCTTCCCGTACCGAGACGTTGGCGCGCGTCATCCTGAAGCCTTTATCGGAGGTGACATGCTTGCCTGCCTTGTCAAAGTACATATGCGCCGCGGCGTCCTCGAAATTCAAGTGGGCGCCATAGGGTGCGGGCTCGGTCTGGCGGTAGTAGAACATGGACGGGAAGGCAGGGTCGGCGATGCAGTGGGTGTAGTGGAAGTTCTTCTTGTTGTAGACACTGCCATGGAACATGTGAATTAGAACGCGCCTGCCGTCTACTACCGGCGCAGCTGATGGGGACTTACTGTTCAGAGGTCTCGAAGAACTCGATGGTCCTATCGTCAGGGTCCTGCACCTCGTGGTGGCTCTGGAAAACGGGGCCGCGCGACTGCTCGAAATCGGACGGCCTTGGCGGCGCTAGCTTATAGCGCATAGGCGCCAATTCGCCTGGGGGGGTGTCTTTGGGCTGCTGATGTTGCGGGTGCTTGGGATCGGGTGTCGCCCTCGAGCTGTCGGGGCCGCCAGCGCCGCCCTTGGCCTCTCGCTTTTTGAGTGAGTCCTTCTTGGTGCGCTTCTCACGCATGGCGGAGCCGTCGTCGGGGGCTTGGACTTGAACTTTTGGAACGGGCTTGACTTCGGGGTTGAGGGGCGACGGGACGGCCGGGGTGTGGTCATCCTCGAGGATGCGCTTCTGCGGGATGGCCGAGGAGAAAGCCAGGCCCGAAGGCGTGAGCTCCCTCTGAGGGGATGCCGTCGTGGTTGCCATTGCAGGTGAGCGGAAACTGGCGCAAGCTCAAACTTTCTTTCGGAAGATCTAAGCTAAGCGCAGGTCCTTGACTTTGGTGCGTCAGCGAGATGCAGAAAGAAGGGACGGAAAATGAGGGCCACTGCAGTGTTCGGGATGCGCTGGCTGTGACCTTAAAGTCAATTGGACTTTGGAACAGCTCCAAGCAAGCTGCAGCTAAGTCAGTGAATCGGTACCTACTCACAGCAATTGAACGTCCGCCTCAAATGCGCATTTCTGCGACGCGTGAACACTTGTATGCTAATCCAGCCTAACAAGAACGGCGGTATCACTGGTGCATCGGACGCCGACTTGAAGAGATTCGCTCCTTCAAGTACTGGGCCGATAGATGGATAAGGTCGGAGGGATGGCTTAGGTTGCGACCAGCCGCGCCCACAGCGACGCGATCTGCAGGGGTTGGGAAAGCTGGGGCTCAAGCCCGCGGCCCAATCAGGGGCAGCCAGGCAACCCTAAACTGCAGCTAGTTCTGCGCCCAGCCTTACGCCACTTGCAGGCCAGTCAACGGTAATCTACAGCAGACGTGCCGAGCGCTCAGCATCGCCAAATTATTTTTTTGACGTCGACAACCGAACCTCGAACCCCCTCAACACCAAAAAGCAGCGCCCGCCCAACGACACTCACACTCGCGCCCAAACCGAAGCACGCGCCAAGGCCGCCACGATGCCCGTGGTAAAGGGAGGCGTGTGGACCAACATCGAGGATGAAATCCTCAAGGCGTCGGTTAGCAAGTATGGCCTGAACCAGTGGGCGCGCGTCTCGTCGCTGCTCGCCCGCAAGACGCCCAAGCAGTGCAAGGCGCGATGGAACGAATGGCTCGACCCCACAATCAAGAAAACAGAATGGAGCAAGGAGGAGGACGAGAAGCTGCTGCACCTGGCCAAGCTGATGCCCACGCAATGGCGCACCATCGCCCCCATCGTCGGCCGCACCGCCAACCAGTGTCTAGAGCGATACCAGCGCCTTCTCGACGAGGCCGAGCAGCGCGAAGAGTCATCGCTCGGCCTCACAGGCCCCGACGGCGGCGAAGCCCAAGCGCCCTCTGCCGATGACGTCCGCCGTCTGCGGCCCGGCGAGGTCGACCCTGACCCCGAGACCAAGCCAGCCCGCCCCGATACCATCGATCTTGACGAGGACGAGAAGGAGATGTTGAGCGAGGCGCGCGCTCGTTTGGCCAACACACAGGGTAAAAAAGCCAAGCGGAAGGCCCGCGAGCGCCAGCAGGATGAGTCGCGCCGGTTGGCCTCGCTGCAGAAGCGCCGCGAGCTCAAGACGGCTGGCATCAACATCAAGGTGACGACGCGCAAGCCCGGGCAAATGGACTACAATGCCGACATCCCCTTCGAGAAGAAGGCCGTGCCGGGATTCTACGACACGAACGAGGAGATTTCGCGCAACGAGTACCAGCGTGCCAACTTCGATCCCAAGAAGCACCAGGTCGGGAACAAGCGCAAAGGGGAGCCGGACGAGGACGCAGACCGTAAGCGCCGGAAGAACGACAAGGATGGGCCCTCGGCATCTCTGCAGGCTGCTCTCAAGGCCGGCCAGCTGCAAAAGCTGCGCGAGGCAGAGCAGAGCAGCAAGCGGCGGGCGCTGGCTCTGCCCGCCCCCCAGGTGAGCGACGGCGAGCTCGAGGAAATCGTCAAGATGGGCATGATTGGCGAGCGGGCCAACACGCTGGCCCGAGAGAGCGACAACGATGCCACCCGGGGGCTGGTGACGAGCTACTCGACACTCAACTCGGGGGCACCCATCCGCACGCCCATGGCGCCCGCCCAAGAGGACCACATCGCCAACGAAATCCGGAATATTCGCGCTCTAACACAAACAACATCCTCACTGCTGGGTGGCGAAAACACCCCACTCCACGAAGGTGTCGGCTCGACGGGCTTCGACTCGGTCGCGCCGCGCAGACAGGTCGTGTCGACGCCAAACCCGCTGGCCACGCCGTTACGGTCGGGCGCTGCGGGAGTTGGGGCTACACCTCTTCACGTTGGCCAGACGCCGCTGCGTACGCCGCGCGACAGCTTCGCACTCAACGCTTCCGGTGATGCCGACATGGCCATAGTCGGCGGCACGCCCAACGACGCGCGCATGCGTGAGCTGTCGATCCGCCACCAGCTCAAGCAGGGGCTGGCTAGCCTGCCTAAGCCTAAGGAAACCGAATGGGAGCTGGAGCTGCCAGAAGGCGACCAGCCCGAGGTGCAGACGACTGAGGAGCTTGAGGAGGACGCTGCCATCCGAGACCGCCGTGATCGAGAGCTGCGCGAGGCCCGCGAGCTGCTCGAGCGAAAACGCCGTACACAGGTTATGCAGCGGGACCTGCCGCGGCCCGTCGCCGTTGACTACGACGCTCTCATGCAGGAGGCCACTTCGTCGTCAAAGTCGTCAGCAGACCCGGCTGAGTCCCTCATTGCCCGCGAGGCCGCCCTCCTGGTGGCCCACGATGCCGCCCGCTACCCGCTTCCCGGTGCCCCTACCGCAAACGGCTCGCACAGCGAATTCGTTGATATACCCACCATCGACGACGCAGCGCTCGCCCAGGCCCGCCTGCAGATTCTTATGGAGAGCAGCATATACCAGCCACAGTCTGAGCAGATGCAGGCGGCGTGGGAGAAGGCCAGCAAAAACAAGAATGCTCTTCTCCTTGGTCTCGGGTGCTATGACGACGACGACGATGACGAAAGTGACAGACAAGTGCTCGCTACCATGCAAGCCGCACTTGAGGTACGTTATTCTGTTCCCCCTCTTACCCCCCGAGCTGATGGAAACTAACCGCCCCTATCCTGCAGGAAACAATCGACACGGTCCTCGAGTCAGCTGAGAAGGGCAATAAGCTCGAGAAGAAGCTGAACCTGCACCTGGGCGGGTACAAGAAGCGGGCGGCGGGGCTGCGGCAGAAGATGGGCGAGGCGCACGACGCGCTCGAAACGGCCCGCTCCGCCCTAGCCGGCTTCACGGTGCTGCAGGCGTCGGAGCAGGCCGCCATCAAGCGGCGGCTGGCAGCCCTACGCGTCGAGGTCGGCTTCGTCAGCACCCGCGAGCGCGAGGCCCAGGACCTGTACCGCCGCACCAAGCTCGAGCTCGACGAGCTGCTGGCGTCGCAGCCGCATCAGGGCACCAACGGGGTGGCTGCCGTCGAGAATGGGGTGACGGCGGGGCATTACTAGACACCTAGATAGCCAGCGGGTGTGAGATGGTGGTGAAAGTGAAAGCCGAGTGGGTGGCGAGCGGGCGGAATGGAAAGAGAAAGGGGCTGTAAAAACAGAGAGGCAGGCATAAACACAAACAGCCAGGCAGACTCGGGACGGTGTGCAAGCATTGCATGTATGTATGGATAGATTGACAGCAAAAGCACGGCACACTTTGACGGACGGGCGGTCTCGGTCAGTCAGTCAGTCAGCCAGCCAGTGTGCCAAAAGGGCGTCATTTGCTTTTTGAACTAATGCATCATTTATTTTACTATTCTATGCCTATGATGGCCCCCCTTTCGTACCGTCTTTCTTTCATAAAGCATACCTACATGCCTACCTATATTGTAATACCATGATCTTCACAGTCAAGGTCATAGGTAGCCGCCAGAGTTACAGTTATTACTTTTTTTTTTGGCTTTTCTTTTTTATGAAATCTATCTAGACTATTTATCTCTGTCTACTGGGAATGGGAGCCAAGAATGATATGATCATTATTATGCTCCAAGTTTCCGCGTAGACCAAGGAAAGGGCCAGAAAATCCCCTTGCCAAATCGCCTGTGTCGTGAATGAGATTTCGCTATCTCTCGCAGGTGCGTAAATACCGCCGCGAACCCTCAATGAGGTAACCAAAAAAGACTGAAAAATACCGTGGCTTCGGAATGATGTATGTAGTGATGGGCTGGAAAACTCCGTTGCAAAATTCGGTTGTGCCGTGAAATGAGGCGTTGAGAAAACGTCAGGCTATGCTGTCCTCTTGTTTCTTTGTCGAGGACATGTCATCCCCTGAATTAAATCTGTAGTCTCGGGGAGGGGGACTCGAGATGCATGCTCCGAGAGCATCGTCAACGGAACCCTGTTAGCTACTCGTCATCTGCACTGTCCGAGTCTCCATAGTTGGCCCCATTATCACTGGAGATCGAGATGCTTCCAACATCATCCGCGCTGTCCGAGTCTCCAGGCTCGGCCTCACTGTCGCTGGAGCTGTCTCCGTCGTCATCGCTTGTATAATAGGGATCGAGGCGTATGATATTCCCCTTCTTGTCCTTTACCACGCGCCCAAATAACCCGATGATATCCTCATCTGTCAATGTGATGGTTGATGGATCGAAATCCAGTATTGTTTTGCCGATCATTTCCATCTTCTCACACTGGAGCTTGTACAATCGCTCATCGATGGTGTTCTCTGCCATGATTCTGGCGAAATATGTCTCTTTCTTTTGGCCCATGCGAAAAACACGGCCAAAGGCCTGCTGCTCAGTGGTATGGTTCCAGTAGAGGTCGAGGAGGATGACCCTGTTTGCGCACTCAAGATTCAGAGCCACGTTGCTGCATTTGAGAGAAGCAACCTAGAATATGCGTTAGTTGATACGAGGGAAAATTAGGGTTGGTCCATTGACATTGGTAGCACCTACCATGACTTTGGCATTCGGATTTGTTTTAAATTCCGATTTCGCCTCATCCTTTTGATGTTGCGTCATGCTGCCAAAATGATAGAGGAAGCCAATGTCCTCTTCCTGCAAAACCCGACCAATGATCCGGCCAAGAATGACAAACTGCGTGTAAACTGAGAAGAAATATTAGAACCCGAGAATATCATCAGATGGGTGAGTTGAGTGACTTACTGATTATCTTGTCCGTTGGGTACTTTGAGCACCATTGGACGACCATGCTTCTAGCCATAGCGATTTTGGCACTTGGGGTCATGGGATGGGAGGTGTTTCTGTCAGCGGTTGCCAGAAACGTCGATGTCCCTTGCTTGGGACTGCTCTTCGGCTGGATTCCTTTCAGATCGTCCCCACAACCGCGAAGCGTCTTCAGTGGCGAAGAGCTATTCTGCCATCGCCGTCTTTTTTGTCGTGGCTCCTCAAAAGAAAACAGGGACGGAGCCTTTCGAGATGGTACCTGGCTGTTTGTAGGTCTAGGTAAGTCCAGGAATTGTTCGATATCTAGGATAATCGTACGGCAGCGCGTCAATGGGCAGCGGATATATTCAGTCCCGAGTCGTGTTTCCGACACAATGTAGGTTCGGATACATTCGCGACAGAAAGCATGATTGCACTGTATATATCATTAGTCTTCAGGTTCCATGCAAACAGTAACTGGGGAGGTTATTCAGACATACCGGAGGAATATAGGGGTCGTCCGGAGGACAGCCGCATCTGAAGCAGAAGTGGTCATCATCTGCCGCTGTCCTATTTCTTTTTATCAAATCCAGCTGCGGCGTCATGTCGAACTCTGCATATGGATCGTTGTCTTCGCCAATGCCGTTCTCGCTGTTTTGGTCTTCGGGGTTGATAATCTTGAATTGTTCTTCGCACCACCGGCCGACCTGTTTCATGAAAGAGCCTGGTTTTCGGACAGTCGCCAGCCGCTTCATCAACCACTCGATATCTTCCATGTCCAGACCCTTGAGCACGTTCTCCAGAAGGAATGGGTGGGACACTGCCTGTCGGAGCCGGAGCTCATAGTTGAGCCAACTTTGTCGAGGTTTTGCCTCGGCCGTTTGATAGTTCCTCATGATAACGTTTCGGAACATGTCTTCAATGAGCCTATGTTTTTGTCAACAACTTCCAAGCCCTCGAGGCCTAAGACGTTGGCCTGGGAATGCCCGAACCTGTAGATAATGGTCTCTTCTCTGCAGAGTTGAACCCTGATGGGCTCAAGAATATGACCCTTGGGGAGTTCATAAGGAGCATGGCCCAAAAAGACGGTAGGCTTTCTATACAAATAAATACGTTAGGTACGAATCAAATACTTAGAAGTTCCTTGGTTCAAACATACCTCCTGAGCATTATTTCATTCAGAATCAAGGCAACCCCTCCAAGTTCAACAACCTTTGTGAAGTTAGCTTACGTCTAATTAAATATTAATAGCACGGGGATAAATGATGTATTTTATAGGATTTTACCTCATCGATGTCGCGACCGTACGCTTTGTGGAAAGCTTTGGGCGTCTCTGATCTCTTGACTCTCAGGAAATGAAAATATGGATAGACTTCTATTAATAGTTAACATTAGCTGATGAACAAGAGATTCTAGCCTCCTATTTGATGTTACCCATGATGTTGTTCTGAATCGGAGTGCCTGTCACTGCCCAGCGATACTTTGCATCCAGCGCCAGACAGGCTTTGCTTTCTATATCGTGATAATTAATCGGTTAGCTTGAGAGACAAGGACGGTGGGAAGGGATGATAATGACGGACTCTTCGTGGCGTAGTTATTGATAGAATGGGCCTCGTCAAGAACGACGCGAAAAAACTTCATGGTGAATATTTCCCCCAGATATTTAGGTCTCAGCTTATCGCATTCGTTCTTTGTCAAATTTTCATCACCTGCATCTTTTCTAATAGCCTTCTCTGAAGGATATTGCCCATTGATCTCTTCATAGCTCGCAATCCTAAGGAATAATTATTAGAAAACCAATATAACGAGGGATATAATCGCACTTACCAAATCGAAAACTGCTTCAGCATTTCCAAGTTCAGTTTGTTTGATGACTTGTAATGGGTGACTACCATGGCCTTGTTGTAATGTTTGAGGACCTCGTTGACCCATTGACTGACTGCGTTGCCCGGCACCACGACAAGGGTGTTGGTTATCCCGTTTTTTCTGTCCTCACTGGTTGGAGGATTGCCCGCAATACAAGCCAGCGTTTCGATGGTCTTGCCCATGCCCATTGCGTCTGCTAGGATGCCCCCTTTGGTGCTGTCCGACATCTCTCTTGCCACCATCCAGCCCGCCCCTGCAAATTGAAAGGCGTGGAGAGGGGTCACAATTGGATTGATAATGTATTCGGCGCCTTGAATTTTGTACTTTGATCTGCCGAACGCGACCCTAGCCATTTTGATCATGTTCAAGTCGCCCCTGATCCTTTTCGGGTCTGCGTTCGGATTCTGAGCTTGGAGGGCCTTGATTTGTGCTTCCTGTTGCCTGACATTCTCGGCTGTAAGACCGTTGATGACATCTAAATTGGCGATATCCTTCCCTGCTTCAACGATATTTTCGTTTCTGAGCAAGTCCCCTAGATCTCTGCTGGACTTTTGCGTGGCGGCCTTCGCACTCTGTGGCTTGGCCAACTTCAGCTTCTTGGGAGCATTACCTGCTGAAGTATTTTTTGGTGATATGTGTTTTCGCTTTCGCGCTAGATTTTCTGTCCGACCTGTTTTATTAATGTAAGGCTTGCGTCGCGGACTCTTCATGTTTTTGGACAAGAGCCTTGATAGCCATGGTGTCGAATAACCATCTGCTGCTTCACGGGATGCTGGTTGCTCCAAATTCTGCTCAAGTTCTTCCATCTCTTGCAAAATAGACTTCATCTGGCTCACGTCTGCAGAAGTCAAGGTTTTGTTCTGTTCTCGCTTTTCAAGTTGTCGTTTCCGAACACAGAGAAGTTCCAGTCTGTCTTGGGCGTCTTCGACATTGCCTTCGTTGAAACGGGTGACGTTAGTATCGGAATTTGCTTTTGTAGCTCTTGACACTGGCTTTTGTTTGACTTGTTTCTCAAGAAGTCCCCGGTGCTGCGACTCTTGATTTTCGGATGCAACACTATCAGGGCCGTCTTGATATTCACTGTCGTCTTCGTATTTCCTATCCAAATTGCCCTGACTATTTCGGGAATCTATTCGGAATTTGACCTGCGGTTCATCGATGAGGTGAGTCGTCCGCTTTCTTTTTTTATTTGCCGACTCCCGCGATTGGTGTACGAAGAGGCTATCATCGCTGTCACTCTGACTGCCATCCTGGCTGTCATCCTGGATTTCATACAGGCTGCCATCCAGATCGTCGTCGCCATTGATAATGTGACCCGGGCGTTCCATCCTGGTGCCACGGCTGATGAATTCATTCATCTCGTGGGATTGTTCATGTCCAGTTGTCTGGCCGAGAGGTGACGCACGGGATGCTAGAGATGACGGGTGTGCAGAGTGCGCGCGTGAAATGTGCCTACTTATTGAGGCGAAAATTGCTCTCAAAGCTTGCAAAATGATGAGGATATCGAACGCTCGCGGAATAATTCAGGTAGGTGAAGATAATGTATAAGTGTGAGGCGTTGTGTTGAGGGCGAAGCAGATGTGTGAGGAAGGAAGGTGTGAAATGAAAGGTTGAGGTGAGAAGATTAGGAGCCCAGGAGGAGGACCCATAAGGTAAAAAGGCAGATGAAGGAGGAAGATGAACTTCCAATATCATCCGAAAACGGAAGGAGCTCCCCAACTCACCTACGTGATGTTTAGGTAGAGGTGTCTTTGCAGTCGATGTGTCGAGTATTTCGGTACTTAGGTACCTTGGGTACCGTGGATGATGGAAGCCCGGGCACAGCGTTTATGTTCTGATTGGCCGCAGTTCCCCTGTAGCTCCGGAGGTACCTAGATGGGAAACCCATTCGGACATCCACCAGACCCTGTCCAGTAGAGAAGACGGCAAATGAAGAGGTGGACCCGAGTGAGGAAGGAGACGGAGAGAGCGGAGACGAGAAGTCTAATAGCTCTGTTATTCATCACACGGCCAATGGCCTAACCATGAGCTCGGAATCCTCCTAAGAAGCCTCCCAGGAGGGCCAGGAGGACGGTCTCAATATACCTATATATATATTATTTTAGAGGCAGTCCATTCGGACAGTAACGACCGTCTTCCCGGACAGTAGTATATAAAAAAAAGTGACATGCGCGCCAAGGCGCCAAAACACTAGCACAGCCAAAATCGGATCTTACACGTAAAAAAGCCTAGTTCGGATTGAACGCTTCTTCAGATGGCGTGCCCGGCACCCTGCCCTGCGCCCGGGCTAATTTTTACCTGCAATTGAGGCCATCGCCAAATCTACCAAAACCTTCTCACCACAATACTGTCAATCGCACAACACAACAACAACACGATTTTATTGTCGCGCAGGTAGGTGCGCCGCTTCATTTTCAATCGACAAGACTAACTAGCGATAGAAATGGCCGCGCGCACGCCTTCGGCCGGTGAGAATGACGATACAGCTCCCCCCGCGCCCGCGCTCGTGCCCGCACCAGAGCCCGCGCCCGAGCATCTCTACTACGAGGGCTTTGGCTGCAGCCCTTGAAGCGCAACAAAGCAGCGATCTTGAGGGTGCCTGGGCAGGGCAGGTTTTTATTACATGTTTGGGCATGTTATGTAAGCAACAACAACGAAGGAAGCTTCGGAATTTATTACAGAAATGAACGATTGAGCGAATTCTACGGCCCTGAGTGTTAATTACCGCATTTGGAAGTATGTTGACGTTGGCGACGTTGGCGACGTAGCTGTGGTGCAACTGTGGTGCGACTGCGCATGTGGCTAATTGGTAATTAATCTGAAGTTGGTTACACTGGTTCCGTCCCAGGAATTAGCGCTTTTCTTAGTGCAAAAAGTGGATTTTTCATGGGCGGGTCCCAGCGCGCATGTCACTTTTTGTACACTACTGTCCGGGAAGACGGTCGTTACTGTTCCGAATAGACTGCCTCTATTATTTTAAACCTATTGACTAGATGTGCTCTCCGGACCCACGTTTTTGTGTACTGGGACACCAATTCCTCTTTCCGGCATCCTGGCGCCATAACCCACAAAGCGCCTTCAGCAAAGTGCCATCATTGTGGGAAAATTTATTATGGACCACCCGCCCTCCCCCGAGGCTCAGAGAAAAGCCGCGAACCAGAGCGCCGCCGAAACCATTGTCACCGCAAAGACTCCGCGAGTATGACTTGATACCTAGATATGTGATTTTAGAGAAGAGATATGCCTCTGGGGCGGGAATGTGAAGTGAAAAGGGGCATCTCTCTCGGTTCGGGCCAGCCCTTCCTCCAACGGCTTTCCGGGCCGTGCATTTAATACAACCCCTCGGCCTGGGAGTTCCGACCCCCCGAGCGACCCAACTCGCGAGGCTGAAAATCAGCATGGAGAGGCATGCCCCTCGGTCAATCCCTCAAGGGCCAACCGCGTATCCTGCCAGCAGGCAAATCAACATGAGATGTCTTATCTATCCACGCCACTGCCTTGCTCTCCGACGAGAACGAATCTGGACCTTAGACGAGCCTACAACGCTAGGGATTGCATGGCGTGTCCGTTCGGACACTTCCACAAAACGGAACCTAGCTCTGCGGACATTAGGGTACCATCAAATTCTCTTCACTCGGGAGGCACGCCGGATACAAAATCCGCGAGTGACTGCTAGGAATCGCTCGAAATGAATCGACAGGTAAATCGAGGGTAGTATTGAGATCTGCTACTACCAAGAGTAAGGCAAGCTAAACTGTTTATTAGACGCTCGAGTGCAGACGATGAATGATACCTATCTGATTATGAAAACCTCAGAATGCTAGACTAAAAAAAAAGAAAAAAGGAAAACGGTTGTTCGTTCATCACAGGAGATACTGGAACAATTTGCAAACTCAGCCCGCAGCCTCAAAGGGTTATGGAGTGACGACCGGCTCCTTCGCTGGCTGGCACCGCACTCGCTCAGTTCCCCAAGCTGATCGGCCCATACCGGCGCCTGCCCGCCAGCACAACAACCAGCGCCGCCAGATTCACTAGCACAATCGCACCGCCCACGCCAATAAACACCAACCCAGCAATCTGAGGCCCATTCCACGACACCTGCAGCACCAAAAGATACAGCAGCCCTGAGCCGACGATCGCGCCGCTCGCCACGACCCACGGCCCCTTCGCTCCACCAGACGACTGATTCCTCTGAAACGCCACGCAGGAGAGAATGAACACATAGCTCGACACGGGCACGCCCACCAGGAGCGGGACGGCCACGAAGAGAGCCAAGCCCGTCGCCGCGTTGGGGACGATGTCCGAGTACTTGTCGAAGAAGAGCGCGGTGATGGCTGCGACCTGGAAGAGAGCCAGGGACAGAGCGGCGGGCATCCATGCCGGGGGTGACGATTTCTTGTCGTCGTCCTCGAGGAACGTGAGGGCTTGGTCGATGAAGTTATTGGGGCCGGCGGCGGCGGCGGGGACGGCGCTGCCTTGTTCTAGGATGTCGCCCTCGTCGCTGGCAGGTTCGGCGGGGTTGTTGTGGGAGGGTAGGTCGGATGCGGTGGTGGCGGAGGGCTTGAAGAAATATGAGACGGTCACGAGGACGACTGCGCCGAGGACGAACCACGCCAGGACCTGCGCGTAGGCCCATTTCTCGGAGCCACCGGGTGAGATGATGTCGTGGGCGCGGAGAAGGGTGATGGTGCCCCAGATGGCGGGGATGAGGACCCAGTAGATCTAATTAGCAAAGCCGAGTTGGTTAGCAAGCAAGCCAAGTAAAGAAAAACAGAACGGTCGATGAGAGAATATATACCTCTGTGAGAGTGGACAGGAGCAGGTCGGTGAGTAGCCTGGCCGTGAAGAGAGTACTCAAGCCGACCGAGAGGACAAGACGCTGAATCAAGCCAGACGGCCGACTGTTGTCAGAGACTCCGGCAAACAGGGACCTCCACGACTTGCTCAACATTTGACGGGCAGACGTGATGGCGTCCTCGAGGATCGGAATTCTGATGATGCGAGCTGCTAGGTTCACCACGACGAGAACGATGGCTGTGATGCCCGATCCGTAGGCAGCAGTGTCATTGAACGTGTAGGCAAAGGCGGAAGAGGCCTGGTGCCATTGAATGTTGCGAGCCGTGTTCCAGAAGCAGACGGCATATGAGCCGGGGAGGCTGGCTGATCCACCGGCAATGTTGGCAAGAGCGCGGTAGTCGGGGTACGTGAAGCCGGTGTGCCGTTGGTAGGCCCAGTTGTAGAAGAAGGTGCCGACTATGCCCGTGACAAGCAGTCCTGTGAGGACGAGCGTGAACAAGAGCCTGGTGTATGCCGCGGTGGCGGATCTCGGGTGGTATCGCTGGATGGCGAGCCCGGTGAGCTGGGCAACGTGGGAGAACCAGACACATTGGACTATGAGCATGAAGTGATAGGTCGAAATGCCACTCCAGAGGTTGAAAATAGCGGTGAAAGCGATAGCGAAACCCATGAGGGTTTGGACATCGGAGATGGTGAGAATCGCCTGCGGCAGACGGTCAGCACGACAGATACAGCAAAAGAGTTGTCGGGCTTAGGGACTAGACTTGCCTTGACGAAAGCATTCCACCTCGAACCGAACCACGACGATGGAATGACACGTCTGGCCAGGCCAGTGACGGCCACGTCGACGGGATTCACGACTGCATACTTGCTGGCTCTCGAGAGCTGTTTGGGATCAAAGGCAAACAGGTAGTAGATGACGATCAAGGCGACTGCTAGCCAGCCCGTTCCGAGGAAGCTGGCAATGACCTGTTCGTTTAAGGAATAAGTCTTAATTAGTCTGGCGCAGCCACGGAGAGCAATTACACAGATGATGGGATAGATGCATCGGAAGGAGAGGGCTGCATCTTACCCCCGGCCCGCCAGTATCCTGAGATGACAATGGAAGCACATGCTGCCACTCGAATGTGCATGGAACACCGCAATAATCATGTCCGCCACAGTGGCCCGGGTCTGGCATTACCAGGGGCGGTTCTTGGTCGGTTGGCAGAGACATATCTGTATTTGGGAGCGAAAACGAGGAGATATCCAAGGCGCGGGCCATCATGTCGCTGTCGCCAATCGCAAGTCGCGACTGAAGGGAATCAATTTGAAGATTAAATATTCATAAAGCCAAAATGGCCAAAGAGAATGAGATGGAAGATGTGCAATCATGCAGTGTAGTGATCAATAGCTTTCGAAGTGAATGATGATGAATCGGCAAGTTCACCTATCGCGAACGGCATTAAATAGGTGGCAGCCAAATCCATAGATGGGAGGGGGAACTGGATTGATTTTTAAGCGGGGTTGACAGGCGTTGTGGAAGGGTGACAGTCAAAGTTGGGAGGATTCAGGGGCGTTGGGTGGTGGTATTAGTGTCTATCACACACTCAGCGACCATGTTGATTGGAGGCGTTTGCGCTGCGACCTGCAGCACTTGGCCCCGGTTGGCCGGGGCGTCGTCAGCTCCTCATGTGGTTGCAAAGCGGAAAGGCCAGGCAGACCCACCCCACACCAATAACGTATTGAGCTTCGTGCATCTAAAGGCTGGTTTCGAGCCTTTGACCGAGTTTGCGGCACAACACTATGTGCAGGGTAAGTCCACTGCGGCCACTCACAAGTGTCCCTTTATAATTATGCCCTAGTTCCCCAAGGCGGACTCTTAGTTTATTTCCGGTTGGCTATTTGAATTGGGGGCCATGCATGCATGTTCAGAAGCAGGCTCCCAGCAGTTTCTCAAGAAACTGAACCATCACCGGTAGTACCCTAACCCTTAAAATATTTGTGCATGGTGAACAGAGTAGTGATGGGTAGTTTTAATGCACCCCCTCGGGGTTTGGGGTGAATACAATTCAGAATTTCATGCTATTCAACTATACCCGAATGGGAAGGAGGTGAACCTTCGGGTTAGGGTTATATGCAGCCAAAAATCATCATTTCAACCGCCCCATTTTCCATCACCCAGTTCGTACCCGCTTTTTCACCTGCATTTAGACCCACTTTCCAAGCAATTTTAAGTTAACTTCGTTCCAACAGCCCGGAATGGCTTCTTTTACTACTCGAATTCAACGAAGTACTATATGTAGGATCCACTGAAAATAACCCCTACTATTTACCTGAATTTCAAGGGCGGCCCTGAATGAAAGGATTTGCAGGCTCCGGGCTGAATTTCGAAATTCATTTCATTTCCATACCCCTCACTAGAACGGAGAGCCAAGCAACTCTTCGTGTTTCTTTGGGGGCCAAGAAGTACGTACCACGAGTGCGCCTTGAGGGATCGAATCTCCCACAATCACATAGGGATCGTGGCTTGGCGGGACTTTGATTACGCGGCACACAACCCAAAATCACGATGTCTCCACTGTTTGGACGTTGGTCGCTCAAGTTCCTTATTTTCGTCATTAAGCACCTCAGTACGGATACGCTCCTCTCAGGAATCCAAACCCCTGTAATCATTCCGTAACCCCATTCATTCTTCTTCGCCGACTGATCCTTTTTATATGGGACAGTTGACGCAATTGCCCGAGCAAACCTACTGTTTCTGATGCTGACCAATCTCGGAGAAGCAGGCCGTGTTTGTGTCGGTTGCTCTTTGACAAGTCCACAAGCCGCCCACATCGCTGACAATGTGAAGATTGGGCTCGGCCGCGGAGCCATCGCAGCCCGTCACCCGCAGACCGCTCAGGTTGCCATCCTATGCTTGTGCCTCGGAATCGATCGACAGCACGTCGCCGAAGAAGTTGAGGTCGAACGGCTGGCTTCCGCTGCCGCCGCCGTTGACATTGCAAACGTCGGTGAACTGGTTGGGCACGACGATGGCGCTGGCGCAGGCATCCGTGCCCTCGAACCACGCGGCGTAGTGGGGCTTTATTATGGACGCCTGGGAGCCCATGCCCAGCGCGATGGACGAGCTCTGCTTGGCGATGCGATAGGTCAAGAAGGTGCCGCCGCTGCCGGGGACGCATCCTTGCGGCGATGGGAACTGGATAAAGGTGTAAGTCCCCGTGCAGTCCGCCGTCGAGTAGCCCTGCACGATGAACGGGATGTTCTCCAGGTTCGGGGCCACGGCCACCTCGAGCGAGCCGAAGCCGGCCGTGAACTCAAAGCACTGGCTCGGCGAGGGCGTGTTGGTCCGGTCGAAGGACGCGGCCACGCTGTCGAAGTCGACGGCGCCCTTGATCCAGCAGTTGTCGCTGCAGTCCTGCGAGTCGTAGAAGACCAGCCGGACCTTGTCGTTGGGCAGGTTGTCCAGGTCCACGGGGGGCCAGGACTGTGCCGGTGGCGACGAAGAACCTCCTCCGCTACTCCCTCCGCTGCTGCCGCCGGTACTCCCGCCGGAACTACCCAGAATCGAGGTAGGGCCGGAGCTGAGAGCGCCTGTGTCGATCAAGAAACTCTTGAACTGCCCCCCCTGAAGCTGGCAACCGCCATTGTTCGTCAGCGATATGCCCCGCATCGTTCCTGTGCAGTCGGCACCCGTAAATAGCCAGAGATGGATGCCCTGGCTGAACAAGCCGCTTCCTGGCGCCTGGGCGAGACTTGTAATCGTCTTTCCATCAATGGCGTTGTGGCACTAAAAAACTCGAGAGACAAGGTGTTGTCGTTCGTCTTGGAAGGCTGGTCCGGCCCGTTGCTGCCGCCGCATGACGAGCCAGTGCCAGGCGACGAGCGCAAGCCCGCCACCACCATGAAGCTAGAGAAGGTGTTGGTGTCGGCCGTGCCGCCCGGGTAGTATGTCGGGTTGTTGGACAGGTCCATCACGAACTTTGAGCTGCCGCCGCATGCCGAGTCCGTGAATGCCCAGATGTGCAGGTTGTTGCCGAGCAGGCCGGACCCGACTGCCTGCATGAAGCCCTTGAACCCAGCGTTGGCTTTGTGGCAGACACCCAAGGACCCGATTGTGGCCCTTTCAAAGGCTGCGCCGCCGCTGCAGCACGAGGCCGAGCACAGGGCCAGCGTCACTGTATTGGTTCCGCTGTTGCTTGGATGTGACACCGAGTTGGCGCATGATCCTTCAGACGCGCCACCGCCCCCGGAGCCACCACCACTGCCGACAGGGTCGTGTGCGGCGTAGCACAGGAGGACGGTCTACTAATCACCGAGTACAATCTGCCCGATCTCAAGGTGTGGGGGTTCCGGGCTATGGCCCAGCAAGCGACCATCCAGAGACTACTTCACAGACGGCGCAACAGCTGAGGTGGCCGTGTACTTGATAGACTATGGATTCAACTACGACCACGAGGTTCGTTGGTGCTCCAGGTTCCGATTTACCACTCGTTGACATGACGGCTAACGTTACTTATGTATGCGGCTAGGAATTTCAAGATCTACGGCAGAGAACCAACTTTCAGGGGTTCAATTGCCAAATTGGACAGGTGAACGGTCAAGCGGCAACTACTTGCTTGAGTTCAAGGACCCTGAGGGACCCTTCTGATCCATCTAACCCACCCCCCTCACCCCCCGCGACCCGATTACCATGGCACGCAGTGCGGCGCCTTTATTGCCGGCAAGTATAGCGGTGTCAACCCCAACGCTCGGCTCGTGCCCATAATCCTTAGCCACCTGGGCAACGCCGACAGTTACATCCGGGCATTTGAAACAGTGATTACGGAGCAGATGAGACCCAGCAACAACGACCACCGAGCCGTTCTCAGCATGTCGATCTCGATAAAACTGTCAAAGATAACCCAAGGCGGCATCTTCGCCAATCTCCTCGACCAGCTCCGCAGCGTTGGTGTTGACCTCGTCGTGCCCGTGGGAAACATCAAGCCACCACCGCCGCCGGGATAGCCCCAGACCTCATCTTCTCCCAACATCGACGACTTCACACCGACACTCCACGCCGGCACCAGCGGCCACGTCATTGCCGTGGGGTCCTGCGACGCGCGCGGCGCGCGGTCGTCCTTCTCCAAGTTCCAGACACGCCATCCCAGGCCGCGGAGCCGCTTCATCGACATCTACAACTTTGGCCACAACGTGGTCGAGCCGTCCATCGCCGGCCTCAACGCCTGGCAGCTTAAGCTCGGCGGCACGAGCAAGGCCACGGCTATGACGGCTAGCCTGCTGTCGATGCTGATCGGCCGCGGTCTGTCACGCAGCCCGCGGGCCTGCCGGCCAAGGCACAGCTCTGCGAGATTGCCGTCCAGCGCAGGACGCTGTTCTGGGAGCCCGGTCAGGATGGTACTGATGTGTATGTCGTCTCGCGCGCTGCTACCGACTTAGAGCTACCTTGTGACGGGCCGCTGCCGGTGGCTACGCCTGCGCCGACGCCCCTGACTACGTATACCGCCTACCCCACGCGCCCGTTCACCGTGACCGGGACGACTGAGAGTTCGGCGGATTATGTGGTTGGAACTTCGGTATGTTTTGTTTCCACAAGACTTACCCTATTAGGACCTAGACTAATTAAGAGGGCGTGAGAGAACCCAATTAGGCCACTTTCAGTTCACCCTTGGGTTACCTTGGGTTACCTTAGGTTAAAATATATAGTAAAAAATGCAACCAGCTCACTCTTTGGAAACGTGTTTGGTTCCACGATATGCAATTTGGCCTTTCCAGGGACGGGATGGGTGAATGGGGAGTAGATGGATGGATTCTTCTATTTTTGGTGTTTCGGTTATACCGGGTGTATCGTAAAAAAGGTATC
Organism: Lasiosphaeria ovina; assembly: GCA_033439765.1. Classification (NCBI taxonomy): domain Eukaryota; kingdom Fungi; phylum Ascomycota; class Sordariomycetes; order Sordariales; family Lasiosphaeriaceae; genus Lasiosphaeria; species Lasiosphaeria ovina. Next base: position 5,372,602 of record JAULSN010000004.1, on the reverse strand, counting down.
TGAGGAGCTAGTGTGTGTTCCTACCTTGATTTGACGACCTTTAGCTATCGCCGAGTCACGCTGGCTGATTGATACACACTGTGGGAACAAATAATAATATCTCGACATGCATTCAGTCAATTCCTACCTAGGTAGGGCAACGAGATGATTCATCTAAATAGTTAGTTGGTGCTTCCTGACGTAAATAGCTAGGAAGGACGCTAAGCCCTCTGCGTCCTCGGGAAACGGTAGCTCCGTGTAATGGGACTAGATCATCCTCTCTACCCGAGGGGAATCGTTATCAGACGTGTTTCGTGTCTTCCGTCAGTGTGGACTCGAGGAGTTAGCTCCTATCGATGCACATTCGAGAGGCTGGGGGAAAAAAGGGAAATGACGACGGAGGGCAAACAAACTCACATGTTGTCCGGCTGACCAAGCCATTCGCACTCACGCAGCCCCTGCAGCTCATATGTGTCTCTGCCGCAGAGTGGACGGGTGTCATACCGACCACCCTCTGCAGAGGCAGTCAACCTACGGGAAGACTGTGCAACCCTAGAAGTAGGGCGGCAACAGAATGAGTGGCCGCGAGGCCTTCGTGAGGAGTCGTGACTCACTCAGCTGAGGCAGGGCACTGCAGACAACACAGCGCAAGAATGTGTCAAATCATGGAATATAGTTAGCCGCCCTTACCGGGCCAACAGAGTAGGCCTCCACGTACCGGGGCCAGTCTTCCACTCTGGCATAAGATCAAGGTGAGCTGGTCGGCTGGCCTTAACTCGCACTGTGCACATACCAATCCGGTGGTTTTCAAGGCCAATCAAAGTTACGTGTGGGCTTTGGGGCGGGGTGGTCTTGTGATTACGTACAGTGATGTGATCTGTACCTGGCTCCTGGTAGGGGGTAAATCTTTCCATGCAGGGAAAATTTCTACAAACATAACCACCGTAGAATTGGGAGGCTGCCTTGACCCCACAACGCCAAACTGCCTTGGCATCATAGCAACGCATTAAAATCACTCGAGCAAGACAGACAGCACGATGAGTGAACCTAGCCACGGCGATGTCATACGCGAGCTACACGACGACCTGGCACGTCGGTACAAGCAGCATGGCCCATCGATCGTCAAGTTTTGGCGCTCGTTTGACAGCCAGCAGCGGGCAAGATGCATGAAGGCCGGGGCAGCAGACGGCGCCGTCCTCAAGCACAGCCTTGACCGATCACTCGGAAATGTGCACAAGTTCATTCCAGAATGGAATCTGCGCGACATCACAGCTGCCGACTCCGATCTCCTCCTCGATATTCTCAAGTATCGCGCTTCCTCTACTCTCATGCAGCAATATGCAGAGGGCGTCAACGGGGGCCCAGGCGATTGCGATCTCATCGCCGATATGATCCAGAACAGAGGGCTGCGCCACATTGATAGCTTCAAGGATTGCTTCACCTTTTTCCTCGACGATGAGACCTACGGCAGATCCGTCAGGATTATGAAGGAGAGGGAGCAGACAATGGCAGGATTTGCTCCAGCCATCAGGGCTGGCCTATGCATTCCCCAGTCCCATGGCGAATTGGTCCTCCAGAGACAGAGTACTCTACTGCAAACTTTCGTCATCATGATCGACGACATCCTGGACGAGGGTTCGAAGACGAGAAAGCAGCAGACGAACAAGCCGCCAAAGCCCGACACAACGCTGGCTGGAGCATTGTCGAAGCTCAATATCCAGCCTAGACCAGCTAAACTGTCACTGCCAGACCTGACTACCACAGCTCAGGACCGGCGAGCCGCTCTCGAGGAACGTCTGAGTCTTGTGTCATCAGAGCCTGTTGTCTTGGCACACGACGCCAACTTCTGCTTTTACAGTCGGCCGGAACTTGTCCCTGATGAGAAAGGCCGATTAATGGGCATGCACACGGACAAGTACATCAGCGCCGCCGTGTTTGGCGCCATTCACAACGTGGTGCAGGCATCTGCCATCTGGAGATACATCGACCAGCTCCTCCAGCTCCTCAGCTCGAACCCAGACAAGGCTTATCGGCCCATCCTTCTGCAAGAACTGTCAAATATGTGCCACTTGGAGTATGCCCGTGCCCAGCAGGCCTTCAAGCGCAATGTGCAGACCGCCTCGGGTATGAAGTGGTTCAAGCGCGTGTCTGGTGTCTACGACAAGGCTGGCAATGCCCGCGTGACGATCAAGGGGAATGTCGAGGACCTAACCAGGTCGGACCCTCAGCTGCATTACATGCTTCGACTTTGCCAGCCAGAAACAACCGCCGCCAAGGCCGTCGACTGGATCAAGAAACTGAGCGACCTGCACAACTCGCATCCCGAGGAGCGAGAGAAGCTCGAGGAGCGAGAGACCGAGGCTCTAGGAAATTTGGCCATCATCATTGGATTCATCTCGGATTTATCCCCCACCATCTCAATGCCATCCCTCTCTCGCAAGAAAGGCCAGATGTTTGTGTCGCGGTCTCGGGATCTCGAGGCCGAACTGGACCAGTTCAAGAAGGAAGTTGATCTTCGCGATTTCGCGGTCCCGATCGACAATCTTTTAGAACCTGGCATGACCGAAGGCGCCCTTAAAAAGCTGGATGAGTTTATCGTGGCCAAGGCCGGGACGAAGTTGGGCTTCTTGTATCAGGACCTGATCCAGGATTGCCTAGACGACCTTGACCAGCAGTATCAACAGCTAAAGGCCAAGCTAGCAAAGGTGGAGCCGCCAGCGCTGCAGCCTTTTGTCATCCCGGAGCAGCCCGAGGAGCGCATCCAGCAGCGTCGGGAGAAGGAAAAGACCAGACCTTCGACCACGACCGTCTTTGATATCTTGCCTCCTAAAAAGGGTGCAACTGCGGCTGAAAACGACAAAACGAACGAGGCCCTGCCGAAATTCAAGGTTGGATCATCTACGGCCCAGGTCTTTTCCGCGCTCTTTGACAAGTCCCTTGCTCGCGGCTCCGTCAGCTGGACGGCATTCACGGCGGCCATGACTGAGGTTGGGTTCTCGCTCATGCCGAAATTCGGATCGGTCTTTACCTTCTTTCCGCCGCAGACCATGGACACGCAGAAACCACTAACGATGCATCGGCCACATGGGTCGCATATCGAGGGATATCTGGTTCCGGTTTACGCGCGGCGCTTGGCTAGGGCTTACGGTTGGGGTGAGGAGACTTTTGAGACAGCTTGACCGGGCTGTTTATCGAGGTCCGGGGGTGACTGGTGTGTAGCGGTTTTTCCCGGGGATATTTGTTGCTGTGGCAGTGAGTCTCCTTGCCGTGGCATTGAGATAGAATCATTTGTCAGACTATATACCGCCTGAGGTAATTATTTCAGTCGGTCTGTGCCATGGAGGATGTAACATAACAGCCCATTATCTGAGACGAATCCAGATGTGGCACACCAAGATATTAGCTGCTAAGGGATTGCCGGAAAGATAGCCACTGACATGCACTCTTCCTCACCCTGACTAGTGAACTTAAAAGCCTTGCGTTGGCCTGGCTGGGGTGAAATAAGTCTAGGAACAGAAGGTCCGAATCCCTGTAACCGAGCTTGAAGGCTAAGTCGAGCTGCTGGTCCTGATGTAGATTCTGGATGAGCTGGTCTACAGCGTCCTGGCGCCTGAGACTGAATAGAATGCCGCAAAGTTGGCACCGCCGGCCCTCCGCGTTTTGCTGCAGGTCTTGGTAAGAACCAAATCTCCAACAGTACCTCTTGTCCACGCCCGGCACGGCAAAGGCTTTGCTTGCGGTTTTCCCCAAAAGAGCCTTGAGGAACGAAGCTAGAGCTTAGAATTTGCTGGTCTCCCGAATGTATGGAAAATCGTGGATCCGTCGACTTTGAGGGCTATGCGGCATGGAAAGATGCCCAGGTCCCACTGTAAGGGCTGTTGGGACAAGTCCTCAGCGACTAGAGGGAACCAGGAATTGAAGACAACGCGTCCATAGACGAGGCACTGCTGCGTACCTTTTATTGAGTCGAGACAGGGACTCATTTTGGACCACCTTAGGAGCGCCGGATTTCGGTCCTATCGGTTAGAGTTGAAGCAATTCTGTCTGCTGCTGTACAGCCCAGGCTTAGAACTAATTAGGACACTACATTCGAACCTCTGTGATAGCCACCATCTCATAGTCGCTTGCATGTAAGATAGCCCGGTAATTGCCCTGCCCCATTCTCAAGCAGCACCCTTACATCGGGCTCACGGCCCTTGTTTCCTCTCGAGCCCCTCGCCACACGATGGCGCGCAACCATTGGATCATCTAATTAACAGAATGACTCGGGGGGGCTGTACCGGGGGCTGTACCCACTTCTTCCTCCCATACATAAAATAGGCTCCTTAGGTACCTCAGTCACAATGCATCGACCTGCATGACACCGCCCCCGTGCCCGCCCCATTTAAAATCGCGGGGAGCACCTTTCCCGCTAGGAAACCTTGGATTGTTCTATAGCTTCAGTTGTGAACTAAATAGGCGAGCACAAGTGACCGTCACAGGAGCCCCATTGCATCCTCACGATGGATCAGACAGGCTACGGCTCGGGTGCCAGCAGCTCTAGAACTAATATGACGCCCCTCCTTCTTCCAGGCGCACCAATGAAGCCAGCAGACGCGGTATTGAGACTTACACCAATTACAGGGCGTGTTTCTAGGGTGAAGAAGGGCATCCCTGTGCACGTTTGTGACATTTGCAAGCCGGCGAAGGTGAGTGCTATATGCCCGTGATACTACCCTGTCTGGGTAGCACGATGCTCCTGAGCTAACTTTTCGGAAGACATTTACTCGCGCCGAACATTTGAGGTACCTGGAAGCTTCACAAATCCTCTTTTAACCGCATTCTGATGGGTTTAAACTAATTATCACAGGCGCCATCAGCTCAGCCATCAAGCCCCCGGGTTTGCATGCACATATCCCGGATGCGAGAAATTGTTTCATAGACCCGATCTTCTTGCGAGGCATCAACAGAGACAGTATGTTCCCAATGACCCCAAAGGCTAAGTGGATCCTGTATCTAACAGCGTTTCAGCGTGGTTGAGGGTGACAAGGTATCATCCACGATTCCGGCTGCTGATCAGCTTGCTCAACAGCTATCCGAACCCCACTCTTTAGAGACTTTCACAGACTCCGGCTATGGATCGCAAGCCAAACCATTGTGGAAACGAAGGGGACGTAGCGAATCCCTCCAGGCTGCGAGAACAGAGTCGACTATTGTATATCGGCCAACAGAGTTAGTATCGTCAAGCGCATCGACGGCCTCGTACCTCCAAGTAGAGCGGCAAATATCCGAGCTTGCCGAAGAGATTGCCGCTGTGTTCCCACGCAGTATTTCCGAGGATGGGCTGCGAGCCGTATCCGCCGCGCTTCCTGACCTGCTCAGAGCATTTGCGTTTCAACTCGGCCACGATCCCTCCAAAGAGCTAGAGATGCGTCTGATGTATTTGGTGTATAAGTACAGGAAGTGAGTGTTTATCGCTTCCTTGCCTCTAAATCCTGACTAAACCCTGCTCTAGCAAAATTGCCGGGGCCGTGATCGATACATTTTCCGCGGAAGAAGAGATGGAAACAAGTGTGGACCACAATACCTCGGTAGTGTCTGAGCCTATGAGTCTCACCGACAAGCTCAGTCTCTGGGAAAGAAACGAGGGATATACAGAAGCGCCAGACAACGTCCCGTGGGGCGACAGCACCGAGGTAGACGAGCCCGATGACTTCCTGGAGCTCCAGGAATACCGGGATGTCTTGCTGCGGTCGCCCGCCTTCTCGTGGCTACTGAACTCAGCCCTCAACGAGAGCAACCTTGAAATACCCGATGACAATCCTAAACATGGGGCTTCTCTTCACCCGCAAAAGTCGATCCGCGACACCATCTTTTTATGCTTCAAGACGGAAGCGACCGTGCTGCGACGTGGAACGCCACCGCCCACACAGTCCATGGTATTCAGAGCTTGTTGGCCGGAGGAGTTTCTATCCCGTGAATACACCTTACCGCCATATGAGGCCCTAGACAGAGTTCTAGTGCTCACAGGAACTACTAAACAGCCATGGGCGACTACATGCAAGCAATACATTGAAACTGTGTGGCCAGATTTCGGCCCCTCGGTTCTTGATATCTTGAGGCTACTGCTTAAAGGGGAGAATGCATGTGAAAGTGAGTCTCCTATCTCCCAACCCTGAGCCCTCACGATCTTTGCTGACTTTGATCTCCCGACCGGTCAGGTGAACTGTTCGATGGTACATGTCTGCGCGCACGGGTTGTTGGCGCGGCGCACGATTTCGATCCTGGTACTGGAGAGTCCACTCGCGAGCCTTTCGGCGACAAATCCAACTTGGAGATAGCCGTTAAAGGCTCAGCATATACCATAGCGGAAGTCGGGGAGATCCTGGGGTGGATTAACACTGCGCTAGGCGCCTCGAGAGCGGATGGCACTATTGATTGTCATTCACCGTTTTGTAAACTACAAATCGCTGCACCGTTCACTGAGGCCTCTGAAAGCCCCTGGGGAGCAATGTTGGTGATGGAACTTTCTAGCGTCATCAGTGTTGGGCGCATCGAGGAAGTCTCGACGCTCCCGGGTCAGTGCTGGACGGGGCTCTTCGGCAGCCCGACCCTGGTCCAAGGATATCGTATACCACGCCGCGATGAACCGGGCACCGGCATGGAAGTACCGCTCATAATTCTGGCGCAGCTGGTAAACACCCGGAAAATCAGCATCTTTGGCGGAAGAATTCTGATCAAGGGGTACTCGGCAATCCTTGTCCCGACCCGCAAATCGGACGGCTTCGTGTTCTGGCATCTTGTCTCCAACGACAGCGCTGACGGTGGCCACATCTCGTACTCGGACCTGAGAGTGATGGATCTCCTACGAGTGTACCCCGAGAGCCTAACAATGTCTGACTTGGAAACTTCAAGGCACATCCTTGGCTGGTGTGGGGATGTCAATAATCGCACAGGTAAGAAAATCAGAGGCATTGCGCAATGCTTATTATCGTGTCAGGCCGCTAACAGGAGACTGGCTAGGGACCCGCGAGGCAAACTACAAAATCAATTGGTCAGGGCTACGGAACCCGCAACCAGGTTGCGCCTTTGAGAAAGTCTCCATTGTGGGCGGCATGTTCATCACCGGCGGCGTGTCGTGCGTGTTGGGAAAAAAGGATAAGGCTGTCAACATCCGCGGCCGCGACGACTACATCATGCGCCTAAAATGGATATCAAAAAAGTTTGTCGTGCTGTACGACGTGCTGGACCGAAGGGCTTGGATGGTCGACGGAGTCAGCGCCTTGCTGCATCTTGTCAGGGGCTCTCTAAGCCATGACAAAGACGACCATTTCAAGAGTCTGTCTCTGTATGATGAACGGTTGCTGCAAGAAGCACCTGGATCTGGAGCTGGAAAGGCCGCGTCAATCTTTGTCCTCGCCAACGAGAGCAACATCAGCCTTCCCCTGTACGCAAAACCCGGCACCTCCAAGGAGGAGACGTCCATCAACGAGGCCGGTTTACAGTCCAGCGTTATCAGCAAGACACACAGCAACTACACGTTCCGGGATAGAGTCGAAAGCATTTGTGATGCCTTGGAACAGATGATCGCCCACCAGGCCGACGTTTCAACACAAGACGGTGTTGGGTTCAAAATTCAAAAGACAATACGCAGGCAGCTCGAAGGCTTTGACTTCATGGACATTGCAACCGACGAAGACCCTATCTGGCCACGTGTGACCACTCTCCGAGCCACTGGACGAGGGTGGGTTGATTTCACAAGGAAAATACACGCCATAACACTATTCGGGTCCGGATTCGGCGACCTGTTCCATCCTAGTCCGACGGCAACCCAAGCCCAATGTATCGGATGCCAACTCAATGTCGAGGTCCCCAAGGGAGAGGATTTTCTCGCCGTGTGTGTCTCCGAACTACGAGATATACTTGAGCGGCGAGGAACCAAGACGACCGCACTATGGCGGCTTGTTGACGACATCTACTGGCACGCTCCTGATAAGACGTTCGAGCCCTGCAACTGCAAGAAATCCCCCCCGAACAAACACGATAGGGTACAAGTCCTCCTCCCTTCATCGTTTCCCAAGCTACTCGGAAGGAACCTTAAGATCCCTGTCGGAGTCGACGAAAACCGACGCGGAGCACTACTTTTCGGGCACAACCGGCGGTTCCCGCTGCTTTGGAGAGACGACGGCAACCCGGTGGAAGGCGAGCCAGTGCAGGAGGAGATTGACGAGCTGGAAACGTCGTTTCACGACAGCGGGATAGGCACCAGTCTTGTTTCAAGCAGTCTCGGCGGTGGCCAAAATGGTGAATCTTCTACATCTTCTGGCGACAGTCCACCGGACGGGCCTGGTGAACCGTCAACGAAGACGAGAAAGGATGATGGAGCTCAGGATCCCGAGAACAAGCGAAGGCGTAGATTAGGACAGACTGTTGATATGCTTCTGAGTCGGTTTGGATAATAGGGAGAGTTGAATCAGTCGCAATTTACCCTTAGCACCCAATGTTTTGTGAACAACCTCAAGGCGAGATAGAGTTCGGATTAACGTTCAAAAGGATTCAGCTCCCAGTGTGGCTGACGGCACATGGCCATAGGGCAAGACTGTGACTACCTGATATGACTTTTCCCTACCTTTGAGGCTCGCTTTGAGTTTGTCTTGTTGTTTTGTTGTGGAAGGCGGAGCTTCCACCGCTTCAATAGGTGCAGAGGTTGCGACTAGGGCAAGATAGAGCTCGAACCCTGTTATTCTATAAATATGGGCAGTATTTTGTGATGAATCTAACTGTGGACGTCCCTCCTTGACCAGACCAAATAATACATAAAGGTAGTATACTCGAAAGGAAACTTGTAACCGTGATTTGAGGAATCGCGCACGCCCAGGGAGGGAATCAGGCAGCGAGCGCTCTCCAGGAGAAGTATGCCCCCCACCCGAGGAATAAGGAGAAGAGGCCGGTGGTTGCCAGGTTAGAGCCCGTTTCATGGGGTTGTTGCGCTGCAGAGGATGTCAATCAGGGAACCGCACAAGGCATAAAGAGGCATAGATGGCTCCGGCGAGGGAATCTTGCAGTAGGGAGATAGAATACACGTCTAACTCGACATCACGTACATGATCTAATCAACGTTTGCGGCTCAACCCAAACCGTCGCGCTGGTTGTTTCCCCCACCGAGCCATGGAGGCTCAGACACGCATCATCACTCAGGTCCCAGCTCAACCCCGGAGCGCGCTGCCCGCCCCTGGTCACCCTCCCCCACTGCGGGAATCCCCCTTCCAACGAGTCGGCGCAGATCCTCGACCACAGGCTCCGGAAACGGTACATGGCCAGCTCGTTCGCAAGCTCCAGATCCATTGTCGACCAGTGCACCCTGACGGCGCCGTTGGATTCGGGATCCGCACCACTCCGGGGCAGCCTCTTGGACACGAACACGAGGTAGACCCGCTCATCCCCTTCGTCTTGGGCCGCGAGCCCGCTCGACCTCTTCACGCCTTCGAGCATGGTCGGCGGAAACGCGACGCCGGAGTCGGCGCCGTTCTTGCGATTCGCCTCTCGCAAGTCTCGCAGGCTGATGGGGTCGGACTGGTACGTGGGCAGGCCGGCGGCGGAAGCTTGACGAGGTGGTCTTCCAGCGCCTGCGCAGAAACATGTCAAAAAACCCCAGCCACCGGAAGGAGGACGGATTGTTGCTGGGCTTCTTACCGCTCGATGCCGTATCTTCTCCCGACGGCGCCCCGGCGGCGGCAGCGCTTCTGCGGGTCCCGCCCTCGCCCAGTCTGTCCAACCTCGCCGTCGGCTGGCTTGGGGTCTGGGCTGGCGCGGCCGGTGGCTCGGCCTTCGCCGGGCTAATGTATCGGCCCATGGCACCGTTGACCCACGAGGTGGAGACGCCGAGGGCGATGGCGTCGGCAGCGGCGCTTTGCATTCGCTTGATGTATTCGGTCCGGATCGGCCCGTCGTCCTTGAACTTCTCGCTGACGTAGACGACGGCAGGGTAGCGCTCTTCGAATGCGCCCGACATTATCTTGACGTCCTTGTCGTCGCGGTTCTGTTCCAGCCACCGCGCCACCTGAGCCGTCTTTTGGTTCGCGAGGAGCGGGTGCTCCTCGAGAATGACAGGCAGGAACTGGCGCTCGTAGAACTTCCGCGAGATCCCCTCGTTGCGGTCCAGTGTCCTCACGTCCGACGCCGTGACGGAGAAGACGAGGCCCTCGACGGACTGGCCGGGCGCCTTGACGACGTTGGCCACGCCCCGCTGGTTGATCTGCCACCGGTAGCCCTCCAGCGTGCCCTTCCCCTTGAAGGAGCTCTCGGGGCAGCGCTTGGCCATCTGGCTGATCCAAAGGTTGCTGCCATAGGCGAAGTAGAGGCTGCCGCCGGCAGAGCCGCGAGATGCCATTCTGCCGTGGTTGTTGTGGGTCTTTTTGGGTCGTAGGGTTGTTCAGGAACAAGGAAGGCTGTCAGCGAAGGATCAAAATCAAAATGTTGCAGTATCGTAATATCGTCGCGACGATGAAATGGTGACTTGGGGAAATCGACACCACGGGAGTGAGGAGAATCCGATCCCCCTTTGGAGACCGACACCCGAAGCGCGGCCCAATGGAGGCGATTGGCCCGGCGTCAGGCCGCTAATGCAAAGGCGCCTGAGCTGGCAGTCGAGGGAGGTGCGACCAGAGCCTCACAGTGCGTAATTATCCAACAATCGACTGTGACGGGCTCCAGGAAACCCCCACCACCAGGGGCGCCAGGCAGCAGCGAGGACAGCCGACCGCCTCGCCTTTCATTGGATAGCGGTCACTCATTCTTTTGGCTGTATCCCACGACCCGAGAAACCGATGTGCCGGGGACCCGAAATAGCTCCTCACTAAGCCGCGCCCCAGAGTGGGTTTTGAGTCACAAGGAACCTTAAGAGGACATCAGGCAGGTGTGGCAGGCTCGATGGTTGGACCCTTCACCTTAGGCTTATGATTCGGGCTCTGTTCCACCACACAAAATGGAATTTGGCGGCCTCGCATTGACATAGCCCACGCCAACCCCATTCAGGGCTGGGGAGCTGAAGATTAGAGATGCATTAAATGGTGCCACGAGTTTGTGAGATGAGTTGGCGTCCGTACCGCTACGGGGGGCTTGGGCAAAAAGAATAGCTCCTCAATTCCTTCCCATTTCAGCACGCCGTATTCCAGAAATGGTTAAGCTTTGCCCACCAGCTCGCTGGGACGACACCTGGTAGGCTGTTTGGTACGTCTGTGGGAGTTCAAGACTTGCTCGCTGCGATGGGCGACCCTATCTTTTTGCCCGAGGCTCCGTACCGTGAGGTAGGTTGGGCTGAGCTATATGTCGAAGCGCCCCCCTTTTTACATCAAAGTCTCGGCGGCCTTGAGCATTTCATAAGTCTCGCGGAGGGCGATTGACCATCTAACTCTACCGATACCAACGTCATTGACATTCTCCCCCTTATTGTCTTATAGTATTTCTTGTTATATTCTTTCTTTCTTCGCCATGGCCGGCCCCACCCCACGATACACCCTCGGCGTTGAGATCGAGGTGCTGGTGGAACCACACAAGATCAGGCCGCCGCTCCATGAGAAGCATGCCCTGTACTACGAGTTGTTGGCCAAGGCCCTCCGGAACAGAGGCCTGAAGGCACAGCACAACGACTTGACGCAGAGAGAGTGGCGATCGAGCAACTACAACGAGTGGTACATCACCAAGGATGGCTCTCTCGGAAACCCGGACAACCTCAGTGAGTTCCACCATGTTCAAGTGATTACCTTTCCCCCCCTCCAGACACATGTACTAACGTCTCCGCCTAGTTCCCACAGAGGCCGTTTCACCCATTCTCGACACGGCCGCAGACTGGGACCAAGAGATCGACGTCTTCTGGGACGCCATGCGGGCCGTCTTCCACATGCCGCAGCGGGCCGGAACCTGCGGCAGCCACGTCCACGTGTCGCGGGGCCGCAACGCGCGGTTCACGCTCGCCGAGCTCAAGACCATCGCGTACGGCATCGTCGTGTACGAGGACCGGGTCATGGAACTGCTCATGGCCTACCGCCAAGACAACGCGTACTGCAAGCCCAACAGCAAGAACTCGTTCCGACTGCAGCGCGCCGGCGGCAACCGCGTCCTCATCGCGAACATGATCAGGAGCGCCGCCACGCCCGAGGCGCTGAGGGACATCATGCAGAACAGCAGGTATGTGCTGTGGAACTTCGACAACGTCGCCGCGAACAAGTCGGGCACCATCGAGTTCCGCGGCGGCCGGTTCCTGCGCGGCGAGGTGCGCACGAAGCGCTGGATGACCTTTGCCGTGGCCTTCATCCACGCCATGCTTCGGATGGTGAGTTTCATTCCCTCATCCCCACTCAAGCTGGTTATTGGTGACCCGCAACCTGACTAACACCCTTGAAGAACGACTTGGCCACCAACGGTCTTTCCGCCGGGAGCACTGCGGCCCTGTATTCCGAAATCAAGAGGGCCGCACAACAGCTGGGCATGGGAGAGTTCTTGCCCAAGAAGTTTGGTGTCCTGAACGAAACGCTGCCGTAAGTGTACCATCTTGGAAGGATATAAGCAGGCAGCGTGGCTGATGTTTTCAACAGGTCCGTCTGAGAGATGTTTTGGGGTGATCTGTTTTGAGAGAGCCAAGTTTGGGTAGAGACATGACCATATGAATTATGAACGCTCGCTATTGAAATGTTTAGTGGTGATTGGTTTTAAAGTTTTGGGAGGGCCAACCTTGGGTTATGGAGATAATTATGTCCCTATGTTCCCTGCTGAGTGCCTGATCTTCCTTTTGTACCTGTACCATAGTGCGCACTAGGAACAGAAGGATGAAGCCACTTAAGTCAGATAGACACGAGAACAAGAAGCCATGTTTAGATATCTACCGATGGAGCTGAATGAATTTGAAGACACGTTGAATATTTGATGTCTGAAGTGCGACGAAGACTAGGCCTGAGCACCCGCGGCGGGAGACGGGAAAAAGAAGACAACTAACACCTGCAGTCCTCAGTCACATTACACCCAGGCCCGCCGGCGAGAGAGAAGAGCGAAACGCTTAATCTATGCTAGAAGTAAGAACGTATACATGTGAGACAAGTCTGACAAGACGACCCGAAGTTAGAGCGCAGAGCTCCAGCGGCCCCTGGCGGGATACTGGCTGGCATCTGGCGACACCGTCCGAACGACCGGAGTGCCGGCATAGTAGGAAGTATAGACATAGTCCCTCGCCGTCCGCGACAGTGGGCGCCGTGGATGCTCATACTCGTACTCGTACTCGTATGCGTCGTCCCCACCGGTCCTCCTCCCCAGTGTCGTAGGTCTTCTGTACGTGTACCCATCGGGAGCACGGGGGTGATCTCTTTCATAATCACCATCCCAATCTCTCTCTCGCTCCCTCGCCTCTCTCTCCCTCGCCTCTCTCTCCCTCACCTCTCTCTCCCTCACCTCTCTCTCCATCGCCTCCACCGCCACCGGCGGCCGCGACCTCTCCCTCGGCTGCGGCCGGTACGCAGGGCGCGGGCTCGGCGCGGGCGCTGGAGCTGGAGCTGGCCGGCTCGGGATATACTCGCGCACGGCATTCAGGAAAAACGCCGCGGGGATCCCCATGGCAACCCCGTCCTCCATCGACCTATTCATGCGATCCACATACTCATCCCGCGCCTCGCCCGTCTGCACGTAGGTCTCGCTGACATAGACGAGCACTTCGGGCTCCAACCTCGCCCGCGGGCGGCTTCCTAGTCCCACCAGTTTGTCAAAGTCGCGCACGACGGCCGCGGCGCCGCCCATGGCGACGATGCGCGCCGTGCGCATCTGCAGCGCGTCGGCGGCCGCGTGCAGCACGACGGGCAGTAGTGCCTTGCTGTAGAAGCCGGCGCGCACGCCCTCGTTGCGGTCGAGCCGCTTCTCGTCGCCGGCCCCGAGCTCGTACACCAGCCCGTGCACGCTGCTGCCTGCCCGCGGCACGATGTTGGCCACGCCGCGCTGGTTGATCTGCCACTGGAAGTCGGGCAGCACGGCCCGGCCGCGGAACGTGGATTGCGGGCAGCGCGCGGCCATTTGGGCCAGGGAGAGGTTGCTGCCGTAGGCGAAGTAGAGGCGGGTGCCCATTTTCGGTTCTTTTTTTTTTCTTCTTTTTTTTTCTTCGATGAGGCTGCCTGAGGGTTGTTCTTTTCTTCTTCTTCTTCTTCTTCTTCTTCTCCCTCCTCCGGGCGGACTAGGTGATGCTCTTGGCTGATTAGTTGAGTTGGGTTGGGATGAGGCGATTGTAGTGTGTAGTGTGTTGTGTGGAATAATTACCCGGGTGGGTTGAAGGGGGAATAATTGGTTTGGGAAAGGTGCGAATGTCATGACCCAACGGCCCCACATTAGTGAGGCATTGCTTGTGGTTGCACCAAAGGCCCAAAACCGGTTCAACCTAGGTAACAGTGGCTGTGTCCTGCATATGCGCATGGGCGGCCGTCAGGTCGGACTGCCGGCGAATTCCGGCCTTGACCGACACCTCCGGCCATTTAACGTCTGATGCAAACTGCAGAGCGGCCTCGTCTCGTAGGGCACACCAAACTGACAGCCAAGCGTCATCTCGAGCTATGCGCGGAAGGAACCAATCGTTCCCACAGGTAAAGCCACGACCGCCCCCACTGCGTGCTCATGCCGCCACGCAATGACTTGTCATAACCTAAATGTTCGGTGAGGGTTGCGCCCAATACCTATAAGGTAGCTGCTGCTGCCCAGAGTATGTATCAGGCAATAGGCGTCTGTCACGGTGTGCTGCCCCGACCACATAAATGCTGTTTGACTTTAGCGTTGGGCTTATCCTGCAGGCTAGTTTTCTTCTCCAATCACTTGCGGCAGCCCCAGAGATTCTGCATCATGTGTTCGGGCTTCGGGCTGATAGGCTCCCAGCACAGTGCGAGAGCCTTGTGTACATGAAGTCTCACAAGTACCTCCACCTCAGATTACTGAAACCCCCTTTTTTCAATCTAGTTCTAGTCGAGCCCAGAGCCTTGCCGGGGCGGTTGGTCTTGGGGGTAGCCACGTTGGAGACTGTCAGCATGGCGGGAGGCTTCAAGTCCTCTGAGCCCAGCTTGACCGGAATGCCACATTATTATAACAGCCCTTAGCCATGGCCATGGAGATAGGCCGTGTCACGGCCCGCCTTTTTCGAGAACGAAATACAAGTCCATCTTCTGCTTCGCTTGTCCTTTTCATTTCCTCACACCCGTACAAGCAATGTGCGACTCATACAACTTCGGTGTTGAGATCGAGCTCATCGCGGCGCCTCACCAGGTCCAGTACCGGGCCGGACGAGCCGTGTACTATGAGAAGCTCGCCGCCGAGCTCCGCTCCCGAGGGGCCCGGGCTGCTGCCGACAGGCTTGACGGGAGTTACGCCAAGCATCCAGAGCATTATGACAAGTGGTGGATTACCAAGGACGGCTCGCTTGGGAACCCCGATCATCCTCTAAGTCAGTCCTTTCTTGTCTTTCCTTTGCATGCTGGCAATATGATGGGTTGAAAGCGAGCGGATCCCATCATTAGTATCCGTCCACTGACCTTCCCACTAGTCCCCCTGGAGGCCGTCTCCCACATCCTCGACTCGGCATACTGCTGGGAGCGCGACATCGACACCTTCTGGAACGCGTGGAACTGCGTCTTCCGCATGCCCGACTCTTCGCGCCTCTGCGGCAGCCACGTGCACGTGTCCCCGTCCCCGTCCAAGCGCTTCACCGTCGCCCAGCTGCAGGGCCTTGCGTTCGGCGTCATCTACTACGAAGAGGAAGTCTTGCGGCTGCTGCCCTGGTACCGCCGCGAGAACCACTACTGCCAGCCGAACTCGGAGCACTCGGCCGCGCTGCAGGAGATCGCCGACGACGACGACGTGACGCCGGTGGAGCTCTGGGACACGATCCGGCGGACGACTTCGCGGCGCCAGATCCGCGACTTGATGCAGTACCGCACGGGGTCGAGCAAGGACCGTTACGTGCTGTGGAACTTTGACAATGTGCTGGACGGCAAGTCGGGGTCCGTCGAGTTCCGCGGGGGCAGGGATCTGCGAGGCCCGGTCCGGACGAAGCGATGGATTGCGTTTGTGCTGGCGTTTGCCCATTTCTGCATGAGCCAAGTGAGTCTGCGCCTTGTTTTGTTGACTGGAGTGAAGCTGATCCCTCGTAGAACTTCCACAGCTGGCCGCGATACCGTTTCAGAGAGCCAAACATTCAGCAGTTCTGGAGGGGACTGCGCGATGCAGCCCAGTCCATCGGTGTCAAGAATAGCCTCCCTACTGATTGGCAGGCCATGGCCGAGATAACGAGGTACGTGCTTCTAGCCAGCATAGTCTCACGGTGGGCTGACGTTGGCGACAGTGACGGCTCGAATGAGGGGCTGTGTGACTTTGACGACTCCGACTTTGATAACGACTCCATGATGAGCAAGTCTGACTCGGAGTTCACCGAGTCCGACTACTCAGGTAGCGACTCGGACTCTGGGTGGTAGAATATACGGGCAAGTAAAACTGATACAGCGACACCAGACCGTGCTAGAAGGAATTAATGTAGCCCGTGAGATTATTGGATGCTCAATCTCATCGAGAGGCGTTGCAATCACTCCCGTGGTCTCTATCCTTGGTTGATAGATCCATGGATGCGGGTGCCGCCCAATGCAGGGATGTCACTGGGTCCATTCTTTTCACTTTGGTCTTAAGCAAATAACAATCACAGGACAATTGAATTGGCATAACGGCTCAGCTGCCTGTTGGTGGGCACCATTGTTGGCGTACTCGGAATGTGGTGAAAGAAGCTTGATTGACTAGAGTCTACCAAACGATGGATCCATCGATCCATGGTCAATCCATGGACTGGTGGATCCATCATCCAGCGAATCAAGCTATCTACGCCGCAGCAAATTATGATGGTGGCTTGTGTCTATGTAAGAAGGACCACGGCTTTGATAATCTATGCTGGGGCTATTTTATTCTATAAGAGGCCTCTCTGTTTCATGACCCCAAAAACCGACAACTCCCTTCCCAAACCGGTCAAGTTCACCACATGATCCCTCGCCGCTTTTTCTCAGCCCAGATCAGCCCCGGCTCAGCTTCGGCTAAAAGCTGGATCGATCAACTGGCCCATCACAGTTTCCCCAAAGGTGCAACTTTTACCGGAGCCCAAAAACGGTCCTCGTATGAGAGCAGGGGTACAGAACTGGGGCACCTGAACATTCACAACTTTACAGGCACTAATCTATCCCACCGCCGCTGTAGGAATGCCTCTATTTGTCCGCGTTATACTTTTTGCTAGTAATAGTACGAGCTGTATACTAGCAAGATGCTATTAACAAGTGGCCGTTTGTAAGGAAAGAGCATCCCAAGACTCCGCAAGCACATGCTAGATGGAACCACCAACTAGGTATATAGACCGTGGCCCTCGCAAAGGAAGGTGGGCGAGGGCCGCTGCTTATATACAGGGTTGGGAGACCAAGTTTCGTGTGTGCTGTGGAAGCGTGGTGCCATAGTGTGGCTCTGGTGGCTTGGCCAGCTGGTGACGGGTGGTGTGCGCGCACAGGGTACGCGCGCGTCAGGGAGTGTATGGGTTGGGGTGCTCTTTCCTTACAATTCTCTTTTATAATTCAGGATGGTTGTAGTAGGGTGGTAGAAAGTGTTCAACTCGCTTATCACGCACGTTATGTTCTTTATTCTTGCACAATTTTCAGAGCCGAATAAAACCCGCCCAGCCTCCCGGTCTACCTTGATCCATTCGTCGGCCGTGTCCCAAGGCTTGGGTAGCCTTCTTATCGGTGTCTATAGTCTGCTGAGCAGTTGGGATTTGACACGCAGGGAGAAGCAGCCAGCCCTGACGACTATGGGCCGAGCACCCTAGGCTTTGTCTCCTTGTCCACAGGCATTGAGGATGAGTTGACCATGTGTCATACTGTTTCTGAGCTCCAACGAGCACGATGTCTGCCTCCGTGATGTTGGTCAAATTGATGGCCAAAAGACCGCCAATGCGATATCGGCAACGCAGAAAGGGAAGAGATTATCAAGATCAATTTCCAGAATATGGCCAATTTCCAGAATATGGGCCTTGTCTGATGTCTGTGAGGTGTGGCTAACGCAGTCCTTCATGCATGGTCCTATCTCTAATTAACAGTTCGACTCATCTTGTGTTTCAGTCCTAGAACTAAGTATAACTGGTCGTCCAACGCAGCGCGAAAGAGGGGCGTTACGTTACCAACAGCTAGTAACCATGGGGCCCTAGCTTTTACCCAACGTCTATCTAGTTGCCTTATGGTTCCATCTCATCCTGCCTAAGAATTAACCGGAGGTTTCTCGGGGGCATCAGAAGGAGTCGACTGGGAGGCGCCACTAGCGCCATCGAAAGTTGGAATACCACTAGCCTTGGGGCATGAGCCCTCGATGCTTGTAGCTGGCTGCTCGAGAACCTTGCCGGAGTAGCCGGGGTTGGGGATGTTCAAGACGCCATTATTCGTGGTGCACTTGCCCGTAGTTTCAGATGCTCGACACAAATGAGCGGCCAGAAAGTCTCTCGGCGCAAGGCTGCATCAGGCCTGAGCCATGCATTACGCTTCACCGACATTTTGTCACAGGACCGCAGCATCCTATGACTGCTCCACATGTCCCTCACATGTCATTGAAAATGAGAATTCAAGTCATAGCCCCCGGCGGTTGAGCCGCGCGACGACCCACACCGCCGAATAGCTAATCAATTATGTGCCAAAGCCATGTTCAGTCCCAAAGCTTAATTTAAGCGAGTACATGTGCCAAACTCGGAAAACATTTTCCCTACAATAACCATTCCCCCTATCCCAGGTGCAATGAGAGGCACTATCGACAAAATCGAAATTATCTCCTCGTCATCTCCCTCCCTGAAAATGTTTTTGATCGTTTCGTGACCGGATAAGCCAAAAAAACACCCGGCACCTAGCCATGCTATTGTAAAGCCTTGCTCGAGAGCGGTGCTATGTTGTTTCCGAAAACCTGATAAGCTGCCAACAATTGCCAGCGGAATAAATGCCATTGCCAGAGAAACACACTGAGCAAGAAAGGACCAATATGAAAAACCTTTGCTATTGAGCAACTTATTCCTCGCATCGACCGTTGAGATGTGATCCACTGTCCCAACCACTCCATCGAAACTGCCATGCTCCTTAATAGCTTCTTTCATCAATGGTGTTTTAATGAGATATAGCGTAGGATATTCAGGGGTGCTGGCATTGGCGATAATATTGACAACGGACATGAATGCGAAAGGCGCAACGGTTAAGCCGAATGCAGCGAAGCCGTACTGCTCGATCTGGTCTCCACGAGTCTGATACAACGTGATAATAGCCCAAGCTGCCTGTATGAAACTGACCAACAGCTTAGGAATGTTGTAATTGCAAGCAAACTCGGCATTCGAGTATTTTATCCCGTCTTGTTCATTCGAATCTTGAGGATTGTCGAACTTCACCACAGTCCAATCGGGGACGATCGCAAGAGAATACCCCTTTGGGAGCAGTTGCTGGCCGTGGACTTTGGCACCGCTGTGAACGGGCGGCACTAGGTACCCCCACCAGTCTAGTTCTTCACTTCGTGAAGGACTAGTTCAAGTCAGAAAATGTATAAAGACATAACGGCTAAGGATAAACGAGCGCCAAAAAAAAAAAAAAAAAAAAAAAAAGGAAAGGAAAGGAAAGAGGGGCAGAGATGCCAATCCACTAACTGTAAAATTCCTAGCGGCGGTTCTGGACCGGCGTTCTCCATCGTGGGGGCAGATTTTTGACTCGTACGTTGCGCTTCTTGGTCCGGAGTTCCTGCTGCCTGGCGCTGGCGTTGGCTCAGACGCAATACCTTGTTCATCCGTGAATTGATATGTTCATCCCTAACAACCATGCATAATGCATTCGCTCTCATTGCGCGTTGCAACGGATCTTTGAAGGTGATAGGATGAGACAAAATGACATCGATCGCCCGTGCAACCCCGGATGAAGGTAGAAATAGGGCTGATATCAACACCATAATCGTTTCTTGGATGCTTTGCCCAGGCAGTGAAACTACAGTCGCGGCGTGGGAGAAGTAATTCGTGCCGAAGAAAACGACATAGCTGTACCACTTTGGGGGAGAGCAGAGTAAACCCGGGTCGCCATGATTCGTAGAACCCTCGGGGACTGTAAGAGTAATGTTCATGACTAGACGCTTGTTCCTGTTGATACTCGTCAACGGAGTCTTAGCAAATAGCTGGCAGAGGAAAACTATGTTGTTGGAGCGTGCGGGATCATTTCTGTTGTTAGCGCATGTTCCGATTAGTTGGGTGTGGTGTTGTTTGCTGGTAGTATTGTGTCTATTCTGCTCCGACTATTTGGGTGTAGCGTTGTTTGCTGGCCTATTACTTCCGACTGTTATGTTCGCTAGCCGCCAAAATCTGCAGCTGAGATTCGTTAGATTACGAGGGCTGAACGCTGTATCGCGGTTGTGCTAAAAAGAACACGCCAATCAATGGCTGCCACCCCGCCACGTCTGATAGAAGCCTGCGCTTTTCTGATGAATTAGCCATACGAAGTTTGTAAATCAAGTACCTTTTTTTTGTGTGTGGGGCAGATTATGCATTGTGCTTACGTATCAGACACTTTACAGGTTGCCGTTAACCAATCCAGTTTATTGTCAAGCCTGCCCGACTGGCATCAGCAGCCACCAATATTTCTCATGCGTCTCATCAGCCCCTCGCGCTGCTGATAAATCCAGCTAACCACCAGCTCAGGCTTCGAGCCCTAGGATCGACAACGTATTGGCGCTCTGGGGTCTCTCGAGCTCGCACAAGAGCCGCGCTACCAACGCCTCTGCTGTTGTGGTCTGCGCGGTGCTTCAGCCAGCCTCAGCGACACCACCAGCAGGGAGTCCCGCTAATAAGAAGGGCCGGCCATGCCCGTCGCCCTCTCACCCGAAGCAGCCATGTGTCTGCCAAACTTCCGGAGCAGCCCAGAACCCAAACTCAAACCCAAACCCATACACATCCTTCCTCCTCGGATCCTGCAGCGCACGCCAGTGGCTGTGGTCAGCCGAGCAGCCGGACGTGGGATACAAATGCGGCGCCTGGATCGCGTTGTACGGCCGGCCGGTCGAACTTCGTCATGGCGCCTGCTACACCTAGCGCTGTGATGCTCAGTGTATCCCATCGTTTCTGGTCGATGTATTCTTTGTACACAAGGCGTTTGGAGGGGTCGTCAGGGACGACGCCACGCTAGCCGTCGAAGGCGGCGTTAGCGAGGCTCATCTTCTTGTCACGTGCTTGGTTCGAGTCGTGGCATCATCCGTACAGCACCACGCTAGCGGGCGAGTGCAAGTCGAGGAACCAGCTTAGGTTGGGGATTGATCGAATGTCCAGTCGACGTTGCGGGTCTCGGGCTCCGAAAGGGGGCCGGTGCCGAAGAGGATTTCGTTGCTGGGTCTGTGGAGGCGGAGTCGATGCCGGGGGCTAGGTACTTTGTGTAGTTTCACACCAGGGCGAAGTTGCGGTTGAGGTCGACGCCGATGGAGGCTGGATCGTTGGGTTTGGAGCTGGCGGGGTTGCGGTTCTTGCGCCAGCATGAGTCGGTTGCTTGGTCAAAGGTGACGCCGTCGGGGTTGACGAGTGGTAGGATGACAATGCCCTGTGCCAGGGCGATTTTTAAGTCGTTATATGTGTAGAACATGCCGCCGTAGGCTAGGGATTTATTTTCCCGGCTCGCCTAGAGTAGGTCAGAGATGAAGTAGATCAAGCCATCAGGACCACCTCGCTCGCGTGCATAGATGCCGCTTTCGAGGAGGACACGGTAGTCCTTGTTGAACTTGCCGCCGCCGGCCTTGGCGCCGAAGACGGTTGCGTTTTCACAGGTCTTGTATGGTGCCTCGAAAAAGTCCACGCTGAATTCGTTGGCGAGACCCTTGACGGCAGACTTGATCTCGGCGACGTTGAAGACGGTGGTGAAGGTGGAGCTCGTCTGGCTGCCAACGCCTCGCGGTGCAATGGCTCCGTTCTTGAACCCAGACGCCTTACAGTTTACTCATACTTCCCAAGTTTGAAGGTGATGAAATAAATACGGACATGCTCCTATTATAAGTACAGATTTCAGTGTATGGATATATTTCGCCACCCTCGCATCATCATCAGTCTTCTTTCGGTTGCAGTTCTGAGGTAGCCACCGCCCCTCCCGTCTCCAACTCGGCTTCTGGCCCTGCATTGTCCTGATCTGTCAATTTTCTTCTCTTCCGTGGCCCTCCTCCGTCCGTCCTGCTGCTGCCATTGTCGTCTTGTTCATCGTTAGTGCTCCCAACCACCTTTCTGTCTCCCGAATCGCTCAAAGTGTTATTGCTCCTCTCTCGGGACATGCCAGCCTCGACATCTCGTGCCGCCTTAGCCGCCGCCTTTCTTCTCTCAGTCTGCATTAGGTCCCAATACTCGCGCAAGAATTGACCCAGGGAGTGCACACGCCTCTCGTTTGGGGGCGTTTTGGCGCCAACCGTGTCACCCTCCTCGTTACCAGCACCGCTCCGTTCTGCTGGCGGATCTTCGTCCCAGGCCTCTGCAAAGGGCCCATAGGCCTTCGGGCCGTCCGCGGCAGGGAAGATGAGTCTTGGTGTTCCTTCCCAGATGTGGCGGTGATTCACGAGCTCCCAGAGGTTTGCCCCGTCCTCGGCGTCAGTGACATAGTTCTGGAGTACGGGCTTTGTCGCCCGGGTAGCCTCAAGGTTAGTCTCTGTACCTCCAGGGCCGTCTGTCCCGCCGTCACTGGTTGCTGCCAAAGGTGCTGTGTTCTCGCCTTTTTCGATCCATTGCGCCATGTCATCAATAAAATTTGCCAACACATCCAGGTTGACCCGCCCATGGTGCATTACCCATTTCCTTACCATGAGCCCCCAGTTCAGCCCGGGTTCAAAAGCAAATTTCTTGGACGGGATCAGCTCCTCCACATCCATCATGGTGACGAAGCAGAGGACATGATAGAAATGATGCGTTGTTCGCCAGTATGAAGGCCGTTCGCACACGCCATTGACGCGGATGCGGAATTCGGTCTCAATATTAGCGTAGCTGCCCCTGTGATGATTGTAGAAGCAATCTCTGCCAGCGCGGCACTTCGAGTAATTCGACGCTGATATCTCGAGGATAACGCACATGTGGTCGTCAGATTCAATATCTTTCCGAAGTTTCGCGCCGTCTTCGGCGAGTCGCTCGGTGGGGTGGAGACTCTCCCATCGGGTTTGTTCCGCTTGGTTTTGAGCGATCCTATCTTCCCGTTCCTGTCTTTGAGCATCCGACTGCTTCGGGGCCGAGCGGAAGTTGCGTTGAATTCTGGGCATCGTGCTAGTATTGTTTCCCTGGTGCCGCGTGTTCGGGATGTTGCCGCAGAGGAGAATGACCAGGCGAGGAACCTTGGGGAGAAAGCCGTCTTCGTATGTACTATGTAGGAAGCGGGAGCAGCGTGACCAGTGAGCCTGTTTGTTGCCTGGAACTGGAGCCTAGTTCAAATTGTATTGATGGATGCCTACAGACCCAGCCCCGCATGAATCTCAGGCTCTCAAAGTCATGCCACCCCTTGTCAATGCATCGCCCTACCAAGTTCCTGAACAGGCTGATATGTGACGCGGACCCACTTAACTATATGAACCACTCATGCGCCAATTCTAGTTTGAAGAAATACCACAAGGACAGCGGAATACCTATGAGTGACGAAGGGTTAACACTACGGCACTTCATAGTTGTATTTGCAAACTCACCCAGCCGTAGCGGCAAGAATCTCAAACGGCTTTGGTAGAGTCCTTCAGGTGAGGATGACCAGAAAGACGACGAGGAAAGCCGTGACAGTGGCCAGTCGCTGGTATATGGTTTCCACTGCTGCAAGTATCTACAACGGGGCGATCGGCATGACCGTAGCACTGGCGAATATTATGAAAGACGCGACCGAGTCAACTTGGTCATCACTGCCTTGGAGTGTTCTCTTGAAAACAATGCCGTTGACATCTGGCGGGTGGGCTTTGCGCAAAACTCCGAATAGACCCTTGGTTGGAACAAGGAGGTGTTACTCTGTCAAGCGGCGGATAGTAGACTTTTGCGACTTGGCCGGGATGATGAGATCCGAAGCATTGAATGACTCGGCCTCTTCGGGGTTAGTTGGGCCGCTGCTGTTAGACAGCTAGTTCTTGATGTTTCTGATGTTTGTCTGTGGAGCACTGGGTCGTGACTTTAGTTCCGAATATCGACAGCGTAACTTGTCCGCGAAGTTTCACGTAAGACTCGGCGGGCACTGTAGTAGAGACAAGATGGTTTTGACTGACCATATCGGAAAGTAGGGTGGTAATGTCACGCAATTCACCACGGTTTGAAATATATTTATTTTATATTTTATATTTTTCATCTGTTTCCTCAGCTGAAGGAGGAACTTCCACGGTTGATTTATCACGACAGTGAAATGGCTTATACCCATGACCAAGCACACCCTGAATCTGACACGGTTAAGCATGGTTTGAAATGTAATTAGCTCGTTTTGGGTATGATGTTGAGACTCAGTCTGGGCACTTGTATGGTGGTTCGGTTTTGTGCCATTCCGGTCGACTGTACTGCAATCCCGAAATCGGCTCACAGCTGTCCAAAACTCCAAAATACCACTTTCATTACTGCGCGGTCTAACGGAGTCCCAGATGAGTTGCGGGACACGCGGGACAAGGCTCCGAATGATGGTGGAGGCCTCCGTGGCACGCGGAACCATTGCAGATGAGAAATCGCAACTTTGGGAGGGATTGGGTGCTGATAGGCTCAGATACAGTCAGGCATCAATGCAGCATCCGGGTCAAAGCAATGCAGCCACAGTGAGGATAGGACTAAAACCTCATGATTTTCGCCATTCGGGAAAGATTGACTACACAGTAGGTGTCGGAAAGTGTCGGTGGGTTGCATTGGTGGCGTAATATACTAGGCGCCTGCGGCCTAGGTTATTATGACCTGAACACCGCATAAAGTAGGGTATGCAGGGCACGCCCACCTTCCTTTCTTCTTTCTAATACAACCACAATTGTGCCCTATTTTACATGCCGTTGTATGTGACACTAGGTCGCAGCCATCTCTCACTGTCTCTGTCCCTACTCGCCGCCCAGGAATACAGCCCCGAGCACCGAACCGCAAGTCTTTTCTTCGATGTAAGCCCTCTGAGCTAGCCCGTCGTTTGTCCGTGGCAATAACAGATGAAGAGTTCGTTAACAATAGTTAGGTCTAGTCATAGCGAGACTGAGCCATCGCGCTACTGGGTTAAAACATCGGAACGCAGCACTCCTGCCCTTTCCCCGGCCCCTAGGCCCTCCCCAGCTCCAGGGCCCGGCGTGGGTGGCTCGCAGAGCAATTCTCACTATGCCAACGTCAGGGTATCCAAGAACAAGGGTGGCAACGATGTTGTTGTTATAAACCACCACGCTCATGGCCGTTTCTCGCCCAGCGAAGCAGAACCACGGTCTGGGGAATACTCACCTCCGGGTCATACGAAATATACAAAGTAGTGTGTGCGTGGTGATGGTACCTATAATCAAGTCATTTCACTTTGGTGATAGATCTAGCCGTGGAAGTCGCTCCTAGAGTGGACGTGGACGAAAGAAAGCATCCCTCTCACCGCGACATTCCGGGTCTGAGTCTACTTTGGGCGGATTTCTATGCTGCTGTGAACAGACAACAGCACAAGCGGTACGGAGAGGGAGTGAGGCATCGACATTCGGGAACTGCTAAGTCTAGCTCATAAAGACTAATTGTTGAAGACGCTTCGTATCGATCCAAGCCACGGCTCAGAATATTTGCCAGTACCTACCTCTGACATTCTGAAACACATCTACTGTGTAATGAAAAATAGATGCGAATGCTAGGCTCGAAAGGTGCTAGTGATGTGTTATCATGTTAAGTGGAGATGGCCAGAAGCCAACCCTAACCCCCGTCTGCAACGGGCACCCCGCTGGTCGGGTCGGCATGCACGTTTGCAGTGAGTGGGGCAACATGAATGGCAGAATCGCACTCCGCCAAAATTTTCCCAGATACTCAATCGCAGCTGGAACAAGCGGGAGGCAGATTCCGAACGACGCTCCGAACAAAGACAACATGGCGCCTGGTGCCAAAAGCGCCGCCGCGCGTGGCAAGCCATCCAAGGCCAACACCGAAGCTCGGTCGCTTAAGAGGAAAAGAGGCCAGGACGATGTCGAGAAGTTGCGGAAGGCCGTCGACAAACTTGTGAGTGGGAGTGGGGTTTTCTTGCCAGCGCCTTCTGTCCTGCTACTCGTTGTCTCCGAGCCCAATTTCTGACCACCTCAATCTCTAGGATATCAAGTCGCCAGACATCAAGAGCTTTACCGACCTCCCTCTCTGCTCTGCCACCTCTACCGGCCTCCGCGCCTCCCACTTCGAGACCCTCACCGATGTCCAAAAAGTCGCCATCCCCCTGGCACTAAAGGGCAAAGACATCCTCGGCGCCGCCAAAACCGGTAGCGGCAAGACGCTGGCCTTCCTCGTCCCCGTGCTTGAGGCCCTCTACCGCGCACAATGGACCGAGCTCGACGGCCTTGGTGCCCTCATCATCAGCCCGACCCGAGAGCTGGCCGTCCAAATATTCGAGGTCCTGAGGAAAATTGGCCGAAAACACACCTTCTCCGCCGGCCTAGTCATTGGAGGAAAGAGCCTACGCGAAGAGGCCGAACGTTTGGGGAGGATGAACATTCTGGTCTGCACTCCTGGGCGCATGCTGCAGCACCTGGACCAGACGGCCGGTTTCGACGTCGATAACTTGCAGATCCTGGTACTGGACGAGGCCGACCGCATCATGGACTTGGGGTTCCAGTCGGCGGTCGATGCGCTTGTCGACCATCTGCCCAAAGACAGGCAGACCCTACTGTTCAGCGCTACCCAGAGCAAGAGGGTGTCCGACCTTGCGCGCCTGAGCTTGAAGGATCCCGAGTACGTGTCGGTGCACGAGGAGGCTACATCGGCGACCCCCACAAACCTACAGCAGCATTATATCGTCGTGCCGCTGGCGGAAAAGCTGGAGACGCTGTGGGGTTTCTTACGGGCCAATCTTAAGAGCAAGATCATCGTGTTTTTATCTTCGGGCAAGCAGGTCCGATTCGCGTACGAGAGTTTTAAGCGCATGCAGCCAGGCATCTCGCTGCTGCATCTTCACGGGCGGCAAAAGCAATTGGCGCGGCTCGAAGTCACATCACGCTTTGGCGCGGCAAAATTTGCCTGCCTCTTTGCGACAGACGTCGTGGCGAGAGGCGTGGATTTCCCCGCCGTGGACTGGGTCATTCAGGCGGACTGCCCCGAGGACGCCGATACCTACATCCACCGCGTTGGGAGAACGGCCAGGTACGAAAGCAAAGGCAAGGCTGTCTTGTTTCTCGAGCCTACGGAGCTAGCGTTCCTGAAGCGGCTCGAACACAAAAAGGTGCCTATCCAAAAGGTGAACGTCAAGGAGACCAAGAAAAAGAGCATCACAGACCAGCTGCAGAGTCTCTGTTTCCAGTCGCCCGATCTCAAATACCTCGGCCAAAAGGCCTTCATATCCTACACACGCTCAATCTACCTACAAAAAGACAAGGAGGTCTTCAAGTTCAAGAAGCTGGATCTGGACGCCTTCGCCGCGAGCATGGGTCTGGCCGGAGCACCACAGATTAAGTTCCAGAAGGGAGAGGACGTCAAGAGGCTAAAGAACGCGTCGCGCGAGGCTATGTCGAGCGGGTCCGAGAGCGACTACGAGGGCGGCGAGGGCAAGAAATCCAAAAAGGACGAGGTGCGCACCAAGTACCAGAAGATGGCCGAGCGGCAAAACCAGGACGTGCTGTCAAGCCATTACCGGAAGCTTTTGGGCGATGACGACGAGAACAACAACGGCGGGGAGGACGACGAGCAAGATTTCCTCGCGGTCAAGCGAGTGCTGGGCGACGACGACCTGGACAAGGCGGCCGAGGATGGCACCAAAGACCAGGGCATGCCCAAGGTTATCCAGCTGGGCAAGTCGGAGCTGGTGATCGATTCCAACCGGCGCGAGAAGCTGCTCAAGTCCAAAAAGAAGCTGCTCAAGTTCATGGACAAGCCGACCAAGCTGGTGTTTGACGACGACGGCAATGCGCACTCGCTGTACGAGCTGCAGGACGAAGACGACTTCAAGCAGGAGGGCCCCGCCGCGCGCCTGCGTGAGCAGTTCGTCGAGACCGAGGCCACCAAGGTCCGCGAGGCCGACGTCGAGGACAAGCAGGCCGCCAAGGACCGGCGGCGGGAGAAGCGCGACCGCGCAAAGGCCCGCGAGCGTGGCGAGGAGCTTGCCCAGCTCGAGCAGCAGTCGGCCCGGCTGGTCAGTGATAGCGACGATGACGAGATGGACGAGGATCCCCTGGCGCTGCTGAGGTCGCTGCCGATGCTCGATGACAGGGACAGGGATGACAGTGACGGCGGCGACGACGAGCCGCCAAAGAAGAAGGCTAAGAAGTGGTTCCAGGACGACTCGGACGACGAGCGCGCCCAGCTCGCGGCCAAGAACAAGAAGAAAAACGGCAAGAAGGTCATTGAGATGGACCACGAGCCCGACAATCTGCAGGATCTCGAGGCGTTGGCTACTGGCTTGCTGGAAGACTAGAGACGGGGGTTTATGTAGGCGCTTTGTGTGCTGGGCTAGCTTCTGGATTTACTGCTGTTAGACCAAGACGTAATTGTAAAGCGGTTACAGGTTTCCTTTTGTCGGGGATCAAAATTTTTATAAACAATACCATGAATATTTCCGGAAAAGGACACAGGCCCACACTTCCTCTGATTCAGGTTTAATTACCTTACCAAGGGAATATAGTACATGTAAGAGGTCAAACAACACCGACGGCTACACGAACAAAACCCAAGTGTGGCAATAGTCGGGTATTTCACCCGTGTTCATTTTATGCTCTCCTTTGTTCGTCTCTCCCTTCCTTCATTTCTTTCCTTTACAATCCGACATACAACTCCATGCTCCTCTCCCCCTTCCGTCATCCCGATATATTTACGCCTTTGTAAACAAGGGAAGAACAACAGGCTAGAACCAAAAAACACCTACGCCAACACCAAAGCCCTCCCCAATGCCGATGCCAAAACCCAACAAAAATGGTGTTCTCCAATTCCCCGAAACAATAAAACCCTAGGTAGACAGAACATGAGGCAAGCGTATATAGATTCTCCCTACATCCCGGCAGTAAAAAAACCATCACCATTCCTTGCTCCTCTTCTCCTGGTCCAGGTCAGGCTGCTCCTCGCCGTACATGCGTAGGCGGTAGAAGCACGTATGGTCGGCGCCGTAGTTCGTGACGGCGCGGACGAGCATGTGGTCGGTGGCGGCCTTGATGGCGGCGAGTTCCGGGGAGAGGCGGTGGATCTGGACGCCGCGGTCGGCCGGGTGGTGGTCGTAGGTGAAGGTGGCGATGAGCACGAACCCTAAACGGCACAGCGGGTCGGCGGTGCGCGCGGGGAAGTTGACGGCCATCCAGTCCTTGAGGCGCTCGGCGCGCGCGTGCTCGTCGAACAGCGCCCACACCTCCATGTTTTTGGGCGTGGCGGCCGCGTCGACCGTCGCCGCCGGGTCGATGTGCTCGACCACTATGTTCTGCGGGATCACGTAGCGCGACAGCTTGATGCCAACGTCGGCAGGGATGCGCGTGTTGCTCTTGCCAACGATGCCCGCGCACCAACACTGCCCAGCCTCTTCCCAGCTCGTCAGCGCTGCGAACTTCTCGGGCTGGAACTGCGGCTGCGCGCGCATCGCCCTGAACCACTTCCGAGTGGGGATGAGGGGCCTGGGTAGCTGCCAAGTCGGGGATGTCAGCGACAGATCTATCATCGCGCCGTTTCCTGTGCTGAAATGGTTGACACGGCGCTGCAGCTCGGCGTCGAAATCGGCAATGTTGCTTTGCGCAGCAGCCTTGAGCCGGGCATTGCCAATCGCCTTTTTCACGACCGATTCGATGATGGGCTTGAGCTCTTCCTCTGTGAGCCCCTCTGAAGAGGCAGACTTGCGGGTCTCGCTGGCCAGATTCTTTATTGACGACCTGAGATCATCCACCTGGCTATTGATCTCGTTTTTGTGTTGGACCATGTTCTTTTCCAGCTCTTTGAGAAACTCTTTCTTGGTCACCACGACATCCTTAATGTCGTCAGTAGAAACCATTTTGGAGACGGCCTTCTCGGCTTTCTCCAGGCGCTCTTCCAGATTCTGGTCCAGGAGGCTGGCTACTTTGTGCTTGTTGGCCTTCAGCCAATTGTCCCAAGACTGTGACGGGTGTCTTTCCACAATTTTTTCGATATCCTCGGGTGACAGTTTAGTCGAGCCAGAGCCCGAAAGAAGGCCAGAACTCTTCAGCCGGCCTTCAATGGCTTTCCACTGCCGGCCGGAGATGTCGCCCTTTCCGTCGAGTGTGAAAACGGAGTCGTCTTTTTGGACCAGATCCCTCAGCGCGTGCCAAAACTCGTCCCCGATTACGAGCTTCCCATTTTTCTTGTGCATGTGAACAACCTTTGGGATGATAGACTCGAGGTTGTCTACCGCAGATTTAAGAGGCCCTTCGCGATCCCGCATGAACTCCTTGAGGTCGTCGTACTGACTTTCCGTCAAGACTCCGGGAGAGTGAAGCAGAGGCCCAGGAAAGAACTGGCCGACGTTGCTCGCCATGCCGCGCAATCCCCACCCGTGCCAACGGAGATTCAGCCCAGGCGGCTCAAACACGTCGGGGCGGGCGTAGATGAGCATAAAACGCATTGCACTTAGCAACAGAAAGGCTGGAATCATCCACTTGAGAATTGGCACTGGTTGGAAGACATTCTTGAACCTGGTCCAGAGTGCCTCGCCGTTCTCGTCGTCGTCATCGTCGATAACGTCGGTGTGGGTTGGCTCGCTCGAACGTGCTCGTCGATTCTTGGGTTTGTGGGGTTCCTGATGTACGTTTCCAGCAGTATTAGAATTGGTATCGACATTGGGATTGGTATCCACGTTGGGATCGGCGCCACGAAGCCTACGGAGAGCAGCTTGCCGTTGGGCATTGTCCACTGAAGTTGACTCTGCCGCTGGAGCTTCGGATAGCTGAAAGGTCACTGCTCGGCGACTTGTCGTCCCTGGAGTAGGTGATCTCTGTGACCGCGAGCCAGAGAGAGACGAGATGGGATGGGCCGAAGTCCCCCCTGGCGCGGCTTGAGGCGGAGACGAACTGGGGCTGGCATTACTAAGAACGCGTGGGAACTGGGGGATTGTAGAACGGGGCGGAATAGGAGCATCGACCGATAACGTTTGACCGCCGTCAACCGCAATTGGCGCCTGAGCGACTGTCTGGGGGGGTAAGTCAAGCGCAGCTGAGTCCCGTACAGTACTAAACGGCCCCGTCGTATGTTGCGTGGGTGGTGAAGAGTGGTCTTCCGGGCGGGATACTGCAAAGTGGGGAGGCCGGGGAGGGGCCCGAGGGGTTTCTATATCGGCGTGCTGATAGAGGTTGCCTTCTTCAATGAAGCTTCGAGCCGAGTCCGGTATCTGGTCAAGAATCGTGGACCCAGTGGCAGCGATCGGTGTGGATGCGACGGGAGATGCCCCTCTCCCGCTATGAGGAAACGGAGCGGGTGGCGGGGCGAGAGGCGCGACTTTCTGGGTTCTCCTAGCATCGGCCTGCTTCTGTGAGAGAAGTCGTCGCGACTCAGCCTCATTTTCTCGTCGTCGCCGAGCGTCTCGTTCGAGGCGCTCTTGCTCCGCCTGGGCTTCGGCCTCGGCATCGTCATGAGCCCTCTTTCGGGTGTCTCGGTTCTGTAGTCGGGAAGAAGCCGACTGAGGCTGCACTTTCTTCGACTGCCCCTCTCGCCAGGTTCCATCCTCCGTTAACTCATCCTCGCTCTCGTCCATGAGGTCAGGTTCTTGGCTTCTCCGATTCTCGGCTCGGTCCTCATCGTCCTCTTCCTCCTCGTCTTCCTCCTCTTCGCTGTCTCCTTTCATCCCCGCTCTGCTAGCAACGGGCTCGGGCGTCGAGCGCGCAATGGCTTTGGTGATATTTTCTGCCGTCTTCAATTGGCGCTGGCCACTTTGCTTTGCTGCACGGTTCCCTGACTGGACTTCATCAAAGATATTTGCTGCGACTTGTGTGAGTTTCCCGCCACCTTTCACCGCAGCCCGGTCGGGTAGCTGAGATATAGGAGAGCCATAGGAAGTGCTGTATTTGGCCACCATTGGCGAGCGCGCAAAAGCATTGAGGTCGGTGCCAAGCATCGAACCAGTCACGGACGGTGACTGGGCCCGCCCCGTTCCGGGGGTAGGCGTGTTCGCCGTTCGGCGGGCCGCACGCTTTGGAGGCATGCTGAGACGATGCAAAACACTCGCACCCAAATTTGGGACTTTTCAAGTGAATGTTGCAAGGTTGTGAAACGGCAAAAGAACTACTGAGACTGTTAGGACAGAGTCGGTGAAGCAAAATATAGCGGGTGGTGAGATCGAGGCTCCAGCTTGACAGACATTTTTTAGAGGAGGAACGAAGGTGACCAAGAGGTAAAAAAGACGGTAAGGGGAAACAGAAATGGGTGAGGGAATGAGAAATGAGAGAAACAGAGAAAAGTGACAAGTAGCAGATGCGATGTACGGTAAGGTACGCGTACCTACAAGTGAACAAAGAGCAAAATACAGTCGCAGTTGAGGCCGCAAAACAGATGGTGTTGAGAGGCGCAACCCCAGACCGCGTCAAGACACGTCAAAACAGCCAACCAACAAAACGTCCCGGAGCGTGCAGCAAGCAGGTAAGGTAGTGATTGAATCCCACACCACAGGCCCGAGACTGGCAATGGGTTTGGCAGCTGCCAGAGTTTATTTCATCTTGAGGCACTGCTCCTGCTTCTGCTTCCTTGTGAGAGTTGGGATTTTAGGTCGTTCGTTGGGGGTTGTCGTACGCGGCGGGGGGTTGCAGGTGCGGTCCAGTCGCAGTCGCAATCGCAGTCGCGGGCGCGGGCGGTGTTGGAGCTCGAGGCGTCTACACTAAAATGAGGGACACGCGCAAGCAGGGCCGGCGTAACTTTTAACACTCTAGTACGTATTCCATAAGGTAAGCCTAGAATGTGCCCAACGGCTCGCAACCGGAAAGAAGGCGCTTGTTAGATGGACGAAAACGGCCTCGATCCTTTGTGAGGCCCTTGAGATGTGTTTCGCGGTTGAAAGGCCCAGCAAAGCGCATTCTTTGTGATTTCATTGTCCATTCGATGTATCGTCGTCTTTGTCTGCTGGGGCCCCAGTAGCAGGAATGCGCTGGCGGTTGGGCGCGTTTTTCTCCCTTCGAGGCTCAACTTTTGGCGCACGGAGTGGAGTCTGCTGTAAGAGCTTGTTGGATCCCTGCCCAGTGCCCAACCACCTACTTCCCCAGGCAGCCAGCTGGCTTGTCCCAGACCAGCCAGGTGGCGTGTTGTGTTTCTGTGGCACGTGCATTAAGACGGATGACTCAGCAAATACTGAGAAATGCTGTATCCGGCATATGCATCTTGCCGCGCCAATGAACCCCGCCATTTCGAACCAGGAACGTGGTTCCCGCCTTCTGTGTGGGGATTCGTGGAATATCCGCGGAGCATCAATTTATGGTGGGTGCATGTCGTTTTTGTCTCAACTCTGATCCGATCAAGTCTTCTGCCGGGAGGCCAGCTCACACGTTACCTCTTGCCGAACGGCGTAGCAAAAAGGCCGTTTTGAGTTTCCAGAAGGAGACGAGGGAAGTGCAGAGACGAGAGACAGGGCCAGTGCATATCCGGCTCCATCGCTGGCCGCTTGGTCACAGCAACAGGCGCAGCTGCCCTGTCTGAAGCAAAGGATTCGTTTGCCCTCTTGTCGAACAATATGGTTCAAATTTTCAGGTCTCTTCCCCCTTCGCCATGGCCGACCGTTTCGCCACGATCCGTGTGGCCGGATGGTACATACCCGTCGTCCAGCCGTGCAACTGCAACTACGGCATGGTACCTGTGAAAGGGCCGCCTCGGTCCGAGCCTCGAGGCCGCTTTATATAATTGTTTCGGGCCAGCAGCGGCCCAACAATGTGTTGCCCCATCCATGGATATTGCGCTTGATGGACTTGACATGTTCCCGACGCGTGCCGTCACTGACCCGTCAAGGCGCCGGTAGCCTCCTGGTTCACGTTTTCTTTGCGCAAGAGATCGGCGTTTTTAAATCTGTAGGCAGGTAAGTGGCAGGTACCTTAGGTAGGAGTTGGGTTTCGAGTTAAATGCAAAATCAACCCTGTTCGCCTGGGGTTGAGAAACTTGAGCAACTCGAGCACACTGCCGACGCCGAACTACAGCCAAATTACAAAGTGCGTTTCCGTTTAGTCTAAACCCGTACAACTTGTTATTACCACACAAACCGGGCTCGAACCAAGCTTGCACCGACCACAAGGTGGGAGCAAAGGTGGCATCCCCTCCCCTGTTCCCGACCGCCCCACGGCAAACTGCGGTCTAGCGAAATTCGATTTGCGACACACGTGTTGTACATATTATTTACTCGGACTGAGGCTTGATTCCAAGCTTTTAATATTTGCGACTGCTCCTTGAACCTCGATCCTATCCGCCGCCTATTCCCCCAGTCCTCGAAAGTTATTCATATCCTGCACGTAATCTTCCAAGACGCACACGAACGCGCGCAACATTACAATGGCTGTGGGAACAGTTCTCGTCACCGGGTAGGTCTGTCTTTTTACTTGTCAGCGCGGCGGCGCAAGCGAGCGCATCCGAAGTCGCTGCAGCCGCGAAGGCTGTAGTGCAAATGGACCCCGCCAACCAAACCGAACCCCCCAGCGTGAGCGCGCAGGACCAAAAAATGTTCTCGGCGTCAGATATTGACTGTGGCTTGCAGTGGCACCGGCTACATCGGCTCCTTCACGTCCCTCGCGCTGCTCGAGAATGGCTACGAGGTTGTGATTGTCGACAACCTCTACAACTCGTCAAAGGTCGTCCTTGACCGCATTGAGCTCATCTGCGGGAAGCGCCCCGTCTTTTACGAGGTCGACGTGACAGACGAAGCAGGCCTCGACGAGGTCTTCGCCAAGCACCCCGAAATCGACAGCGTCATCCACTTCGCAGCGCTCAAGGCAAGTTGCTATCTTCTGCCCGAGGCGCACAGCGAGACAATCGCGTACTTCATGAGCCCTGCTAACCGTGGGAACTCAATTGGTGCAAATTACAGGCAGTCGGCGAGTCGGGCGAGATCCCGCTCGAGTACTACAATGTCAACGTTGGCGGCGGCATCGCGCTGCTGCGGTCTATGAAGAAGGCTAATGTGCCTAACATCGTCTTCTCGTCGTCGGCCACCGTCTACGGCGATGCGACGCGCGTGCCCAACATGATCCCGATCCCCGAAGAGTGCCCCATCGGCCCCACCAACACATACGGCCGCACAAAGGTCATGATCGAGACGGTCATCACGGACCACGTCGAGGCGGAGCGGAACAGGAGCAAGAAGGCCGGTCAGCCGTACGAGCGGTGGAACGGCGCGTTGCTGCGCTACTTCAACCCCTGCGGCGCGCACCCCAGCGGCATCATGGGCGAGGATCCCCAGGGAGTCCCCTACAACCTCCTCCCCCTGCTCGGCAAGGTAGCGACTGGCGAGCGGAAGAACCTGTTGGTATTTGGCGATGGTTAGTAGACCCCGAGGAAACGGGGCCGGCCCAAACAGAAATAGTAGGAAGATTGCTAATGCGCCCCGGGAACAGACTACGCGTCCAAAGACGGCACGGCGATCCGCGACTACATCCACGTGCTAGACCTTGCCAACGGCCACTTAGCCGCGCTCGACTACCTGCAAGAACACAAGCCCGGCGTTCGGGCGTGGAACCTGGGGTCTGGCCGCGGGAGCACCGTGTTCGAGATGATCAAGGCGTTCAGCAAGGTCGTGGGCCACGACCTGCCGTATACGGTGGTTGAGCGGAGACAGGGCGATGTGCTGGACCTCACGGCCCGCCCGGCGCGCGCCAACGAGGAGCTCAAGTGGCGCACCAAGCTCACCCTGGAGAATGCCTGCGCCGATCTCTGGCGCTGGGTAGAGAACAACCCCCAGGGCTACCGGCAAGATCCGCCGGCCGAGTTCGTCGAGGCCCTCAAGGCCAAGAAGGCATAAACCCCCTCGGCAACGTCAGCGGCCACCGGCATTTGATTTCCGCGGTTGGTTGCGTCGGAGTAATAAATCCCCTTCTTGGGTGTATTACAGCTGCCTTTTTCTACAGACTTTTTTGATTCATGTTTATACACGTAACGGAGACACGGGCTCCCGTTATTAGACCCTAAGAAAAACCTTTCCTGTGGTCTTTCTCCCCTCCAGGTCTGAGTGCGCGCGGGCTATCTCCTTCAGTGGGTAGACGTCGTGAACCTTGATATCTACCTTGCCCCCGAGAATGAGTTCAAACAGCTCCTTGGTGTACTCTTGCCGTTCCTCCTTGGTCGCTAGGTAGGAGAGCAGCACGGGGCGCATGAGCTTGATATTTTTGGCGGAAAGCCTCGCGAGCTCGATGGGAGGCGGAGAGCCAGACTGCAATTTGGTCAGCCGTGTTCGTACGATCAAAGTGTATGGCAGTGGAAGTGGTAAGACACAACGCACCGCGTTTCCAAAAATCACCAGCGTTCCCTTTCGGGCAATCATGTCAAAGTCGCTGTCAATGGTGGCCTTGCCGACGCCGTCGAAGATGACGTCGACGCCCTTGCCGGAAGTGATCTCGGCGACGCGCGCCACGACGTCCTCGTTGCGGCTGTCAATGACAAACTGCGCGCCGTTCTTAGCCGCCGTCTCACACTTGTCGGGGCCGCCCGCCGTGCCGATGACCTTGGCGCCCAGGACCGTCAGCAGCTGGACCAGCAGCCCGCCCGTGCCGCCGGCGGCCGCGTGCACCAGCACCCATGGCCCGGAGCCCGGGCCCTTGTCCTCGTCCCCGCGCTTGATGCCGGCGGCCTCGCGGACGAACGTCAGCGCCGTCAGCCCCTGCAGCATCGACGCGGCTGCCGTCTCCGTCGTGATCCCCGCGGGAATCGCCGCCGCCTTGTCCGCCGCCAGCGACGTCAGCTCCGCGTACGCCCGCTCCCCGATATACGCGACCCGGTCCCCAACCTTGAAGTCGTCCGACGCAGATGCCACGACTGTCCCCGCCCCCTCACGCCCCAGCACCAGCGGCAGCGCTGCTTTGTACAATCCCGTGCGGAAGTAGCTGATGGGCACACTGTGTAAGCTTGCCTGTGTTGTGGTCCTGCTAGCGCTCACTGTATAGTACTAGGTTCTCCCTCGTGTTTATGCATGAGGTGACGTTGCGCCCGAGGGTTAGGGGTATGGTACTAGGGTAGGGGTAGCTTGGTAGAGTGTGGGAGGGATGGAAAGCTTGTTGGTGGGATTGTATCGGACCGAGGAGGAACGAAAACCGAGCAGGACAGAAAAGAGACGCGTGTAGCTCGGTATTACCCCAGAAGCATGTGTTTGTGATTTGTAATTGGAGAGGAACAAAAGTCAATAAAGGCAGACCTACGTGTCGATGTAGTTGACGCCCACAAACTCGTTCCTGATTAGGATCTCGCCGTCCTGCAGCTTGGGGACGGGCAGGTCCGTCCTCCACTGCAGCACCTCTGGGCCGCCGTTCTTCTCGATGAGAACCCCCGACATGGTGGTTGGGATGGGCGCCATGTTGATGGTAGCTGCTGCGCCTACTTTCTTGAACTCGTCTGTTTTTCTGTGGAGCTGTGGTGCTGTGGTTGCTGTGCTGTGGAGGGGTCGATGGCGGGGCTGTGCGACGGTGCTCATAAGCCAAAGAGTGGTCTTGGGGATTACGCGCGGTGCGTGACGAATGCGATGGAACATACAGTGATAAGTGATATGATTATGATGGTCTCGGGCGGGAGGATGCTTGTCTGTCTTTAGCTAGTCGTTTCTGTGTAATGATTTTTTGAAGCAGGACAAGCAAGCAAACACGGATGGAAATGTGCAATGGTCAACAAGACAGGTCGATTCTCGGCTGTCTCAGTTACAGCTGCCGCCACAAGAAATTATAGTCCCCCCTCCCCCTCTTTATCAGGGAAGCAGCTTCTGGTGGAGAGAGCTCGCCATCCGTCGCTGGTCCGGCATTACTAATTCACGACCTGTCCGCGGGTAAACCTTTTACCGCAACTCGACTCCCCGTCTCCGGAGCGCGGGGTTGCAATTTTGTGGAAGGTCCCGTACGTGATGAGGGTCTTGCAAATGATGTCATTGAGGGTGCATAGTGTTCGACCCGCTACAGCCTAGCCGCTCGCCAATAAGGGGGGGTGGGGTTAGGGACAGGGGCATAAATGTCCAGAACATGGACGTTGGGATAGAATTGGGAGGGTCGAAAATGCGGAGGATACGCAAGGTTGTGGGATTCGAGTCGTTGGTGTCTTACTGCATTCGCCAATGACCTGTTGTTCATGATCAGACAGATAAGTCTGCCCATGTTGGCGGGATTCAGGCGCGATTCTAGATTCTAGAGGGGACAAAAATGCACTTCCTTGGCTCTCGGCGAATAGCAACCGGGACCCGGGACTGGAACCCAACAAGTGCTCGAACGATAGAGTGCTGCAGGCCCGCTGAGTGAGCTCATTCTAGGCGCGCCGGGACAGTCCTCGAAATCTGCCCTGGGCCGTAATATCTGCCTATCGACCCCGCTTGGCATTTCCAATGGCTTGGCCAGCTGAAGGAAGTGTGCATGGCTCCCCTGCTTCCACCCTGGGCACCCGCCACGGCTGTCACACAAATATATGACTGCCACGTTCGTCTGGACGCGGCGAGAGGCGCATCTAGCTGCAGCGCAGTGCAGTGCATGTTCCATTTGACGAGAGCGCGCTAAGCTCAAACTTTGTTGCAGGCGCTCCTGCCGTTGTAGGCCGTCTTCGCCACGGCCGTCGCATGCATGTGTGTACCATAATTACCGTCGTACGGATACTCTGTATGGAATGTGATCGGTAACTCCCGTCGAGCACTCGTTTCTTCACAAAGTACAAAAAGCTCAAGCAAGTCATATACTTTGAACCCATAGGTTCTGTTTTAAAACCGTCGAAATAACATTCTTGGAAGCAGTGCTTCGGTCCCCGGCAGAGCTTGGGTCGTCGCTTCCAGCTGTCGTCTGCATCCCCTGTGCGGTGGCTTAAGCCCCTGTTCTGGGCGTGCAGAACCTCACAGGCGGCGGGTGGTGCTCTCCAGGCGACAGGAGTCTAGCCCCAGAGCCTCGTCCAGCTTGAACATTACCAAGCCAGTTCCCCTTCCAGCTGATGAATAATTTTTTCTCTCTTCCCCGATCTCAATTCTGCTGTCTTTCCTCGAAGAAATTACCCACACTATCTCGCGCAATTGGATTCGGTTTCATTTCCGTTTGTCACCCCCCGCCGAGACACTGCCCAGCGATCGCCATCGACGTCTCCAGACTGAAACGCTGCCGCTCCGCTCGACGAAGCTTTGCCACAGTTCGACCCCACATAACCGCGCACTCGCGAGGCTGCGCAAACCTTCCGAGGCCGAGGTTGGGGTGTCTTGCCTCTGTCCACCGAGCTGACCAACGGCAAGCCGTCCAGGGCACAGTCGGCCGCCGGCCCAGTTTGCCTACCACAAAAACACTGTGAGCGGCCATGAGAATAACCCTGTAGGCTTCGGACGATACCCCCGAGGCGAGCGCTCCCTGCCCTTTCGACGCGGGTTGGAACCAAAACCAGGCTCGTCTCCTACCTCGACAATCTAAGGTTGAAAGCTGGACACCTTTAAACGTGCTTTATTCCCTGCGCCTTCCGCTTCCCATCTCACTGTATTTTTTATTTTATCCTTTCAGTTTGGTGGTGGGATGAGAGTTCGGCTGGACTCATCGATCCGTGGTTTTGCGCCATCTCGACCTTCGACGACATTCATCGCTTTCGACCGAATTGCCAATGGCGTCGTACACGGGCCACGATGTCCGGGCACGGCTCCAGGAGCTCGCCAGTGATTGTGGTGTCCACCCCGTGACGGCGCCCATCTCTCCCGCCTCGCCACCGCCGACCGTTCGGAGGCCCGACGACGACTTCAACGCCGAGGAGCTGTTGAAACGGCAGCGCTTGAACGCCAGCGCAGACAAATCCCAGGGCGGTCTCAAGCGAGTTTTCAACACAAATCCTAGTAAGAAGACATGGGAGCCGCAGGAGCTCCTCGAGGCCCTCGAGGCTCATGTCAGCAACCGCGGGTCACCCGGCATCGCTGAGGCTATCATTGCCAAGCTGCTTGCCGCCGGCGGGAATATTAATAACCAGTCAAACGTGAAGAATAGATCAAGTCTATTGCCGAGGAAACGCAGTATGGAGTTGATGCAACCCCGACGCACCTTGCGAAAGGCTATTGAGAACCGCCAGCACGACATGGTGGCCGTGTTGGCTCGGTATGCAGACTCCCAGACTCTCGATGTCGCGTTCCAGGCTGCGATACAATCCGGTGATGTGGCAATGGTTCAGATGCTGCTGTACCGGGGCGCGAACGCCGCCAATACACAGGATGGCCTGGACTCTTTCCGACAACTGTGTATCTTGGGGGGCTACGCGGACCTGATCGGCCTCATCCTGCAGTCCCCAGGGAAGCCTTCGTTGGAATGGCTAAGCATGTGTATGGTTGATGCGGCACGGAAGGGCTGCTTCGAGACCGTCCTGAGGCTGAGCAGGGCATCCGCCAACGGCAACCACAACACCGCCGAGGCTCTGAGGACAGCTATCGCACAAAGAAGGCTAGATATTTCGCTTGCCATCCTCACCGGTGACAACCCGCCCATCGCAGGAAGCCCCGGCCTTATGCAGAGCTTCACCGACTTGTTTGAGCGCTCTAAAGTGGGACCCAAGGAGAAGTTAATCTTGGCCGAGGCCTTCCTCTGTGCGGGGGCCTTTGGTGATCCCGTCTCGGAAGCGTTGTCCCAGGCTTGCAAGACGGAGTCCCATGACATGATCAACTTGCTCGTCGCCTACGGAGCGTCACTGGAGTACCAAGACGCCAGCATTCTCCGGCATGCCATCTCGAGAGGGCAGACAGGTCTAATGAACCTGCTGTTAACCGAGAACTCAACGCTGAGTGCGACGTCGGCATCTGAATGCGTCCGAGTCATACCGAAAGCGATAGCCCCGGAAGAGCGCCACGCCCTTCTGAGCATGTTGCTACGCAAGGGCGCAGCGGGGACAGCTCTTCACGATGCCTTGATTGACGCCGTGCAGGCCGGCGATATTCAGTCAGTCGAGCTTCTGGTCACGCCATTTTTCCCAGGATCGAGGCATCCCTCTAACCCCGACACTCGAAACGGCAACCGCGGGATGGTCTACAGTCGGCATGAGATGGCTTCGGTGGACCACAAGAACGGGTTGGCGTTGGTGAATGCGATAAGAATGGGCAGCCTGCCGATGGTAAAGAAGCTCCTGGTCGGAAAGCCGTCTACGGACACACTCAGTCTGGTGTTCCCCGAAACTCGTTACCTCTTGGCCAACGATCGCTATCTGATGACCGAGTGTCTCCTTTCAGCCGGCGTTGGCGGCCCTTGTCTCTCGATTGCCTTGGATCAGGCCATCGCAGACCAGTCATCGCGACGAGACGAGCATTTAATAAGTCTTTTGCTACGTCATAACGCCGATGTGAATTTTAATGACGGTGCCGGCATCTTGTCTGCGATTGCCATTAAGGACATCACCCTTCTGGAGACCCTGCTCAAGAACAGACCGTCACCTCAAACAACAGCTGCCGCTTTGGCCAGGGCTGTCCTTGTGGATGACAAGCGAACCCGATATCAGATGCTGAGGTTGTTGGTTGGAGCAGGTGCCGGCTTGGAGGGTACAGAAGGTTCAGAGGCTCTGATACATCTTCTGGCTGAGAAGGAAATCGACATGCCTCCAGTGAAGGTGCTTCTTGAGCATGGGCGAGTTGACGCCAACTTTGACAAAGGAAAACCCGTCAATCTCGGTATGTTCCCCTGATCCAACTGCACGCGAGCCATATCTAACCTGCCACAGCTGTCAATAATCCCAACCCAGCCGTACTTGAACTGGTCTTACAACACGGAAAACCTACTCTTGCGGCTCTGAACCTCGGCTTGATGGCTCTCTGTGACATGCACACAGATGCCAATAAAGTTGTCAAGGTCAAGTCAATCCTCCAACGTTCAAGACACCAGGAGTCACTCGACGCCGCGTTGCACAAGGAAGCAGAAATGCTATCGAAGATGCCGCATGACCAGCGTATTCTTGCCGTCTTTCAGTCTCTCATTTCGGCCGGGGCCAACCCAAACACCAACCAGGCGGCAGTGCTCTGTTTGGTCGTGAGAGCTGCCGACACGCCCTTGTCAGATCTTCTCTTCAAGACTACAATAACCACTGAATCAGTAGCGTTGGCTCTTCGTCACTCGCTCAATATCCAGAACCCCGGGGACCGTCTTGTTTTTACGCGGACGCTCATAGAGGCCGGTGCTCCGGCATTCGAGACCAACCGTGCCCTAGCATATGCAATAGACACATACGCTGGCGACGACAAACAGCCCTGCGACATTTCACTAATTAACCTACTCGCAGGGCATGCTGACTCTACGGATGGGGAGGCCGTTACCCGGGCATTGAAGAAGGAAAGAATGGACCTAGTCAGTCTCGTGCTCGATAGAACGCCCAAGAAGTACGATATCACCGTACTTGGCAAGTTGTTTCTCGATGCCATGAAACTGCAAAACCGGGAAACGCGAATAGCAATCTGTACAGCACTTGTCAAAAGGGGGGTCTCGGACGCAACAGGCACACTTTCCGACGCGTTACAAACCGCCGCTTCGGACGGAGACGTAGCTCTCGGAGCATTTTTGATAGAGCATGGAGCTCGTCCCGAGCATAAGGACGGCCAAGCCGTTGTCGAAGCCTGCAGATCAGGCGCGCCAGCTGTCCTCAAAATGTTGCTTGGCAGCAAAGTCGCGATGCAGAAGCAAACGCTCGAAAGAGGCTTCCAAGCGGCAACCGAG
Source organism: Lasiosphaeria ovina (assembly GCA_033439765.1). Taxonomy (NCBI): domain Eukaryota; kingdom Fungi; phylum Ascomycota; class Sordariomycetes; order Sordariales; family Lasiosphaeriaceae; genus Lasiosphaeria; species Lasiosphaeria ovina. The sequence continues at coordinate 5,329,672 of JAULSN010000004.1, read as the reverse complement.
ATTGGCGACTTGAAGAGACGTGGAGACGTTTTCCGTCTCCTTCTCAAAAAGGGGGTCAACGGCGAAGTGGTTGACGAACAGTTGGTTTCGGCCGCAAAGTTCGGCGACGATGGCGAGGCATTAGTGAGGCTGCTTCTCGAGTTTGGGGCCAGCGTCGACTACAATTCCGGGGATGCCATCTGGAATGCTACGCGCAGCACGTTCATGGGCAGCCTGAAACTGATGCTCGGCGTGGAGCGAGTCAGCGACCGCCAACAAAATCCCTCTAGCGATACACTGCTGAAGGCACTGAAGGCCAGTCGCAAGCTGAGCCGGGAACCGAGATATCAGGTCGTTGAGTGGCTGTTCCAGGTTGGGCTGCCAATCACCGAAATACTTCACACCGCTTTGAACAAGGTTGTGAAGGACGACCCAGACCTTCGTCTCATTCGGCTCATGCTGAAGAACGGCGCCTCGCCGTTGGCCAACGGCTGCCAGACGCTTACCGATGCTGCCCAGCTACTTTTGGTCGATGTCTTGGCGGTCCTCTTGGAGTTCGACATTCCGGCCAAGGATGTTTCGTGGGCATTCCAGCAGGCTTTTACTCCCGAGACTTCGTCGACATGGCTCACCGAGCAGGGCTTCCAAATTGCCAAGATGCTACTCGAAAAGGGCGCCGAAGGAGAGAGTCTCTCGCTGGCTCTTAGCACAGCCATCGACTCTTATGGATCACACAATGACGAGATAGCTCGCCGGTTTGGCAGTCTTCTCTTGCACAACAAAGCCGACGTCAGCTACCAAGATGGCTTGGTGGTCCAGAAAGCAGCGAAGATTGCCGACTCCGAACTCATCCAGCAAGTTCTCGAGCGGAAACCAGACTCTCGTGCCATCTCTATGGCATTCCCTTACATCTTCGACGCGGATCTATCAGAAGAAGATACCCTTCTATTAGTGACCTTATTTGCTGAGTATCACGACGGAGAAGAGCGGCTCGACCCGTTGTACACGCCCCCTGGGTCTGTCCCAGTCATTTTCCGCGCATTGGCCAAATTTCCTCGCTCGGCAAAAATGCTGCAAACGCTACTCTATGCCGGGTTTTATCATGACCAGGTCACGAACATGCGAGTGGTCGACGAGATTGACGAAGATGAGCAAGTTACTCTGTTGTTTTGGGCACTCTTCCAACCCCAGAAGAGGGTCAGCAGTTCCGTCATTGAGCTCCTGATCGAACGTCGCGCCAAAGTCAACTTCGTGACGGCCTTGTCCAAGATGACGCCACTCATGCTAGCCATCAAGGCAAATCGTCTCGATCTCGTGAAGTTGCTCCTTCTTGAGGGCGCTGAGGTCGATGTCGCGGATATCACGGAAAATACGCCGATGACCATGGCGACCAAGATTGGCGGCGACTTGGGCTATTCGATGATATCGATGATCCTAACGGCCGAACCATCAGTCAATGACGGCTCACTGCACAACGCAGCCAGGGAGCTGAACGTGAAGACTATGAGCCTGCTCATTGAACATGGGCACGAGGTTGACTTCCCAAGCCACCTTCACGACGGCCGTAGTGCCCTCGGCGAGATTTGCTTTAAGGCAGCACATGCTGGGCCGATTTCGCCCGCGCAAGAGAAAGTGATGGTTAAGGCGATGAGTCTCCTAATTCAACATGGCAGCGATCTCAAGATAAAGCTGAAGGGCAAAACTGTGCTACATCTTGCATTGGAGTCTAAGGACCCCATCCCAACAACCCGGGCCCTTCTTAAAGTCGGCATGTGGAAGCACATCAACGAGTCGTACAACCACTTTGATGACGGTACATATACGTACTCGCCCTCGCAGTATGTTGCACGGGTAATGAAGCAGTCCGACATGACCTCGGAGCTCCTCAACTTGCTCCACGCCAACCGCGCCCTCGATGTGTTCTACGCGAACGAGGGCGCGCAGCCTGCAGGATCCGTGAACCTCCCCGAAGAGCTCCTGAGGGCAGAGCGCGAGCGGCGGGCACACGAAGTTGCGCTTGCCCGTACAAAGGAAATCGCGCAAATCCAGAACCAGATTTACCTGACCCGGGCGGAAATGGAGGATGCACGGGCGCGACGGCAGCACGAAGACATGATTGGGGGGATCAAGGCGCGGCAGATGATTGAGGACGAGGGCTTCGCGGCGGAGCTGCGGCGACGCAATGCTGAGCGCGAGGCGGCCATCGCGCACGAGCAGCAGCTGACGCAGGCCGGACTGACACGCGCGCGTCTCGTGGCCGACTCGGAGCTGCAGCTCGAGTCGAAACGGCAGCACAATATGATCGAGTGGGAGCAGTCGCTCGCGGCCCAGCAGGTCGCCAACGCCAAGCAGCTCAGCGCCCTCCGGATCAAGGAGCGCGAGGCCATTGAGCGCTTCGACTCAGCCAGCGACGCCCGCACCGTCAAGCGCATCACGGAGCACAAGAAGCTCGTTGACAGCCAGAGCAGCCTCGCCGCCAAGCTCGCCAGCGGAGGCGTCGACCAGCGGAGACAGATTGGCTACATCACGGGCGAGCTGGACTGATTCGTGTGTGAGTAGGTACCTTGGTAAATGATGTTATGTCATGTAATGATGCAAACGAAACCGGATAACGGGATAATCTCTTATGGGGGGTTGGTTCTTATTATGTGGGAATCTTTGGTCGGAATATCTAAAGGTGGCTATTGCCAGCTGCATTGCTTTCATCTAAATAATTATGGACGGGCTTTGCTTTGTATGATGAATGAACTAAATAGCTCACAAAATTTTATTAATTTCAAACACCTTGAGTGTTCTCAACTAGACTTAGCACAAGCAGGAGGAAGAAGCTGTGACAATCACTGTACTATCATTGTAAACAATAGGTGTGTGAAAAGATTACCTGCTTCTATAGTCACCCACAACATTTTCTGACCAAGTCCGGATTAGTCGCAGAGCCTGAGCCGAGGGTGAGGCGCAGCGAGCACCGCCCTGAGCCGAGGTGGGTTCAGGGAAGCGATCCTTAGGGCCCGGAGATACTTACCATAATCTAAAATAGGATGTGGTTGCGGACCCAATTTCGGGACCGGTCCACCGCCAAGTACAACCGTTTTCTTTCGCCCATACAAGCAACCACCTTTAACAGACCCACTGAAAATGCCGTTGGTTCTTAGAGCGTGACTCTGATGTATCCGAGTTGAAATTTAGGTCTCTGGTAAACAGCCCACTGCAGATATAACGTTCACCAACTATGTTGTAGAAACAGAGTATTGGGAATAGCAGTAATTGGAGGTGAACAGTGGAAGCATAACGGTACGGAAAGAGGGCTAGGGACAGCGCAGCAGGTTGGCCGTCAGTCACCCCAACGTTACTATTTCGCTCCTCAGTGATGGAACAATTACTACAGGAAGCAGCTACCTAACCCGGGGCATAGGATTACCTTGGCAGGACTCGGTCATAGATCTAATATATGAATCCAACGAGATTGCTGCGGGTACGGACTGGTAGTACGTATCTAGGCCTCGCCTAGAAGGTATTTCGCAGATAGGAGCGTATTGAGGAAGAGGACTGAACCTCGGAAGATGCCGCGCTGCTATCTTGGTGTGGGGTCCTTGCTAGTAGAAGGGAAGGGGGTCGGGGGGGGGTCGGGGGGGGTCGAGAGATTCAGGTACAATTTATATACTTCTCGTGGGACATCTAAAAAAGTATAGGAAGCAAATTTTACGGAAGGGGAGGACCTTGTTCGTCACCGACGATAGCAGGCTTGGGTTAGGCCCGCTATATATATATAAAAGAGCGATTTCATCGCGATTCTTTTCAGATAAAAGGCGCCGGTGGTCTTACGCCCGGTGGAGAGAGACCGGCATAGCTTTGTCGGTGACGCCTATGTTGACAGGATTATGGATGGTGAAGCGATGAAAGGGCGGAAGATCAATGGGGGGGATTTTAAGATTGTCCAACAGGTTCCGCTCTGGTGGGCCGGGTATAGCATCGGTTGTTATCCATTTTTTTATTCGCACTAGCTACAAATCAAGCACGATGCTTAGGAATCTGGGACAAGATGTTCTGTACCACACGAGGCCGCTTGAGGGCTTTAGGAGGGCTAGAGATGTCTTGGTGGGTATGTGCAATGATGGAGGGAGGAGCAAAGACAACAAAACTTTGGCGCTAGAGCCTTGCGGGGTGCGGCAGTTCCGTTGTTCGTGTGTATGAACGAGTGCTGCTCGCCAACAAGCACGCCAATGGCCATGGACGCCCTTGCGCCGGATCTTTTCCTTCGTTACCAACGCGGCCGGCCTATCACTCTTCTACCCTACTCTAGTAAGTCATACACCGGCCGTTGTCCTACCCACCTAACGCCCATCACTTCGAGTCCTCCCGCCCCTTCTGGAGAATTCCTCCCATCCCAGAGGAGAGCCTCTCGTTTTCACGTTTCCACGGCTTGTCCCCAGGGAAAACTACCTTCCGTAGGCTGTTCATCAATGGCGCAAGGGGCTGGTAGTATGGCGTGAAGTAGTTGGTAGTTGTCTTCACGAATATCTCCTCCTTTGACACAACGATCAGTTTCATCCCAGCTAGATCCTCTGCACGCTCGTCCGTATCGACGTAGTTCTACTTGTCGAACTGCGAAACGATTCTGGCCTTCTTTGGCCCGTCGAAGTGAATGTATATCCAGAATAGCACCTAAAAGAACGATTTGAGGTCGCGCATAAATGAGTGTTGCTCGCCCTAAAGTGCCCCAACGGCCATGGAAGCCCATGTGCCGGTCTTTCCTTTGGCTCCCGAGGTCCCGATACGTTGCTCGTTAACGCGAAAAACGCGCATATTGGGTTGAGTGGGACTGCGACGCCTGGGTAGGAGACCTGATGGGCCGCACTCAGGGGGGATAGCAAGCGGGATAGCAAGACCAAAACTTGTGTGAGTTCGGTTCTATGGCATTCTCTCCTCCTCCGTTACCAGAACACCAGGTGCCTATCTCTAGCGACATTAGCCATCGCTTGCGGCAAACTCACCATGCCGGGATGGCCCTTCGTCATCGCGCTCCTCGTAGCGACCGATAAGACATGATTGCCCTCCTTATCGAACAAACGAGCACCCGCTCCGTCAGCCGCGTGTGACGCCGAGCGCCCAAAGTCCCAAGCCGCAGCTACGGCCCCGCAAACCCCTGGCTTTGGGTTCCTAGGCTTCGTTCTCGGCTTTTCCCCGCGGTATTGAACTCGCCTCGCTTCACGGTGTACGACGGCAACGCAAGGGCTTGAAACTCTCTTGAGCCGGAGGTGTTAGTGAGTTTCGTTGGAGGGTCATGCCGAGGGCGGAGAGGTCCCAGGCCATGTCGTCATCGCCAAGTTTTCAACCACCGGGCCTCCACGCAAAAGCGGTCCGCGACTTATCGCATGCAGAGCATAGTCTCGCTGCCTCTTCAGCTCGCGCTGTTCTGGAATAAGAGCGGACAGGCCATAACCAATCTTGATCCGCTGGGGGGCGTAAGACTCGCTTCCGGCCTATAATGACTGAGGTTAGGGCCGAGGAGACCGCTTCCGGACTCTATCACTACAAATTGTGAGCGACAGGTCAAGGCATGGGTGGAGGGATACCGCAGAGCCGACTTACCTGGCCAGGTATAGGACGATCTTGAGCCCATGCTGAATCCCGCGTCGTACGTAAGGGCGACGACGCTGCTTCCAGGTTTGATCAATACTGCTAGAGCCGGCGGGGGCGGAAAGATGTACCTTATAGTTCCGTGTTGGACGGATGTCAGCGGAGGTGACGATGCTGGCGGTCCGGATAGTTTGGGTACTGGGTCTACTCGAAGAAGAGGCGTGTTCTGGGCGGCTTGGTTTCTGTCTATGTCGGACTAGTTTGTATCCGAGTATCCTCCCGAATCCTCCCGATATACGTGAGAATGTTGGCTGGGGTTGAGAGACGGGGTTGGGTAAGATAGTTGCAGAGTGGGACGATCTGGAGCTTATATACTTTGGGGAGGCTAGTCTTCTTGACGGCTACAGAAGAGGGCCTGTTGCAAGGTTGGAGGACGAGAGAGGTGACGGCTCGAGTGCTGCGGTAGGATTTAAGGGCAGGTGGCGGGTAAAATACGGTGGGGAGGATAAGAAAGAGGTGTTGGCCCCGAGGTGGTCAGGCTGGGTGGAAGAGGAATAGTTGGAGTCCCAGCCAAAGTCGTTTGTGGTCAGGTAGCGGGTGAGTGGATGTTTTCGAGATGGATGAGACGGTGATAATTTGACTTTGGTATGTGTAGTGATATAGGGGGTAAGTGGATGTTTCTGAGTTGGATGAGATGGCGACAATTGCTGACCTTGGTGTGTGTGGTGCTATAGGACGTAAGTAAACGTCTTAGATGGCCGAGACAATCCAGACCGCCTATACCTGGCCCCGGGCAGTCTCTTCGCTCGAGGAGAGCAAGAGGCTCCGAGACAAGTGGATGCAGATTCTCAACAACATCAAGGAGAAGCAGGAGCGAAGCCGGTACGAGGTCCCATTCATCAACGTTGAGGAGCCTAGCGAGCCGCCCCGGTGGATTCACACAAGCGATCCGGAGCTGAAGCGGCTTCGGGATCATCTCGACGGGTAGCTTAGCTCCCTCCGCAAGGGGTTTAAGTACGAGGGAGGAAATATGCGGCTGCGAGAACGCGGCCAACAAAAGGCTTGTCGCACTCCATCTGACTCTGTTTCCGGAGCGAGGCCTAGCGGCACTAGCGATAAACTTCTTCTGCCGGCGGAAGCACGGTGTACGACAACCGCTTCTGTGCAATCACTACCGGGTAAGACCACGCGACGGTAACCACCCTGGCAGGTCAAGCCGGCCCCAGTTCGAGTCGTCATCCCACCAGCATGGCACACCACTCCTTTGACCACGACCGGAATAAACCCACCAAACGCCCCTATACTACGGGGAAGTACGTTGAGGAGGGGATAGACAACAACGACGTACGCAAGGGCTGCGCAAGGGAACAAAAAGGGGAGGGCAGGAAGAGTAGCAGGAAATACGTAACAGACAAAGACGCCACGTCCTGACTGGTCGACCTCTCTGATCCGGTGTCTTCAATTCCCTTTCCGCCATAAAGCAAACAGAGCACCCTCGTGCTTTCCCGGCCATCACCCCTTTTCTCCGCTTTCACACACCTCGTTCAGGTCCCTTGTTCATCCACGCCGGCCTGACCACTGTAAACCGGTCTCTCCTGAAGACACGGCGACTGGATTGTTCCGACGCACTGAGGCCTTCAACGAGGTTGCACCAGTTTCCAGGCTAATATGCGGTCAGGCGCCGAGGCTTGCTATCAAACGGTGTGAGCGCGTAATGAAATAAATTGTTACGCAGTTCTTCTACCTTCCTGCCTGTCCCTAGCAAGTTCCCGGCCCTCCCAACCCCATCTCATGATCTTTCTATCTGCTCGAACTGGAAGCATCTGTATCTCTCATTTGGCAACCTATACGCCCAACATCACCAGACTAGTCGCCGTGATTAACAACCGTGATTTCGAGGGTTGTTCGCTCTCACTACCTCACTACACTCAGAATAGAGTCGATATTTACCAGTGAGGCCTACAAATACCATGCGGCTGGCGCGCGGCAATAAATGCATCACCAGCTCTGTGTTTGACGACCTTGGTCCTGTTGAATCAGCATCATCCAGACGCAAGAACCTCATCCGAGCACAACAGGTGCGGGGAGACGCTGCAGAAGTGCATAAGCATGATAGATGACCGATTACTGGGCGATTACCTGCAATGAGGCCTACAACCACGTCAAGGAGACGGCTGACTCGAAGCACGAATATTTTAGTGACGTAAGGAGGTGATAAAAACGGTGCAATCACTTCCCGCTCCCGCAGCTCAGTCCAAGTTCTCCCAGTCGCGATTATTACTGCTTAATGTTCGACTAACTTCAAGTCGAGACGCGGGGAGCCTGCTATTCCGCTCAGAATGTATATCGTGTGCTGAGCGTCGTTTCTCCTACCTTGAACAACTGCTGCAACTAGCTGCTCTTTACATTGTGAGCGCACCGTACGCTTTACCCCCGCTCCCAGTCGTCCGTCGAGACTCTTGCGCCACACGCTTACTCCCAAAGCCAGACTAACAGAGATCTAGGGACATGCCAATCGGGGGCAGCTAACAACCCTCACACGGGATGCGCACCGGTTTGCTCTGTCTTTCAGCTGGATAATACAGCAAGCCCCTCTTCAAGCGTACACATCAGCGCTCGTGTTTGCACCAACCGGTAGCTTGGTAAAGAAACTTTTCCAAGTGGAAGTGGAAAAGCTTGACTGGATTAACACAAAACCAGTTGTAGAAGCAGAATGGAATGCATGCCTTAAGACGCTAACCATATGGTCTACTCAGTGGCTGGTCGCACGATGCCGCCTAGCTCGCATCAGCCTCGTACGATAGGACAGTAAAGATCTGGGATCCAGCAACCGGCCGATGCGTGTCAACGCTGGGCGATAGTTATACGATGGGCCATAAAATTTTTATCTGCTCAATGGCCTGGTCGCACAATGCTACCCGGCTTATATCAACTTCAGGATTCAGCACAGTAAAGATCTGGGATCCAACAACTGGCCGATGCATATCAACACTAGAAGGCCATAGTCGTTGGGTCAGGTCAGTGGCCTGGTCACACGACGCTACCCGGCTCGCATCAGCTTCCGATGATAAGACGGTAAAGATCTGGGATCCAACAACCGGCCGATGCGTATCAACACTCCAGGGCCATCGCGATGGAGTCTGGTCAGTGGCCTGGTCAAACGACGCTACCCGGCTCGCATCAGCTTCCGACGATAAGACGGTAAAGATTTGGGATCCAGCAACCGGTCGATGCATATTAACATTAGAGGGCCATAGCAATAGGGTTAACTCAGTGGCCTGGCGACACGATGCTACCCGGCTTGCATCAGCTTCGTTTGATACAACGGTAAAGATCTGGGATCCAGCAACCGGCCAATCCATATCAACAATGAAGGGTCATCGCTATGGGGTCAGCTTAGTGGCATGGTCGCATAATGCCACCCGGCTTGCATCAGCTATAAGATGTTATGGAACACGCGTTGGTTCTCCGATCGATGGTACAATAAAGATCTGGGATCCAGCAACCGGCCAATGCGTATCAACACTAGAGGGCCATAGTGATTAGGTCGAGTCAGTGGCCTGGTCACACAACGCTACTCAGCTCGCATCAGCTTCGGTTGATCATACCGTAAAGATCTGGGATCTAGCAACCGGCCGATGTATATCAACATTAAAGGATTATCGCTATATCTTCCGCTTAATGGCCTGGTCACACGATGCTACCCAACTTGTATTGGTTTCGGGCGATAAGACGGTAAAGATCTCGGATCTAACAGTCGGCTAATATATCTCGACATTAGAGGGCCATAGCCATAGAGTTAGCTCAGTGGCCTGGTCGTCTGATGCTACCCGGCTCGCATTAGCTTCGGACGATGAAACGGTAAAGATCTGGGATCCAGCAACCGGCCAATGCATATCAACACTGGAGGGCTATAGCGATTGCTCAACGGCGTTGTCTACTAGCTCACCTAATAATCCAGCTTCCTCTCCCAGACCTATAGCATATGGCCTAGGAGAGAACAGTACCTGGGTTACATATCAAGGAAAGAATCTTCTACGGCTGCCTCAAGAATATCGCGTATGCTCATACGCTATTTCTGGAACAGCTGTAGCGGTTGGTTGTTATTCAGGCCGTGCCTTTGTCTTCGTTTTCTCTGAAGGGGATCCCACCTCATAGGAGGGAAGGGGTATTACATTCTCTTCGATATATTATCTTTTCGCTCTCCATTATTTTTTTCTTTCTTAGCGTGCCACAGGAGGGGTGCGGGAGAATGGGTTAATTTATACCTTGTCATAATCTGCCATTCAAGTTGTAGCCCTTTCTAGATGTTTCTTGTTCATTTTCAACACGTATGATGACATGATAGCTTGGGCCTTTATGTGACGTTATATATTGTGCAATACGTTTGTTTCGTTCGCGCGGGGCAAGCGTGATGGTCTTTGCGCGGAGGTTCCGCGACCGTTACGCCATTATTCGCCTAGTCAGCATCTTTTGTGCTGGACCGGTGGAATACATATAAAAACGAACGCGCACGGTGTAAGTGCCAAAACTGGCTGACGTGGTCAGTGCTCAGAATCTTTTTTAAGCGAAGGGGGGCGACACCAATTTTGCAAGCGACTGTATAGATGTTTGAAAAAATTCTAGCTGTTTCCAGCGAGTTGAGATGACTTACATACTTTGCTTCGAGAAGGCAAGATTATCAGCTTCAATTCTCTTCCCAAAGCCACATGTAACCCGACGGAGGCGAATATGCTTCGTGGCGATGGCGCAATACGTATTACACAGAACTTAATGAGCTAGTTCTCCAGAAACGTCAACCTGAAACCTCGACAGATCAAACAGATAAATCTCAGGGAAGTCGAAAGTTGACCATCTCCCCATACTTCTCCATCGACCACTTCGCCAACCCCTCTGCCAGGCCCTCCGCAAAGTCCCTATCAAAAATTTTACCATCCTCAAAATACGAAATCCTCCCCGTTCTCCAGGTGAGCCACCCCTCGGCCAACGCCCCCTCGGGCGCCTTCAACATGCCCACCGCCACATCCACCACCTTCTGGTCAGGCGACCCATCCCCGACTCTGTCAGGAGTATCCGCCGTGTAAAACACGGTCGCGCCGCACACCCCACAGAACGCCCGCAGCACATGCTCCGACGACTTGAACGCCACCAGCGTCCCAAACCCCGTGAAGTCCGCCGACACGGCCGGCTGCAGCTGCGCTAGCGGCACGAACGTCCACGCAATCACATGGGTGCCCGTCACCAGCCGGCAGTCGTCGCACAGATCCAGCGTGGCCAGCCACTTGGTCGGGTCGCGCTTGCTCACAAACCTGCCCAGGAACGGATGCGCGGCCGTAGCGGCAGACGGGCGGGGAAGCGTGAAGCTCACGCCGCCGCAGTGGCATTCGGCCCGCAGGCGGGCGTTGCCCTGGTCATCTGTCTCCGGCTTGGGGGCAGGCGGTTCCGATGCGGGGATGGGGAACCGGTCGTCGTCCGGATCCGGGCTCCATGCGCCGATGGTACGGCCGGCGATGGACGGCAGAAACGTGTGCAGGCCGGTGCCGGCCGCAGTGAAGATGTGGCTACGGATCTGGAAGTGCTCCGGGCCGTGCGACGCGAAGATGGACGTGGCGACGCGCCATTCCGGAACGCCCGTCGTGGACTCGGGCTTGATGTCCTCGTCGCCGACGTGGCAACCGCAGGTCTTGCAGAAGATGCGCGCCGAGGCCGATTGCGAGTGCGTGTACCGCGTGACCGAGGTGGAGAGCGAGGACGGCGCGATGAATGACGGGGTGACTCCGGCGGGCAGCGGCGCGTGGAAGCAGGAAAGAGCGCCGTGCACGCGGCGGCAGATGGTGCAGTTGCAGAGGTGCACTGCGAGGGGCAGGTGCGAGTTGGGAATTGTGACGGTGAAGTGGACCGATTTGCAGTAGCATTGTGCCGTGAGCGCGGTGGTTTGCAACGACGGGATGGGGGTGTTGGAGGCCATTTTGTGGAGTTGGGTATGGTGATGAGGAAGGCCGGGGTTGACGTTGGAGATGCGAGCTCGTTTTGTACTGTCGTTCTCTTTAGTATGGAGGATGCCTTGCCTGCCGCCCGTGATCGGCAACATCGCGGGCGGGGTCGTGTAAGTCGAGTTTTCACGCAGCCTGCGACTCTCCGCACCTGCGCCGGTGATTGTGTGACTTGTGAGATAAAAGGCTCAACACCGCGGCATTTCCCGGGTACGTAACAAATCATGGTGTGTGCTGGAATAATATGGATGGTGCAACCATTAATGTTTCTTGGCATTGCATTTCCGTAAACAAAGTCCGACTGGTGATGCGAGCTCCTGCGCCCGAAATCGTCGTCAACGGCGAGACTTTCCGTACTGTACAACTTACGCCGCTATTATCCCACCGACGCAGTCTGGAAAACAGATTGAACCAGCTGTTGGTTTGCACCAGGCATTCCCAAACACGAGCCCCGTGCTGTGACTTGGGAATGGTAACTTCATTTTCGAAGTCTGTCTTCCATCAGCATCACTTCCTTCGTGGCGCAATTGGCTAGCGCGTCAGACTGTTAATCTGGAGGCTGTAAGTTCGACCCTTACCGAAGGAGATTTCTTCTTTTTGCTGTTGCGGGTCCGTGAGTATGGCACCCGTGACCCGACCCGAGTCAACCGACCCCGCCGGCCGTGGGTCACGGTCGGGTCATCAACGACGCCGACGGAGACGCGGCACCGGCTTCCCGCTTATTATGTACCGAGAGTGCACAGCCTCCGGTCCCGTGCCAATTATAGCCGCCGGTGTTGATTTACCAACGACATCGCGCGAGCTGAATGGCCGTTGTCGCATCGCTGCAACGTCACTCCTGAGCTCACCTACCGCATTGATCTCGCCGATGTCGTTGTGCGATGCATTATGGCATTCTCCGCCACAGGATCAACGACAACGGAGATCACGGTGGCACTGCACTTTTAGAAATTATTTAATACATGTGTTCTAGATAATTTTCCCACGCCATCTAAACTTCAACACCTAATTACTCTTTTCACAGCAAGCACAATTTCCCCTCCGCACTGACACGCGGGCTTCTTTCCGCGGAGTCCGGAGGATCTGAGTTTTGATAAGAGGGAGAACAAATCGTATGGCCTGACGGAGGTAGTAGGTGCGAGGCACACATTACCTCGGATGCCTCTAAGGTCAAGTTCGAGTAGAACTAGATGGGCTAGGGATTGCGTCGTAATGTGTTTCTCTTTTGACTTTGCCAACTCGATGTTTTGGAACTAAGGTGCCCGACACGTCTGATTCGTGAGACTCCTCCGCAAACTCCAGGTTAACTCCACCAAGTCCAACTCATCCATCCACGTGTACTTTGTCGTGGTGTTATGAGCAATTGGCCCGTACAACATCCACGCCGACAGCGGCTTCAGCGTGGCATGGATCTTCTCCCCCACCCTCCCCAGCCACTTGGACGCAACATCCCCGCCAACCCTCTTCAGCGCATCGGCATACCCCTCCGGCGCGCCCGCCGTGATCTGCTTGCCCATCGTCCCCGCCGCTACGTAGGCCTCGAACAGCGGCACGTCTGCAAAATCCCGCATCACGAACGGCGCGCGCGCATATCCCACCGGCAGCTTCTGGATATCCAAGTTCGGAAACGCGATCCCATCCAGGCTCGTCGACTTGGCTATGCCCGACTCCGTCACGGGCGCGCGCGCGTACGGCCCGCCCTTGTCGTTCCAGTAGTAGAACCCCGTAATCCACCCCGAGAGCGTCACCGGCGGTGCGCCGCAGATGCCCCCTGTCGCGGTGGCGACGGCGATCTCGTTCCAAAACCGGCGGATTTCCGGGGAGTCCGGCTCGCGGAACGTTCGGACAAACCGCGAGAGGATGGGTCGCAGACGCCGAGCGTATTCCTTGGGCTCGACACCAAAGGCCTCGAGACGGTCGAGCTTGGCGAGCAGGGCGACCCAGTCCCGCTCCTCACCGAGCAAGGTGACAGACGGCAGGCCGCAAACGATGGCGCCCTCGAACTTGAAGTATGCCTTGGTGAGGCCCATCATGAGGATGTTGGCCGTCATGACGTCGCTTTCGGTGGTGGTGGTAAAGTTGGGTCGAATCCAGTCGAGCAGCCATTCCGTCTTGACGCGCTTCTGAATCTCGAATTGGAACCGACGGAGCACGTCGTACCAAGTGAAGTCTTCGATATAGATTACCTCCTGGCCGGTGTGGCTGACAAACATGGAGCGGAGCTCCTCGGCGTGCGAGTTCATGTAAAAGTTCATTTGCACGAGGATGGTGAACCACACTTCCTCGGGGCGGACGACAAGGTGCAGGTGCTCGCCCCAGGCTTGGATGGTGCCGCGGACGAAGGAATCGCCGGAGGCAAAGATGCCGTCGGCAGTGGTCACGTTAGACCACGAGCCAAACGACGACATGAGGACTGAGGCCTTGTTGCCGATAAACTCGTTTTCCGCGCTGCCGTTGAAGAAGTCGTGGGCGTTGGTCACGGCGGTTCGGATGCCCGAATAAGGCTTGGGGTCGCCGCCGGGCAACACGACGACGCTACATGATGCTGTCGATGCGAGCGCCAAGGCGGCGAGGAGGGGCGTTGGGAGCCGCATCTTGAATGTGTGTCGATGGACGTCGGGTTGAGGACGGCAGGGCTGCGATCGACCAGGAAAAACGCACCTTTAAAACGACCTTTCCGCCTGAGCCTACTGCCCACTGCCCGATCCACAAACCTAACGTGACAACTGCTCGCATCCAGACCTCGCCACTGAAGGAACCCAGCAACGTTGATTCCCCTATTCTGGCTAATATCGCCGTAAGTGCAGCGGGGTAATTGTACTTTATTTTGGCAGCCGCTGCACCACACCGTGGTGGAAAGTACCCGAAAACTTGACCCCGAATTCCACAACAGACAACATGTACCGCGATCTAGACTGCTATTTTTGGCGGGCACGTACCCCCAAGTTTCAGCAGTCTAGGCCGATCATCCCTTTTACACCAAAAATAGTAAATAATTGAACAACGACTGTGCAGTCAATTCTGAAGCCATTCGCATACTAAATGTAGCAAAATGTAGCTAATTACATGCTCAATCATTATAACGAGCCGGCGTTTGTGTTTGCACAACCAGATCGGGTCATTCTCGCCGGCAAAATATCCTCATCGTCGTCATCTTCGTCCTCCTCTTCATCTTCCATCTCTTCAGGTTGCAGCTCCGCTTGAGCCTCAACTTGAGGCTCTGCAGGAACCTCACCACCTAGTAAAATAGCCCCTAAGTACATAAATCGCTTATTCGGGTTAGGAATTTTCCTTCGTTTCTTTGGCTTGCCTTTCCAACTCAGCCTCAAGGGCTTCAATCCGAGTCTGCTTGAGAACAAGCTTAATTTGAAGCTTTTCGACGGCCCGGGCGGCTTTTTGAACTTCCTTCTTGTACTTGGACTGCTCCCTTTGCTTAGATCTAGACCCTGACGCCCTGTGGTCGGGGTATCAGGGACTCCAGTAAGCACCGGGGGCTCAGGGGTCTTTTCTTTGTCTTGCTGTATCTCTGGGTGGCTGGGGGCTGTGAGCCTACTAATAGGCCAATTTCCAGTCGTCCGGAACGAGGATTTAATAGTCTTTTCCGTGAATTCTTTCCCCTAGCTACCTTGTAGCAGCGAATGAAATTAATCTTGTCAACTGGTGCTGCATTAGTTAGACTAGCCAACTTGGCTAGCTCACGCCTATAGTAAGCTTGACCGTATTGAAGGATTCGTTGTGAAGTGGCTGTATGCCGTGAGAGGTGTGGGCCGGTAGGAAGCATGGATGTACATTGTTCAAGAAGCATATCCTTATGAATGCTTCCTACATATATATATTGTAAGATAACTGGATTAAAAGGTGCACAAGACTCATCTCTTACAATTGTATGGCTGCCGTGCGCATCGAGAATAAGAAGCCGGGCTTCTTTCTGCATCTCCTGCTCAAACCAGGAAGTTTGAAGGTATTTTCCTTTAAAAAAAATGCCCGGATCGAGTAGAGTGCCCGTGGCACCAATGCATTCGATCATGGTAGACTAGCCGCGGCCTTGGTCGCTTTTCAGGAAGGTTTTCTTCGTCTCTGTTGTCCCTAGGACTAATGACTTAAGCCCTGTATAGAATGAGTAATAGAAGAGATAGTAGATATTGTTTTCTTACCAAAGCCCGCCATAATGCCGGCCTTATCGATATTGAAGGTAAGCCGAGGACTAATCCAGCCGTATTCTTTCTTCCTAATGTCAAAATACTAGTTGATAGCCTTGGGAGTAAACCCGTTAGAACGAGCGGCTTCCATTATTTTACCTACTTTAGCTCGAATGGCGGGATTCCGGGCCTTGAAGCTAATAATATAGTTTTTTCCTATAGTCTCTAGATCCCCTACTTCTTTGCCCTACTTCTTTACAGGCGCTACAGCAATGCTAGAAACTTGGGAATATGTAGGCGCATAGCCGAGACTTTCCTGCTTGATAATCCACTCAACGAGCCTCTTTTGTCGAAGCTCTGTTAGCCTGCGTTGAGTTTGGAGGGTATCTTCTTTGGGAGGGACTTCTTTGAGCCTGTCGTTCAACGTTGTAAACGGTATGCCGTTCTTTTAAGCAGCCTGACAAATAGAAAGCTTGTTATCTGTGACATCTAGGTAGGAATTCACCATATCGTCATCAGTATAGATAGGCATTGTGGTAGTATAACACTATACACACTCAAGGGTAGTGTGCGAGGAGCACACATGCAGGAAAAATGTGGTGGATTGCTTAAGGAATCCAAAGCTATCTGCCCGCAGGCGAGAAATCTGCCTACATTAAGGAACCTGTTTACGTGGACTTCCAGAACCGACAGCGGCGTGTGCTGCCCGGATTGGGAACCCTGAGCTGGGCTGGGCTTAGCTGGGCTTGGCTGCATGGGCCTGCAGGTCTTTGGCATGCTGTGTCGAAAAAAGTGAGCCTAACAGCCCGGCTTTGGCCTACGTCATATCCCGGCGAGTTTTCAAGCAGAAGTCTCCGAAGCACGGAAAAGTCGCCGATGCGAGCGGAAAGTCGCCATTTTGCATATATAAACCCGCTTTTATTCGTTAGTGACGCTAATTCGATTTAGCTGTCTGTATATTCTTACTACTAAAATCTGAGCATGGCGCCCAGGAAGATCCTCGTCGTCGGCGCAACTGGCCAGCAGGGCCAGGCGACCATCGCTGCTCTCCAGCAGTCACCCGCCCGCGAACCAGCCGTTGAGATTTTGGGACTAACGCGCTCGGCTTCTTCACCGAAAGCCGGTGCTCTGAAGAAGAAATTCCCGAATATTACGTTAGTCGAGGGCGACACGCGAGCTCCCGGACCGGTGTTCGATGCCCATCCAGACATCCAGTCGATATTTCTTGTCACGGCCCCACCAGAAGAAGAATCCCAGGCATTACCCCTGATAAATGCTGCGTGCAGCGAGGGCAGCAAGGTCGACCATATCGTCTTCAGCTCAGTTGAACGAGGCGGCGATGACATCTCATGGTCGATGCCCACCCCCGTCCAACACTTCGCAGCAAAACATCGCATAGAGCTTTACCTCCGCGACGCGTGCGAGAAGTCGGCCGGTACGATCCGCTGGACCATCCTCCGTCCAACCGGCTTTATGGATAACTACAACCCCGGATCGTTTGGCTCGTTGATGGCTTCACTATGGGCCAAAGGTATGCCAGCCGACCAAAAGATGCAGCTTGTGAGCGCGCACGACATTGGCGTGTTTGCAGCACGAGCGATGCTGGACCCGCAGGAGTGGAATGGCAAAGCAATTGGGCTTGCTGGCTGTGAGATGAGTTTTGAAGATGTTAGAACGGCGTTTCGGGAGGTGGTTAAAAAGGAGCTGCCGATGACTTGGGCAGTTGTGGCCAAGGGCGTTCTGTGGTGGGTGCCAGAGGCGAAGACAAGTTTTGAGTGGTTCCGAGAGTGTGGATACCGGGCAGATATCGAGGAATTAAGGAAGCTGGAGCCTGGACTGCAGGACTTTAAAGCGTGGTTGAAGGAAAGCAGTAGATGGCACGTGCAATAAATGGTGTTGTACTGCCTGAATTTGATCTGATCCGACGTCCACGATATCGATGGGTGGAGTATAGTTCACAACCTCAGAGCAGACGTGAGATGTGAATAGGGACCCTAGAATTTCCAGAGCTCAGCAATTGAGAATGTAATAAGATGCCTTGGTAAGCCCGGTACATATCGAACTTGGAATGCAGGCGGCATGTAATGGTCGTGGCTCACCTGCAACCTCTAGCCTACCAGGATCGCTATAAGATCAGGTCGCCTAATTAAAAGACCCGGTGAGATGTAAATCCCTTGATTATATGTGGAACGATGTATTTTTTATGTTTATAGCTATAGAACTAACTGAGGGATGCGAATTTTAAATTATTGAGTTTTGGTCGGGAAATTTTCGTTTTGCTGTTCCAAAGGTGGGTGTGTCCAAAAGGGGGTGGTGCATGGTACAGATCTCATTCATATCGCCGATGGGCTGGCCTCAACTGGGCCAGTTCGCGCTCACACGAGGTCAACGTCGCCCGCGCGGCGGAGGCTAGTTGCAGGTCGGGCCAAGACCGCCTTGCTGTCGTCGTCTGCCTCGCCGCTTTGGTCGCCGGGCGTTAACAGGCTGCTGTCGCTGTTGCGAGACGACAACGATTGGACCATGGTGGGCTGGCCGTCGGCGGTGGGAGGGTGTGAAAAAGGGGATGTTGTGTCCTGTTTCTTGCTGTTGTTGCCCGTGGCTGGTTAAAGACGAAGTGCGGTCAGACGGATCGGAGAAGCTCCGAGTTTGGCGGACTGGGATTATCTGGTTTGCCTCTGTTTTTTTTGAGACACCCGTAATGTGGCACCGATGTCGGTCCTGGAAAGGCTCAGTGGCTTCTTCTATCGAGATATGACTGGCGTATTTTCGTGCGGGCCCATGGCTTCCTGTGTACGGTATCGAAGCAGGCCCGTGTGGAAGAGATGCAGTGGCCCGGGTACTTGGGTGCTAACCAATGGGCGGTGTTTTGGCATGCGAACGTTTTTTTCCCGTGCCCTACTACGACTAAAATAAGCTATGAACTTCTCTAATGAGTGACTCCCCCCTACAACAGACCTAGACCCAGACCTAGATACAGACCTAAATAAGTGACTTTGTTATATCTATAATAGATATAGACACGAATAGAAATAAACACGTCCTGCCTCCTTCGCGACATCACACCGTCGTCGTCGTCGTCCTCGACGAGTTGCTGCTACTACTAGAGCTGCTGCTGCTACTGCTATCCTTTCGTCCCTGGTGCCGGCCACCAGAGCTGCTGCTGCTACTGCTATCCTTTCGTCCCTGGTGCTGGACACCAGAGCTGCTGCTGCTACTGCTACTATCCTTTCGTCCCTGGCGCCGGCCACCAGAGCTGTTACTGCTACTACTATCCTTTCGTCCCTGGCGCCGGCGCCGGGCCGGGTTATCCGGGCCGCCCCACAGCTTCTCCAAAAGGCCCTTCCACCGGAGCGTACGGCCGCGGAACTACTTTATATCGGCATTCTCCTGCATCATCGTAGAAGGGAAGGGAAGGGTCAGCCAGCCGATACGGCGACTACGAGAGGAGAGGGGAAGATGGCAAAACCTACGGCGACTAGCCGGTCCCACTCGTCCGGCTCGAGCACGTACTGCTGGAGGCTCTCGTCCCAGCGCGCCGGGTAGCGCTTTCCAAGCTCCTCCCACGCCTAGTACGTGCTCCTCTACGTCTCCATGAGCGACTCGACCTCGCCGTACGTGATCTCTATCTTCGTATCTCTTGCGATCGCCTTGGCGGTGATCCGGTACGCAGCGTCTGAGAACTTGGCCTGGGTTCGGAAGCCGATGTCGACGCACTCGTACAGGTTCTGAAGTATGACCAGCTTGACGTCGGAGGGCCATACCTTGTGTGTGCGCCGCACCTTTTGTACGCGCCGCGGCCGCGACCGGTGCGGGGCATGGCCGATTACGTATGGGCGGACGGCAGTGTGGCCAGTAGTTGAGGGCGGGGTATGATGGTGATTGCCAGCAGCTGGAGGCGGGGAATCATGGTGGTAGCTAGCAGCTGGGGGCGGGGCATGATGGTGATAGCCAGCAGGCCGCGCCCACGGGAAGGCCGACGCCGACGCCGACGCCCACGTCACCGGCTCGAGGTCATCGTCCTGCCGCATCAGCATCCACGGCAGGGGCGGCATAGGGGGGCCTGCGGGCGGTGCGGGGAGCATGAGGGGGCCTAGACGTAGAGCGGGCAGCATGAGGCAGCCTAGGTCTGGGGGCGAAAGTACGGGCAGCATGGGGGGGCCTGAACGTGGTACGGGCAGCATAGGGCGGCCTGGGGGTGGTATGGGCAGGGGCAGCGGTAGTATGGAGGGGCCAGGGGGCGGTGCGGGCGGCATGGGCATGGGCTCATCCTCGGGCGGCGGCATGAATAGCAGCAGGGGGCCTAGCTCCGGGTCGTCAATGATGTTGCTGATGGCCATCTCCTGCCGCGTTCTCTGTTCCTGTGCCTGTGCCTGTGCCTGTGCCTGTGCCTGTGCCTGTGCCTGTGCCTGTGCCTGTGCCTATGCTGCGGAGAGAGCCATGGCGGGCGATGATGGTGATGTCTCAGACAATGAAAGGTAAATGACCACAACGAGGACGGTGGTGTCCAAGACAATGGAAAGTGGTATCCGAGACAATGGAATGTGGTGTCCGAGACAATGGAATGTGGTGTCCAAGACAATGGAAGGTGGTGTTCAAGACAATAGAAGGTGGTGTTCAAGACAATGGAAGGTGGTGTCTAAGACAATGGAAGGTGGTGTTCAAGACAATGGAAGGTGGTGTTCAAGACAATGTGTGGCTAGGCTCGCAGGGATCAGGCCGGAACCCGGCCTGATACGCCCGAGCCGAGGCATAAGTGGATCTGGGATCCACCGGTCCAGGCCATCATTTCCACATACATATTTCGCTGTGGCCCAGATAGCTAGACTTCCTCCAAGCAATCCAGTGTTTACCTTCCTACCAACACATTTATGGGTCAAACATTGCCAACGAGATGAATGTTCCCTGAGACAATTTCAGCATTGTGCGTGTTTCCCGCCATGGGGGGCGGGCAATTAATTGCGGGCCGCTTCCTGGAGGCAGACCTGGCTTAGGAACCAGACAGTCGACCCAAACTCGCCAGTCGTGGGTTCTGACCGAGGAACCCACTGACAGCATGTTGGCCTTTGGCAGGAGCCACATGAGCCCCCGCCTGCGTGCTGCACCTGCACATTCTCGGCCGAGTTGGTTTTCGTGGCCGAGGATGAGCGCCAGAGCGAGGCTGCGGTAGGTATCTATCTTGAAAGGGAGGGTACAAAACTGACCCCCCGAGCCGCGGGGTAAGCTCAAAGCGTGGCTCTGAAGACAGTGCGGTTATGCTGCGTGACGTGAGAAGCATGAAATCCGTCGTATAAACAGAGCGAAGCGATGTAGGACACCAGTGTCCGCAAACTTGCCAAACACGCGTGTCATGCTGATGTACCGCCCGGACTCGGCGCAGAAGACATGGAACCGCAGTAGGTCGGCCGGCAGGCAGATCGGCTCGTAGTAGCACATGGTGTTGGTAGGAAGGTAAAGACTGGATTGCTTGGAGGAAGTCTAGCTATCTGGGCCACAGCGGAATATGTATGTGGAAATGATGGCCTGGACCGGTGGATCCCAGATCCACTTATGCCTCGGCTCGGGCGTATCAGGCCGGGTTCCGGCCTGATCCCTGCGAGCCTAGCCACAGAATATCATGAGCCTTCAAAGTCAGATCCCCGTAATGTAATGACTGAGGCCACGGACCAGCGGTGCATTCCGCAGCGCCTTCATTACGATGATTTCCCCCCAAATCCCCACTTCGTTGGCCGGCGAGATATCTTGGACACAATCAGCAAAAATCTTGGTGGTGGTGGCGGCGTCGTCGCCACCAACGGCACGACAAACACGTCCCTCATTCCAGCGTCGACACCACCAATATGGCAGGCCTTTGCATTGTGAGCACCCAAAGGGTTCGGCAAGACCCAGACCGCGCGACAGTTTGCGGATGAGGCGGCTGACTGCTTTCCCTACCTTCTCTGGGTCCACGGGTCGGTGTTGGTCACAACGCTGGACCCATCGTTTGGAACAAGCAACCTTGCCGGGAACGGGGCGCCGCTAGAGACACTCGAGGAGGAAAGTGCCATTGGTATGATGCTGTCGCAAGTATCAGACCACGCACATAACGACGCTGACCACGGAGTCAAGGAGGCGCGCGAGATCATGCAGCGCGTAGCCTACCTCCCTCTTGCCATTCAGCACTGTGTGGGTGTCATCAATGAGTCAGGCCGAACCTTCAGGGGCTGGGCAATCACCTGCTAGCTGAGTCGTCCTATCGCCGATGCCTAGACAATGCCGAGGCGAAGGACGATGTGCACTCGTCATACGAGATCAACATTTGCCGGTCACAGTGGGCACGCGGCGCGAACGACGAAGCCTCAGCCCGACTCGAAGAGTTGATCAGGCTACGGGAGGCAAAATACGGCCCAGAGGACTTTGAAGACTTTGTGTAAGACCCACATCCACCGAACCTTATAATCCATCCCCGTCCGCACAGGTTGATACTAGCCAATTTGCTGACCTACCTGGCTAGCTAGCATTGGTCACATGAAGTATGTGCTGGGTAATGTCCGCATCGACCAGGCCCGTTTCGACGAGGCCTTTGATCTCCACCAGAGCGCGCTTGTTTGTTGGCGCAAGACGCTCGGTGAAGAGCACCACAAAACAGGCGATGCTTGGCATAAAATGGGATGGCATTCTATACGCCTGCGCCGCTGGGAAGAGGCAAGGTATTATGTCCCCTGCCCTTAAACTGACTCTGCTGTATTATGAGGTTTGACTGACAGCTTGCCTATTACCCATGGTGCAGAGACGCATTGAAGTCATCCTTGAACGTGTACAAATCTGGCAAGGACGAAGACTTCTACCAGGGCGAGATTGCCTGCTCCAGCTACAGGCTGGCGTTAGTCTTGCGAGAGTTGGGCGAAGGAGAGAAAGCGGAGGAGCTGATGATTCTTGCGGAGGGGATTCGAGTTGACATGTCACAGAGTCGGCCTGGCGCGGATTCCACACAGAGGGAGGCCAAGGGGGGGCATGATACGGAAGCTATAGGCTGGTGTCCCAAAACTGGGATTAGTTTGGACATGGCAATTATAGCCAGGACATCCCTGTGACTTAGCTCGGCTCAGCGCGATGCTCAGCGCGCCTCGGCTCCTGCTCAGGTTTCAAGCCTAATATGGATTTGGCTAAAAAACGTTATTAGGAGTGACTATACAGTAGAGGTAGTCTCAGACTAAAGATAAGTGGGCCCCATTCTGAAAATAGTTAGCTTGAAATCAGGCTCGCTTCACCCCCGGCTCAGCTTCAGCTCACCATTGCTCATTCCCTACGGTATAGACAAAGTCTTGAGGCTCGGGAGGCGTCGTCATCCAGCCTGGAAACGAAATGTTACGGACAAAAGACAACGTTTGAGGCTAACGTAGGTAAGATAGGTAGGTTATATCGGGGGGGCACTAGCTAATAACAAAAGAAACAAGAAACATTCTCTCTCCTTTCGCATGTTTTCTCCCGACTCGTCGCACCCAATAGACTAATCAGCTGATTCAAGCCAGATGATGGTCCGCAGCACGGCAGTAAAAGTGCGCATGCGTCTCGGCGCAGAGCCAGCCGCGACTGAACCGCTCCCTTTCCGGCTGCTCGACGCCGCCGGGCCAAAGCAAAACCTCCTCCAAGCCGTTGATTTTGTCGCCCATGGTGTACTCAAACAGGTGCTGGCAGCGCAGGCAGCGCGGCTTGAAGGCAAAGTTGGGGCTGCTGAAGGCGATGCCGAACTCGTTGACGTGGTTGCACACGTTGGCGGCGCCCACGCCCTTCCAGGCAGTGATCTCGTTCTTGCGCTTTTCCACGAGGTTTTCGACCCCCTTCCCGGCATCCGGCTTGACGGCGAAGTAGAGAGAGTAGGCCGCGTTGCTCCGGTTGGACACATTGAAGCCCGCGTTGCGGAAGCGGTCCTCGTGGTTCCGCACAAAGAAGTTGTTGATGTCGTCGCACCAGTTGTAGTGGTCCGCCGTCGTGGCGATGGTCATGAGCCCCCGTGGAACCCCCGCCGGCTGGATCCGCCCGGCGCAGACGAAGACGGACGACGGCGTGCTCACGGCGATCTTCTTGGTGGTGTCCCGGATGCCCTTGCAATACAGGCGAAACTGGGTCGCCTGGAGGCGGCCTTTGATCTGGTCTGTCGGGTTGAAACAGAGAACGTTAGCAAGGTGTTCGTTTTTTTTTCTTTTTCTTCCTCCTCCCTGAACTAGACGCAAGCATAATCAAGACGGTAACATACCCCTAGTTAGACCGGCGGGCCACTCATAGGCCATCACTCGGAGCCAAAGCTCAATGAGGCCGAGCGTGGGAACCTGAGTCGCCGACGCGTTCTTCAGCACGGCGGCATAACCCCCGGCCTTGGCTGCGATGGCGGCTCCGAGGACAGCGTCGAGGTCCCAGATGGCAAACTTAGCCTCTGCCCAGGCGTAAAAGTTGTCCCACTCCTCCCTGATATGATCGTCATAGACCTGCTGGTCGGTGGCCATGATCTTGGTCCAGCTGGCCGTAAAGTCGACGAGAAACTGGCCGACGCCGGTGCGCAACAGGGCGAGCGCTTCCTTGCGCTTCTGGTCCGTCTTGGCCGCAGTGATGTTCTTGCTGAACAAGCCGAGAAGACGCTTCATCTCTGCCACGGCATTCCCATCGACCGTGTTCCAGCCTTGTCCCTTGGTGTTCGTGTTGAGGTCTTTGACGGTTTTGATGAGGAGCTCCCCAATCGAGTCGGTGGCTTTCTTGGCCTCGGCGTCGCCCGCGGGCAGCACCTGGCCCGCCAGATTCTGCTTGACCGCGGTGATGATGTCTCGGCCTTGAGCAAAGGTGGCCTGGTCGTTGTCGAGGTACCACTTGGCCTCCTCGGAGAAGGCTTCAAAGACCCAGATGTGGACGTAGCACATCAGAGCGAGGAAGTCGGCAGCGTCGGCAAGGGCGGGTTGGAAGAAGGTCTTTTCCTGATCGGTGCGGTTGCGCTTGAGACAGGTGTTGAGGTCCCTGAGCATGGCCGTCAGGACCTGAATACCCTGGATACACTGCCAGGAATTGTTCCAGAAGCGCCCAACGCCGATCCGTCCTTTGGCGGGCGCTCCATTAGTGTACCGACGCGGGTTATCCTGGAAGACGGGTGGCATTTTGGCGATCTAGTAGGACATGGGAACGATTGATCTGTCAGTAAAAGCTTTCAAACAAGACTTCAACCTTGATTAGAATGCAAAGGATTTGACAACGAACCGGTCCGTCTTCAAGACTATACGCAAAGGAGGGCGGGTGTTTTGGGTGCGGTTGTGGGAATGTGTTGTGTATCGAAAGAGAGGCCGAGGTTGTAGAATACTGCGAGCTGCTGGCTTAAGCTGAACACGATGCAGATTGCAGAATGTTGAACATGTTCTGACGGCGAGCAGCCGTGACATTTATCTACATGCAGACTCAGACATTGAAGCAGACCAACACAATCCCGTTGCACATATGATTATGCAAGACTGGACTCAAGTCTGTCTGCTACGTGGTCACGATTCGTCTTAGCTAGCCAGCCTCGGCTCTCTCAGCCAGCCATAAACTTGGGGGTTCCGTTCCCGGTGTCCCCGTCGACTCTTTCTCGAGGGAACCAGCCGAGAGGTTGGCATCATCTCAGCCAGCCACAACCCGAGGGTCCATTCTCGGTGTCTCCGTCGAGTCTTTCTCAAGGGACTGATTTTGAGGTTGACACTAGAGCAGTTCGACTTGGCCAAGAATTTTGCTGCGCGATTTTCTCAGAGAAAGGACTAGCGGGACAAGCTGTGGGGAGCTGGATGGTATATTTTGGTTACGAGATTGATAAGCAACGTTTTGAAATCCTACCTAAACATCCTACACTTATGCAGGCGTCGACACAATCCTGTGGCTAGCTGGACAAGAATGACAGTGGCTGGCTGGCTCGACTGCTGTATGCTCCTCGCACTTGGACTCGATCGGGTGGTTTACGTGAGACGGTGAGACGGGAGCAGTTGTGGCTTATGTCTTGTTGCAGATGCGGATAAAATGTGGCTGACCAAGAAAGTCTAGGTCTGGATGACAGTGGCTGGCTGGCTGGCTAGACTGCTGTATGCTCCCCGCTCGATCGGGTGGTTTACGTGAGACGGTGAGACGGGAGCAGTTGTGGCTTATGTCTTGTTGCACGTGCGGATAAAATGTGGCTGGCTGACCGAGACTCTTTCAGTCTCGCTTGCATCACCTGAGCAGGCTTAGCTCAATTCAACTCTTAGTTCGTCGGCCATTTGTTCCACCTCGAATCGGAAATCGCCTTGTCGCTTGCTGTCACTTGCTGCTTATTGCCCACTTGCACTCATCTGAATTGAGCATCGAGCAGCCAGGCAAACAAAACTCCAACTCGAGGTAATTGAAAGAGCCCGCCGCGAAAGAAATAAAGCGCCCCTTCGCCCACCTGACAGTCTGACACTCGACGACTGGGTAAATCACCGCTCAACTCACAAACACCTCCCAATTTATTGCCCTCTGTACTTCGTTCAGTTGTCCCCCCCCCCCCCCCCCCCCCCCAAATACCCTAGCGCCATTACTCACGCCACAATGCCTCAAGACATAGACTACGAAGCGCTCGACAAGACCGTCGTGAAGAACGGTAAGAGAGCTTTCAATCGCAGAGCAAACATTGCTTGTCATTTTCAGACATAACATAAACTAACCAGTCAAAAGGCGGACTCTTTGCCTCGCTCGACCTCATCGAGAAGACGACCAAAAGAAACGTCAAAGGCTACCTGGACTGGCGCGCCAGCCGCATGGCAACCAAGCCCACACCGCCCGGGGCCACAGCCGACGCCACGGCCCTCGTCAAGACGCTCAAGAGCATCAACCTTGGCGACAGCGGCGACCTCTTCGCCAACCTGGGGACCCTGAAACAATTCGCGCCCTACAAGCTGGCCACGGCCGTCAAGGGCCAGGTGCAGAGAACTCTTCTGCTCTTGGCCGACGGGGCCGACGGCTTGATCCCTCCCGAGACGGCTCCGTCCAGCAGCAAGCGAGCTGACGACCGTGACATGCACCCGCTGTACCTGGGCCTGTCCACAACCACAACCACCACCACCAAGGACCCGGCCCGCCCCAGCGTGCCGCGCATCGTGCTTCCGCTGGGCCGCCTCGTCTGGGAGGACGTCGCCGCCACCACCAAGTCATCCGACGACGACGAACCCACCCTCGTCGAGACAAACTACCACATGGTCGTCGACGTGCTCGCCAAAGGCAACCCCGTCTGGTTGATCTA
This sequence comes from Lasiosphaeria ovina, assembly GCA_033439765.1. Classification (NCBI taxonomy): domain Eukaryota; kingdom Fungi; phylum Ascomycota; class Sordariomycetes; order Sordariales; family Lasiosphaeriaceae; genus Lasiosphaeria; species Lasiosphaeria ovina. The sequence continues at coordinate 5,302,742 of JAULSN010000004.1, read as the reverse complement.
CAACCGCTACGCGTCGCTCCACAGCGTCAACGACAATTACGCCGGCGACGACGACGAGGCGCGCCCCCGCGTGGAGGCCCTCGACCCGGCCTCGGAGCCGCCCGTGTTCGATCCCGCCATTTCCAACGTCGACAGCGTGTGCGTGTTCGACGGCATCGCCGCCTGGCCCACCACGCCCACCACGGTGCGCCAGCTGACGGCCAACTTTGGCCGCGGCGGGCTGGAGCCGGTCAAGGGCACGCTCTTGACTCACCAGGAGGTGGCTGAGGTGCTTGTGCCGGCTGCTTGAATGGATGCAAGGTTGATGGGGGGGAGGCACTAAAGGTTTCTTTTTGGTTGTGAAGGAAGGGGCTGGGATGGGATGCGTAGTCGGGTTTGATTCTTTTTTTTTTCTCTCCCTTGTCTCTATCTTCCATAGGTATAAGAATCAGAATCGTTTCACTTGAATTGCAGTCTTGGAGTTGTCATGTGTCTCTTGGGTATAGGGATTTTGGAGGCCAAGTGAGTAATCACGTAGAATACAGTCTCCTAGGTCTGTAATGTCGTGCGACTGATTGATTACTTGCAACTAGTCCCTCAAGACAAGCTCTCATCGAGGGTCAGAGTTATATATAAGACTCCAAGACGGAGGACGTTCCCCCAATGAGAATGATCGATTTCTTCAGCGCCATTCATTACATGTAATCCATATAACGCCTAGTACCTAGCTATATTTTAATACTTAATAGTTAAGCCTATTATTTAGTTAATTAAGGTTAACTAAAATAAGGCGATATACTTACCTAAGTAAGTATCTACGAAGAGATATTCCGTATACTCTTATTTAAGAGGCTTAATCTTATGCCACGGTCTTCGTCTACACCTGGGCGGACACCTGGTGCAGCTGACAGTAGAAGACTATTGGACAACTCCGCGAACGAAATTAGAGGAGCCCCAGGCGAGTTGAGCCCCAAGGCCGGGGCGGCAGGGCAACGGGGCTGCCCCGAGTCCTCCTAGCCCCGGACGCGGGGACGATTGGGGCTGGGGATCGATCTGATTGAACAAGTCAATCTAGATAAATACAGTCTTCTACAGACACTCAGATAGGAAGAACTCTCGGCTCTTTAAGTAAGCAATCACATTTATTATCTAATATACTATTAGAACAATTCTATTATAATAACCCGTCTAAGACGCTTACCCTTCGTTCGACCTTATCCCCTTCGTCTTACCCTTTAGTTTACTATTAAGCCTACGCTCTATAAAACCTTATTATACTGCTAGTTCACTAACTACTACCCTAACCGATTATTATTAGGTGCTAGCCGGTTATTTAAAGTTGGGATTATAATACGTTATTTACTTCTTTTAAGACGGAAAGATATCGATCGATTGCTTAGACAGCTAGGAGATATTCGTAGGAGTATTAATGAACTGCGTGCCTGGCAAGCCTGTAGTACAGCACCTGCACAGGGTAGCTACAGTGGGCTCGGTACTGCAGCTGGCGTAGCGGAAGCGGTAGCGGTGGCAGGGAGCCAAGTGTGGATCGATGTGAGGGTAACCGCAGGGAACTCGGCCCTATAGTCGAGGTAGCCTGCAGGAAGCTCTGACCTACAGTCCAGTACAACAGTGGCCTGTATAGGACACTGAGGAAAGTAGGACACTTATCTAGTCTATAAGACTCTGCTATAGGCTAGCCACTAACTACTAAGAACTCTACCCAGCAGTCTGACTCGCTCAAGGCATAAAGAACTCTGCCCTATAGCCGGGATCTTCGGAAGGCAACGGGAGGTGCTGAGGAAGACTGAGAGGAGCTGTATTATAGAGAGACTATAGTACAAGGTGTAGAGAGGATTGTGCTTGCTTTAAGGAAACGAAATCTAACTACAGGAAAGGACAGATCTTTATAGACCTTTGCGGACCCTCTAGAAGGTTCCAGAGGTCCCTAGGCTACGTACGTAAGCTCTGCACTCTACAGCCTTCTAGTGAGCTTGTCTTGTGTGCCTAGGCCTGTGAGACAGTTCGAGAAGGTGCTGTGGGGCTTGGTTGCCAATCTAGGTATAGCGCCCTGTTACAATCTGGAACACCGAGGTTCCACGGAGCTAGGCTCGGCCTAGGACTGTGAAGGGTTGGGTGGGTGAGCGATGAGAAGCAACCACACTGGTAGGTAGAAGTGTAAGGAGCAATATAATAGTGCACAGATTGCGGGAGCAGTATCCAATGGGGAACGATAGGCTACAGGGTCTTAGAATAGTCTAGAGCCCTTCTTCCGTAGTGTTAGGAGATGGCTTCAGCTCGCTACATATACACAATATACACGAAAAGACAATGAGCAGATGATCAAAGGAAGAAGAATGGTTAGGGTACTCAGTTCAGGACATAGAAATACCCCCAAACACTTCGATTGCTAGAAAAAATTTCAGGCCTTGTTTTTGTTTCACTCCGTTGGTGATCCAGTTTCTACAGGCACCACCAGTCGCGACACAATGAACAGCAATCTGAAAAAGACCAAGGGTTCCGAGGATGGCGGGCCTCCAAATAACCCAGGTCAAACGGAGCCGCAGAAGATGGGAGGCGACAATCTAATTCCCGCTTTCACAGCGGCGGTAGGGTTTGGTGGAAGCAAGAATGCAGCCATCGGCATTTCAAGCTCAGCTTCACGGCCAAGACTCACCAGTACGCCCCAGGCTATGCCGGCGCCTACTACGTCAAGATCCCTCCCAGTCTCTCGCCCAAGCTCGTCGGCAAGATCGCCGGCAACCCTGTCTCCGTCTCGTTCATTGCCGCCCTTACGCGTGGCACCATTCAGTGGCCGTGGGATGCGACCCAGCCGAGGTAAGGATCAGCTCTGCACTAGTCATTGTCCCATTCCTCGAGAGTGATAATCACCATGTAGCTGACATACAATCCTGTTCCTTTGTCCGTGCCTCAGTAAATACAAGACAGGGGATGCTGGGGAAAAGGAGCAAGATGTCATCATTCAAGCCGAAAAAGCATTTCTCAGTGACATGCAGAACCAGTAGCAGCTTCCGACCGAAGACGCAGTCAAATCTTCGGGCGGAATTGAGTTGAAAAAGAAGGGCAAGCGGCCCGGAGCCCCCATGCGTTTGGCCAAGGACGGCGACCTAGCCAAGGAGAGCCCTTGGCCGGCCCAGTCCTACTCGACTATGAAGGAAGATACCGAATTTCTAAGCGTTTGGTACGGCCTGCTCAAGACCGTCTTTATCCAGATCCGCGTTGGGGGCACCAAACCGCCGCGCTGGGCTGAGATCTCATTCATCAACCCCATGTACGTTGTCCTTGATGACACTGATATACTCAACGCGGATGAGTTTGGGGACTGTGTGGCCCATATGAACAACCTCTTCAAGCCCGAGAAGGTGAAGTGGGAGGTCAAGGTGGCTCAAACGGTGCTAGACCTGCCGCAAATTAAATCAAGGTGTGTAGACGAAGCCAGCGGCCTGCGTATGACAACATGACCTCAGCGCACTAATCAATCCAAATCTAATTGCAGCTGTCAGTCAATCCCTTCTGAATTTACACCCCTTATGTGTCCAAGGAGGACTGGAACAATTACATGAAGACGCTGGCCGCCAAAGCCGAGACAGCGTGCGCGGGTTTGGCACCGTCAATGGAGACGCTGTCGTGAAAGCGCTGACCGAATTGGAGAACAAGAGAAGAGCCGGAAAGACCAACTTGAAGAGCGTCGACGGCCAGCTCCGCCTCCGTATTGAGGCTATCTAGGAGAAGATCTTTAGGTTGATCGACATGTCCGAGTTCTCCGTGAAAAACACCCACCTCACCGCCGATAAGATCAAGGCCGCCGTCGATAAGCGCGATTTTGAGGATGGTCAGAACAAGGTCATGGGTGACAAGTCCGCCTCAGAGGAGAGTCTCATTCTCAAGTCAACTTCGTCCCAAGGCGAGGATCAACTGACGTGGTGTCATGAAACATCACAAAACCTGTAGGTCGCGAACGAGGTACTGTGATGGACCGTCTACTAGCTAGGAAAGGAAGCCGACAGCTTGAAGTACAAAGTGAACCAGATGCTAAAGTGGCTGTACATGAGCGAGGTATGGTCATGTTTACCTGCTTTCTCAAGCTTGCACCTTCTCTTCACATATCATCGGGTGTCGCCTTACCCCCTTCTGATCACCTATTCTACCCAGTGGCTTCACCTCTCAGCCTTCTCCTGGGGCGGGATGCTGGGCGATGACCCCAAGTACAAGGACATGCCGGCCTATGCGACCAGTCAAGTGCCCGAGAACCTGGTCCTGGGCACGTCCGAGACCAACTCGCTCATGACGCGGTATGAGATGGCGTGGCAGGCCTTCTTCCGGGTCGAGAGCGAGTTCAACCCCAAAGCTGAAGGCTGCTGAACATCCACTGTAACGACGTAGACACCCCGCTCGAGTACGACTCGCTGACGCCAACGGCGACTACTCGCGTGAGACCAAGCTATTGGTTAACCCCATCGGATGGCAGCAGCAGCAACAGCAGGAACCTGTCAATTTCGGCCGCCTTCCTGGTTCCTACCCCATCTCAACCTTGCTGAACCGCGCCAAGGCCGCCGGCGGGTTCCTCACATATACGATCGATTACAATATCCAGGTCGCGTCCGCGCCCGGCTGCTGGCTGATGAACAACAAGGCGCGGAGCTGCCCCGTGGTCTTCTATCCCTTCAGCCGGCTCTTCTCCACCGTGACGAGGCCACGCTCGACGACAGGCTGTTCGCGCTGTGCAAGAAGAAGGCACGTATGGCATATGCCAAGGCCACCAAGACAGTGAACCCGGCTGGCGGCCAAGCAATGCTCGTTGAAGGGAAGGAAGGAGGCGAGAATACTGGAATTCTCCGACAGTCAGGGTAACACACACGGCAGTGTCAGAAGCGACTCCTTAATAACTCTTTCGACGGCTTCCCTTTACCCTGCCAATATTCTTAAGCCCGCCTACTATTCTCTAGTATATGTTCGACTACTAAGGAGTGTGATAGAACCGTTGGGTAATAGACATCGAGACTACTAAGTAGACAGTCTTTAGTCATCTTTACGTACTTGCCCAATTATAAAAGATTAAGCTAGTTAGATATTTTATGTAACGGGAAACTCCCCTGTTCACTGTAGAAGATCCCTAGCCCTAGCTCAATCACCTTTCCTGAGGCTGAACAACAAGATCGTTAGATACTCCTAGGGCAGGTTCGCGGCCCGGCCCTCATACACACGCACTGCCCTTCGGGTCGCTCAGAGCTTTGACTCAACCACGTGTACGCTGTTGGCCTGAGTGTCTTCGTCTTGCAGACTTGGCAACTGAGATGAAGGTCGGGGAGATGGCAATCAGAGCTCTAACTCGACAACGTATACGCTGTTAAAAACTCCCTGTGGGAGAAAAGGTATCCTAGTGGTCATTTTATCCTCATGAGGTGTCTACCTCAGATGTCTATCTGAGCGTCCCCATCTTCCATATCCTTCCACGATGTCATGCTAGTGGGTGGGCGTTTGATGGCTTCCTTCTAGTCTCAGCCCGTCTCTGCCTTGGTATTGATCGCGTTGCGATTCTGTGGCCGGGGCTTGCTCGAGTGCGGACTTGGCGTGGCTTCCTTACTCGAAGCAAGCCTGGATTGTGGAGGCTCATTCAATGGCGCTGCTTCCGTCGGCTACGGCGATGGGTCTTCCTGAGTCAATCCCGCGTCGGCGCGTCCTTGGATTCCTTGTGACACGGGGTTCTTCTGAATTCCCGGTGACATTTTAAAAATATAATATTCGTGAAGTTTTGTCTTCTTTAAAAGAAGACAAGCTTATGCATACTAGTTCCCCGTTTGAGTACAAATGATGGCTCTATATGGTTTGATAACGGTAGCTAATTGCACCCGTAAGGGAAAACAGAAGTTATGAGCTGGTTTCCCAAAACTGGGATCGGTTTGGACACAGTTAAGTATAGCCGGGACACTCTTGGGGCTCAGCTCAGCTCAGAGTGATGCTCAGCGCACCTCAGCTCCTGCTCAGGTTCCAAGCCTAATATGGATTTGGCTAAAAAAACGTGGTCAGGGGTGACGAAAAAGGTAAAGACAAAGATAACTCTGCATTTTCCACCCACATCTTGTCAATTAACTGTAGTAGCAACACTCTAAAAACATTTAACGGTACTCGATAAGCAGCGGAGTCTGAGTAAGGAGCTAATTAATTAGCGAACGGCCCCCAAGGCTCTCACAGTGGCTATTAGACACCCATGAAACTGCCGCGGCCCTATTCGGTCCTTCCGGGTGATAGGGTTAAATGAAAGTGGTTCTTTCATTTAAAAAGAGGAAGATATATTTGGTAGGCTATTCTACTCTCTGAGATTCTCACCCTTTCTCGATAATTTCTCGATTTTCGTCTGAGCCACACTTCGTATTTATTATCCAGTACCACCTCCATTATGGGATCCTTTAGTAAGAGCCCGCCTGCGACTCTCTTATCCGGTCTGCTGAGTTTTATTATTACTAGCGCGGTAAGCAGCATAGCCCCTCCCCTACTTGGACGCCGCGATAATGATTGGTTTTATAACCTAAAGTACGATGGCCCGCTATATTAATGTTACTACATAGGCGATTTCTACTGTCAGATTTAAATGTATCTCCATTGTCTTCTCTTCTATCTAAGTACGCTGGGTAGTCCAGTCTTTATAGAGCTACGCAGTAGGAAACTGACCTTGGCCGCAACTTAGGCCGCGTCTTACTCCTTGTTTGAGACCTTCTTCCTAAACGCACTAGCCGAGCTATCTGGCCCAGCCTGCTTCAACCTGTTTGACTGTAGTTTGGGGCCTGTAACTGCCCCTTTCTATCTGACACACCCCCTCAGATGCAAGTCCCTATAGAAGCTTGGATCTGACTACCTTATAGGCTCAGCTAATCCAATCTGTCGTACGAATGCCTGGTGGAGAGAGTGGTTGAGAGCCTTAGTCAAACCGTCGGCCATCATGTCGGCCGATGGGGTATATTCTACCCTGATCTTCTGTTGACTGACTTCCTGACGTAACCAGTGGTTGTGGATATCCACATGCCGTAGCTTTGTTTGTAGTGTAGCTATCTCGGCCGTAACTAGCCGGATAGTCTGTTTATTGTCACACTGAATTCGAATGCGGTGATCGTCTAGCCGTACGGATAGGTCAGTCAGTAGTCGGCCTACAAAGAGGGCCTCTTTTGCTGCTTGCGATAGAGCTAGGAGTTCGGCTTCCGTAGTTGAGGTTGTTACCGTATTCTGTTTACTGGCCCTCCAGCCGACTAGTCCACCAAACAGCTTCATGGCGTATGCTTGAGAGCTTTTTCGATCAAGACGGTTATCTGCAAAGGAAGCGTCACTGGCTACGATATAGTCGTCCTCACCCCCTAGTTGTAAGGCTAGGTTACGTGTAGTATATAGGTAGTGTAACACTTGATCAGCTGCCTTGTGGTGTTGTGGGCCAGGGTTGTGATTGAATCTGACTAGTCTTGATGTAGCGAAGGCGATGTCTGGCCTCGTAATTACGGCTGCGTATAGGATCGATCCAGTCTTCTTTTGGTAGGCTGTTATAGAGCTGGGCTCGGCGGTACTATCGAAGGGGAGTAGTTCAACTGCAGCCATAGGGACCTTGGTCTTGGTTGTAGGTAGTTGGCTAGCCAACCTGGCGATCTTGTCGATATAAGCTGTTTGAGATAGCCAGATTAGACCCCTCTTCCGATTTCTTATGACTTCAATCCCCAGGAACCACTGTAAGTCGGCTCCGCCTGTAAGCTCGTATTTCTGTTGTAGCTGCCAGGCTAGTTGCTGTGCCTTAATCGTATCTTCCTTTCGATAGCCAAAGACTATATCGTCGACGTAGAAGAAGATAAGGATCCCATCTTTGATTAGGATACAAGGTTCGTGTGGGACCGTCTGGAAGCCCAAGTCTAATAGGGTCCTCGTAAGCTCCTTTTGCCAGAGTAGTGGTGACTGCCGTAGACCGTATAATGCCTTTTTTAGTCTTAGGACCTTACCCGGGTTCTTGTAGCCGGGTGGCATCTGCATATAGACCGTGTCTTCCAAGTTGGCGTTGGCGAAGGCGTTGACTGCGTCGTACTGCTTGAGCTCTAGGTCAAATCTAGCCGCAATAGCCATTACTATACGGAAGGACCTAGCCGCTAGGGTGGCTGCATAGGTCTCTTGCTCTGTTGGCTTCTGTTGATCGCCCCTGACGACTAGTCTAGCCTTGCACTTCTTGAAGGATCCGTCTTGGTTGACTTTGTAGGTATAGACCCACATACAATCGAGGACTTGTTGGCCCTGTTGCCGTGGATCCTGCCGGTCGACCTCGATCCAGGACTGCATTGTATAGTGGCTGGCTAAGTGGTCTTCTTCAGCTTGTTGGAAGAGGGCCCCGAATGGATGGTCCTTAAGTTGGTGGTGCCACTTTGGTGGTGGTGGTAGGTCTTGACCGTATAGACTCTGTAGTCCATTTGGTCGTCGACTAAGCCGTTGGACCTCGGCCTTAGTCAGGGACTTAGTTCCAACTGGCTGGACTAGTCGGCCCGCTAGGAAGGCTGCCATCCACGGTTCAAAAGTAGATTGGCTAGTACTAGCTTGTTGAATAGGGATTGTGAGTAGTGCCGCTGCAGGAGAAAGAGAGGGTGTGGGATACGGTTCGAATTTTTCGGAGTCTTCCTCTTCGTCTTCCTGGCCCCTATCTTCCTGGTCCCCGTCTTCGTCGTCTTCGAAATCTAGGATCGGTTGGACGACTATTTCATCTAGGATTGCTGGCTCGGGTACGTCTGGTTCGGCTAATTGGATATTGGTAAGGAGCTGGCTCAGTTCATCGAGTTGTATATGTAGGCAGTCGTCCTTTAATGCTTGGAGGTCCCCGCTGAAGGTCTCTTTTTCATTGAAGACGACGTCTCTTGTGCTGATGACCTTATTGGTGAGTGGGTTCCAGATCCTGTAGATGTTTGAGGAGCTGTAGCCGACTAAGTAGCCGACCCAGGCTCTTGGCTCCAGCTTTGGATTCCACTGAGTTAGGTGCCTTGGCCGTGGGTATACCCCTTTCTGGGCGTTGGGAGTTAGGGCGAACGCCTTACACCCGTAGGCTCGAAGATGGGTCTGGTCTGGCTTCCTATTTTCCGTAACTATGCCGTCCCGATGAGCTAGGTAGGTATAAAAACGGTCGTATGGTATAGCCCAGTTATAACCGTATTTGGGTGTTCGGCTGTTTAGGTAGACTGCGGCTCTGGCGATCTCTGGCCATAGGGTAGCTGGGAGCCTGGCACCCGCTCTCATCGCTCTTACTTTACTGGCTATTACACCCCCTAAGCGTTCAGCTCCGCCGTTCTGAGCGGGTGTGTTAGGTGCCGATGGTTCAACCTTAATCGAGCGTTGGTTGAAGACGGCCCTAATAACTAGTCTATTGAACTCGTTGTCGCATTCTACTACCCTCGGCCGTAGTTGGTATTGTTCTAGGATACCGAAGAGGTATTGTAGTGCTTGGATAATCGAGTCTGCCTCTCTATTATAGAGGTAGTAGTCCCAGGCTAGGCCAGACCATCGGTCGGTAACTAGTAGCTGGTAGCGATAGTCGTTGTATCCTTTGTTGTAGTCGAAGAGGTCGATAGCTAGCCGTGACCCAGGTCCTTCGTTGTGTTCCCTAGGTTGCCGGCGTACCTGGATTTTGGTCTTGGCTTTACCGCAGGCCTCACAGTCAACCGTAGTAGGTCCTTTGATCCGTACGCCTTGGGAGTACTGGACTAGATGCTCTAGTGCTTGTGGGCCTGGGTGACCGAGTCGAAGATGCCACAGGTCTGCGAGTGCCTTACTAGGTCGTCTCTGGGTGTAGGTATTGAACTTTTTACGGCGTATAGCGAAGGCCGCCCTGGAGTAACTGGTCGGTAGGTCCTCAAGGACGAATTGGTCGTATCGATCCGTAAGGTAGCCGAGAGTAGATCCGTCGGACCGCCTCAAGCAGTTATAGCCAGGACTATTGTCCCACCAGATGCCGTATTTTCGTAGTTGCCGTAAGGATACCAGATTGCAGACGAATCTGGGGCAATAGGCTACATCTCTAAGCTTCAGGATACATTTGTTTTGTGGGCCCTGGATCTGGATATCCACGTCTCCGTATCCCTAGACCGGTACTGGGTTCTCCCCAGCCCATAGGTAGTCCCCGGGTAGAGCCTTCTTATAGTAGTTAAATCTAGATCTTTGGTTAAATATATATATAGTGGTTCCCGAGTCTAGGATAGCTGAGTGCTTCAGGGGATACTCAGCTATGGAGAAGGCTGCATTTGTAATCTGAAAGCTAGCTCGGCACCGACCGACTGCACGGCCTAGTCAATCTGACCTTTAGTGCCGTAGCCTCTCAACCTCTTTTTGAAGGTCTGGATCTTGTAGAGCTTCTTTGGCCCTGGTCCGAACATACTCTCTCTCCTGAAAGCCCTCAGGGGCCAATTCAGGGAAAGCGTAGAAGCATCGTGCAAGGTAGTGGAACTGGCCACAACAGGGGCATACAGTAGCAGTAGTCACCGCACCCGGGGCCTTCTTTGGCCTTTTCCTGGGTCCTTCTTCGGTACTGCCGCCACGCTGTCTTTTCCTTTGGCCTTTCTTTGGTTCCTCCCCGTCCATATCGGGTACGACTTCGCTACCAGGAGCGTCCTCCTGGTAGGCCTCTTTACCACCTTTTGTGGCGGCAAAGGAGGGGCCAAACGAGCCTTTAGCTACGCGGTTGCCAACCGGTATCCGGGCCTTCGTCTGTGTCCTCACCTCCTCCCGAAAGTCGCGGGCAACCTCCCGATAGGTAAGGGTACCTTGCTTGATACTGGACTTTTGAGCTACCTTATAGGCCGTGACCCAGCCGTTGAATATTGGTTTTACTACGTTGGTAAAGTCGTCGAACCAGAACTGGGTTTTCTGTATATCTGGGATCCCTTTAACTAGCGCTATTAATATGGCTTTTTCCCATCGTTCAGACCACTGGATTAGGGTCTCTTCTTTAGGTGGATTTTTGAATGGTTGGACCGCCGCCCTATAGTCGGTACGGGCATTGTTGACGGCCTCGTCGTGATCGATGCCAGCCTGTATAGTCAGGGCCTTATACCAGCGGGTAATCGACTCTTCTGACTTGCACGCTGTCTGCTGGAAGTGTAGGTTGACAGTCTTTAGGATCCACTGCTTCAGCCTTTTAATCTCATCGACTTGTTGAGTGTAGTCCTTGAGGTTGGCTTGGTGTATATTCCACTCCATTTGGTAGGTACGAAGGCCATCAGCCGTAAGGTCAGCGATCGTAATGAGTGGTCCAGAGGGTCCTGCAGGTTCTTCCTCGGCCATAGATTCGATACTACCTCGGGCAGTAACAGTTGACTGGCTGGGAGTTCTGTGTTTGTGTCGTGCAGGGTCGGGAGCAGTAGGCTTGCTAAGGAAAGGAATCTGGCCTTGAATCTGGGTCCAGATATCCCCGGCGATAGCCTGGGACTTGAATTGTTCGTTCCAAGACTCCCAGTCCCTAGTGCTGGTAAGGTAGGCGGTCTGATCGTTGTTGGTAGTCATTTTTGCTGTTTTTTTTGACGTAGTTGATAAGTCGGTAGGTTGGGCGTATGAGACTCTTAATTGTCAGATTTAAATGTATCTCCATTGTCTTCTCTTCTATCTAAGTACGCTGGGTAGTCCAGTCTTTATAGAGCTACGCAGTAGGAAACTGACCTTGGCCGCAACTTAGGCCGCGTCTTACTCCTTGTTTGAGACCTTCTTCCTAAACGCACTAGCCGAGCTATCTGGCCCAGCCTGCTTCAACCTGTTTGACTGTAGTTTGGGGCCTGTAACTGCCCCTTTCTATCTGACATCTACGGTCAGTTGGTGCTATGGATAGAGTGCTAGGTATAAGACAATAGCGCTTTATATTCTCCGGCGTACTAGCAATACCACTTGGAGACGAATAACGACGGAGCTATCGTTATAACTTATATATAATATTTTCCTTATAATTACCTAATATTTGAATTAGGATAACGTGCGTGATAAGCGAGCGCCGCAGATAAGCGAGCGCCGCACTTTTTGACGCGTCGCGACCCCCCAGCTTCAATACTCCATTTCTCAACCAAAAACCATGGCTTCCATCTCCAAAGAAGCCAGAGTAATTCTGGCCGCCGAAGCTGTTAAAAACAACAAAAAGCTAAGCAAACGAACCACAGCGAAAATCTACGAGGTTAATGATAGAACTATTCGCCGTCGACTTGCCGGCATACCTGCACGATGCGATATTCCAGCCAACTCGCGTAAGCTTACGGATTTAGAGGAGCAAACGATTATTCGATATATAACTGAGCTCTGTTCACGCGCATTCCATCCTCGGCTTTGTTACGTGGAAGATATGGCCAACCGATTGCTACGCGAACGTAACGCGCCCCCTGTCGGCAAACGCTGGGCTCACAACTTCGTTAAACGCTAGCCAGACCTTCGGACGCGTTTTACGCGTAAATACGACTACCAGAGGGCTAAATACGAAGATCTAACGATTATTCGCGAGTGGTTTGCCCTTGTGTATAATATTAAGGTCAAATACGGTATCCTTAACGACGATATCTATAATTTCGACGAGACCGGCTTTATAATGGGCATTATTATCGCTACTATGGTAGTTACTACCTCGGACGGCCGTAGTAAGGCTAAATAGGTCTAACCTAGTAATCGAGAGTGGGCTATAGTTATCCAAGGAGTAAATGCTCTAGGCTGGGCCATCCTACTATTTATTATCTTAGCTAGGTAATATTACCTTTCTAACTAGTATGAAGAATGTAACCTCCCGGCCGACTAGCGTATCGTAATAACCGATAATGGCTGGACTACGAATAAGAAAGGTATGGATTGGATTCGTTACTTCGATTTCCATATAGTATCTCGTACAAAGGGTATATACCGGCTATTAATCCTTAATAGCCACGAAAGCCACCACTCTGAAGAATTCGATAACTATTATAAAGAGTATAATATTATTACGCTTTATATGCCTCTATACTCTTCATATATACTTTAGCCTTTAGATATTAGTTACTTTGGGCCTTTGAAGAAGGCGTATAGCCGCCAAATTAAGTAGTTTATACGGATGAATATCACACATATCAGCAAGTTGGAGTTTCTTTATACATTTAGAGAGGCGTTTTTTACTTCGATTATAGAAAAGAATATCTAGGGGGGTTTTACCGGAGCTGGCCTTGTACCGTACGACCCAGAGAGGGTGATATCTAAGCTGGATGTGCGTATTCGGACCCCAATACCCCCAGCCTCAAGCCCAACCATAGCACTACCTTGGGCCTCCCAAACGCTATATAACCCTCGAGAGGCCACCTCATAATCAGCATTTATTAAAACTCGAATTTCCAACCATTAGGGCAGCTCTCCAACCCCGATACTAACTGCTGTGGATCGATTAGCCAAAGGTATAATGGCTGTAATGTACGAGGTGGCTCTTCTGCGTTCGGAGGTCTCAGTACTACGAAAGGCCAATGAGGGGCTTAGTAAGCGACGGAGAGCCAAAAAAACACGTGTACGGCTTGGAGGGTCACTTACTGTACAAGAGGCACAGGATCTACTGGATCAGAAGGCTATGGGTGAGCAGTTAGCCCAGGAAACACGACAAAATGGTGGTGGTGTAGGGGGGTCTCGTACGAAGATTCGGTGCTGTGGTGTCTGTGGTAAGCCTGGCCATAATGCACGTACGTGCAAGGAGGCTGCAGAATCGTCTGATTCATCTGTTTCTGATTCAGTTATTGTTATTTCCTAGTGTTGTGGTTATGTAATTAAGGATAGATGTGGTAGGGTGGTGAAAAGTGCGGCGCTCGCTTATCTACGGCGCTCGCTTATCACATACGTTATTGCTTTATTATAACCTACAATGCCTCCACGGTTATAGCCACACAGCCCTCTGCTGTCCGGAGATATATTGTCCGGAGATATATTAATAAAGGTGCTTTATGCTCAGTTATGCTAAAGGCATAGTAGTAATAGGAGAAATGACTATAGAAAACCTTAAAGCTTAGTCCTCGTAGACTTCAATACCGGGACATAGATACGACGTACAAGTTTGGCGATATAACGTTTATTTAGGCAAAGTGGTCTATGTACTCCATGCCCCGTACCTATCCCAGGCAGCAGTGGCTACGCCCTAATTCTCTAGAGTGACTTCGGCCAAAAAAGTTCTTTACTGCTCTAGGCTGGGCGGGGACTCCCAAGCTAGCCGCGGCAAGAGCGGAAACCTACGAATCCGCGGACCAAGTACACGTCAAGCACGTATAGGACGTAAATAGTTACTTAGTCGCAGATTCGCAGCCCCATTCGAGGCAGCACAACGCGTGATGAAAAGTGCCTAAAAGGCTGTATTGTGACAGAGTCTGGGACTCTGTATGTGGAAGAATTGTGGTGTAAGTAAGCAAAGAGGGCTTACCGAAGTCAGGGACTTTGAAGCTGGATTGCTGGTTCCAACAGTAGTCACAGCCTAAGCTAATGATACTGTTGGAAAGTGGAGATCAAGGCGGTCAGAATGGTATGCTGATAGTGATGATTAGAGATATAGTTGTATTATTATTGGATATAGAAGGAAAAGGAGAGTAGGAGAGTGAGGGAGAGAAGCTCCCTATATATATATAGAGAAAATCCCACTATAACCCTAGCCTTCAAATTCCTTAACCCTAAACGCCAGCTAGCCTAATCTCCTTTAGTATTCGGTTATACGGAAAAGTCTATTTATTAAGCTTTTTTCTACGAGTATTAACGTATTCTATTCGGCTTATAGAGGGTGTATTCTTAGTAATTTAAGGTTTAAAAAATAAGGTTAAGGTTTTCTTTATACTAAGTTATCTTAATATATATTATAAGATTTTTCCAAAACTTTAATAAAAATATTAAGGTTATAAGGTTATAAGCTTAAAGGAAATAAAGCTATAACGGCCGTAACGGTTTAACGGCTATTTAACGGTTTTGGATCTTCATTTTCTCAACCTCGCTTTTTCTTTATTTCTTATAATAGTAAAATGCTATATTTCCTAGTAGCCACCCACGGCACTAAGGAAGCCCAGCAAAGTCAAAATAACACTATTTACATGACGGCGTGCTCAGTGGGCCCACTATACCACTGCGCCAACCTTCCAAAAGGATGTCTAGAATCGCAAGTTACCTACTTGCGACCGTAGTGAGCTATATATGGCCACTGCAGCACCTGCCGTGACAATGCCGGCGTTAATGCGCCTAGCTGGTGGGTATAGGATAGGTGACCTTTGTAGTGCTTCCTACTGCAACAACATAAACGCCCTACTAGTAGTCGTCACAATGCATTAACATGTTAATAAATAAGGATTCAACGGATTTCTTAGGCGACTAGGCGCCTGCCATGATGTTTGGTTAGTTTATATACGAATCTAGGCTTCAAAGTTGCCATTTACAAGTTTCCTTCATTTCAAGTCTAACTCAGCAACGAAGAAATCGTCAAAGTGAAAAACACCATAATCAACGCGTTTTTAGCGACTTTAAAGATTTTAACGGCTTCAGCGGTATTGACCCGGGCAGCCGGGCTACATGGTAGGCACATGGGCGGTAAGATGGTGTTTCACGATTTTACCGCCTTAAATTAGACTCTGAGTATCTCAGTTGCCAGCACCTGCCAGGAATGCAAAGTAGGGTGCCTTGATTTTTTGATGGGGTGCCCTGATCGAAGCTCTAGATTAAATACGGTAAGCATAATTAAAATATCTCTAGAACTCGGCTCGGCTCAGCGCGATGGGATTCGGCCAAAAAAAGTTGTCGAGGGTGACTATACAGGTAGTCACCTTCCTAGTTACCTTAGTCTAATAAAAGAGGTAAACAATTCACCCCACTCTCATGTTTGCAAGTTCCCATTCTCCAATAGCCCTGGACGGATAAAATGCGCCTCAATAAATCTCAGATCTCTATACTTTCAAGTTGCCCGGCCCCGGCCCCATTAATTACCAAGACTGCATGTCCCCATGAACTGACATAATATAGCCGCGGCCTTTTACCGGACTCCGCAATCCTCATTGACATTATATCTGTCCTGAGGCTCACACCACGCCATGTTTCCTCGATTTGCAACCCGTTATTGAACACGGTGATAACCTATATGAGGCGTCGCCTGCGATAAATCTGGACAATGCTCGTCTCGGCCGTGTTGCTCTTCGGCATCGGCTTGGCAGGGGCAGACGACAACTTCGTCCGCTCAACCCAAGACCCGCAGATCCTTCCCGTCTATGCCATTGGAGCGTCTAACGGGTCCTTTGCCAAGGTCAATGGCAGGCTGTTCGAGATTGACGGCAGGACGGGATACTTTGCAGGTTTGTTGCCGCTCGAAAATTATTTTCAGTTTGCAATTTCTGCCAGCTAACCGCTGCAAAAGGGACCAACGCCTGGTGGCTCGGCCACTTGACCCGCAACGAGGATGTTGATGTCGCGATGCAGCAAATCGCGGATGCAAGTTCCACTTACCCCTTTGTTGACATGTCATCTGACAGGTGTGGCGCGGACAAAGACAAAGTACAAGATCGTGCGCGTGTGGGGCTTCGGCGACGTCAACAAACCCACAAACCCGGACGCGGCGGATCCGTACCGCGTCTGGTACCAGCTGATCAACGGCACGGGGGCAGCCTTCATTAACTACGGCAGCGACGGGCTGCAGCGGCTCGACTACGTGGTGCACCGCGCGGAGCAGCTCGGCCTGAAACTAGTCCTGCCGTTCGTCAACGAATGGCCCGACTGGGGCGGGCGCGAGGTGGCGTACGCGCCCGCGTGCAGCTTCGAGCCGACGTGGTACGAAGACGCGGGGTGCCAGGCCGTGTACCGGGCGTACGTGCGCGTCCTCGTCACACGCTACCGGGCCAGCCCGGCCGTCTTCTCGTGGCAGCTGTGCAACGAGCCGCGGTGCTCGCAGTGCGACGTGTCGGTCATCGCCGCCTGGGCCGCCGGCGTGTCGGCCTACATCAAGAGCCTCGACCCGCTCCACATGGTCTCGCTCGGCGACGAGGGCTGGTTCGGTCCGTCGTCCGGATTTTCGAATCCCAACGGCTCCAACTACGCGTACGAGGCTAATGACGGGGTCGATTTTGTCACGAATCTGAAGATTCCGACGCTCGACTATGGCGTGTTCCATCTTTATCCCAGCTGGTGGAGCTACCCGTATGAATGGGGCAATCTCTGGATCCAGCAGCACGACGATGCGGGTGCCAAGGCAAGTACTTGTTGATGCTCCCTTTTCTGTCTCCTAGGAGACGGCGAAAACAACAACAGCAGCAAAAGACTGACAACACACGCCCACAGGCCAACAAGCCCGTGATTCTCGAGGAATACGGATCGCCCGAGCGCGGCAACCACACGCGCGTGCTGGCTCCCTGGCTCGACACCATCGTCAAGTCCGGGCTGGCGGCCGACCAAGTGTGGCAGTTTGGCCCGGCCAACTTGTCGGCGAACTCGGCTGACTTTGGTGACGAGTTCACCGTCTGCTACAACTCGTCCGAGTTTGCGCTGCTCGGCACTAAGCACGCCCAGGATATGCTAGATAAGGGGGTATGATGGGGTGTTGGTGTTCTATTTTGGGCCTGCAGTATTCTGGACGAGGACTCTGACTTTCTCTACTATGCCGTATTAATGCATTTACTAGAAATACTGCTGTCTAGTCTACGATCTAAATAGGCACCCTGGTACGGAAGGCCAATTATCTGGGCGGTCGAATCCGGGAGCTTGCATGTGGTGCAAAAACTAATACAGCGAGGCCATAGCATTACAACACCAAAAGCTCACCGACAAATGTTGTCTATAGCAACCTACAATGTACACATTGCTCGCTACCTTCTTGAACAAGGAGCAGACATAGACGAACTCGGCTTGAATGGATACACCCCACTGGCGAACGCAATTGCCATTAACGCGCACGAATCAACCCGGCTGCTTTTCTCACGAGGAGCGAACCATCTGCATTTCGGTAGCGATGGCACAAATACTCCACGTGGACGCACTGGCTGGCGATGCCAAGACGATGGAAATTCTGGCCAGCCAGAACCTCGAGGGGCTGGACCCGCACGCAAGGAACAAATCGGGCCTCACGGCGGCAGAACTCTTTGCCTAGAGACACGCCGTGTCGGACGAGCTGCGGGAGGCATTCTCGAGGCTCGTCGTGAAGTTGGAGAGCTAACTAGTTAGCCGCTGGAATTCGATGGCCAGAGGGGGCAAGTGCGAGCTTACAATAGCAGCCATATCTCAGGTACACAAGTATGTAGGTCTAAGCGGAGAGGGATTGACTTTTTCCAATAATGATCAGGAATCCGGGGGCTAGGATAACAAGTGATTTGTTTACACCCTTACCCAATGCAATTCTGCGCGATCTCTTTGCTTTTTTTCTTAGCCCGCCCTCCCTCTGATCAGAGGTCGGCGTGGCTCTTTACCTTCTTTTCTAACCTTCTTTAGAATGACGTCTTTTTACCACCACTGCACGCAGTAGTGTTTTTTCTTTGTTATATTTGACCACCCGGCTATGGATGATTCCTCTACCAGTGCTCTGTATGGTGAGCGGGAGTTTATTGTGTTGTGGTGCCTTTCACCGCTTCAATAGGACTGGCCAATGTTTTTGTAACTCTTCGAACTAATTTAGCGGCACATACATCGTTTCTGCTTCCCCGATTTTCTTCCCACTCCCCTCGCCACACTTCCTTTCTGACATCTGGGATGAAATATTCGGCACCTCGCGCTCACAAGTCCACAAGTTCCTATTCTTCCAGGTGCTGATCAACCCGTGAGACTCCAATTCAAATGTCCCGCCAAGTTAAAACGGGCTACCGGCGATTGTCGCCTTGAGGTTTCGCAACAGTCTGGAATCGGGAGATATCCGAGTGCTACGAGGGTCGCACAACACTGAGAAGGGTCGGGGGTCGATAGGCGGCGGCGGCGGCGGTGCGGGGCTGTTTTCGGCTCCCGGGGTGTCGGGATAGTCGACGCAATCGCCCTTGAAACCCCGTCCAAAATTGGCCTGGCAGTTTTGATCCGAGAACTAGGAGATTGCTTTCTTCTCGCTGCCTGGGCCGTAAATGTAGCACTAGAAGGCGCAGAGTGGTCATGTCAGCGGAGGGCACAGAGATAGAGTGAAGCGAGGCTGGTCCATATTAAATAGGGTTTTGTTGACTTGCCACATTCAGCCCTTTATCAACCCTGCCATAATCCGCCAGTCCGTACACGCCCTCGCAGAGTAGACCCACACTGCTCTTCCCTTCCTTGGACGAGCAGGTGCATTTCATGGCGCTCGAACAGGCCCCCTCCCGTGGTAGGATGCCGGGATACGCGACGTTGGTGTTGGCAGGATACCGATGGCCAGGAAGGACAGGACTGCCAGGAGCTTCGGAGGCGACATTGTGTGAGCTATCTGTTACCGCAGTGGATGGTGGTAGTACCTGGAAGTTGGGGTGTGTAGAATGGAGGGGAACACGAAATGCCAAAGGCCGTAGGTAACGCTCCGCCGTGTTGCCCTGGTCGATGCAGACGGCGTCCACCCAGAGAACTTTCCCCAGACGGCGCGTGTCGTGGCCGATGTAGTGCAGACAGGACCAGAGGTTCGGTCTCACGTGGAACTCTTGGTCGTTCAGGTGGATGACCTCGGATGCTTCACCGTCACTCCACGTGTAGGAGATGGCGGTGTAGGGCGGAGCGGCGGTTCGAGGGACCTGGATCAGTGTGAAGTGCAGAGACGTGTGGCTGATGGCGATCGGTATCAGGAGTCGAATGTCGTTGGGGCCAGCCCTCGAGGGATATACAAAGGTTCCGGACATATCCGATTGATAAATAGAGGAAAACTGAACGAAAGTTCAGTGATGTTGTGAAATGAAGATCAAAGTGGAGAGAAGCGGAGGATATTCAGGCTTCTGCGGGGTAACCTACCTCAAACCAATTGGCTGCACCCTCCAACAACTTGTCGATATGAGGCAATTATGTGAAGAGCCCCTTAAAGGAAACTCTACCTGAGCACGAGAAGTAAAGTTGCTAGGAGGCAAGTTGCTGGAAGAAGCAGAGTTCACTATTTTCAGGGACATGTCTGATTTTCAGTCTGTTGTCTTGTGAAAGGTCCAGGAAGCGCTTGAAGACCTGAATCACTCACCCGCCCGATATTCAACGTATTATCTAACCTCTATAGTTGTCATGTAACTTATAAAGCTACCTGTATATAACAAAAAATTCTAACAACAGGACTACTGTAATAACAAAGCATCCCCCCTTAGTTGCAAAACACACCCAAACATGTACATACAAATCTAAGGTACACAAATGTACCCCCAACTCACGTAGTCTTGCACTTGACAAACAGATTCCCTGTAGCGCCCGTGTGCGTCATAAGGAAGCACTGCTCGTACGCGCCGGGGGTCTTGACGCTGTCGGCGAAGACGATGCGGTCCGCGCCGGGCGCTCCGCCGAGGTAGTCGGCGCCGCTGGGCAGAATGGGGAACTCGTAGAGATTGAGCTTGGCGCACGGCGCCGGGTCGAGCTCGAGCTTGGTGGGCTTGCCGTTCCGGTACTCGTGGGGCCAGAGGGCTGCGTGTGTAAGCTCTCGTGCACGTGGTTGGTTGGTGGCTCCCACTGGTAATTAGACTTACTGGTTCCTGTCTGGCCGGGCACCTGCTGGATGAACTTCAGGCTCCTCTGCAGCCGGATGCCGTCGCCCATGGCGTTGTCCACGGCGGTGAGTGTGTATTTCTGGGTGCCGCAGACGTATCCCTTGACGGCGCGAGCCTCGAGCTCTACGTCAGTCGCGTTGACGGCGACGGGGCTTGCCAGGACAGCGGCGGAGGCCACCGCGAGGACGGCGAGGAATTGCATGGTCCACATGGTTGGATAGGGGGGAATGTGCGTTGAGCTGTTGGAGATCTAGCTGATTAGATGAGTTGAGTGCTTGCTGTCGATTAGAGTCTAAAACCGCGAAGAAATCTCAGAGGTTATATACAACGCGCACCCATAGTCTCTGCCACTTTCTTGGTAGTACATGAGGATTCGAGGCCGACATCTCGTCAGCCCGACTACTGCGCCTTAAAGTGACCACATCTCAATTAATTAGATGAACATAGAGGATGGTAATGGCATGATTAATTGCTTTTGCAGTGTTGGCGGTGAATCATGCATGCTCAAGATCTCGGCCTGCCAATAAGCCTCGTTAAATCCTTCTCGTCTCGTCTTTGCGCGTGCACGCTTTTCTCGCCTACCTTTATTACTCGCTCAGAATACGGCTCGTTGGTTGGTTGGGCCGAGGCCCGGTAAGCCCTAGCCCCCGATCCTTCCAACGTCCCGGTTTGTATAGTAGATATCCTATATTTTGCCGCTTTATGCCTTATTACCGGCTCCATTATAGTTGGGGGCTGAACACCCCTTCTTCATTTGCCACGTGCATCTGATTACGTTTTCTCATTCCGCGCGACAGTTTGTCGAAGCTTACTCCCTCATCTACGTATTCGACATCCAATTCAGCCTTTGCAGTCTGCGACACACCACTACTAAGGAACCCAACCTCAGACATGTCATTCGCCTGGGCAGCCCGCGAGCGCCAGCTGCTGGCGGAGCAAAACTTGAAGCCAGTCACTGAGCAAGAGCTACTCACAATATCCCTCCTTGCAGAAGTTGCAGAGCTGCCTGCGGAACACGAAACGGGAATCGGTCGAGGCGCTGAGATGGTCGTGCGCCTGGTGTCCGAAGCCGGTCCTGGCGGTGCCGACGACGCCTGGTACAGTTTCACCATGGCCTTTTATTCGGCAGTCATGTCCACCAGCAACGACCTCAACCACAAGAACCTTGCCGGCCTCATCGTTGCCGTGGCGGAACATGGTGCGGCCAGCAGCAACGCCGAGGTCTCTCAGATCCTGGGCCAGCTGAAGGGGTTCGGGTGGGCGGCAAGGGATCTCTGGAATGGTGCGTGAAAAACGAAATGCCTGAAACCGTCACATCCCTCCCATAAGGAAATGTCAACTGACAAGATCTAGGCCCCAAGACCTTGGGCTCGTATCAGGACTCGCCCGAAGAAGCGCAAACATCGTGGGTCAACCTCAACCGGTTCACGGCGCACCTCAGCTGCCTGCAGCGCACAAAGCCCGTGGCGGCTCTAGAACAGTGGCTCGAGGACTACGGCCTGTGGACCATCGCGTCGGGGCTCGAGGACCCGGACACCACTGCGCGCGCCGAGCACATCGAGCCCGCCATCTGGTGGCTGCGCATCGCCGGGCACGACATCTTTCAGGACCCGACCTGGGGCGCCCGCGACGGGAATCCGCAGCCCGGCGTGCCTGAGCGGGATGGCCCGCTGTGGACTGCCAGGCTCGCTGAAGGGGCGAGCCAGGAAAGTCGCTGGGACTTTTGGAAGGAGAGACTGCGACAGATTGCGGCTGATAACAGGGTCGCTGTGGACACTAGGAATTTGGCGAGTGATGCTTTGCGGGAGATGGTGGGCCGGGGGTAAGCAGCACTTGGACGCTCTGGGGACTTGTGAGCTGGCGTTGGGGGTGAAATTCAAGACTGTGTAGTATCTGAACGACACGAATGTTTTGGGGAGCGACGACCTCAAATACACGATGCAGTACAGTACGTACATCTTCCCATTGAGGTGGGGTACATACCCAAGGTAATCAGAATCAGCAGCCGAAAGGCATGTCACCAGCTAGCTGCTTTACGACTTCAGTCCACTCATTTTCTGGGTTTCAAGTCTAAAACTGCCTGTTCTCTACTCAAAAATGACAATAAAGCCCTGGGCCCACTGCTAGGTTGTCATACAATGGCTCCCAACACCTCATTAATTAGGTGCCCAGTAGACTCGGGCCGTGCCTGCCAGCCTCATCCAACCGTGACGACGCAGTTCACACTGCCCCCACCAACCCACAAGGTAGTTTCCTATCTTTCAGTCTCGTTGGGCAAGATATGCACCCCCCAGGCGCTGTGCCACAATCTGCAAGTGCCTCGAGTTCTGTCTCAACCTGCGATTCGATGCATGTATGTACCCCATGCATGCTCCGCCACTACACAGGTTCGGGTCGAGTCGAGTGGAATACTTCCATGTGCCTATCAGAGCTACAATGAATGGCCAGGTATTTAAACGGGAAAGCTCACCCCATCTGAACGCCTCCCTGAATCCGGAGAACACCCTCCATGGTCACAATCCGAACTACTCTGTCGACTTTCGCAGGACAAATCTAATGCCGGACCCAAAACCTATGGGCATCGTAGAATCTGGGGCGGAGCTCAAAACATTTGTGTTCGCCCTAGAGAACGGGTTGTTTATGATCCTGTTGCAGCATGGGGCTGACCCAAACGCACTGGTTGAAAGCTTCCAACCCCGGGGTCCAAACATGGATGATTCAAAGGCGAGATTTCCCATAGAGCTACCAGCCTGGGCGAGGTTTCTATCATTAGCTGCTGACCTCTATAAAATCCCGCAATGCATTGACTTGTATGAACAGGTTCTGGATCTCATGTTGAATCTTAGAACACCAAACCCCAGCTCTTCCACGGATCGGCATCGATACAGTTGCTATGACGTCCAAGTCTGGCGTAATCTTTATGGAACTATCTTTCATCCTCAAGTTCTCCGCGCTGCGGCGCCGCGGCAGGTTCTGACGAGAATATTTCCCCGTCTCCTTGCCAAGATGCCAGAAACGGAACGCGCATTCGCAAGCGTCTGGAACTAGATCGGCGAGGTGCTGTCGCCACCGGACTTGGAACAACTTGAGAGAGAGGTTTCGTTTATGAGGGAGGCGCTGCAGCGATTGGGCCCGCAGCAAAAGAAGCGGGCTGCGGACGAGTTGGGGCCGAGGCCAGAGAAAGACCGTGGCGGAGGCAAGAAGAGGGCGAAGGGGAGCCGCAGAACCAAAAAGAGGCGACAGGGAGGGGAAGATGTTAATTAGGGTTTCACGGGCTGGGATGATTGCCAAGGGGTTTATTTACACCCTTACTCAATGTAATCTACGGAATAGTACAATGATTTCCTCTTTTTTTCTTGGCCCGCCCTCGCACTGACCAAAGGTCGGCATAGCTCCTTGCTTTCTTTTTCGAGCCTTGTGTTGCACGTGATCTGAATTGACTGGGCATTGAATTGTCTGGTAAGATCGGTCTAAAATACAGGTAAAAAAGCGTCTTCTTATAGCCAACAAGATCACTGAATATCCCACGGAAATCCGTATTCAGGGTGGGCATTCTGGACAAAGGAAATGCCGTAGAAATGAACGAATCTCTGGTGTAAGGAATGCAGTCGGTTTGAGGGCATTCTGAACGTAAGAGCGGGTGTAAGGGAAGAAAGAACGGTCAATTTTGCAGGCAAGGGTCAATTTCTGGCGACACTTTGTTTAGGAATCACGTCTTTTTACCATGAAATACGATTTCCGAACCAGTACACGTAGGCATGCCTTTTGTTTGCCGGTTATGGTTTCTTGTACCTGCTCTGAAACGGCTAAGCAAATATTGCGCGGCCTTCCGGTAGCCGCTACAGTGTTCGAATCCGACGATGCCGTCCACATACTGAATACATTGGCGGCGAGGCTTAGCGAGCGCTTCGAACTTGCGGGCTCGCTCGTCGATCTGAACTACGCCATCTGCATCATGGAACGGCTAGTGCCGTGGGGTCACGGGCTCCGAACAAAGGTCTGTGGGGAGAGCGGAGAGGTGGTTCCGTGTCCGAAGAATGGGCTGTCATGACATTCCGTGTTCGCTTGCACTAGAGGTTTTATGAGAACAATTTACGGCAGCTCGCGTGGCCCCTAGGTGCGGCAATGCATTCATGGGATGGGATACGCAGGAGGTAGTAGGACAGTCGTCAATGCGGCGCGCATGAACAGCTCGTGGTTGCTTTCAATGGCTGCTAGAGATGCAAGTCTTGACGCACAAATTTTGACTATCTTGGCGGCGTCCAAATCACACACCAAAATACGCAAAGGGAACCCAGCTCCTGCTCTTCCTGTCCCGCTCGTCTTCCCATCCACCCGCGTCCAGCTCGTCCTCGGAGTCGCTGACCTTCACTTTTCTCTCGCCGGCATCCGAACCACCCTCGATAGTACGCGCCGACGAGGTGAATGCTCTCGTCCTGGAGCCTCTGGTTGCTGGCCTGTCCTGTCTCACACGCCGAGAGATAGGCTAGGAACGGTCGCGCCTAGGTCAGGTTGAGATCCAACACGTCGCTCACCGTCATCGTGTCAGCTTTCCATTCGTGCAGCAGCAGAGCGCTGCGCAGAGGATCTGACGGGTGTTCCAACCCGTGGCCTGCGTAATGAAAGATCTGGCAAGCGGCAAGATGGCCGAGGACTTTCTGCTTCCCTGCGTGAGCATCCTCGAGCGGGATGCTACCGATGTCTTTGGACGCCAGGAGCACCCCCACCTCCTTGATCTCGTCCGTCGCGTGCCGCAGCGACCGGCAGGCCGGGGTGTTGGCCGCTGAGATAAGGAGTGCCTTGCTCGGGGGGGCCAGGGCATCGCGCTGGGCCTTGACGAGGGCCCGGATCGATGTGGTGTAGGAAGACACCGCCCGGTCCATCACACCATTGGTTGAGCCGTGGGAGTGGTGGCCCGCCGCGTGGAGCGGAAACCTGCCCACCATGCCTGTCAAAACCCACCACACCCGGGGCGGGAGCTCATCTGGTGGCATCGGCTCGGTCAGCCCGAGCGCGTATAGGACTTTCTCCACGATGGAATCCCAGAGCCATCCGAGAAGCTCCGGGCTATCCATGTCGCTGTCGGAGCGCAGGCATTCCTCAAGGTCCGCGGTGCTGATCCCGACCAGCGGCAGGACGCGTATGTCGTTCTCCTCCACCAGGATGGCGTCGACACCTTGGTAGTGGCTCGCCGTCAGAACTACGATAGGGCCCTCCCGTGCCGCCTCCTGCATCTGGGCCCTGCTGGGTATCTGCAGGAAATCTCCAAAGTTGGGTTTACCACGGATCTGTTCCAACAAGGCGTCAAAGTCTCTGTTTGCATCATGCCGATGAGGTTGTGGAGATGGGTTCGTAGGGTGTGGTCAGCCGGTGCCGTCTTCAGCGTCCGCTGGGCGATCTTGAGCGCTCCGTCTCTAGCCTATTTTGCGGCCACGGGGTCGGCAGCCATTTGCGATTTCTGATTGAGGCATCGCGAGGTTGAAATTAATCTCGGCACTGCGAGGTTGTTGGCCGGCCGTGATGCTCTGGGCCCTACGGAGATACGTAAGGGCTTCGTCGAGGTCATCGGTGCTGCCCGTTGCCAACGCCCGCCCGCCGAGCGGATGGGCAAGAGTGCAGAGCGCAGTCACTACCTGGCCGTCACCTCGGCTCTCGGAAACCGCCAGAACCATTTCTGCTAGCTCGATAGCTCGGTCTACGTCGTCAGTAGAGCCGCTCTCGTCTTGCTCGTAGCGTCTGTGCAGGTAGGCCGAGAGATTACCAGGCCACTCCGTGAGAAGATGTTCCCAGCCAGACTGGAGCACCGCCCACTGTGCTAAGTTTGGGCAAGATCCAGGTGGCAAAAGACGCGGGCTGGACGGTGATGAAGACCTTGAGTATGTCTTCGCAGCTCGTCTGCCCCTCCTCGAGCGAAAACTCCAACTTCTTCTCCTATACGCCTGAAGCCACATGACTGCGGTCGGTCCCGCTGCCGTTTGCCGGGACGACCTCGCGACTAGCCTTCAGACATTCCTCAATTTCCCCGCCGGACCCGAGAGCGTAAACATAGACCAGCAGGGAGGTCCTGTCCTGCGCGGCTGCTTTATTCTCCACACGCAGCTTGACCATGTCATCCTCAGTGACGGTCACCACACACGCGGGGTGGTAATACGACGCGAAGATGTCGTCAGTCTCCCGACACCCTAGAGGGAACACACTAATCTCTTCCCCACGTCCGCCCTTGACGAGATGGACGGCGACGGGGGTTCTGAGCTGATCGTCGCCAGTGTTTGTCAACTCGCGAGCAAGTCTGAACAAGGCAAGACGCTGGACCTGGCCGAGAACCCGGTGCATCCCCCTCTTCACGGCTAGTGCTGCCGTGGAACCGCTCGGCGAGGACTCGGAAATTCCATACTCGAACGAGGGTAACAGAGACAGCCCCATCTGGATCATCATGGAATGGGCGGGGCATATGCTCTTGCCCGAGGAGCGTGGCGGCGCCCCGGACAAGCGATTCACACCGACGGAAATAACTAGCTTGCTAAGACACTTTCGGAGCGGCGCGGCCAAACATATTGCACCTCAGTCCTCTTCAGGCACCTTGCCGGAGATGCGGTGTTTTGATCCAAACCGATGTGCCTGCCTGCGCTCTCCGGCCGTTGGGCAGGCTGGACTTTTCACCAGCCGATGGGCAAACCACCCCTTCACTGGGATCGCTTTGCAGCACGGCCACCAACAAGATCGACCAGCGGGCAAACTCAGGAATAATCGGCAGTCACAGCCCGCGAACTGTGATGGATGGGTGGTCGCATAAGCTGTATGAGATGCGCATCAATATCGACCCATGCACGAGCGGCCAGCCGTGCCTCAAGACTAAGTACCGCCGTTCGATCTTAGTTGCCCCGAAGGGCCAGGCAGTGCATAGCGTAACGCACTCGTAGTACAAGTCGATCGACTCCAGACTCTTATGGGCCGGTGGCGGAGAATGAGTAGGAGTCTGATGGACTCTCTTGCCACAGCGGCCCAGAATGTGCAAACTAATACCGGTATCTAGAGAGGCCGATCGTCATGGCGTGTCAGAATACAGCGTTGGTAACGCGGCATTATGGGACGACACCTTGGTTGGAGACCAGAATGGAGCAACAAACAGAAAAGGTGCGTGACGATTGTGAGGAACGGAGACTGGTTGACGGTTTCATCATGGTGGTAGGAGTTGTTTTACTGCTTGGCTGGGTATTTCTTGTTTTATTGCTTGGCCGGCTGTTGTTTGAGTTGTTCAAGTATTGAATGTTTGGGAGTGGCGGGGGGTAAGGGGGAAGTAATTTTATGACCTCTTACGAGAGTCGGGAGGCAAAAGAGCGCGAGAAGACCTAATTAGCGAGCAGGAAACGTGGATCCGCCGTTAGCACTGTGTGAGGTTTCTGATGACTTGGACGGGGTCGAAGGAACCTGCTTTCCGGCAGTTTGGAGCGAGGGTTCAAGTCAACTGATTCATGGGGCCTCTGTTGAGCCATTACATGTACTGATGCCAGATTGTTCCCTCATGTAGCACCTGTGTGTCAATGTATAAGGAAAGTATCTGAACTGGAACAGGTGCCTTCATGTTCTGTCAGTGCGGCCCAAATCCGCAGGAGAGGAGCTTATCTTCCGGGTCCTCCAGTGAGAACGTTCAGATGCGGCGGGCACACGAAGCTGATATCAATGACGTTAGGTCCTAACCGCACCCATTTGCTGCTGCACTTGCCGTTCTGAAGTGGACATGTTGCCTGTCGCTTGGCAGACTATACAATATGTCCAAAATGTCAAGCTCAGCACCAGTCTTTTTTTTTTTGGATCCGGGTAGCTATATGTACTTTCATTTCTACCGCAGGGCGCAGCATGGTGACAATGCCACAGGAACCTGTCGTCCTGGGTGGCAGTGCGTTAGTCGACGACCCTGATCCGATGCCTCGCTGCCGTCAGGCACAAGTGCATGGGCATAGCCAGGCAATAAGTGCCCAAGCAGGCTCTCATCGCCTCTTCGAATCCCAATCAAAAGAGACAAAAGAGGGGCAAAAGAGTGTGGGGTCCGTAATGGAAACTACGTATTTCTTTTGGCATTTCTTTTGGCATTTCTTTCATGGCTTTTGCCGCGTGAACCGCTTAGTAAACCTGTTGCCCGACACAAGCTCGCGGGAATACGTCGCCTTGGAGCGCTTGATAAATCTCTCTCGGGCGTCTGGAAACG
Organism: Lasiosphaeria ovina; assembly: GCA_033439765.1. Taxonomy (NCBI): domain Eukaryota; kingdom Fungi; phylum Ascomycota; class Sordariomycetes; order Sordariales; family Lasiosphaeriaceae; genus Lasiosphaeria; species Lasiosphaeria ovina. Next base: position 5,273,930 of record JAULSN010000004.1, on the reverse strand, counting down.
CGAGGTCGCCGCACCGTAACCCTACGTTAGCCACTCTTTCAACGGCCGAGACATGCACATCAGGGCTATGAGTCAGTTTCATGCATTGCTTTCTAGACTGCCCGGCTGGCGGAGCTGGCGGCTACGAAGCCAACCCGTGGCGACTCCGGAAATCGTGCTAGCAACCCCGGGGCAGACGATCGGTGCCGAGACTCTTGCCATGTCGTCCCAGAGTATGCCCTCTTTGCCCTCATAAACGTCCATCCTACTTAACCATTGCAGTTGAGGATTATCCCTCGGGGTACCCGCAGTATTCTGCTTTGGTCTCTTCGCACGATCCTTTCTTCGCGTTTCGGTCCTTTCGCCGGCTGCGGGCTAGCTAGGTTGCTGCTCTCGAAGCAGGATGAGCTTACCTCCTCGAATCGGAGCTCGATACATTAGACCGGGAGGAAGCTGCCCCGTTCTTTCTCGGGACGTGTCGCAGCGACGGGAACGCGTCTCGTGTCACACTCCTCGGCCGGATTCATTCTAAGCTAGCGGAATATGGTAACAGTCCCCGTCAGCGTTGCATTTGCATCCCACTAAACAGACATCTTTCAGAAGCCAAAGCATGCAAAAGCAGTCAAAAAGAGGGTATTCCAAGTGTGTGTATTCCGTTGTGTAGAAGGAAGAAAAGCTCTTCGCCCTGCAGGCCGGGGACCAGTGTAGAGCCTGTGGAAAAGGCGGTCTAATTAGGTGCCCTGTGCGCACCCTGCCCGGCCCCTGCCCGGACCCTCAAGACCATGCCAAATCCAGTATGGCCTTTCTAACACACCCCCTCAGTTGAAGCTATTCCCGGCTTCAACTGCCCAAAGTAACCGCATGTAACAGTAAACACACAAAATCCTTCCTTCCTTTCCGTGCCCTGAGGGCATTCACAACTCCCCAGGCAAATCCAAATGCCCAACCGGGGTTCCTTCCTCTTGCCTTCTAGCCACCAACTGCCGTAACACGTCCTATAGGTTCATCTAATACACGAACTCCGTAAAGGCGTTGTTTTGTAGTACCTTCGTCAGGCCGTCAGCGATCATTTCTGCGCTCTTCGTGTACACTACCTTCATATGCCCAAGCCTGTATTCCTGCCGTAGCCAGTGGTTATGAATATCAACATACCGAAGGTTCGTCTTCAACTAGGAGATCTCTTCTATCAACAACCGAATAGTCATACGGTTGTCACATTCGACGGTAATACGGTGGTCCTCAAGGTTGACGTACAGCTCCTTCAGCAGCCTACTAATATACAGGGCTTCCTTTATGGCCTACGAGAGAGCAAGCAACTCCGCCTCGGTGGTTGAAGTCGTTACGGTGGCCTGCTTATTCGCCCTCCAGCCGATCATACCCCCAAAAAGCTTCATGGCGTAGGCTTATAAGCTCTTCCGGTCTACCGAGTTGTCCCCGAAGGAAGCGTTACTAGCCACCCTGAAGTTATCGTCGCCTCCGAACTATAGGGCTAGATGACTGGTACGAAGTAGGTAGCCGAGGACCCGGTCAGCCGCCTTGTGGTACTCCGGGCCGGGGTTGGTCGTAAAGCGAGAGAGCCGGGAGACGGCGAAAGCCACGTCCGGGCGAGTGATGACGGCGGTATACATAATAGAGCCGACCTTCCGTATATACCGTAGGATATCGGCCTTCTTCGCGAGAGCTTCATAGGGCAACAGCTCCTCCCTCGCCATAGGCGTACTAGTGGGCGGTATAGGTAATATATCGGTAAGGGCACCTATTTTGGTAATATATGAAGACTATGATAACCATAGGCGCCGCTTAGCCCTGTCACGGAGGATCTCAATGCCTAGGAACTACTATAAATCATCCCCACCCGTAAGCTGGAAGCGGGCCTTGAGCTTCTCGATGACTTCGAGAGCTTCCTTCCTCTATTGCTCCCTAAAGGCGAGGACGATATCATCCATATAGAAGAAAATGATCACGCCGTTATTGGTGAAGGCACACGGTTCGTAAGGGACGGGGCTATAGCCTAGGGTCTTAAGTACCCCGGAGAGTGCCCTCTGCCAAAGAAGTGGTGATCTCCTGAGTCCATATAGAGCCTTATTAAGCCTCAAAACGGTACCCGGCTTCTTATACCCCGGTAGCATACGTATATAAACCTCCTCGTCCAGGGAGGCATTTACGAAGGCATTAACGGCGTTATACTACAGGAGCTCAAGGTCGAAGCGTACAGCTATCGCCATAATCGTACGGAAGGACCGGCCGGCTAGGGTTATAGCGTAATTGCTTTCCGAGAGGTTCTTCGGCTATTAATCTCCCCGGATAACCAGTCGGGCCTTATATTTGACAAACCTTCCGTATTTATCGAACTTATAGACGTATACCCACCTACAGTCTAGGACCTTAATGCCTTTCAGGCCTTATTATAGGACCTCTACCCACGAACGCATCTCTATATAACTCTATAGATATACCCTCTCTACGTCCTCGAAGAGGTTCCCTATAGGGTGGTCCTTCAAGTCCCCGTAGTGACCCGGTGGGTCCGGGAGGTCCCGGCGGTACATAGACAACGGGGTCTTCAGCAACCGTTCGACCTATGCCCTCGTAAGGGTCTTCCTTCCTAGGGTCCCTACCCTAAAAGACAATATGCCTATATGGAAAGACCCATTCTAATGCTCCTGAATACTGAGCTTGGCTACCCGGGTTTTCCCCGGATCAGCCCCCGGCCCGCATTCTACCATCATACTAAGCTTAGCTACCCGGGTTTCCCCAAGGTCGGCCCCCGGCCCGTATAATATAATCGCCCCGGCTAGTATAGCTATAGGCGGCGACTATAGTAGTATAGGGAGCGACCCGCTGCCCTTCCCTCCTACCGTATGGCTTCCGTATAGCTCAGGGACCTCCCTATACGCCACGATCTCATCCTCTATAACGCCGTCGTTATCCTCTAGTATATTGGTGATATCCCTAACATCTTCCTAGTCCCCGGGGGTAGCTACCACTTCCTCAATATCAGGTTCCCTAACCGTGAGGGCCTCAAGGTGGTTCGCGAGGGCTGCAGGGTCCATTTCCCGGACGTCTTACGCCAGGGTTTCCAGCTTGCCGTCAAATATAGTATTCTCGTCGAAGATGACGTCCCGGGTAACGATAACTGCATTCTTTGAAGGCACCCACACCCTATAGATATTGGTCGCTATATAGCTAATAAGGTAGCCGATCCACGCCTTAGGCTCAAAACGCTTGAGGCGTTCTTCCTTATTTTGGGCCCTATCGGTCATCGCGTATGCCTTATAGCCAAAGACCCGTAAGTACCCTAAGTACGGAAGAGTGTAGCCGTTGAAGAAGGAATACCAGGCCTAATAAGGAGTCTTCCAGTCATTCTGAGCGCGAGGCTGCCTATTAAGCAGGTAAACAGCCGTTCGAGAGATCTCCCGCCACAATTTGTTCGGGAATGCGGCTCCCAAAGCGAGTATAAGGGCTTTCTACTTAACCAACGCCCCCGCCCTCTCGGCGGTACCGTTCTATCCCTATATACGGGGCGCCGAGGGCTTCCAGACTAGGCCATACCTCCTGAAGAAGTCTATAAACTCTACTAACTTGAGCTCGTTATCTGACTCGATGACCTTCGGTACGACTTTATATTGAACCCTCAACTCCTTAAAGAAGGCTTCCAAAATAGTAATAAGGGTCACGTACTTCCGGTCGGTAGTATAAAAATCCCAGCTTATGCCTATATAGCGGTCGGTCACCAGTATAAGGGAGTCGTACTTCTTATCGTCAGGCTCCCAGTCATAAAAGTCAATCGCAAAGCAATCCCCGGGCCGTTAAGGCTTGTCTTTTAGCTCTCGTTTGACCTGTCGCTTTATTTTGGCCCGCGCGTATACGCTATACTCGACTATTTTGATGCCCTTAATACGCACCCCCTGAGCTATATTGACGAGTCTTTCCAGGGCGCCGGGGCCCGGGTGGCCCATACGCAGGTACTAGATTTCGGCGCTCACGCTCCGGGGCTTCCTTTTAGTATAGGAATTGAACCGGTTCCTTCTCGTGAAGAAGGCGGCCCTACTCAGGTCTTCCGGAATATACTCAATAACGAATTGGTCGTACCGGGCCTGTAGCACGCATACTACCGATTGATCCGTCATACGGCGTAGGTAGGTGGGATCCCCGCTATTATCCCAGTGCATGCCTCTCTCATATAGGCGCCGCAGTAACACCAGGTTATATACGATACCTTCATACAGGGCCACATTGTACAGCCTCAGGACCTTCTTTCCTCCGAATGCATTACTGACTTGTAGGTCCACCTCGCCGTATATAGTGATAGGGATCTTGTAGTCCCCAGCCTATACGAATTCCCCCGCGAGGGCGTGCCGAATGTTGAGGAAGCGGCTGACTTGGTTGAAGATATGTATTATAGAGCCTAAGTCCAGTATTGCCGAGTACTTGAGAGGGTATTCGTTCATCGAGAAGGCTACGTATTATACGGCGAATGAGGCATTAACCTTACCTACGTAGCGTACTAGTCAATCTTCCTCCGGGGCGTCCTCTACTATAGTGGCGGGCTCTGGTACCCGGCTCGAGGCTCTGGACTTCGGGGCCCTGCTCGGCTCTCGGGGCCTGCTTACGCTTCCTCTCCGAGGCAGGTCTCCCTTGACCTTCTTCCTCAGGGCCTCGACTTCCTTCCTCAGAGCGTCATCTACCTACAAAACCGCCTCTGCCCGGTTCCTACGCTCCTTCGAGGGGTTCCATTTTGCCTAGGCCTTCTCAGGGAAAAGGAACTAATAGTCTTCCAAGGTATAGGGATTCGAGCATACCCTACACCCTGACTGGCTGCCTCCGGTGTATTTCCGCTTTCTCGGGCCCGGTGCCTTCCCTTCCTCGGGGCTGTTAGTGTCCTGGTTACCGTATATTACGCCGAAGGACCCTTTCGTGAACCGTGAGGGCTTCTTCGTTGCCTCCTATGCCCTGACCTCCTAGTTGAACGCGTTCACCAGGTCCCGGTAGTTAAGGGTCCCCGTATCGATGTTCTTTTGGTTCATCAGGCGGTAGGTAGCACACCAGTGAGTCCACCCTGCCTCCCTGATCGCCGTCTTAAAATCGTTATACTAGGTGGCCGGTGCCTGCGCCTCAGGGACCTTCTTGGCCTTGGCCTTCTGTAGGGCTTCCTCCCAGTAGCTGATCCATGCTTTCTACGACTTCGGGGGCTTCGAGAGAGGGAGAACTGCTTGCTTATAGGCGGTCCTCGCCTTCCCTACATCGTTCGAAGAAGTGGTTCTCGCCTATACCTGTAGATTTGTATACCACCTAGTGATCGTCTCTGTGGGCTCGCACGTAACTATGTATAGGTACGCCGAGACAGTCTCATTCACCCAGTCCTTGAGGGCAGCAAGTGCCCTGCGCTCTGTCTCGTAGTCCTTCATGTCTGTGTTATATAGGGCGAGGCTCTGTGAGTAGACCTTGTTGTCCTTGTCTAATAGGTCCGCTAGGCATGTGGCCGGGAGGTGGTCTTCGTTAGCTGTTGGTTCAGCGACCTGTATTTCGGGTTGCGGGTTGTCGGGGTCCGGAGCAACACCCGGCGTGTTGCCCCGGGTCACCGAGGCGGCCCTCGCGGCGGCCTGGGTCCTCCTCTTCTTCGCTTCCTTGCTCATCGAGAACACTGCGAATGAGGGCTTCTTCGGCTTCTGTTGGAAGTCCCCGCGGTCCTCAGAGGTAGGGTCGATGAGGGACCAAAGGTCGGCCGTAACGGCCTTGCTGATGAATGTGTTGTTCCAAGCCTGCCAGTCATCCGAGCCCTCGAGGGCGACTGTCTTCTCTTTTGTTGTCATGTGGTTTTCCGGGCGCGGTGCGCGTGGACTGCTCTGTCGGTATAGAGGCTTCAATAGATGTTTGTTGTTGTATTGGGGAATGCAGCTTCCGGGCTCATAACTTTCAGAAGCCAAAGCATGCAAAAGTAGTCAAAAAGAGGGTATTCCAAGTGTGTGTATTCCGTTGTGTAGAAGGAAGAAAAGCTCTTCGCCCTGCAGGCCGGGGACCAGTGTAGAGCCTGTGGAAAAGGCGGTCTAATTAGGTGCCCTGTGCGCACCCTGCCCGGCCCCTGCCCGGACCCTCAAGACCATGCCAAATCCAGTATGGCCTTTCTAACAACATCTCTATAGATGCCTTTTTCGAACGATGCCGCCAAGTATTGAGCTATAGCCGTGCGAGCTCTCGAGACGTTACCAGCCTCCGCAACTGGCTCGACGAGACGGGCTGTCTCAGTGAGGAGGAGTCGCTCTATCTCGATCGAGACCGTGACCTAGCGAGCCTCGCTTGTTCTAGGGACTTCGCCATGAGCCACCTCAAAGAGTGGGTTGAAGACAGGTTGATCCAGTTCTACGGCCGATTTCGAGCGGTAGGTAGCCCTATCCACGAAAATTCGAAGGATAAAGCACCGACAGCAGATCAAGGACCCCGGGTTCGAAATCTCATCCAACCCCCACGTCTACATCTATTCGGGCGGAATGATCAGGCGAATAGCGATGGGCTTGCTGCTTCTTCTCATTACCTCTCTGATCCTCACGCCCGTCGTCGTCTGTGATCTCGTCGACGACATGCCCGCTCGCATCACCATCATCACTGCATCTATACTTTGCTATCTGACGGTCTTGTCCAGGCTGACGAAATCGCGGACGATCGAACTCATCTTGGCTGGGGCAACGTAAGTGTCAACTGCAAAGAAAAAACCTGGAATGCCTTGCTAACATTTCAATCTTGGGGAGGTTTGCGACTGTTGTGACCGTCTTTGTGGCGAGAAGCTAGGGTGGTGTCATGGGCACCGAACCTGCCGTGTCAATGAAAGATGACAGCCTATATATCCCTAATAGTAGAAAATGACTTGTCAACCAGATAAGAGCACAGACAGGTGACGTTGCCGTTGTCGTCAGCGACTCCATCCATACCGCATCCTTCTGGTAGCATAGCATAGTGATGCTATAGGTTTGAAATTGGTGTGATTGGATCCTTTTGGTTTGTTTTGGTTTTTTTGGTTTTTTGGTAAGGCATGGGCTGCTCAGCTTTGACAATAGGGCTTTCGAGACGAGTCATACGTATACCTAGTACGCGTGTACGTCGTAATTGGAATTGTTGCCTAGGAGCTATCCTTACAGATTACGCGTCATCTGCTTTCCATCGATAGGAAACTTTAGCCGGGGGGGACTGAAAAGGGGCCTCTGAGACTGTACGGCGGCGGTGTATGGGATCACCCTAGCTCAGGGAAGAATCAGGGAAAGCTCAGGACAAATCTGCCACAGCTCACCCCAGCTCAGGATTACGAACGAAAAAGGAAATTTCGTGTGCCCAGATTCGTCTCAGATAACCAGGCTGTTATTATGTTGTGGTTTCTTTTCACCGCTTCGGTGTGTTTACAATTCCGTGCAGCTTGAAATTTGAAACAAAAAGGCCGTGCTAGGGGTTTTTCAAAATCGTTAAAAGATAATTGTGTTTTGTGTAATGAGCTGCAGTAGGAAAAGCGGCTCTAATCGCAAGGCCGCTTTCACACGGTTCACCTAACCGAAGAGATCATTCTTGTGGTATACAATTTAACCTAGTTGGACGGCACAAACCTGGGCACGCACGACTGCCAGCACGCCTTGTACGAATCTCGATGATCGATCAGCAGAAACATTGTAACTAGGTACTAAAGCTATTCTCGCTAGACGCTATTGTATCGCTCGACAGAGACACCTTGTCCAACCCGTCATAGCTCGCGCCGTATGGTATGAAGCATAAATATAATTATCCTCGGCACTGCCCTCGCCAGCCAGCTCGATCAAGCAGAGGATAGTGATAAGCCCCGGAATTCATCAGCTAGAACGCCTGGGTCCACCATGGTATTCCTCGCCAGAACGAAGACTGGATACTTGGCCTCCCAATTGCGGCCGGTGATTGGCCAGAGGATGGCGAACATGTCCTCTTGGGATGGCGGTTTGCCTTTAGCCCTTCTTTTACGGATCTGTTCTTGTATATCTCTGACTTCCTTGACCATTTTCTGTTCAGCCTCCGTTGCCGGACGCGGAGATGCATTAAGCGAAGCAGCGTCTGTGGTGGCATACTTCGCGTGTGATGGAGAGCCAGGCGGCGGATCGAGCAGACACTCGATGCGCATGTCTTCGTGGTCTTTCTTGACGCCTTGTTTGTAGTGCGGCCCAAACAGCAGCTCTAGGTTCTCCGGGGTGTCCTGGCCGGCGAGAACCAGACGGCGGAGAGGTAAGCTGGAGAGACTGCGTCAACACTTTTCTTTGGCCGCCATTCTGGCGTGGGGTGGGGGGCTTACTGCAGGGTTAGCATCTGGTCGACTGGGTAGGACTCGAGATGCAGTGACTTCAACAGTGCGCGAGCATCCGGGTCTTTAGCTGCCCTGTTGTAGAAGTGTTTTAGGGCGCCGTGGATAGCACAAGCCCGCTTGTGGGTTGTCCAGTGCTCCAGTTGACAAACCCGCGAGTGGTAGTGGGCCTTGTTGCATCGTGAGCACATCATGAGCGGCGTAAAAAAGCATTGGCGCTTCAAGCCACAGCCGTGGCATCTCGTGGAATTGCCCGGATCAACCGGCGACTTCGGCTTAGGTTTCTTTTTCGCATTATCCAACAACCTCTGGAAAACCTTGCCTCGGACCCTCTCCAAGACTTCCAGCTCTTCTTCAGAGCAGACGCCGACTTTGCAAACCTCGGGTCTGACGCCATGTTTTTCGAGGACATCTTGGACAGCCTGCGCCTTGTCGGCGTCTAGGGTGGACCAGGTCCAGGGTGCAGAGGGCCGGGGATGGTTCTGAATGTTCCGGGGGTCGTCCAGGAAGGCATCCAGCAGATATGGGACCGTGGCTTCAGCCTGGGCTGATCCTGTCTCCCACGAGACCATTCTTCCCGGTCCGTCCATCTTGACATCATTGCTCTGGGGATTGACTGCGATGATTACGTCTGTTGTCGGGTCATAATCAAGGTACAAACGGCAAGTGCCAAACACCCAATGGTTGGGCGAGCCATCGGGTCTTCTCTCTGGCCGAGGGAGGTCGTTGAACTCCGAAACCAATTCCTCGATGGGCGGCAACAACGCCTCGGGCGGCTCGTCCATGGTGGGCGGATTGGGTTGAGGAATTAACTATGACAAAACGATGACAAGGGGAGTTTGGAAGTACTCCCAATTGATGTTGCGGCGGAGGAAATACAGTCGATGCAAGCTGCTGTGTGATGAGGTTGTGGATGTAAAAGACAGTCTCGTCAAACACCAAGAACAGTCACGGTCGGCCACCTCCCTCATACGATTCGACAAGGCTCAAGGTATCTCCTGCTTGGTCAAGAAGACATCAACAGGCGGCGCTTTCCTGTCCCAGGACGTGCCTGCTCAAAAAATACCCCCCCCCTCGTCAATGCCACTCAGCCTCTTTCGCCATTGTGCTCCTCCCGCGTATTGTGCTCGTTCGACTCGACCTGAATGCCGAATGTACAGGGTTCTCCGGCAACACAGACAATGCAGGCAACAGCCATCGGTCTTTGTTGTTCGATGGCGAGGAAGGAGAATATGGATGTAGAAGATTGCCACTCGTCGGGTGTTATTGGAGGAAAGAGTCTGTCGTCGCCTCGAGCCGCCTCGCTGGGTGGAAGGCGCCAATCCATTATAGTCTGCGTACGCACTGTAGTCAGCTTTGCTGGCGTCTCAGCTTCGCCTCTCACGTCTTGCTCTCCACCCGAATCCCTCCAGAACCGCCTTGTGTTTTCCCCTCCATCCGACCAAATTATCCGGCCACCTACAATATTGTGTCCAGTGCGGGCCGACTCGTCAAGAACCGCGGATCTCGACTGAAAGCTGCCTCGATATTTTGTGACGGCAAAATCGGCGGCGAGCCTTGAGGCGAGGCAAATGGCAGCTTGATCGATTTGTTTTCTAGATTTCCGTTCATTGCCTTGCGTGGCTGACTGCCGACCGTTGTGGCGTGGATTTCGGTTGAAGCGGTCAACGTACTTGCCAAGTCTTTGTCCAGCCATGGTCATGTTGCCATGGGTCTTGGATGCGTGGAAGGCGCGACTGGCTTCAGTTTGGACGAAACTCGCTCCACACTTGCAGGCCGCCCAACACTCCGGTCAAATTTTCCGTCTGTCAGTGGTTGCTGAAATTTCATCAAGCCGGGCTGCCCTCTGAGCGAGATCTAGCCCTTTTTCACCAACACACGGAAAAAGGCACACCAAAATTCACTTCAAATCTCCACCAAATCGAACCCGACAACAATGTCGCAGAAAGTGCTGTTGGTTATTATCGCTGCCCTCTTGTGCAACCTCTGCCAGGCAGTGGACCTGGTCTTCCACCAGGGCGCCCAATGCGGCCCTAGCCTTTACTGGGCCGGCTGTATCGACCTTCCAATGGACACGTGCTGCCTGATCTATAGCACCTGGTGCGGCGTCATGGAGTGTATCGGCTGCAACCGCGGCAACTACCTGTACACGTATATCGGAGAAGACAGCTGCGAAGACGAACCCCACAAGCGGTGTGTCCAGCCCGGCGCCGACGGGCCCAGTCTCCTGTGCTGCCTGGACTTTGCCGGAAACGAGTTATGCGGCGGATCGTGGGCGTGTGGCTGGGGGGAATGTGACTGGGACTCAAAGCGTATTGCCGACGAAGCCCCGCATCAAGCCGTCGCGCCCGGTGCAGTCACCGATCGCGTCAAGCCCCAGAACAACTGCACCAAGTCTGCCGAGCCCAACAAGATTTCGTACGTCGACCTTGACGGAGTGCGCCGCGATATCTTCCTGCCCAAAGGCTCCTTCCCACGAGCTACCGAGTTGGTTGTTGCGAAAGACTTTGTCGCGCTAGCTGCCGAGTTTCCCGTCTGGGGTGAGTTTTCCTGATTGCCCTCGACCTATTTCGAGTTGCTGACACGTGCTTGGATTGCAGCAAACCACCTTTAAGCAATGTGAAGAGATGCACTGAAATATTGTCGCAATGTAAATGGTGTTTGTGAGCGATTTCTTTGTTCAGTAAGTAGTGCTCCCAGGCAGTTTGTTGTATCGCATGAACCGCTCACAGTTGTAACTAGCATCTCGACTGTTCGCCATTACGAGGACATTTGGAGGATCACTTAGATCGATGGATTGGTTGGCTACTAGCGGAGTAACTGCAATTAGCTGCTAATTACAATCAGATCTCAGTGAAATCAGACAATGCTGTGTGACAGATAACCTCTCGTGTTTCGCTGCAGCAAGGAGACTTCATCCCAAACGGAGACTCCCAACTCAAATAACCCAGCTCTCAGCTATACAATGCGTCCAAAATGGAAATCGAACTCGACCTCCGGGCCAAATCTCACATAATCACTTCTGATTATGTTACCAATTTGCCACCTGCCCCTCCTCTAGGTGCTCTCCACCACCAGCCGGTGCATGATGCTGTCCCACATCACCTGCGGATTCCCGTCGTGGGGTACTTGTATGCCAAGCGCCCACACCGCCGCGCTAACCCGCCCCGACACCACCCCCATCGCCCACCCCCGCCGCCGCAGCCACGCTCTCGCCGCTTCGGTGCCCGCCGGCGCCGGCGCCGTCGCTGCTGTGGAGGAGTGTGTTACGAAGCCCGTCAGCCCGTTGAGCGCCAGGTGCCGCAGCACGCACCGCGCTCCCACAGCGCCAGGTTGCCCAGCCCCGTCAGCAGGGGGATGCCGTGCAGGTCTGGCGTGACGGGGAGTCCTGCCGCCTGCAGGACGTAGTCGAAGGTCCAGTCCATGGTGTTTGCTCGTTGTTGGTGATGGTTTGTGTTCTTGATTGCTGTCGAATGCGCGTGTTTGCTCGAGGGTATTGTTTGGCTCGTTTAGGTTGTTTGGGTTGTTTGGATTGTTTGGATTGTTTGGGGTATTGGGATCTCTCTGGGGTACGGTCGGGTTTATATAGGCTGGCCGTGGTTGTGTTCTGATACTATGTGTGAGCCAGCGAGATGAATTGGCATCTAGCCGACTTATCCTAATCGCTCAGATTACATCCATGTCGTCATTGTGTTTGTTTGTGACATTTCTTGTGGGGTCTCCCGGCTCTGAAAGGGGCATAAATAGTCCTCGAGGACTCGGCTAAGACGTTGTCATTCAGCTCTCGCACATCATCTTCGGCAGTCAACAGTCAACACTCTACACAAAATACAATAAAATACCAACCCAGACAGACAGGGAAAGCCAGTTACCAACACTCTCGACCGTCAGAATGTGTTCCCATTTCGTTGAGAGATGGAAATGCCGCAACTGTGGTAGCATCTATGGAACCCAAAGCATCCATAACGAGACTTGCGGCTATGCCGGCTCGTGCGGAGACCCGACTGTGCGTGGCTATTACGACTGGACGGGAGGTCTCTGCTCCTCGTGTTCCGGGACGGGGAATCATACGTGGGGCACCATCGGGCCATTTTTCCACTTGTATTGAGCCATGGTGCTTTCGCGTTGCCAGTACCAGAGTAGGATTGCACATGAGGTGATGAATGTGGTGCGATGAAGGGGATGTGCGTTGTTTTGGACTTTGAACTGTGTGGAACTGGGGAGATAGGGGACACAAAGGGGGTAGAGGTAAAAGGGTTATCTATTGTAATCCAGCCCATGTAGTCTTCTCCTTCCCAACAAACCTACCGTAATGGGGTGGCGATCAATCCCCTTGATTTCAAAAGTGGCTTGGCTCTTTTACACTCTTTCCTAGCTTGACTAGAAACACATTGCCTTATTTTTCACGATGCTTGAGACGCTCGAACAACCCTCATCTTAGTTCCCTTTCTCACTAAATTAGCCAATGCACCTGGTAATAAACTACTTCTTGCCCGTAAAGCTCGCATTCTGCTTCTTTTGTACGTGAGCCAGAGCAGAGAGTTTGCTAACTGGTCTTGCAATATCCCAACGAGGCAATTTTACGACTTGGATCAAATCCATAATGTCATATTACGTGATTATGACTAGGTACTTTGGTGGTATGAGGAGGGTATAAGTACCTGACGAGGGTCCAGCTCAACGGCTTGATGCGTCTCATCAACACTCTCACACCACTACTGCCAACTTCAACGATCAAACCATTCACAGCACCACTAAACCTGCCCACATAGTCTCACTTGACAGACATCACATAGTTATCAACCACTACTGCGAACCTCGTCGTTATCCTGGCGTCATGGTCTACAATCACGGAATGTGCCACACATGCTCGCCGTCGGGAAAGCCGTACTTTGGCAACGCCCACCCGACTATTACGAGGGCCTACGGGACTTTTTAGACGCTTCGGATCTGTGCGAGCGGGAGGCAGATAACTGAAATGAGGCAGAAGGGACGTTGTTGGCTGCATGCTGGCTTGGTATCTGACTTTGGCAAGGGAGTTAGTTAGCATACGTGTGGACATAGGTGTGCCTCTGTGCAAGGTGCCCTACGTCAGGCTGAGTTAGCCACCTCAATAGTATTGAATTCAAGGCAGAGGTTGTATTTCTTTGAACACGCTCTGGGAAAGATTATTTGCAGCACCAATGGTAAGCTGGCTTAGCTAACACAGAAGCCAGGGACAAAGCAGAGGCAGAGTTGTATTCTGCGGCATCTTGCTTGGCACAATATCCACCCCGCGGCAAGTGAATTTTGTCAAGTTGCGAGCTAGCAGGCTAAAGATGGCTCACAACAAATCTCCGCAGGAAGTCCACATGACAATACTCCGCAACCTACAAGTCCGCAACCCCAAGACCGCAACACCGCAGGCTTTAAACCCGCAACACCGAGTCCAATGTGCGAAAACAGCGATGCGAGGTGGTATTACTAATTAAAGTCCGCAGCACAAGGTGAAAAAGGGGGTAACTGATCAGGCTGCCAGCACAATGCGCATTCGTTCACTAGTAGCAAGATGACGTCCGAGGACATTTGCCTGCCACAAGTTCGTGCTAGTGTCTCGAACTCACTTCTGGCTTGATACTCGACGATTGCGGCTTTGCATAAGAAGACGGCAACCGCACGTTTATTATCTCCTTCATCACTCTTCATTGACATCACCCTCCTCTGAGAACACAACCACCGAAACAAACCACCATGTCGTCCTCGAAAACCATACCTCCCTCAAAAGCCCTCACAATCCTCATCACGGGCTGCTCCCCGGGCGGGATGGGTGCGGCGCTGGCGGTAGCCTTCCACAAAGCGGGCTACAACGTGTACGCGACAGGGCGGGACCTCGGCAAGCTTTCACCGCTTGCCACGCAGGGTATCACGACGCTCGCGCTCGACGTGACGTCTGCGCCGTCGATCGCATCGGCCGTCGCGACCGTCTCCGCCGCCCTGCCACCCGACAGAGGCCTCGACATGCTCGTCAACAACGCGGCGGCCAACTACACGATGCCGGTGGCGGACGCATCGCTGGACGCGGCCAAGGCCGTCTTCGACGTCAACGTGTGGGCGCAGCTGGCCGTCACGCAGGCGTTCCTGCCGCTGCTGCTGCGGGCCACCACTGTCTCTCCATCTTCTGGCAGAAGGCAAGAAGCGCTCATCGTCAACCACACGTCGGTGGGCTCGCGCGCGGCGCTGCCGTTCCAGGGCGTGTACAACGCGTCCAAGGCCGCGCTGGCCATGCTGTCCGAGACGCTGCGGCTCGAGGTGGCGGCGTTTGGGCTGCGCGTCGTCGACCTCAAGACGGCCGGCGTTCGCACCAACCTGATCGCCAACAGCAACGTCAACTCGTCGGCTGCCGATAGTCTCCCGGCGGGCTCTATGTATGCCCCGGCCAGAGAGGTGGTGGAGGCTGCCATGAGCCAGCAGGCGCTCGTGCACCGCGGGATCGAGCCTGACGTGTGGGCGGAGGACATGGCGGCGTTGTTGTTGGGGAATTGGAGGGGCAAGCCGCCGCCGCCGGTTGTTTGGAGTGGTGAGAGTGTTCTGTTGGCGCGCTTGGCGCTTGCTATGCCGTGTAATTTGTTTGAGGGGTTCGTCAAGAAGATGACCAAGCTGGATGTTGTCGAGGAGATTATCAGGGAGAGCCGCAAGTGAGGTTGCGAGTGATGGTATGCATGTATGATAATTCGAATGTCTGCTTCTGTATGCAGGTGTAGACTGAGTAGACTACCCAAGATGATATCAAAACTTTTGTCACCCATGCAGTGATTACAGTCCTCGAGTCGTGGCAAAATCCGCAAGCAACTTCCCCACCCTATCCTTGGCCTCGAGCATGGCCCAGTGGCCGACATCGAGGCGCTCGACGGTCAAATCCTCAGCCACGGCCTGCGTCAGCTGCACCTGGGCCTCCGGAATAACCGCATAGTCCTTCTCAGTAACCACCAACAGCGTCGGCACGGTAACCCTCTTGTCCTCGGCCGTGAGCGCGCGGTCCGCGGCGAGCGGGTCGACGAGGTACGCGGCCTGGTACCAGTTGAAGACACCCGCATAGCTGCCCTTGAGAATGCGATTATGCATCGCCAGCTCGGCGGGCGAGATCCAGCTAGCGACGGGCAGCGGCTTGCCCTCGTCGAGGAACTTCTCTAGCCCGCCCTCGGCGCCGAGGTGCTCCTTCCAGGCCGCGGGGTCTGCACAGTACATCAGCGAGTCGAAGGCGGCGTCGTGTTTCTCGACCAAGGCGTCCGTACCGGGCGCCACGAACACGCGCAGGTAGCCCGACGTGCTGTAGCCTAGCAGCTGGCGCGAGGCGGTGTTGATCAAGTCCGGGTCTATCTTGGCGTCGACGATGACAAAGCCGACGGCGATGAAGACGAGGCCGCTGAAGAGGTGCTTGTTGCGGACATACACATGCGACAGGATGGGCGAGCCGAGGTCGTGGCCGACGCCGATGACTTTTGTGTTGGCGCCGACGACAGTACCAACAAGCTCGGCGATCTGCGCCGCGCCCGCGCTGATCTGGTATCGCTCGACCTCGGCCGGGCGGTCCGAGTCGCCATAGCCGAGCAGGTCCGGAGCCACGACTCCGAAGCCGGCCTTTTGCAGGGACTCGATCTGGTGGTGCCACACGTAGCTCGAGCTCGGTGCGCCGTGTATGAGCAGAAATGTCGGCTTGGACGGGCCCGCAGGGACGTGGACGTAGCCGTACGTCGTCCTGTCGCTGAGCGTGACCTTTCTGGCGAGCTTGGGGAAGGCGATTGATGCCATAGTGAAGCAAAAGACGCCAGTTTGAGAGTCCTGGTGAGGTAGAGCAGAGAGGAGGGAGTCGGGTAAGGGCAACACGGCGGTTTCTCACCATATAAGTGCATAATTACCTCCCAACACGGAATCCTGCGACGATCAAGCCCCGCACTTGGCACGCCCTAATGTAACGCGGCCGAGTAGCCCCATAGGGTGTGCCTTACTCCGTACGCAGCTACGCCTACTCGCTGGGCGGGCGGGAAAATCCCCTCGGACTGTAGGTAACGTCATCTCGGACCGACGGACTGTGAACCTCACCAAGCCTTTAGTCGTATCAGAATCAACATTCGGATCAACCGGCCACTGCACAGTTGAGAAGTGAGGGAAAGAAATCACGGTCAAGTAACAGGGGTCTGGTTCGGTTCAGAGACCACTGGTCTAGTAAGCAGACACCGTTAGTGGTAACAATGACAGTGTACCCCCTATTGTTTGTTTACCGGCGTCAACCCGGGGGTTTTCTCTGAGCTAAATCAAACATTTGCAACTTGAAAGCATAATATTAGACAAAAAAAAGAACATAATTGAGTAAATCGGGCTGAATAGTGCTGCTCGTACCTCGTTCGTTCCACGTTGAATTCGGTAAACCGGCATATCATGACATCCTAGCCACGCCAATCAACACTCGACACGCAGGGAATAATTAACCCCGCAACCAAGAGACCAAAGGGCGCGATGCACGCGACTAGGCCACAAACGGAACGCCCTACATTTGAAACACAGTAGCGGTGAGACTTCACGGAAACCAAACGTGCGAATACGTTGGTTAAAATCAAATCCCAATGGTATCTAATACTCCAATAATAATGTTGATAGAAGAGGCTTCTTCTACCTCATCTCCCCACCACTATTTATCCCGTGTGTCTATCCAGTGTGAACACGGCAACTTGTACCCAAAAATTCCCCAGCGCCTCTAGGCCCAGTCCTAGACCATCTTCTCGTGCTGGTGCGCACCTTTGTAGGGAGAGTCGACTGCGAGGTCGTCGGCAAACTCTTGGCTGCCGCTCTGGCTGTCGTACGCAACTCTAAGGTCGTCAATCTCGTCGCCAACCTCCATCCACCGATCGCTGACGGCCGGGATGGGCCAGATCTTGCACAGACCCCAGTAGGAGCCCGACGAGACGATGAAGCCGCAGAAGAAGTTGAGGTTGTAGATGTACGTGGCACCAATTGGCACGTCCCGGCCAATGGCACCAGCGAACCCCACGACGTTGATCAAGATGCCGGCAATGTAGGCAACATAGGCACGCCAGTGCACGCCAAAGCGGAAGTAGTAAGGGCCCGTCTTGCGCGCGTCATACAGCTCCTTCACCTCGAGATAGCCGCGGCGCACAAAGTAATAGTCGGAAATGATGACGCCAGCAATCGACGACAGGAAGACGCTGTAGGCAGACAGGTAGGTCGTGAACTGGTTGCTCGACGTGAGGAGGTTGTAGGGGCACATGGCAAGGCCAACGGCGGCGCAGATGTAACCACCTCGGCGGATGTTGAGGAAGCGTGGGAACAGGGCCGTCATATCGGTACCGGCAGACACAGAGTTGGCGGCAATATTGGTGCCGAGCTGCGCCAGAGCAAAAGCGAGGGCAATGACAAAGACGCCGAACCGCTGGCCAGAGCCGCCGTCATCGATGAACTTCTCGAGCAAGACGAGAGGATCCCAGATCGGGTCACCTCCGTAAATTACGGTCGACGACGACGAGACAATGATGCCGATGAAGGAGGTAACGGCGAAGCCAATCGGGATGGTGAACAGCTGCGACCACAGAGCATCACGGGGCTTGCCGGCGAAACGAGAAAAGTCGGGGTCGTTGACGATCAGAGTGGCGAAGTTGGCAATTGAGCTCATGACACCCTTGACAAACTGCCACGCGAGCTCCGAACCTTCAGCTCTCGCGGGCTGCCTGACGATCGGACCCACTCCGCCGGCACGGACAACGGCCCAGATGAGGAAGGCGATGCCGGCACAGGGCACGAAGTATGCCTTGACGGTAAACAGGTGGCGGACCTTGTGGACGGGGAACCAAATAGCGGGCAGCGAGCAGAACCAAAAGAGGAAGAACGAGACATAGTCCGCTGTCGTGGTTCCCGATTCCACGGAAAATGTGTTTGGGATGGTGGCGCGGTCCTGGAACATTTCGTCAGCAACAGGCCCGGCTCTGCACTGTCATGGCGTACTCACCCAGCTCGTCCAGATGGCCCTGATCATGATGTAGACGCAGTGGCCGCCGATGTACGACTGCACGCCATACCAGATGCAAGCTGCATGTCATTAGCCAAATTGCTCGCCAGCAGTGTGTTTTTGAGGTCACTCCATACCCATGGCAGCTCGGTTGAAGATGGGCCACAGGGCTCCCCAGATGCCAAACGAAGACCGGGCAACGACGGGGAACCCAATGTGATAAGTGGCGCCGATGCGACCGGTCAAGCAGATGAAGACACCGGCGATGGCATAGCCAATCCAGACACAAAGCCACGACTGCCACCACGAGAGCCCAGCCACGACCATGGACGATGAGATCATCCACGTGTTGATGTTGAACGAGTCGGCGATCCAGAACCCGACGAAGTTCCAGGGGCCCCATTGCCGGCGCGCAGGCTCTACAGGCTTCAGATCGTGGTTGGTCAACTGCGCGAGAGAGGTCCCGTTAGCCTTTTGCGCGACGCGTGGAACCTACGGCCAGGGAGCATCCCCGTTGGCGCGCCACTGTTTCTAACAGCACACGAAAGATTTTCGCACCATCAACTGAGCGGTCGTGAGGCCGGGCTCGGCGTCGACCTCGATCCGCTTGGCGAAGCGGCTGAGCGCGCTTGGTTTTCCGTCCATGGCTGCGGGCGAGTTGGTTGAGGCCGACGGTGATCCCGCGATGTGAGGAACCTAAAAAGGTACGGACCGAAAAGGGGGGGAAAGGCGGGAGAGGAAGAGGCTGAGGCTGGCTTCGCGGGGAGGTTTGGAGCTTGGGGCCGTCCGATGATATACCGGCTCCCTGCAGGCTATGACGCACACAGCACACGTGAAGCGACGGCTGCGGGGAGGGGGGAGGAGGGAGGTATAAAACCGGAGCGGGCGCAAAGAAGAAACAAGCTCGGGGTGGACCGACAGGTGCGACGGGACCCTACGCCTAGGTAAAGCTTGAGCTGTGCGACTTGGACTAAAAAGCCGACGCTCGGGAGTGCAGATGCTAGCTAGTAGAACCAAATTTTCTCTCCACCTGCTCGGTGGCCATCCGATATCTATTTATTATCGTCTGTCTCTGGTGGGGCAATGTCTGGCGATAGAGGGGTCGCCAGAGCTGCAATCCAGTCTCCCCCACGCTAGAGCGGGCGAAAAACTACCTCACGTAGTGTCACTCTGCACAGTGGTAATCCCGAAAGCTGGTGGTTGGTGGTTCGTACAGTGGTCTTGGTGCCGGCCGTGAGCCAGGCGGCAAAACGTCGCGCATCTCGAGCTGCATGGTGCCGGGGAAGAGCTTGACGGTCTTGGCAAACTCCAGCATGCCTTGATTGCGT
The DNA here is from genome assembly GCA_033439765.1 of Lasiosphaeria ovina. Lineage (NCBI taxonomy): Eukaryota > Fungi > Ascomycota > Sordariomycetes > Sordariales > Lasiosphaeriaceae > Lasiosphaeria > Lasiosphaeria ovina. Next base: position 5,254,321 of record JAULSN010000004.1, on the reverse strand, counting down.
CGGGGATGCCGTGAACATCCACCTGCGCGAGGATTACAATGCTGGTCGAGAGTTGCATCGCAGACAGGTGGTTTCCACAGGCTGGCCGACTGAGATCTTGTTGGAGATTGCTCCGATCGGGGAAGGCGCGGGTGCGGCCTGCTCTGATTGGCCAATCGTAGCTCTTCTCTTATCACCAGGTCTGGCCCTAAGAAGTTAAGAAGGGCCGTTATGTGCCCCCGGGGGTGGGGCCGCTATCTTTTGGTGCTCCGGGCCCTGCACGGGCGGTGACGATAAGGATGGGATGCTATCGTTGCCGAACCCCGCAAAATCAGCAGCCTGGAAGGCATTACTCGATCCCATCGAGTCACCCACGCCCTGAAGTAAAAAGTGGCAACGGAGCCGCGCAACTCATATCGGGCTGCACGGTTTGTATGGTCAACAACAACCCCCGGAAACCAGACGACATGCGGCATTTTCGACCAATTTTTCCAATGCACACGCTCGGTCAGCTGTCGGGGTTCAGCTCACAAATTTGAGGCTATTGTTTGCTGTAGCCCGCGTGCTAGTGCAGCGACCGTCGTCCTTTTCCCCGCCTCTCAACAGCCGCCGACGATATGTCCAAGAACTGGGCGTGCGGTGTGGCTGACGATCCTGGGATTACGCCACGACGGGCACAGATTGCCGTGCTTCTCTTTTATCTCCATTTTCCCCTGTCGTTTTTGCCTCCTGTCGCCATGAGATATTAACCCTTCCTACATTCCGCACACACCACCTACAGGTCTCAACCAGACCACAGTGGACAAGCTGATGGGTGCCTTGGGCAATCAAGGCCTACCCAAACCCGGGGCGCGTGGAAACCCCAGCCCCCCACGCACCGACCCGCCCGCTTGCTACTACTGCATGGGGAAATTTTCTGCCTCGTACTACACTACCGGCGTGTTGGGTCGACGGGCCTGCGAACTGGACTCGGAGCACGCGAGCAAGCAGCCTCCGCAGCTGTAAGCTTATCCGGTGGCACAACAACCATGCAGCAGCAGGATCCATCGCTGGGCCATAGCTTCCTGCCGCTAGCCAGCACCATGCCTACCTGGTAACCTGTCAAGCTAACCTAGGGACTCTGAGGAGGGTCTAGCGATTCCGAGGCCCCGTTGCTTATCATTCCATCGCTCGTTGCGTTATGCTCTTACCTGCGAGCGTCTAATCGGCAGCGAATTTGGTGGGAATTGCAGCGGCAATTGGATCTGACTTGGCGCGTTGGCTTTGTTGACGGTCGGCCTAGAGAGATCATAGAACTTTTTGCTGAGCCGACACTAGGAACTGCTGTACGTTTTCGTTCACTATCTTTTTGCTTACGATTATGTATGAGCTTTTATGATTAGCCATCCCGGGTGCGATTGCCGAAGTCTTTATCTCTGGCGCATGCACCCACCCCCGTACGCACTAGGCTTAAAGCAAGCAGGTCTCGACTACCAACCCTTCGACATGAGTAAGGGCCTTGGAGGGTAAATCAACGTCACAGCTATCGACATTCTGCACAATTTAGGTATTGTGTGATCGATACGAGCTTTGAGCAGGCCGCCCAAGGTATTTTTCGCATATGTTGCTTGACATTATTAACCTTAATTACTCCAAAGAGATACTCTAACTTCCCAAGCGCATATTTGAGCACCGAGTGGCATCCCTAAGCCATCTCCCTAGTTACCTTCTTCGGCTTGTAAAGGGCTAAGAAAGTAATCCAAAGTCGCCAATGGGAGAAGAGATGCCTTAATTAGGAAGTTTGCCATCATCGCTACATTCGCCAACGGCGAGCACACAGGGACTTACCTTCATTTTGTCGTAACTTATTTCGCTCAAGCGAAAAATGCGGAAATTTGAGCATGGTTTCTTTTACTCTCCAGTTTTAATGCCAAGCTCTTGTCGAACCTCTTCTGTCGTCTTCACCTCAAACCATATTACTAGAACTATATTTGATTCCGTTCCATACTTCAGAGTAAAGACAGACTAATTAAATTGCTGGCAGACAGAATTTCACCGAATTGTTACTGGAATATTAGTCACGAAGTGGTAGATTACATAGGTAATACTTCCTCCTATTACCAACGGCCACGCTCTTGACTGGTTGTAAGTTTCGGTAATTTGGAACCTGAATAGTCTGCCGTGGCACAGAAACTGGTATTAATATGGGCGAGCTATGCCAAGGGCTCCGCTGTGCTGCGTCGCCTGTTCATTTCAGGCCCCGAAACCGTCACAGGATCCAAGATCGTGCAGATCAAGACAGGACTTTGAAGTGGTGCAACGCCAAGACGGAGCGACATCGGCTAGACAAAAAACAGGCGTTAGAATGAAGAGGTCGTGACCAGCTGTTTTCTCCATTTGGAAATGCTCTAGGTAATTAGTTCCCTACTGTCAGTAGTCCTATGATTACAAATGGTTTAACAATCAGTCAGTCAGTCAAAACTCTAAGGGCGCATAGAATTGCTGACACTCACCGAGCCACAGGCCAATCAATGGGGGCGCCAAAAAAGACTGAGGTCAGGGGGTTGCATTGCGGCGGACCCGGGCTCTTGGGTCAATCCGAATGTTTACAGCCCTATGAGCGTGACGGAGTGCACCGCCTCCACATTCGCGATGAAGCCGGAGCGGTCCATCGGGTTTGGGGCGGCTGACTCACATGTTGAGCAAAGTGGCTGATTAGTTCCCCATTGGGCTCGCCGGGCTGGAGCTCCCGAGCCCGGAAATTTCTGACAATGTCTCGGAAATCAAGATGTGTCTAGTGCCAGACGTCAACACGCGATCAGGCGATCCGATCCTCTCCGAGTTGAGGCCGTGCTTTACCCTTCGATGTTTTTCACCGTTGCCACCAACAAAGCGTGATTGGGCTCGGGCTTTGCCTCGCGTAACCGTACTGTGAGCAAAGCCGATGAACAAGGCTTGACTCAGACGGCAGCCACACACTCGAAACCTCACCGCTCAAGTTCGCTAGAGAAAAGTCCTATTGCCAAGATATCTGTTTTGTAATGTGTCTGGGGATGGGAATGAGGTGTCGTGACCGTTAGACGACCGGGCAGCCAAAGCGCCCGACAGACCGACTTGGCATCGCGACGACGACGACATATATAAAGAGTGTCTGCTTTAAGCACAAGAGCACTTTGCCCGACAACCTCACTCAACCTCATCAGCTCCTAACCCAGAAGCACACTCAAAAACACCCCTTTGACCATCAGCTATCACCACACCTCGGCAACATGGCACCGGCGCTCGCAAAACTGGTAGCCAAGGCTCTGCCGCTAGCAGCCCGCGGTCTCCTCACAGGATACACCACGACGGCCCTGATCCCCTTTTACGAGGACACCACGGGCAGCGGGGTCGACTGGTCGACCAACGTGCACGTCACGGTGAGGATGGGATCCACGACGGGGCACAGCTACCGGCCCATCGTCGACACGGGCACGCAGGGCATGGTGTTCTCGGCGCCGGAGATGGACTACGACTTCAACACCCCGTGCGAGGACCAGGGCACGCCGGGCTGGCAGTTCCTGTCGAGCAGCAACCTGCTGTACGAAGGCTGCTGGGTGCCGCGGGACTTCTACTTCAACGTCGGCGACCCCGTCAACCCGGTCGTCAAAGCCAGCGTGCCGATCCTCGCCATGATGTACAAGTCGGAGTGCCCGACTTTCGACATCGCATCCACAACAGGCCACTGCCCCAACGCCAGCGTGCCGCGCATCGCCAACGCCACCGGCACGCGCATGATGGGCGTCGGCTGGGGCCGCCAGTACGACGGCCTGCCGCAGGGCACGCCCGACAAGAACCCGCTGCGCAACATCGTCAGCATCGGCACGCAGAGCATGGACCCCGCCACCGCCTACTCGGCCGGCTACGTGCTCGACAGCCACGGCCTGCGCGTCGGGCTGACCGACGCCAACACCGCCGGAATCTCGTGGTACGCGCTCGAGGCACACGCCAGCATCGCCGGCGAGTTCCGCGAGGCGCGCGCGTGCATCGCCGTCGACGGCGCAACGCCCTGCGTGCCCGGCCACGCCGTCGTCGACACCGGCATCGGCCAGAGCTACCTGCGCATGCCGGCCGGCACGGCGCTGCGGTTCGTGTCGGGCCACAGCGGGCGCCTGGTCGACACCAGTGCTGTGCGCGTCGACTTTGGCGCGCCCGGATCGACGGCTGTCGCCACGGAGTCGTTTACGCTCGGCTCGCCCGGTTCTCCCAATGTCAATCCGGACTATGTTTCGGCTGTGTTCCGGGACCCGGCGCTGACGTACATCAACACGGGTCGCCACGCGTACCGCGCCTTTGTGACGGCGTTTGATGGTCAGAACGGCCGCTATGGCTTCCGGTCGGTGTAGAGTTTAGTTCTAGGGGTGGTGGAGAGAAGGTGGTAGACGAGGGAATAGGCTGGGTGGGTTTCTTTGCCGTCGCAATTCGGCTACCTACCTACTTTTTCTTCGAGGGACACATACCTAAGGTAGGTAAGTACGCAACTAGCTCTTGTTTTTCTTTTCAGCTTTCCACATGTTTGATCTGCTCCCTCCTAGCTGGTATTGCTTTGTCTTCATAAGCCTCGGGCTTCGAAACTGTCGTTATAGAGAAACACGTCAATGGATTGCAGAACTAGAATTGGTGTTTAATAGTCTTCTCAATTGTGCATTGTATAGTGATTGTTCGGGGGCTTTCTTGCCAAACAATATGTGTCGCTCTGATTGGTGGGTAATCTGATTCTGGGGTACATCCGTGAATAGATTTTCCACATGGTCATCAAGTTCATTCTACCTCAAACCGCACTAATACGATTCAATGTTGCATCCCAGAGCTCGAGTACTCTCGCCCGGCATTTTCCAGTCCCCGGTAATCTCATGTCGCCCAAGACAGCACATTTGAGTGTAACACTGATCAGTATTATCCGAGAACAGACCAGGTCCAATGTTGTGCGAATATACCCAGCCGCCGGGTCCGGAAAAATACCAGATATTGCTGCCCGCATGTAGATGACCCCGACAAACCTGGATATTGTGACCATTGCGCGTGATGTCCTTCTTCTTCTACCTCACAGACCACACTTGACCGGGTCAAACATTTCGCGTCTTTTTCATCGCCACGTCCAGACTCTCACCATAATGAAGCTTCCGGTATTTTCCGCGGTACTTCCGCCCCTGCTCGGCCTCGCATCCGCGACGCTTACGCCAACCCCGACGACCGGCCGCGCGTTTACCAAGCTCCCCCCTATCTATAACGCATCCGTCTCGCAGGTGGCGTCACTGGGATACGCGACGCTGAATGGAGGGCAAGAAGCCAGCCAGTCCCCAATAATTGCCGGAGAGTGAAAGAGACTGACTTCGGGCGGCCGAACAGCACATCGGGCGGATCATACGGCAACGTGACGACGACCGTGTCGACGCTGGCGCAGTTCACGGCGGCCGTCCGCGAGAACATGACGGCGCCGGCCATTGTCGTCGTCCAGGGCATCATCAACGGCACCGCCAACGTCCGCATCGCGAGCAACAAAACTATTATTGGGCTGCCGGGGTCAGGTTAGTTTGGGGGTTATTTCGATGCATAGAGTTGTTGTCGAGCATGGCGGCTGATCTCAACGTGTGACGTGCATCGGGCAGGATTCGACGGCGTCGGCCTCTACTTCCGCAAGCAGACGAATCTGATTCTGCGAAACATCATCTCGGCAAATGTCACGGCCGCGTACGGCGACGGCCTGACCATCGAGGCGGGTAACCACCACAGATTCACAGGAGGGAGATCTTGACTGACGCGCTGTGAACAGAACAGCACTAATGTCTGGGTTGACCACTGCGAGTTCTACTCGGCCCAGACCAGCGACAAAGACCGCTACGACGGGCTGATCGACATTGTGCACGGCTCAGACTACGTCACTGTTTCGAAGTAAACAATGCTCCATGTTTCCAACCAGCCAGCCATTTGTCAGCGAACAAAGCACTAACAAGTGCGCACTGGCAGCACCTACTTCCACGACCACTGGAAGGCATCTCTCATCGGGCATAGCGATAGCAACGGCGCGCAGGACACAGGTCGGCTGCACGTAACGTACGCCAACAACTACTGGCACAGCTGCAACTCGCGCGGGCCGTCGATTCGCTTCGGCACCGCGCACATCTTCAACTCGTACTACGTCAAGTGAGTGAACCAGAGTCGACCGAGGACGTGTAATTCCGACCGGCTAAATAATGCCGTGGCGATGTAGCATGAGCTCGGCCATCAACACGCGCATGGGTGCGCAGGTGCTGGCCGAGAGCAACGCGTTCCGCGACGTCAGGTCGCCCATCACGAGCGTCGACTCCAAGGAGGCTGGGTACGTGTTCATCCTCCTACTCATGAGCGCCAAGGAAGTCAGCTTCCGTGCATGAAGCGAGAGAAAGAAACTCAACAGATTATACGGTTACTGACTCCCTTAGGTACGCCATTGCACTCGACAACGACCTGGGCGGGCGGCGCGATGCCGCACCCGCCGGGAACCTAACGGCCGCCTCGGTCGCGACTCACTACAACTACACGCTCCTCGGGCCAGCTGCCGTCGCTGCGCGGGTGCCTGGCGAGGCTGGGGCCATACTCAAGTTTTGACTATGAGGATGGCTGAACTGTGTAGCTGGTTAGTAACAGACGAGATAGGAGGCCGAAGGTTGACGATGGCGAGTCAAGCTCAGAGCCGTCTCCCGGTTCCAAGAGAAGCGAATATAAGCCGCAATGTAATGACCTTTGATCTCAACTCGACTGTAATTAGCTGTTTACTACTTCTCACTTGACTTCGCCTCCTGGTGAAGCACTGAGCAAGGACAGGCCAGCCGCCACGGGCCATCCGCGCCCGTTAATAATCTCTCGTTCAACAAACCTCAAACCTCCAACGGCTCCTCCCCCCTTTCCTTCCGCCAGCGATTCGTCGCGTCCAGAATGTCCGGCACGCCCTTAACCAGCCAGCCCCACCTCCGCACGAACCCCTCAGACATCTCCCACCCAGCCATGTCCCAGGGCGGCGACCACGCAATGACGCCACGGCGCTCCATCTCGTCGTCGGGGAAGCCCTCGTACAGGCCGCCGATGCAGTCGGCCCACAGCGCGTCCGCGTCGAAGGTCCCCGCCGCGAGGATCAGGCGGTCGCGGCCCGCGGGGCTGGGGAACAGGTCGATCCACCGGCCGTGAGGCACCGTCTGTTGGAGTAGCGTGGGCAGCAGGCTGGGCGGCAGCGCGCCGGACCGGCTTGGGTATGGCACGACGCGCATTCCATTTTCATTTTCGGCTTGCGGCTCGGCGGCGGCGGCGCAGTCGGACGGGTCGGTGGCCAGCGCGCCCGACACGAGCGTGCGGTTGACGAGCAGCGCGCGCACGGCATTGTATTGCAGGAGCGTGATCAGGTGGTCGGCGCTGAGCGGGAAGAAGAAGACGGTCGTGTTGGAGTGCTGCTGCAGGTTCTCTCGCACTGGCGATGAGAATAGGGGCTTTCTCCGGTCGTAGATTTGCCTGCCGTGAGATGCTGGGAGGAGGGAGACGGACTGCCGTTTGAGATTCCAGACCTCGACAACTGCTCCGTCTGACTCTACTGTGCTTGCCGGCGGTGTTGGCCTGGTTTTTGATGGTTCCCGGGCGCCTGTGGACGACGACGACGACGATACTGCGGCGGCCATCTTCCGTTTTCCTAAGATTCCAGGGTTATTATTAGTCTAGGTAGCTTTGACATGTCTGCTGTCCTCGAGGACTGATGAAAGGGGCTTACGGTAAGCCCTTGTGTGCAACCGGGTCTGGGCCCGCCTACGCAAAACCGCGTCGTTGGTCCCGGTCCAATCTTCGTCCCTACTCCTAGCCTGAAACGCGCGGTGAGCAAGTCAAGTCGGTGTCATTCTTTGCCACTCATTCTCATGCGGGTCACTGCGGAACAAGCATAATTACCTCGGCTAATTGTGGCATCAGAGCCAGCTGAATGCGTGGTACTGGTGCTATTGAGCCATGATTGGCAGGCTGGCTCGTAATATTGATCATGATGTTACCCGATGTTTGGAAACAAGCCGCCGCTGTGATGGTTTGGAGTGATGGAAGTTGAGACCTAGGTAGGTAGTCAAAGGTGGTCTATTATGCAGTCTGCTCACAAGAACGGGTCTAGTAAGTTGAGAACCAAACAGGATCAGGCGCAGACAGAGGGGGTCGCATCCTTAGACGGCTTTTTCTATAAACGGCATAGTGCCATGCAACCTGCTCACATTCCGAATCCGGCCCCACGGACAGACATGGGGCATCGGTACGCCTTCTCCACGTGTCTCAGGCCACAGACCACTTGGTTCGTAATTAACATCAACACTATGATCCCGTTCACTCCCACCCCTTTAATTGGTCTTCTCTTGGGCCAGTCCAAGATAGTTATGTACCTTATGCAACTTGCTCACAATGGCTGATGCTTGGAACAATTCAGACCAAATCAGGAAGCATTCGGGATGCCTCAGTAATTACACGTCTCTTCCAGACCTGTTACCGTGGCCACTCAGCCGGATTTCGTATAAATGATGAGCATTGATCTTGATCCAAGGCACCGGAACTCACTCTCCGAATGTCACACCACTTCACCCTCAACCACCCGAGCTTGTCACCGCCGATTCTGGACATGACTTTCCACCCCGACAGCCTTCCCGACCTCACGGGCAAGGTTATAATCGTCACTGGCGGGAATTCCGGCATGTAAGTCTGATTACCTCTAGCCCCGATGCATGCCAACCACCAACTCCATCTCAAACCCCCGACAGAGGTTACCACACAGTCACGCATCTCGCCGCCCACGGGGCGCACGTCTACATGTGCTCCCGCTCGGCCGACAAGGGCACCGCGGCCATCGCCAAGATCAAAACCACGCACCCGTCGGCGCACATCTCGCTGCTGCAAGCAGACCTTGCCGACCTGGGCAGCGTCGTCGCGGCCGCCACGCGCTTCCTGGCCGCTGAGACGGCCCTGCACGGCCTGGTCAACAACGCCGGCATCATGGCGACGCCGTTCCAGCTCACGCGCGACGGCTACGAGGCGCAGTGGCAGACCAACTACCTCGCGCACTGGGTGCTCACGACGCGCCTGCTCCCGCTGATGCTACGCACCGCCCGCGCCCTGGCCGCTACCGCCCCCGGCAGCGTGCGCATCGTCAACGTCACCTCGTCGGGCCACCTGATGGCACCCAAGGCCGGGATCGACTTTGACGATCCCCCCTCGCTCAAGTTGAAAGACGGCGCTGGCCCGTGGCAGCGCTACGGCCAGAGCAAGCTGGCCAACATCCTCCACGCCAGGACGCTGCACCGTCGGCATGGGCCCGGGTCGGCATCGTCTGATTCTAACAACAGCGGCGCAGCAGGCGAGATCTGGGTCTCGGCCGTACATCCCGGGCTGGTGGACACGAACCTCGCCGCGGGATCGGCGCCCGAGTCGGCCGGCGGCGTGCGGTTCGTTGCCTCGCTCGCGCGTAAGCTGGGCCTGATGTATTCCGCCGACAAGGGGTCGTGGACCAGCGTCTTCTGCGCGGCGAGCCCGCTGATGCGGCCCGAGCAGAGCGGCGGGTATTTCGAGATTCTCAGGCGGCTAGGCGAGCCGTGGTGGCTGAGCAGGGCGGCCAAGGACGACGAGCTTGCTGAGCGGCTGGAGGCGTGGACGTGCGAGGCGATGAGGAAGGGGGGTTGGATTCCGTGATGTGTGATTAGGATAGATGTAATTAATGCGTCCGTTATAGGTAGCACTGTCGATGACCCCGCATTTTATAGCCGGTTCGGATTTCTTTGCTATGAACTTGTTCTCCGTAATTATCGTGGCGTCTTGTCGTTAGCCTACCTTACCTAGTCTAAATCATCGCAATTCCTGCTCCATCGTAAGACTACGTGCCGAGTTGCATCGCTGCATTGATCGGCATCACCTATCGTCATGTTGACCGCCAGGAGTTGTGCTGCTCTGGTATGGAGTCTCACCCTGACACTAGTCGATGGAGGCAACCCCAAGCGACTCCCGTCGAGTGCGTATGGGACACCTGGGGTGAACGCTACGTTCGACTACCTGGGCATGTTAAAATACACCCTCATCCACAACACTTCTAACCTACCTGTGTAGTCATTGGAGGAGGCACCGCCGGTCTTACCATCGCTTCTCGGCTCGCACCACATGCCTCGGTCGCCGTCATTGAAGCTGGCGGTTTCTACGAGGTCGATAACGGAAACAAGAGCATCGTCCCTTTCTATGCCTTCACCCAGCCGTTTCTCGGCGTATCAACCTACGTCAAAAACCCACTGATGGACTGGGATCTCTTGACCGTCCCTCAATCCGGCGCTAACGATCGCATCATCCACTACGCTCAAGCCAAGACCCTGGGAGGATGCTCGGCGCACAGTACGCTTGCGTACCTGCGCGGGACTAAGGGCAGCCAAGATCGGTGGACTGAAGTCGTCGGTGATGACGAGTATAAATGGGACAACTTCCTGCCTACTTCAAAAAGTCATGCACCCTTTCGCCGCCCAACTGGCAGAAGCGGAAAACCCCCAACGCAACTTTCGAATACGACATGTCAGCATTCGAGACAGGCAAGAAGAGCGGTCCAGTCCATGTGTCCTGGGCCAACTATGTTGATCCCTCAGCACCATGGCTTGCCAGGGCACTGCAGACGACCGGAGTCCCCATGAGCTCCCTGGGTCTCAATAGCGGCACGCACTCGGGCTTCGGCGCCTGGTCAACAACCATGATCGACCCTCAGTCTGCAACCAGGTCAAGCGCAACCGAGTATCTCCACGACGCCATCCAAGACACGTCAATCATGGTTTACCACCGCACCCAAGCCCTTAAGATAAACTTCGACCCGGCCACCAAAACCGCCACCAGCGTCCGCGTGTCGACCCTCGGGCTGGAATACACGCTCGCGGCAGCCAAAGAGATCATCCTCTCGGCCGGCGTCTTCCACACGCCCCAGCTCCTGATAGTCTCCGGGATAGGCCCCGCGTCCACGCTCCAGCGGCATTCCATCCCGGCCGTCGCGGCTCTGCCAGGCGTCGGCCAGTCACTCCAAGACCAGATCTCCATCTCCGTCAGCTCCGGCCTGAACACCCCGTCCGCCTCGACTCTGATCAACGACCCAGCAGCCTTCCCCGCGGTCCTCGACGAGTATCTCGCGTCTCGGTCCGGACCGCTCAGCTCGGCCGGAGGCTACCTCTCCTTCGAGAAGCTGCCCGCCCCATTCCGCACCAGCCTCTCCAACGCCACCCTCAGCGCCCTCGCAGCCTTGCCTCAGGACTTCCCCGAGCTGGAATACATCGTCGCGGCCTTCCCGAGCAGCGACCCTAGCAAAATCCCCACCATCGGCGCCGTCAGCGCCACCCTCCTGCACCCCTTCTCGCGCGGCACCGTCACGCTCGCCAGCGGCAGCATGGCCGACGCGCCCGTCATCGACCTCGGCTGGCTCACCCACCCCACCGACCAGGACCTCCTCGTCGCATCCGTCAAGCGGCTTCGGCAGTTCTGGAACGCGACAGCACTGCAACCAGTAAAAACAGGCGACGGCGAGATCGCGCCAGGGGCGAACATAACAGCGGACAACGACATCCTCGCGTGGGTGCGACGGACGTGCGTGCACCCCGATCTGGCACGCCTCGGGGTCGTGCGCGATGGGAAAGGAAGGGGACCCGATGGCCGTCGTGGATGCCCAGGGACGGGTGCTGGGCGGCGTGCAAAAATTGAGGGTCGTCGACGCGAGCGTGCTGCCGTTCGCGCTGCCCGCGCACCCGACGGCGACGCTGTACGCGCTCGCTGAGAAGATTGCGGATGATATTTTGAGGGGCTTGCGGTAGATATTGGCTCTCGTCGTGGTTGTGTGGAAGGAAGGCTTACGCTTTTCGTTGTCTCTGGTTTCTAAAGCGGAACGGAGGACAGGGACCGGACGCTCTCCGGTACTAAAACTATAATCAATTGATTTATACTATTTATACTTCCCTCTGGTTGTTTGTAATAGTAGCTGTGCCTACCCTACCTCGTAAGTTTTCTTGTATGAGCCACTGGAGAAATTTCTTTTACGATGTGTTGGTTTGAAGCGGTGGACGTGACAAGGTGCAGAGACTGGAAAGACCCTGCTCGGAGCTTTGCATTTCGTTTTCGGCCGGCAAATGGATCGAATCATGTCTGTTGGAAATTTCATCAGTTTCAGTTGGTGTTTTTGGTTTTGTGTTATGGCTTGCTACTCGACCGTACCTCAAGTTTGTCAGTCCGCCAAAGGTGTAGCACGAGATGGCCAAGTGGGTGCCCTGATGAATTCCCATCGGCAAAGTTCGTAAACGCGGGCGTCTGTTCCCACTTCTCCTTGGAAGCCTTCTCCAGCGTGGCTGCCTACTTGGGTACACATCTCCCTGGAATATTAGAACTAGTCCTAATATGGCCTACGCTAATTAAACCCGACAGACGTTCAGCCGCAGCGTGGGGGAATCCCTATGAAGTAGCATGCCCCTCTTTTCAACTTCAACCTTATACCTTACACTTTTTCCGAGCGAAGTTACCTTACTTGACAACAGTAGGACCTGCCGCCGCCCGCTCACCATGGACCTCCTCCCGTCACCGACCGGCAAGTCTATGCTCGGACAGACACCATACGTCGGCGGCAGTCATCGATGGGATGGCGGGCCGTTTCTGCACTACGCTTGTCGCAAGGGTTGGCTCGAAAACGTGCCTGTCCACCTCCGAAAATGCGCCTGCTCTGTGCCGTATCGCGACCGCAGGCATTTCCAGCCGCTCCAACAGGGCGAGAAGGAAACTTTTCTGCAGACCTGGCTCTTCTTCGGTCTTCTGGCTGAGTTCTACGGTCTTAATGGTGACTTCACGGCTGTCGCGCCTTCGGACAGCTCGCACTCCAAAGCCACCAAGCCAGATCCCGACCGTAGCGTCGAGATCGAAAGGCTCTATACAATCTTTGTCAAGGCAACTCCGCGGCCGGCCGGACACGACTATGACGCCCAAGAGTCTATTATCAGCGGCGCACCTCTCCACGATCAGAAAGAATACCAGAGGATTGTGTCGCACTTGATGCGGAGCCTTGTCGACGCCAAAGATTCCGGCGCGTCCCGTCACTATCTTGATTACTTATACGAGAGCCTCCGTTTTACAGCTGGTCTCATCAGCAGTTTAAACGTCAGTCCGACAGATTTCCGATCGTCCATCGCTGTATCCGTCTCAGCCCTCGGCGAAGTCTGCGTCTCGAGCTTGCACTGGCTTGCCCAACGGTTCGAGATCCCTCGGTTCTCGGGAGGGATATGGGGATCACACTACCTCAAGGCCGACGGCGATGTTGAAAAAGAGATGCTGAACAAAGAATGGTGTAGAAGCGACATTGAGCGCATCCGCCAGTCATTCTACGGTCTTGCGACCCGCCACTTCTTAAGCCACCTACAGAAGCCCAAGACCTTCTCACACAGCTCATGCTCCGTCCAAATGTGCAGTGCGGCCCAGATCAATGCCAGTACATACGCTCTGACTCATGTAAAAGATTGTGCCGGCTGTGACACCATCGGTATTGATCAAGAAGACGTGAAGTCCATCCTCAAGAGCAGTGCGAGTACCGACGCATTCCCGGTCCTTCGTTTCGAGCTCTCAGAAAATGGGGACGGCAAGGTGGTTCGCATCCATGTCGAGATGTACAACGCGGACAAGCCTTACGTTGCTCTGTCGCATGTAAGTCTCAAGCCCAAAGTACCAATTTCCGTGGCCGTCGTCTCAGGCGTGACGACAACGTGTTGATTTCACCACAGGTCTGGGCTGATGGCCTCGGCAACCCGAGAGATAACTCCCTCCAGTCCTGTCAAATAGACGGCCTGGCGCGACTCGTCCGAGATATCTCGGCCACCGCCGTCGATGAAGCTAGCGGCAAGACACAAGGGGGAAAAGACCAGCCACAATACTGGTTTTGGATAGACACTCTTTGCTGTCCAATATCCGTTGAGGAAAAGAAGATTGCGCTCCAGCGAATAGCGGCCGTCTATCAGAATGCAGCCCATGTACTCGTTCTCGACCAGTCTATATACCCGTTTCCGTCCAACGGCAAAGGCGCAACCAAGACAGCGGAAAACTGTTTACGTATGGTGGGATCTGCCACGTGGATGAGGCGGCTATGGACCCTCCAAGGTGTGAAAGGAAGATTCCCACCCCCCACACCCGAAACCGAACTCTTGGGCTTACAGTATAATGATGTGGACAGAGGGTGCTTTAGCCGAGTCGTTGTATTTCCAATTCCAGGATAGAGCAGTCAGCCTGGTTCAAGAGTCCAAGAAGCTCCACGAATTTGCGGTGCTCGACCTTTGCTACAAGCCTATTGCCGAGGACGTTTCACTGATGGTAACCAACTCCAACATCCCCTCTATGAACCCCGCCAACACGAGGCAGCACAGCGTTATTTAACACAGCCTGCAACCACAGATTCGTTGTTTCAATATGTTGTGCTCTCCATCGTCGACTGATTCCGCAGAAGAGTCTCTATGGCAACAGATCAGGCGTTACATGGACCGAGTTGTTTCACTGATGGTAACTTCAAACATCCCCTGTGTGAACCCCGACAATGAGGAAGCACGGCGATAATTAACACAGCCTGCAATCACAGATTCGTTGTTTCAAACTCTTGTGCTCGCCATCGTCGACCAACCCCACACCAAACGCCCAGGGGTCTCGAGGGCAAAAGACCAGGCGTTACCTAGACCAAGTTCACACGATTCAAACATCACTGTACTTTCGCAGCGTGTCAGTGGCAAGCGACGAGCCCCTCTGTATCGCCACCCTCCTCTCGCTCGACCCCAAGGTCATGACGGAGGTGAAGACGTGTCGACAAGAACGTATGGCCGCCGTCTGGAGGCTTTTGGCTGAGGAATGTGGTGGCTTCTTTCTACCATGGGTCATTTTCTACAACGACCAGCGGCTTGGACTATCATCGCTGCGCGGGTGGAGGTGGGCGCCCAAGACCCTGCTCCCACAGCTCGAGACGGGCTTCAGCTACGACACCGCCACTAGCAGATTTGACCCCCGGGCGGAATCCACCGCACAGATGGGAGTGGTCACGGAGCGCGGCCTGAAGGTGTCGTTCCCAGGAAAGCGCATCGCTCTCCGGCCATGGGCCGAGCACGAGAGCGGCCGGCTTTGGCCGTGGAATCTGTTCACGCGCAAGTTTGTCGAGAACCAACTCCTTTGCCGAGACGCGGAGACAGGAGCGTGGTACACCTTGTCGAACCAGATGCGTGGAGAGCACATCGAGGCCTGGACCTGGGACGAATGGACAAAGCGCGATGCGGAGCTGCTCGCGGAGGACAAGATGCAGCCGGTCGAGGGCAAGCGGCCCTCGCAGCCCATATTCAACGAGCTGTGCCGAGGCGAGCTTGCTCTGATCAAGGACACGAAACTGTCGGGACACGTCGAGGTCTATCTCCTCGCCCGGGTGCAGCAGCAGCCGACAATAGAGGAGGACAAGAATGACGGGTCGCTCCATGTGCACGCCTGCCTCCCCTTGTCAGTCACCGAGATTGCCAGCGCGATCTGGCCGGGCTTGGACATGCTCCGGGGCATGGTGGAGCAGGTGTACGGGTCGGACATCAACCAGGAGCTGCTCGACTTCTTGGCACTGCAGGAAGGCGGGCGTGATCCTGACCCGGAAGTGGATGGAGAGTACAAGCGAATCGAGCAGCGTCTGCGGGCCGAGATGCAGCGCGTCGCTGCCGACGCACTGGAGAGAGATACAGAGAAACATCTTGCGTGGGTTTCGGACGAGTTCATCGGCGAAAACAAGCGAGGCGACATCTGGAAGGCCATGGTCCTCCTCACGCCGTACGAGATTTCCGTCAAGAGCCTTCCGGATGACCAAGTTTGGGTCGTTGATGGGCCTGTTGTTGGCGACGGGCTGTGCCATGAACCCTGCTGCAGCCCATCATGAAGCGGTTTCGTGTTTTAGGGTGTGACGAGTAGTTAACTCGTTACACGAGAAGGGAGGAACCTCTGGCGAACCTTCATTCAATTGTCCTTGGCTGAATATTGAGATTAAATGTTCCGTCCAGCGCTAAATGCAGTATCAAAACGGCTCTAGTATTAAACCTCGTAGAACCCCCCCTCCTTGGACGCCGGGCCGGGGCCCTTATTCGGCTTCTGCCCAAACAGCTTGCCCGCAACCCGTCCCGTCGCGCCATCAACCTTGCCGGCAACCTGTCCCGTCACGCCATCAACCTTGCCGGCAACCCGTCCATGAACGCCATCAACCTTGCCCGCAACACGTCCCGTCACCCGTCCCGCCACGTCATCAACCTTGCCGCCGACAAACGTCTTGATGGCGCCATACACGGCGCTAACGAGCCACAACACCGCCGACGCAAGGTCGAGCCACGCGACGCCTCTCATGGTGCGGGAGCCGGCGCCCTTGTCGTCGGCGGTACCGTCGTGATCGTCGCGGTCGCGGAAGATGGAGTACGTGACGCCGAAAACAACAATCCACAGCACGAACAGCGTCGCGTCCCACGCGAACAAGCGGTACGTGCGGCAGCGGGCGCTGAAGGCGCTCAGCGCGCCGGCGACGGCGAACGCGACCGCCGTGACGGCCGACAGGCCACCGACAATGACGCCAAATACGTACACCCACCCGGGCGCCTGCGGCTCGCCCGGGCGCCGCCCGTAAAAGCCCGCGGCGACGAGGGCCACGAGCAGCTGCAGCCCGCGCACCACCCAGCGCGGAAGGTTCTCCCACGCGCGCAGCGGCGCCGTGGCCGCCGTCTTGCCGAGCTTAGTCGCCTTATGTGTGGCGTCGTGTGCGTCGAACGAGTCGAGGGCGGCCTTGCCCTGGACGGCCGTCTTGCCGAGCTTGATGAATGTCGAGACACCCATGATTGATTGTGGCTGTCTGTCTTGATGCAGAAAATGGAGGATGGATGGGACAGAAATGCCGTTTCTCGTAGGTGGTGGTGTAATTATCGGGAGTTGATGCGAAGATGCGAATTATGCAAAAGCGTGAGCTCGAGTACCGTCCAGCGGTTTCTATATCTTTTTGGGTTGAATTGAATTAAGTTTGTTGTAATGAAGGGAAGAGAGGAAGACAAACAAGTTCTTTTTAAACTTTAATGGAAATCGGAAATGCGCGGCGCGTGCAGACTGGAACGAGCAAACAAAGAGCGACAGCTGAGCAAAAGGCGCGCGCGACAATGACTGTCGCAGAGGTCCCCGACAAAGGAGTCCCCTGATCGAGGCCTTGACTTGACGGCGACAGCTCGAAAGTGAAACAGGGCAGTTCTTGGCTGCGAACGACGACGTCCAGTGAGGCCGGCCCCACACCGCGCCAGGGGGTAGATTGCGCGGCTGTGATTGGCCAATTCCAGAGCCGCAGACGCTCGCTCGCTCGGCGGCTATTACTATTATTAGTTCGCCTCGATTCGATCATCGATCTCGCTGTAAGGCGCGCCAGACGTCTGGAGCTGGCGACGCTAGCTCACAGGCGTCTCTGACTTCCAAATGTTTGGAAAGAGGAGCGAGAAAATGGGCTTTCTGTGCCTTTGCCTCTCCCTAATTACCCTGTCGAGGCAGCACGTGTCCATGCCTGTATGCACTGTGCCAAAACCTTGAATTTCGCGCGTTTCACCTTCGTCGTCCGGCCCCGCACCGCTGTGGGGCACTGCTTGGCTTTGAAGGGGTCTGGGACTTGGGAACCAGCGGCGTCTTGCAGAGAGCAGTAATCTCGTGACTCTCTCACCTTTTATCTACCTACCAAATTCTGGCTCAAATGGCCAAACAATCTAATAGCAACTGGAAAGACTTGAACATAGCTTCACGAGTCTTCGTATTTAAGATAGGGTCATTGAGCTTTTACTCTTACACTTACTCTAACCAATGGTGAGTGTTCCGTGGTTGTAACGATACAGAGATATATAAAGGGGAATGTCTACTCGGACCGTAATAAGTAAAAAGATACATTGAAATCCTCGCCAAGCCACTAACCCAGCCAAATCCCTGTTTTACCGGCCAAAAAACAATAGATTGATGGCCAACCTACTCGACTTCAGATGGTCAGTACAATGCAGGCTGAGCTACAACAACAACTACGCGATTTTATCGCCGCGCAAGTAGGTACGCCGCTTCATTTTCAATCTACAGGACTAACTTGCGATAGAAAATGGCTGTGCGCGAACCCCCGGCCGAATTTGACGATCTTGACGTGATGAGGACCACTACCTGACTTACCGTGAGTTCAACCGCGTTACTCGGCTGCGTGGAAGACCCCGGGGCTCGACTGCATTCGCCCCGGACCCCCAGGCACCCCGATCAACGGCTCCGTTGTCAACGGCACAAACCCCGGCGCCTACCTCGACTAGCCGTGCCGAGGGCTTATAATGTCAGCCTGGAGCAGGAAGACAACAGGGACCAGGAAAACACCAGTGACAACGCCCCTGCGCAGGCACAACGAACTGTGAATGGCCTCACAGCCCCCCCGCATGCTCGCGGCGGTAAGGCACAAGGAACCCGGGCAACGAAGGGAGGCACTGGCAGCCGGGGCGGCCGTATTGCAAAGGCAACATCAACACCACGGGCATCGTCAGGGGCATCGCGTACTCAGGCTTCAACTGGCGCGCAGGCTTCAACGCCCACGGTGCGCAGGGCGCGAGGAGGCATTGCAAAGGCTTCTACACGCGGTGCAACAACCCGCCGTACTACGAGGGCTTTGGCTGCAGCTTTCCAAGCGTAACAAAGCAGTGATCTCGACGATGCCTAGGCAGGGCAGGTTTTTATTACATTTTTGGGCATGTTAATGTAAATAACAACGACGAAGGAGTTTCGGATTTTATTGCAGAAATGAATGACTTGAGCAAATTCTACGGCCCTGAGTGATAATGGTAATTGATCTGAACTTAGATGCGTTGGCTTCATCCCAGGGATTAACCTCTTTTTTTGTGGCAAAAAGTAAGTTTTTAGTGACTTGGCGCCAGGGCGCGATGTACCTACGGTTCGAAAAGACGGTGCCTACGGTCAGAGTAGATATTCCCATATAAAGAGTCCCCTCAGTAGGGAGTATTGTGTGTGTTCGCTGGGAGAATACCGTCCGATCATCGCAATACTCCCTCCCGTCAGAATTGTGTTTCCTACCATATTTTGTCAACATCCCTCCGCCCCTCCTTTTCTGAGCCGCCCACAAAATTTTCTTCCCAAAATAAAAAAGCTTAACCCCTCCTACCTTACCTGCGCATATCCCTCCAAGTCTCCTTTCAGCAGCCTCATTGCACATCACCGAAGGCGCTCTTTTCAGCAAACTTTGTCATATATCGCGGGATTACGAGCAGTCTTCCTATAATACTTATCAGGCACACTGCGAAAGTCTCTGCTAGCAACCCTGATCACCGGTCCCTCCTGCCCACCAAGAAGCCCCTCCTGGAAACCATCGCCAGATTCCTGGCTGTTCGCAGAAGAGTACCGCGCAGGGCCGATCTTGGTTCTCTAGCACCCCCAACACCTTGGGTAGTCATTTGCATCACCACCAAGAACTGCTATTATCGACGACAAGAAGCTCGTCACCGCGCTCCGCAGACTGTTCGTCCTCTTCAACCTATCTCTGAACACAAGGGCGCTCTAAAAGATTGCCGACTAACAACGCTGCGAATATTTTCGTACAGCTGAGTGGTTACTCGCGTCAATTGACGTAATTATAACGCCAAATTTCACACCTTACCTCACGACACACGGCCACCCGCAAACATGGCCGCACTAGGCGATATACGCCTTCCCGAGATCCTGCACCTCACCTGCGAGAAGCTAGACCTCGCCAACGTCAGGAAATTGCGTCTGGTTTCGAAGGCTTTCAACGAGATTGCCCTACACCACGCCTACCCGAAGCTCGTCATCTACAAGACACCGAGAGACATCAGCTTCCTGCAGGCTATCATCAACCACCCGGGTGCAGCGGCCTCGGTGAAATCGCTCGTCTACCTACCAGATACCATCGACCCTGACCTGTCGTGGGACGAGTTCCTAGAGCTGTTCGTACAGCGCGAAAAGCTCAAGAAACGTGGCGTAGACGATGTCGGGAACCTCCAAGATCATCCCCAGCTCTGGGTGGAGTGGCCATTGGAAACAGACGCCGCATTCCTCCGGGAGGTGTACGGCCCCGTCCTCCGGGAAATGTACAACGAGCGTATGGAGCTCGCTTTGGCGCAGCTAGACATTGAAGACCTGCCGGTGATTCAAGCCGCCATGACCAAACTGCCCAGCCTTAGTTCGTTGGAGATCAGCAGGGACCAGGACCCAGACTTTGCGACACGCAACGACTTGGCGCTTTTGGGGGGGGATCGGCAGACTCTCAGCGACCCGTACGATGCTAGGCGGCCCTGGATTGTTGTGCGGAGCGGGCGCAGGTTCAACGTCGCGCCGGCCATCTTGACCTCGGCCGGCTTCTGCTACGCCGACGGTGGTAAACACAAGGGGGTTAGCGAGAACCTAAAGAACATCTCGCTGGGCTGGCTCGATTGGCGGTCGTTCGATGAGGATGAGCATCATTATCCTGCCTCCTCGGAGGCCGAGGGAAATGCGAGCGAGATGGGGGCAGGAGCAACAGGAGGCGCAAATATCCAGCCGTCCATCCATCGATGCCTCTTCAACGTGACCTGCGCCAACCTAGCCCGGGTCGACCTATATATAACAACGGGGGCCAAGTTTGACAACGGCACGGAAATTGGCGGGCACGGCTCCGAACTCGCACTGCCTGGTGTGCAGATAAACCGAGACGAAATGCACTGGGGGATAGAGGTCGAGGCCTGTCGGAAGTCCATGGCCAAGGGCGGGTTGCGGCGGTTTCTGAAGTCGCTGCCACAGCTGAAGCGCATCTCGGTCGCTTTCGACTACTTCGGCAGCCAAGGCGGCAACGGGGTCGTAGGGGTTACCGAATTTGTGCCCGAGTGCTATCCCGCGGCGCTGGCCGACATTGTGGAGCCGGGCCACGTCTGGCCGGGGCTGGACGAGTTCCGGATCGATTGCGTCGAGTGCGACTATGCCGACCTGATGGGCTTTTTGGCGGCGCACAAGTCGACCCTCCGCAGCCTGTCCATGGCAATGCTGTGTTTAAACGGCGTGTCGCTGCTGGCGTTGGCGCCGGTGATCCGGCGCGAGCTCCGCCTCGAGCGGGCTAGTGTGAGGGGTGATTTCTTTTGCTCTTATACGGATGAGCGGACTGGCATGGAGCTCGATGAGGAATGGAGCATCTGGGACATTGAGTCATATCCCGGAAGGAGCTTGATATACTCGGGTCCGGCAATGGACCCTGATCAGCACACCCAAGGCTTGTTGTGGACAGCTGGTGCCGCGAAGCAGTGGGAAGAACAACGCGCGAGACTGTTAAGCGACGAAGACGAGTTCTAGTCAGGCGTGGCCGCCCTGCATCCAATCAGTTTGACAATTAAGTCTCTGCTCCATAACCCGTGGTGAAGAAGAGTAGCTGGAAGCATGGCGCGTATATGATGTAATGGGACACTGTTTCTGTGACACGGAGGGGAGTTAACTCGCGTTAATTATCTTGGTTTGCGTTATTAAAAAGCTTACCGGGATACCATACCTCAAGGCAAAATAGGTGTTGATACATCACATACAGAAAGAAAGATTAGAAAACACGTGAAGGAATTTGCAGATATTGCTGAGAAGCCCATGCCGGTACCTATTACTTTAGTTAAGACATGTAAACTTCCATCGTGGTCACTATCAGATCTTTGACGAGGTTCCTGTCGGCACACAAGGCGACGCTGTGTACCCTGACGCTCAGGGCGCTCCGCTTCGACGGCGTGTCGTGGGCGACGCTGGCGCCCTTCATCCTAAACGAACTCAGCCTGCGGAGGGCGATCATTGAGGGCTCCTTCTACTGCTTCTGCAATAACCCGGGCACCGGCCTGCCCGTCATCGAGAAGTGGCTACTCCATTCCCGGCGTGGCTGTAACTGTGACTACAATGCTGTAACCTTTTACCACAGATGCAGCGACGTAGACATCCTCCAGCCACCGACGCGGCCGCCGACTAATCGGTTCTTCTGGACCCAGGCTGCCCTGGCGGAGTACGAAGCACACCTGCTGAGTCATGCATATGAGGAGGAGGCGGAGCGGAGAAGAGAGGCAGGCGACCATGAGTAGTGTCTCACAAACCCCGAGCCATGCCATCTTCATGTATGGTAGCGCAACAGGGGGTCACAGATGCGTATTAAACCTTCAGGGCTGACGGCGGCAGTGTGACGGAACTCAAGGCAGTTCCCCATATGAGGAGGGCCAGAATATTGGATATGTATAATATAATACATCAGCAGGCAGATAGCTGGGGTACAAATATGATAGGCAGAGAAAAAAGGCCGTATCTGTGCATTTCCATGGGTGTGGCTTGCTCACAACCACTGCCGATATATTGACAGGTTGACAGCTTGGCAGCTAACCACACACAGCTTGCAAGTTTCAGCTACGCCAATAGTGCAACCACACCGGTCATGCGCTGACCAGACGGGCGCCCAGTCAGAGACCCCCGATAACCGCTGCTTGCAGCAGCAAATGTGCCCGTAAGGCTGAACTGCGCCCGCATTGATAGCTCATGATAAGGGTGCAGGCGCCACACGACGCCACAAGGCTCTCAGACCTGCCCCTGGAATCCTGGATGCAGCTGAGTGCCGACAGCGGCCAGCCTTTAAGATGGCTGTTGTGTCCGTGCTCGCTCCGTGTAATGTGAATCCAGGGAACTGGCAAGACATTATTCGATAACGGACTTGACTCGACAACTCGTAGACCATCTCCACGGCAGTCTTTTGCCATCTTGATCTTATGGGAGTTGTCTTTCAGTCACAAACCGACAACAACACGACTACCACGGCAAAGTACACTCCCAGCAACAACAGCCATGGCCCCTCGGCAACGACGGCCCTCCCCAAGACTCAGCACCCGGCTGTGCGTCCTCTGCCTCGCGGGCGCCCTTGCCGCGGCATACGACGGCGACGAGTGCAAGCAGGAGATTATGAGGATCTGGACCATCCCAAACTACAACGTCGGCGGCGTCGACAACACTACCCTCAAGAACTACCTGTATTCGGGAGCCATCGACCGGCTGTGGGACCGCAGCGTGGTGCCGAACAACTTCTCGCAGGCCGACCCCTATTTTGTCGTAACGCAGGAGGGTGAGTCCCCCACCAACAGTTTTTTCGTTGCGCCCATATACTCAGGGCGTCTTGTAATACCCTCAAAGTATCTTGCAGCCGTTAACACCTTGCTAACCACATGCCCGCCTGGCCAATACTACTAGGATGCGAGAGGATCTGCAAAGGCGGAGCGCAGCTCAACCCGCCGCAGACGGCCATCAGCATCGTGGCGACGTGGGCACGTACACCACACCCTACTATCACAAATAACACGACAAACACAGCTAACCGACCCCCTGAACAGGTATTCCCGCTCACAGTCCTCCTCAGCCTGCCGTTTGAATCCAGCCACGGCGGACACTTCTGGCGCGCGGTGCGCAACACGCTGGCGTCGACATCCGTGTGGCTGGGGTCGCCGCCGACAGCGCTCGCGTCGGCGCTGTTCGAGCTGCACCAGGTCGGGCAGTGCAGCCGGCGGGCACGGCAGGCAAGCAACCGCGGCGTCTCGGCCCAGCTCCAGCGCGACGCCTACTTCGTCCTCATGTGCGCCAACCAGTTCCACATGCCGCCTGCGCGTGCCGAGGCGCTGCTGCGCGCGCTGTTCTACGGGCTCGCCCGCCCGCTGTCGGCTCGGCCTGATGTGACGGTGCCGGGGGCGGAGAGAGAGCAGAGGGAGATGGCGCTGGCGGCGCGGCTGCTTGGCGAGATGGCGGCGCAGCTGCGCGCGTTGCAGGCGGGCAACGTCAAGCGCACGCTGGTCAGCCTCGGGACGTTCGTGGCGGCGTTTGTGTTTGCGTCGGTGCTCGCGTTTGGCGACTTTGGCGAGAGCACCACCATCTTCATCCTCTCGCTCGGCTTGCTGTTTTGCTGGCTGCCCATGCTGGTGGCGCTGACCTGTGTCATCCCAAACCGCGTGTCGCCGGGCCGGCAGAGGTTGGTGTTTTTTTTTTCTTCGTCAGGGGTTGTTGACCTCGTGTTTTGTCTCCCTTGTGTCCAATATGCTGACGCTGCTGCAGGGAACTCATATCTCGGTGGCTCTACAACAACGCCGCGATCGAAGCGTGGTTTCACCCGCCGCCCGCTGCCAATAATGATAAGAAGGCCACGGACCCAGATGCGGGAATCCCCTGGTGGTCCCCCTCCACACCCGCCGAAGACACCGCCCCCTATCTCGTCGGCTCGCTGATCAGCCACGGCCGCAGCCTGCGCCATTGCAGCCTTCTCACCTCATCCTTCCTCGCACACACCTCTCACACCTCTTCAACCTCCACTACACCCCTATCCTTCACCACCTCCACCAACACCAACGCCAACAATAACATAAAACCATGGACGCACTCCACAACGACACAACACGCAGCACTCATCGCAAGCGACCTCTTGCGCGGCCGGCCACCAGCATCCTGGTACGCGATCGCGGTCGCATCCCTCGGCCTAGTATGGGCGGAAGCCCTCCTATCCTTCACATGCGACTTTTTGACGCCAACAGTCGGGTTGGGGTGCTGGAGCGGGTGCGCGCTGCTGTACGCGGTACTATCGGGAGCAGCGGCGGGGGCGAACTGGCTCGTGCAGTTCGTGTTTGCGCGGCGTGGCGCGGCGTACCGACTGCTTCAGACTAAAAAGCGGTGGTGGGATGTCGGGCGTTGGTTGCCGGGTTTCATGGAGGCTGTGGCGCACGTGGGCAATTTTGTTGCGCTCGCGTGGTTGGCGACTATCACGGGGATTATTGTGAGTTTTCATTACCTTTTGACTATTTCCTCTCGTGGCTATAAGGTGCTGGCTGGCTGACACACACACACAGGCCCGCGGCAGCATGTACACGTGCTGGTGTAGTTCCGTGACGCTGTCTGCGATCCTCAACCTCCAGTGGGGTGGGTATATGGACCTGGAGGGCTTTGCCTTTTACCGCAACCATTTCGACGTCGTCGTGCCGTGGGCCGCCTGCTCGGGCATTGGCGCCGCCCTGCTCGCCGTTGTATTTGTCATCGCCGGCGTCCGGTGGCTCAGGTGTCGGCGGCTGTGGGCTGCGGCCAAGGAGCAGACCGGAGACGGGGGTCTTGATGATGGAGAGGCGTACGAGCTGGACGTGGGCGTGCACCCGGGAATGATGGCCTGGCTTCAGCACTGAGTTTAATACGGCTGGCCAAATACGGCTGGTCACGAGAGAGCAGTCGAGGGTTGCTCGGATGAAGACATTTCCAATTTCTCCTTTCTCCGTTATTGTAACTAATTATCCCAAGCCATGTAAGAGTCGCTTGTTTCGTCCTAATGGTAGTTAGCTTGCACTATCGCTAATTAGTCAAGGAAATTGGGCACCTGATACTTGACTCCAAGAGTCCAAATAAGCCAAAAAAACTCATCCTGATGCCATGTCATGTCAGCAGCCTTGAAATGGATCCTCATGCAGTCCGCTGGGCAATTTCTGTCCTATTGGCCATCCGCGGGCCGCCAAGCACTCCCTAGGGTTGGTTATCTTAGCTTGGTGCCCGAAATTTCAAAACAGACTCCCAGTCCACTCTTGCTGTCGACCTTTCCTTTCAACGCCTAACTAACTCTCAAGTCAGCACCTCAACCGCCAAGACACCATGGCGCAGCTTCTTTCCCGCGAGTTCTTCAAGTTCACATATGACCAGCTCGAGAATGACCTCGCGCAGCGGTCCACGGACAACGCGCTATGCTCGCACTGCGTGCAGCGCGAGATTCCGTCCCTGTTCGAGGCCAAACACGGAGAAAGCGGAGCGGAACCTACGCGGCGGCCCCACGGCACCATCGGCGACCTCGCGGCGTGCCAGCGGTGCCCGTTCTGCCGCGTGGTGTGGCGGCTCACGACGCGCGGGACCGAGAACTACTGCTGCGGCGACTGCCGGCACTTCTCGACGCCCGACAAGCTGGCCGGCGACGACGTGCTCGAGATCACCATCAACCCGCAGCCGCACCGCCGCGTCGCCGCCCTCAATGTCGGCTGGGCAGACGAATACCACCACTACCACGTGGCCCACGGCGACCTGTGCTTCGTGCACCCGACGCAGGCCGACCACTTCCGCATCGGCGAGTGGATCAAGGCCTGCGAGGCGTCGCACGACTCGTGCAACGAGGAGTCGCAGACCGCCGAGGGCCTGTTCGGCCACGGGCCCTTCGCGCTGCGCCTCATCGACGTCGAGAACCGCATGCTCGTGCAGTCGCTCACGCCGGTGCGCTACCTCACGCTGTCCTACGTCTGGGGCCCGTCGGCCAACCGCCGCTTCGCCATGGTCGACTACCCGTATCCGCACCACGAGGACGCGTGGCGGTTCCCCGAGGGCATCAAGCCGCTGGAGAAGCAGCCGGTGGAGATGATGTTTGGGCGCGTCGGGCGGACGTTTGAGGACCTGATCTCGTTCGCGCGGCGGCTGCGCGAGCGGTACATCTGGATCGACGCCATGTGCATCCCGCAGGACGAGCCCGCCGTGCTCGCGTCGCAGATCTCAAGAATGGACCAGATCTACTTCCACGGCGCGTGCAACATCGTGTCGCTGAGCTCCGGCGTCGACGACGGGCTGCCGGGCACCAGCCCCGTGAGCGACCGCAACACGCAGCAGCTCGTCGAGCTGTTGCCCAACGGCGCGCGCGTCGCCACGCCGCTGATCGAGCTCGACATGTGGATGCCGTACGCGCCATGGACGACGAGGGGATGGACACTGCAGGAGCACCTGCTGGCGCGGCGCTCCGTCTTCTTCGGCCGCCACGAGGCCTTCTTCGTGTGCAAGGAGATGTCGGCCAAGGAGAGCTGGAAGCACCCGCGCACGGCGCGCGACGTCGACCCGAACGACTCCAGCGACCGCTGGTTCGGCTACACGATTCCGCTGCCGTCGGGGCGAAGGCCGGCCGGCCCTGCGCGCGACGCCGAGCTGACGGCCCGGTTTGAGAATGTTGTGCACGCGTACACGGGGCGCAACCTGACATTTGCCAGCGACCGGCACCGCGCGTTCGAGGGTCTCGAAGCCCGCTTCGCCGAGAGCTACGACGTGCGCTTCCTGCACGCGCACCCCGTGTCGTCGGCGCCGCACCTCGCCACGTCGCTGCTATTTGGCCGCGTCGACCTCCGCGACGAGTCCGCCCTGGTGCCTGCTTCCAGCACAGACTGGCCGTCGTGGTCGTGGCTCTCGCACCTGTCCGGCGTGACGCACACGCACTGGACCAACTCGTGGTGCAGCGGCCCAGAGTTTCTCGAGCCCGGCACCCTCGTGCTGCCCGAGCCGTCAGTCTGGATCCAGCTCCCCTCGGGCGAGTTCCGCGTCCCGTCCCTCACTCTCCCCCTGGACCCCCCCGACCAGCCAGCAGTCCTCAAACTGCGCGCGCTCGCGCTCGACATCGACATCAACGCCTGGGAGAGCCGGCGCGAGCTGCCAAACATGCTCAGCATGTGGGACAACAAAGCGTACCCGACCCCGCGCGGCCCCATCATGTTCTGCCTGACCATGGCGACGGACCTGCCGCCGGGGAACGGCGGCCACGGGTTCCCCGCCGGCACGACCACGGTCCGCCTGCTGCGCGTCAGCCACCTGCGCGGCGGCACTCCGAAGATGCCGCTGCTGCTGCGCCGGGGAGCGCCCGCGCGCCGCGTGCCGCCTGCGGAGAACGGCGAGTCCCAGTACTCGCGGTGCATTGACTGGGTTGAGCCGGATTACTCGGACAAGAATAATTCGCTCGGCATGGAGCCCGACTTGTGCTGTCTTGTTGTTGAGGTCGGGGAGGCGGGCGCCGTGGTGAAGAGGTTGGGCTTGGCGCATTTGAGGGTCATGGACTTCTTGATTGCCGGTGCTAAGGAGCGCGAGGTGCTGCTGGGTTGATTGCGTCGCGCTATCTCAATATCAGTATCGTCGACGCGAGTAGCGGGCGATCGAAATAGCCGCCGTATTCCAAGCTTTGGCATCTAGGGCCGACCCGCGCAGGGGCGCAGGTGCAGCAGCGTGACGGGAAACGTTTCGGCAGAGCCCAAGGGAGGGTTACATGCTTCCTATTTGGGGTCGTTACCGGAAGCTCTGGGCCTGTAGAAGCGCGAAATCTCACTGTGAAACGAGCCCCCGTCAGGGGCTCAGCCCCCCGCTGTCGATTTGCACGATCCTTCGTGTGGGATCAGTTGACAGTACGGACGGTAGCTATTGACCAGGTAAAAGCGTCTTTCGACCCAGCCAAAACACACGCAGGCAAAGAAACAGCATCCACTCAGTAATCGGTATTCGCCATGTCAAAAGTCACCGAAGTGACGGTCAAGACGGTTGAGGACAAGGATGGCTTCAAGGATGCGGGCCCGCTGACGACGACCTTCACGCCGCCGGCGGCATGCACGAAGATCTTCTCCACCACGAGCAGCCGGTTCGCGGTGCTGGGCGACGACGACGTTTTCCACACAAGTTGCTACCCGGAAGCCGACATACTGATCCGGGCGTATTTCATGCCGGGGCTGGCGTGTCCGTCGGGCTGGGGTGGCGAGCCGATGGTCGGCACGGGGAGCCGGACGGTGCTAGACCCGTCGTCACGCCTCCCGCAGCTGACGCCCGGCGAGACAGCCACCGTGTGCTGCCCCAGCGGGCTGCGCTACGCCGAGACCATCCTGTCCTTTGCGCCGGGCGTCGGCGGGTGGTGTCTCGGCACCTTGACCCAGCCGACGTCGATCGAACCCGAGGCCTGCGCCAATTGCGACACGACGCCGACGCCGCTGCCGACCAAGAATGCTGCCGGCACCGCTTACACCCTCCTCCAGACCACCATCCTCCTCCGCCGCGAAGCTGCGTCTGCGGGTAGTGTCGCGAGCACGGGCAGCACCACCGGCACGTCGGCTTCGTCCTCGACTAGCTCAAACCGTACATCTTCCCAAACCACGCCTCCGTCATCAAATTCCAACCAAAACTCATCCGGAGGCGACATGTCCACCGGCGCGAAAGCGGGCATCGCGATAGGCGTCGTGCTCGCCGTTCTCGCTCTGGCCGTCGCCGCCTTCTTCGTGATGAGACAGCGCAAGCGCAAGCGCGCAGCGGCGCTGCTGCCCGTCGACGACGGCAGCGGCGGCGCCAAGGAGATGCCAGCCATCCCGTCGACGCGGCGCGAGGTGCTCGGCGACACGGCCTACAAGCCGCACGAGCTGTATGCCGGATACAACCCCGGACCGCCGCAGTCGCCCGTCGAGCTGGACGCGAACCAGTATGCGTATCCAGAGCTGTCTGGCCGGGCGAGTCCGCGGATAAGGAGCTGAGCATGGGTGAGAGGTAAGCACTGAGAAATTGCTGGGACTGATTGTAAATTAAATACCACGGTGGAGAAAATAATATCAAACTCATTCCTCAGTGAGTCCCAAATTGCACCCGTCAACAGAGGCTTAGGAGAAAATCGAAACCATCCATATTCACGGGGAGATTGTGTGCCCGGCAGTCGCGAAGAATCTGCACGACGTTCCCTCTCACCTCCTCCCGACTGCTCGAATTGCTCCTAGCTTTGTCCTTGAGAGCTGCTAAATGGTTCTCGGCCAAGAAGACGAATGAAATGGCCATCGCCTTTTCCCCCACTTTGTCTGGAGCGTGGAGTGGGGAGTTGATGACTGCTTCCAGGGCTTCCTTCACAGAACTCCAGTCATCCGCTCTCGCTATTCGTTTCCATTCCTCCCACCAGATCTGGTTGCTGTTTCTATATACCCCGTCCGTTGGTTCAGGTCGAATTTCCGTCGACCTAGTCTCGAGACTGGAAATACAGGCCGACAGCAGCCTGCGCATGATTTGAGCGGCCTCGCCATTTGTTCCTGCCACGTGTAATACGGGAGACAGACCCTGCTTGTTTCCTTCCAATGGGTCCGCACCGTAAGCCATTAAGAGTGACAAATATTTCTCAACAAGAGTCTTCTTCGGGGAACCCCAAGAGCGCATGGCATCAAACAGGGCGATAATAGGCGTTTGGCCGCTGTTGTTTTGTTGATTGGGGTTGGCTCCTTTCCGAAGGGCAATCTCTAAAAAGTCACCCTCTCCCACCGCTGGTGTGCGGCTCATATCGAAACCAAAATGGTTTGGACCGCAGCGGACGAGCGTGTGCAGGAGAGTGCTCCCATCGCCATAGACAAACATTGGACTCGCCCGTTCGCATATTGCTTTCGCTAGTTTCGTTTGTGAAAGATTGGGACCCGGCCGCTGCAAGGGACGGTCTTGGAAGAACTGAATGGACATTGGCAAATTGTTTGGAGTCAGCGTCTCCACAGAGGCGCCTTCTTCAACCAGCGACCGGACCGCTTCGCTGTAAGAATCCTTCTGCCAGGAGAAAACTCCCCAATGAACGTTTGTCCATCGATAGAAGTGAATTTCAATGTGTGAAAATAGAATCTGGAGGGGTGTTCTACCGTCTGGCCCAGCCATAGTGGCGCTTGCGCCGTTGGTTATAAAAATAGGGATCAAGCGGAGTGCCTCAGTCCATGCCTCTTGCGACCGCCGCTTAGCCGCCTACTCTGAGAAGTTAATGAAGGGCGTCAAGCCAGCATCGTTTTTCTTGTTTAGGTCGGATTTAGCATGAATTAGGGCCTCGGTGACTTGATTTGCGGGACCATCTGGAAGTGAGACAGCCAGGTGAAGAGCGGTATCGCCGACATTGTCTTGAACATTGACGTCGACGCCTTCCTTGATAAGAATTTTGAGGACATTGAGGTGTGAGACGGATAGATGGAGCGCCGAGCGCCCAGCCTGATCCCTCGCGTCGACATCTGCGCCAAATTTGAGAAGAAGCTTAATGATGGGTTCTTCAGCTGCAATGACAGCGTCATGGAGAGGACGGTTTCCGAGGTGGTCGCTCGTGTCGACGGCGGCTCCCTCAGACAAGAGTGAGCGGACCACCTCGGTGTCTTTCGCGACGACTGTTTGGTGCAGCCTTGACTTGCCGTCAAGACTCACAGGATAGACCGAAAAGCTGTGAATTCCAGGGATATTCTGTCCTGTTTGAGTGTACTCGAGACTGGATTGAGAGTGGAAATTTGCAGTGTGGAAGGATAGGTCCTGTCCATCACCACTTCCGCCGAAATTTGTAACACCTGCCGGCATGTGACTCGGTCTGCGAGGTCAGGTCAGATGCAGCACCGTGCTGTTATAGTACAGAATGGAGCTCACCCGGCCATTCTGGTGAAAACCGGAGTGGGCGGCATGGTTGGCATTGACATGCCAGGCGGTTGTCGAACGGAGCGGCGCGACTTCTTGACGGAGCGCAGAGCCCTATTCGGCTTTGGGGTGACCTGGGTACTGTACTTTCTGTAGCCCCATTTCACCAACTGGGTTCGATAAGATCTCTCGCTGAAGAATGTTTAGTTGAGTGAAGCAGCAGCACTTTGCAGATGGCAAGGCTCTAAGCTCTTACGATGCGATAAACTCAAATTTGCCCTTGATCAGGCGCATAACCTCGCGAAGAGGCTTGTTGTCCCGGTGGTAGAGCTTGCGAATCTCATCGTGCACTAGGGTCCAGTCTTTGGCTATGATTCCGATGGGCTGTAATGAGATCTCAACCACAGGAGAAAAGAACGGGAGACAATGGCAAGAGAAATTTCGACTTGGCTGTGTCAGGAGAATTTGGCGGGCTGCCGCTACGCTAATGTATGCCCGCTGTGTCACTCAACTGCCTGCCTTCAAAGCCTGGCCTGCACGACAGACGCGACCCGTACTTTTTCCAGACCACGTTGGTTGTACAGTATGCATGTATGTATGTATGTATGTACAGTATTCGTACGACAGCAACCTTAACGTACCTGTACTTGCTCACGTGGATATTTGGTGCAGGGTGAAAGGCAACCATGCACGTACGGCAGGACCAGGCTTATATCATTCGTCACCATGCCACCATGACAGCCATCGTCCTTTCCCTATGGAACAACGACATTGGGTGGGTAGGTCTTGGCAATACCGCGTTTTGCGGAAGCATGGATGCCCGTGCATGCAGAATTTGCAGGTTGAAAATGCAAAACGGCAACTTTAGCATGATAAGTGATTCCCCGTTGAGGTCAGTTTGTCACCGGTATTGCGTGAACATTTTCTGCATTTTGCACCCCCCAAACTTCCGGCTGCCCTTGGGCCATGCAAAATGCAGTTTTTGCACAGAGTGGTTCGCCTACGGAGCAGATTCCCTTCCACACTCACCCAGGCCTGCATATTACCAATTGCATGTCTGGCCGACGCCCCCCTAACAGCGAAAGTGCAAAATGAAGAAAGACGCACCGGCAGCTCAGTTCATTAATAGTCCCAAACCTGGCGCACACCTCACATCCTCTGCGTCTTTTGCAGAATCGTATTGTAAAACAAGCGACTGAACGTGTTCGCGCCCAATCGCTGCTCTCGGTTTGTCAGAACACTCCGCCCAGATCTTGTCCAGCGCAGCGAGAGCCAGAAATGCCTGGCTCCAAAAATAGCCGTGGGAGTCTCCGTCTTCTACAGCCCGGCTGCGATGCTCGCCCGTGCATATATACCTGGACTGAAACTCTCCCAGCTCTTCTTCGAGCTTCTCATCACACTCCCCAGTCTTTCAGTTTTCCCTGCCCGCAGTCTTTTGCCATCTACTACTTGCTTGTAGCATCATTATTACCGTCTCCCCCCCGTCCTTCTCCCGCTTATTCAAAGTTCTTCGCCCAAATATGTCTCCATCTACCCACTCGCAAGGTCAGAATGACACCAACCCTATGTCTCGAGACGAGACGAGCCGTGATACCAAGTTCGTTCCTGTCTCCTTGTGTCCTTCCCTCCATGTTCCCTGCTAATGCCCCCTCCTTTGTTCCTTGTTGTATTTCTTTCCTCCCCTACTGTTCTGCCTCCCCCTTCTCCTTGAAGCCGTCGGCATACCGTCATAACATGATCAGATCACCGGTCCGCTATCGCTGGCCTATCAAGCTCTGACCCCCGCCGCCTTGCAGCCCTGGCCCTACTTGCAGCCCTGGCCCTATCAAGAACATTAACATTGGTCCTATCATCAACGTCGTGGGAGCTAAGCAGGACGACACTACCGAGCTCGTAGAGCCTGCGGTCACAATCCCCTCCACTGGGGACAACAACACCACCGCTGAACCCTTGAACGACACCCCCGCCACACCCGAGCAAGAGGCAGCGTCGCAAGCCGTGCTCCGAGGCATGCGACTGCTGGGCGTCGAGCTTCCCAAAGCCGTCGCGGCCAAGGTGGCGGCCAGCCATGCTGGCATGACGCCCGTGGATAGGTTCCTCCTGGGGGGCTCCCATGCCGACACGACGCCGATGGACAGGTTCCTCCTGGAGAACCCCCATGCTGATGTGGTGATGGCTGAGGCTGAGGGTGATGCCGTGGATGAAAGCAAGATGGACGTGGACAGGCCCTAGATGGACATGTTTGGCCTAGGTGTGCTACTATTGTTGGGGGTGTCGATGGACAATGAGTTTTATGCATGTCGTCGCCTTTTCTGATGCGGTATATTGTGGGCCCGATGATGGAGTGCTGGGGACTCGGGGAGGGTGGCAGATGAATTCTGCCTGTCCCAACTCATCTCTTCGTGAGAGTTCAATGAGGGGATGTCGACTTTGAAGACACAGGACGACACTAAGCATTTGCTATATTGTAGTCAACACATACTTTAGGTGTAGTTGCGATCGGCATTTTTTCTGTTGCATCTGTGTGCACTTTGAGTCATGGAACTTGTGTCGTTGCCTCAATACAACCAACCCCAACACACGCTCGAAAAGCACGATGAACTCCCCCGTCTGAGTCACCGGTCGGTTCAATCGCAGAGCATGCTAGTTCAAGGTGCAAATCAATACTGCTGCTCTCATTCGGGTATCTGCTCTGGCCCTGTCACTGCAACGTCACTGCGATGCGACCCTGGATCTCAGCCTCAACGGAATCTTCTCCAGTAATATTCGAGTTCACACAATAAAAATACCCATCAAAGGAGCTAGGCCGAGTAACTCAAGATATATCTTGTTATGGCTGTCTTGGCACCGCCTTTGGGACCATATAACGTCGAGCAGGCCCAAGGTTCAGGCTGGCTTGCAACATGCCCAGTCGACATGTTCGATCCCAAACGACTCCACCTCTCTTAAGAACTCTGCACCATGTTCTTGTCCAAGTATATCACCGCTGCACTGCAGCTAGCCTGCCTCGTAACGACCGTAACGTCACAAGAGCCCAGCAACCCGTTCGACTCGGCGCAGACCGTCATCGCGACCTCGACATCAACTTGCTACACCCTGCCCACCCCGACGGCCGAGCTCACCAAGCTGACGTACAACGGCACCATCGACACGACCCTGGTCGGCGAGCTCAGCTTCTACGTGGACCAGTACGGCCAAGTGCCGCCGCTGTTCGGCGTGCGCGATGGGCAGACGAGCGCGTTCCTGCTCTTCGACATCAGCAACCCCGTCCAGCTGGGCATCGTCTACCCGGACCAGTCGGCCGTCGTGTTCAACGCGTCCGGCATCACCGTCTTCTCGGCCGACTGCGCCAGCGTGCTCTCCCTGGTCCTCCCCGGGTTCTACGACTACCTGATCGCGCTGGGCGGCGCCGGCGGGTCGACGAGAAAGGCCAAGAGGTCCTTTGTCGACGCACAGGAACTGGCAAAGCGACAGAATATACCTGGCTTCACCTACCCTGTCAGCTACTACGTCGACGTGGTAGTGTTTGACGAGTGCGGCCACGTCCCGTCGGATCCCTTCGATGTGTCGCTGACCGTCGGCTGCGGCTTCGAGTGCCTCGACCGCGCCGACATCATCAACAACACCTCCACCCAAGGCGACAACGGCCTGTACAAATGGACGTGCCTGTGGCCGAGCCCCGCCAGCCGCGAGCAGAGGTGCGAGATAGACCTGCTGCGGCAGCTGGGGTACTCGCGCGACGACTTCGGCACGGCGGTCCCGGCCCCGACACTCGTATACCTCCTCTCGCAGGGCCTGGGGACCCTGGCGCCGCTCAGCGACGAGGCGGCGGCGCTGCTCAACAGCCCGTACTTCTCGCCGGAGTGGAGCACGACGATGACGGGCATCAGGGACCTGATGCACCTCGAGGACCTGATCAACTCGCAGCAGCTGGACCCGAACGCGGTTGCGGCGGGCATCTGCCTGCCGTTCACCGACCTGACCGAGTACGTGTGGCTCAAGATCAGGGATCCACCCGGCTACCAGTACCTGCTCACGTCGGTGGTCGACGAGCGAATCCGCTTCACCAGCAGCATGCAGTTCAACGAGCAGATCATCGGCAACGACAACGTGTCGACGTCGTGCGTGTTCTCGGCGCCGTCGACGCTGCCGCTGACAACGCCCCAGAACACCGACATGATGGCCTGCAACACCGCCGCCGCGACCAGCACTGCAGCGGTGGCAGGGCGCAAGCGCGCCACCGACGGCGCGTCAGCCTGCACGGCCACGGCGAGCAGCAACTCAACCGCACTGCACAACTCCACAACCACGGCGCCATCAACCGCGTCAACGCCCTTCTTCCTGACAACCATCACGTACCCGCACGTGTCGATCGCGACGACGTGCAGCGCGCTGCCGGCGCGGTGCGACGCGGGCCCGGCGACGGCGTGCGAGTACCTCGAGGGCACGACCAACGCCAACGGCAACGGGCCCGAGTTCTCGGGCTGCCTGTGCAGCGGCAACGTGCTGGGCCGCCCGCGGTGCTACGGCCAGTACTTTGCGTTCCCCACGGCTCCCGTTCTTTGCCACACCCGCGACGACTGCCCCGGCGGCAACATGGACTGCATCGCCTACAATGCGTGCTGGAACTTGGACGGCGGCGCGCCGGGCTACTGCTTCGAGATCTGTCCGCGTGCTTTTGAGGTTGATCACTAGTTGGCTAAGTGACGAGGTTAGGTGGTTAGTTTGGTAATTAGGTGGAATGGTGCTATTTGGGCTCGGAGGTGAAGAAGGGTGGGCGGCATCAAGGGAGGCAAGTGTTTGGCGCGCAACTAGGAAAAGAAGGAGCCGAGCAAGCCCAATCTCTTAGGTTTTGTGTACATGACAAATACACTGCAATTGATGAAGCCGAGAAAGAATTATGTATCCCACAGCTGCAGTTCTAAACTGAAGACTCCGATGTGCGTCGGCCCGTGAGGCAAAGTCAGGGGTGATATCTGGGTCTAGCAGCGAGACGAATCTGATTTTGGATGCCACTTTCTTCAGAATCGATCGCCCCTTGCTTAAAAATACTCGCATACAAGCAGCCCAACTTCAACAAAGAGAGGCCCGCACCAAAGCTGAAACTGTTCGTCGTCCCTCACATTGGCGTCCACCACGCCATTCAGCTCCTTCATGAAATGACGAGAGCAGGTTTCCGGACAATCGTCACTCGTGAAGCGCCATTCTCTATTGGGAACCTCGAGATAGCGGCAGTTGCTTCCATAAAACACGCTGCCCTGAAAGTCGATATCCATGCCGTGGCGCTCGAGGAAGGCCGGATCCCTGTTAATGAACCACAGAGTGTCAAGGTCTTTGATTGTGTATGACGGTATGACGCGGTGAGGAACTGGTCGATAACTTTTTCCCCTGCTACCTAATTCCTTCCAAATCCATATCCTCCACACCAGGGAATCCAAGGGGGATTGGTACGCCAGTGTTGAAGAGACCTTTCCAAATTACTGCATCGTAGCGCCTGCTGAATTGGCGAGTATCTTGATCGTGGCCGAAGGTGAGGGCGAATGATTGGTACGACGGACCGAAAGATGGCACAAATGCCGAATGAGGAAGTAAAGCGGTGTCTGGTGGTAGGAACACCGAATCACGTGGGTCTCGTCGGGCTCTCGTCTGAATTGAGCGATTCTCAGCCGCACCTTCCCAGTTCGTGACATGTAAATTACCTGTGCACCACGCCACTGATACGCGGCAATGTTGTCCCGACTCGTTTCTTCAGCGCTCAAAAAACTCGCGGATGGTTCTGGCAACGGCGGGCCAGATCCGGAACCTGCGTTCCCAACCCTCTCGTTTCCGCCACCGCCGCCAGCAGGATCGGGGACCCGGCGGCTTTGCGCACGATGCCTCACCCTCCTCCGCCACGTCGTCTTCGCCTTTGGCGACGGAACCGCGTGCGAAAACGTCGAGATGCCCCACTCCGCAGCAATGTCCACCCTGTCTGATTCTGGGTCATTCTGCGTGATCTGCGCCAAGACGCTGCTGCTCTTTGACGGCATGCAGAAGCACGTCTCGTTCGAGGAGACGCTGCGAATGTCGCCGCTTGCGGATTGGCGTCTGACGTGGAAGTTCGAAACCCCAGCGACCGTGTCTTGGCACCAGTTCAGCAAGCAGGCGGCCAGAGTTGCGCTCATGGTGAAGCACAAACGGGGATATAGCTGGGGAATTGGGAGTTTTATGCTGCATCCCGACCCACGTGTTGCGCTGCCCGGCGTCGCGGAGCCTGAGCGTAAAAGCCTCCCAGACGATTACGGCACTGTTCTATCTCTCGATGGGGGAGAGACTGCGTTCAGCTCGACTATCAGCAGCGAAACCATGGCCAAGGTTGCCTCGTGGATGCAGGAGTGCTTCTCGACACACAAGAAATGCCACCAGCTGTTCGGGAAAGACGGTCCGGGCCAGCCTGTCGCCCACTGGTTCCCGGACCGCCTCATCCGAATCACCAGAACTGAGAGCTCGGGATCGGCTTGGCTTAGCACCCGCCTTGTGCTCAAATCCGACTTGACCGACTTCCCGGCTGATACTTCCCAAGAGGGCGTGCAATACTTGTCCTTCTCCCACTGCTGGGGCCCAGAGCCGAAAGGAGGTCGCGGCGGTAGTGTGCTCACTCAAGTCACCATTACTGACTGGCGCAAGGAATTGCCGTTGGACAGGATGCCTCTGGCCTTCCAACACGCTGTCAAGGTGTGCGCGTCTCTGGGGTTCGACCACATCTGGATCGACAGCCTATGCATCCTCCAGGACAGCGTGCGAGACTGGCAAGAGCAGAGCGCCGTCATGGCCGACGTCTACAAATTTGCGTGGCTGAACATTGCTGCCCTATCGACAGGTTCTGACTACGAAGGGTTTATCAACGACGCCCGCGAGCCGCGCGTCATCTTTGGCTTTCGGACCCCGTTGGCGCCCATCCTTGGCGTCGCGAATGGAACCTTCCAAGGACGCCCTTGTGCACTTTTGGATGAGAACGTAACGCTGCTCTGGGACATACAACGTGATCTTCCAGGAGGCGGCGACTGGTTGGCACCGCTGTTTACTCGCGCGTGGGTATACCAAGAGCGCAGCCTTGCTCGCCGTACCCTTGCCTTTGCCACCCACGGCGTGTTCTTTGCCTGCGATGAGGCTAGCTACGGGGAAAATCTCAATGGCATGGACGGCGTCAGTACCAGGGGCTTCGGCCCGCGGCATCTTCTGCACTCCGTGGCCGACAAGGCGGCGGCGCTGGTTGCCGAGGCTGTTGCCGCTGGGAACGTCCCGTCGCCTGAGCGACTGCAACAGGAAGCCCTCGACCTTTTCAAGCGCTTTGGCAGCACTTGGAACGGTGCCGTATCAGACTACACGAAATGCAAGCTCACCAAAGACACAGACCGGCTGGTAGCTATCTCTTCGATTGCACGAGAGCTGGCCAACTCGAGAATTCTGGAACAGAAGCGCTACCTCGCCGGTCTGTGGGACATAAACCTGATCTATCAGCTGGGGTGGATGGCAAACGGACGGGACAGTCCGGGACGCCGGAAACGCGTAGGCGCTGAAGGATATGTGGCCCCAAGTTGGAGCTGGGCGAGTGTTGAGGTACCCGTGACAGCGTGTGGCGCCTTTTACCCCGACCCGTCCGAGGTGCGGGCTCTCGCCGAAGTAAAAGCCGCAGATGTCAAGCTGGCGACCGAGTTTCCCTTCGGCCCTGTCAGTGCCGGGTGGGTCCGACTCCGGGCGTGTCCAAAGGCTATCTCGGGTTCATTGACCAAGCCAAACTACGACTACGAAGGCAGTTCCGTGAGCACAAGCCTCACCGATGCAGCGACTGGAGAGAAGTTGTGGTTTGCTTCCGACACGGTCGAGGGCTACGAGATGGTCGCGTCCCGTACGGGGCTGAGCAAGGTGGTTTGGGTGCCACACATGCTCACCGCACACTCCAGTATGGTATCCTGCAGCGCCCTCGTCCTCGCTGAACTACTGCCGGGTGAAGACTCTGGGTGCGGCACCTTTGTGAAGCCGAGCGAGAAAGTGTACAGGAGAATTGGAACAGGCAATTTTGGTCGGATACCGAGCCTGTTCCGGAACGACAAGCTCGTCATGGCCTTGGGGACGTTTCCCGAGAACCCCGAGATGAAAGATGTGGTCCGTGGGTTTGTCCGCAATGAGTCAGGATACCAAGAGTTTGTTATTGTCTAAGGGCTTTTTCCGTATACTTGTGCATTTTAGGGCTTTTTGTATGTCGAAGTACAAACGCAAGATGTCCGCATGCCTTGTTGAAATTTTGAGAATCATTATATGAGAGAAATTATGCTCACTCGGTGGATGATGTGGTGTCTGAGATACTCGGAGTGCCTTGATCAGAGCCCGATCGTTTTAGATAACAATACGTCACATGATTACAAGGTTCCCGTGGGGGGTTGTTATGATAGGTGGTTATACTGTTTGGTTTTTGGGATTTCAAGAAGTTCAAGGAACAACCCCAGCCATATCCCGCTATTGTTGTGCTAATCCTAGAAGACTCCAGTGGCCGCACTACTAGGATAAGGGCTCGGTTCCTTTGAACAACATAATGTATTATTGTGCTAATCCTTGTACCGACCGTTCTTTATTTACATAGCCATTGTCATAATTAACCATTGCCGTTCTGCCATGGTATCAACGAGACGATTCGTACGCCTACCTACATAGTTGCCAAAGGTGCCGTGGCCGACTTGGAACCTGTCAGAATTTTTATGAGAACAAATTAACATTATACCTAGTCTATTGTTCTTAACGTTTCACTTTACATGACTTTCAGCAACGCTGCGGGGGAGATATTTGACCAGTAACTTGCAACTTGTAA
Organism: Lasiosphaeria ovina; assembly: GCA_033439765.1. NCBI lineage: Eukaryota > Fungi > Ascomycota > Sordariomycetes > Sordariales > Lasiosphaeriaceae > Lasiosphaeria > Lasiosphaeria ovina. The sequence goes on along the minus strand of JAULSN010000004.1, from coordinate 5,214,267 downwards.
CTTGTCAAGTTTGCTAGGAGCCTTGTATTGACGCCCACAAAGCCGCAAAACAGGTCTGGTGGACTTGCAAATATTATATTGGATATAAACTGGCGGCCTGTTCCAGTACGTGCTATTATTCCATTGTTGATCGATGTAGATTGTCGCCAAGGTTGGTCGGTCTTTGTCCCGCGCAGGTTGGATATCTGTCTGGCAAGTTCCGAAGACTTCGTGTCGGCTCTTGTAGCTGCGTGTGATCTACAAAAAAAAGACTATCGAATCTGATATGATCGTGGATTCCTTGGCATACGAATGCTATAAGAATGGCTGGTTTCCTCCGTCCTGCTCTCTCACATTGCACCAGCCAAGCCACGCAAGACACCGCGCGCATTGACAAATCTTCGCAGACGTCCATCGTACATCACAGATATTGCACTGCAGCCTGCCGGGCCGGTAACTTAACTTCATCAAGGTGCGATATATCCTGCGAGCTTCTAACATTGACACGCTGACGCACCTGCGGTATCACCGATTGCCCCCATAGGCCCGCCTAATCTGGTACGGCCTGGACGTCAAAATGAGCAGCAACCAAGGAACCAGCAGCCTTGGAGCGGGTGACGCCGGACACAACAACCCAGGGCCAAGCAGTACGGGAGTGGGCGTCACGGGAGCCAGCAACAGCAACAAGAACAACCAGAGCAACAACAACAAGAGCAACAACCTAGGATCGGGCGTCACGGGAGCCAGCAACGGTAACAAGAACAGGGCCAAAAGCAAGGGCAACAACACCGGACCCAGCTACACTGGACCCAGCAACATCGGGCCTAGCAATGCCAGACCCAACACCGGGCTCAGCAACATCGGGTCCAGCAAACCCGGACCCACGAACCCCTGGCCCAACAACATCGCGCCACGCAACATCGCGTCAAGCAACACCGGACCCGGTGGCCCTGTCAACGGCCGGCTCGACGCTCCCTACAATTCGGTCTACGAGAAGCCGTGCGTCTGCAGGTGGATCAAGATCCCGAACCCGGACACGGGCGGCTGGAAGTCAAAGCTCGTGTACCGCTGCAACAAGGTGCACTGCAAGTATCCCCAGCGCAGACCGTGGGGGCAGTAATTGGCAGCAGCAATGGAGTTGGTCTTTTGCTGTGTTTGGTTGTTTGCTACCGCATAGGATGTATTTGTGATGGTTGCCAGGGATGTGAGGGATGCCGATGAAGCAGGGGTTCCGTGGGATGAGGGGCTGATTATGCTGGGATGATTGTGGACACGATGGAGACTTGTCTGGGGTATTTGTGCTTGTACATCATCTCCGTTGAGGGGCAGGTTTTCTTCATGTTCTTGCCTGGGTTGTTGTTGCTTCGCCTGGAATTTGGCTGGGAATGAGATGGACAGGGCGGTGTTAGGTCATTGTCGTGGAAGCTATCTTGTAAAACACCTATCAGACGATTGGAGCAAAAACCTGTCTAACGTGCTCTTATTCGTGCGTGAATATGCCAGGTAAGTAATTAGGAGGCTCAAGTGCTATGACGGTCTTTCCCAACCCCGACTAAGAAATCCCTACAATACACCCTACCCCTCGACTCACAACGTCCCTCGAGAACGAACGCGGTTAATAAGGTCAGTCGTAATTGCCGCGTCGCTGCTCGACGACGCGCAGTCGGGCTTGTACGCCCCGACAACGTCTCCAGGAAATCGCTTCTCCCGGAGCTTTGCGCCGCGGCGGAACAGCAGCGTGACCAATGTCGGCGAGCCGGTCCTCGCTGCGTGCCGGAGCGGGTCGCCATTGCCCTCGACGCCCTCGACGGGCAGCCCGCGGTCTAGCAGCAGGCGGCCGATGTGCGCCGTCTTTTGGCGCAGCACATCGAACGCGTAGCCTAGTACTGCGACGAACTCGGCCTCGCTGTCCATGCCGCGTGCGAGAAGTAGGGTTACGATGGCGGCGTTGCCCTGCTCCGCGGCCACGCACAGCGGGTAGTAACAGTGCTCGGTGCGGTCCTGCCGCGCGCCCCGGTCGAGCAGGAGCTTGGCCATGGCCTCGTGGCCGCCGTTGACGGCGCAGTACAGGGGCGTGCCGTCGGCAGGGATCATCAGCTCTTTGACCCTGATCTTCTTCGTGGCGTTAACGTCGGCGCCCTTGGAGAGGAGGAATTTTGCGACCTCCAGATTCCCGGTTTGGGCGGCGTAGGCGAGCGAGTTGGGATCGGTGCGCTTGTTATTGGTGCCGCGCTCGAAGAAGACCTTGACCAGCGCCAGGTCGCCCCGCAGCACGGCCTCGTCCAGCGGCGTGTGGCCGTGCTGCTCGGCGGTGCGGTCGGCCCCCTGATCGAGGAGGAAGCGCACGACGTGCGCGTGCCCGTTACTTGCGGCCTTATGCAGAGCCGTGTCGTTATAGTTGTCGCGCGCGTCGATGTCGGCCCCACCAATGAGCCGCCGTCGGACCTCCTCCAGGTCGCCGCTCCCTGCCGCGGAAACGATGTACAGCTGGTCGTGCTTGGCCCCCCTCGCGTGGTCGAACAGTGCCGCCCTGTCTTTGAATCCCTTACCGCATTCCAGGCAGTTCGTTGCCGAGGACTCCCGCTTGGCCTGGCCCTTGAGCGCCTCGCGCTTGAGCGCGTTGTGCTGCGAGCCGTGTCCGGCAGCACGCAGATGTTGGTACAGTGCTGGGAGGGACTCGCATCTCTGCTCGCATACCAGACACACTTCGGGGAGGTGCTTTTCGTCTTTCTTTCTCTCGTGAGTGCCGGTCCTGTAGTTACCGGTGCTGTGGTCGCTTTCTGTCTCTTGTTCACTTTCCGACTCCCAGTCGCTGTCCGGCTCCGACTCGCTTTTCGTTTCTGCGTTGCCATGTCAGCTACTCTCAGCATCACAACAAGGGACACGGTTCCTCACCAGGACAGGATCTTGGACCCGCTGTGGTCTCAGGGGTAACTGGGGTTGTATCTGGGGCAACTGGCGTATCCGTCACGGCATCTCGCGACACGGTATCGAGCAGCTCCTTGGCATACGCCGCCGCCGTCGCGGCCGCATAGGGCTGCCAGCCCTTGTTCTTGTGCGAATCGGCATAGTCGCAGATGCCGCGGATCACGAGGCAAGGGAATCCGTCCATCAGGCCGGCGGCCTCCATCTCGAAACAGTCGATGCCCATTTCGCGCCGCAGCCGGTCGCGCGTGGCGCCGTGTCTCATGACCTGGTTGCCGGACGCGATCAATCCGAGGTGGATGACGGGGTCCGCAGAGCCACGGGGCGCGCGCGAGACCTTCCTGCCCGGATCACACGCGACGCAGGTTCCGTGGCCCTCTGGGTGGTCGTACAGGCCGTCGTACAGGACGTCGTTGTCTGCGCCGGGGTGCGCGAACCCGGCCGCCATCTTGGGATGGTTCGCTGCTATGTCGACAAGATACTGCACGAAGCCCGGGTCTTGCCGGATGTGCTTGGCCTGCAGGCGCGCCAGAGCAGCGCGCAGCGCCTCTGGCGGCTTGTCCAGGGTTCCCGTCTGCATGAACCGGCCCTCCTGCACCGTTTTGCCGAAGTCGTACTGAAGGACCCCTCCAGACCTCGCGTCCGGGTGGCTGACGACGACGTCTCCCAGCCGGATGTCCTTCTCCTTGCTGGGCACGCCGCCGCCGATGCCGACCATCAAGCCGAAGCGCAGAGCCCGGAAGCTGTTGGTCATCCTCGTCGCGGCCCGGGCAGCGGACACGGTCCCCGTGCCGCCCGCCGGCAGGCACATCATGACGATGTTGTGGCCGCGGATCCGGCCCAGAGTGTACGAGTTGTGGTCGAAGCTGTCCTGGGCCACGGGGTTGTGCACCTCGTCGAGCATGGCCTCACTCGCCGCCATCTCTGTGGGTAGCGCACAGATCCATCCTACCGTGTAGTCCTGTCGCGAGAGGGTACGGCGGTTGTTCATGGTCATTGGTCAATGATACAGCACTTGAACTCGTTTCAAAAATCATTTCACAAGCAGTGACAGAGAGCCATTTGCTTTGCGCTGGTAAAATGACAGTCGAGAATCCAGGAAAAGAGGGGTTCGTCCACGTTGAGAGCGGCCCCCTCGTGTGTCCGCTGATGCCCAGCAGCATGCCGGAAACCCTTTGGGCTGAAAAGGCTCCCGGGAGGGAACGAGTAGTCTCTTCTGGGAATGCTGCATGATGTGCTGGACAGTGAGGAGCTTCTGGGGTCAAGGAAGCCAAATGAGTGGCCATGCGAACCCATGGCGCAGGAGTGGTGTTGCGTCAAGAAAGACCATCGGGGCTCCCTTATTTGTCGAGCTCCCTGCGGGATAGCCGAGTCGCGGCAGCTGAATGGCAATTTCCTCGCAGAAGACTCGGGGAAGGGGGGTGGTATTGCATATACATATCATGCATCCCGATACGCCACAAAACTCCATGAAAAGTTGTCGGAGGAACCACCCCCGTACTTGAGAGAGCCTTGCACAAGCCTCACGGTCCTCGACTCATGCTGTTATTTTGACGCTCTTGTGCTTGCTGGCCATTTGCCAAACCCCATAATCATAAGAGCATTGTTCTGTGTCTTGGACGAACGGTATCAGCACGTGCTTCGAGACACTCGGCAATCCATAACTGTTCCTGGATGACTAATTCGAAAATTTCAATGAGGCCATTAGGTACCCTATGTGGGATAGAGACAGCAATACAATGTATGGGAGAACAAGTTAAGGAAGAGGCCACCGGGATTTCTGCTGCATCCACGGATGCTGTCGCTGAATGACCGAGTCCAACGGCCCTCCGGCTGCCGAATCCACCACATTCTGGTGTATCTCTGTCGTCTTGATAACACCCGGAGCCCACACCTCGCTGACGGGCTCAGGGCCGCTGCCACCTGTGCCTTTGCTATGCACGAGTTCCAGCTTGGCCTGGCTCCCAGTGTCGTGGCCGTTTTGGCCAGCCTCCAGGGGGTTTCGATAGTACGGGCCCCACTCGCCCGAGTTTGGCGTGCCGAGGCGGGTGCGCGGCCAGGACGCCTCGTTCTGCGTGTCGATGTGCGCCGGCCACGTGCGCTGGACGGCGCCGGCCTTCTCGGATAGGCTGTCCTTGGAACCCCAACCCACGCTCCTCTTCCCAGCCGTCGACAGGAGGCCCCCCCACGAGCGCAGTGATGACACCAACCGCGCCAGGAAGCTGCCCTCCTTGATCCGAAACGCCTTGGACGCCGCTGGAACGTATAGCACCAGTAGGACGCAGCTGACTTCGGAGAAGCTCCACAGGAAAATGCTCGACACGGTCTGCGTCGTGTTCCACCCGTAGTACCCCATGCCGATCAGGTTCGAGTAGGCGTGGCCGCCGGCGCACGCAAGTGCCCTGTTCTACATGTCAACCCATGATTGCATGCCAGTATGGGAATGGCGACAAGAAAAGTACTTACATTAGCCCGAGAGAAAAGATGAACGAGACGCCGATCTTGCGGGATAGCGTCATGTTCAGCGACCAGATGACCTTCTGGGGTAGAACGAGGATGAACAGATCGACGGCGAGGTTGAAGCACACGACGGAGCCGTGGACTGACTGGCGGTCGAGGCACGTGCCGGGGACGAAGAAGTCCCATGACTTGCGCACGGGCTTGCAGAGAAACGTGCCGGCCAAGATGGCAGCGAGGTAGATGAGCGTGTTCGCTACGATGAGCACGCGCGTGCTCCAGAAGAACCAGTTACGCGTCCCCGCTGGCACGAAGATGTTGCCCCACTCGAGCAAAATGGCGTTCTTGGCCAGCAGCATGGTGGCCGAGTAGATAGACGGATAGGCGTAAACGACCTGGATGAGTTGGCATGGGGTGATTATGATGGGGAATCGTGGGGTGAAGCTGACCTTGGCTGCAAAGAGAAAGGTGCGCACTTGGACATTGTACTGGTCAACGAAGAAGCCGACCTTGATCATGAGCGATATGATGCCCCACATCAGGCCAACGTAGAAGACGAACGCTGCCAGGCCCAAGTCTGTGAATGTCGTCCCTTTGTCAGTGACACTGATGGCAGACGGTGCATGGCGAGTGAAGTCAAAACGCACAATCCTCAATCTTGACAGTCCGCGTGACGAAGACGCGGGTATATACCCGCAATAGGCCACATATCGTCACCAACGCGATTCCGAGGAAGACGACGGCGCCGGCGGTGTGGTTCTGGTTCGGCGGGTCGACAAAGTTGGGCGTGACACCCGGTGGAGGCGGCCGGGCCGGTTGGTTGAGGATGTACTCTTGGAGGATGGGTGGGAGACTGTCAAAGTCGAAGCCGACGAGGCTCGACACGGAGCTGCCCGACATGGTTGGCAGGCAGTGTGTTTCAACTTTTAGACAACCCGGGAATCAAGAGACAGAGCGTGGCAGGTTGCATTGAATGCAAACCCACGAGCCGGGGAACCATCATCAGATATTAATCACATCGCTACCTATCCATCAATAATCAGTCTCACTGGTCTTGCGGGTGCTGCCGGCAAAGTCAACCCACATGGCACTCACGCAGCGCACACAAAACAACCAGGCAACTGAGCAACATGTTGCGCCCCTAATCTGCATCATGGCTGAAGGCGACTCGGGCTGCCAGAAGCGAGGAAAAAAGATGTCATTGCTGACCACCGAAACAAACTCGCCGTAGGGTGGCCGAAATGCGCCGCAAGCGGGTGGGAAGAAAAGACTCGGCCGAGGGGAGGTCCCTAGTTGATAAGCGAAAGCCCATTAACAGGTCGATTGGATCCCCGGGTGGGGGGCGCACAACCCGCTTTTGTGCTCCCAGGGCTGCAGCTGTCAGTAGTGTCGGCCAAGCACAGTCAGATCGGGCGGCGTGCGCTTGGCTGCTGGGGTAGACCAATGGCATCGGTGGATACGGTGACAAAGGTGCGCCGACCTGCCGACTGCCCTCCCTCTTTTCCTGCTGACTACCCCATGCTCGGCTATTTTGGGAGCATGAGGTAAGGCGCCGTCCAGCAGCTATCGTTTCGTGCAGCGCAAATGCTCGCCCCCTGTGCACCCGATAAGCGAAGACAAGTAGATAATGGTCAGCCTGCTAACCCAAACCGTATGGAGCATGCCGGCTGTTGCTCGGTGTGTCAAGCACAAACCCAGATGGAGAGAGGCAAGGCGAGATGGAGATGGTGATGACTGATCGGCCGGAGAATTGACAGGTTTGCAGAGCACCCTAACGGCAAGAGGGAACGCGGCACGCCGGCAGCTCTGAGCCTCTGACTGTATTAAATGGAGTAGCCTGTGGACTGGCACGACTGGCGACATCAGACTGGCAGGGCAAAGAAACCCGGGTTGAACCTTCCCAAGTTCCCTCATGCCGTCCCCCGCAACTGCCGTCACATCGCTGGACAGTGGACATGGTCTCCATGCTCCAAACCCGATGATGCGCCGATTAGCGACCATGTCTCCTGTCAGCTCCTTCCCGGATGCTGCGGTAAAACGAATGAGGACCTCGCCTGCCGACGGGAGGGACTCCACCCAGTCCAGGCTGTCAGCAATGTGGAGTTGTGCCGCCTGGGGACAGCGACAGTGCCACTTGGCACTGACTGCCAAGTCTCCGATGTCTCGTCTTGGCGGGAGCTGGCTGTTTTATGGAATATCCCTGCTCTTACTATCTCCACTTCAAAATGGGAGATAACCATCCGTCCAAAGCGACAATATCCGGCTGGAGTCTCTAGAGAAACATACTTAGATAAGTTCCGGCATCCCCTCAAAACCTACCGGGGGCTGAAGCAGAGAGGTAATCAAGTGTACGCGGGCCAGGGCTGTAGCAACCTGCTGACCCAACTTGGCCCCGTCAACCAGCCAGACCTGAGCACCTGCATTGGACCATTTTTTCAGAGCTTTGTACCAAACGAAGCCCTCCCTGTCGGGATGGTGAACTGCCCTACGCAGCCTTTGAGAATTGCAGAGGTTCGCCCGCCCATAACTGCGTCTACTCTGAAGTCGTGGGTGGAACAGCATTTGAGACGGATGTTCATTCTGCTCATAGGAAACTGTTTGGGTGCGGGCAGTAAAATGGGCAGAGGACCGACTGTGGGGCTGGTTTCATAATTACAACAGAAGGAGGGTCGATTCAACATTGCCACAGGTACAGATTGTAAACACAATATACAGAATGACAGCATTGCCAACTCCACTTACCAGCCCCAGTGACACACTCCGCTCAATTACAATTACATTAGAATCACGTGGCTAGTGCGAGATAACTGGGGTTGGTGATACCTATTTGTGATATCTAATTATATAGGTGAAGGTGACAGGTAAACTATGTAGGTGAAGGTGGTTTGGCAAACTATGTAGGTGAAGGTGACAGGTAAACTATGTAGGTGAAGGTGGTTGGCAAACTATGTAGGTTAAGGTGACAGGGAAACTATGTAGGTGAAGGTGGTTCGGCAAACTATGTAGGTGAAGGGGGTAATAGGGAAACTCTGATAATGTGAGTTGCACAACGCAACGCTGTCTTGGATTGACATTTCTGTGCAACCCGCCAGTGACAGACGACCTTATCTAGCCCGGTTCGGAGGAACTAGGACCCCCCAAACCAGCACCAGCTCATTCGTTCGTGGATGAGGACATCGATGATTTTTCCAAATCCAAATCGAACCCTTTCCCAATCCATTGATTCTCCTCCTTGTCGATGGCTTTTCCAAATCCAAATCGACACTTCCCAATCCATCTATGCTCCTCCTTGTCGATGCGTAACCTTGCAGAAGCGAAGCTAGTAGGTCGGGTAATGGCCATGTGAGTGGAAGTAGGGGCCCGCCGACTCGAGATCCTCGTAGTTGCCTGGCGAGGCAGGACGCGCAACCGGACTCGACCAGTGGACGTTTCTCGAGGGGCGAGATGGCCCAGAGCGGTTGGTGTTGAATGCAGAAGGGGGAGCCATGTTGCCACGCCGGTGGTGGCTCTCGACTGCCTCCAGCTCTGCCACAGGTCGATCCGAGTTGGCATAATAGGGTTGCTCATACCCCGAGTATTTCGAAGGAACAGGCATCTGTTTCGCCCGTTGATGGTGCTGCGGTACCCCCGAATATGAGGGCACTTGGACTTGCGTCGGGCGCCGGTAGCTGTCGGCAGCGCCTTGGTTTCTTGGGCGGTTTGGAGGACTAATGGGTGTCGATTGCTGCTGCTTCTTCGGTGGCTCGGGGCGCCGCTGGTTCTGGCCCTGTCGCCGACGAGCTGGAGGTGACTGCGCATTGTAATTGACCTTGGACGATCGACCACGTGCCTCACGCTCCTGTCTCTCGGAAATGCGAGATGCGGAGATTGCACGAGCTAGATCATCGTTCACTCCATCTTCGTCCTCTTCTTGATCGTCCTCTGACTCGGACTCGTCACATTCGTCCTCTTCTTGATCGTCCTCTGATTCGGACTCGTCACATTCGCCGCCCGATTGCTCGTCGTAGAACGGGGAGACGCGTCTCAGCCGCCTCTTCCTGCACCATTCTTCCTGCTCTCGGACACCGGCTTCGAATCGGTCAAGCCTCTCTTTCTCAGCTCGGGCAGCGCGCGCCTTGCGTTCCTCGCGGGATTCAATGATCTGGCCCGTCCGAGCGGCGCGGGACGAACGGTCTCTCCGATCCTGCTCTTCCCTCTCGCGGATCTTTATCTCGGCCTGTCTCATGGCCTCTTTCTCGTCGCGCGCTATCTTGCGCTGCCTGGCGAGACGATCCTTGTCCTCTCGAGCGATCCGTTGCCTCTCCTCGGTGCGGCGCTCGTCAAAGGCTGTCAGCAGCTCATCAACCGTCTGCGGGCCATAGGTGGCATAACGCTGCTCGGCGTATTCTTCGCCTCGACGGCGCGTCCATTCGCGCTTCTTTTCGCGAAGCATGACCTCATTCTGCCGAATTGCATTTTCCTCGGCGAACAATATGTCAAATCGCCTAACTTTTAAGTTCTCGTCTTCTTCCCAGCACCGCCGGTCTTCCTCGTCGCGGCGGAGCTTGAAAAACTCGTGCAACTCACGAAGAGTCTTTTCGCGATACGTCTCCTCGCGACGGCCGCCTTTTCCGTGGCTGCCCATTTTGTTGAGTAAGAGGATCGCCTGGGTGCAGATGTATGCAGGGGAGTTGTAGCTCCTTAGGAAGACGGGCGATTGATATGCGATTGATATGTAAAGGTGGGTAAGGTGAAGTGAGATGAGGGACTGCGATGATTGAAGGCGATATCTCAAGACGTAGCTAGGTAATCAAAAGAGAAAGTCGGATATCCTTGGTGAAATTTGCAGTTGTGGTGAGATGTAAAAGTGGAAAAGATTCTGTAGTTCCTGGAGTGTGTGCAGGTGGTTTTAAAGACAGGCAGACAGGCTAGCCCCGCTGTTCAGGCGTGGTTACTATCGTTCATATGGTACCTTACTCTCTGTACAGTCCCTATTGTTCACGTACCACTATCACTGTACGGTTCATGTGCCGCTGCACAGGTAGTTACTATTGTTCGTGGACAAGATGTTCGGACGAAACAATTTGAGTCAAGCTCGTCCAGGAGTGGTGGTGGGGGTTGGATATAGCTACTGTTTCCCAGACTGCCACGCAACAGTCTGGCGGTAAGAAGCTTATCATAAGAGGTAAAGGGGGTCAGGAACCAAGGGTTCTTGGGATCCAAAAATGAGACCCTCTTTCTCTCCTATTAGTGTTTCGTTTTTTATTTTTATTTTGTTTTTATTTTATTTTTTTCAAAAAAAAAGTTTATAACCCGTATTATATCATTTTATTATTCTCCTCTAATCCGTAACCTTATTAGCAATCACTTTTAATTACTCTAACCGTTCTTTAATATCGTTAAATAAGTCCCTAGACTAGTCGTCTAGGATTCCTTCTATTTCGGGTCGTCTATAGATATCCTATCCTTCGCTTTTACGTCGGTATTACAAACCACGCGACTGTTTGGGTTAACTGTCTGTAAGAGCTGGACGCTCGGGGTTGGTGGGTTGGTAATTATGAAGATGGAACAGAGGGCAAGCATCTATCGCACGGGTAATACAGTCATACTGGGTTGCCACTCAAAGTGTATGAGTGCAGAGAATGTGTATTGCTTGCTTGAAGAACCAAGTAAGCTCTATCAAAGACCGTGGTCACGGTCATCGTATATATCTGAATAGTACGGACCAATGAGAGCGCCACTCTCTTTGCCCGGTGCCAAGTCCCTGCCCGGAGCCGGGCACCATAACACGACCGGGCACTATTCGTGCCCGGTGCCAAGTCCTGTCCCCATACCGGGCACTTCCTTATTAGCTGCACCTCAACGGGACTCCCCGCGGATGCAGCTCGCCTAGTATGTGACGGGGTTTGTAACAGTCGGATCTATCCTATCCGAATAGGATTAACCTCTTGAAGTCCTCCTAGCTTATATTATCATCGATTTCGATATCGGCCATACTTTTAACGTCACCGAAGAGCTTCTTACGTACGGGGCCTTTCCGCGGTAGCTTATACGGTAAAGAAATTGTTATCGCTCTACGCCTAGAGCGCACCGGCACCGCATACGTCTTTATAATCTAGATTTTACGGTAAGTGTTGGAATAGCGATAGTGATGACCGTATACCAGCAGGCAGGAGAAAGAGGTCGCGTGACCACGCACGTGCGAGGTGGCTCGTGCGCGACGCAGACCCCGCGCCCGCACACCACAAAACCCCGGGCGCACCTAGATTACCTTAGTTCCGTAGACAGAATAGAACCAACATTACACCCCCCCCACGGTAGATCTACCACCCTTAGACCTGTAGGATCCTGTGGTTTGAGTACCACGAACAGTAAGCTTTGTCCAATAGCCTACGATAGATCGGAATATACCTGTTATGCTAGTTTAGCCGCCTCAAGTATATTATTATACTTGATTTAATAACGTGCGTGATAAGCGAGCGCCGCAGATAAGCGAGCGCCGCACTTTTTGACGCGTCGCGACCCCCCAGCTTCAACACTCCATTTCTCAACCAAAAACCATGGCTTCCATCTCCAAAGAAGCCAGAGTAATTCTGGCCGCCGAAGCTGTTAAAAACAACAAAAAGCTAAGCAAACGAACCGCAGCGAAAATCTACGAGGTCAATGACAGAACTATTCGCCGTCGACTTGCCGGCACACCTGCACGATGCGATATTCCAGCCAACTCGCGTAAGCTTACGGATTTAGAGGAGCAAACGATTATTCGATATATAACTGAGCTCTGTTCACGCGTATTCTATCCTCGGCTTTGTTACGTGGAAGATATGGCCAACCGATTGCTACGCGAACGTAACGCGCCCCCTGTCGGCAAACGCTGGGCTCATAACTTCGTCAAACGCCAGCCAGACCTTCGGACGCGTTTTACACGTAAATACGACTACCAGAGGGCTAAATACGAAGATCCAACGATTATTCGCGAGTGGTTTGCCCTTGTACATAATATTAAGGTCAAATACGGTATCCTTGACGACGATATCTACAATTTCGACGAGACCGGCTTTATAATGGGCATTATTATCGCTACTATGGTAGTTACTACCTCGGACGGCCGTAGCAAGGCTAAACAGGCCTAACCTAGTAATCGAGAGTAGGCTATAGTTATCTAAGGAGTAAATGCTCTGGGCTGGGCCATCCCACCATTTATCATCTTGGCTGGGCAATATCACCTTTCCAACTAGTATGAAGAATGCAACCTCCCGGCCGACTAGCGTATCGCAACAACCGATAATAGCTAGACTACGAATAAGAAAGGTATGGATTGGATTCATCACTTCGATTTCCATACAGCATCTCGTATAAAGGGTATATACCGGCTATTAATCCTTAATGGCCACGAAAGCCACCACTCTAAAGAATTCGATAACTATTATAAAGAGCATAACATTATTACGCTTTATATGCCTCCATACTCTTCACACATACTTCAGCCTTTAGATATTGGTTGCTTTGGGCCTTTGAAGAAGGCGTATAGCCGCCAAATTGAGCAGTTTATGCGGATGAATATCACACACATCAGCAAGTTGGAGTTTCTTTGTGCATTTAGAGAGGCGTTTTTTGCTTCGATCACAGAAAAGAATATCCAGGGGGGTTTTACCGGAGCTGGCCTTGTGCCGTACGACCTAGAGAGGGTGATATCTAAGCTGGATGTGCGTATTCGGACCCCAACACCCCCAGCCTCAAGCCCAACCACAGCACTACCTTAGGCCTCCCAAACGCCACACAACCCTCGAGAGGCCACCTCACAATCAGCATTTATCAAAACTCGAATTTCCAACCATCAGGGCAGCTCTCCAACCCCGATGCTGACTGCTGTGGATCGATTAGCCAAAGGTACAATGGCTGTAATGTACGAGGTGGCTCTTCTGCGTTCGGAGGTCTCAGCACTACGAAAGGCCAATGAGGGGCTTAGTAAGCGACGGAGAGCCAAAAAAACACGTGTACGGCTTGGAGGGTCACTTACTATACAAGAGGCACAGGATCTACTGGATCAGAAGGCTATGGGTGAGCAGTTAGCCCAGGAAACACGACAAAATGGTGGTGGTGCAGGGGGGTCTCGTACGAAGATTCGGTGCTGTGGTGTCTGTGGTAAGCCTGGCCATAATGCACGCACGTGCAAGGAGGCTGCAGAATCGTCTGATTCATCTGTTTCTGATTCAGTTATTGTTATTTCCTAGTATTGTGGTTATGTAATTAAGGATAGATGTGGTAGGGTGGTGAAAAGTGCGGCGCTCGCTTGTCTGCGGCGCTCGCTTATCACACACGTTAGATTTAGTTAATTTGGTAGATTTAGTTTAGGACTGGAAGGTATATATAAGGAAGACCCTTTCGTTAATTATAGCATTCTTATTATGTTTATACTCGTGCCGGCCGATTGAGTTTAACGCTACGGTACGGCGTGAGTCTTCTTAATATACGTATCATCGGGTATTAAATCCATGGTTCTGCCGAACCTTAACGGCCCTGGGCCGTTCAAAGTTCGGGTATATGGGGCGGAGCGGCCGATATGTAATACGCCAGTTATAGTTAGCCGGATCTGAAAACCTTTTTCGTGTTGGACTTGTGCTTCGTGCTTCCGCCGGGTATTAGCTTTTTTTTCGTGACCAGCTTTAATCTATATATCGCATACTACTTCACTAACTCGAGTAGCTCGACGACAGGTTCGTGCCCTTTCTGAGCGGCCTACGACAACGGCGTCCGACCATAGTTATCTTTCGGGTGGACATCGGCCTTACGCGTACCCCGTAGCAGCTTCACGATAGGGTTATGCCCCTTCGCGACGGCCCACGTCGACGGCGTCCAGCCATGTTTATCTTTCGCGTCGATATTGGCCTTGCCCGTATCAAGCAGTAGCTCGACGACAGGTCCGTGCCCTTTCTCAGCGGCCCACGATAACGGCGTCCGGCCATCGTTATCTTTCGCGTCGATATCGGCCTTGCCCGTACCAAGTAGTAGCTTCACGATAGGCTCGTACCCTCCCTGAGCGGCCCACGATAACGGCGTCTGGCTAGAGGTATCTTTCGTATCGACATCGACCTTGCCCGTATCAAGTAGCAGCTTCACGATAGGCTCGTGCCCATTCGCGGCGGCCCACGATAACGGCGTCTGGCCAGAGGTATCTTTCGTATCGACATCGACCTTGCCCGTATCAAGTAGCAGCTTCACGATAGGCTCGTGCCCATTCGCGGCGGCCCACGATAACGGCGTCTGGCCAGAGGTATCTTTCGTATCGACATCGACCTTGCCCGTATCAAGTAGCAGCTTCACGATAGGCTCGTGCCCATTCGCGGCGGCCCACGACAACGGCGTCCAGCCATATTTGTTATCTTTCGTGTCGATATCGGCCTTGCCCGTATCAAGCAGTAGCTTAACGATAGGCTCGCACCCTCTCCTAGCGGCCCACAACAACGGCGTTAGGCTATGGTTATCATCTTTCGCGTCGACATCGGCCTTGCCCGTATCAAGCAGTAGCTTAACGATAGGCTCGTACCCTCTCTGAGCGGCCCACGATAACGGCGTCCGGCCATCGTTATCTTTCGCGTCGATATCGGCCTTGCCCGTATTAAGTAGTAGCTTCACGATAGGCTCGCACCCTCTCTTAGCGGCCTACGATAACTGCGTCCGGCTATAGCTATCTTTCGCGTTGACATCGGCCTTGCCAGTACCAAGTAGTAGCTCAACGATAGACTCGTGCCCTCTCTCAGCGGCCCACGACAACGGCGTCCGGCCATCGTTATCTTTCGCGTCGATATCGGCCTTGCCCGTATTAAGTAGTAGCTTCACGATAGGCTCGCACCCTCTCTTAGCGGCCCACGATAACTGCGTCCGGCTATAGCTATCTTTCGCGTTGACATCGGCCTTGCCAGTACCAAGTAGTAGCTCAACGATAGACTCGTGCCCTCTCTCAGCGGCCCACGACAACGGCGTCTGGCCAGAGGTATCTTTCGCATCGACATCAACCTTGCCCGTATCAAGTAGCAGCTTCACGATAGGCTCGTGCCCATTCGCGGCGGCCCACGACAACGGCGTCCGGCCCGTCCCATCCTCAACGTTAATATCTATGGTAATTCTGCCCGTCCCTTGTAAAATGGCTGTTACCAACCCGGAGATCCCGTACCTCGACATCACATGTACCAGGCTGGTCCCTTTTGGTGGACAGTCATGGGAATAGCGATCTATTACCCGGTATACATCCATCCATAAGTCTACGAGAGCGTTTGATGGCCAAGCAAACAACGCCAGAAGGTCCTCTTGAGGGACACCTCTAGCATCGCACTGCTCTGTATGCGCCACCCACGAGGTCGTAGCGTAATTTAAAAAGGGAAACTCGTTGTGCTTGTAGCTTGTTGACCGACCGATCTCCTCCATCGCCAGGTAGCGTATGCAAATCTTGGAGAATTGGAAGTGCGCTTTGATTGCCGCCTCTGTCGACGTTACGCCGCCGTCCAAAGCTGACAGGCCCTTCTCGACGAAGAAGTCCTTGACGGACTGGTGGATGAACTGGATAACCTGCGCATGGGTGACCTCGGCAAGACCCCGGCTGAGCGTCTGAACCTGCCTCTTCATCCGGTCACGATCGGGTACGTAATCTTCCGCACTTTGGCATGCCTGTAATGACCGGTATGGGCAATCGGCCCCGATAACCATGGCCCATCGCAACTCGTCTGTTGATAAGGGCCGCGTGGCAAAGCATATCCATTGGATCAGTTTTAGGGAGGCCGATTCCATGCTCTGAATGAGTTGTTGGTAGAGTTCATCGAGGTCTGGAGGGGTAGAATGGACTGCTGCTTCGATCTTCTTTGGTCCGACACCCTCAAGCTCAAGATTTAGAACTTGCTTCACCACGAGACGCGCCCACATAAAAACGCCGGAGGCACGTTTCGTAATCAAGGCCGGAATCTTAGATGATGTCCGCGCATGGAACGCGGCAAGCTGGTCACCTACGAACGTCGAAATATCCCTTTCGTTTTCATCCTCGGCGCATATTTCGAACCCGCTTTCGTCCAGATCCAGGATCGGGTAGTGACGACAAGAGAAGCAGATGCGAAACTGTCTGAGGCCCATGGACTGGGATGGGAGACTCTTCAACAAGGACTTGAAATTTTCGACAAGCCTGACTGCATTGTTTTTGCCGCATTCGTCTAACGCGTCGACAAATAACCAGACCGGACGAGCCTCTAGGACCTTCGGAAGAGACGACTCGACGAAGAGCCACAATTCCTCCTCATGCCAGTACCAGCCTTCACCCGGCTTGCCGTTCTCCTTGCTCTTTGTCTTGAACCTGTCGACGAGATCCTGCAGTGCATCGGGGGCCTGCCGAAGGACCTGATGAAGGAGAGACCGGAAGAGGCCAAGGGGAGTCCTTTGGAATTCGTCGCCGCGGCCATGGAAGAAGAACGAGAGTACAAGGGCGCTGTCTCTAGCTCCATGATTATCGAGAGCGTATTTTAGCAGCGTCGACTTCCCAGAACCGGGCTTCCCCTTGATCCAGAGCAGGCCTCGATCGCAAGCGGCCCAGCTCCTATACGTCTCATGTCGGAGCAGCCACTCGCACGTCCCCCGGGCGGCGCGGCCAACGTTGTGTGAGCGATCCTGCATCTGCGGAAAGGCCAGCGATTTGAGGCAATCCTGAGACGGCGCGGGTAGGGTTACGGGTGGGGATTGAACTTCAGAGTACATTTAGCCAAGTGTATTCTCTCAGGAGCTATCTACCAGTTCCGCTTACCAATAGTCTGATGGATTGTCTGACGCTGTGCAACATATGCTGGGCTAGAGCCAGTAGTGATGCTGTTGATGTTTTGGGTGCTAGAGTCGTGGCAGCTGACAGACGAGGCCCCCCGATCGCCCTCCGCCGACGAGGGCGATATTCGCGACGGCTCCTCCGTCTGGATAGCACGTGGGTGCCTGACTTGTGATACCCATCTGGCCAGCTCACCAAGCAACCTCTTGAACCCATTCTCTTCCGTGGAGGCAAACTTGGTCATGTCCCTGTGGTTGGCGTGGATGGTGATGGGATTGTAGCCCTCAAGAGTGGCGGATTCCTTGGACACGACTTTCCCGGCCACAGTCAGAGGCAGCTCTTCAAAGAAGCACGTCACCTCGAGAGGCCGGCCGCTCTCACGCTGCTCTCGCATCATTGCCAAGAACCGATGTTGGGAGGAAAGGTAAGGACTGGATTGCTTGGAGGAAGTCTAGCTATCTGGGCCACAGCGGAATATATATGTGGAAGTGATGGCCTGGACCGGTGGATCCCATATCCACTTATGCCTCGGCTTGAGGGCATTAGGCCGGGGTCCGGCCTAATCCCTGCTAGCCTGGCCACACACCCCCTCAGGCCAGAATCTTCCAAGTGAGGCTATAAAATGTATCTAAATACAGTATAGTAATAATTCCTTGGTATTGAGTGTGTATTCGGGAAGTTCCGCTCAGCTAGCCTTCCAATTAGTATTTTCATCGTAAAATGGCCTTTCCACCCCCTTGAGCCTTTATCGTTAGTTATTGACTAGCCAGGGCACCTTGTATGCCTCCATTCCTAGTATTCTAACGAAATGAGCGTGTTTTTCTATACTAAGCGGCTTTGTGAGACCGTCTATAGCCATCTCAGTCCCGGGGATATGAGTTACGTTGATCATGCCTTTCTTGACCCTGTCAATGATCTATTTGTACCGTATATCGATATAGCGAGTACGGGCTATATTGAGGGGGTTTATGACGTTGATCTTGGCGTTTATACTATTAGTAAATAATATAATAGGAAGTGGTTAGTATGCCCCGAAGTCCTTGAGTAGTTTATTAATCTACTAGGCGGACTATAAGGCGGGTGTGAGGTTCGTGAACTCTACCTTAGTAGTACTATATGCTATATAGGTCTGCTTCTTCGTCTTCTAGTATACCGGGCAGCCGGCTAGGAAAACGACGTAGGCGCCGGTAGAGTAGCGATATAGAAGGTCGTCGGCGAAGGAGGCATCGGTATAGGTTATGAAGCTTATATTATTAAGGTTAAGGTTGTAATTATATATAAGGGTTAAGTACTTGGTACCTGTAAGAGAGGGCAGGTACGCCTGATCAAGGTGGTCACAATGTAGGCAAGAAGAAGGGCGAGCAATGAGTGGCATCGGTGTAAGACTTCAACCTGGCCCTCGCAAAGGAAGGTGGGCGAGGGCCGCTGCTTATATACATGCTCAGGGGCTCCGTTCCTTATGACGGCAGTAGCTGTGCCAACTGGCAGTGGTCTGGCCAGTTGGTGACAGGTGGTGGGCGCACACAAAGGTGTGCGCACGTGCTTGGGGTGCTCTTTCCTTACAACTATCCCCCCCCCCGTAGATCGACGTCCTCGTCGATCTTGAACCTTGTCTATTGTCCTCCCTCCAACAAGAGTAAAAGCGCCGCGGTAGTATAGTAGTTAATACCCTAGTATCTTTGCTAGAGGTCGGGGGTTCGAATCCTCCTCGGGGCATCTTAGTTTATGGGCACTACCTTCGGGTCGTACTAGTGGATCAATGACTTTTTAGTCATTCCACTTCCTATACCTTTATTTTGCTTTTTTCTCGTATCGTTATAGCACCTTCTATACGTTGGCCAAGTATTCCCTAGGTTCCTAGGTGTTATATTCTACTAGCCAGCCTGCCCATTTGACTAGGAACCTTTTTCGTTCTCCTTCATCCTTATATTCTACGATATCTTCTACTTCCCACTCCTCCTCTCCTTCTACTAGCTCTGGTAGTAGTAGTACCTTCTGGCCTTCGGCTACCGACCACTTTTCTAATAGGGAGACTAGGAAGACATCATAGAGCCGGGCGTACTTGGCTGGTAGTTCGACCCGGTATGCCTACGTGCCGATCCTTTCCGTAATCTTGACTAGGATGAACCTTAGTACTAGCTTCCTCCCTACCTTGAATCGGAAATTCTATATAGAGAGTCCAACTATCTCTCCTACTTCGAATTCGATCTACTAGTGTCGTACGTCGTAGTATTTCTTCTAGGAGTCCACTGCCTTCTACCAGTAGTGGTATAACCTCTCCCTTAGGTGTGCTAGCTTGCTCAGCCGCTCGTGAACCCCTTATACCTTTAGCTATATAGAGGGTACGTAATACGCCATCCGAGGATTATAGCCGTATAGGGCCTCGAACGGGCTCGCTCCGATAGTTGCGTGTACGCTATTATTATACGTAAACTCCGCTTCGTAGAGTAGTAGTGCCCACTAGGCCTCTTCGTCGGTAAAGTACCTTAAATAGTGCTATAGGCTTTAGTATATTCGTTCCGACTAGCCATCGGTCTGCGGGTGGTAGGCTATTGAGAGCCTCTGCTTGACTTGGCGAGCTTTAGAGAGCTCTACCTAGAAATTACTAGTTAATAGGGAATCTTAGTCGGAGACTATACTTATTAGTATACCAAATCGGCATTCTACATACTCGTAGAGTAGCTGGGCTAACTCGGCTACCGTAACCGTAGTAGTAGTTAGGATAAAGAGCGCGGTTTTCGTAAACCGGTCCATAACTACTAGGATGGCATCTACGATATAGTCCTTATACTAGTAAGGGGGTAGCTTCGTAATGAAATCTAGGCTAATCTCTTCGAAAGGTTAGGTAGGTAGCGGTAGGGAGCTAAGCTTCCCGTATAGCTTATGCCTTAGTTATCGGTTACCGAGGCATACCTAGTACTATTTTATATAAGCTTGTACTTCTACGTCTAGATTTTCCTAGTAGAATCTTCGCTTTAATAGGTCCACTATCTTATGGCTCCCAAAATGCCCGGCTCTAGGGTTATCGTAGTATAAGCGTATTAGCTCTCTTCGTACTACTAGCGTTACTGGGATTACCAGCCTACCTTTATATCGGAGGGCCCCCTTATTATCAACGCTATCGTTTCCTAGCCTACCCTGGAACCCAGTACCCACACGCCTTATATTATCATTCCCTAGTTTCCCTATAGGCCTAGTACCCGCGTTATTAACGCTATTATTTCCTGGTCTACCCTGGAATCCAGTACCCATACGCGTATTATCATTCCCTGGTTTCCCTATAGGCCTAGTACCCGCGTTTCTTTAATCCTCAAGCACCTCCTTAATACGGCTTCTATATTCGAGATCCCCTTTCTATAGGGCGATAATCGACCTATAGAATCTATGCCTAGGATCCTATTCCTCAGCTACCTCACCGGCGTAAACCTCTACCACAACCGCGTAAGGAATTAATAGGTCGGTACCCTAAGCGTCTAGCTTCAGTTACCCCTCGACCCTCTAATCTAACCGCCCCGGCGAGATCGTCTACTCTGGCGAGTCCGTAGTAGTTCTCCTAGTACGGCGTCCTAGCCCCTCCGTCGGGGTACTTCCGTCCCGCTAGTAGCTCCTTTCCCGGGGCTCCGCTTTATTAAACGCCACGCGTCCGGTAGCCCCGAGGGCAAAGCGCGTTATAGCCGAAACCCTAGCCATACCTTTAACTCGAGGATATTAAAGGGTCTATTCAACTGGTCTCACCGCTCTACGGTACTTCCGGGAGCACGACTTCTTCTATACCCCGGCCTTGATCTAGGCCACGATTACCCTCACTACTACTGGCAACTCCCTAGCTAACTATAGCTTCTTCATTAAGGTGGGTAATATATCGTCGTAGGCAATCTCTCCTACTATATAGTCCGGTCTTCTTGAAAGGGGGTCGGCGGGGTTAGTAGCCCTAGGTCGATATTCGAGGTCGAAATCGAAAGGAGATAGGCGGTATACCTATCTAGCTAAGCGGCCCTTAAGGTCTCGGGCTGGGGCTGCGATTACCCCTTTTAAGGCCTCGTAATCGGTAAGAACTACGAACCTCTAGTCGGTACCGCCTAGGTAGTGGCCCTAGTGCTCGAGGGACTCGATAATAGCGATGAGTTCCTTCTACCCGGTAGCCCACCGGAGCTCGGTATCGGTGAGCTTCCTTAACCAGTAGGCTATAGGGCGCTATTAAGAGTCGACTAGCTATAAGAGGATCCCGGAGATCGCCTTATTACTAGTATCGGTCTCGACTCTAGTCTAGCGGGTTGGATCCTAGTAGGTAAGGAAACCTACTTAACTAAACGCTACTTTAAGGTAGTTGAAGGCGGTATCGGCCTCTAGTGGCCATCGGAAAGGGTTAGTAGCCTCTCCTTTTAGTAGTACGGTAATAGGGGCTATAATCCTAGAATACCCCTAGATAAACCGGCGGTAGAAGTTGGCGAATCCGAGGAAGACTTATATCTCTCGTATTAACTAGGGTACGGGCCATTCTTAGATTGCCTTAACCCGCTCGAGGTCTATTGAAATACCTTAGTGGTTAATAATAAAGCCTAGGAACTCGACTTGGTCCTGGTAGAAGGAGTATTTTGATCGTTTAGCGAAGAGCTAGGCTTGTTCGAGACGGTCGAGCACCTCTAGGATATGGCGGGTATACTCCTTACGGGTAGTGGAGTAGATAAGGATATTATCGAGGTAGACGATACAAAATATATCTACTAGGCCGGCTAAGGCCCTATTAATATAGGCTTGGAAGGTGGCTGGCGCGTTAGTCAAGCCGAACGGTATAATAGTATATTCGAATTAGTTATAGCGGGTCTTGAAGGCTATCTTCTATTAATCGGTCTTGCGGATCCGGATCCAGTGGTAGGCATCCTTAAGGTCGAGCTTGGTAAAGAACCGGGTACCTATAAGGCGGTCCATAAGGTCGTTAATAAATGGTAGAGGGTACTGGTTCTTAATAGTGATCTTATTTAGGCCCCGGTAGTCGACGTATAAGCGTATGGTTCCATCCTTCTTAGGGACGAAAATAACTAGGGCTCCGGTAGGGCTACTACTTTCTACGATACGGCCGTTAGCGAGGTTCTCCTAGATATAGAGAGCTAGTTCGTCCAATTGGGCTTAACTAAGGGGATAAATATAGCCCTACGGCGGTGTAGACCCCTCTATAAGATCGATATAGTACTCGGCTCCTTCGAGGGTGTTAGGCTCCCGAGATACTTATTCCGAGAAGACGGCTAAGCGGTATACGAGCTCCGGGGGTAAAAGTTCTGGGTTTGGCTCCTATATCGGGCCGTCGAGGGTATCGATATAGTCCTCCTCGGGCCCGATAACTATATTGGAGACTATGGCCGTAAAGGCGGGTACGCCGTTAAGGACGTCTCGGGCGAATTCCCCCGGTAGGATCTCCAAGTAACGGCCCTATTCGAAGGCGTTAAGGGCGGTATAAAGAACCACGCCCTCTGATCCCATACCCGGGTTCCCCTATAGTATTAGTAGGGCCCCCTTTAGCCGCTTAACCCCGTAGAAGAATTGAGATACGGTACGGGGGTTCCCGTATATATTAGTGAGTTAGAGAGTAAGGTAGAAAATACCGTGGTTCTTAATCCGGCTACCGTTAGGGTTAATAAGCTGCGGTAGGTCGAGGCCTTCGGCCTCCGGGAGCATGGGGATATGATGTACCCGGTAGAACCGGTGATTTATGTAATTGACTTAGGCCCCCGTATCGGTATTAATAACCACCGTTAGTAGTACGGCCTTCTGGCTACGGCGCTAGGAGCGAGTGCTACCTTAGATAGTGAAGGTAGGGCCCGGCTTTATCCCCTTAAAGATGGCCTGGGTAGATCGATCGGGGTCGTCGTCTACCGCCTCTCGTTTTCCGAGTCGTCTCCTAAGTCGGAGGGTTCCGGATATAGGTCACCGGGGTCCTCACCATTCTCCGTACCGATATTCTGGATCCTGGTATCCGAGCCCGGTGGGGCCGTAGTACGTGGGAGGGTACATTAGCGTTATACGTATCCTAGCTTGCTATAGTTATAGCACGTGATCGGCTCTCTAGTATAGAGAAGGGCCTACGCGTTGGACCCGGTAACTGGTTGTACTGGGGTGGGAGGTGTATCCTTTATTAGTAGATCCTGGAGTTCCCTTCGTTGGATCCGGGCTTTATCGTGGCGGGGCCCGGAGTAAGCTTCCTCCGTAGTACGTAGTAGTTTCCGGGCTTTATCGAGGCTAGTAGGGGAGCCTATCCGCTTTCGGTAGGTTTCTTTATCGTTGCCGTTCCGTAGGTAGGACCGGGTTAACTAGATACGTTCGTACTATTCGGTATAGTCCTTTACTAAGGTGACGTTAGGGACGGCCTCGGCGTATCGGCTATAGTAAAAACGGTCTAGTTTAATCTAATAGTCCCGTACTATAAAGGGGCTTTCGGTATCTATTCCGGGGAGTCGTCTAACTAGGGCGGCCCACTCTCTATAGAACTCCTGGGGTAATCTCCCGCGTTAGGTACAAACTAGCCAGTCTTTATATACCTGGACTTCTCCGGTCTTGCTACTAAGGTAGTCCGAAGTGACGTAGTCCTTGAATTCCTACCATACGATTCGTTCGAAGTCCCCGTCGTGGAGCTGCTTCTGGTAAGCCCGCCATTATTGCTACGTTTCCGGCTCTATCCAGGTACTAGCCTATTAGACTTGGAGCTATTAAGGTCGGTCTTGGCGTATAGCGTTTCCTTATTCCACGGCTTATAGCTAGTCTTCCCTATCCTAGAACGAGGCATTGACCCTTAGCTTGCTGACCGCGTAGGTAGGGGGGCGGTCGTCTTTCGGCCGGGATAGGCCTCCTTGAGGTCCTAGGTTAGCCAGAGTAGTTCCAAGGTTGCCTAGGCCGGTAGAAAAGTTGGTTATCGCCTATAACATTAAGGCTTGGAACTGCTGGGGATCCATACTAGTAGAGGGCGTAGGAGAGTCCTGTACGGGGTCGTTCAAATCCTCGAGGGTCGCTTGTTGGGTTGAACTGGCCTGAGGAGTGGCTCTCCCCTTTCCACGAGTGTTGCCTACTATGGTGACCGGCTCGATCGTTACCGGTAGTAGGGAGGTTGAAGAATTGTAAGAGAGGGCAGGTACGCCTGATCAAGGTGGTCATAATGTAGGCAAGAAGAAGGGCGAGCAATGAGTGGCATTAGTGTAAGACTTCAACCTGGCCCTCGCAAAGGAAGGTGGGCGAGGGCCGCTGCTTATATACATGCTCAGGGGCTCCGTTCCTTGTGACGGCAGTAGCTGTGCCAACTGGCAGTGGTCTGGCCAGTTGGTGACAGGTGGTGGGCGCACACAAAGGTGTGCGCACGTGCTTGGGGTGCTCTTTCCTTATAGGAACGATAGTATTAAACTAGTAGAGCGGAGACTTCCTTAGGCCGTAGAGGGCTTTATTAAGGAGCCAAACCTTCGTACGGTTAGTATTAGGGATACCGGGAGGTTATTTAACGTAGATGGTAGTTCCCTTAGGTACGTTAGTATTTAAGAAGGCGGTTTTGAAGTTGAATTATCTACGCTTATAACCCTTTACCGTAATTATAATAAGGAAGTACTTTATACTAGTACTATTAGCGACGGCGGTATATATATTATTAAGGGCCTAGTTATGTTAAAGTATGGCTAGTTACTAGGGTTGTAGGTCCTGAAGTGCAGGGCACTGCAGTAGCTGTGTTGGAGTTGTGAGTGTTGTGGCTGTTGTGTGGTGCTGAGGGCGCTATACCTAGATTGTTTACTTTGCCCCACAGCACCCTCTCGAAACCCCTATACGTCTTGGCACACGTAAGACAAGCCCACTAGAAGACTATAGAATACAGAGCTGTCTACGAAGCCTGTGGGCCTCTAGAACCTTCTAGAGAGCCCACCTTAGGTCTATATAGACCTGTCCTTTCTCTTAGATAGATTTCCTTAAGCAAGCAAGCCTCTTGTTGTGAGTATAAAAGAAAGCAACAAGCAAGCATTGCACTCACCACTCTTTGTACTATACTTCTATAATACAACTCCTCTCCGTCTTCTTCAGCACCCACAGTTGGTCCCGAAGACCCTGACTGCAGGGCAGAGTCCCCTACAGCCTACGAGGTAGACTGCTGAGCAGAGTCCTCACAGTCTGAGTGGCAGGCCTGTAGCAGAGTTCTACAGACCTGTAGTCAGTCAGCCTGCTTCCCTCAGTGCCTTGCAGAAGCACTGTTGTATCGGACCGTAGGGCACAGCTCCCTACAGTCTACCCTGCACTTGATCGACCTACCCTGCACTTGGTTCCCGATATACGCTACACGCCTTGCTTCCGCTGCGCCTGCTGCCCTGCGCACCCTGTATAGGTGCTGAGTTCAGGCCTATACAGGAACGTAGTTCAACATATATATATACGCCTCCCCGCGAACCCTCCCGCCATTCTACGGCATTCCCGTCCCTAGAGACTACCCCGGGCGCCTTATAAATCGGTATACCTAAGCCGCCCTCGTTTATACCGGTTGAGGACCTCGGTACCGTACCTATTATTATAATACGGCACTAGAGCACCCTCAATACCACGCCGCGCGTATCCACAACGGCCTAGCTACCGGTACGGCCCTTAATACGAGCCTTACCTAATACCCCGCCGCCCTCCCCGCCTATACGTAACTCTATTCAGGTCCGGTTCGCGGAAGAGGATAGAGAGCCTTTCTTCGAAGCCGAAGACATCGCCGACATCATAGAAGAAGCCCCGGTACCTACCTTATAACCCCTAGTAGCGAGGATAACGTAGTCCCCGGCTATAAGGGCCGTAGCCCGCCTTCCCCCGGTCCGGAAGCGACCGGCACTAACGGTAACGCTAATAGCCGCCGCCTTAAGGCCTCGCCGCCCGCCTAAACTACCACCTAAGTCTATATACCTAGTCTATAAGGTCCCTATATAGTACTACGAAGTCGGCTTCCTTTTATTAGTAATATAGGCCATATATAACCTAGCTACCTAGTAGAAGCCAGAGATCCCTAAGAATCTTCGAGCCGCCTAGAAGACCCTAGATTACGATACTAGCTGGCTACCTACGATGAAGTTATAGATTAAGAGCCTCAAAATAATATAGGTCTTTACCCTCGTTAATAGGCCTACCGGAGTACTAGTACTACCCGGGAAATAGGTATACGATACCAAACTCGAAATAGCTCTTAACGAGTAGGTAAAGCGAGCCCGCTTTATAGTCTACGGTAACTACGAAGAAAATAACTTGTTGAACTACGTTCCTGTATAGGCCTGAACTCAGCACCTATACAGGGTGCGCAGGGCAGCAGGCGCAGCGGAAGCAAGGCGTGTAGCGTATATCGGGAACCAAGTGCAGGGTAGGTCGATCAAGTGCAGGGTAGACTGTAGGGAGCTGTGCCCTACGGTCCGATACAACAGTGCTTCTGCAAGGCACTGAGGGAAGCAGGCTGACTGACTACAGGTCTGTAGAACTCTGCTACAGGCCTGCCACTCAGACTGTGAGGACTCTGCTCAGCAGTCTACCTCGTAGGCTGTAGGGGACTCTGCCCTGCAGTCAGGGTCTTCGGGACCAACTGTGGGTGCTGAAGAAGACGGAGAGGAGTTGTATTATAGAAGTATAGTACAAAGAGTGGTGAGTGCAATGCTTGCTTGTTGCTTTCTTTTATACTCACAACAAGAGGCTTGCTTGCTTAAGGAAATCTATCTAAGAGAAAGGACAGGTCTATATAGACCTAAGGTGGGCTCTCTAGAAGGTTCTAGAGGCCCACAGGCTTCGTAGACAGCTCTGTATTCTATAGTCTTCTAGTGGGCTTGTCTTACGTGTGCCAAGACGTATAGGGGTTTCGAGAGGGTGCTGTGGGGCAAAGTAAACAATCTAGGTATAGCGCCCTCAGCACCACACAACAGCCACAACACTCACAACTCCAACACAGCTACTGCAGTGCCCTGCACTTCAGGACCTACAACCCTAGTAACTAGCCATACTTTAACAATATATTTATCGGCTTACGGCGGTACCTACCGGGTAGGTGCTAGTAAGGCCGGGGTTAGTATATCGATCTCTATATTAGTTACTCTCTTAACTTCATCTACGGTTGAGTCTTCGAATATAACTTCATATTCGGCCTTATTACCTTCTGAAGTAGACGGCGTATCTTCCTCGTTGAACCTAACGGCCGAGGCGCGAATAATCTTTCCTTCCTTTGGCTTATAGATCTAATAGATCTTACCGTGGAGGTCCCCGTAGCCGATAAGCCTGCCCTCTATTACGCGGGGTATGAACTTATCGGAGTCTATACGGGTCTACTTCTTTCTATAGAAGTAAGCCGTATAGTAGTAGGAGCGTAGGTGCTTAATAAATAGCTTATAAAGGCTATAATATATATTAAGTCCTTTATATATAACCTAATAAGGGCTTTTACTTCCTTCGTTATATTATATTAGAAGTAGGTTGAGAACCCGGACCGTTATATTAACTATAAATGGCCAAAGGTATTCAGGAATACCGTATTCGATTATTAGGACTCTCGCTCTTATTATAATCTCCCTACCCGCCCTTTCTAATGCTCCGTTTATCTACGGAGTATTAGGCGGGGTATTATATATCTCGATACCCTTTTCTTTGGCCTATCTATTAAGCTTAGAGTCGTAGAACTCGTATATGGCCTATCCGAATTCGCTACCTCCGTCGATACCGATGACCTTAATCTTTCTTCGTAACTATATCTCGACTATTTTAACGAGCTATACTAGCTTAATAAAGGCCTGCTTCTTTTCTCTATAAAAACGAATCTAATAATAGCCTGAGTAAATATTAATAAAGTAGGTAGTATAACGTTGGCCGAGGTGGCCGGGTTTACGGTAGGTAATTAGGTTAACTCTAATAAAGTTAAGCGGAGCGTTATATATTACCTCGGTCCTCTTATCGATTAGGTCTATTACCTTCCCGAGAATATAGGGCTTATAGAAGTCTTTATTATATACGCCTATAATCTTAATACCGGCTCTATTATAGGCCTTAACGACGATTTCCGGGTTGGTATAGAGGAGGCGCCGGTATATCGTTTCGTATATAATCGAGGCTAGTAGAGCCTTACGAACCGTGATATTAGGTAGTAGGTCGCGAGATATAATATATAGAAAGACTAGTAGGCCGCCTACCTACTAAAGGTCGGCTACGGGCTTCCTACTTCCTTTCTCTAGGACCTTATTATCCTCTATATTCTATATAAGGCCTACGAGAGAGAGGGATATAGGGCTTACGAGGTTGACCGGGGTTTCCGGGTAGTAGTATACCTACCCGAGATATATATCCCGATATATATTACCTATATATATCGATAGTTTGACGTTACCGATATAGAATAACTTGGCCGTATGGCCGGTAGATCCGCCGTACTACTATATACGGGCGAGTAGGCTAAGCTTCGTGAACTATTTAAGGTTATTAAATAAGGTCTTTAAAGCGCCTATATCGAAGATAACTATATCTTTATTAATCTCTATTACCTTAAGAGCCTATTGGACTTCGGTCGTAGCTATTAGAGGTTCCGCCGGGGGCTCTAGTGAAAATCCTGCTCCGTAGAAGCCTTAGGGTCGTTATAAGGGGGCTATGGACTAGTATAGAAGCTTCTTCTAAATAGGAGGTTCGAGGTCTTGGGGCCGGCGAGGCCGCTCGAGTTGTATTATAGTATTATAGCCGTACCTAAAGGTCCTACCTTAGCCGCTATAGCTTCCCTTTTCTATCTCTAGGTATTAGGAGCCGCCTAGGGGTTATACTAGAAGTATTCCTTTCTAGCCGGGATATATTTACCATAGGGCTTATAATATTTCTAGCTCTTTAGGATCTTAGTTATATATTAGTTATATTATTCTTTCTCCCTACCGCCCTTCTTATTCTCTCCTTATATATTCGAGGGTACTTATTAGGTAGGCTATAAGGAGGGGGTTATCGGTTTAGGTAGCTAGAGGTAGGAACCGGAGCGCTTCTCTTTATCGGCTTTTACGTTAAGGATCTATAGGAAACCTTACTAGTTTAGTTTCTTATTCTCAATCTAGTATTCCTATAGTAGTAGGTCGTTAGGGTATATATTCTTAACGGAGCTAAGGGCGTTCTAGAGGGCTTAGTCGTCGCTAATAACTATACTTATAGCTTGGAGTTGGTCTTTAAGGAGTTATAGCTTATTAATTAGGCCGTATATTATATTAAAGTCCTCACGGTAGAGGGAGGAAAACTCTCGTAAGAGCTCGCGGCGGGAGAGCTTACCTATACTCGGAATCGTACGGCAGACCAGGTCAAACGTGACCTTCGGGTCTTCTTCTACCTATAACCAGCCGTATTGACGAAGTATTTGAACCACTATAGGATTAGTAAGGGTAGTCATGATAATTCCTACCGCTATATAGCGGCCTATATACTAGGTTAGGTATTCCGTAGAGTCGAGGGCGAATGCCGGTATGGCGGTACCCGATATGGCTATACCGGGTGTGGCGGTGCCCGGGGTAATACTGCCCGGGGTGATGCTACCCGGTATAGTAAAGGTTATAGCGGGTGTGGGCATACCTACCGTCGGGGCCGGCGTGGCTCCGGGCGGTGTAATCGGTTCGATATATGCAATTAGGCCTGCAGAACCGAGGGCGTTACGGATCGCTGCCTTCCAGGCGACGAAGTTCTCGTCGCCCTTCAATTCAGGGACCTTGACTTTGACCATCGTAGGGCTGGCGATAACTTCAGGGACAGGGGACAGGGACGTGGAGGGCGCGTGTGGGCCTTCCGGGAGCGCTACAGGCCGTAGGGAGGGCCGTAGGTATTCGACGTTGGACGTGCAGGTCCGGGGAATCGGTAGTTCCGGTGATCGGATGTGCTGCAGGGTCGAAAAGGGACTATAAATAAAAGTGGGAATAGCTTTAATTGTTAAAGCGACGGGAACTCATAACCTATTAGGAGGAAAGGTAAGGACTGGATTGCTTGGAGGAAGTCTAGCTATCTGGGCCACAGCGGAATATATATGTGGAAGTGATGGCCTGGACCGGTGGATCCCATATCCACTTATGCCTCGGCTTGAGGGCATCAGGCCGGGGTCCGGCCTGATCCCTGCTAGCCTGGCCACAACCGAACTTGGATAGACTCAAGAAGCTGGTTGCTTGTCTGTAAGGTTTCCAGCAACGACTTGTTGGTAGACTTGACGAGGCCAACCGCCGACGCTGGTAGCTGGGCCCAATCAGCCATCCAAGACCCCTTGTGAGGAGTGCCCATAAATATGACGCCTCTGATGCAGTCGAATATGCCGCGGAGATGAGGTTCCGGGTTGTTTCGCGAGAGCAGGATTGCCTCCTTGCAAACAAGGCCGCCTAGGCTGTGGGCGACGAAGATGAGGGGACGAGATGACGCTTTATTGAGGTCTCTGTCTGTCGTCAAGTCGTGCAAGAGGTTTGTAGCATGGTCAACCAGCCGATTTCCTCCTGCAACCCCCATTCGCACCATGTATGTGTCATAGCCGTATGTGAGTATGCGGGCTTTGTCGAGCTTCGGCGGGAGGAGGGTCTTTGGCCAAGGTGCAGACTGCCCGCCGGCGGTCCATGTGCTCTCTCGGTCCCCGGTCAGACCGTGGACAAAGCAGATGTCGACCGCGGCGTCGGGGCAGTCGTGCAGGGCCTTCACTCCATCCGGGAAAGAGGGGGTCGGAGGGTTCTCAGACGGGCCAGAGTCTGTGTCGGCGCGTGGTTGAGGATCGGGCAGAGTCGGGTTTCGGCTCGGCGCAGCCTTACGCTTCTTTAGCCGTCGTAGGAATCTATCCATCGTATCGAGTGCGCTGTCGAATCAACTAGAATAGTTCTAGGAGGGCGAGGCCTGACCGGCGCGAAGATCGTCAAGCTGGTATCTGACGAGTTAGCTGCTGAACCTCGTCGTCTCTGAAGCAGGATGACAACCGCGCGAGAGAATGCGAAGTCGCGAGAGGAGGAAAGGCGGGGTAGAGGCGAGCTGAATGCCGCCGCCATTCTTCTGCCTGGAGCCTCGCTGGCGCACCGCCCGCCCGACAGCACAGCCGCAGCCAATCATTTCGACGCCACAGGTTGGGCTGTGACAGCGCGGTCGCGGCGTGTTTCCATTGCAAAACGAGTCGGCCAGCGGCGCGATAAGCGGTAGGCTGACGAAACGCCTTCGTGCTGTCCCATCGAGCGCGGCAGACCTAGGGAGCAGACGTGGGACCGAGAACAACAATGACCATTCCGCTGCCGCGCCATGGACGGCCTCGGAGGCGTCGATCGCGCACGGCGTTGAACGCTTCGCGAAATGGAGGGGCATGGTGACGATTTCTTTATAGCCCCCCGCTGCGGCCTGTGAGAGCGCCGTCCACCCATTCTTATCCTTCGTATCTACGTCTGCACCCTTCTCGAGCAGCATGGTGGTCATCTTAACAGTGTGCCGCAAAATAACGGTGTTTTCGTCTACCCGCTAGATAAACTTCCGGTCGCTAGTTTATCTATGGGGATCCCGAGTTCTCTAGTGCCTATGGTCGTATGTGAAATCTGTTCACCGTACTGGGAGATTCATGCTCTCGTCGTGAGACATGCCCTCTTGGTGAAATCTAAAATCAGGACAACGGGTTGCGGGATACTCGGGCTATACGGCCGACCTGCATTCTGTACGCAAGTAAATAACCCGGGTTTAGCAGATAACAGCCTGGTTATCTGAGACGAATCTGGGCACACGAAATTTCCTTTTTCGTTCGCAATCCTGAGCTGGGGTGACCCCTTACACCGCCGCCGCAGAGCCTCAGAGGCCCCTTTTCAGTCCCCCCGGCTAAACTTTCCTATCGTTAGAAAGCAGATGACGCGTAATCTGTAAGGATAGCTCCCAGGCAACAACGCCCTATTGTCAAAGCTGAGCAACCTATGCCTTACCAAAACGTTCAAGCAAACCCAAAAGATCCAATCACATTAATTTCAAGCCTGTAGCATCACTATGCTATGCCACAAAAGGATACGGTACGGATGGAGTCGCTGACGACAACAGTAACGTCACCTGTCTATGCTCTTATCTAGTTGACGAGTTATTTTCTAACATTAGGGATGTATAGGCTATCTTCTAAATTTTCGATTCCTGCTAGAAAGATGTTGGAGAATTTAGTCATGTTAGCGGTTAAGTTGTGATAAAGTTCATCTTTATAGGATAGAATTCCCGACCTCGTTAATACTCAGGTATGGATAGTTCTCCTAGGTACATACTTATTCTACCAGCAGAAAATTATGCAGCGCCCAACTCTCGTTCCTCCGTATTCTGGACCATTTCTACCGGCAGAATATAAGACCCAGTTCTCGGCCACGAGTCCATATTTTGTCCCCGCTACCGTAGGCTATATACCTTTTCTACCGGTAGAAATTTACCGCCTAGTATTAGCGACCCAGTTCTCGACCACGAGGCTATATTTAGTCCCCGTTACCGTGCGCTACGTACCTTTTTTACCGGCAGAAACTCACCGCCCAGCATAAGTAACCCAGTTCTTGCCCCAGACCCAGATCTTATTTCTGCTACCTTAGGCCTTATATCTTTTCTGCCAGGACAGGACGTTCAGGTTACAACATTATCACAACTTCTCCAATTCGCGCCCGACCGACAATCCCAGCATCAAAAACATAAAGGCGCCAAAGCTAATCTCACGTTTGTTTTCATACACCAGGCGGTTTTAAGCAGAGGGCGGAGCCCATCTTTATCGCCGCCGCCTTCGCCGACAAGGATGTGCCAGAGTGCATCCTGCGCGGCTTCCAGCGCGTTCGTATCCGGATCACAGAAGAACCAGCCGAAGAGGAGACACCTTCTGCTGTCGGAATCAGGGGGTGGTAACACGTCCTCGTGCCAGTGTTGCAGCCGCGTCTCGATGTCCCACAGGGCGTGGAAATCATCGATGACGCCGCTGTGCCACTCCTCAAATGCGTCTTTCTCGAGCTTCTCGGTCCGGCCGAGAAGACCCGCTTCCACACCGAGGTCCCTGCGTAGGATGATGATTTCGTTGTCAACTCCGAGGTCGGCCACTGACACGCCGTACACGGCCTTTGACTCGATGAGCGAGTGCCTGGCATCCTTGAACATGTTGTGGAACAGCGGGATGGCAGCGTCGACCTCCCTGCAGCTCACCAAGGGCACCTTGGCGTACGATGCCGTGAAGCGTCTTCTGGCGTCGTGGCGTGTGGCGTCGACGGTAGAGGTGGACGAGAAGGCAAACACGGAGCCCGCTGCGCTGGCCACCTGCCCGAAAAACGTCAGCCCCTCCCCGAGGACACCGACCAGCGAAGCGAGGCTGAAGAGGACATAGCAGACAGTGGCGCACATGGCGATCCGGGCAAGGCTGCGGACCAAGTCGTTGGGGTCAAAATTTGATCGTCTTCCCTCCAACGCTCGGGCGAGGTCAGCTTGCAGCATCTCGGCCCGGAGTTGGACTGCTTCGAGGCGCTCAGCAGGCTCGGCCGCCATGGGGGGATCTGAGCGGCGCGTGGGTGCCCGTCTTATTACATCCGCCCCCGTCCCCATCGTCGTCATCGTCGCCGTCATTGTCTTCGTTGTAGCTGCTGTTATCTTTGTCTCTCCCAGCAGCCCTAGCAGAGCGGGTTGCAGTGGCCTGACGCCCACAAATCCCGCCCCTAGCCAAGAGGGTATCTCGACCAAAACGGCCCGGACGGTTTCGCCGCAGCCCGTGGTCTCTCCCCGGACAAAGTGGAGTGCTGGCATCATGGCTGAATTGTTGCCGTTTGTGTTGCCAGACTCGAGCTCAGAACGGCCGGTGATGCGAATCATCTCGACTTCTACCTTGGCTAGGGCGCCGGCAAGTTGCTGGGCAATGAACCCCACCGTGTCTTGGTGTGGCTCGTGAGGGCAATTCCGGGTAACGTGCTCCAGCATTCCCGCTCTTTGCGAGCCCGTCTCTAGCTCGTGGAAGACGTCGCGCCGCTTGTCGCTGGACCCCCAGGTGAGCGACATGGCGAGGGCGGCAAATCCCGAGTAGAGCAGACGCAGCCGATCATCCTGGAGATCCGACTTAGTCCATGATTGCCAGTCCTCATACGGGACCAAAGAGTGGCCGCATGGTAAGTCTCGCTGGTAGAGGTCGAAGGCCGTGCAAGTGGGAGCCACCATGGTTGAGAGAAGAAGAAGTGCTTCCAATGAGATGGTGTCTGGGTGAAGCGGGAAGCGAAGAGGGGGAAAACAGCAAACAGCGGGTGGGATGAGGGACAAGAAAAGAAAACAACTCCAAAAAAACAGGGCAAGCCAAAATAGAATCAGGGCGAAACGCAGCCCTCCCCTAGTGAGGCGGGAAACAAAGAAACGGGGACCGTCATGTGTGCGCGCGGTCCACCCCCTGAGGGGCTAGACCAGCCCAGACAGGCGAGCTGCAGTGAGAACTTGTCAGATATCAAAAAGTCAGCTGTCAACATTAACAAATCCTGCAATGAGACTCCGGGCATAAATATGTCAGAAGGAGAGGGCGGTATCCCCCCAGATTGTTGTTGCCCATCCATCCCTCTGCTTCACCCTTCCTCATCCATCTGCTTCTACTTTCTCGTCCGCCCGAAACTCATCATCTTTTGCACCATGGTGTTGGCGGCTCTCGTTGCCGCGGCTCTCGGTCCGCAGCTGGCTGCCCTAATTCCGTCAGGTGTTGTCGCCATGGCTGCCATCAAAGCCGCGTCCTGGGTCGGCGGACGCTGCACCACAGGTCCTGTGGCCCAATCCACCAACGCGACGTGGCTGGGTAGAATGCGGAGTGAGTTCTGGTGCCTCCCGTCGGTCGAGCAAGAGCCTCTGGGATTTGCGACCATGGTGGCCGGTGAAGTGCTGGCCGGTGCCGCAATGGCCGATGCCCATGTGCGTGCCGCCTACACCGCCTCTAGCCTTGCCTACTGGGCCCTGGGCGGATCCGTGCGCAGTTGGTGGTTTCCCGGGCCCGACAACCATGGTGGCAGTACTTCCGGTACGGCGCAGCAGTGGCAGGTGGTGCGACAGCAACTTTGCCAAGTGCAGCGCCAACTCCTTCCCGGTCTGCTGGCCGAGCCCCCCACCTTTTTTGAGTATCTCGGCCTCGATGCAACGCGACCTCCGTTCGCACCGCCCGAGGAGTGCGCATCGCCCGCCAGCGCCAAGTACGGTGCCGCTCTTAAAGCCATCCGCGATGCCTATCTCCAGCGCGCCCAGACCATCAGCAAGCAACCCCACGAGCTCCGCCAGCTCAATGCCGTCACCGAGTGCTTGCTCAACGACACGACGCGCCATGTCTACCTCGTCGTCTTCTTGCCTGCCCTAGCCGGCGGCCCCGGGCTCAACGTCGGCGTCGACAACGCCCGCGGAAGACGCGCTGTCATGGACTCCATGTGTGGAAAGTAGGCAGGAATGACGGGAGCAGAGTCGAAACACTTCGTCAGGCGGGTTCTGCAATCGGTTTGATTCGTGTTGACTGACTGGGTGATGACCAAGGTGGAGAGCAGAAAGTTTAAGCATACTTATCGACTGCAGAGGGTATTTTGTTTCAATGGAAGAGAATGTCAAATAAATTCCAGTGCTAAAAAGTCGGCTTCATGCTGTCAGAGACCGAAAATGAAGATGTGTGAGTGTACTTCGCTGCTTGCTCCGTGGTGCGTCTCTTTGGCTCCGGGACTGAGCTTGTTGCGGATTGATGGGCTGTGAGAACAAAGAACGTGACTCACGTTCTAGCTGGAGTTGGTCGCGAGGACAAAGAACCTGCGACATATTTGAGCTTGGAGCTCCCGCAACCGTCTGCAGATTTTTCTTTTTGGATTTTTTTTTTTCCATCACAGGCCAAATTAGATTGCCATTGCCCTTCAGTACTTTTCTGTTTTGTTCTCTCAGCCAAACATCGACGGTATGGCGTTGCCCTATAATTATCACGAGGTCGTAGCTGCCGTCTCGTCCGACGCGCTCCTTCCTTGGTGCCTCGCATTCATGGCCCTCCAGCTGCTTATCATTTACTGGTCACTTGACCCAAGCCCCCCGATTCAAGACGGCAAGCGCACCAGGAAGCCGCGAAGTGTTCCAACCGCTGGATCCACTGTTGGCGACAACAAGCACGTTGCTGTCGCGAAGTCCCCCAGCACTTTGCATGGCAAACGCATGTCGGCCCAAAACAAGGGTCCCCTCGTTCCTTCCGTCACCGCGCTCAAAAGCCGCACTCGGACGGCAAGCACGCCAAACAAGAATTCCACCGCTCCTTTCGTCCAAGTCACCAGCGCGCCCTCGGCCCGAAATAAGAAGAGGAATCCCCCTATTCCTACTAACACCAGCGACTCCGAGGCCACCAGCGACTCAGAGGCCAGCACCAGCAAGCCGGCACGGATGCGAGTCGCCGTTAGGGATCCAATTGCCTTAGATCTTGTTTTTGAAAAGATTGCGCAATGGGCGCATCAGTTTCGACTCGGCGTGGCTGTCGCGGCACTTGGCGTGACTCGATTGGCCATCGCTGTTGCCACTGGCTGCCACCAACTTCGACTCTGGGCGGGCCAATGCCGACGCTACACCACGGCCGCCACACGTATCGCTCTCGTGGTCTCCCTCATACGCGCATGGCACATTCGGCTTCACCATCAGGTTCTCGACCTCGCCATCGACAATGATACCGCCAAGGCTGTCCGCCCCACCCCTTCGTTGGTTCTGTACAGCATCGACGAGGTCCTGCGCACGCACGCGGGCATCCCGTCGGCCGATCTCTTCGAAGTCAACACGACGGTACTGAATGGCGTGCCCGCAGCGCCCATGAGTCTCGGCCGTGTGCTACTAGAGATAGACGGTCTGTTCCAAGATGCCTGCGGCCTGGTGGCACGCAGCTCCCTCGACAAGAGAGCCAATGGCGGCGATGGCGATCAGACTCTGCGCCTGGCCCGTCTCGGTCTCGAGGCCGAGTGTGCCATGGTCATGGAGGGTAGCGTCGTTTCCGAGGCGCGCGCCCATGTATTGGCCATCGAGACGCTCCTCGAGCCCCTCATGGAGGATGGCAGCAGCCTCTGGTCACACGAGGGGCTTAACCTTTCGAACGAGATCCTCCGCAAAGTCAAGGCCCTCGAACACACGTGCCGGGATGGGGGTGGCTTCGAACAGGGTCCTGCCGACTACCAACGATGCTCTCGCTCGCTCCTAGATACGCTTCAAGGCGTGGTCGACTCAGCGACGTGGGTGGACACGCTCAACACCGACCTAGAGCGCCACTCACGCCTGGCCCTGGAGGATATCCACACCATCCGCGAGCGCATACCGATGATAGACATGCTGGTGGGTACGCTTGCCGAAGGCGCCGAGGAAGTCGCCACCGCTCAAGCTCTACTCCAGAGGGCACCTCAGGAAGGGTCCTCCGGATCAGGCTTTTGGAAGAAAAAGAAGTCGCCAAAGGCCAACAATGCTCGTGCTAGCGACTACAGAGAGCTTTTACGCCAGATATATGCTCCCGGTGCGCTCCAGCATCTCGATTCCGTCGCCCTGGAACTCTTTGAGCGCGCCTTCCACCGAACCCATCTACAGGTCTGCGATCAGGCCATGCCAGGCTGGAAGCGCCTCCGTAACCAGCTTAAGGCCATGTCGGCACACCCCATCCCGAAACTCACGTTTGTCCGCCATGCGCCTTCGGGCACAGCGCCCCCTGAGGTCGTCGTCGTTGGCCCGCTGCCTCCGGAGGACGGTGTTTGGGTTGACGGCAACGTTGTCCACTATCTCCCGACCATCTCACAGGCCGTGAAAATGTTGACATTGACAAATCAAGAGATAACCACTCTCAGTAATCGTATAGCTTACGAGATTGGCCTGGTATGTACCTTCTTGCTACCATCTATTTTCCCCTACATATACTAATCAATACCCCCAATCACAGGTGCAAAGCCGCAGGCTCAAGGCGGCCCATCTCCCTCGTTCCTCCTTCGACTTTGGCGACTGGGATGCTGAGGCGATCGAGGCCAACAACAAAAGAGACCGGCGGAGGGCCGAGAGGCTGAGGGAGGAGCTCGAAAAGGGGACCCTCACCATGATCATCAATGGCCGTAGTGTCACCATCAACGAGCTCAACGACATGGTCGGCAAGAATAAGCGCACAGCTTGGCTCCGTTTGCAGGTTTGACGGTAGGCACCTGATGTCGTCATTGTACTAGCGATATCGCCCGGCCGCGGATCAGGCGTGCCCGGCGCCAGCACGCGGTCGAACAGGTTGCGCTGGAACATGCCCGTGATCCATCTCTTCGAGTGCTCGGAGTTGAGGCCTTTCATCCCGGCTTCGTTAGCGTCGCTCATCTTGCTATAGTTACTTACTCGTTGCTGTGCTCACTTACGCCGTGAAGATCAAGGGTTCAGAATAATTATCACAACTTGAACTGGCTGGAAGCCAACCCTCTCCCCTCCCATCTCTCAGCACCTCAACAGACATTAACAGCCTTTTTTGAGGCCACTGCAAAAAAAAATACCCTACTCGTCCCCCAGACATGCAATGGCGGTTTCGCATCATGCACGCCTCGTTGCCTTGGGACGGCACCAGTCGTCTCATTGGCCACACCCTTGGCGGGCATGGCGCCACTGTACATAACCGCGCTATCGTGCATATTCGCGTTTGCCGGGAGTGCGGCTAACTTAGTGTCATTTGATGAGAGTCCTCTCGTGGCAAGCAGTCTTCAGACTCAGGAGTTGGCGGGGTGCATGCGTCACATTCATTCTGTGAAAGATGAGGCGGAGTAAGGCGTGAGGAGGGAGACTGAGGCAGCCTGCCCGCACTGGCTGTCATATATTTGGTATTGCCTGACTGTGCAGGATCTGGTGCGTTGTTTTTCAATGACGCCTTCTGGTTGACCACCATGTATCCTTTCTTCTGACACCTTTCCACACCTCCACCCAAAACCACTCACACGCGGACTAACCGGGGCATCGCCACCCACGCCTCTCGACACACAACCACCTCGCCAGATGGCTTTCTTTGACCTCAGGACAGCCGGCATCAGCGTCAAAGTCAGCGAGGACTAAGATATCGATATCTCAGCATAACCCTAGACACGCCTGAAGAAGCACACGCCTACGCCAGAGCCACGGCAGGCTGGGATTCATGCACGCTGGGCCGGCGCGTGCTTCTCAAGTTGCCCCGCGGCATCCAGAACATCGACCTGCAGCACGCCGAGCGTAGGGGGGTTGCTCTTGTCTTCGACCCTTTCCAAGTCCCTGAGGTCGGCCAGTGGATCTTTGAAACCGGGCTCGAGGCCTTCTTCACCCAAAGCGCGAGCACATTCTGGCTCAGAAATCCGTATCGCCTGTATGCTCCAGCAACTGCTGTGGGGACGCAGCAAGCAGCACGGCAGCAGCAGCGCCCCGCCATTAACTTGTTCGGCAGCAGTAGCAACGATAACTTGTTCGGGAACAGCAACAATAATAACAATGACAACGGCGCCCATTACGACCCCAACAACGAAATGCACCGCTCCGGCCCCTTGGCCTGGGTCGTGTTCAAGGATCTCACGCACCAGGTCAAGGCCGCCGTGGTGCCTGCGGGACGATGCCACCGGCGTGCGAATCACGCCGACGACGCTCCTGTTGCTGCTCCTCCTGTTGAAAGTGGCGAGGGTGGCGAGCACGGCCATGGCGCGCCCGTTCGTGGAACGGAGCGAACGAACTCTAGGCCTGTCACCAGGGCCAGGGCGGCGGCGCGTAATAGGTGAATATGGGGCTTATGGCTGATTCTTGAGAGGCTAGTAGTCTAGGGTAAGTAAGGTAGATGGGGAGGTTGTTTTCCTCTTTCTCTTTCGGTTTTGTTTTGGGTTTTGCTGTTCTGTTCTCGTTCTAAAATGACAAGGGGTTGATCAACCCCGCACCGCTGCGTTATGTTATGTCACAGACACGTGCATACATGCATTTTTCTGGAAAGCGAGATTACGCGTCTTCCCAAAACAACATCGTCACAATGGCAAACATGGCGGATCCGGCGGCATTCGAGCGCGAATTCGAGCGCGAATTACGATCCATCTTCGGTCGTATCCAGTACGATACTGCTGTGGGAGCAGACGACGGCTTTTCCTTCCACGAGATCGAGAAGATGGGTCCTTTTCGAGTTAGGTGATGGTATTTGTTCCGCTTTGTTGTTTGATAGTTTCTTCTCTGACTTTGAGAGATGTGGTTTCGTTGTAGTTGGGTTTGTAATTTATGTATCTTTTGTTTACTTTACTTGAGAAAATATGCGGCCGAGTTGCTGGTGAGAGAGGTGGAAAGGACTTGAGAAATCTGAAGTAGGCGTTCCCTGACTCACCTCTCCTCTCTGTGTCTTTTTGTCTCGTAACATAAGAGAAACTGTCTTGACACTTGGCAAAGGTGTCGTCGTTGCTGCTATGGTGTTTGGCATGTTCGATGGGCTTGCTTACTTGTCAGGTTGATACGATGCAGCGAGACATATGTCAAACAAGGGCTACTGTTTGACAAGACGAGGCTTCTAAGCCCGCTAAACATTTGAGAAGTGCTTTTGTTAGTTTTCTTGGTATTTGGATGCTCTTGATTGCCTACTGATGCGAGATGTTGCTAGGGAAACACTGTCAAGTGATCAACTCGATATTCGAACCCCGGAATCACCATATCTCGAAGGCTCGAAGGAGATGAAGCCTTCGCCGTATAAGTTAGTTATTTAATATCCATCAACTCTTTAATTTTGTATGTATACTTGGGAGAAAGGGGGGGGATCACGCTCTACAGCGTTGGGCATGGAGTACTAAATCGTCCCATGTACGTCCCAAAAACATTGGACGACTTGGTACTCGCGCTGGCGGGGCGCTTAGGCACTCTGCACCAAACCGTTCCACATACATTGGACGATCTCGCATCCGTGTTGGCACTGGAGACCGTGACACCCCTCAGGACTTGACATGGAGAGTACCGCGAGCTGGTAAGATCGTCATCACGACAATTATTCGAACACTTCTCTCTGCTTGGTTTCTCTTTGCTTTCACATTCCATTTCCATCAATGGAAGACAGCAGGCCATTCTAAAAAGGTACTTGTTTTCATCGTCACAGTCAAACATTGCTTCTTTGATGGATATACGCTACCAATGCCCCCTGACGCCCAACGCAACTAGCACCTTGTAGGATATTCCTCTATCGCATTCACTATTTACGTTCTCCCACGCCCTATATTCTTCAAAGGTCAAACATACGGCACATTCCTTCATTATTATGTTCATGGTTCCAAGTGCTGTTTTGCCCACCCCATAGAGTCCTGTTATTCATTATACATGCTGTTATTTATCCGTCCCTGTACCGTTCCGCTGTGCACAAAACAGAAATAATTATCTCTTTGTCGTAATTCATGACTGCTTGGCCTCGCATATTTCGTGGCTGTTCGTATTGTAAAGGGGTGCCGTGGATGTGTGAAGGTAACCATCGGTTTTTTGACCTCTGTCTTTTGCTCCCGCAGTTAATATATAGAAGGGGATGAGTGGAGAGGGAAAATGTATAGTGTACTGCTGATGGCGAAGGAGACTCCCAACAGCATCGATAACACGGTCCTACGAGGTATGAATCATGTCCGTGGCTTAATCGAGCCCAGTATTTGCTGACACACCGACTGGGGAGAACCCACAGGGGCTGACTCGGAATCAACAGCTCTTCGCATGGTACAAAGCCCCCAATGCGCAGACATTTTCTCCCTCGGGCGCTTGCAGAAGGCTCACACCCCGTTCATTAGCAGATCTACAGTCCTCGAGAGCGTTACGTATGTTAGCCGTCAAGAAGCTCGAGTTAGCGTACGTCCCAGCCAAGAGCACATGCTGTCAAAACGTCAGCAAAGACTAAAGAGG
This sequence comes from Lasiosphaeria ovina, assembly GCA_033439765.1. Taxonomy (NCBI): domain Eukaryota; kingdom Fungi; phylum Ascomycota; class Sordariomycetes; order Sordariales; family Lasiosphaeriaceae; genus Lasiosphaeria; species Lasiosphaeria ovina. The sequence continues at coordinate 5,172,332 of JAULSN010000004.1, read as the reverse complement.
ATTAACTTGGGACGGGACATACCGAGGGCAGCATGCCATGCAAGTCGCGGATCCGCCCCACCGTCTCGGTGATCATCTTCCGGAGCAACATGATCGAAGGCCCGAAGCAAGCGCGGATGTCGCCGTTCGCGAACTTGAGCCGTCCGTGCCATACGGTGAAGTCTGATTGCAGCGCGTCGTAATCTACCTCCCAGACACGGCCGTCGTTGCAGAAGCCCGGGAAGATCAGCCGCCAGAAGTGGTCGCAGCACGATTTGATGATCCCGTCGACCTGGCTTTGTTCCATCTTGTGCCTGAATTGGCTGTTCATCAGTTTGACTTGTTGGGTGGCCAGTTTGGCGAACTTGGCTTGGACGAGGGCGGCGCTATTGCGGGCGGGCTGTTTAGTAAGGGTGGCTACGCAAAGAGAAGAAGAGTGAACATACCCAGCAATCTCTGCCATGTATAGCGAGTCCGAGTCTTCTACCTCGACATAGTCACTGGAAACGTGCTGGAGGATGTACGATGTGCACTCGACGAGCGTGTCGTGGCAGTTCAGGACGATGGCGCCACTCGAGGTCGGATTATTGGGTGACGGTGATATAAGAGTAAGGGCCCCCGAGTTGAGGAAGTACTGAATGGTAGCAAACGAATGCGGTATAACCTTTGCGTGCTGGAGGAGAGGGCAGTCGGCCAGGGAACTCGATGACATCTCCCACATCTGCGGATCCAGAAGCACATCCGGCAAGGCGCACACAACGGCATTGATGCGCAGCGACGTCACCGAGGAAGAAGGAGTCTCGGGGTAAAGAATCATGCTCGCGATTTCGAGCTCGATCCTGCGGAGTTGTTCGGTTATGGTGATGCGGATAGAACTTGGACGTAAGCCGAACTCTCGTAAGAGGTGTGGTTTTTCTTTTGATGATCCTATTGGATCTTTTCTCCAGAGTCGCGGGTCGAAGGGAGTGTTGGACTGCAAGGCGTCGGGGAGGTCATTGTCGCCGATGCCTACTCTGCCTGCACTAGACTTCATCCGGCGAATGAGCTTCCTCATTCCGAACTTTCCGGAACTCGGACCGGGCTCGCCGTCTTGGGCAGAATCCTGCAAACAATATGGCGTTAGATCTGTCGAGGGTGAAGTGAGAGAGAGATGTATGAGAATACTTACTGCCACGTCTGGTACATCACACAGGCTGATCTGGCCGCTGCCCCTACTCAGCGCAAAGGTATCTGAGCCCCAGAGTCGACCCTCAATGCCAACGGAGTAATGCTCAACAGCACTCCCGGTTGCAGCAGCTACAGAAGCGCCTGTTGGTAAGAAGTGTGGCGGCGCTGTTTTTCCGAACGGCCTCGCGCCTCCGACATTGCTGATGTCTTTCTGTGGAATCCATCGTACTCTGGGCTGATAGGTGTGGGGTGAGAGGTCTCTGGACGCGCTCACCTTCCGGATGTGGCCCTCAGTTTGCGAGTTAGGACTTGGTAATCTGAGGTCGCTAGGACATAGTGGCATAGGGAGGCTGCTGGTTGCCACCTCGAGCGTCGAGACGTATTCTCCGTCGGGGTGGGTACTGTCCATATCTTCTATGAAGACATTAGTTTCGTCAGGGGGTGTGTTCCTGTTGCCTCCAGACGGGTTTTTAGACGGGTGATAGGCGATGGGAATGGGGACTTCCGGAGCCGCTACCTTCTGCACCTGATCAATCAGTGATTGGTTTGACAGCGGGCGATTAATCCTAGTGGATGAGCTTCTGTACAGGTCCAGGTTAGGTTGGTACCGTGGAGGGCGATGCGTGCTCGAGTGCGATAGACTCCGCCCTATATCGCTGCTTGATGATGCGTTTCTGCTGAGATTGTTCGCCATGCTGGGGTTGTCCCACGGATGTTCCCACGAATTTTCCTGATGCCCCGAATGTTGATCATCTTCAGCCCGAATTTGTGGCGTTGGTGGGTACCTGTCTCTGCTAGGTTGTATATGTTCTATTGTAGGAGGTTTCTGGCGGGATTCTGTGAATAACGGGGGACCCGGATTAGCTGGCGTTTCCGGCGGCTGCCACGCCAGTTCTGGTGGTTCCGGAGTTAGAGACTGCGAAGGTACTGGTTGCGGCGGAGGTGGCGGCGGAGGTGGCGCTCGGTCTGGGGGTGTAGGTGAAAGCATTTGGGGAAAGGGGTAAGATGGCTGGGATGTTGTTTGTGTTGGGGGATTTGGCCTGGCAGAGACCGACAGAGATTTGTTGAGAAAGGGGTTTGTTGACTTATGTGGAAAGGGGTTTGTTGCCTTGCGTAGAAAGGGGTTGTTTGTCGGAGGGTTGATAACAGTGAATTCTTCAGCAGACCCCAGTCGCCTGTGTTGGTGATCCGTTTCTCCTGCTTGACGCAACCCTAGCTGGTCGGCGACGGGAGTTCGGCTCTTGCTAGATTCGATGGCGGACGAGCTACTTTCTTGCTGAGACGGTGTTTCTGCCGGCTGAGTAGGAAGAGTCCATTCCCATAATGTAGAGTCTATGTTGTTTACACTGTCAGAGTGCGGTGTCGCTGGGCTGCCGGGTTGCGACGGGAGGACTAGAGTGTTGCTGAGACCCTCTGAAAATACCGAGTCGACAAGAGTCTCATGCCTCAGAATGTACTGCTTGGGCGCCAGCATTGCTATTCTGGAGCGAGGGAACCAATCTCGTGGGATCGAGTGACGCACCGCCTCTCCCTCGAGCGTATCCCCCTTCTTGTCGCAGATGGCGGCGAATACGGTCAGGCATTCGTAGTAGTCGGAGCTGGTTCTGCCCATAATTTTCTTCTTTCCCTGTAAGGCCGTCTTGCACACCATGTAGGCCTCTTCGAAACGCCCCCCCTCAAGATGGGCGAGCGAGATGGCCTGGAGGAGGTGGAAGACGGGAAGGTTGGCCGGCGACCTCGCCTTGGACATCGATTCAACAATGCCAGCCGCGTGGTCCCATTTCTCCTGCAGACAGCAGCAGAGCGCCAGCTTCAACTTGAGCATCTTGAAGCTAGTAGTGCCGGATACATCGCCCGTCGACCGCTCCACTGCCATCCGCAGAAATTGTTCGGCCTTGCTGTAGTCTTGGGCCATGAATCTTGCGTGGGCGAGCTCCTCAAAGTTCTTCAGGAAGTCGAGCTCAACATCTGACTCCGTGTCATCGTCATCTTCGTCTTCGCCGGCTTCCTTGTCGACGGCGGCCTTTCCTGCCTTTTCAGGCTCAACGCTCGCACTCTTCTCCTTGCCCTTCCCCGTGCCCGAGGGAAAATCCTCCACGTCAGGTGTTGTAATTGTTGTGTGACTATCGGTGGGCAATGACAGGACATTATCTGACAGACTGTCTTCTGTAGTCTCGTCGACTGTCTGGAGTTCGTTCCATTCCTCGATTCGCTCGCGCTGTGCTGCCGTCAAGCCGCCTCCCTCGCTGCGATATCCCCAAGAGGTCGTACTGTACCGGGTGCTGGCTGTGGTACTGGCATCCATGTGGAACTTCTTGGCCGCCTTGGCGAGACTCTCGAGGTTTCTGGATTGGCGCGCCGCAAAGGGATCTGTGCTCGCGACTTGCTGCTCCTTCGCAACCTTGAGTGAAGTTTCGACGAGACTTTTCAGGTTTCGAAGCTCGGTAAATAAGGACTCCTGTGAGACTTGGGTCCTGAATGTAAGAGAGCTAGCAAAACGTAAGCCTAAGTTCTTGAGGTCAAGCCTCTGTTCGGAACTTCTCACACATTGACCACGGCAAGGGCCGTCTGCATTGAGCAGTTTGACTTGTAGATCTTCTTGGTCAGGTCCGACACCTCGTCCCCGTGCACGGTGAAACGAAAATGCATACTCGGCTTTTTGAGAAGCCTCGTGATACTTTTCGCGTCCGTATTGTATTCGCCACTTATTCGCATAGTGGTTCGATCCAGCTCCTCCAACGTGACCTTGCAGTCGACGAGAGCATTGTCGATCTGCTGCCACATGTGTTCGTCGAGATGTGCTAGGGTCAATGAGATCTCCTGGCATTTTCGCACGGTGTGTTCGACCGAGGTGAGGAGGTCGGTGAGGCGAGTCACCTCGCTAGAAAGGTCGTGGATCTTGGTGTCGACATTCTTGACGTCTTTGATCAAGTTGCACAACCAGATGGAAATCTGCCATGAAGGGACGAGTTAGCGGCGGGGTAAGAATCACGAAGTCCTCAGTCTGGGCCGTACCGAGGTTGCTGTGCTAGCCAGCGCCGCCGCTCCACAAGCAATAGACAGCGGATCCATATCATTGAGTAAACATGGGAGTCGGGGTCGCTTCAATTTGAACCAAGCTGGCGACGGCAAGACGTGAAGAGGAGAGACGACGAGGGGGAAGTTCACGTCGCAACTTTGGAACCGCAAGGCTCTTTGGAACCGCAAGGCTCTACGAGCACACCCACTTTCACTTTCTCAGCCCCTCAATCCAGCCACACACACGGGAGAACTGTACATCACGCTAATCCTGTTGCAGGTCAAAATACTTACCTGCAGCTGCTTATCTTATCTTTCCCTATACGTCGCATCAGTTGTCAGACTCCATTTGACTAAATAGGATTAGCTTCCTGCAGCCCAATGAATGATCATGAGCATCGATATTCAGCAGCATCTAGACTGTAAGGCTGGTTAATACCGAGTCTCTCAGAAGCCAAAAGCATGCAAAAGCAGTCAAGAATGAGGGTATTCACAGTGTGTTGATTGATTGATGTAAGGAAGGAGGAAAGTCCTGCGCCCGCAGGTCGGGGACCTGTGTTGGCCCTGTGGAGAAGAAGGCAGTCTAATTAGGTGCCCTATGCAAGCCCTGCCCTGGCCCTGCCCGGACGCCCTAGGCCATACCGAAAACAGTATAGCCTTTCTAACACACCCCCTTACTTAAAGCTACTCCCGGATTCGACTATCCAAAGTAAATAAACAAAACGGCCCCTTCCTTCCATATACTAAGGAGCTCAAGACTCAAGACTCGCGGCTCAACCACCGCCATTCCTTGTTGTGCAAAGATGCACACGCGGCGCTCGATAATCCTGGGCAGGGTCAATACCAAGAGTTGCTCAAGAGAGGTGGTGAGGTCCACAGCTCTGCTGTTTGAGGAACTTAAGAGAGTATCGCGCCAACCTTCATACAACCAACTAACCGCCCGAGAGATAACCTAAAGGAAAGTTTCCATGTGTAGTTCAGTGTTTTCAGGTATTATGAGGAGAGGGCTAGTATAGATCAGGAGCTTCGATCAGGGCATCCCATCCAAATATCAAGGCACCCTACTTTGCATTTTTAGCAGCTGTTGGCAGTTGAGATACGTAGGGCGTAATTTAAGCCGGTAAGACCTCGAAATACCATCTTACCGCCTATGTGCTTACCATGCGCCAGCCCGGGTCAATAACGTTGAAGCCGTCAAAACCTTCAAAAGCCCTGAAAACACGTTTACCGTGGTGTTTTCCATTTTGAGGATTTCTTCGTTGCTGAGTCAGCCTCGAAATAAAGGCAACTTGCAAATGGCAACTCTGAGGCACGGATTTATACGTAAATTAGCCAAATGTCATGGCAGGCGCCCTATTGCCTGAGTAATCTGTTGAATCCTGATTTGTTGACATGGTGATGCAATTCTTTGGTGTTGAGTCTATCAATCTAGCTCCCTAGTCTATGACAACCGGGGTATCGTAGCCGCCCTCTCTGTTGTTACGTACCCTACTAGGATGAGGGTCATTCTCATCACCAGAGTCAAAGAAGATCTCGATCGGCGTTATTCGAATTGCGATGACTTTGACGATGTGTTGTTTGCAGCAAAAAGGTCTACAAAGTCCTAGAAAGGCCAGTTTGCCTTTCCAGACCTTAAAACACCAACTGCGCGGTACGACGGCATGCATGTGAAAGTGTAAATAGTGTCAATTTTACTTTGCCGACCGTCAGTAAGCTTCCTTATTGCCCGGTAGCCCATTGGGTGGCTACCATGCAATACCGCATTTTACATGCAAAAGGCGGCCCCTGCGTTGCCAGGTGCCAAGGACCCCCTCTAGGGTGCCCTGATCGAAGTTCTAGGTTAGCCAGCTGTGTGGCTCTGCGCTCGTTTGGGTACGGCGAGTTGAGAGGCGGCCGAGCGTCGTAGTTACATACGCCTCCTGACGCGGCTGACCGCTCGAACACCGTCACCGAGAGGCCGGCGCGCATCATATGGGCTACTACCGAGATTCCGGCGCCGACCACGGCGACGGTCCGGATGGGTTTCAGGGGAAACTCCCCTAGCTTGTTTGGTGTTGTCATACTGTGCGGAGTTGTAATTTCAGGATACCCTAGTTTGAGGTGATTCTCTGCAACAGAGGTCAAGGGAATGAATAACTCGAAATCATCTCTTAGTCGGTCTGAGGGCAACCCCTTTTTGTGACTTCTCACCCAACGAGGACGGGGCAGTGGATGCCCCGGGCCGATGTAAACAACAAGGGTCGACCGAGGTGGTGGGAACTCACCAGACCCAGCGAAGACCGGAACCAGCGCCGCTTGGCCCCTTTTTGCGCAGCTTATTGCAGAATCTGAGCTCATTTGCAATGCTGACCCCGAACGCTTTCCACCCTCTCGTGCCATTGGCTCCCGGACGCTTACTCTTCGCCCGATCTAACCTCTTCTTGGTCACAACCGCGATTCTCCGGGGTTGTGGTTGGAAATCCGCTTCCCCGAACGGAATCAAATCCCTCGGAGCCGTTCCAAATCATCTGGGGCCGTTAGGAAACTCGGTGAGTTATGACTACTTTCTCGGCAATAACAATAATCACGCCGTGGCTGGCCATCATTACGAAGACCTTCCGGGCTCGAAAGTCTGGGAGTTGCACAGGTAATTAATTACCCATAAGAATGATGACAGCAATGCCTGTGACCAACTCAAATCAGTCAAACCGGCCAGTTTCAGACACTTGGCCTTCGATTTGACGGGGCGTTTTTCAATTACCTTTTGACCCAGCGCGGGAACGTTTAGCTACAGTGTGTGCATACTACAGTGTGTGCATCTTAGTCAACTAGTTTGGGCATGAATCGAGGGCAAAGGACGAGAGGCCATTGAAGCCGGCATCGGCAGAATCCCACAGCAACAAACTGGAATTTTGCAGTGTCCGACATGCATTCGAGAGGCATGGGACCTAAATTCGACAGCGCCGATATCCGCCTGTGCAGAGATGCCCGGATACGGATGTCGTCCAGATTGCTGGGACAGGGGGACCAGACCAGTGGTTCCTCAAACTTTCCATCATACCATGTGCTTAAACACGCTTTGTTTCCGTACTTTGGCGGTTAGAGATGCTGTTTCATGGTGGCCATGCATCGAAGACTCGCCTTATCCATATCACGAGGCGGCTAGTGTCACAGGTGAGCTTCCATCTGAGGGGACATGATCTAACTAGGCAACGCTTCGGGGCCAAGATACAGTATAGACATTTATCTGCAATTGTAAAGAAATCAGGTCTCTGTTTTATGGAAATAAAAAAAGGAAAGGTTAGATGTGTGAAGTTACTTCTAGTCTAGAATATAGTTTTTCGTTTGTTGTGTTGAGGTTACCACAATGTTTGTCTTACCAGTTGACTCCTTCCTGTTTGTCATGAATACTGCTTGAGGGATGTATCGTCACCGGTTCTATTGACAGCGGTTTATCGTACCATATTGAGTCGATATATGTCACTCCAACCTGATACAGAACTTGCAACCTCTCTTGCCGGGATTGCCACCTGAGGTCAAACAACCACGACAGAGTTAATTTAGATGGCCGATAAACTATATAATTCTTCTCGCTGGCTCTTCGGTAGCTCTGTAATTTTAATGCAACCACGCCGACATCGAGGGAAGTAGCGAATACAACAAGACATCGAGCCCAGACGGCTCGTGCCCTCCACAAGTCTCTCTCAAGACCACATCTTCCCCACCCAATACCTACGCTCCACCGAGCACCATGGGGGGATTGATTCTGTGGAAATGCTGCAAATGCAGCAAAACAGAGATCGACATCGGGACCGACAAATGCCCCGACTGCGGCCATGAAATCTGCTGGAGCCTGGATGACACAGAAGGGGGTTGCACTATGGTCGAGCCAAGTTAACATGCCGACACAAGCTCGCACCCCACACGCTTGCGGCTCCGAGCCGTTGCCCTGTGCCGCCTCATCTGCGTCATCAGCCGAGAATCCATCTGCCATGTCGGTAGACTTTTCGAAACGATTCCTCAACTTACTTTTTGAGAGCCGGATTTGAGGAGTATCTTTGGAGAACATTTTCGACACACCAACATGATACTTTCGTTGTTAGCAGCTCTTGTAAGCTTACGGAACACGTTATGCGCAAGTGGCTGCATCATAAAGGTGACAGGTCTACTCAGGGGCACTCACAGATCTCGAGATATTTTTGGAGCTCAACTGTCTGGAGATTGGAGAATTGGAAAGACATACCACACCGGTGGTACTGTTGAACGGATTAGAGCAGGTTACTCAGAATCCTATACGCAGCCTGTTGACCCTTTGACAGCCGTACAGCAGTTACACTAGGTACGCAATCCATCAGTGCTACCAAACCTTTGCCACCGAAATCAAGTTTGGTAACTACCCTTACCTATTTACCATGTTTGTATCCCGATGTTCGTGTCCGTTGGCAGTCCGATACGTAGATCATTGGTGATAGGGTTCAAACACCTACGTCATTTCCTGCCTGTTAGTAATAGAAACTTTCTAGGTCAAACCTCAAGGCAATGAGGCCTTTAACATCTCAGTCGCTCGGAAAGGTCCCGCGCTAACAAACATTCAGGGATTCGACTTCCCGTCAACACGATTGACCAAGTTCGCGAGAGAAACAATAACCTCAGCATGGTTTCAAGCCATTTTTCATCCTTGAGAGTTTCTTCTCCATAAAATGGACAGAGGCGGATTGACCAACGACGTGTGTCCCAGGTAACCTTAATTGCCATCTGACCACACCGATGGCATGTGATCGCCGAGATTTGAGACGGTTCGCGTGGTACCTGTAGTTTGGTACGTAGCACTGACGAAGACAGGTACCGCATCGTAAGCGAATAAATGGCTTTCTTCCGTTAAGCCCCCACATTTAATTACTCCTAAAACTCTTATCGATAAACGAGGTACGAGTTGACACCCCTAAGCCCCTCCTTGATGCATGCAAGTGGAGCTGCGATGGCAAGGTACCTGGGGAATCTCGCGCTCGAACCGAGTTAAGGTTCTCCACAGAATTTCTTTCAGCTTTTCTGATGCGCGATGGAGTCGCTCGCCTGGACAAGCGCCGACGTCTTGCTGACAGGTCATCAATCGGCCTCTTGACTTGCCATATCACGAAACTCAACAAAACCGGAGGCACAGTTCAACCCGACTTCTCGGCCTAGTCGCGCCCTCACGCCTCTCTTCTGTAAGGGCCAATTCGCGTGTCTCAGCCCCGCACTGCGCTGTTCCCCGCTAACAGCCAAGTTGCAGGAAAAGAAGCAAAGAAATTTCGACATTTTCCTTGGTCTGGTCGCCTGACAGGCCCGGCCCCGACCTTTCTCCCGCAATGTCCGCCGAGATGGCAAACGAGATCAAGCTGATCAGCGGCCGCAGCCACCCCGACCTCAGCGAAAAGATCGCGAAGCGGTACGTCGCGAGAAACGAAGATCCCCGAATCCCCTCGTCCTCCCGACTTTCTCGTGTCCCCAGTCTAGTCCCTGCTGACGCACGCGCTCTGTCCCGACAGGTTGGGCATCGAAGTAGCTAGGACCATATCCCTCAACTACTCGAACCAGGAGACGTCCTTCACCGTCGGCGAGTCGGTCCGCGACGAGGATGTCTTCGTCATGCAGTCGACCGCCACGGGCGACGTCAACGAGGGACTGATGGAGCTGTTGATCATAATCTCTGCTTGCAGAACCGCGAGGTGGGACAATTCGCACACTCCTGCTCCGGGCGGTGGCTGACTTGGTTGTTCAAACAGTGCTCGGAGAATAACGGCAGTCATGTAAGAGCTTCCCCCTTGTTGCATCGAGGGGGCTTCGCCAGTCGCCAGGCGCGGCTGCTCTCGAATATGCGATTCGACCGAATACATGCCGAAAACGATGCTGACCGTCGCAGCCCCAACTTCCCTTACGCTCGCCAGGACAAGAAGGACAAGGTACGGACGGCTGGACAGTATCCGGTTATGGTTGGGACTAGCATTCTGACCAGCACTGCAGTCGCGAGCTCCCATCAGCGCGAGACTGGTCGCGAACATGCTGCAAACGGCCGGTGCCAACCGTATGTTCGCCCTGGGTTGGTCTTTGGTGCGGTTCTGACTTTCTGTAGACATCGTCACCGTTGATCTCCACGCCTCGCAGGTAAGATGCAGCCCAGACCCAAGAACTAGGTCCCAGGACCGCAGAATTATTGAAAAGCGTGGCTGACCGCCGTTTGTAGATCCAAGGTAAAGAGACACTCCCTTGAATGGTCCATTCCTTGGATGCTCGTTTTGAGTCTGTCGTACTAACCCGATGTAACAGGGTTCTTCAGTGTCCCAGGTAAGAGCCACCAACGGGTTGTGGATCAGGGACGTCACTAATCGCGCCGCAGTGGATAACCTCTACGCCGAACCATCATTCCTTCGGTACATTAGAGAGAACTTCACAGCAGAGGATTGCGTGATTGTCTCTCCCGATGCCGGTGGCGCAAAGCGGTTCGTAGCTCCATAAGCCTTGCGAGTTGTTCATCTCTAACAGTAACCAAGAGCCACATCTATTGCCGACCATCTCAACACAGCCTTCGCCCTGATTCACAAGGAGCGCCCGAGGCCGAATGTCGTCGGTCGCATGGTACGGATCCTACGACGCACGAAGTGACCACACGACGACTAACATCGCATGTGACTTCAGGTTCTGGTGGGCAATGTCGTCGACAAAATTGCCATTCTTGTTGGTAAGTGATTCGCTCTGGTCCCGATCTCTTCCAGACCTTTCGAAATTGTAGTCCTGAGCAAAACCAAACGCTAACATGGTTTCAGATGACATGGCCGATACCTGTGGTAAGTTGACGTTCGAATAATCTGCAATCCAATTCCGCCCTAACGGTCCATAGGCACCCTGGTCAAGGCCGCTGCAGTGCTCAAGGAAAACGGCGCAAAGTCCGTCCTGGCACTAGTCACGCACGGCATTCTGTCGGGCAACGCTATCGAGACTCTCAACGGTAGCGTTCTCGAGGCGCTGGTTGTCACAAACACAGTCCCCCTCGGGGACAAGGTTGAGCGCGTATGTCTCCATTCCATCCATTCCATCCATGATACTGCCATCCCTTCATTCGCTTGACAAGGTGCTAACTGAAAATAGTGCCCCAAGCTTCGCGTCATTGACATCAGCCCGACGATTGCAGAGGTACGTTCCAGGATCTTGAACGGTTATTTTGAAGCTGTCACTAACATACGTCAGGCTATTCGTCGCACTCACAATGGTAATACTTGTTCTTCCATATCTTCAGAACGACATACTAACCATTGTAGGCGAATCGGTCTCATACCTCTTCACGCACGCGCCCGTTTAACCCGAGTCGTTCACGGGGTCTCTTCCGGCTTTCACCATAAGCCCAGGAGGATTGGTAAATTGACCAGGACTTATATCATCGGTAGGGGCTTAGTGGAAAGGGAGATTCGTAGGGTCGTTTTGGTTGTCATTCAGGGATCTTTTGCTGTGGAGTTTTCATATTTTACCGGTGACAAAATCAACAAATATCCATCTCAATTTGACTATCAATAACGCATCGGAGCTGGCTTGCATCCTATCCTACTTGCATGTTTCGTTCAGTACAATTTAGACCAACGCGTGTCCCAACCGGGACCGTTGCTGACTTTCGTTGCAGACCAACGGAACCGAAAACCACTCCCGAAGACCACTTCCGACGACGCCCTGAAATTATCCTTGCAGAGCAGAAACCTGATTTTAAAAGTTCCCCGCACGCCATGGAGCTGTGGCGTTTCGGGGTCTCATGGTGGTGACAAAATCAGTCAAACCTCATGTTGTGCCACCACCTCTGAGCGGGGTTCGACAGCACTAGGTACTGAAAGGTGTGGCTGGCCTGTAACGGTCTTATCACCGCGAGCCGCGGTTAAACAAAGAATATGCGGCATACCAATAGCCAACCACTACGCACATGGCAGGAGGCTCGCTTCTCCACGGAGTTGATGCTAATGAGTTACTAGCGAGTTGATCGCAAGCTACTGACGAGTGTATGGGTGGGCTGGCTCGCTTCTGCAACCAAAGCCCTCCTCACAAGCCCCAAAACCATCAAGGCCAACCAAACACGGGCGAGGCGAACGATGGCGGACGCGGCATTGCGAAATCAAGCACATCCAGATGCAGCTTGCCTGCCTGCCGAGTGGTGCAATCTCTGGCCAATGTGGACGCGGGCCGTGAACACCCAAAACTGTGCGTGCCGACTCGCAGCACAATGTGCGATTGCAAGGCAAGAGGCTTTCTGGGCTTTATGAGGTGGGTAAGGCCGGTAGTTTTGCATGGGAGTCTTTTTTGGTCTTTGTCGTATATATCCCTCGTTGTATGTCGCGCCGCCGACGCCGCATACCTCCTACTTACCCGGAGGTTGTTGTTGTTTCTCGTCTTTGTGAGAGTTGCCTGAAGCAGCCAACGAGTGTCATATCGGGCGCCCTTTGGTCTTTTCCTGTCACACCCACCGCCCGGCTAATCTGGAACCATGGATTGGCCGAGAGCCAGACTCGACCACCTCAGCTCCCTTGTGCCAGGGGTTGGGCCGAACACGGCTGCGGACCTGGCTGTTGCCGTCGTCACTGCTGTATTTGTGGCCGTCTCGGGTTGGTTCGTGGTCGCCTGGGCAACGTCGCCGCTGAGGAAGTTTCCCGGCCCGCTCCTCGCAGGTACGTGTGTCTTTTTTCTTTTTTCCTCTATGATAACTTACGGGTCACTGATGGTCGCAATAGGATGGACAAACCTCTGGCGCGTGGCGCAGAGCAGCAGGTGCCACCTGAAGGCCATGGAGCTCCACGAGAAATACGGTCCCGTGGTCCGCGTCGGGCCGAACTTGCTCATCCTCGACTATCCGGAGCTGGTCAGGACCATCTACGGCACGGATGAAAAGTGGTGCAAGGTGCGCGTGTCTCTGGCTGCCTGTTCCCTTGGGTCCGTGCTTTGTGTCCCTCACCTGTCTTTCACCTGCCTGCCACTCCTGCCGGCCGGCTGGTGGCAAATCTGCTCCTCCTTCATCTCATAACAACTTCAGGCCCTGGTATTTGAGGCAGCTTGCGAGGTATGTTTCATAACAGCCGAAGAGTGGGTGGCTCCGTGGTGTAATGGCACTTAACGTTAGGAATAAAAATTGTGAGCACATGCCTGCCGAGCCCCGTTCGAGTCGCATGTGGGTTGTGAATATTATATTTCAGAGGAATATTCCGCAACTCGCCTCTGCGTGCGCGACAGGATGCGCGACTGGTTGACTTGTCAGCGGGCTAGGCCGTGCCACGTAGTAGTGGTGCGACTGATCTCCCGGCGGAGCAGTCAAGATTCTGGTTCGAATCCAGACTGAGCGATCTACCTCTTTGGACCGGTTGGTTTATTTTTTTTTTCTTTCTCTTTTCCCATTTCTTTTTTTTTTCTTTTTCTTTTTCTTCATTTTCGTATATATTCTCCACATATACTGTTGTATGTAGTATACAAGAAGAGAACACTTACAGAGAGAGACAACTAACAGCACCCTTTCTAACCACAAAGACCGAGTTCTACAAGAATTCCAGTGCGGTAATCGACGGCAAGATTACCTTCAACCTATTCAGCGAGCCAGATGCGGCCGAACACACCCGCAAGAAGCGCCCCGTGGCCAAGTACTTCACCATGAGTGCCGTGCTGCGTCTGGAGCCTCACATTGACAGCACCATCGCCGAGTTTATCGCCCAGCTGGACGAGCGGTTTGTCAAGGGCCCCAGCGGCCCGAAGGAGTGCGACCTAGGCAGGTGGGTCACTTACTGTAAGTCCTTGCCTCTCCCCATACATAACAAACGTCTTTATACTATAAAACCTAACCCAAACAAACCCCTATGTTTAGTCGCCTGGGATCTCAGCAGCTCGAACATTTTCAGCAAGAACGTCGGGTACCTGGACCAAGGCCGTGACTTTGACGGGGCCATCGAAACGACGCGCAAAGTGATAGCCTACTTCCAGATCGTCGGGCAGATGCCGTGGCTAGACTACGTGCTGGACAAGAACCCGCTGGGGCTCAAGTTGGGGCCGCCGGGCTTCTCGCTCGCCGGGCAACGGGCAGCCGAAGCGCTGGCCGCACGCCTCCAAACGCAGAAACTCGATCCCGCCGCCGCGGCAGCCGCCACGCCCGACTTCCTGCAGCACTTCATCGAGGCGTCGGCGCTGCACCCCGACGTCGTCGGCCACGCCGACATCATCAGCTACACCATGCTGCTGATCTTGGCCGGCGCCGACACGTCGGCCAACCTGCTCGCCGCCGCCATGTATATGGCTCTCAAGCACGGCCATGTGTGGGCCCGCCTCGCCGCCGACGTCCGCGCCCTCGCCTGCGACCCCGCGCTGCCCGTGCCCTACGCCGCCGCCCGCACGCTGCCGTACCTCGACGCCGTGCTCCGCGAGACCATGCGCCTGCACCCCGTCGTCGGCATGCCGCTCGAGCGCCGCGTGCCCGCCGGCGGCCTGGCCCTGCCCAACGCCGACCCTCTGAAAATGATCCCGCCCGGCACCGCCGTCGGCGTCAACGCGTACGTGCTGGGCCGCAACCCATCGCTGTGGGGCGCCGACGCCGACGTGTTCCGGCCCGAGCGCTGGCTCGACGCCGAGGCCGCCGCCAAGGAGAGCGAGGACGCGCGCGCGCGGCTCTTGCGCCAGCTCGCTGCCGTCGACTTCGTCTTTGGCGCCGGCGCCCGCATCTGTCTCGGCAAGCACTTGGCCCTGGTTGAGATGTTCAAGGTCCTCGCAACCCTTGCGAATAGGTACGATGTCGAGCTTGCGTTCCCCGAGAGGGAGTGGAAGGTGCGGAATTTCTGGCTGCTCAAGGGCGAGGGGCTTGTCGTGCGGCTGCGGGTTAGGGAGTGACTGATGGATGTGTAAGGATATGTTTGTGTTACTTGGGGGATGGTTTCAAGACTCGGCGTTTGAAAAGAGGGTGTGGCGATGGACGAGGCTTGTCGTGTCGTCTGGGTTCCCCTCCTTTTCCTTCCCCCTTTTCTCCGTCTTGCGCAACGAGGAAATCGGCATCGAAAAGTTGGATATGGTCGACGTCCAATGTCGTGAACTAAGATCAAACTTCTTAGGTACCTAGGTAACACAGTCCAATCTCTGAATGTTTGTTGATTAGCGGGCGACTTTTCCAGCATTCTCAGGGTTCTCTCTACACCTTACAGCTCGCCCTACGGAGTTTTTTCCGAGGGAGGCAAAGGCTGTTGGGGTCTCTATTATAAAGTCCTGGAAGCCTCTCTTTCTCTCTCTCTCTCTCTTTCTCCCCTGGCAACATCCATCAAAGGCTTTTCTCGTCGGGTTATTTGTTGAGACCACTTCTCTTTGCAAGCACCTTAGGTACTACGTTTCCAAACAAACAGGGATTGTATTGTACAGTACATGCCAACTAAACTAGTTCTCGCGTGGAACTTGGACCAGGTTGCTTGCTTGGGCTTTCCCAGTGTATTAAGATTCCCACAACAACTGTCGAGTTTCGAACAAACAGCCCAGCCTTGCAAGCGAACCCAGACCCACGTCCCACCACAACTACCCGAACAACACCCCCCTCACTCATGGTCTGGATTTCGATCCAGTAATTACAAGGCCGGGTCTTCCAATCTACCCCGTCGAAGCTTTGGCAAAACTTCCAAGCAAAGGAAGCCCTTGTCAACATCCCTATCTTGAAACTGGAAACCCACACACACATATTGTAACTTGATAAAGAATCAGATCCCCCTGTAATTAAAGCGATGTACCTAAGGTCCATCCACGACAGCCAAGACGCTGTCACAATGAGGCGGGAGAGGTTGGTTGTTTCAGGTAACTACGTCTGTCAAGTCAGAGACAAGTGCCGCAGACCAAACTACCTAAGGTAGCGTTCTTGTCAAGTCGGCAATTTATTCAAGCATGCAACCCGTTTTTGAGCGACCGCTATCTTGGTACTAATTACCTTATTTATGAGTCTACATAGGTAATTACCATCCTGTCTGGAGCGGACCATCAACGAAATCGCTACGTTTTACTTTGTATCCATGATCTCGACCAGTATCTACTAGCCTCGTAACAGAACACAACTAACTAATGGACTTGGACGGCAGACTATCTAGGTCTAGTCATAGAATATGGCGGGCCTGAGGATTTACTTCTGGCGCAAAAAGGGGTTTTCACGTGGCTACGTACGTACCATCCAGCCATGTGGCCTTGATCAATCTTCAGATGGCTGCAACAGGACTGAACAGATCAGATGAGTCTCCGACCAGAGAGCTGTGATTCAGGAAGCTATGGATAGGGTACGTAGTATTCGTACATATTGCGCCGCCATTATGGCACCGCCTCTGACCCTACTACCTAAGGTAAGTAAGTATATACGTCCCCGGGGTAACACAACATAAATAACACCACGCTCGCACGCCATGCGCCATAATGCTTCCCAACGCCAAACCTATTCGACAACGAACCCGTGCTTTGCAGTCGCGTCGGCCGCGGCCTCGGCACCGCCCACCGAGCGGGGCTCGGGCTGGGTCTCAGGGGTAGCAGTCGGCTGGCTCTTCGGCCCGTCGTCATCCAAGGCCTCCTCGCCCGCCGGCCCGCTGATCTTGACGCCCTGCAGGGACTCGTCGTCCTTTTCGTCGCTTGCGTCCTCCTTCGCCTTCTCGTCACCCCCTTTCCCTCCTTGGCCGCCAAGCTCCAAGCTCTTGACGCTGCTGGCTTTGCTGACGCTGGCGCTGTCCGGGTCCGCGACCCTCAAGCCGAGGTGCTTGTTCGCCATGGGGTCCTCCTTGTTGCCGCCCTTCCAGTCGGCCGGCTCCATCTGCGGCACGGGGCTGTCCTCGCCGGGCTCGTTGATCGTCACCCCCTCGGCCCCCTCGGCGCCTCCGGCTCCCTGCCCCGCGCCAGTCTCCGTGCCCACCGCCCGCCAGACCACCGACAGGCGGTCGCAAGCCCGTGTCCCCTTACGGCTCGAACCTTTTATCCCGTCCATCTTGTCCCACTCGATCTCGAACACGCCGCTGTCGTCGGCCTTGCCGCCCTGCTCGGGACCGCCGCCTTCGAAGAACGTGTTGAACCAGACGTGGGCGACGGCCGTGACCATGGTCAGCCCCATGCTGGCAGGCGCCCGGTTTCGTCTCTCCACGGCGATATTTATATCGCTGTTCGCGACCCGGATTGGCGTTGTTGGTTTGAAGATGACGGCCTGCCCGCCGGGCTCGGACGAGTCGGCAAACGAGGTGCTATTCTGCAGACTAGTGGTAGACTGGGACTGAGGGCCGTCCGCCGGAGGAGCCAGCGACGTCGCCGAAGACGCCTGCGAAGCGTCGGGCATGGCAATCGTCTTGCTCTTGCCCATTTTGCTGAGATTTTGCGAAGACTTGGCCTTTCTGCTCGACAGCTTCCTCGCTATCTTCGCCGTCTTGGAGGGCTTCAGCTTCTTCGATTCGGTCCTCGCAGGCGGCGGTGCTGTGTCGGCGCCTTTGGCCGTGTCTTTTGTGATTCCCTCGTAATCGGCATCCTCGAGGATCCCCGAGTTGTCGTCGGTTTCCGCGCCGAGGCCGTAGCCGGTCATATCCGAGACCAGGTCCATAATGCCGCCGCCGCCTGGGGCGTCGCCTTCGACCACGATGCGCTCTTCGCGTTTGAAGGTGTGGATGACCTTGATCTTCTTGCCCTCCTCGGCAAAGCCCTCGACCGAGACCTTGACGCCGTGCCGCAGCCCCCATACGTGGATCTCCATGACCTCGATCTCGCGGTCGACATACGTCTTGCCGCTTTTGGTCCACCGCTCGACGTAGCTGATCCAGCGCAGCTGGCTGGGAATCGACACGCCGGGGCCAAAGTTGGGCCGCATGCGCCTCTCGGTGAAGCGCGCCAGCGCGTCCTCGGGCGTCCACCCGCACTCGGAGATCAGGTAGCTGCAGGCCATGCTGCCGGAGCGGCCTTTGCCGGCCTTGCAGTGCACGACGACGACCCTGTTGCTCGTCTTATCCGCGGCCCCGTCCTTGTTCCCATCCGCGTTTGGCCCGTGGTCCCCGGCGGTGATCTTGCCGCCGTCGAGCTCTCCGCCAGCAAGCCAATTGCGCATGCCGGCCATGATCATGGGCACAAGTCGGAACGGAGGAGGGTGGTGATCGGGCCACGGGTAGTGGCGTATTCTGTTGTAGACGGCGTCGTCTGGGTAGCCGGTGCCCTCAGCGCGGAACTCCCATATGGCCCACCCATCGCCGTGCTTTTCGTCGAGGAAGGCGACGAGCCGGTCGAGGGGGTTTCGATAAGCGCGCTGCGGATACGTCTGCGAGGGGCCCGAACTGCAATCTCGCGATGCACGCGCACTGTCAGCCAGCAGGTCGTTGGTTTGAGGGGGAGGGGCTTGGCGGTAGAGACAACGCACGTCGCAATGATCTTCTTGGTGACATAGCAGAGGTCGAGGCCAGTCTCCTGGTGCTTTGCGCGCGGGCCGGCGACGATTTGGCGCAGGAAAGACGCCATGGCCTCCCAAGACTAGGCCTCAGGCTTGCTTCTCGGTCAGGCTCGGATCCTTGGGTTGGCTCTTGAGGTCACGGTCTGGGCCTCGCAATCGCGCTGCCAAGTCGATCTGCGCCGCCAAGGTACCGAGAATGCTTTACTTACTTCTGGGTGCGACGGTGTGATTGCTTTGGACATTGATTGATCGTCTTGGTTCAATCCCGCTAGGTAGTTGTCTCTGGT
Organism: Lasiosphaeria ovina; assembly: GCA_033439765.1. Lineage (NCBI taxonomy): Eukaryota > Fungi > Ascomycota > Sordariomycetes > Sordariales > Lasiosphaeriaceae > Lasiosphaeria > Lasiosphaeria ovina. Next base: position 5,153,489 of record JAULSN010000004.1, on the reverse strand, counting down.
TCCGCCAGACGAGTGGCCGAACGGAGTGCAGCGACGTCATTGATGGGTTTTGGAGGGGCTGGGACGAAGCGGGTTAGTGCGTCTTCAATCCCCCCAAATCCCTGGCTTGGCTGGTTTGATGGCGGGGGACTTGCAAGGACGTGGAAGGCCTCACTCACTACCCGGCGGCTTGCTTTGAAGGGGTTTCTCTGAAGGAGGCAATAGAATTAGGAAGCCCTAATCGAGAATCTCTTCCCTTGTACAAATTGCCTTGCAAGTGATTTGAGGTCGGGTAGCTAAGGTACCCATCCACCATCTCCAGGGACTACCCCTCAACCAGCTTGGGATGCAACCCATCCCTAAATATTGTGTACGTGGTGATGGGTATGAGCCATTTTACTTTTGTGATAAATCTAACTGTGGAAGTCCCTCCTTAAGCAAACCCTTATTGAAGCAGACTCAATAATACATCCCTTATTCTTTATGAGCGGGGGACTCTCCAAGATTTGAAAGGCCTTAATAACTTACGGCTCGCCCTGAAGGTTTTCGCTGAGGGAGGTAAAAGCGATCCCTATTTTAGAATCTTGGAGGCCTTTCTCTACCCTAGAAATGCCTATCAAAGGGCGTTCCTAGCGGTATATTGGCTATGATCCTTACTATTTACTATTTGTCAGTATCTAGGTACCACGCCAACAACATTTAGGGATTAGACTGTGTTGTCTACATCATTTCGCCGTCGAGTTGACATAACACTCGATAGTGCATTACAATCACGTAAGCAGCCTCCCGCGCACTCAGGACGTACATCACAGCTTCGTAAGTGATGCCTTTACGGATATACCCAGAAAGAACCACTGCGGCGTGCGGAAAAGATGGGGCAGAGGAAATGATATCATGCTGAAAACGATACGAGGCTGAGTCTCATCCTGTCTTGTCCCCGCCGTCCGTTAGCTCCTCGGCGAATATTGAACATCCCACTCAAAACGAAGAGCTTTTGCCCCAGCATATCCGTAGACCATGGAAACAAGAGCCACCTCAGCCATTACTACCCCAGTCCCATCTCCTAGCCGACGACAGCCCCTTTCGCTACCCTAACGATCACCAGTCTGACTGCTGCCGTCCATCCCCCTCTAATAATAAAACGATAAGAGACTTCAGGTCCTCAAACGCTCCGGCCTCCCCTCTCCAGGAACCACTGTAATCTCCTTGTGCTATTGCTGCGCCATAGCGCGAGAAGCAAGCTTGTCATTTGACCTCGTGTTCGGTCGGTCGGGCGATTTAGTTGGCCTTCTTGGGAGCGGCAGCGCCGTTCACGTACTTGTTGACGTCTGTCGCCGTGTGGAACTGTCTCGCGCCGCCCTTGATGGTGTCCCAGGCCTGGCGAGCCGCAGGGGGGGTGCCCTGAGCGCCAACAAGGTTGTCGATGCGGGCCTCGAACAGCGAGAACGAGTTCCTGATGTGGGGGCTCTGGGCAAAGCGGGCGCGGAGGAAGACAGTATAGATGGCGATCAGGATCCATGAGCGGCGCTGGAAGAGGATGACCGAGAAGAGTATCCGGACCCACAGCGCGATCTCGAGGCCAGCGACGATCGACATGGAAGCGTCGTAGTACTTCTTGACGAAGGCGCCGATCGCATCCGACAGCGGGTGGGGAACAACCTGGGGCTTGGCACTCGGCGAGGCGCCAGCCGGGGGGGTCACCTTCTGGGGCGGGAGGAAGGTCGGCACGAGGTTCGCTCGGGTGTACGTCGCGACGTGGAAGATGGAGTAGATGCCGTAAGGGAGCATCGCAAGAGGATACTGTGGCATGAAGAGCCAAACAAGAGCCATTACTAGAACCGCTGGTCAGCCCCAGGCTACTTCTTTCTCCGGCAAGGCAAGAATACATACTGAGGTATTGAATGTTCTCGTCGGCGAGGTAGCCGATGGCGCCGGGCTGCTTGGCGCCCGTCTTTTGGCGAGCCCTCCACGTCTTGTAGACGACTATGCCATAAGTCGCAGCGGCCGCGATGAACGACAAGCGATAGCAAAACTGGGGCAGGCGACCATAGTAGTTCATGCGCAGCCACGAGAAGGAATAGCGGGTGATGCACAAAATCAGTGTCGCGTGCCTAATAGCAGCGACGGCGGAAACGTCAGCAAAGGTAGGCAAGAGAATCGGGAGAGCGAGCGGTCGAGGGTCAAGGCTCCGCCTTTGCACCGCAGAGCCTCATGAATGCGTCGGCGGCTAAGCGGCAAGCTTCGAAGAGTGCAAAGGGAGATTCGAGGAGATTGAGACGCACCCGATGAACCAAGCGACTGCATGGGCGGGCGAATGTCAGCTTTGCGACACATGCGGGGAGGGGGAGCTGCTGGGACGGGCTCCGTTGTGTTGTGGAAATGTACACGTACACTGTAGCGTCTTGACAAGCCGCGTCAACCTCTCGCCCAGAGGCAGGTCAGACGGCGGCGGAGGAGCCATTGCGTTCGGTTTGTGACTAGCTAAAGGGGTGCTAGCGATGTGGTAAAGGGCGATTTTTGGGCGTTGAGGCAGCTCGCGATGTTGGGTCGTTCGTTGCGGAGAGGGAGAGCTGTGGGCAGGAGGCTGGCGGAGTTGGAAGAAGATGGAATTGTGAGCCGGGATGGATGGTTGGTGCGTCACCGACTGCGCACTGAGCAGGGGTCTCTGGGCTGGGCCTGACGTCGGGGGCTAGCGTGCGAAGGTCAACCCCACGCAATTCGCACTCCTGGCCACACTTTGATTTGATCTTTCGAGCGATGCGAAGCCTGCTATCCAAGAAGAATAAAATCTGGAGGGAGCACGGAAAAGCGTGTTCCAAGAAAGTTAACAAATGTTTGTTTAAATTTGAATGACGGAAATGTAGCTACCCTGGCTGTTTCACGTCCAACCGCGTGCTGGGACGCCGCCACCCAGCCGCCACGAGCCCAGGCCAAGGTCCATTCCGTTCCGCTGTCGTCATCACGTCCCCATCGCCTCCTGCCACGAACCCAGATAAGGTACAATCCAACGCATCTCCAAATATTTGTTAATGGGGGCTTTCCAAGATTTGAAAGGCCTCCAGGTTTATCGCCGAGGGAGGTAAGTGCTAGTAGAATCCCTATTTCAGAATCCCAGAGGCTATCTCTACCTATTGAAGGCCTTCCCTGGATCTAATCCCTGAATATTTGTTAGCGAGGGACTTTCCCAGACCTGAATACCTTACGGCTCGACCTTCATGTTTTTCGCAGAGGGAGGTAAACGCTATTAAAATCCCTATTTCAGAATATTGGAGGTCTATTTCTTCTCTAAAAAGACCTAGGTACCTAAATTAAAGGCTTTTGGCCCGTGTACGGAGTATTCTACCCAAGTATGGAGGTACCACGCCAACAAACATTCAGGGATATGTTTGTCTGTGGGGGAGACGAAAACACCGTTGAATTTGCGGCACACTGTTAAGATGGCCGTTTCGCCAGCTTCACCGTTACGGCGGCGGCGCAGTCTATTTAAGGGGAGTTGGGCCTCCCTCCTGTTGGCAGCTCTCGCTGTCGCAAACATTTCGCAACGCGTGCATTTCCATTTCGCGACACATACATTTCGCAAAAAGCATCCGAGTCGCGCCAAAATGTCCCGACGCCCCGTTATTATTCTCAGTAAACCTATCAAGCCGCGCGACCATAAAGAGCGACAACGGAAAGCGGACGAGGACGATGAAGTACTCGCAGGTGTCGACAGCAAGCGGAAAGTATCTGATCGTCTGCAAGAAGAGCGGGTTCGCGCATGGCAAATAATGCGGCTATAAGTAATCTCGCAGGTCATATTATTTTGCTCTCGTTAACGATAAAATATTAGATTCATTAATAACTATAAGGGCGGGGACTTTGACCAGATTTGGTTAGGTCTTTACAACGACCAGGAACGCGAAAAGACTAGAATAAAGTCGTACTTTCGAGATTATACTGAGTCATCACGGATAACCCGCCCGGCCCTCGGGGATGGGGACGACGAATACCAGAATATCCAGACGATTACCATAACGAAGACGGCAATATTACATTGGAGGAACTTGGTTGTAGAGGCGGACAACACGATCCTTAGAGAAAAGAGGCGCGAGGACCCTAGCAAACGTGGGCTGTGGAAGTTGAGGTAGGATAATAGCGATTCTAGAGACAACCCGGGAGCTAACATTAGTAATATAAGGAGAAGTCCCGACTTAAGAGGGCCTCCCCGTACTAATACGTTTAGTAGATCCGGTCAGATCTCGCAGACAAATTCGGCTTAGCGCGCGAGTCGGAGCTTTCATTCACGAAGGCCGAGATAACATCTAAGGACCTTTTGACGATATCTTTACTATACTAATTCTCTTTAAAGCGTAACTTTTGGAATTTTCCTCGCTCCCTACTAGATGTTCTGTCTTATCAGCCTCGTCGCTACCCAAGCCATCGCCGCCGGTGCCTTTGACACCTCCTTCAAATCTCTCGACGAGATTCTCCACCGTCCGAAGCTCGAATATACCTGCGGTTTAGAGCTCTATTAGAGGCATGATTTTATAGATAGTAAGATATTTAAGATGAACTACTATACTTTTTGGAAAATATAGTATCGCCTATAGCTAGTATCTAGTAACCGAGTATATTAGCGACCATATTCCCTCCGAGTCGGTGCTGGTTTAAAACTCGACGGTATATTAGCCTTTTATAAAAAATATATTCTATTTACCTAATATTAAGCATTCTTCTAAGAGTCTTTACGCCGGCGTTACGGCTATATTTTATAGGCAACTCCGAGGGCATCTTCCAAAAACTCTACCTTCCCGAATAACTCCGTAAAGAAGTAATGCCGATCATATTTGGTATAGAAGCGGTAGGGATATACGACGAGCTCTATATAATATTACGGCACGCGACTTTAAAGAAGGACGAGAATACTCCGATATACCCGACTATTAACGAGGTGAAGAACCTTGAAGAGCGTTTTAGTATTCAGTAGCTGAAGTACGAGTACGAAGCAATACGGGAAAAGAAAGAATCGGACTATAGGGATTCGAAACGGGCTTCCAATACGTACTTAGCCCATGAAAGGGAACTTATAACGCTTATAGTCTAGGGAAAGCAAAAGAAGTACTTCGAGGAGACGGATAGACGAAGGGCCCTTGGGTAATTAACTAGCGACTTATCCACGCCAACGGCAAACTTATATAAGCCGCTAACTCGGACCGCGGATACCGATAAGGTCGCTATACGTATTGGCCACTTCCTTCGCGAGAAAGATCTTGGAGGACACCGGCGGGCCCGGGTCTTTTCATAGCTACTTCTTACGTACCTAGGAAACCGGGGCACTGAGGTGGAGACCATTATGAACTCGTTGGAGAATAATAAGACGTAGGACGTCGCTAAATAAACCGAGGACTGGTAACGCCTGTTCTGTCTGAAACATTTTGCCCACCGCGGCGGCTTGATAAGGCATAACCAGGACTACCATTTTAGTAAAGGTGCCTTCGACCGTCCCTTTCCGTGTGACGAGTGCGGCCGTCAGGGAAAGATGCACGTCGTGGAAGGGGCAGAGTAGTGGAGCAACCATGTGGAGAAGTGCTACGGTATCAAGTACACGCCGAAGCCGCTACGGCATAGGAAGGATGTTAGGCCAACCAAGCGAAAGCCCACTAAAGAAAGGTCCGCCCGTTGCTTCTTCTGTGAAAATATGTTCTTTGAAGGAAGCAGCCACTCGCGACACTTCGATAAAGATTATGGGAGTATCTTTCTGGAGCCCTTCGCATGCTTCGAATGTGGGAGATAAGGACGTATGGCGGTAATCGAGAGCCGGATAGCTTGGATGGACCATGCCGCGGATGTGTATAAACGCGATGGACAGACGATGGCCGAGGTTCCCGAGTAGGCGGGAGTTCTGGGGAAGAGGAAGAGGGGGGTGGAGAAAGGAAGGCTCGCTAGCGCGGCGTTAGAGTAATAAGTAGACTAGGACTGGCAAATGAATTTGGGCATCGCTCTAATGGTGATAGATCCTTGGCTGTTAGGGGCTTAGTAGTAGGGAGTTAGAAGAGGCTGTATTGTTGAACTACTTGATCTCTCCGTCATACGTAACTTGTCTGCCTTCAGCGTGAATGCGAATAGCAGACCGACGAAATCTCAGAGACCCGCATCGAGAATCCATCCCCCTTTCACTAGCCCTGAGAGATGAAGGGCTCAGCCGGGTAGGCGGGGTAAGTAGGGTAAAGGAGCCACTATCCGTACTCAGTATGTCTTATTTGTCGGCGCAGAGAGATTTCTCCCTATCACTAGATATATTCACCGGGATACAAAACTAAAACACCGAGGTCTACTCTTTGGTAGCCTAGAGTTACGTAAAATAAGGTGGGCAGCCAAGGTGGCCCATCTCTGAGATCCCTAACCACGGGGCGTAGGCAAGGTGGGCGGGCAAGGTGGACTTTCATGTTTGACGCGGCGACACAGGATCGGGTTACGCATTTCGTACCTCGCTACGCCTTTTCCCGTCACGCCCAAGCGGCATATAGCTCTCACGGTCGTTGGCGAGGATTCGAGCCGCCTCGGCAACTGGCACCGCCAACGTTGCGGCGAGAGCTTCAGCCTCCCGGAGAGCGGCCTGCTCGTCGGCCTGGAGCGGTGGTTCCGCAAGATTGTGGCCATGGCCACGGCGCTTCTTAGGCACCTTGACGCGGCGTAACAAGCTTACCGTCTGGCTAGGTAAAGAGGGTTCCATCCGGCCCTGCACGCGGCGTACTGCACCATGCCCTCCACTCGCGCTGCTTCGAAGCGTAGCTCCTCGTCGTATTTGCCAGCTGCTCGTCCTTCTTCGCTTGCAGGCCGGCTCTCCGCGCCTCCTGAGCGCGGCCCTCAGCGGCTGCGTACAAGCCGTCGGCCATGGTGGTGGTGGTTACGGCCCTGGCGCGGCGCGTTACGTTATAGAGGGTGGTGGGGGGGCTCGCGTTCGAAATACAGGGGTTGGAAGTGCAGCAAAACCGCAAAAGGGCGACTGTCCGACCGGGCAGCCTTGGCGGCGTCGCCGCCGTAGTCTCTGGCGACCTCTCGAGCGGGCGCGGGCCGGGCCCGTCCAGCTTGTCCGGGTTGTCGCCGACGTCGAGCCCGTCGGTGGTGTCGTCGACGTTGTCCCTGGCGGCGGCCTTGTCGTGGTGCGTGGCCGGGTCCGCCGGGTCGCGTACGTCGCTCTGCGCCTTGGTACTGTCGCCGGCGGTCGTCGACGAGTCCTTGACTGCCGTCGGGTTGGGGCTGGGGCTGAGGTCCTTGGGCTGCATCTCGGACTGCACGGCGGCGTGGGTGGGGAGCTCGGAGTGCAGCTTGCTGGTTGATGTTGTTGATGTTGTTGTTGTTGTTGTTGTTGTTGTTGTCGTGGTGGTGGCTGGTGTCTCTTTGAATGGCGTGCTGGGAGTGTCGTCGGTGTACTCCTTGTGCTCTGGTGGCAGGGGATTCAGGGGTTAGTGTGATGCAGGGAGGCTAGTCTGGCAGCAAGTAGTGCGTGTTTTACTCTGCATGGCGTCGTCGGGTCAGCTGGCACGGCCGGTAAAGAGGGTAGAGTGGTTTATATAAAGGGATGTATAAAGGGACATGACCCACAACCAATTTTACCGGCGTCATAAGGCTCGCCCTTGCCGACGTTGCCGGAGCGGCCCGAGATTGGCTCTTCCTTGGATTCAGGAGTGCCCCAGATCCTGTTGGCGGCAGCTGACGCCATGTTGTTGATGGTCTCCATGGTGAGTTTTGTGCAGATCTCACAAGGGTTGTGTAGGTAGTCGATGAAGTTGAAGTTGAAGTTCGTCTGTTAGTAGGCTAGTAGATGTAGATGGCTTGGCAGGTGGTGCAAGGTGAGAGCAGAGCAGAGCAGCAGAGGTTCAAGGTAGATTGCGGGAGGCTTCACCAAGTGCAAAGCGAAACGGGAGATTGCTTTTATGCCGGCGGGCGGGCGGGCAACACACACTACCTCATTCCCTCGCCATACACTCGAAGGCGGATGGAGGTGTGACGTCGTCTTTGCCACCAGACTGGGCGGACCAACCACTAACACGGAGCCTTGTCCATAATTGTAGGATGGGAGCTAAGCAACGTATGTACCTATGTACGGTATTTTTTGCCATCTGTGCTAGCACGTAATTAATGGTCCTTTGAGCGGACACTGGACCGAACTGGACTGAACTGGACTGGTCCAACCACGGCCCGATTCTCTGCATGAAACTGCGGCGAATGTCTTGGAGCAGGCCTGTATTCCCGGGTATGGCCGCAGTCCACCGTCTTCTCCCTAGCCATGAGATATACTGTGTAGAAGGTGTTGCTGGTTGAGCATGAGGCAGGTCTCAGCTGGTATGGACAGTACCTACAATATCTCTGGCATGTAATTGTCGTGGGTTGCTTTTTTGTGTCTTTTTGTTTTTTCTTGGGAGCGGTTGGGACCAGGGCTCGTCGGGTGTTGATAGGTTTCAGGTTACCCGTTCGTTCGTTCGTTCGCTGTTGGCTCCCGGCCTTGGGGGATGGATCATGGATGCGGGCTCGGGAATAACCGTGATTTGGATGCGCTGATCTCGGGCTACACACATCATCAGATAATCACCAGGTGTCCACGGGCCACAAGAATGCATCGTTTTGGCGGAGAGGCGGTCTCATACTTATGCAGTGTCCCTAATCAATCCGTGATCATCCGAGACAACTAAATCTCGCAGGATTTGGCGCGCGTAATTATTCGCCTCTCACGTATTTTCATGATTAAAAATAGCAACAAACCTGCGTATTGTAGAGTGGATATCAATGTGGGCTGACATTGCCCATGATTGGGTCTGTGACGGAAACGAGGCTCCAGTCTTGCTTGTTGGCGGCGCAACCTCACTACTCTCGGCATCGTCGGGATCACAACCTGAAAGCAAGGAAGGGGTGGAGGCGGCGGCGGCGTGGGGGGCCGAAAAGAGGATCATGGTCACCTAACTGGCGGCGGAGGCGGAAGCTGAGACCGGCGCGAATGCCGCCTCCCAAGAGGTTCCCGAGCAAAGCCAGTGATAACAGGTCTTAGTGACGTAAAGTGAGCTGACGTCGGGTTCATCAATAAGTGGCTTGAGAGTTATCTCAGTAACTCAGACGTGTGGGGGGGGGTGGGCATCCCAAAGAGGAATATATCATTAGACCCACTTATTAAATAAATTTCAACCAATAGGACTTTTTATATTCGAGCAACGGGATCAGGGCCACCTCAATAGCGCTGAGCAGGCGTACACGTGTACAGTACCGCGCTTTTGCCGTAACCGGTCGCCGCAACGAGCACCGTGTCGGCATTCTCAAAGACCAATCGAGCCACTGCAGAGACCTGACCTGCGCGCGCATTTTCGTGGCCAGTAATGGAGCAAATCGTCGCTTTTATGAGCTCTAGATCGCCTGGAGAGGCTATTCTAGAGCATTCGAGGCTGGTATGCGGGCAACAGATTGATTGAAAGGAAGAAAATTACGTACTGAGGTTGTCAAGAAGAAGAGGATCCTCGGCATCAAATTTTTACAGGCACAACTATTTTTGTTGTTTTTCTGCATGGGGGTCACCAAGTCGGATGAAAGGCGTGACGCGTTAACTTTTGAAGGTCTAGTCGTACCAAAATACGCAATTTGCACATTATTACGCTCAAACCGAGCCTATAATAATGCCCTGATTCTAAGCATCCTCAGACATACTTCGGCTTTGCAACAGTGGTTGTGCTGTTAAAGCTATTCGCAATTCAATTTTTTTTTGGAAGACCCCGATTTGTATGGCAGGGCGTGACGCGTTAGACCAAAAATCTGATGGGCCGCTCAGACGTCTTTTCCAGGCGTTCTGGGCAAAAATGTGGGTCCTGTGGTCTTAAATACTCAAATGGGCTAGCGGGACAAATTTACACATAAATCGGGTGAGTTTTTGTCCAGCCCCCCATCCGGCCCCCCACGAAGTGGGCCATTCAATTCCTGCTCCCCAACCCCCCCCCCCTGGCCTGGAAAAAGACGTCTGAGTTACTGAGATAACTTGAGAGGTGGATTACTATGTCGTACCGACTGTCGGGGATCCGACGCGATTGGTCCGAGGTCCAGGCCCCCAGCAAGTTTTGGACTACTAAGCACCTTAAATCGGCTGGCACTGTCGAGCAGGTGACTTGGTACAAAGCGACCGCGCCAATCCTGCCTGGTGGGTCGGTACTCGCTTGGGGTACAACTCGGGTAAGTGCCTAGCTTTGCCGCTGAGATGCCTTGGGAGTAATATGCGAATAACCGAGCATTCTCTGACAAGAGACAGAATTCAGTAACTGAACATACCGTCTTGCTACATGGTCTTGAGGGCGAGGTTTCGCAATTTGATTGCAAGATTTCCCTCAATTTCAAGTTGTCCACGGCGGAATTCGACAAGACTCTCGCAATAAGCGCAACACCAACTCGTTAGGCCTCGCATCAGTGAAAACAGTGATCTCTGATGTTGGCGACAAGCATATTTCTATAATCAGGCTCCAAGTTGACTGATGGCTGGCGGCCTGGTTAATAGAGACCCGGCTTGGAAGTTGGCGGTTTCGGAAATCCAGATTTGCAGCTTGGCAGCTGGCTCACCGCTCGCACCTCAGCAAAGCAACAAACCTCAAAAGGTTTTTGATCCCAATCAACCTGTCGTCGGCTACGAGCCAACGGCAGAACTCAGGAGAGGAAAGTAATAAGCGGCTTATTGTACGCATCGACAATTACCATCATAACTAAGGTAGGTACGTAGGCGCAGAATAACATGAAGCTAAGAATTCACGACAGTAAGGGAAGCTGCACAGCAGAGTAAATGGAAGACGAACAAGGTCCACAGTGTCAATCAGTTTGCTGCAAAATCCGTTACATGTCTCATATGTGTGATAACCTCTGCGCCAATAAACCTGCGAGTCTCCGGTATGAAGTGGTCCGGCCACTGAGAAACGAAAACAAAGAAGAACGAGAAAGCAGATAAACTGTAATAAAAAGGCAAGAAACATGTCCTTTCTTAGCTGCGTCAATGCAACTGTCGCAGATTCTCCCTCGCCCACCCTTTCCACTCACTTGACTCGTGGTCGAACTCTTTGTCGCCCAAAAATGTTCTCACAAGCCAAGCATTCCATTTTTCTTCAGTCCATTCCCGGGAAACCCAGCCCGTCTCTTGCATCTCCGACGGGATATCGTCCCAAAAGAGTTTGATTGGCGACTCGGGCTTGGGCGGCTTGGGCGGGAGAGTTCCTTTAAGTAGGGGCAACACCTCTGCCGCGTCCAAGTCGAGGAAACTGATTCTGAGCTTCTCGCTGTTGAAGTCCTTGGTGCTGGTCATTATATTCCGCGGCGCCAGATCATTGTGGCGGACCTGGTGGTGGCGGATCATGGTGTAGCCTTTGACGGCTTTGCCCATTACACGCATCCTCTGAGCTTCGGAATAATCGGCAGATTTCAAGTGGCTCAGGGGGTCCCCCTCGACAAACTCTATAGCCACAGCAAAGACCTGTCTCAACCCTGCCGGCTGGCTGGGTAAGCCCTGTTGCTGGGGATTGGGCATACTGAAGACGAACGAGCCGTAGTACTTTGGGATGAATTTCCCACCGATATGCGGGTCAAGGTATGCGTAGGCTGCCGCCTCGACAGTGAAGTCGTTCTCTGCATCGACGACGATGTCTCTCGGCCGGGGGTCGGTAAACGGGTAACACATAGGGTCGTATATCTTGAGGAGAACAGTGTCGGCCTGGCCGCCCGTAATCGATTGAAGCCCATTGCCCTTGCAGACGAGCAGCTTGGGACCTCCACCTCGTGCGGTGTCGTGGCCGGTGAGTTTCCTGATGACATCGACCTTGCCTTCTTCCTTGCGGCGGGTGTAGGGCAAGGCGGGCGTCGTCAGGGCGTAGTCGAGCAGGTTTTTGCCTTCGAGGGGGACGGAAGCCCGGCGGCGGCGATTTTCTTCGACAAACTTTCTGTACGGGTCTGCCTCCTTCAGATGAGAGAGCAGGCCGTCTAAATAAACGCCATGCAATGGCCGTGGCGGTTCAATGCGATGCAGGTTGAGCTGCTGTTCTGGAAAGTATGGCGTGGGTGGGCGGATTTGAGGCATGGTCAGCAAGTGCGGCAAATGTCCGTTGTTGAGCAGAGCTCGACGCAAAAGATTGGCCTTCATGATGCGCAAGTTCTATAGACGAGACAAGTGATTAAATACAGCTGCGTTCGCCTTGGTGGGATTGGGAGGGGGGGGGGGGGGGGTAAAGAGCTGGGGTTGGCGAATTTCAGTCATGTGAGTTAATGTATGTACTCGAGGGAGATGGGTGGAATATAACTGGTGGGTGAGCGACGCACTCGCTGTATGCATATCCGCTCTTCCGCTATTTGCAAATAGCCAACCTGAACGGGGGGGGGATTGGAGTAGAGTGGGGCGGAGGCGCGGGCGTCCAGTGCCGCCGTCCACACCTGACGGTCAGCTCGTACCCGCTCGTAGTCGAACGCCGCCAAAAAAGTAATCAAGGCACCGTGACACAAACGCCTTATTTGTTCCTTTTTTTTATCCCGAGTAACACAACGGGTGGCACGCACTTGTCGGGCCAAGGCACGCACGTTTCGGAATCAAGCCGACCTCCGAAGCTTCCGGCACACAACAGTGACAAGTTGACAAGAGGGGATTCATCATTCGTTGGGGTCGGGACTTCAAACCTTGGACCCGAATCGAGCCTTCTCTTGCCGCAGCCCCACCTCACGTTTCTGCTTGAGCTATTTTGAGCCTGTGACAACGGCACATTCATGGCCAACTGTGTGTCAGACAAATCAATTCGTCAATTAATTAGCTCTGATTACTGCAAAAACAACAGCGGCCCAGACAGGACTGAGACGGCGTTGCCTCTCGCAACTGCCTCGTATTGCAGACCGACCTCTGGTCGTTTGCCCACTTGCCCACCCATATCTGATACAACTTTGCCTCAGAACTCAGCTTCCTTTTGTGGACCTCTTGGGGTCGAGCATTTGGCCGATATTGACAATGGGTCCTGTGGGCTGTTTCTATTTTGGTCTCTGTTGGTCAACGCCTTTGAAGTCATCTTTGCGAAGAGGTATGTGTCATGTCAGATGGTGTCATCGTAAAGACCACCAACAGACCCGAGTGTGCTCCTAGCAAAGGCAGAGGACAAGAAACAGTATGACGCTTGGTGATATAAAGTCTCCTTGGGATCCGTTCTTCCTCACCCTGTTCCATCATTCCACATCCCATCACAGCACTCTCGCAACATTGCCTACGCAAGGATAGCAGCAATACAAACGCAACCAAGCTTCATCCCCTTGATTGCTCCGTCTCAATCGAATTCCCAGCGGGAACTTGCTTTTTTCTAGTCATTTTCAACAAGCAACCATCCTCAACCTTTCGCCATGTCAGCCCCTATGAGATCATTGGTCACGTCCAGGTTATTGAACAACACTACCTTTCTCGCTCACTTCAACGCCGGCCAGCAGATCACTTGGTTAGTCCGTCATGTGAATCACTGTTAATTAGCACAAAGTGTCTTGGTCGGACAATGGACCAACAATGGACCAACATCCCTAAACGCTTGCTTCCGTGCTTCAGATCCCCCAAGCCACTCGAGAGCTTGCTCTCCAAATCAATCAGTGAGCAATCAGAGCGAGATACTGACTATGGCGAACAAACAGGGTACCCAAAAGGGATTTCTCTGTCTATGACTACTACAAGAAGGGTCGCCCCCAGATCACGATCGAGAAGCCCCTCAACCCGCAGACTGGTGAAGGAGGATCATATACGCAAAAGGCAATTCCGCCAAAGGTTTGGGTTCCGCTGCATTTTCAGTCGGCCATTCAGGCCGCCCACGCCTTTGTTGAAGAGCACGCGGAGGAGCTGAAGAAGACGGATACGATTGAGAAGCCTTCCTCGTTGTCCAGATCCATAGGACCGTCAAACGAGGGCTATGTCGTCAAAATGTTTTGGTATATCATGGGCCCTCCCCTCGAGTTTGCCCTGGAGCAGGTCAAGTTGCCGGGCAAGTGGCATTTGACGTTGAAGCCGGAAGATCCCTACGGCAGCAAGGCCACAGAAGACTTGGTCAAATGCGACATAGTCTTGAAGCTGGCGTACGACGGCAAACATGTCCGCGACCTAGCCGTTCTTGATCTGAAGGCGGCCCAGAACATCGCCCTCTCCAGAATGAGCTTCGGAAAAGCCAAGTCACAGTTCGAGACATACGACGAGGCCTTGAAAAGTTGCTCAGCCACAGACGATACCAAGTTCAAGGGGGCAGCAGGAAAACTGGTAAAGCAGGGCACCGCGTATGCCGAACACACCAAAGTCCACGACATCGCTTTCTTTGACTGGTTTGAGTTGTTGGTTCTGGAGCTGTCGGACATGAATATCTCTTCCGCGGCGCCGAGTCCTGTCCCGACAGCCGGGCTCGTCTGCAAGGCAGAGGTAATTAATAGTGACATTGAGCACGCGATTCTTGGCTTCTTCCTCAAAGCTATCAACAAGTGGAAGACGGCCAACCCGAACGGGAGCCCGCCACCCTCTAGATCGACAACCCCGACTCCGGAAAAGAAGTAGACTAGCTAGAGTACCACGGTTAACGGGACCAGTGATGTGGTGCCGCCGGACGGTTTCCATTGACTGGAACACATTCGCAGGCGAATTACATGATGGGCGGTGCCCTGGATGGACTGGATCCGTTGGCAAGGTCAGTCCGCAGGCGAATTGGACGCGTGGGTAGAACAACGTATAGTTTACTGTGTGCGTAAATCGAAAGGCAGGGCCAATCTAATTTCCGTTGCACAGACACCTCATGCTATTATTTTCAAGTTCGTTTCGGCCCTTGACGTCGACGAGAAACCATTCGTGAACGCGTTTTGTATTAAACTTTTCTGATCCTAGAAGTCTAATAATTACTAACTAACTTGCACTCATCCATTCTAGTTCAGCTGAACGGAGCCACCGTAGGCGAGCTTGCGAGCCGGAGGTGGCGTAGAGAGGCTGTCTCTTCTCTTTTACCGCGAGGGTGCCGAATGTTTCTCGAATGGGGATTGGTCAGTTTACGTCCGTGTCAAAATGGGAGGTGGGAATTGGTCAATCGGATAAACCTCGGACTCCTTAAGCCGCGGAATACCGAGCGCAGCGGGCAGCCCGCCGCAGGCGCCCCCGGAGGGCCGCCGGTTCAGCGACCCCTTCCTGACTTGCCAGGTAGCTTATTTTTACGCTCAGTTACAAGGCCATCAGACTGAAGTTAATTTCATGAACTTGCCTCGAGGTGTTAATCCCCTGTACAGTGTAGTATGTTCACTTACAAGACACCGTCAACAATTACGTCTTACGCGGAGTGGAGGGCTCGTCAAAGAACGTAGTCGTACTGGTACTGGAATTACACAGGTAAGTATAATTACCTAAGTACGGTACGGTTATTTGCTTATTTCTAGCCCCTCCGACGGTCCAGTGTGTCACCTTTTCGCAACTGCACTTCCTCATTCCACGCTCTAGAAGCTATAACGCGATCTCCGCAGGAGACATAGCCGCTGAGATGAAAAACCCCAGCAGGTTCAAACGAGACTTTAGTGTCTTGGATTACTACACCAAAGGCCGCGCCAAACTGGATATTCTTGAGCCTGCGAATTCGGACAGTGCTCTGACCACATTTTCGAGGACGAAGGCGACGGCGCCAATATCCTGGGCCCCGCTGTCAGTCGAGACCGAGCTCGTAGAGCCAGCCAGGCGTCACATCTCGAACCACAAGGACGAGCTTGCCAAGCTGACCACGATCGAAACCCCGGCCGACATTTCCGGCCGCTACATCGTCAAAGTGTTTTGGTACCTGATGGAATTCCCCATTGAGGCCGCGCTGGCCCAGGTCGAGATGCCCGGCGAGTGGTCGCTGCAGTTCGGATCCGAAGTCACCCCGGGAGAAGCCAGCATCGGCCGCGTCGACGTCTTCCTAAGACTATTTCACGGCGGCAAGCATGTTTCCAACCTAGCGGTCCTAAACATCAAGGACTCGAGGTCTGTCGTGAAGCAGGCCGCTAGTCTCAAGTCCGCCTTATCGCCGCACGCAAATCTCCGGGACGCCCTGGCCAAGACCGAGCCCACGGAGCCATCGATATTCCGCGACATCTCAGCCACATACGCACAGCAGGCGGCATCATACGCGGCAGAGTACGGCTACAAGCACGTCGCCTTCTTCGACTAGTACTCGCTATTTATTTTCCAGTTCGACGCATTGGATGTGTTGGATTTCACATCCAGGCCGAGAAAAATGGAGTGTCTATCGTGTTCAAAAAATTGTCCTCCCCCGTAGGAAAGAAGTGCCCACCATCTTTCGCGTTATATAACAAAAGCTCCTTTTCAACCTCTAAGCACTAGGCCTGTATCCCTCCGACCGTCAAACCGTTGGCCTGGTCTAAAACAGGTGACCTATTGTTGTGGAACAGTTGGCCCTAATTACGGCCTAGTTCCACAACAGAATTCAACATGACCCTACCCTTGACGTGTCGGCGGATAATGTCACCCTCGTCGTCGATGTAGAACGCCTTGCCCTCATACTGTTGGTGGTGGATGCCCATTAAGGACGCGAACTTGTGGCCATACGCTATGAGCTGTCCTCTCATCTCGGCGGCTTTAGGATGGTACTGCAAAGGGTACGCGGAGAGGCTCTCGATCCGCTTGGCTCCTCGGAAGTGGTCGATCTCGATGCCCACAGGGGTTTCCCCGAGGACCGTGCCATCCGTGTTCAGGTAGCGGGCGTTGACATGGAGGTATCTCGAACCATCCCGTCTCTGCTTCTCCTCGTAATGGTTGTAGAGAACGCACCTTGGTGCGCTGGTGCCAGGACAGGTACTGTAAACCTCGGCGTTCGGCCGGAACAGAGCCCACAGCAGGTCGTACGTGATTTCCTGACGTGTGAGAAGCTCGGCGAGGTGTTGCTGAATCGGGCTGTAGGTGGACTCGACGTAGTCCACCAAGATTTTAAGATGCTCTGCAGCAGTAGCGGCCGATGGATCACTCGTTACGCGCTAGAGGTATGACTCCAGCTCCTCCCAGACATGAAAGATAACGTGCCGTTACATCTGTGTAGAAGTTAGCAACCACACACTAGAGCGTCTCGTGGTTCATACCGAAGGAGTGAGATCAGCCAGGGAGACACTGCGCCATCAACGTGTACGAAACGTCTTACGTCGGCCAAGGGATGAGGGCCATTACTCAGGATGCATTCCTAGGTCGTGGTGCCCACTCACCCCTTATCGACATTCTCAACCACATTGGCCTCCGCTACGACGAGAATGCGCCGTCAGAGGTGACAGACGAGATGATGCGTCTTGTCGGCCCCGACGACACGATACTTCGACTAGAGGAGGAGCTGTCGGCCCTTCAAACCAAGCTCGGAGAAAAATACGGAAAGGCCAGCTAGGCTACGGGAGCTGACAAGACGGAGTATGCCGATTTGCAAACTCAGCTGAAGGTGGCGAGACAGCGGTACGGACGAAGGGTCCTCAACCTCTTCCGCAAGGATCACTTTACCACAAAAAACAACGACGAGCTTGGTAGGCAGCTGTCGAGAGAAATCCAACTAGAGGCTCCTCAGGAGATAAAACCTGTCTATTTCACCGTTCGTTCCCGAACGAAGACAGCTTGCCGCTCTTTTGGGGAATTTCGACGACGAACTCTCGGAAGACAGCATCGTGCGCAAGAAGATCGATGCAACCATAGCCCTCATTCGGTATGCCTGGGTTGTCGAAACGAAGGATCAAGCGCTTTTAGGTACCCCAGGACCACAGGCTGTGGACAACTGCAGGCCCCGCAAACGACCATGGTTCGCGTCCATGATTCGGGAGCCGGCGATTCCCCCCACACAATATCCCGAGCCAGAGCGTAAAGAGAGCTACCCAGCTCCCGCCCGGTCCTCCCCCAGTCCGTCTGCAAAGAGACACTTTACGTGCATGTTCTGCGGGAACTCTGTAAGACGGAAAGCTACGATGTGGAACTGCGTCAAGAGGCATATTGCTAAGCTCACGGCTGATATCGGTGTCGTGGCCTGTCCGCGTCCGGAATGCAAGACGGAGAATGCCTTCCAAAACGAGATGGATTTTAAATATCACGCCTCCCAGGACCATGGAATCCAGCTACGGCCACCCAAATGGGAGAGCTGTAGTATAACGGGGCTCCCAGCCTTGCGTAGCGAGGCCAATTGCTCTCTCCGCACCAGCCCTACTCTAAGCGTCCCTTACGTGGAGAACGCGACCGACACGCCCGCGCCATTCAGCCTAGACCTATGGGCACACGACATCAGCAACTACCGAGGCAAATGAGCTCAACGCCAGTCTGTACCCTGAGCTCCCTGACACCATAGACCTTTCTGCCCAATTTACGTCACCAGCCTCTCACAGCCGGGACAAACCGGAGTCCGGCAACGTAATATCTACAGCAGAAGGCTTTGGGCTGTGGGAGCAGCCACGGACAGGCTCGGAGGGCAACCCGGAGGATCCGGGGATGTGCGAGCAACTCGACGAGACAGAATGGGACAACATAAGATTTCCCCGACCGCCCTACGAAATAGACAGGGCCGATGGGCGCAGTCCCACACTAGCAGCACAAGCCGCGCATCTCCAACCTGCGTGGACATTCGAATCACACCCAGGAATTTGCGATGCAAACCTCCTTGACCCTGCTCTACGAGAACAGAATACATCAAGGGGTCCTCCTCCTGAGACCCAAAACATGGAGATGGAAGACAGCATTCCTGACGACATGGAAGACTACCCTGTTGAGTGTGTGCTCGAGAAACGGGGCAATATGTTCTATCTCCAGTGGAAGGACGGTACGCGCTCGTGGGCAGCATCGACACCATGTGTCCGACGACCTTGTGGCCACGGCGGCAAGGGAAACAATTGGCGCCTAACAGAACAGAACCAGCAGCGCTAGGGAGCAAACGGAAAGGCTATCTGGCCACAAACTACAGATCAATGAAATGGCTTTGGCTGCTGTAATAACCAAATAGCCACTCGCAACGTTGTTCGACGTGAATGGCTAGATTCCACAACTACCTTCAAGGCCTATCCATATATTCTCCTTCCACCAGCCCTGTTTATTAACGGCCTTCAAGCAAGATCGCGGCACAGTCCGAGTGAACGATAAGTCCTGGGTCGCTAAGGTCCTCGCGTACAATACTCACTCGGTTCTAGGAGCGGTTCGGGATGTTAACGTGGAGAACATGCCAAATATGCTTGCATTGGAAGAAGATGACAATATCGTGAGGCGCCCCTTTGGAATGATCCCAGTCCTACTTGAACCTATCTTCAACGGGATTCTCAATGGCCTGGAAGAGGATGCGGGAGTGGCGGCGGCTGAGGATCTCTGCTGCCTGCTCGAGATGACAGCTCCGGAGGTGGCCTGGAGATGCGGGGATTCCGAGGTGCGATTGACCACCGAGTCGGGCGATGGCGGCTCTGCAAACTAAAAGCTGCGACATCTAGCACGGACGGTTGGCAGGCCATACTCTTGACCGTAATGGAGGAACTAACCTTGATCGGGATAGAGCGTGCCAATACGGGAGATTGAGACTGGCGATAACGGTGTAGATGTGCAAATGCGAGCGGCTTGAGCTCAAGGTAGAGAGCAAAACGGTTGAACGGTGTCAAGCCAGAACGAGATTTAAGGCCGGAAACTCGAGAGCGCGTTCTCGTCGTAGGAGGCAGGCGCGGCGGTGTGGCTGGCTGCGAGCAGGCTGCAGGATGAAAGGTACAGTGCGGTTGTGGTTTGGCCTGGAGATTGTGCCGGGGCAGTTGTGGCTCTCTAGTTGGAAGGAGGCGCTCGCAGTCGCGGCGCGCAGCTGGAAGGCGCTCGCTCCGTGGTAAATTGCGAAGGCACCTGTCGGGCGCTTGTTATGCTCCTGGAGTATTGACAGAATCTAATAAGAGCCGCAGGCACGATCTATAAGGCGGTGACGAGTGGCAGATTAGCGGGGTAATGCGGGGCTTCGGTACCGGTATCATTTTTGGGCTAATGCCAGAGCTAAAAGTGTTTGAGAACAGAAATCTGGGTCCAAGAAGCTTTGACGTCAAGTTTTATCAAGTTCTCTGGAGCTTTGAACCCTACTACTTGCGCCGCCCCTCCTTCCTCTCGCCTCCTTCCTCTCCCGGGCCTACGACTTGGGATTTGCGATTTGTCCTTCTGCGCCAGTCACCGACAGTCAAGATGCAACAGACCAAAGCCTATATAGGCCAATCTCAAGGCACAAAGGGCAGATGGCCTTGTGAAGCAGGGGGAAGTGGACGGTTGTGTTCCAGCCTGCTTCGGACTGCATTGTGTCTTGATACTTGTGCGCCTCGACTAGGATCCATACGACGTTACTGATGGAAGGTGTTGGACCAAGCTTGTTACGGGATTCTAGATCTGCAGACGTGTAGTCGAAGAAGCTCGGCAGACGGTCAAGCTGTGACAATAGATTGACAACGACTGCCTCGTTTTATAACGCGTCGTGTCTTGGCAATTTCTAGGAACTCTGCAATTTTATCCCACCACTCTTGGCACACGGACTGCTTTTTACAAAGTCGAAACGGACTACGAACTTGAACCCGCCGAATGGATGACGCTATTCGGCTAAACGCCGAAACATTCAGACATTACTATACACAGAGACTTTGATATATGGCGCGTTGGATGACTCGGTTCAAGATGCACAACCACGACCTACATGTCTCTAGTTATTTGCCCCCAAACATCGGATGATGCCAAATATCCTTTAGGCACGCAAGTGAACCAATTGCATTCAATAATTGTGCTCAACGGCCAATGGCTCCATCTGCACATTCTTTCGTATGGGTTAGCCCTGAACGCCAAGGTCTCTGTTGGACCACGTCTCTGTTGGCAAGCGCATTCTCACATTGAGAGCCTTATCTAGAGAGGGTAGACGACCGGCCAAAGTATCTAGTCAAGAGGTCGAATTATGCACGCCGATTCGTTGAGATCGCTCCACGTTAGAAGACGTATAGCTGAGGCGGTGATCTATCAGGTGCGTCTAGTCGGTTTCAGCTGCTGAGTTGGGGAGCAGACTGTGGACGGCCGAGTGAATACGTTGTTTATATTAAGGATTTGAGTGGACGCGGGTTACGTCGAAGGCTCGAAGGGGTAGTTGGCGTGCTTACTGCGTCCAATTGTCTGTCTGCAGACCTGCTGTATGTCTTGCGTATGAGATGCCGGCCACCCCTAGCCGCTCACGTCAAGGCCAAGCTAGGGGACAACGGAGCATGCATCACCTCGACCATACGTCTCCAACGCGGAGAACTAACGTGCATGACTTGACCTCGACCGAACACCTAATCCCCATGTCAATTTGCGCAGATTGCTCCATGAATTACACAAAATTCCAACCCTTGGTTCAAAGCCATGTGGACCCTGTCAGGGGCCAGTTCGAGTCTCTTCGCTCGGACGGGAGATTCCCAAGAGTCGAGTCGACGACTGCCTTGAAGCGTACGGCCCAGCCTCGAAGGATGGCCCACGAGAAACCCATGGCCTGGGTTCTGGGCGGCCGGTTGAAGTGGAAGCGACTCGCTTGATGGGCTGATCCATCGTGTACCCGTACATGCTGGCAGGCATTCCCGGGAACTGAGTGGGTAGTTGCGTGGATAGTTGCCACTCTGTCAGACTCCGTGGCATATCCACCATTAGCGGGCCATGGGAGCGGGAGGCTGAGTTGTGGCTCTCGCTCCTCCTCATGCCTTCCGTCCCCTGCCAGCCTGTCTTTGTCGGGCTCGGGTGCTCCTTCACGATGTAGCTCACGATGGCGCGGTCCAGCGCAGCATTGACTTCCTGCTCCTCCTCCTCCTGCTGCTTCAGCTTCGCGCGCCGGTGTCGGATGAAGAGGTAGAACCCGAGAAGCGAGAAGATGGATGAGCCGATGACGGAGGCGACGACGGCAACCGCAGTTTGGGCTACAGCCACCGCATTGCTTTGCGCGGCCGGTACCCCGGAATCGACCTGTTTCTAGATGCACATTAGGATCGGGAGGCCTTGGAGATGGGAGAGGATGGGTTTAACGTACCTGAAGTGTTGTCGAGCTTGTCTCGACGGCAGGAACCGACGCGGTGGATTCTCGGGCGGCAGACACAGCAGAGGCAGCAGAGGCCTCGACAGCCGATATGGCACTAGAGGCCGAGGCCTGGGCACCTACGAGTGCACTCGAGAGCGATTCCGCTGAAGACCGCAGCTGGCTGATCGACGACAGCAGTTGCTCAGACATAGCGGGGGCATTGGAATCTCCCGATACGAGAGCTTTGTTGAGAGAGCTGACTGTCGCAAGAAGGTTTGCTTCCTCGCGGCGGCGGCGGCGGCGGCGGTGGAAGTCCAGGGCCGTTGTCATTAGACATGCTGCAGTCGTGACGGGCCCCGTCACCCCAAAAGGGCGAGAGGCGGCTGTTGGAACTGCCGTTAATACCGGTACGGGCTCTTGGGCATCGCGCGTGTGTCGGCGAATCTTCACAACGACTTCGGATTGGCGTTGCGACGAAAGATCGATCGGGTTCGTGCTTGCCTCGACGACGTTCATGGATATCTGACCGGCAGCGCCGCCGCTCAAAGGAGGCGGACTTCGCATCGAATGCACGGAAAGGACCAGGTTCAGAAGGAAACCCAACACCAGTGTTCGTCGCCTCGACATGGTGAAGCCAAAACGGTTAAGAAGCCATATGAAGTCGACGACATTTCTGCACATGAGAGACAGCAAGCGTTGGTCGTCATGAAAGACGTAAACAGTGACAGCACACAGAAGGAGAGATAGCCACTCGACCTAACGCTCAAGACCGAGAAGCGAGTCGCCCCCGTGGCGGAACGCCGACACGGTCTAGAATTTGTTCGCGCAACAGCAGCAAACCGACTTGACTCGAGACGGTACTAACATGCCGGCAGGGACGCGCCATCTGATTTCCTGATTTGCCTGTGAAGTGCCGTCGAAACAGCTAAACGTCTTGTCAGGAGAGCATAGGGGCAAAAGCAAGTCATTGAACTCGCTTTGACATAGCGCAAGTTCCCAGAGCCCGTTGGGGTGACCACGTCTTTAACAGTAAACACGAAAGAGTTCCACGAGCCGCCGACGACCTGATGGCTAGAAGGACTCGGGTTTCTCGATGCTCCCTAGCGCGACCGACCGGGCACGTATTTGAGCATGAAATTGTCGAATATCTCGGCGGCTCTATCCTCTGGGGAAAAGAAGTCAAGGGCACCTGATTTGTGCTGACTCGAGCTTTGCCCTGAACGCGACTTGGTCCGAGACAAGCACGCCCGCAGAACATGGAAATGGGCGACGGCAGTGGTGGCGCCCGCTCCACAAGCGAAACTCGGACATGTCCTCTCCGAGTCAGTCCGCCTACTGCTAGGAAACCGAGCCTAGGTTGCCTAGGCTCGCTCTGACCAAAAAAAAAAGGCACACCAAAAAAATGCGTGAAGGTCAGGACTTCGTACTCGAGGAAGACAACGATTCCGGCCACGGTATAGGAAAGAACAACATTGTAAGGACCTGGAAGAAAGAAAATAACCTGAAAACCTACTTCAACTGCAGCCATTCGCCTGACTTTGTCCCTATAGAAAAGGCCTGGCAGGCGCCAAAGCAGTATGTAAAGAAAAGGCCCTATTGGGACGATGATTTGGTCAGGGACTTAGCCGAAGAAGGCTGGGCGGCCCTCACACAAGCAAAAATCAACGCCTGGGTCGACAATATCCCTCAGATCCTTAAGGACTGCATAGAACTAGAAGGCGCATTGACAGGCCATTAAAATGTAATTGGTTTCATCTATTTTGGCCTACATTTGGCTGTGTTGTGGATGCTCAAAGTGGTGGTGGGATTGCTTTGGTGTGCCCTTTTTTTTTTTTTTTGATCAGAGCGAGCCACAGAACGAGGGTCGCGAGACCAAGTACCGAATATAAAAAAGACTAGCTCAAATGAAATTCCGTCCGTAATTGCAAGGCAGGTCCTTCCCTCTTCCCCTCCCCGCGACATGGATGCGCCCCACCCTCCTCCCAGAAGACAGCCTCAACTCCACCAACTCGAGGAACACCAGACTATGGCGAAGGTGTGGCCGGAGGGGTGACGGTCGTATAACCCAAGTGGCCCTGGGTGGCCGTGGCCGCGGCCGTGGCCGCCTGTGTGGCCCAGCGGGTGCCGTGGTATTTGCCGCCCTTGGGTACAAAGCTGACCCTGCGGTCGACCTGGATCGGTACCCCCCTCGTCCACTCGTTGTTTCTGTCGTAGGCCAGGGCGACAGGGTCGTAGAGGTTTCCGCAGCGAGAGCCGGACCCGCCCGGGCACTACCTGTCGAAGCCAAAATAGAAGCCCATCTCGCGGCTCGTCTATAGCTTGGTCCATCCCGAGGGGGACCCCGTCTTACGGAGCAGGGCCAGCGTCTTCACGATCTGGTACCCCGAGCACCGCGCCTTGCCGCCTAGGTTACACACGAAGGCGACCATGGCCTCGCCGCCGGCCAGCGTCGTCTCCGTCTACGTGGAGTACCGCATCTTACCCGTATACGCGTCGAGGAACTCGTCTTCATTATACCACTGGTCGATATACTAGGCCGCGAGGAGTATCTCCGTGTCGTTAATGTGGTTGAATATGGGTATAGGGGTCATAATTGGATATTCTTTATCTATATTGGCCTGGGCCAGAGACGCGAACACAACTACGACGAGGCCGATAGTAATATTTAACCTCATTGTCCGTTGGCGTACTTGACGTATCTAGAAATAGTTGAAAGAAAGGGTAGAGTAATAAAATTCTTAATATACGAGAGAAACTAAAGGAGGAGGAAATAGCCTAAGGAGGAGACGGTAGTGGAAGAGAAGGACCCTGGCTTTTTATCGGCCGAGGGAATAAAGATAAATAGATAATGTTAGGAGGAAAGGATGACTAGATTACTTGGAGGAAGTCTAGCTATCTGGGCCATGGCGGAATATATATATAGTGTCGCCCTAAAATTGACCCTAGTGTGCAAAATGAGCCATTCTCTTTCCCAGCTTCTGTTTACTTCCTTAGCTTACGCCCGAATGCCCTCAAACTCCCTCACAACCGGAGATCCGCTCAGTCTACGGCATTCTGGTTGCCCTGAAGGCCCGGCCGGAATACGGATTTCCGTGGGGATATTCAGAGGTCTTGCTGGCTATATAAAGACGATTTTTACCTGTATTTTAGACTGATCTAATCAGACAATTCAATGCTTAGTCAATCCAGATCACGTGCAAGATATGGAAATGATGGCCTGGACCGGTGGATCCTATATCCACTTATGCCTCGGCTTGAGGGCATTAGCTCGGGGCCGTTAAAGTTTTCCTATAGTTTTCCTTAGATATGCGGCTAACTACTAGAATAGAAAATTAAATTCGGGTTATTTAGTTTTGGAAAACCATTAGGCCAAGTTATTTAACCTTAATCGAAACGCCCGAAAGGCTTCTGAACGCCTCTATTGGCCGGTAGTATCTCTCCGTATACGTAACTACCATAATGTACAGTACATTAGGCTTTTTTTTCTCTCCTCGGGTAATTACACTAGAAACCCGTATCAGCTAATATGAACTCCGGTGTTATACATCCAACTTAACCTAAGCAGAAAATAAGCACTTGGTCAAAATCCGCTCTACTATTGACCAGAAGCTGGACCTACATATAGCACCGCGCGGGGACGTCCGACTTAGTGGGGGGCTCTTAGGGGGGGTGGGGCAGGAACGCACTAATTTTCTTCTTGGTTTCTGCAATCTCTCTCTCCAATCCGGGCCTTGTCAGGAGGCTTCACCAGCAGATGCCGAGCACTTGGTCAAAATCCGACGGGGCAGTGTTTGGGGCTAAATAAGAGACAACGTCATCGACATTTGGCTGGCTGGCCACTCGCCCGACAAAAAAAAAGGCACACGCAAAAGCATGATTTTGATCCCAAGGGATGGGGGGCCCTCAAGCAGTCAACATGTCACGGCATGGCCTGGACAGGCGCCTGCGCCCTGATTGGTCGCATCTTATTTAGAGTATGGTCTGTGCTCAACGTGGCACGTGACCCACAACCACCTATTCCCCGCGCCCTGCGCGATCCTTTCCATAGCTTCCTTCTTCATCTTTAGATTCTACGAATTCAGCGATGATTACTGCAGCCCTGTCTCCTTACGTTGACTGAGCCGTGATACAACAATTAACAAATGGGTCAACAAATATCCCTCAGATTCTTAAGGACTGTATAGAACTAGAAGGCGCAATTAATTACAGGGCATTAAAATGCAACTGGTTCTATCTATTTTGGCCTACATTTGGCTGTGTTCTGGATGTTCAAAGTGGTGGGGTTATGTTTTGGTGTGCCTTTCTTTTTGTCGGGCGCGTGCTAGGGTGGTAAGTAGGAGAGAGAGAGACCAGACTGAAGAGCTCAAAGTCCAATTAAGATTGTGTTTCGTCGTCGGTTGTGCTTTGGAAACCTGGGACGGCTTCCATTTCGGCTCAACTCTGATCTTTTGCCAGCTGCGAGCATCCCGCACCAGCTGTCAAATATCTCGCAAGGGCCTGTCGCGTTCTCCGTGCTAGCAGCATCCCCGTCGCGTTTCTCGAACCCGCCCGAACCGGTCGCATTCCCTGGGTGCACCAGCCAGTCCAGGGACGAGACATTGCAACGACAGCAAACCTACAAACCGACTCTTGTCTAGAGCCTACGAAAGCAGCCCGCTTCTGATTTGCCGCAACAACCGTACCAGAGCAAAATGACGACAATTGGGACGCTGGAGCGGCTCTCGGCGGCTGCCTTGTCGAAGCTGATCCTTGCCGAGCAAGCTGCGGCTTTGGGCGACCCCACCATCGCCATCATCGACGTGCGGGATGACGGTACGTTCGCTCCCTTGCTACCTAGTTTTCCTCGAAACAACCTCCCATTGTCTTGAGAACTCTTGTCCGCATTATGCGTATCTCCTTTGCGGATATGTTAGGTTAGCTAGATAGCTGCAAGAAACTGACCTGAGACATGCCCTTAACTCCCAGACTACATCGGCGGCCACATCCGCGGCGCTCAAAACGTGCCGTCGCGCACCATCGACGCCATGTTCCCGACACTCGTGCGCCGGCACCAGGACAAAGAGACGGTCGTCTTCCACTGCGCCCTGTCGCAGCAGCGCGGGCCCGGCGCCGCCCTCCGATACATTCGCGAGCGCGAGCGCTTCCTCGCCTCCCAGAACAAGAAGGCGGTGGCGGCGGCCAAGAGTAGCGCGGCCGAGGATGACGCTGCCGCTGATGCGGCTGCGGGCTCGCCTGCGTCTGGCGTGGTGGAACAAGACGGTGCAGCTGGCTCGGAGGGGCAGGACAAGCCTGTCCAGCAAAAGGTATATGTGCTTGACCGCGGGTTCGTGGGCTGGCAGGAGGTGTACGGCACGGACGAGCGGCTGACCGAGGGCTACCGCAAGGAGCTGTGGGAAGACGGTTACTGGGGCTGAAGAGGGTGTTGCCGAGGGTGTGATGAAGTCGAAAACATAATGCCGCGGCCTCGCAGGCCGCCGGCGGGAGGTCGAGGTTCTGGCAAAGCCCTGATTGCGGACTTCGCAAGGGCTCGGGTCGATTTACCGTATCGATGTCGGACTCGGGCCTCCGTGCCAAGAGACTGTTATTGGAGGAGACTCTTTCGACAGTGGTCCAGGTTCTGCTGCCCACGGGCCTGCTGGGGGGACGACGACCAGAGTCGCAAAACTGGCAATGCTTGAATCGTAAGTTTGGTGATGTCAGTCTGTCTATATGACAGCAATGTCTAGGTGCTGTCTTAGTTCACTGCTTCAATGCAAGAACATTGTGGTGACCTCCCTAAGCAAACTGACGAATGACCTAGTTTGTTCAATATCAGTGCAACGTCGACAAAAGATGTTGGCCTTGAGTCGCAACTGCAGTCCCGCAGAACAAGGCAAATTGGGAAGTATTATCTTATTACTCTTCACTAAGGGTTGCACCGGCCCTTGCTAGCGATACCGCATACGATTGAAGTTTAAAGATGCCCTCGGGATGGAATAGGGACAGTGCGCGTCAACCCCTGTTACACTTCTGCCTGCCCACCCGGACCCGAAAGCCGTCCAGATCTGTTACTTGCCCTCGCACTCCATATTCACTGCTGATCCTGTTGTTGATCCAGCATTGGTCCAGGATATGTTGGGCATAGTCCCCGATCTCTGAGCACGGGAGAGAGTAGGGCGTGTCGTTGTCGTTGCACCACTAAATGCCGGCGCTCCACGAGCAGCTGACCCTCTCGCAGTGGTGTGGGGGATTGGTGCAGGTGCCCGTTTTGCCTCTCAGATACGCGATCCCTTGTTCAACTCTCTTGCGGCGAAATACATGACCTGAGCCGCCAATGTAGCAATCCGATCTCGTCATCTGTGGCCAACCCAAAATGCAGTCAGCCAAAGAAAATTGGAGAATTTGCGGCGGTCGATGGCAGCTCAGTCCACCAGCCTTTTAAACTACTACGTACCTCGACGATTCTCCACAAGCTCGCCGGTGTGTCGGTGATATTCGAGGGGGCATAGGCTTCTGGCTAGATGTCGAGCAATGGGCTGTGGTCCTTCTCAGAAGGCGGTATCTAATGAAGAATCGGGTATTAGTTCATCACTGAAAGTTGTGTGTCTGAGAACAATGACAAAGACTGCCTACGTACCACGCTTGCAGTCGTTGGCCAAAGGAGGAAAGGCGGGATAACTGCAGCTGAGAGGAGCTTCATGTTGTTTGACGCCGCTTGGCCCCTGTGTTTCTTGGGCTGTTGCTGCAGCTCTTGAATATCGAGATGGCCACGAGGAGCAAAGGGTCCCTGGCGACTTTGACAAGTCGATGAAGCAGCAAAACTGGCTCGGAAGGAGAGAAACTGGAGGTCGGTGAAGGTGAATGCAGGATGGGCAAAGAAAGGGTAAAGAGGTTGGAACCCAAGGATTCCCACGGCGCTCTCGACAACAGAGAGTGGATTCTGGAGCCACAAGGAGTGGCAATCGGGTTGAGGGGTTTCTCCATTCTGAAGCTGATACCATCTACTCCAAGATCTCCAAGAGGCAAGTGCGGTTCACAGCTTCGCTGATCTCTGCAAGTGTAGTTTCATCTTACCACCACGTGGCTTTCGGGGACAGCACTCGATCGCACATCTCCAGTCAAGTTTGACTCAAGTCATGGATTGGCTCACGGCCAGTTCCCTGCAGTACCACGACGATTGCTGCAATCTAGGGAACTGAAGGTAGCTATGAATCAACTGAGTTTCAATGGGGAGTGCGCCCATACTTATCAATTTCCCCGTCTCTGACTCTCTCTCGACCTCCATTGCACATTTCGCCAGGCTCAGGACCGTGGTTAATATTGCTGCCTGTCAGTGCTGACTGCCACTGGCGACTGGGCAATCTTGGCCAACACTCTTCGAAGCTCACGCCCGGTCGTGACAAGCAGGCAGTGCCCGGGTTGGCGTGCACAGCGAGTGAGTGTGGAGATCCATCGACCGCGCCGGGTCAGCACATTGCGGCAGTTACTGATCGAGCAGTTGCAGGTTCGCTTATCTTATGTACATACGCTGATAATATCGCACCTCTGCACAGTAAACTGATTAATCACCGAGACTGTTGGAACTTGGTGCCGGGCGGCCGTTGTTCGCGATCGATTGCTCACTGCATCGCAATGAGACTGGCTCAAAGCGGCCCGAGCCGTTCCATCGCACTCAGCCAGTTACGGGCGTTTCCCGGTCAAGAGCAGCGAATGGCAGATGTCCATGGGCAAATCGCGAATACGAGGCGACGCTTTAATTAATTAAATGCGGGATGTCATCCGTGCCAACTGTGGGCAGCCCGGCTACGGAAGTAATTACGTCGTACAAGGACTTTAAATCAACGGCGGACGCCAAAAGTCCACGCTATGCGGCCGTGGAAACAGCGCGGCCTTTGAACTCAATTCTGAACCTTAGCATCCGCCTTCACACATGGTTCACGCGCGTGTTTGCAGCAGCCAAGCAACACCGGATGCCATTTCAAACGTGGCGCCCCTCTTGAACCGCCTGCCTGCGTGTTCTGGGTCTTTGATGGCGTCTTTTAGCTCCAAAGGAGCGATTAGATTTGTCTGGGCTTTCAGTGTGTCCAACCACAGGGCACAGTCAACGCCAAACCTGAGGTAGTCCGAGCAAGGCCATATGTAGTGACCTGGAGGAGGCACAGGCGAGGAGCTAGCTGTGCCGGCTGCCACATTTTAGGATCAACAAAGTGTCAAGTCTCCGCTCTGTTTCAGCAACCCAGTTGACAGCGGCGAGACAATCCCCGGCCCCAGTTAGCTTCCTTGTCAGTCAATTTCTGTTGGTCGTGTTGGTTGCACTAGCGTCCCAGGGTATGAGTAAAATTGCTGTTGGGCACCGTGAGCCAACATGATCTGCAGTTGGTTACCATGAGCCAGCATGATGCTACAGGGGTAAGCGTCTCACTTCGACGGTGCATCGGGGCTGGCGTGGTGGGTTGAGACAAGCATCAAGTAAGGCGCCAGCCTCGGACCCAACTCAACTTCCACGCCATCTTTCAGCTGGGTCAAGAATCAAATCCTGAGTGGGCAGATAAGACAGAGAGGCGTCCCTACCTCTTTCTGCGGCTTTAATTGAACAGCACAGGCACTGCGACTGTCTGCCTTTGCCTCAGCCTCAGCCCCAGCTGCCGCCACCGTCCCTGTGACTTGAGCTTGGACTTGGACTGGGATTTGTACTTTCAGCTGGCCACTTCCAGTCTGACTCGGATATCAGCAGAACCAGTTACCCCCCCCACCGCCTCACCAACAGCGTCGTGTCCATCCGATAAGTACCTGCGCGGACCCGGTGCGTCGAACCTTTGTTGCTCTCATCTCAAGTTTGCATGCCGTGGCTCCTATGGCCGTGAATCAGCCCACCATGGTTTCCAAGCTTGCAGGCCTCAACAAGGTCTTGAAGAAGGCTTTCAGTCCAGAGGCAAAGTACCCATATGTTCCAGTCCAAGGCAACGACGAGCCCGAGACGACGCAAGACCTTATCGGCGATATCAAGGCGCTGGGATTCAAAGATCATCAAACCTTGCTTGCCTTTCTCAACGCAGCTGTCTCGGGGACCGTCGACGACAATGATCTCCTCCTCGAGAGCATCATCCAGCTCCTGGCAAAGCTGCCCCCAACATCGAAGGAGGGCAAGCAGCTCACAGACGGCCTAATTACGCAGCTATGGTCTGCCCTCGATCACCCTCCTACAACTTCTCTGGGGGAGAACTTTCGGTTCCGCGCCCCCGATGGTTCAGGAAACAACGTCAACCACCCGATCCTGGGCGCTGCGAACACACCCTACGCCAGGACGGTGCCCGCGATGACGCTCCAGAGCCCGAACCAGCCTGATCCGTCCGTCATTTTCGATTCGCTCATGTCACGAGGCGACACGTTTGAGCAGCACCCCCAAGGCATCTCCAGCATGTTGTTCTACCTGGCCACCATTATCACCCACGATGTCTTCCAAACTGTGCGTCTCTCTAATAGCTCAACTCCTCGCCGGCCATCAGGTCTTGGCATGTTTCTTTGTAAGATATTGAAAGGCTGACTCGCAATATTTAGTCGTCGTCGGATTACAACGTCAATCTCACCTCATCGTACTTGGACCTGTCGCCGCTCTATGGTCGAAATGAAGGCGAGCAAGCCGCCGTGCGGACTTTCAAAGACGGGCTGCTCAAGCCCGACTGCTTCAGTTCCAAAAGAATTTTGGGATTTCCCCCGGGATGTGGTGTTTTTCTCATCATGTTCAACAGATTTCACAACTACGTGGTGACACAGCTCGCAAAGTGAGTCAGCCTCTCTCCAGTTTTCTACACAGAATCTGAGAAATGTTGGTTGCTGAACAAGGAGCATAGGATCAATGAAAACGGGCGCTTCAACAAACCCGACCCTTCCAGGTTGACGGACAGTGATGCTTTGGCAGCCGCCTGGAAGAAATACGACAACGAGCTTTTCCAGACGGGCCGGCTCATCACGTGTGGCCTCTACGGCAACATCATCCTAAAAGACTATGTCCGGACAATCCTGGCACTCAACCGGACCGAGTCCACATGGGTCTTGGACCCCCGCAGCAAATCGGGCAAGAACATTTTCAGCCAGCCATCGCCCTCGGGAGTCGGGAATCAGGTCTCGGCCGAGTTCAACCTCATCTACCGGTGGCATTCGACCATTTCGGAAAAAGATGAGAAGTGGACTATTGAGCTATTCAAGCAGCTACTCGACGGCCGGGACCCGAGCCAGGCGAAGCTAGGCGACGTGCTCAAGGCGCTAGCCAGGTTTGAGCACAACCTGCCTGACGACCCGGGACATCGCGTGTTTGCCAAGCTGTCGCGCCAGGCGGACGGCACCTTTGACGATGACGCATTGGTGAAGGTACTGCAGGAGTCGGTCGACGACGTAGCGGGCTCGTTTGGCGCCAACCGGGTCCCCGACTGCCTCAAGACAATCGAAGTCTTGGGAATCATGCAGGCGCGGTACTGGAATGTTGCCACTCTCAACGAGTTTCGGTCCTTCATGGGGCTCACTAAGCACAGAACATTTGAGGACATCAACCCTGATCCTGTCGTTGCCAAGAAGCTCAAGGACCTGTACGACTCGCCGGATGCCGTCGAGTTCTACCCAGGCCTGGTTGCTGAAAAGGCCAAGCCCCCCATGACGCCCGGCAGCGGTCTCTGTGTCAACTACACCACCAGCCGCGCCATCTTGTCTGATGCGGTCACTCTGATCCGCGGCGACAGGTTCTACACGGTTGACTACACACCGAAGAACATCACGAACTGGGGGTGAGTCTGTTTTTCGCTGAGATGCTCACAGAACAAGAGACTGATGCAGGAGTGTGCTCATAATGACAGGTACAACGAAGCGAACTCGGACCTGACAGTCAACCAAGGGTGTGTCATGCACAAGCTGATCTTCCGGGCGTTCCCGAACCACTTTGCGCAGAACAGCATCTACGCGCACTTCCCGTTCGTGGTGCCTGCTGAGAACAAGGTTATCCACGACGGCCTAGGCACCGCCGACAAGTACTCGTGGGCCAAGCCAAAGCGCAAGCCCGAAGTTGTCGTCATCCGTTCTCATCGCGCCGCCGCCGCTGTGCTGTCCAACAAGAAGGACTTTTCGATCGGCTGGACAGAGCCCGTCCTACACAACACGCACCCGGCTGGGAACGGTATTAGCCACAACTTCTCGCTGTGTGGTGATGGTGACGCCAACCCCACAGACCGCGCCCGCACCTGCAAGGCTCTGTACGAGCTGCCCGAGTGGGCTACCGAGATTAGCGAGTTCTGTGCCACTAAGACGGCCCAACTACTGGCCAAGTACAGCATCCCGCTGGTAGCGGCCGACGACGGCGGCAAGACTACGGTGGTGCACGAGGTGGATGTGGTGCGCGACGTGGTGGGACTGGCGACGACGCACGTCATGGCCGCCATGTTTGCACTGCCCGTCAAGACCGAAGGCCATCCGTACGGTATCTACACGGAGCAGGAGCTCTTCAGGACACTTACGGCCATTTTTTCGAGCATTTTCTTTGACATGGACGTGGCGGCGTCGTTCAAGCTGCGCAACACCTCTCAGGCGCTCGTGCAGCAGCTCGGATCGCTCATCGCCGTCGGCGCCAAGGCCGGCCGGCTGGGCGACCTCGCGCGCAAGGTCGAGGGCGCCGTCTACGCCAGCCCCAGCGAGCTCAGCCTGCCCAGCTTCGGCAGCGCGCTTGTGGCCCGCTTCATCGAGCACGAGGCCGGATCTGTCGAGGACGCCGTCTGGGGCTCCATGATCATGGTGGTCTGCTCAGGCGTCGCTACCCAGACTCAAATGCTCAGTCAGTGCTTGGACTACTACCTCGGCACGGGCGCCGCGCATCTCCCTGAGTTGCACCGCCTCGCAAACCTGAACACAAAGGAAGCTGATCAGGCGCTGACAAAATAGTGAGTTATCTCTCGCCCACTTTCCCCTCCCTTCGCCCTTGTGTCGGACACTTACTTACCACCCAACACACAGCATGCTCGAAGGGTCCCGCCTCCGCGGCCCCGCCGCACTCTTCTGCAACGTCGAGACAGACCAGACCATCACGGACTACGCCCCGTGCAAGCCCGACCCGCAGGACCCGACACTCCTCAATCCCGTGCCCAACGAGAACCCCGAGCCTACGACGCTGACACTAAAAGCCGGCAGCCGCGTGTTCGTCGACCTGACGGCGGCGTCGCACGACGCGGATGCGTTCCCAGATCCGGAACAGGTCCGCCTCGACCGGCCGCTCGATGCGTACCTGCACTACGGCATCGGCCCGCACCAGTGCCTGGGCAGGGAAATGAGCCGCGTCATGATGACGGCCGTCTTCAAGGCCGTGGTGGGCCTGCCCGGCCTGCGCAGAGCCGGCGGCCCGCGCGGCGAGCTCAAGAGCTTCCCGGCCACCACGTGGAACGGCCAGGTCGGCCGCGACGCTGCTGCTAATACTGCAAAAGAGTGCAAGGAGTGGAGCGGTCTCCGCGCCTACATGACGGCCGACGAGCGCGCGTACTCGCCCCTGCCCACGACCATGCGCGTGCGGTATCAGGGGTAAAGCCATGGAGACGTCTGTCTGTCTGTCTGTGCAGAGGGTGTGTGTGTTGACCTCGGGTGGCTGAGGTCGCTTTCAGGAACTGTATCGGTATAACATCACATGGCTTTTTTCTTTCTTCAACTTGGCCTGGGCGTTGTTAAATACCCCTTTCTCTCTTCTAGCGCCACAAGCAAAGTACCTTAGGTAATTGTCTTTTGAGGTAGGCATCCTCAGTAGATGCGGTGGGAAACTTCTGTTTCTAATTATTAGTATGAGTTCACAGTTGAAATATGTCTTTCTCTCTCGTCATGTCATACGATGACTGACATTCGTAAAATACGGATTCTTCCGAGCTACCTTGATCGATGTGGCCGGTAAGTATGTGTCTGTGGATGCCGTTCGATTGTTTGAATTTTTACTGTACCATAGCAAATGCTTAGTTGTGTCCAGCTTAGT
Organism: Lasiosphaeria ovina; assembly: GCA_033439765.1. NCBI lineage: Eukaryota > Fungi > Ascomycota > Sordariomycetes > Sordariales > Lasiosphaeriaceae > Lasiosphaeria > Lasiosphaeria ovina. The sequence continues at coordinate 5,118,536 of JAULSN010000004.1, read as the reverse complement.
ATGTGTGTGGTGCTGAGTATAAGCCATTTCAACTTTCGCGAAAGACCCAACTGTAGAAGTCGCTCCTTGAGTAGACGAAAGAAAATTAATCAATATTTCATCGTGGCTCTAACGGGACGCTGTAGTAATGGGGTATATGATCGTGATCGAGGCGGCGTCTATATCACAGTTGACTATTGAAGATCAAACTTCCTATGGAATAATTGGATTGTTCTGTGCAAGGCAGCCAAAAAATACCAGACTTTTAGATGTTTGGTTGTTATCATGTTTCATATTGCGCCATACCCAGGGGCATTCTGATCTAGAACCGTGTTCTCTTCGCTATGGTATATGGTGTTTAGTATAATCATGTCTTCATATGACTTGGCATAATGTAAGCACAGTTCAGAGTGAAACATAAACAGCTAAATATTAAAAATATAATAACTGCATCCCAGTTCCCGCCTGCGGAAAAGCCCGTAACGCCATATCTTGTACTCGTGTCTGCCATTTGAGAAAGGAAAGCGAGATCAAAGGGTCGCCATGGAGGAACAGGGCGACAAAAGAAGAGGTAAAGAAGAAAATAAACAGGGTGATCGCAACTGGAACACTTCAGACCTCGGTACCATATGACATCAGTTCTGGTTGCAAGTAAAATTCGCGGCTGCTGTTGCGAGATTCATAACAGTCGTCGTGTCCCAAAAGGCGTCTCTTCTGGGGTACCTGTCCAGCAGCGCTACGGCATCTGCCCGCACGCCCAAGTGGGTGCACTTGGTAGCCGCCACAAACAGTGCCAAGGTCGGCCCGTTGTCCATGGTGAAGACCTTAGCGCTGCCCGGGCCCTTCGGCTGATTCGAGACCATGATCTCCGCAAGCCGCACAATATCCCGAAAGGCATCCGTCATCTCCTGCAACGCAGCGGAGTCACCAAAACACACCGATCGAACGCACACCAGTGACAGTATGTATTGGAGCAGGATGGACACTGCCTGGTGGTATGACAGCGGATCTACGGCTTTGTTCGCTTCGGCGGCCGAAAAAACCGGCCAGAACGCGGCGCTCCATTGCTCCAAGGTGCCTAGATGGGCCCGCTGCATTTCCTCCAACCCAAGGATGACGTGGGAACCGAGGAACGCAACCGTGTCGTCGTCTGTCGCAGGCGAGGAAGAGCTTAGCGATGCGGCAATGGGCGCCACCACTGCCCGTGGGAACTGTAGCGTCCAATGTTGGACGGCATCCCACCGCCTTCTGGCCTCGTCAAGATTGGAAAATCTGTCGGGCATATCTCGGTAACTGGGGCTCGCCGCGGCTTGGATGGAGATTCGAGACGTCTGACGCCACCCCGAGATCAAGCCCGTTGACCAGGACAAGTAGTCGAGACGTTGAAAGACCTGTAGGATTTCATCCTCGAGAATGAAGAGATTGTCCGACCCCTCACGGCGCTCGACATAGCCTAGAAGGGCGCCTCTGGGGTGTCCTAAGTTGTTGATATCCCCGGTGATTGTGTTTTGTCCACGAATGAATTGTTCAATGATCATCAGCCCATGGTTTATGTGGTTGATAGCTGATTCACAGCTGTCGTGCAGTGTTTCAAAGCATGCGAACAACATGCAGGCGATGACAGCGATCCGAAGAGTCGACTCCGAGTTCTGGTCTTGGTGGTCGCGGACAAGGCGCAGAGCGCGGCCGTAGTAGGTCAGGGCGAGCTTGTAGTGTGAGGCGTCCCCTTGAAGTGCTGCCATCGGTGTCGGCAACGTATTAGGAGCCACAGCAGCCGCAAGTGCCCCAATGGCTATGGCGGCGTACCGGATCGCCGGTTCGCTTTGGCTGAGCTGTGGTACCGTCCTGCTGAACAGGTTGACGTGGAACCACCCACCGCCAAGATTAGAAGAAAGAAATGACCAGTTGTCGAAATATAAACTCTCCCACTCCACCGTCCCTATGTTGGCGTCAGACTCGTAGGGGACCTCGGTCGAGAATGCAGGAGAGTCTGAAGGCGATTGTGACGACGATGGCGAGCCCGCGGCTTCTGCTGGGGTAGACACTGGCGAGCTCGATCTTGTCGGCGCTCTGGAATCCAGGGGGTTATACCCTTCACAAACGCCTTGCCATTTGAGACATCGCTGACAGGATGGCTTCGCTTCGTCGCACTTGACATGGCGTTTCCTGTTTCGTTCGATGATTGATGTGGTCAGCCCCGAATGCACAAGACTCGAGCTTGAAACCAAGACACTAGGCCTGGGCAGGGCTTTCTCGACACTTACTTGCCTAAGTAAACAGAATCAGAAGGATGCCATGTTATACATATGACCTAGCATGGATTGGATAACTGATACTCACACGTAATGCAGCCAGACCGCACCTTGGGGACGCTTGCGCGCGTGGCTCTCGGTCGATGATCGAGGGTGAAGACGAAGGATTGCGGGCCTGGCTTCGCCATCCTGAATATTGTATGAGCCTGCGGTTGGCAAGAGGAAGAGGGAAGCCGACGAACAGAAGTTGGGATGGGCCTCCGATTAAGAACCTGTCCGACCTCGTCCGAGATGATATGGGAGGCATTTCCGTCCGATTTATGGAGGATGCCGGCAATGGGATTTAGTAGTCTGGCGGTTTGGGCCTTTGCGTGTTTGGTCGACAGCCACGAGAGGCGACAGTTGACAGGCAGGTCCGACTAGTATTCAGCGATGATGACGACGGTCGACAGGAGGTCGCTGACGGGCGCTGCTCGAGACGGGGAGGGGCAAACACATGCATTTTGAGAGGCCGAGTTGCTGTGCCAAGACCGCATTGGCCGTCTGCACCTTGAATTTAGGGCTGGGACGGTAAGACGATGGATGCAGGTGGGCATGGCGGCGAGGTCCTGGGATCAGTGGCTGCAGCCTGGGTGTCTGTTGCTTGCTGGGCGGAACTTCCCGATCTGGATGGACAATTCAAGAGCAGAGACTGGCGCCAAGATATCCGAGAATCGAGATTGAGCCTAGGGCCAGCGCCCAGGTTTCGAATGTTGACTGGCCTAGCTGTGCCGAGAGCTCGAGTGGGATGCTCGAACTCTGGGCATTTGCCCAATATTCGTGAATGCAATTAAAGCGTGTCCTAAACCTGGAGGGGGAGGGGAGTAGTGGTGGCTTCCAGAGCCGGTCAGTCTCGGGGCGGGCTAGTCCAGAAAGCGAGATTGAATTTGCCCACATTCTTTTGTCCCCTATTACTGCGTAAGTGCGTGCGGGTGGGAACCTTCTGCAGGGGAAGGTGCAGTCTGAGAGGAACATCTGACATTACGTAACCTTGGTACTTGTTCTCATTCTTATCGCCATCCGTCAGATGTACGGGTTACTCTTTTGGATCTCAGGACACGAAAGGCACCGATGAGCGGGAGGGGAGCTCAACTAGCCCCCATTGGACCGCAGGAAAAACGCCCTGTATTTCGGGGACGCCCAGCAGTCATCATCGTACTTCATGTCGGCCATTCGCCGCCTGGGTAAGGTAGGTATCGCTGCGTACGTTGCAGCAAAATATTGCCGACGGACAGTAAGGTGTATTGATTGACGTGTGTGATATGAGGTGAGGTTTTGCAAAACTAGCATTGCCTAACTATACTTCTTTCGCTTTTAGCCTTCTATTATTCATCTGACGTCCGATTGGCAGATCGAGCGCGTCACGGGAAGCGGACATTAGTGCAGCCCGAGTGATTGAGTGCGGACAGGACTCCCATCCCGGCCCAAGGGTTAAATCGATCTTCCAGCGGTGTGCTTTAGGTTGCGGTGGCTGCCGTGGCGAGTATCTCGTGGACTGTTAATGCTTGGCAGACGAAATGCGGGCATGCGGCCGCATCCATGCTAGGGGTTTCGACCCCACTATGGGGAGACACAGGGGCTGCCCTGGTTCCATGGGCACCCGCCTGGATGCCTGCCTGTAAGGTACCTTATCCGTAGCGGCTTTCCAACGAGATGCCTTTCCACATGACAAAGAAGAGCTTTTCCCCAAAACTGAGCCTCGACTACACCGAGAGAACAGCAGCTATGACTCTCCTTTGCTTGCTGGCTTTGATCCAATTAGCAAGGTAGGAGGTAAAGAGGAGAACTCTACCTTGGAACGACGCGGCCAGAGCGCCTCCAACTTTGACATTCACCCCTCTAGGTATCTCGCAGTTCCCATCTAGTCACATTGTCTAAACGCAAAAAGACACGAACATAACAATTCTAATTTCAAGCTACTTTCGATGCAGATCTAATTCGGTTCCGAATTCCTTTCTGCGTTGCACCATATGTGCCGTTTTATCCTGAGATGCCAGGCGCTGAGTAAAGCCAAGCCCATCATGGGAGGTGGTTACCTACATTCGGCCGATGCAAATCGAATCGTCTTGCTTGGCACTCGCGGCTGTGGAAAGTTCCTGCCTTGTTCTATTTGGCCAAACTTGGGATACTACGGAGTATATCTCCTTTGTTGCCCACGTCTACCAGCAAACGAGCCGGAAAGTGGCAGTTTGAGCAAGCGCAAAAGTTTGCAGCCCCGGTTTTAGGCAGCAGTTTCAATTTAACTTACGAGGCTGAAAATCCCTCTCTTCATGTGATATGGATGTACGGGCACTCTGTATTTAACCCCCATCACCAAGGGTGCCAAGCATCCCAATTGCTGACATTTCCGGGCAAATTTCCCGATCTGGCAGAAGCTTCTTACGACAAGACTCAACCCCCAACAACAAGCCAAATAAGGATCACAAACCCCAACGACAAGCCAAATAGGATCATAAACCCCGCCATCAAACTCCTTAGCTGAAAACTCAAAACCCTGCTGCCTACGCAGACACATCCGACGGGGGATTGGATCCACTACAGGACAGCCAACCGCGGCAACTTGAGTGGAAATTTAAAGTAGTCCACAGGTCGGAAGGGGACAGGCACTGAACTGCCGGTACATCGGGACCTGGAGAAGGAAGGGTTAAGAGCTTTGGCACCGTTTTCGGCCAATTAAAAAGTAGAGCCAACGGCTGCCAAGTGCTGACCACGTCAACGCAGCATCGCATGGAGACAGCCCAGCAAGGCCCAAACCATCCATGGGACTTTTTGACTGTCAGACGTTAGTGCACAAGCGGAATCGGAAGCAATCCATTGGACCCATTGGCCCCGCGAGGGCCGCGATGCACAACGTTGCCAAGTCCCTTCCCCAGCCTCAATCCTTCGGACAGCAAGTGCCGATAAACTCCACTCTCCTTGGTTGTCTTCCCGTCTCGTCAAGCGCCACACCGCCTGATCTCGACCCTGTCCAGCTCAAACCCAACGCCAAGATGTGGCCGGGATGCTTCAAGTGGGTTTTGTGACCGGCCCAGGCTTGGCAAGCATATCTTTCTCGTTTTCCTTTATACGTATGTTCCATCGCGTGTCGAGGCTGTCCTGCACCCTTGCTTGAAGACTGAGGAGGCTTGTCGGTACGACCTGACCAATCAAGGCCCAGGCTGTCCATCTGCCAAAAAGTCAAGCCTCGAACCAGCCACAGACACCCCCGCACTTGAGGCTCTGCGTGCCATCACTGCCGCGGCATTGTGCAAGGACGGATGTCCCGCTCGTAAGGCTGACTCTGCGTCCATTACCCTGTCAAATATTCAGCTCAACCGACAGGAACAACGGCCGGCCCGGGACTCACGCCTTCCTTCCCAAGCCTAGTACCCAGCCCTTCTCGCTAACACCTGCCCGAACGAGGTTACGAAAATCGGCCGTTTTGCGTACCCGAGCTGAAAAGGCAGAATTATAACCAATGAGCCTTGTGGAAGTCACTCCTCGGCAGAAGTTTAAATAAATAACCAATGAGCAACAAAGAATTGCTCATAACTAAAAGTGATTCTGCTTTTCACCATATCTCCTTCTTTCCAGCGAACCCCACGGCCCCAACCACGAAAGCAATTGTTATTGAGCCATTCGCTTGAGAGACGGCTTAATCTCATCTCAAAACCTCCACAAGGCGGCAGATCGAAAAACAAAGAGTCCCGTGAAAACCTGACGTAAGTGACAAATGCAGCCTGTTTAGTCATCCCGTGCCCGAGGCTCTCATACTTACCAATCCCGAGGATCACCCCATGTTTATCGTATTACCCTGTCCGCCAAGGAACCCGCCTCAGCCAGGCCTGCTTACTTTACATTGAACCGACGTCGATGAGATTCGATGTCACCCACCGTCCGAGCGTATGGAAATGCGCACGTGGTCACATGGAAGCCAGCGCTGGGCCTCATGCAGTAAAAAGGCAGAAAGGTTTCCTCACTACCCACCTGGAAGCTCACATGCGGCCTCATGCAGTAGAAAGGCAAAGAGGTTTCACCCCGCTGATGTGAGTATTTTGTATCGAGGTACCTGTTCATTTTCAGCCGCATGTGAGGTATTGGACGTCTGGAATATTCCACCGGTGTGGAAAGTGAGATACATCATCCGTTGGGAAATTTTTGATGAGAACGGCGCTTCCGATGCATGACGTCAATGAACAACAGCTGAAGTAACCTAACAAATCACGTCCTCCGTGGATAAGGCGGGGCCCTGTCACAGAAGGACATGTCGCCTTCTGCATTCCCTCACAAATTGCGCCAATCACCTCATCTCAGCCGCTCAACGTGCAAAAAGAAGTGGTTGCCCCGCCATGGCAACGATAATACATCGACCAGGGGCTCAGGGGCTAGGGCAATGAGGAGTCTGTTTACACCCTTCCCCAATGTAATCTAGCGTGACATTTTCTTTTTATCTTGGTCAGCCCGCGGCGTGTAAGATGACTGGTCTGCCCTCCTTACCAGAGAACCGGTATCAACTTGTTCTTCTTTTCCAGCCATAGTTTAGAAAATCACGTTCTTCCGCCATGAGACGAGATAGGTACTCAGACCAATAAACGCAGTATTGTTCTTTATTACTGTGTTTGACTACCTGTGATAAGTAACGGTACATATATCCATGTACAAATACCCTATAAGGTTGGCCTCAGTCGAGCCTTCCGTTGATTTTGTCGTTGCTGTGGTTGTGTGGTGTCTCATAACTGCTTCAATAAGTGGCAAGTGCGTGGCAAAAGAAGTAGTCGAGAAATGTTGCTATTACTTTGATAACTTTGAGAAACACAGATTTGTATTACACACTGTTTTTGGGGGGTTTAAAAAAACTGAAACAAAAAGAACTCGCACAAATGCAATATGTTGCACACAGGTAAAATTGACCCTCTTTTACCCCTGCATATGCAAACACCTGCTTTTCTCTCCTTTGCATCCTCCCTTGCGTTCGGAATGCCCTCAATCCGACTACATCCCTTGCACCGGAGATTCCTTTCAATTCTACGGTCTTCTTTTGCCCGCCCTGAATACGGACTTCCGTGGAGATATTCAGTGATCCTGTTGGCTATAAGAAGGTGCTATTTTACCTGTATTTTAGACCGATCTAACCAGACAATTCAATGCTCAGTCAATCCAGATCACGTGCAACAGTCATAAGCCCGGCCTAACAACAACAAATCGCTTTCGCAACAGCACTCTTCGCACCTCGTTTTCCAAGCTCGTGATCCAAGCATTCAGACCGCTTTCTCAAACCTCGTTCAATCCTTCCTTCATTCGTTCAGACGATGCCTTCAACAACCGCTTCCTCCACCACGGCCTACAAGCCCACCCTGACGCGCCCGTCAGACTGGCCCGCATGGTACTCTGCCCTCACAAAGGTCGCAAACGACAGGCGCCCCAGCGAGGCCGTTGACATCAACAACAACAGCTGGCTCCCGCTCCCCGAAGTCATCCTCGACACCTTCGAGGACTTCCTCGATGCTCGCTACCCTCAGGTCACCCCACGAACCGATGAGGAAAAGCGTGACCTTCTTGACAACGCAACCACACAGCAAATGCAGATCTGGCGATCGTTTGAAGCCAAGCAACTCCGCGATGTCAAGGATGTTGAGAAGCAACAGGACAAGATCTGTGAAGTCAAGGAATGGATCCGCTCCAGCACAGCAGCTACGTTCGCCAACCTCGCTGAATTGAAGGACTCAACCCTACAGGACATCGTCAGGAACCTTCACGCCCTCGTCTCCATTTCAACGGCAGAAGAAGTCGAACGAGCCCGCGAAAACTACCGGGCTATCCTCAAGAAGCCGGGAAAGTCGCTTTCGCCTTCCATGTGGCTCCTTCAGTGGCAGGAGGCCTACAACGAAGCCGCCAGACTTGACGTCCAGGAGATCAAGGGCGCCCTCGCCCTCAAGGACTTCCTCAGGGCAGTGGGCTCTTACGATTCGATGTGGATGAACATAGCATTACATGAGACCGTGAACGCTGAGCTAGCCGGCTCTAAGCAGAGAGACCTTCCCCACTACGCCAATGCATTCAGGCTAATATGTGAAGCCAAGTCAGGAAAAAACAGCCACCAGAGCGCCTTCGCGACCACCACTACATTCAACGGCAAGCCGGAAGGCGATCGACCGGCCTTTCTTGCCCGTGATGATCTCTTGCAGGGCCCAGCACTTCTCTGGCTTGTGGAACGCAGGGTCGGGTCGACACGGGCATGTATAGGTAGGTCGATCGCCTTCCGGCTTGCCGTTGAATGTAGTGGTGGTCGCGAAGGCGCTCTGGTGGCTGTTTTTTCCTGACTTGGCTTCACATATTAGCCTGAATGCATTGGCGTAGTGGGGAAGGTCTCTCTGCTTAGAGCCGGCTAGCTCAGCGTTCACGGTCTCATGTAATGCTATGTTCATCCACATCAAATCGTAAGAGCCCACTGCCCTGAGGAAGTCCTTGAGGGCGAGGGCGCCCTTGATCTCCACGGAAGTCCGTATTCAGGGCGGGCAAAAGAAGACCGTAGAATTGAAAGGAATCTCCGGTGCAAGGGATGTAGTCGGATTGAGGGCATTCCGAACGCAAGGGAGGGTGTAAAGGAGAGAAAAGCAGGTGTTTGCATATGTAGGGGTAAAAGAGGGTCAATTTTGCAAGTAAGGGTCATTTCTTGGCGACACAATACAATAAGGCACCGCTCGGCAGACTTGTTTGTGCTTGAGACCTCAGTATAGGCCAATAAGCCACTATAGTACAACACTTAAAATTGAAATTGGTATAATTACAAAGGCAAGCGCTCTGCGTTCGGGACCTTCAACAGGCCAAAACCTCAGCCGAAGTTATAGATGGAACTCACAACCCAAGGTTTCACAGTCTGGTAGGCATAAAAGATGAGCGTCAAAAGGCCTGGTTAGACAACGAATATGCAGGATATCGAGAAAGACCGTGCATAATTAAAGGGTGCCACGCGACATGCCTTGAGAACCTCTCTTAAGGCGTTTATCAACGACGTCATGGTTGGTTCAATGATAATGAGTCGTCGGCCTGCTCATGGCAGTTGTGGTCCTTCGGACAAAAAGATGTTCGTGCTTCTTTGCAACACCGCGACAACTTGAAGAGAATTACACTGAACTAGGCGAGACAGGGTAGCCCTCTCCACATCCTGCATTTGCTTTTTTTGGTTATGTATTTCGTTAACTGCCAAGTGAGAAACTATGGCAGGGACTGATTGAGCGTACGGTGTATCAAAAAAACGATGACACAAAGAACTGTTTATCGCCAACTAATTACCTAGGTAGTTAATAAGGTACTTTCAAAATCCCCTAGTTGCGTTTTAAAGAGAAAGCTGTCAAAATAGGGACGAGAGTCAGTAACGGTTGACAATATATCAATTATCTAACCATTAACCAACACAAGATGGAAGACAGAAGAACCGGAAGAAATAAAAAAAGAGGATTGAGAGAACAGCAACAACGCCCGGACATACCGGTCGTGTCTTGATTAACTGACAAAGCGGAGACCAGCCCCACGACATCAAAGGTGAGCAACCGGTCAGAGTCGCGATTTACCAGACTGGATGAACCACAACTGCTCTTCGCCGGCGGTTGATTCTACTGCGAATCAAGAGTCATCGAACTGGTCATCACACCTGGGGAGACTCGATGTTTCGATTGGTGCAGCCATATATCGATTGCTCCAGGTGCCTGTTTTGTCTGCTGACATGGCGAGTCACGGGGATCAAGTGGGAACTGTAAGAGCGAAGAAAGAATGCAAGGAAAAAAACAAGAAACACTCAGGATAACGGTGGGAACTTGGGAGGTAAAGCCCAAAGGGTGTCGAGAGCTCAGCTGCATCCAGCTCAGTGTTGTCAGTTGCCCAACAAAGAGAGTGCAAGAGTTCACGGTCTATCTGTCTAGCCATTTAGTCGCCTGACAATCTCGGAAGTTGTCAATTGGAGCCCGGAACCCAGAGGTAGTGAAGATGGTCCCAAGGACATTGCATTGGCGTACAACATTCCCGCCACCATGCGCTTAGTGGCTTCATAAAATGCCTCCTTACGTAGCAAGTACTTAGTATGCATATGGATGGGGACAATACCCACGCGCTGCACGAGGCTTGAAACCCACTGACACGTGAGTTGATTAGAAGAGACGTGGTGCCAAATCCAATGCCCAAACGAAACCAATACCGAGGTGCTGTAGTCACCCGTCGCTGAGTGAGTTTCTCGTCTGGCTCGGTAACAAGTAGATGGAGACATTGCAGCAGCGAGTGTCAGGACTGTTTTTGTTTCTTTCTGACTTTATGTGTTCTGCTTGATATCTGTGCCGCCGGCGACCCAGGTAGCCCAGGTAACTCCAACGCAAGTTGACCTCCACCTGAAGTTTGCACACGCCAAAGAGGAGTAAAGGAGAGCAAATGGACAAACTGAATGCGGCGGTGCGGCCAAGGTACGCCAGGGAGGTTTGCGCGAGTGCGCAAGGAACCTTTGGGACCCGAGCTGACACTTTTCTTGCGTCTATTCCTTTCTCTTCTCAGCTCTGCTCGGTGTGTCTGCAGCCGCGGGCCGCAGGAAGCACGACCTGCTCAGGCAGTGGTCAAAACTGAGACACATGATGGGAGACTGATTATTTGCATTTGCAGATTCGTGGGCGGATGGGGGTCACTCGAGACGTCGAGCAGGATCTGGTTGCGCTGACGAATGTGGCAAGTGCAGAGCGGGAGAGACCGAAGGAAGAAACAAAGCAATGAGTCAGAGGCCCGAGATGGAGCTCTCTGGTGTTGTTTCGCCGCCCCTTGCATAACACAACCGAACAGGCGGGGTGATACCTGGAGGGATGCCGATGAAGCAAGCATTCAAGCATTAATTACGTCAAGGGCGGTGGCAGTGAGACTGAGGGTAGTGTGAGTGAGCACTGCACTGAGCAGCACGCACTAAGGTGCGTCATTGAAACATCTTGCCTGTTTGAGACGGGTCGGGAATGCAGGCACCAAAAGAAAGTCAAAGTGGAATCTGCAGCCCTATGGGAGTTGGATGCTTGTATTAATATGGTGTGTAGCGGTGGTGGTGGTGGTGGTGGTGGTGGAGCTGGAGGTGGAGGTGAGGTGGGCCGTTGCCGAGAATCCATCACCACGGCAAGATCTGCATCTGGCGCCGCGATTGGCTTTCGGCTCAGATTCGGAGCAGGCAGCAGCAGGTTTCGGCGATGCGTGGTGTGTCACCCCGGGATTTACCAAGACCAGGCCTTACTCCTGAGACATGTCAAACCTCGGCTTCGGGGTCGTTCCGAGATCCTTGGACGACACACCTACATTAGCTCAAGGCTGACTCTTTGAGCTCTCTTCGGCTTCGCTCAGTGCTAAGTCGCAGAGTGACGGACGGAATACGCATAAATGGTGGTTGATCCCACCGACGGTTCACTCGGCCGACCGGCGTTGCCGTTTGATTTTGCAACTGCTGGCAGTTTAGTAATTACGGAGTCGCACCTGCCACGTTTTGTCCAGCACAGCCACCGCTCTCCACCCAATGAGAGCGTGTTGATTTGAGTTGTGGAGTCGGCAACCTGGATTGGAGCCGCAGCACAGCCATGCCCCGCCAACAGGCTTTAACGTTAAGATCTCGGATCGTCCATGGGCGTCAAACTGGTCAGAGTCCGACGTACGTTGTATTGGCTTTCTATTTGCCAATTCAAGCCCAGCCCTATCCAGGTGCGGTCCTTTTGCCTGCCAGCTCCATGCGTCGTCGTTGGCGCGCCTAATTCGCTGCATCCAGACCCTCGGGTTCGTCACCGTGACCACCTACGGCGGTGCCGCGCCGCCGCGCGTGGGCTGTCACGCTTTTGCACGCGATTGCAAAGGACCGGGCCCGCGGCTCTCCACACCCAGCAATCAATTGCGCCCGGGTTAGGCGCCGAGCTGTCATGTCGGCAGTTGGCAACCTGTTCCGTTATTTCCACCGCATCGGGTTGCCTGGCGCGGATTTGCACCGGCCACGAGCTAAAATGTCGAACAGCGCCATGATTCGCCGTTCTTCGAATTAAACTCTCTTGGTTCCAGCGGCCCAGAGACAGTCTGAAACAAAAGAAGGCTGCCTCGATCCTCGCAGGCTTCTTCTTGGCAACAATGTCAAAACATCGGATGAAATCTCTCTCTCCCTTTCCCACTTTGTCTCCTTTCCTCTCACGACTGCAGTCGCATTCCATGCTGCATGCACGCGATAGTGTCACAGTGGCACTTGAGATTTACGCAGCCGCGGGCACTGCAACAGCCGGCCCGGCCCGGGCATACAGCACAAAGCACGGGAATCATTGTTTCTGAAAGGATGTTCAGGATTGTTTTTAGCTGCTAGTAGCGATCTATTTATTATTCGTCGCATGTTATTGACCCATGTTACCTTCCGTTTCGAGGTTCGAGATTAACAGTTGACTAGCCGCAGCCCCTCCGGTCTCCAAGCGAGCCACCACCACCCTTTGATCATTGTCTTTGCCATGACGTCGGGCTGGTCGTCGGTGCAGTGCAGCGGACACGGGCGGGGAAAACCTGGTGCTTGCTGCCATTTCACACTAAAAAGACCCAAACCTTGAACTCCGCCAACTCAGCATTGTGACGGATGGCATTTCGGCCGCAGTGTGGAGGCGGCGACTGGGGGTGGGAGCCGACCCAAGCTCTTGCGGCTCACGGCACAGTTAGGCGTCGTCAATCGACGCGGACCAGCGAGGGACCCGGGCTGGACTGGCTGCGGCGAGGCACCCCACACAATTTTGAGTTGCAGCATTTCCCACCCGTTTCCATTTTCTTTTCTTTCCATTTTCAGGTCCGCAACGTGGTTTCTGCGGTATCAGTGCTGGCCCGCCTCTCCACGTCTCCCAGCGGGGGAGCCAATCAGGGACGGCCTCGGACTTAGTCAGTTCGCACTTCGGAGCTTTGGCTTCCCAAAGCGGTTACAATGCACCCACCCCCAGCCTGCGGCCATACCACGCCGGGTTGTGGCGTGCTCAGTCTCGCGCTTGCAGCATGGAAGTCCGCCCAAGCTCGGTGGAGCAATCGATCCTTGGGCCCATTGACCCCAGCCAATCAGGCCGGCTCCTTGACTTGCTCCGAGTCTCTAGGACTTGGGCCTAGCCTTGGATTTCTTCCACCTCGACTCGTCCTCCCCCTTCGTCTATCAGCAATGCCCCTTACAGGCAACAACAATCATCAGAACTTGTTCGTGAATCCTCATCCGAGCATCCCACGCCCGGCAGCTGCCGAGAAGGCCCCCCTTTCCCGTCAATACCTCCACGCTCCTTCGTCTCTCTACGCGGCCCGCACCAGTCTCGGCCGATTCACAATATTCACACTACGATATATAAGACATGTCCGCAAACCTCGAATCCAAAGACAAAATGCCAGACAAGCAACAAGACTCTCAACAGCCCGGCAGCAATCCAAACACTCCAGACAACCCAGCCAATCCGCCCAGCAAGGACGACCAGCAGCAGCAAACCCACGCCGACTACCTCTTCTCGCTTTACTTGAACAGCCGCTTTGTTGCCACCTCCAACACGCCAACGTCCGCCGCCACAACCAGCACGAACAACAACGACACAGACCAGCAAAAGCCCCCGTCGCCTTCCAAGATGTCGGACAGCAAGCCCAGCCCGCCCTCGGACACGTCCATCGACTGGGACTCGCTCCTCAAGTACTCGTCGCCCATTGGCATCGTCAAGCCCAGCGTCGTCTTTGGCGGCCAGAGCTCGTCCTCGTCGGGCGACTCGGGCGACAAGTCTGGTAGCAGCGGCTACCCGTCTTACCCTGTAAGAAACCCTCAATGTGTTTGTATGTGGATCTGGTACTGACCATTCCTTTTCGTGTCTCTAGAAGGGTGGTTCTGGTAGTTCTTGATAATCAATCGCTCAGCTAAGTAGTGCTGCTGTGCGGCCGCACTCGCCGCTGAAGCCAGATATATTCTGTGTTCCTTGTGTCGATTTCTTTCCCCTGGCCATTTTGCTTTTTCCAAACTTCGTTTTCTTACATTTCGGCTCTGGTTTTCCTTTGTTGAGGCCCCGTCTGGGAGGGATAAATGGAGTCAAGGCATTGTTTCATTCAGGAAATCGCGAAGGGGGAAAGAAAACACGTCATCGGCTGGCCCAACGGCGCACGCGGCTAGCTGATCAGCTTGCTGCCTTGCTGGTCATTGTTTCGCATTACAACTCGGTGCGGGGGACTGGTGTTACGGGATGGAGTTTCTGGCGGATCATGGATGGGGGGGGGGGGGTTCACAAGGGGCATTGGGTCGCGACATGGAGGAGTAACGGGGTTACATTACTTGTTTTGGATCTCACTTCACTCCTTTTGGTTTACCTAGCATCGTGTCTGCTTTTCACCTTGCGATTTCGGTTCGACACCTTTCATAGACGAGACTCACAGCGTCTTTCCCCCTGAATCGGCCGTTGATTTCTTCATGCTTGACAGGTTCTGCATTGTGCGAAACTCTTTAGCATTGTTTCTTCCTAGGTCGAATGCTCGTTAATTAATATTAGTTTAGGGGATTTCCGTGCATAGGAAGTTACTGCCTGTTCTGTGCTTCAAATCTTGGCCAATTAGATGTGGCACTTTCTCCGAACTTCAGTACAGGAACTGAACTGCCGAGGGAAGTCTCCAACCTCAGGCGTTGCGCCTTGGTAGATGCCGCCATCGTGATTGGCTTGTTCCGTAGTCCTCCCGGCCGTGAATGGTTGAGGTCGCGCCTTCTCTAATGCATGTTTGTCGAATAGCACATGTCGCTGCTGGAGATCGTCCAATGACGGAATCTCTTTGGCAGCGCCCAGCAAGAGATGGAAGCCGGCCGAAAACGAACGAGTTTTGGTGCGCCTCCCAGAACTCCAATCAAGGGTCGCACCGGGGTATACCCACGCAGTACTTGCACGTCGACGAATCCAACTATATCTGGCCGGGTCACATTTTTGTATCCTTGTGAGGGGTCACAATCACTTTAAAACCCGACACTCTCTCAACACATCAAACCTTGTTTTTCTTTTTTCTCCATCTTCTTTACACACTTCTCTTCAAAACTCTACATTCTTTTCGCGCGGAGGGAGGACAGGGATGCCCGGAAGCATTGCTGCTGGATACGACACATGTGTGCACTGGCTTCGCGCGCACACATGCCAGCAATGCTTCCGGGCATCGTTGTCCTCGGGTGGTGGATGCTGGCTCTTCGCATAGGCATGAACATCGCGCGAATGGGGAACAGGCCGTTGCGACCAACGCCTGGAACATGCGCATCAACCGCCAACCTCGGGTTCCTTCCCATTCGCGCGATGTTTATCCCTATGTGAACCGAGCTTCTGGCCTTCCTTGCCAGTCTGGGATGCTGAAACAATGTGTGAGTTAATCTCGATTCGCGTTCCCGGCCCAGTCACTGACAATTTGCTATTCGCTCTTCCCAGCCCCTCCTTCCTATCGGCTTCGCAATCATCTGGGGCACTACTGTTGCTCGGCTCCGGTGGCTTCAGGGCGACGTACACGGTTCAATGAATATTGTCTGCCATCAGCAATAAGAGTCTTGACAACTGCACATTTCCCTGTCGACGCCACTGGGAAGGCGGAAAAACAGAGTAAACCGCCTTTCATAGCCGGTGCAGCAGACGGTATCTTTGGGTATTGGTCGAGGGAATGGAGCAACGGGAAGATGGTGTTGGAATATTCGCTAGAAACACACACGTGATGGGGTATGTTGCCAACCAAATGAGCATCCGTCGCCTCAGTCTAACAATCTTTGTTTTAGCAGATTGTCCGACCTGGATAGTGTCGGAAAAAGGTCCCCTTGCGATCTAATCATCAACTGCAACAACAACAGCTTCAAACAAAAGCCCAAACCCACAGCAAACTTACACCATACATATCACGCCTTTCGCCCTCCACGAACAGCTCGGGACAAGAGACTGTCTCCGCTGTTCCGAGAGATCAACAACAATGGCCGACGAAGAAGTTTTAGTCAATGACTTTGGGCTTGAGTGGCTCGAATTTCTCACAAACGACGATGGCTTTGAAAGCCTCACACCCGATCCGGACGACCTAGACCGCCCCTACTTATTCGAGGCATTACTTGGCGGTTCAGGGTTATCCGGGCAGCTACAAGACGTCTCCTTCGTCAGCGTTCCTGCCGACCTATCTCTTGGCAGCCCTCCGGCAGCCCTTGGTCAACATTTCCCCCCATGGACCTTGGACTTTTCTGTCAACCCCGGTTTTGTGCAGACAATGCAGGAGCCTTTCGGCCTGGTACTGATGGGAGATGCTAACAGTCAGACGCCGTCCTGGAGGGAGTTTACATTCACCACTAGCTCATCAGCAGGCACCGAGAATTGGGGCACTTCTCCAGAGGCTCCGGTATTCCCGGGCACGCCACTTGCAGGGTCCGATCTCCTTCTGGGTATTGATTTTACACAGGTAATCCCTGACATGGCGAGCGACACCACCGGGACACCATCCTGGGTAGGATCTATGCCCACTAGCTCCTCAGGCACCGAGAATTGGAACAATTCTCCAGGGGCAACGCTCCTTCCATTCACGCCGCCCACGGCGCTCAGTTCCCCCTGCAATCTGATGGACCCAAACTCCGGAACTGTAAATCTCGACCGGTACCGTGCCCTGGCACCTCGCGACCCTGTGTCATCATCGCCACCTTTGCCGTCAGAGCCAAGCCCACGACCTCAGCCCAGGTCTCGACCCAAATACCTACCACGCGTCCAACAAGGCCGCTGCAAGAAGATTCCAGCGTACGTTTTGTGCCATGCCCCTCCCAGCTGAACAGAAAGAAAAGAAGAAAATACTAACGACGCCGGGGCTATCAAAGGCGAGAGCTACGAAAGATCAAAAGGCCCGTGAAGTGCGCCTATTGCAGCCTCGGGTCCACCTACACGCGCGAGTTGAAGAAGCACATCCGGGCAAAACACAAAGATATCGCCCGGGAACTCGGCATGTTAGAGGAGTTCCCCTGCGACCTGTGCGCGAGGACATTCACGCGACGCGACAACCTTATCCGCCACCTGAGGAGCAAGCACGAGCTGGCCAAGTGAGATTTTTTTTCGAGCATGCTGCGTCACCTTTTTTGTATGTTGAACCTCTCTGACCTCGACTTTCCTTTTACGGCCCCCTGTTCTCCCTTCTATTTTCTGGGCTTCAATCTTTATGAAGACGATTTGATATGTTGGGCTGCCCTTTTTCTTTCCTGTGGGAGCTACTGAGAAGGACGCCGCTTCTAATTGGGGGATTCTATCGTGATATACTGAGTGCTTCGTATCTTAGTCAGGGACGTTATTTCAATTTAAACTAAAACATTAAAATATACAACCTGTCCCAGTGCTAATATGTAGACTTGCTTTGCTGCAAGGGTGACTGGGAAAGGCTTAATAAGAAGAACCAGAGGTTATAATTATGAAGCGAGTATATGCTCAAGAGAGCGAAAGGCATGATCTGAGACAAGTGGACGTTTAGATATTAGTGGGCCTCTTTCTGGGCTGCTGCTCTAGGCGAAGTAAAATACGATGATAAATTAGCACAGCTGCTACTGGTGAGCACGAAGCAAAAGATTGCTCGTACTACACTAATAGATTTAGCTGACATCTTGTGCAGGAATGGTGCATTGCGCACCACAGCGACAGCATTCCAATATAGAGCAGCTTGCTTCTTGTATCTGCCACATACGACCATACCCATTGGAAAATTCGGGATCCCGTCCGCTCTCCTATAGACAAGCCAATGAGGGCAATCTTAGTTACCGGAGTCAGAAGAATTCTGTAGTTACAGGAGTCGTGGGCCCACTATTAATTGGATGCACCCAATCAGGTCACGACTACTGAACGGATGATAAAACGGATTCCGTTTTGAGTTTAGCTTATTCCTCGCCGTTTTGTTTTTAAGAAACGGCATTTGCTACCCCGCACGCCCTGCCGTAAATGAGATGCACCCAATAAAAGATGTGCGGAATATGCCGTGGAAAACTCGCCATTTTGAGCGCTAGGCCTGTGTTGGCTTGGATCCTCGCTTGTAGAACACGTAGCCCAGTTGGGCCTAGTTACGCAACACACCCCCCTCAGGTCTGCCTGACAGGCCAGACCTGAAGCCCTGAATATGCCCCAAACAAGGAGTGGTGATGATTTTTTTGGTGTTGAGCCCCGCTGACCTCAGCCTTTCGCTGCCCTGCCACCTTGCCCTTGCCTTTCGTGCGTTCGTCAACCTCCCTGCCTTCCTTTCTTAGAGTCCTGAAGCCCTCATAGCCTCGTATTCCTTCCTGCGGCTCTCTCTGCCTCACTCAGACTCCCTTCCTTCTAGGTCCAACCGTTCAACTTGTGCCTGAAGCTCCTACAGGTCGGTCATGGTGATCCTTTTTGCCTTACGGCCCTGTAGCCTGTGGGCGATGTCAACGGTGCCGACCTGTCCCCTGAATGCCGTCATCGTCTTCAAAGGCATCAAGTAGGTCAGGAGAAGGTCCCCGGACCGGAGAAGTAGGGGGTTCAGGAGTAGTGCCGAGCCCGGTAAGTTGTGAGTCCGAGTCATCAAGGCCCAGTCTCTGGAGCAACGCGTGGCTGCTACTGCCTCTTTGAGCCATAGTACTGGTCTGAGCTCGCTGAGATAAGGACTGCACTGGTGTGCAGCGATGCTACTGCCCAGTTCCTGCCGCTTGAACAGCTAGTGGAAACTCCTTATTGGGAATCTTAAATGGGGGGGGACGGTCCTCCGTATTACTGGGCCGCCGGGTAGTAGCAAGACAGTCGCTCTTGTTAATATTGCCCGTTCTGCTACTGTCGGTGCTAGTCTTGCTATGGAGTGGCGTTATTGCCATATTGCTGTTGCCGCTAAATAGTGTATCGTTATTGTTAAGATCGTTATTGCCGTCGAGAGTCGTTTCTGTCGAGTTTTTGCTGTACAGGCTCGTCGGGTGGGCTACCTTAAATATTCTGGTTTCCCCGCCCGATCTCCCATTCCTCTCCTCGCCCGTTCATCTCATTTCTGGAAAAAAAAAATTTCATTCGAATAAAAGTTTTTTTCATCCAAAAAAAAAAAAAATTCATCATGCAGTCCGCCACCACCGCCGCCGCAGACGAAGCCGCCGCTGCTGCCGCCGTCGCCGCTGCCGTCGCCGCCGCCAAAGCTCTCGGCGATGCCGACCAGCCGCATTTCTCCCGGTGCTTGTGCGGGGACACTCACCTCTGTCCCTTGGCCCCAGCCGACCCCGCTGCTCTGTGAGTCGCCCGAACCAATTGTGCCCTCCCTCGTCTGTCTGATGTCATGTTCTGGTGTCAAGATCATCTGTCTGATATCAAGGTTATATACTGATCGGATCCGATGCTAGGGAGGGGGTCGTCGCGCTGGGGGGGGGGACAAAGGGGGGTGTGGACCGCCGGCTGTGGAGAAAGCGGTGGTTATTGTATCGGCAGGGAGTTACGGGGTGGTCCGCGCTGGTTGCCGTGGCGTTCTCGGTGCTCGGTAAGTCTCAGGATCCCGCTATAATATATCCCTCTTGTTACGACAGTGACTGATGAATATTAGGCTGGAGTTAGGCGCTCGGCTGGTGGGTGGGTGGGGGGGCTGTGGCGGGGGTAATAATTTTTGTGGACTTTGCTTTCGCGCTGGTGGCTCGCCCTGGCTGGGAATATTTTTATAATTTCAATAACTAATAAGATGGCTATTCCCCTCTGCTAACCGTTAATCGCCGCCTTGAATGAACCTCTCGATGGTCTCATCCATGAGCTGACGCATTTCCATATGATGGGATACGTCCAAAGGGAATTGTGGTTGTCCGTGGCTTAGATCTGTAGCCTCCAGCCATGGGTGGTTCAGGGTCTTGACGTAGAATACCTTTGAGTCGTTGATGGAATCTGGTTCTGGGTGAACCCAACCAATGACTCTTTGTTACGCTTGTTAGGGGCTGATACTTTCAAAAGGAAGACCTAATCACTCACCTGATTGCTGAATCGAGGCCGGTAATAGCAGCAGCATCGGCGCGGGATAAGCCGGCGAGCCAGGCGCCGTCTCGACTTGTAAGCGACAGAGTAAAGGACCAATACGCCCAGTCGGTCCGGTCGTATAATAGGCCGAGTCCGATAGTACGCTCATAGGTATGCCCGCCAACCGACGTACCACCACAAGGCGTATAATTGTACGCCTTGATCTTTTCCGAGGGCCCATCCAAGAAGAATGGGGCGGGGTAGGGATAATTCACAAAGCAGATCCTATCCATATAGCAGCAGCTATCAAGATTCGCCCGCCACGGGATAGATCCCCGGAGCTTCGAGAGGTCGTTAGACGAGAAACATATTCGGGCCTGCTGCCAGCGGGCACCCTCGGATGCGAATGGCTGTGGTGGGGGGCAAAACAGAACGTCGAATGAGTAGCGATCAGCGCAAGGGGGAGGCGTCAGGGGTAATTTTCGCTTAGTCGATATGGCGCCGTGGCCACATGTCATGCCGTTATGTCCAACCCATCTCGGAAGGCCTTCGCTGACGTTAGGCTGTCCATCCCTTTTAACAGCAGCAGCAGCAGCTGCTACTGCTACGGCGGCGGCGGTGGCGGTTGTTGGAGATATCTCGTTCTTGGGATGTCGTGAGACCCCTGAGATGATTCGGCATAGCACCCGTCCCCAGATGCTGGTGCGACCCTTGCTACCCTTTCCCTGTTGTTGGGCTTCTGTGGCGTTACGCTGGACCGCGTGCAATGCGGAAGGAGGCTTCTTCTTCTCAGAGTCGTCGCCAGACCCTAAATAGGACGCGTAAGGAGGAGGAGGGCACGTAGGGTCCAGCTTATCTTCGGGTAGCCAACCCAGTTTTTCGTCCAGCATATTAAGTGAAAGGGGGCAGATGTGCGAGAATACAAATGAAGACCATAAGAGGGTGAAGATAGGAAAAATGAGAGAGTTAGAGGAAGGGGAGCGGCGGTACATCTTATTATACCTCGACATAGAGTGGAGAGTTTGTGGCGGAAAAATGAAACTTGACTCGACTATTGCCGGCATTGTCAATAAGCTTTAGTCGCGGCCCGGACTTGGTTCCCTGATATTGTTTGCGGGGCTAGGCCCAAACTCTGACTGGTGTCATGCGCATGGGATAACAAACCCGTGGTAAAAGGAGTCCCGCTACGTACGACGACGCGACGCCGGGTCGCTGGTCTAGTGGTATGACCCACTACTCCCTACCACAATATCGGGGGGTCAAGCTTCGAGGCGAAGCTTTTTTTCGGCCCGGGGGTAGTGTTACGGCAAGTGTAGAAGACAACCGAGCATGCAGGGCTGGGTGTGCTGGGCTCTGCTTCCTCCTCATTACTCTCCTCGGGCATCTCAAATTCGGCCGGCCGCTTAATCTGCGCCACCTTGGCGTCCATCTTCGCTTTTCGCATCATATTACGGCTGGCACTAACGAACTTTACAAGATCCTCGAAGAAAAGCTGCACGTAGCTATCGTAGTAAACAATAATCATGCTCCGCGTCCGGTGC
Source organism: Lasiosphaeria ovina (assembly GCA_033439765.1). Lineage (NCBI taxonomy): Eukaryota > Fungi > Ascomycota > Sordariomycetes > Sordariales > Lasiosphaeriaceae > Lasiosphaeria > Lasiosphaeria ovina. Next base: position 5,096,816 of record JAULSN010000004.1, on the reverse strand, counting down.
TTGGGTACGGCCCCCTCGGCACTGATGGCCGAGTCAGAACGCTGTCGCTTGCGTAGCATCGCGCGTGCCCGAGCCTTCCCAGCTATGCGGGTCTGGCATGTTTGTCGTGCAATGGCTGAGGGTGACTGAGGTTCTAATGGGCTGCCCGGCGCGGGCTGTCCGGCGGCGGGAGCTGCGCTGGTAATGATCCGGGCTACCTCTGGTTGCGGAGTAGCTTTTCTCGGGTGTGCTTCCGGCTCATCGCGCGGTCTAGGAGACTCTTGGGATCCCTTATTCCCGAGTGGCCTAGTTGCTGATGTGACGCCCGGGTCAGATTGTGATTGCGCCTCTATCAGCTGGACCAAATCCTTTTGGCGTTGTGCGACTTGGCCACCGAGCTCCTCGAGGCGCTTGAGCAAGTCGGGTATTCTCGCCACGAGGTGTTCGAGTGCTTCCATTGTGGCCGAGCCTGGGGGTGTAACGTATTAGTGGATGTTCTATCTTGTTTCGGATTCGACTTACCAAGCACGTAGGTTGAGCAGTTCCGCTCCTGATAGATTGCCGCCGAGACTGAGAAAAAGAGAGCTTATAAGCTATAAGCGAAAGAAAGGGGTACGGGTTAAGAGAGAAGATGCTAAAGAGGCCAGCAAAAGCAAAAAGGAGAGAATTGAGAGGTTATATCGTTGCGCCTTGGGTTGGTAGACGAAGGAATGGGTGGGTGAGGACTTGAGAGGACGGCCTTTTATAAGAAAGGGGAAGAGGTTGCGGACTTGATAGGCAGCTAACACCGTTCTGAAATTCTAACCAACCGCTACGCTGTTTGCCACGAAGCCGGCCTCGGTCTGATGGAGGAGGACCCACGATAATGTCGACTAGGGTTGTGAACTATGCCAGCGGTATGTAGCACTTGGCCTGAGCCTGCTCGGGTAAGAGAGTGGCCAGGTGAAGTCAAGCGGATCCAGAACTACGAACTGGCCACTACACCAACCACGGTTCCCAAAATACCACCTTTCGCTCAACTACTTTGTGATGAATTGAGATCTTGGGGAAAGAAAAGCACAAGGTTTGACTGCATCCATTCCGAGCGTTGCTTTGCTTGTCGTCTAAGACTCGGCGTTCCTTGGTGGCTCCGCCGGCCGTGGTTCATTTTCCTACCACTATTGTGGGAACTGGTCCATTTTCCCACCACCATTGTGGGAACCGGTTCATTTTCCCACCACCATTGTGGGAACTGGTCCATTTTCCCATCACCATTGTGGGAACCGGTCCATTTTCCTACCACCATTATGGGGACCGACGCGCTGAGACAAGGCTGTGTCTATTCCGTGCTGCAGGAGCCCAGACCACTCCCGCCGAAACCAGGCAGCCCGCTTAATTCTCCCACCTCCACCGTGGGACAATTTGGTCCAGTCTTTTTCTCCCACTGCCACCGTGGGACAATTTGGTCCAGTCTTTTTCTCCCACCGCCACCGTGGGACAATTTGGTCCAGTCCTTTTCTCCCACCGCCACCGTGGGACAATTTGGTCCAGTATTTTTCTCCCACCGCCACCGTGGGACAATTTGTTCTCCCTCCCACCGCCGCCACCATAGGACATTCTAGTCCAGTCTTTTTCTCCCACCACTATCGTAGCCCAGAGGTATAGCGCGGAGAAGTATCTGGGCAAGGAAGAAGGTAGGGTGCACAAAGGATTGTAGGGGGTTTTGGCCGTAAATTTACGCTAGTAATATACAGCCTCATACAGACCACTCTAGACATCACCCGGCACGCCGAGCACTGCTAATTCCGGGTGGCGTGATCGACTACCAGAGCCCTCCGTAACACGGAACCCTATTTCATTGTATGTCAGCCACCGTATTAGACACCGTATTAGGACCGAGGCACCTACCATCTATGGAACGCCATATCTTATATAATTCCTTTCCTTTCGCATCCCAGAACGCAGTACTATAGTAGTAAGGTTCCACCTCCTGAACCGTGTACCATGCGTCCCGGCCGTCCATCTTGATTAGGTTAAAGGTAATATTCTCGAGGTCGACACTCTACGTACCGTGAAACCGGAATCCGCAATCTTCCATAGCCCGACGGCCCTTAGACCCCAACTTGGACAGCTCTCGCACACGATTCAGGATCCTATCTTTGACTTGGAGGAACCGTGGTCGACTACCCACGGAGCTAGAATCTCCTGTTGAATCTACTGAGGATCCCCCTCTGGAATGGATTGATACGGTGGACCCTGAACGAGATGGTAGCCCTGTCGTCTGCCAGCCACTACCGTTGACGTCTGCCCGTGTCGCGGTCATGCTTTACTTTCTTTACAGAGCGAAGGCATCAATCGCGAGCGCCACTCGATTCGGATCGACATTCGGCTTGGGAGCGTCAATATGAAGAATATAATGCGGACTTGCCAGACACGTTGTCATGGGATAACGGCTATCACCCAAGTTCACCTTATGTCGCGGGGCCGACCTGTCCTCCTTTGCAAGACTTTACAGAGCCGAGTGGTCAAATGAGGCTATACGATTCAAGCGACTATTCGGTGAGATATTAAGAAGATGCTGCAGATATGCCAAACACATACGGCTATCATCCGGGCTCCTCTCATACCCTCGGAGAAAAAGAATTCCAAGTCGTAGAAACCGAGGAGATCCAGGATGCGGCATCGGAAGCTAGTCCAATCGATCCATAATCAACTTCGGTTTTGCATGGCCAAAGGAGATCTATATTGTCGTTATTGTCGACTTATAGTAGCAGATACTATAAAGACCACCGTAAGCAAGAAAGTGGACTGTTAGCGTTTTGCGGGCCGAACTGGTCTAGACCTGTCGATATTGGAATAGAATTAGCAGAAGTTTGGTCGGAATGGAGATAGCTTGATAGCGACAACAACCACCTCTCGACACCGGGACCAATTCATAACTTTACACCTTTACTGGATGTAGAAGGGCAGGACTCGAGGCTGCAATAGAACGCTCTATCACATCTGAGCACCCGGGACGTGCTGTCGGGCGATGGCCTGTTGTATATCGTCATCCGGCGACGTAGGGTATCCATGGATGCGTTAGACTACCGACTCAATGCTAACCAAATTTTGTTGGCGGCGGGATTGGAAAAGCGAGAACGTTGGGCGTATATCGGCATTTTCAGAAACCTTAGACTAATTTCTAAAAGGGTGGGCAGGTCTTCTTGGATCCCGTTTTAGCACGGGTATTTCCTCACTCAGACACTGGGACTTGAGGACGAGTTGAGACCATTATTCTCTTGTGCTAATGGGCCTTGTCCGAAATCTGAAGAAACTATCTCACCTATCCACCATAGCAGCGCCGGACGCCGCGGATATACCGTCTAGTGAGCCCACTAGAGAAGCGCCAACCAGAAGAGGGCATGTTAACAAGTCAATAGGAAAGAAAGCACGCACTGCCGGACCGGACCCCGTCGCTCGCTATCCCGAGGATATCGATTATGTGCCCGATGAAGGCGATGAACAAGATGGTTACTACGGAGACGACGGCGATCCGGCTGGCGACGATGGGCTCGATTCACCAGATTTGACAGCCCTACTTAGCGGCGACGTTGATATTGACGCAATCGATTGGACGGCAATACCTCCAAACATAGCCAGTCCTCTGGCGCTACGAAGCTTCGCAGAAGACCCTGCTGCAGAGATTATGCCACCATCCGGGAAAAAGCGCCGTAATATGGCCAACATGAAGCTCCCATATGGTTTTTATAAAGTGGCATACGACCAACAGCCGATACCGTACAATCTGCGGGATGGAACCATCAATGCCACTAAGCTTATACGTGCTTTTGGTATTGAGCGAGGCCGATTAGCTGGGTTTTGGTTTAAATACCCAATAATACCAAAGACACGAAGGCCCGGGAGCGCCGTAGTTCAGGGAACCTATATCCAATTGGAGGATGCTACAATTCTATACAACCATTTCGGACTTTCATTAGAGCCTATCGAACAAATCAAGGCAAATTGTAATAATTTGCGATAATACCATCATCGGCCCCAATATATGTATCTCTAGAGGGCCTGCCTTTGGTCTATATAAGACCTGTTCTTTCCTTAGATAGATCTCCTTCTTAGAAGTAAGCAACGCACTCACCACTCTTTATACTATAGTCCCCTATAATATAACTCCTCTCAGTCTTCTTCAATATAGAGCTAACGCTAAGGGCTATATCCGCCATATCCTTCCACACCCTTAAACAGACCATGCTAACCGCCCGCTAGCACGGGCCACGCACTCACCGCACGTACTCACCGCCCGTCATTTATCATCTCAATGAGGATAGCCCGAAGGAGAAGAAGGATCTCACCGATAAGTTAGTCTCGGATGGTCCCAGTTCATGTCAATCTTTTGTTCATTCTACGTTTTCCTACAAGCAACCGGTGCTTTTCAACGTCCCAACTATTCCTATATACGAAACAGGGTAACGATACAGGGCCGTCCATTTTCCCAAACATCCACGCCACGCATCCTCGTCACGCATATATCCTACAGGGCGTGTAATCGTATGAAAGCGGGTAGTTATCACCGCTGAGCCGTTCAAGCAGCTGGAGGGCCTCGTTACTGGCCTTTTCCCCACCGCGATAGTGTGCCTCGGGTCAGCACTTATTCTCATGGATTTCCAGATAGCATGTGGGGTCTTGCTGGTTCCAGAAGCTGAATGACCAGGAATACTTATAAGGGTCGTCTTCCGTGAACGGCGGAGCACCACAACTGGCAACGATTCGGTATAGGAGCCACGGCGAAGAGATGAGGTCAATCAGGGACGTATTCCTCGTGTACGCGCAGCGCAGGTAGCTCTTTTGCTTAAGATCAACCCGGAGACCGGACTCCTTGCCCTCCATTTGGACCATCATATATGTATCGAGCCATTCCACGGTAGCGCCTCCCCGTAGTGGGCACCATCCGGTCTCGGACTGGTCCTTTAGCACTCCCCACCGTATTGTGAAGTATTTGCGGAGGCAGTACGGGTCATGCTCCAGATCGACGCGGCCATCAGCGTCCATCTTGATCGAACACGGGCAATTGCCGCTAATCTCCAGATTCGGCGGCCAGCGTGGCTTTCCATGTATTATTGCAGGGGCATATACAGGCTGCTCTTCCCGCGTGGCGCCGTATCCTCATCCGCCATACGGAGTGGTGTCCCCCGTAAGACTGCCCGGTCCGTGGCCGGTGGGCCAATTGTAGAGTAGCCGTGAAGGTCTGCCGGTGCCAAGTAGCATTCAGAGGAGGATTTGGGCGTCCCATCGCTACCATCTCAATGCCTATCAGCTACCTTGAAGGGTCGGCAACGGCTGTCACAGAAATTGCCTCGAGCAGATGAAGCGGGCGGTCTTTTGATCCAAGGGTTCCGGTCCTCCGAGTACGGCGCCGCGGTCCCACCCATGCCATTCGACGCTTTTTGAGGAAGAACTGGCTCGGTCTGGCCGCCTTCTGCACCAATTCACCCAGAAAATCGGCTGCCAACACACCAGACTCGAGAATCTCTCGCGGAAGACGACCTGGCTCCATGGCCGAGCAGCGCGAGCGCAAACGGGGCTAAGGGCGCGCAGAGCGAAGGGAGGACGCATGGCGCAGAGCGCAAGGCGGCGTAGAGGGGCCCAAGGGCGCGTAGAGCGAAGGCCGCGCAGAGCGCAAAAGGGAAGCGCCCAGGGAAGCGCCCAGGGAAGCAATGTTCATCTTAGCCTATTGGCTGTGCGAGACGAACGATCATGCGGCTCTCGCTACCGAATCATTCTCGGGTGCTACGTAGGCATAGTTGGGTGTCGGCGCTCGGACGCCGAAACATAGGCAGCCGGGCACGGCGCTCGGCGATTGCGATTAACGTTACCCCGCTCGCGTTGGGCGACGACCAATCAATCGTTCTACGCCGCCCCCCCACACGTTGCTGCCTAAGGCCACGACTGCTGGCCGCCGCCGTCGAAATCATGTCGACCAGCCCAACTTTGGCGAACGACGGTGCGGCTCGCGGCAGGCCTTTTTGTCGGCCAGCTAGCTGAGCGCCTGAGAAACCTCACACCTTTCCACGCGCCGACACATATCTCGTCATGAACACCCGAGTTTCCAAGGCGCGAACTCGCCATTCTCACGCGCAACCATCCGAGGCCCTGCAAGAAAAACTGCTGGACGCTGTTGCGAGTGGCACCGCAGGTAAGCACATCGTCGTTTCCGGAGACCCGGGAGACTTGTTAACGTGTCACTCGTCAGACACGGAGGCCTTGCAGAACCACCGAGAGCCGTCTCCAGCGCTCTCGGCGGACGCGACGCCTTCACCGACTCGGAAGAGGCGACGCGACGCGACTCCGCCGCCGCGCCCAAAGAGAGCCCGATTGACAGAGGCGGACACGCAACAACGTCAAGTAGACGAGGAGGAAGCAGTGCAGGCGGATGAGGTATGGTCGGTCTTGCCCATGAACAGTTCACGGCTAATGGAGCAGCCCGCGCAGACGACTCTCGCGCAGCCAAAGCCCAAGAGCCCCTACCCTTCGTTCCTCAAAGACTTCGTCGACCCCGTCCATCTAGATACCGATCCCTCACCTGTCCACACTTCTGTTTCCGAGTGGCTCGAGTTCGTCGGATCCGACCGACAGAAACGCTGCCGGTCGGATAGTTATCTTCTCCGCTCAGACCACAACCTCATTTCAAGACAGCCCACGGGATCGGCGCCGGACATGGGTCGCAGACGAGATGCCGGCGGGTTTGCGGTGCCGCTGACGCCGGCGTCTACTGAGTCCCGGTCGTTCCCAGGAGATGCGGACGCCGGATCGATCGCGCCTTCGGACCTCACTGGTACACCTTCCGAGTCGGGGCGGTCATCAGGAAGGAGTCTCGTTGAAGATCCTAATTACAGGAAGCTGAACCTGGCGGCGAACAATATCTACCTCCGCTCCTCTCGCGAGAAATATCCACAACACATTGCGAGTCTCGTTGATAACGTGGGAAAAGATCGAAGCTCACCGGCCCCATCTCCGGATCAAGTGTGGCAAGACTTGTCCTTGGAAGACCTCGAGACAGAAGGCTTCGACGAACCCAAGGTGGAGAAGTACTTCCAATCCACAATATTCTACGATCCCAAGTCACGGGACAGTCTGGCGCGCTCTGATAGACAACCGATGCTCAAGCATGTCGTTCCGAATACCGACTCAAAGTTTAGACTCAGCACTCCTGTACCGGATACACTTTACGGATACAACCACCGTGATGCATTTCCTCAGCATCGAACCCAGCTCATCTCCATGGGGACTGAGACAATGGCCAACACCCAGGGTTTGACCTACCCGTTTTTCGTCATCGAATTCAAGGGTAATAGTGGGGATCTATGGGTGGCAACAAACCAATGCCTTGGTGGTTCCATGTCCTGTGTCAACATGGCCGAACGTCTGAACCAGCAGTTGAAGGAGTGCAAAAGTGATAAGATCCGGCCGATAAACAGCACAGCATTCAGTATCGCCATGAACGGGACAGAGGCGCGGCTCTACATCTCCTGGAAGCATGACGAGCTGGACTACTACATGCAAAAGGTCAAGAGTTTCTTGCTTCAGGAGCCGGAGCACTACATCGAGTTCCGCAAGTATGTCCGGAACATCATTGACTGGGGCAAGGATAAACGGCTGAAAGAGATCCGAGACTCGCTGGACAGCCTTCTGGAAGAGAGCAGGCGGAGAGCATCCGCTGCTGCGAAGTCACGCCCATCACCATTTGATGGCTCCGGGACAGGCAGCAATAAGAGGCACAAACCCTCGTCGCGCAAGAACAGCAGCAAATCCAGTGGGCAAAATGAGCTGTATTGGGAACTGGATGAGCCGGCATCACAGAACGCCGACCACGAGGTCTAGTAGTAAGGTCAAGGTTAGGCATTTGTATCGTTTGACTCTGTCGCCCCGGCAAGCTTCGCATCAATCGCCTCGAGCTTTATATCGAGCTTCAATACCCAGGAGGACTCAGATGCTCCTCCACCGAGCTCGCGCCCTCCGCCGTATCAGAACTTTGTCGAATCTGACTGCATATCCCAAGACGTCAACGATGGACCTGCTCTTCCCGAGCATCACTGTGGCCACCAGCAAGACCAAGGTCAGGCACTCGCGTCGTTCGACCCTATCCCAGCGGCAAGCTTTGCAACGACCACCTCCGGCTTCGAATCAAAATTCGATACCCAACAGGACTTATACGCTCATCCATCGAGTTCATGCCATCCACCTCAGCCGCCAAATATCGTCGAAGTTGGCGATTACACACCCCCAGTGACGGACGATGGTTTTGCTCCTCCCTTGTATCACTATGACCAAGGTCAGACTCTGGTGTTGCCCGGTTCTGGGTCACAGGCAAGCTACGCAACGTGTCTGCCAACAAGCTCCGCGTCGGGTCCGCCTACAAGCCACGCGACGGGTCCCCCACTCGAAGAGCAGCCGGGAGATGATTGGACTTGGAGCAGAAAGCACAACAACTGGTATCGTTTAAATGAGGATGTATCTCGCGAGTGGTACAGGACGAAACGTGGGAGTCACCGCAGAAGAGTATAGCGACTCGACTTATCGCCGGCAGGGATATGGGGAGTGGAGTACGCTGGAAGGGACAGTTAGACTCGGGAATGACTAGGCAAGTGGGCGTTAAAGAAGGATAAGATACAGGCCGCAGGCGGCTGAAGTTACTGTCCTCCAGCCTCAGGCTCACCAGAATAGCTCCAAAGCGACTCATTGTATTCATTAGCGACTTGATTGCCTTCCACACATGACATCTCACTCCTTGAAACCAGCTCTCATGCTAGTAATTTCGTTTAAGCCACCGCCTCGTCCACGACCCCAGGCACCAGGCCATGTTCCATTCGTTCTTACGCTGTAGCGTAGATCCGTCAGTTAATAGATACGTAAAACCGAAGGCTGTGGATCTCCTCCTGTCACCTGGATTGGACCCACTTTTCAAGGGATTGAACCTTACTTTACGGGCCCTGGTTTGCATCCCTTTGATCCTCGGCCCTGAGTTGCATCCCTTGTATCCTCCCTTGCATCCTTCCTCCCTTCACTCTTTATCTCTCGCCCTTGGAATACCTTCTTTTCTCCCTTGTTCCTAATGGCCAATTATAGCGTTCGTTTTGCCCGGTCTTCGGGGCATAAGAAAGCGCTCTTTTCTTGTACTTAATCGCATGCGAGACCTCCATCATCTTCCACAGCGGATGGGGGAGGATGTTGGACACTAGCTCCTGCACATTATTCGGTAAGACTACGATGTGCTACTTAACATTGTCAACACCAGGGCGTTGTCGTCGACATTGTCGTTCTCGTCGGCGTTGCCATCTCTTACGGCGTCCGTCGTCCTGACACAGGGCGGCGGAGCGGAAAACTCCGTAGTGAGGGGCACTAGTTTGCTGAAGGGGGACGTGGAGCCCGATTCCGGGTCTAACACCACTAGCAACACGGCCTCCAAACCTGCGGCTGGATCGCGTCCTCGTCCGCGGGCTGCCGATTTCGCAGAATGACAAATCGCACAATGGACAGGGCTTTCGCCATTGCGAGTGACTTTCCGCAATCAGGCTCGTGACAGGCGTATGGCCGCCCGGCCTGACAGCCACTGGCGTGTCGAGTTGATCCGGTTTTCGGGGCGCCGAATTATTTTGCGTATATTCAGACTCCCCAGAGCCTTGGAAACACAGCGGCCAGTTCTGAAGGCGACGGCTGTAACGGCAGCTTTGGAGATAGTCTCGCTGGGGAAGCTGGGTCTTTGATCCGGTAAAGCACTTCGTCAGCGGCCGTGCCGGTGCTTTGAAGGTCGCTATTACAGTTTCCGATGGAGACCGACCCGTCCCCTTGCCCTAGGATAACGGTAGTGCGAACTGACCTCCATTTCGCCTGGGTGGAAGTGTTCGTTTGCCTCCACAGTCCGTTTCTTCTTGCTAGTTCTCTTAAGATTGTCCGTGGTCAGCCAACAGATGTCGACGCCCAGCCACAAATTCGTCAAAATATAGTCGTTATCATGGCGCTTCCTGATCCCTAGCTGAACGGAAGAGTGGTGAAAGTTGTCAAGGGTGCCGGGAAGGCGGCGCTGAGCGTCTAGTGCTGGGGCGGGAGGCTACGCCTGGACACGTCCTCGTCACTAAAAATGTCCATGAGGAGCCAGCCATCGCCAATTGGCTCGAATTCAATAGAAACATTGTACTCCTCGGCCAGGCCAAAGATGATGCCATCATCGCGATCGATACTGTACTTACGGACATAGAACAGGCTGATAGCAGAGAGATGGGCCATAGGGGAGTTGGTGCAATCTCTCACTATTCCGAGGCTGCAAATCTGACTGTCCGTATATAAAAGGATCCCCTGTTCTTCCTGGCGGATGCTGATGGCAAGTGTGCAGCGTGTTTTGATATCCGTAATGTTTTGGTTACGGCTGTTCAGCGACCCCTCGATCTCAAGAATCTTAATGGAAAGAAGCTGGGAGTCGGCTCCATGGTTCTTAGAGGCCATTGATGTTGTCGAGATGACGGCGCTTGACGGTTCCTAAGTGTTCATCATGATCGAAGGAATTGCCAGCTTTGTGGGCCTTGAATATCCTTCGATGTCGTTATAGACTTTCTCGCCGTTAGTCTGTCTAAAGGCTATGAAACGGATGTGCCGTAACACGCCGCATTTTTGTTCGGTAGGCTTCAAGTTACTAAAAAGGAGGGTACTGGGGAGCCGAAAATGGGCACCTTTGAGCCCAGGAGACAAGGGTTCTGAGAGCCAGACTAGTAGTTGGGTGGGTGACCACCAGCGAATCCCTGGTGTTGTATGTTTTTTTGCCTACTTTTTGATTAGTAGCTGACGCCCGCCTCTATGAAGGTAGTTGAACGTCAGGTTTTAAATAAACCGAAGCTGCTTGAATCCTGTTGTCATTGCCCCTTGATCTCATGTTGTCCCCCGTACCCCATGTTGCAATTTTTTCCGTGTATATATATGTACTAGCTGATTCCTAGCAACAAATTCTCTCAATTTTTCCGAGTCGGAAGCTCACTTACAACAGTATATAGGAGCGTGTAAAACCTCAAACCTCAATCAAGTTTTTTCAAAAGAGGGAAAGAAGTGAAAGCGTCGAAGGGGCAAAGCAGTTGACGGAACAGGACCAACAAAGAACAAACGAGTGTGTAGGGGGCAAACAAGGAGCAAGGCCATCGACAGCCGCCAGTCACCACACGCTGCCGATTCGTTACCTCAAAGAAGGAGTCACCTCAAACTGCCCCCAGTCAACTAGGTACCCGACTGCATCCAAAACGTGTGCCCGGAGATCTCACCACCGCCAAGCAATTCGCGACGGCCTTATAGGTCCTTCTCCCCAAGGCGGAAGAATCTCAAGATGGCGTGCTCCTTCCAGCGGCTGGTACCGCCCGCGTGCCCTTTATTGCCACGTAGCGTCTTTTGCTGTCCACTGTCCCCTCCAGAATCACCAGAGTAGCCCAAAGCTGCCACTCCACTGGCAGGACTACCAAGAGGAAGGACCTCGGCCTCGACGCGGGCCTCGCCCGTGACACGCAAAACATTCCCACTGGCGTCAACCGCCTCGGCCGCGACTCTTGGAGCCACGCCTCCGCGGGCGTGCTCCAGCAGCAAACCACCGCCACCGCTGCTGCGCGGCACAAACAGAGCCGTCTCAAAGCCCGTCCGCTCCGCCTCGCCCAAGAAGACGCGGCGAGACGATGATCCGCCCGCGTCTCCTCCTGCCACAGCGAAGAAGCGCCAGCTGACCGTCTCGGTGTCGCCGTTCCAGCTGACGTATACGGCGGTGCCGCTGCCGTCGGCGGCGGCGAGGGCCACGATCGCCGGCTCCTCGGCCGGCAGCCCGGTCCAGTTGTAGCGGAAGGCGCGGTAGTTCTCGACGCCGGCGGCGAGCTGCGCGCCGCTGTCCATGAACGCGTGGAACACGGGTCGGCCGTCGGCCGTGTACTCGGTCACGGCGCCCTCGGAGCCCCAGTTGACGAGAACGTTGCCGCCGGGAATGACCTGCGTCGAGCCCTGCGACTTGGACAGCAGCGATAGCCCGGCCGGCGGGTAGTAGCCCTGCACCAGCTCGGCGGTCCAGGCCGTCGTGTTGAGCCGCAGGATCTTGCCGCTGCTCGCCGCGGCCGTGTGCACCTCGCGGCCTTCCCCGTGCTCGCTGCCGTGCGCCGAGTTGTCGTACAGGCTGATGACCTCGATGTCGGCCCCTTCGTCGTGCGCCAGCCACCGCGCGTGGTGCTGGAAGCAGAACCGCGCGCCCTTGGCCACGGCGAAGTCGCTCTTCGTGCCGTGCAGCCGCCAGATGATGGATCCGTCGGTCCCATTGATCTTGTGCACGGCGCACGCGTCGCGCGCAGAGATGAGGTAGTTGCCTGCCGCGTCTTTGTCCACGCTGTTGATGTGGAAGTAATCCCATGCGTCCGAGCTGTTGTAGCCAGACCCGGCCTGGCCGGGGTTGATCGGCAGGATGGCTTCTGTGAGGGCTGTCAGAAAGTCTGATCTAACATCCACAATCGATATAGACCGCCTCAAGGGGGGGGGGGGGGGTTTACTCACCATCGGGAGACACATGGTCTAGACTGGCCCACTCAAAGAGGAGCTTCCCAGTAGCGATGTCGAGTTCTGCCATCACGAACGGCGGTCAGCTGCGACTCCAGACAGCTACCGGCATCACTCACCCTGAATGATTGCATTGACGATCCACTGCTGTTCGGGCTTTGCGCCCCAGGCCGTCAGGTTCCTCGGGACGGGCTGGTAGATCTGGATCAGGCCCGTTTCCTCGTTGACAATATGGAACTCGTGCTTGTCAACGAGCTTGTGGTTGCCGGCGCGCAGCTCACGGATCGTCTCGTAGTGCTGGTTCATGAAGGTGATATGACCATGACCATGGCCGTAGCCTGCGTTGTGGTCGCCCTCGAAGCTGAAGAGCACGTCCTCGCCCTGCCACCGGCCCGCCTGGAAGTTGGTCGACCAGATGCTGTACAGGCCGTAGCCCGACCACACGAGATCGCCGTTGTCGCGGAAGATGTACGGCCCTGCCTGCCGCGGGCCGTGCTGCGCGGTCGGCGTGTCAGGGAACCCGGCAAAGGGGGCCACGAAGAGGTAGCCTGGGGCAGCGTCCTTGGTCGCCGCGATGGTGATGTTCAGCCGCGGCGGCGCCAGGTCAGAACGAGAGCGGAACTGCCAGTCCGCCGATGCAATGCGAAGCAGCGTGTATGCCGCTACCAGGACTCCGAGCTTCATGGCGGCAACAGCAGTGGCCGGTCAGGTAGGCTAGAGGTGTCAGATGCTGGCGTTTTCATCACGTCGGATGCTAGGTACATTCACCTTTGGCAAGTCAACGCTCCTAAGTCGGCTGCTCTGAATCCTCCACGTCGTCGTGCCAAGCTGTATGAATCAAGTGTGACGAACGAAACTTTCTAAGTCGACAAGGAGTGAGTGAACCTGAGATTTGTGAACTTGGGCTTTGAGCAAAGGTTTTGAATTGTGAGACTTGAGTTCCGAGACTTCAAACCAACACCCCGTCAAAATCATCAGAAAGTGCGAGGTCCACAAGGAATGTAGGGGCAGACAAAGAAGGTATGACGCGATAAAACCCCCATATAATGCTAGAGAATCCATGCTTTCTTTGTCTATCCCACCTTTTCGTTATTATGCGGTTCAAAGACATCATCGCTGCTGCTGGCCCATCAGAATCGCGATTTCAGACTCCCCGTTGCATGTTCCTGACACTACTGCGTTTTCCCCTCAACGGCAGACGTGACTTGCAGGCCAAGTAGCTGCTAGTGTGCTATGACTGGCTGGAGAGCCCTCACCCCCAAGATAACGATGCTTGGTTCCCGACCTCCCTGTACGTAGAGCCAATGGGGGCTTCGTGCGTTAGCTAATAGCCCTGACACCGCTAAGCAGAGCTCGGTACGCTACGACACACCATCAGCACCACAATGGCGTCAAGGACGCCGTGTCGACTTTTTGTTGGTCAGTTGTGGCAGCTCTTATGCAGGGCGTCTGCTGAGCTCTGTGGGACGTGGGTTCCTCGTCGATTCGGGGCGACGCTGTGACTTTGTGGGGGTCAGTCCGGTCACGGAACAGAGTCCTGGACATACAAGGTTCATTGGAAGATTATGGTGGCCATGGAAAGTCGACAGGTGCGAGAACCGATATCGGTTTCGTCCCGTGGGCGGCCGTCCTCGCATCACCCGCTTCAGGGGCTAGGGGATATCGTTGTATCCGGGGTATGCACTTAGAAGCTGCAGCCATCCCAAAAGAGGAAAAGATGAGTCTTTCGCCGACTAAGGGAGGAGAAATTTTGTCGACCAAGAACCGGGTCCCGCCGTGAATATCAATTCGTAGCTAAACAAAGATTCGTTGGTCGAGGAATCATCGTCTTGACTCGACCCGGACCGTCGATAGTTTGGTTTTTGTTTCGACCAAGCGCAGTCTGTCGGACAAGACAAATTGACCATGACTGCCTCAATTGCAGGCCCGGATGAAGAGAGCGGCAGTCCACTACGTCATCAAAATGGCCATTCCGCTGGCCAGCTCGGGCGCTCTCCCCGAGAGGACCAGCCCCTTTTGCGGGTTCCGGAAGAGGCATCGTGGCAGCCACTGCGGGGCTTCGTTTGGATCCAGGTGGCAATCATGTCCAACGTATTCCTGTACGGCTTCGACGGGACCATCACGGCGGCCACGTATGCCGTCATCAGCTCCGAGTTCGACGCCGCCAACACGGCGTCGTGGCTGACGACGTCGTACCTGCTCACCAGCACCGCGTTCCAGCCGCTGTACGGGAGGATCTCGGACATCTTCGGCCGCCGCGTGTGCTTCTTCATCTCGACCATCACGTTTGCGCTCGGGTGTCTTGGCTGCGGCGTCGCTGGAGACATCCTTCTCCTCAATTGCATGCGTGCGCTGACGGGGTTCGGCGGTGGAGGGCTAATGACGATGGGTATGTATTTGTTGTTCCCAGACTTTGTCTCGGACCGTCAGACTCTCTGTGTGGTCGGGCTGTGAGCGCCATGCCGATATCTGGCTAACAAAGGGAAAAGCCACAATCGTTAATTCAGACATGATACCATTTCGGAAGCGCGGAATGTACCAAGCATTGCAGAACGGCATGTTTGGATTCGGTGCTGTGTGCGGTGCTTCATTTGGGGGCTCCATCGCCGATGGCATTGGGTGGCGGTGGTGTTTCCTGTCCCAGGTCCCCGTCTCTGCTCTTGCACTTGTCGTGGGAGCCTTGGTAATCAAAAATCCTGAGGGAGGGTTCGACCTGGGCCGGAGCTTTCGGGACGTTTGGGCAAAGGTTGACTTCACGGGAGCCTTGCTGCTCGTGACCGCCATCTGCATCCAGCTTGTCGGCCTGAGTCTCGGAGGCAACGAGCTTCCGTGGAGCAGCCCGTGGGTGATCAGTTCCCTGCTGGGGAGCCTTGTCTTGTTCGCTCTCTTTTTGGTGGTCGAGGCGCAAACAAGCGCCATTCCAGTCATCCCACTCCGTCTGCTACGTGGACGCCTTCCGTTGTCCGTCCAGTTTGCAAACATTTGCGCCGGTGTGGCTGCATATGCGGTGAGTGACTAGATATCTGCATACTGTTGCTAGCAGGATCATGCTGGCCTGCTAGGCTGACGCGCGCTAAATTTGGGCAACAGTATCTCTTCAACCTTCCGCTGTTCTTCCAAGTGGTCTTGCTGGACTCTGCGTCGACTGCAGGTGCTCGGTTGGCCATTCCATCTCTGGCGACGCCAGTCGGTGGACTCGTCGCTGGCATAGTCATGTCGCGGTGGGGGAAGTTAATTCCATTAATGCGTGCAGGAGCTCTGCTCATGGCATTTGGCAATGCCTTGGTGACCTCGGTGGGATTTGAGGACTCAACGTGGAAGTATTTTGTGTACATATTCCCTGCAAACCTGGGCCAGGGGATTGTGTACCCGGCCATCCTATTCACTTCGCTTGCAACCTTTGACCATGCAGGTAGGCGCCCATGAACACAGAACTGCCCGGCTGGCACTGGTTGGTGGTTACTGACTTATCGATGCAGATCATGCGGTTTCGGCGTCGACTGTCTACCTGATTCGATCGCTGGGCACAGTATACGGGGTCGCCGTCACGTCTGCAATTGTGCAAACCACGCTCAGCCTGCGGCTACCGGACGCTCTGGGCGACATACCAGACAAATGGAGAGTACGGCCCTTCTTCTAGTGCGCGAGTGAGGTGGAAATGGTTGAAGATGGACAGAAGAAACGAGTGAGAGATCAAATGACACTGACATGAACCACCTACGTTAGATTGTCGACGAGATCAGACACTCCGTATCCGCGATCAAGACGCTCCCGCCCGACGTGCAACTTCAAGCGCGACTTGTCTACTACGACGGACTCCGCTACTCCTTCGCCACGTCGACTGCTGTTGCAGCCGCAGCAGTGTGCGCTGCCCTCTTCGCTAATGGCAGGGGTTTACGCAGCACCAACTGAGTGAGCTTCGCGCAGGCGACCAACCTCCGCGTCTGTGAGGAACTTTGGAGGACGAGGATTCTTCGACCCGGGGCCAGCACACGAAGTAAAAGTGCAGCCAGAGGAATAGATGCCTGGAAAGGGAATGAGGACTATGGACTGGTGCGAGGTGCATCGACCAATGATCTATGAATGTTTAGGCATGCAATACAAACCAGTTTACTGGACTTTGAGGGTGTGGAATCCAATATTTACTCGAAGTGTGACGGTGTGACGCAGTATTCTGTGCGACACGAGAGGTGAAATGAGCGGATCCTTCAAAGCACTCCTACAAACTTGAAATCATGAAATAAGGCATTTTTTTGGCGAGCATCGAAAGCTGCCGTAAACCATGGCAAGGCTCCACTGTCTGGTCTGGTTAGGTAGGTTGAGTTAACTTCACTTCAGGAAGGCGTACCCGACTGATACCTTCCCAGGGCAGGTCCGGCAGGCAGTTCCGGCAAGCACATGAGATGAGATTTTCTGCGGAACAGGAAGGAACGACGCAGGAATGCACCCGCTTCTGTGCTTTGGGGCAAGAAACCCCTCTTGACGTCGGACCGGGCACAACCTGATGGTATCCAATCCAATGACAAAAAATGTAGCGGCGTCTTTGGAGGATTCATCCAATGCTACCCAAGCGAACGCCGGAATCCTACCCCGCCCGGACCAGACGGCCAGGAAACCAACGACCAAGAAACTAAGTGGACAAGTTTGCGTCCACGATAATTGATTCCACCCTCTTTATCTCAGGTAATTGATTAGAAGTCAGCCTAGGAAAATGAATTGCCGTCATTCTGGGCATATTCGTGGCCGACGTGGCGGCGACCAGGCGACAGAAGTTGGCTTGATGTTTAGTTGCGGACCCGACGACCATACTGCGCATGGGTTTGGACATCAGGCCGAATGTGGTACCTCAAGAGTAGGTTGTTGGACATTGTGTTCGGCGCTTACGTTTGCTTCAGCACTGGGCCATTTGCCGCTATGCGGCCCAGGGTTGCATGAAATTCTGGCGGTGCTGAGAGGCTCTGCAGTCTGCAGCCCCGGCGGCTAATGACGCGAGGAGCAACCAACGAGTCGCCAGCATTGTCCCAGCATGTGGCCAACCCCAGCAAATCGTCTCTCAGGACTGCATCATTCGTTCCGGAAGCCTGGACGAGCTTTCAACTCGGCCAATTATTCCTTGCTTACACGTTTCTCCCCTCCCTTGTCTCTTCCCAAATTCCCAAGACCCCTGGCAGTTTGTGCCCTTTTGACTGGTGTCTGCGATTTGGGCCTCTTCGGAGGCCATCATGAAACTTGCCAGAGCCACCCGACAACACCTCCTCCATGTCGATTTTGCTCGAACAATCGGCACTACCCGATTGGGGGCCAGGGTTGAAGTGGGCATCTGGCAAACACCCGTGTTTCGATTTCAAAATGACAGGATATCCTCCGGTCTTTTACTCTGACATGCATCTCCTGTCCCCATTCCAGCGCCTCATCGCGCCTCGACGCGCTTAGGTCGGACTAGCCTCCGTGCTCTCGAGCTACAACCCGGACAAGACAAGATGGACCTCGAAACCGCAAAGGCGAAGCGACTGCTGCTTGCCCGGCGGGCCCTCCAAAACGGGGACCAACCTCTCGCTTGTCTCTGCTCCCCCTTTCACTCCGAATCAGACGACTCGTTCACGTATCAAGAGGTCAACCAGGTCTTGAGCCAGGTTGTTGACCGAGACGAGTCCCTTGGCCTCGTCAAAGCCCTCCTGGCCCTCGGTGCCGATGTTAACTTTTCCCAACGGAGCACATCGGGCGTTTGGAGCAAGATTATTGGGAGACACCACGATGGCCACCGCAGCGACGTTCTGCTCAAGGCTACCAGCAAATGCCGACCGGATATTGTCAACCTGCTAGCAGGCCGTGCAGACCAAGAAAATCTCGACAGTGTCCTCCACACCGCCATTGTACGAGGGGATCTCGCCGTGCTCAAGACATTGCTCGACCATGGGGCTAACCCCGCGCAGCTCCATTCCGATTTCCAGAACGCAGTGCTACAAAACCAGTTCGATATTGTCCAAGCTCTTCTCTCTGGCCACCGGCTACCTTGCCTTGCCTGCCGCTCCTCCGGACTGCAACTCGCTGTGGCAAACAGGTCCTTGGATGTCACTAAGCTGCTCCTCAAATACTGGGCAGACGTCAACCACGATGACGCCATTGCGCTACTGGGAGGAGTCGAGTCTTTTGACCCTGTCCTGGTCAAGGCTCTCATCTCCGGCCCAGTCCGGCCATCCCCCCGGACCCTCGATATCGCCGTGGGAAGGCTCCGCGATGCAATAAATTCGGAGGATCCCGGACCAGCTCAGGAGATCCTAGAGTTGTGCTTATCAGCAGGTGCAGCCGGACCAGAGACAACACGTCTTTCGACAGAAGGGATGGTGGATGCCGTGAAGCACGGCCGCGTCCAGTTGGTCGACACCCTGTTGCGTTTCGGAAAGCCACCAGGACATTACGAGGCTGTCGCTCTCCTCGAGGCAATTCGTGGCGAAAAGATCGACATATTCATGAAGCTTCTAGGCTCCGCACCGTCCCAAACCAGCCTGACCATTGCTATCTCCGAGACCATAAAGGTCAAAGACACCCACCTTCGTCACGAGCTAGCACGGCTCCTCATTGAAGCCGGTGCGCAAGGACAGTGCACCTCTCAGGCCCTAATCAAGGTCACTAAACGGATCATCTCCGATACGACGCATGGGGACAAGGTGATCAGAGGTGAAGACGCAGACACTAAACTATTCAATCTCCTTCTCGACAAAGGAAAAGCCGACGTAGACCACGGGCAAGGCGAAGCGCTCCAGCTTGTTACTGGTGCCTCGTGCACTGAGCTCGCGGAACTGATTGTCTCCAAGAATCCTTCTCCGGCTTCTCTTGGCGCCGCATTACCCTGGGCACTGAAAATCCCGGACGAAAACAAACGGAGATTCTTGGTTGGCTTGCTTATCCAGGACCATATCAGCGATGAGGCCTCGGGGACGGCTTTGGTTGAATTGTTCCAGAGCCAAAGTCGAGACCTGTAAGTCTAATCATAACGCGGATATGTGACAAACGCGGCATCTCCTCCACACCTTTACTAACGCATTAGCAAATCAGAAATATCATTGAACTCGTCCTTAAAAGGGCCTCTGTGAATTACAACAATGGGGAGGTGTTTGTCTTTGCCATCCGAAGATTTGAGCTGGCACATTTTCGGCTTCTTCTCGGCCAAGCGCTCGAGTACACGACTTTGTTCACGGTGGTTCTGGAAGCCTTACAGGCACCCAGGCCAGTCCGGGAGATCGTCTTCGGTGAAATTTTGCGTCAGCTGCAGCCTGATCATCTCAACAATGCTTTGAAGCACGTTGTTCTAGAGCCTGATCCGGACCTAGGTCTGATCAGTGTCCTTCTTGGTGCAGGAGCAGACCCGACATACGAAGACGGGATCTGCATCAAGAATGCCGCCTACAACCTGGACCGAAGTCTTTTAGATGCTCTTTCCGAGAACTTGAGACCGAATGAAGTCATGTTTTCGGAAGCACTCGCGGGCATCATTGGTCGTGACAGACAATGGATTGCTCTCGAACATGTCGAGACTATCCGACTTCTCCTTCGATACGGAGCATCTGGCCTCGCCGTTGACAAAGCGCTCCTTGAAGTTGTTGACCGCCTTGCGTGTCACGAGTCTAATATTGATTTGGCGGATACGCTTCTCAACATGTTTGTCGACGGCGGTGCCGATGTCAACCACGAGAATGGGAAATGCGCAAGGGTAGCAGCAGGGCGGGGCGATCCGTCCCTTCTTTCCCGCATATTAAATCTTGGCGCAACCACCATGACTGCCGCGGCCGCTCTGTCTATCGCGATAACTTCAGGCCATGACGAGTCAAGGCTGATGCAGATATTGGGCGCATTTGTGGACATACGACACACACTGCCCGACCTTACCCTGTCACTCCCCGGCATGCCGCCGCCAATGTTCCTCTGTCTCAAGTCATATTGCGACTCGGCATCCTTGGTGGAGAAACTCATTTCACTAGGATGTCACTTGGAGTCGACAATTCCGTCCCTTGTATACTCCCGCGAAATTGTTTCGGGGGGAGAGGATGGAGCTGCCGACCTGGAAATGGAACCGGTGTCTGTTCTTGTCTGGGCTTTGCTGCAGCCAAATAACATGATCAGCTCCAGAGTTATCGATGCATTGATACACCATGGAGGTAAGTTTACATCCTTCTCAGAAAGTGATATGCATTTGTTAACACGCATGATTTGTATAGCAAACGTGTCGTATACGACACCGGTGTCCCGGGTCACGCCACTACTACTGGCCGCTCGGTCCGGTCGTCTCGAGGTAGTTCAGAGTCTCCTACAATCCGGTGCCAAAATCTCCGCAAGAGACGCTCTAGGACGGTCGGCATTGTTCTTTGCTGCAGGACGCGGGGATGCGGACCTTGTTGCCCTTTTAATCAAGAGCAAGGCGTGCGCAAACGATGGGAGCCTCCACGAAGCATCTCGCGGCTTTTATCTGCAGGCAATGAGACTCCTGATTGAGAGTGGCCACGATCCTAATTACAGGTCAACCAAGCACGAGGGCCGGACCGCCCTTGGCGAGATGGCTCGTATGGCCACCATCGACGACATCACCGTCGCGGAAGAGGCCCTTGACATACTCTGTGCTGCAGACGCCAGCCCCCTGCTCACGGTCCACGGAAAAACGGTCATTTTTCTCGCCTTGGATAACCAGAATAACGAGCCCATGACGCGAATGTTGCTGGATCGTGTTCTCTACAGAACGCTCAACAGCCAAGAAAACATTTTCCAGCAGGGAGTCTACTGGTTCTCCCCAACCATGTATGTATGCAAGGGAATTTTGCTAGGGCCACAGTCCAGGGATCTGGTTCAGGTCCTCCGGGACCACGGAGGGGAGGATAGGTTTTATGCCAGCCTCGAGGAGACACAGCCGCCAGATGCTGTCGGACTCCCAGAGGAGATTCTCGAGTTTGAGCGCGAACGCCGGGCTCGCGATCGGCAGATTAAGCAACAGGAGGAGGAACATGCGAACGAGCTTCGCCGCGAGATGGAGAAGGCCCAGAATGTGGGTCACATCAGGGAAGAACTCACACAACAGCAGCTGAGGCATCGGGGGCTTGAGCACAAACAGTCCATCACGATGGATGTGGAGAAGCACTACAACAACGCTCATATCAAAATCAGTGAAGCAGATGTTGATTCCGGTGTTCGGTGGTTGCGGCATAACGATGACCTGTCAATGACATCGGAGATGAGGGTCGCAGACATGGAGTTCAGGCAGCGCGCGTATCGGCAGAAAGTCGCCGAGATTGCTGAGAGCGAGCGGCTGGCGCATGCAATTCGTGACCACCGTCACCACCAAACCATCCAGCACAGACAAGGCTCGCACCGCCAGCAGTGGACCGAGAAAGAGAACCTCAATAGGCAGCAGTTGGCATTTGAAGGGCGGCGACAAGGGCAAGACTTTGCATATGCGCGGGGGAAGAATCAATTGAAACGTGAGCTGATGTATGACGAGGACCGGATGGCAGCGGAGAGGCAAATGCGCGAGAAGCTGCATGGTCACCAGAGACACCAGATGCACATGACGGAGTTGACGACGCAACGAGGGAACATCATTGGCCAAGTCAATCTGGAAGAGCTGAGGAGGTGGCAGGCGAGCCAGGGTCAGGGCCAGGCCCCGAGCCAGGGCCATATTGGAGGAGGGCCTCAAGGCCCGCGAGTGAGATTGCTGAACTGAGAATTAATCAAAAAAAATAAAAATACATTCGAGTAATCCGGCATGAATCCCGTTTTTGTATTAGGTTTGCATTTGTATTTGCGGTCAGACTGTCAGACACATTCGTGGCATGGGTGGAGAGATGTTAGAGTTCGAAATGTTTGTGCTGACCACACTTGGAGCCCCTGTTAGGTTGTTCCGGGGTCATCGGGAAACCATAGAAACCGAAGCCGAAGGAAAAAAGTCAAGAACCGCACAAATTGAGGGGCCGCCGATGTTCTTCCTCGCCAATCATCCACTGGGAAGAAGAGCCCTGGTCTTGAGGTGGGACGGGTGCTGACCCGCCGTGAAGTCCGAGGACCTGAGTTGACAGCTCGGACTCTGGTCGGTCTCGAAGGATCTCGGCCGGCCCCCGGTTTCTCATGCCAATCCCACCTGACAGATTTGCGCCACCCAACGTGCATCCACTCAGCGCCGTTGAAATGAGGGAAGCCTAGCAGGGCTGGGAGCCTGTGGCAGCGAGTGGACAGCAGTGGGTCGGTGCCTGCAGGCTCGCTTACCCGTTCCATCCATGGCGGGTGCAGCTTGCGGCACGCCCCGTACTGAGCCACGCTGGGCAGACCGACGGGCCAATGAGAGAGCCAAGCCCGATCCCAGATTTAGAACGAACAGCCCCGTCGTCAGCACGCTGCTAGGGCCTGTCATGGCGTGTTGGTGTGGGTGGGATCCGCGATCGATCAAGATCCATGGATGATCCGCTCTCACTTAGCTCCAACGGCAGTGCATGGGATCGACCATGGCTCGCTCGAGCCCCCAGCGTCGGGTACTGTACAAAATGCTTCGCCCACCTCGACACGCTAACAGTCACTGCCTGGGTCTTATTATTACATAGCAGCGGCCACCGTGCGACTTCAATGCAAAAAACAACCCACAGGTCCCGCGTTTCGGGTCCTTTGGCCCTTTCAGCTTCCAATGACCTGGACTTTCGGCTGGCTTCTCCCCAGAACCGGGCCGCGGCCATTCCTCTCGACGCCGCAACCTCGGGACTTGACATGGGACTCGACAACACCAGACGATGGAGCTGGTCAGAAGGAAAGCGCTGCCAATGGGCGCCTACGCGAGAATCTCGCCGGATCGAAACGGACAGGACAGCAGCAACAGCACCAACAGCAGCACAAGCGACAGCAACAACAACAACAACAACGTCGGCAACCCTCCGAGTCGATGGCGACGTCAACCAACAGTAGAAAGGTCTTCCTTTCTACGCCTTCCTCAACGAGGTGGCAGCGATAGCGTTAGCCGGCACAACCGGCTCAGCAGGTCGACCGTCGGCATGTCCCTTGCCGTCAACGACGAAACGTCTGCCGCCGTGGCCTGGATGATGGAGCAAGAGCTGGAACTCGAAGAGGCCGCGAGACTACAACATCTTGAGGCCCCTGCCTCGGCCTCGGCCCCCGCCCCGGTCCCCGTTACCTTGGCGGCGGCGGCCGGTCCCACGGCGAGCAACAATGGCGATGTCAGCGCCGTGTCCGAGTTCCCCACCAATCCAGCACGATTCACCGTGTCGACCATGCATAGTCCAATAACACGGTCGAGGAGCCAAGCGCCCCAGGAACCGCAATATGTTAGCGTTCCTGTTGTTGCGCCCGGCGGCGGCGACGAGCCACAGCTCGAAGAAGACCATCAAAATTCACCGCCCCTGGCCACATGGCGGCAGCGATGGCAGCATCCCAATCAACAGGATGACCCGAACAAGAGAGAATTGGTGCACGTCGCAGCAGTTCCGATCTGGGGAGAGGGCAGCCCAAGCCCCCCGCCTCCTCCCATGTCCGAGAAGGGCGCGAGGTCGCACCGTCGTGGGACAAAACGCCCAATGTGGAACCCGGTGTGGTTGCACAGGGCGACCCTGCTCGCGTTTGCGGCCGTCTTCTCTGGTCTGGCCCTGGCCACGGGGCTGCTGTACCATTTCTCGCTGGCGAACCACGGCCTGAGCCAGCAAAACGCCGCATACAATTACTCGTGGAAGTATGGGCCAACCGCCGGTAAGTTAAGAGTCTCACATAAAAATCAACGATTTTCCATCTGCATGGCCCTTCTAACATTGATTCGTAGTGCTGGTGCTGCTATGTAGTCTCTGGAGGCTGGTGGACTTGGCGGTCAAGTCCTTGATGCCGTGGCATGAGCTGCGCCAAGGTCCCGCAGACGCCCGCCGCACCGTCCTTCTCGATTACCTGTCTCCGATCATGCCAGGGAGCCTCTGGATGGCCTTCAGAAACAGGCACTGGCCCGTTCTGGTCACCACGGGCGGATACATTTTGATGATGCTCATTATCATCTTCTCCAGTGGCCTCTTGGTTGTGGAGCCCACTGAGATCACGATGGACGGTGTTTCTCTCAAGGCATCGGTTCTGGACGGAAGGAATTTCTCGGGCGCCGGAAGCGTGGGTCTGACCCCAGCCAGCGTCTTCTATGCGGTTAGTTTCGAGAACCTGCCTTACCCGCCGGGTACCAACTCGCAATCGGTTGTTCCGGTGTTCTCGCCCACAGACGACGTAGTTCAACGCAATAAGCTACTCCAGGCCGTGACAGCCTCCGCTACGGTGTCTGGAGTGCGGACGGACTTTGAGTGTGACAGCCTCGCCCTCGACACGCCCAAATCAATTACCGTCCCAGGGACAGGGGTTAGTCTGAGTGCTAAACATTTTGTTGTCAACGTTACGCACCCCGAATGCAAAATTATCAACGCGCTCGTCGGCCAGGCACAGTCGCAGGGCGACTACGGGGCGGATCTGGACACGACCCAGAACTTCCAGGGATTCATCCAAGACTACGTCTGCAATAGCGGATACGACTACAGCGGCACCAAGAATGCGTCGGCCAGCCCGCCCCAGGCCGCCGTTGAGAACAGAACCGCCGAGCACCGAGTTCTGATCACGCTCACCGACCTGCGGGACACGTCGACGAGCCTGGCGTCGCAGGGGGGGAAGTGGGACGTCTGGGCCCAGAATATCACCGCCATCCTCTGCAAGCCGACGTACTTGGTCCAAAGGTACAACGTCGTCTATCCCGGAGGATATGCCGCTGGGAGGCCAATGCGGCTCAGTGCCGTGGAGAACACGACGGATTCGATTCCGGGTTTTTCTCAGGGTGATCTGGCGCGGTCTGTCGTTCTCTCAGCCAGTCAGCTGTATCTCGGAACCGGCGGGTCGGAGTATCTCCTCGACAGACAAGTCCCGACCTTCTTCCAGATGGTCTCGAAGCTGCACGGCAACGCCGCGCTTGACACCTTCATGGACCCCGGAATGCTGAGTTCTAGCAGTGCCAAGATATTCAATGGGATAGGAGCCCAGCTGATTCAAGAACGGGCCATGGCGCCACTCAGCGACGACACCCAAGTCACAGGGTCGGTCACCTACACCGAGAATCGCCTGCACGTGAAGATACTCTCGACCATCATCCTTTGCATTGGGTTTTCCCTGCTCGCCCTGGCCAGCATTGTTGTGCTGCTGATTCGGCCGTACGACGTTGTTCTCCACGAGCCCGGCTCTGTTCTCGCCGTGGCTGAGTTGTTGTCGACAAATCCCGGGCTCCGAAACGTCCTGGCTGGACTCGGCGCCAGATCGAACAGTCAGATCAGTGGAGCTCTTGAGCATGTGTCGTTTGTCAGCCGCTTCAACAAAATCCCCGACTGCCTCATCATCGAGCCCATAGTTGGCTACGAGATGTCCACCAAAGCCCCCGAGAGTGGAGGCAGTCGTCCTATCCAGTGGTGGAGGCCGCTGGCCAGCAGCGACTGGCTGTTTGGGGTAGCTATCGCGCTGCCGCTTATATACATCGGCATTCTTGAGGGTCTCCAGCAATTGTCAAACCAGAGAAACGGACTGTTTGACGTTGATCCGAGCAGCCCGGCCTTGGTCCTCGCCAACTATATTCCTGCTGGTATTGCGGTTTTTTCTTCCGCAATTTACGGCGCCATGGAGTCAAAGACGGCGGTACTTTCGCCCTTTGCTTCGCTGCGGCAAGGCAACGCCAAAGCGTCCGCGTCGGTCTCGGCGAATTACCTCACAAGGTCGGGGCCGCAGGTGTGGATAGCGTCACTCATGAACAAGCATTTCGCGCTCTCGGCAATCATTGCCGCCAATTTCATATCCTCGTTCCTCACCGTTGTTATTTCCGGCCTCTATCACGTCGTCGAGGTGCCGTATGTGGCCCCCATTTCCCTGAGGCAGCTCGACAGCTTCGACCTGACCAAGGCAGACATCCTCAACAACGACTGCTCGGCCGGTAACATCAACAATCTCATCACGTACAAGAACCTGTCGTATCCGGACTGGACGTACGGGGAGCTCGCGTTCCCGCAGCTCAACATTTCGGACGCCGACGCCGCATCATTTGTCGACGGCGAGCAGGGGCTGCTGTCGCTACGCGCAAACGCCACCCGTGCTGTTCTCAACTGCACGTCGGTGCGTCTCAAATACACCGTTGCCGGCTCCCAGGTGTTCGACTTCCCCGACAAAGGCGTTGCGACGCTGAGCACGTCCCTGCCCTGGTCGCTGTGCGAGCACCCGCCCAAACTCCCCAACAACAGCGCCGAGGCACTTTGGACGCAGCAGTACTATATGCCCGCCGGCAAAAACGCGTCCAACACCATTGGCAAAGGGACGTCTCTTCTCTGGATCAACGGCTACGAAGACGCAAGCAGCCCCATGTATGGACAAGTCCAAGGCGACGGCGTTACCGACGACTACACGTCATTGTCAACCGCATATCCCGATGTGGAGATCAACAACTGGGGCTGTCCCACGTTTGCAGTAACCCTCGGGACGGCGTCGGTTTACACGGCCAAGCAGAAGAACAGGACTGTCTGGGAAGCGACGGCCGACGTGGACACCATGATATGCTGGCAGCAGGTCCAGGAGGTGACGACAAACCTGACCATCACGTACCCCGGACTCCGCATTTCAGATTCACCAGACGCGGCGCCGGTGGTGGATGAGGCGAGCGCACGACTGCTTGCCAACGCTGCAGAGAAGGGCCCGGGGAACATCTTCGAGTATCCTGTGAACAACATGATAAAGTACCTTAGTGCCAGCAACAACAGTACCGACGACAGCACCAATAACGCCGTCGCCAGCAGCTACTATGACATGAACCCGACAAACGAGTTCATCAAAGCCATGGTGTGGGGCAAGGACGGCGTGCCGCTCGAAGAGATCACGGGCAAGGCCAACTTCGACAGGCTGCACGCGGCCGCGCAGCGCGTCTACGGTCGGTACATGGCGCAGGCCATCTCGCAGGCCATGCGCGTGAGCAATGCGGGAGGGGACAGCACAAACGCCACTAAGCCCGCCACGACCTCTTCGTCGTCGTCATCGTCACTGACAACCGCCCCGCCAACTTCACACTCCACCTCATCGACCACGTCATACACCACCACGCCCGACGCATCACAATCGTCCCCCCCCGACCCGGTCCCGAGCAACACCTTACCAGGCGCGCCCGACCCAACCTCTAACTTCCTCCCCGAGACCTCCACCCCGCCGCCAGACACAGGCACAGACCCAGATCCCAGCCCTGACTTCGGCGGCAACTTCGGCGGCGGCGGCAGCGGCGGCGGCGCAGCGCCCGCGCCAAACAACAACAACAACCCCTTCGACTTCTCGGCAGGCCTAGGCGGCATATTTCCCACAGCCGGCAGCATCGGGCGGCGCGCCGATTCTTCTCCCTCCGACACCACCACCCCAACAACGACGTTAACAGGCGGCAGCGCGCGCGTCGCTAGCCGCCTGCAGCAGAACGCCGGCCCCAAGATCGGGCTGCAGGTTCTCCTTGCGGCCATGGTCGTCGGCGCCGTCGCCATGCGCGTCCTGCTGCGCGTGCGCGACGTGCTCCCGCACGAGCCTGTGTCGATTGCGGGTGTGGCGGCGCTGGTTGCTGATGGGGGCGCTGTTGGTGCTGATGGGCGGGACCGGGGTGGGGATGCTGGGAGTAGTAGTGGTCTCGAGGAGGTTGCTGCTGGTAGTGAGGGTGGTGCTGGTGGCCGGCTTGGAGGCTCGCCGCTGTGGGAGGATCAAGGGGGTCAAGGGGAGGGTGTAGATGTCAGTGAGAAGAGATATACCATGGGCTGGTGGGCGGACGGGGACAATAATGTGAGGTTCGGCATCTGGAGTTCGGGTGTAAGGGGTGGGGCGTGATATGCGTAGTGAACTACTTTACTTACGGTGTGAGCATTAAGGAGGGGTGTTCTTTTTTCTTTGCCCTTTGTCTATTTCTTTGTGTTGGGGCGGTTTCGGGGCGTGTTTCCAGGCGAGAGGTGTTCTATATGCATCAGGATCAGGGACAGGAGTATATTGGTTAAATATAGGTTTAGTCGGTAAAATAATGCATCGTCTTCACACTTATCCGTCTTCATCAAGACCAGCTGCAGAAAGTCCTGATTACGCTCATCCAGTTAATACCCAGATCCCGATTCATATCCAGATCCAGACCCAGGGCCAGCTTCCAAAAAAAAAAAAACCGACAAATCAGCCCCAACAGCCGTAGGATCCCATCCAGAGTTTGACCCGGCATCGCGCCACCGCACGGCTCACGGCCGGCGCACGTTCCACGCCAACACGGCGTCAAAGTCCGGCAGGTGTGCATTGATGACCACTCCGGCATCTCATCGGCAGTTAGTCAGATCCCGCTCGCGCCGATCTCGACCGATTTTGTCCCCGGCGGCCCGGGTCTGTCGATTGCTACCCTGGTTGCCATTCAGGGGCTCCTCGTCCTCTCCGCTCCCGCCGCTCTGCCAAGGAGCTCACGAGGAACACACTGATCTTCAAGTCGGGCAACGGCTACAAGAGGGATGACGCCGAGGTGAAGCGCGAGGCGGTGAGTTGGCCCTGTTAACAAGACTTTGAGCCGAGCCTAGAGCTGACAGATATCGTGACAAAACGCAGCTTGGCAACCTCATCAGGGACGTCTTGATCATTAAGTTCAGCAACGGTTTCTAGCGGGAGGCCGAGGAAGGTGTTATTATCAAGTCGGGCAAAGTCTACTAAAGTTGGATATGAACGGTCAACGTCTAAAAGTGCTAGACCAAGCTTACCGCAGTTTAAAAACATGTACACTCCCACCAATATCCCCTTAGCTAACAGCCAGTCCGCCCCGGGAAGTGAGAGCCGAAAATACCAATGCACGGAAAGAGAAAGCCCAGGGACAAATGTATGAATCCTTGGCCAATATATCCTCCGCTGTAAAGCCGATGTGGAAGTTTGCCTGCATCGCAGGAGTCCAAACAAAATGCAATGCTCGATAGCTTCTGAACACCCCAATTGTATTTTCTCCATAATTCACAAGACACTCGACATCCGCTGTGGTAATATCTTCCGTGGCGGGTGAGAGACATGGTGTCTAGTTCGCTGGCCCCCATTTGTATAACATGCAATCTCATCGCGCATCGACGAGGCAGTCATCTACCTAGTTAGAGGGCGATCGTTAACATCGTTTGACGTAGTAGATGAAAACTCGCCATTCAGAACAGGAGAGACATCTGGAACTGGTTGAGACTTACCAGTGATAGGGCGTGGAATTATATGCCGGCGAGCAAAGCAAAAATTAACAGCAAGTACGAGATTATTTGCGCAATGAGCAGGCCCCTCAATGCCGCATTTAACTCAGCCAACCCGTCGCCATTTACCCCAAACATCCCCAAAGAGATAACGGACGTTGCAGTGTGGGCCATCTGAAGGCAAACGCACACCAACCCCAGAGTGCCGTGTACATTGTGTCGGGAATCGAAAAACGAGATGACGACAGTGAGAAATGCTATCAAAATATGGGACAATGCCACAACAGCAACGTAGAGCCTCCTATCCTCGGTAGATTCGCGAAATTCGTACGAGTCGACAGCAGTGCCGCTCTCGACATCGGCGCTCTTGTCGAGAAATTCGGTCATGGTGATGTAATGCGGTGGGCTTGCTTTACGCAGGAAGACAAAACGGGCGTGCTTGTGCTAATGTCCTAGGTTTTGGATACTGAAGACGGAAGTACTGTAATCGTGCGTGTTGGATTGACTGGCTGACAATCGAGGCAGAGAATTGGTCGCCGTTTTGCAAGGGAGACGGATCTGGGCGAGAGTTGGTCGGAAACGACCGCGAGGAAGTGCAGCTGCTAACATGGAGTGGTAGCCGAATGGGGCAGAGGCGAAACGCTAGAAGGACAAAACCTCTACCCCCGGAAGGAGGAGCGAGTGATCCTGGGCCGAGCTTCACGGTTGGAGGGAGGACAGTCAAGGTCATGATTGTGCGGAAGGAACGACTTCGAATAATTAAGCTGGGTACCGAACTTTGACAAGGAAGGTGCTAACACAACGACAACCTGAACACTCGGCAATTACAAGATAAAAATGCATTATGCAGAGAATTCTCGTTCCGCAACTACCAAACGTGGCCACGTCAATCCGACCAGTAACACAACGCACCGCCATCACTGCTTCTTGTGCTTGGAGTAGATAAAATTTGCCGCTGCAGGAACGACACACGCATCAGCATATCAGGCCCACCTACCCCCACACAGAATCAGCAGCAAGCAGGCACTTACCGACGGGAACAAGCCCATTCTCCTTCGCCCAGTCACGCACGCCACTCGTCTCGCCGTCGTCCGGTTCGTAGCCCCAGTGCTGCCTGTCGCTGGGTTTCGAGAGGTGCAACTTCTCCGTCGTGCCGTTCTGTGGCGCAAACGCGAGAAAAACATAACGGTGCTTGCCCGTCTTCTCGGGCGGCCCGGGCGCCTTGTACGGCATGATCTCGTCCAGTTCGGCAAGGGCGAGCGTCGCCGTCGAGCAGGCCGCGCCTTCCCCGGCTGGCGAGGCCGAGACGCCGGTCGCGATCCAGTGGCACATCTCGGACCACTTGGGGTCGTCGCGCGACGGGGCGTCGGGGTCGGTCAGGGTGATGGTGTATGTCATGCCGGAGCGGCACAGCAGGCTGGACGACGACGCAGAGGGGTCGTGCAGGGCGATGGTCGGCGCGTCCTGCAGCTTCTTGGGCTTGATCGTGTTGCCCAGTGCTGCGTGTTGCGTTGTGGACCAGTTTGCGAAAAGGAGCAGCGACGGCTCAAAGTCGTCGATGACTGGGGTGTTGTCAGCTTTGTCGTGATACACAAATGGCATCGGCCCAGTTACCAGTGGGGATGATCTCTGCCTTCTTCAGCCTGCGAGATGGTCAGAAACGAGATGGCATTGCTATTGCCGAACGACCTACTCGTCTTTGATCTGATCCGCGATTTTTGAGACATCAACAGAGATCCCTTGGCTCGGGCCCAGGACATTCTGGCCCGGCAAGGCTGCTCCGAGGCACCCGAAAGTGAGGAGCACCCGCAGCGCTAGGCTTGCAACGGACGGCATTGTTGTACTTCGTGTTGCTGGATTTTCTGTAATTTGGCCCTCTCCAATGGTCTTTGGTGAGAACTGTACGCTTGAGTGGAGAATGGAGATTGGCGGTGTTGTCAAAGAGAAGCCCCGCGCCTATCGTCTATGATGTCATCGCACTACCCCGACACTCCGACCCTGCGCCAATGCAGATCTCTCTTGAATCATCGACATTGGCGCGGTTTGACAGATTTCCGCCCGTGCAGTACATCTTCAAATGTGTAACAAGAGCTAGAGGCACCGAATTCGGCTCTTGACTTGAAGTGCGGAGACCGAGACTCGACTGGAGGTGGTGGTTCTCCTCGGGCCGTGCCTGGAGGACGCTAAATATCAGAGGCCTTCAGTGACCCCTGTCCTGTCCTAGCTCAAAGAAAGGGGTCAAAATAACAGAACGGGGTCGTGATGTCATGACTGCGCCCCTGTAGCGTCACCGTTGGGCCTTGGCAACTACTTATAGCCAGCGGCGTCCCACTGGTTTATCTCGAGTGTAAAATGTTTATTAATCCTGGCGCTTCGATTCCACCCAAGTGCCCGCGTTAATCTTCTTTCTAGTTTCGACTCAACTATCAGCGATACCGAACACAGCCAAGATGCAATCGATCCTTCAGAAAACCACTGGCATCGGGCCTACCCCGGTCCACCCCGAAGACTTACGCGGCCGCGTGGCCGTGGTGACGGGCGGCGCCTTTGGGATCGGCTTCGAGATCTCGCGCTCGCTCGCCAGCGCCGGGTGCCGCGTCATCATGGTGAACCGCAAGGAGGAGCAGGGCGACGAGGCCCAGCAGACGATCCGCGCCGAGACGCCCGAAGCCAACGTCGAGTGGGTGCACTGCGACCTGGGGAACCTGTCCGAGGTGCGCAGCGTCTTCACCGGGCTGCGCGAGCGCCTCGACCGCCTCGACTTCCTCGTGCTGTCGGCCGGCATCAACACCAATCAGTACGGCGTCGACGCCGACGGCATCGACCGCCACTTTGGCGTCAACTACCTCGGCCAGTATTATGTTTGCAACCAGCTGTGGCCGCTGCTGCGCAAGACGCCCGGCCTTGGCGACGGCAAGCCGCCCGCGCCTCGTGTTGTTTTCCTCGCGTCCGAGATGCACCGCGCCGCCCCTAGCAACGTCCGCTTCGAGGGCCTCGACGAGATCAATAACCCGAACCTGGGCCCCACCGAGCTCTACGGCCGCACCAAGCTCGCCATGATTCTCCTGGCTAAGTATGGCCTCGCCGACAAGGTCATCAAGACCAACAGCGACCGTGTCTATGCTGTCTCGGTCCATCCGGGTGCCGTAAGTGAAATCGCCTCCCGCATTTCCTTGTGATATGCATCACGATCACCTTCGAACACCGCTGACAGACGGACAGGTCAACACAGCCATGCAGCAGCAGTGGAAGGACGCGTACCCCGGCATCACAGGCAAGATGCTGACGTGGGCGATGCTGGCGTTTGGCCGCGATCCGGAGCAGGGCTCGTACAGCGCGCTGTGGGCGCTGACGTCGCCCAAGATCGAGGACGAGAACCTGAACGGCTACTACTTCAGCGACCCCGACACCCCGGGCAAGGAGACGGCCCAGGCGTCGGATCCCGCGCTGGGCGACGCGCTGTGGAAGCTGAGCGAGCGCCTTGTCAAGGACAAGCTCGGCGAGGATGCCTTGCTGGATTGGAATGCGGCGGCGTGAGGGCTGCAGCGACAGGGGCCGAACGCGCGATAGGTTTGTTGCTCACACATACGCTTCAATTTACGTTATGCGAAGCTACTTTCTTTACCAACATGCCCATATTAGAGCGTGAAGGCCTATTGATGGACTCGCTAGCCTTCGAGGTCAGGGATACATGCTAATTATTGTGGAATGGAACGGTATAACGATGCGACTAGACCATCCCTCCTCTGAAGATGTCAAGCTGATCTTGCTCGTGTGTTTGGGGAAATAGAGGAGCTGTGAATCTTTAATCATTGATCATTGCAACCCGCTAATACTGTGAACTCTTGTAAGGACTGTCTATCCCCTGGCTTCCGGATCCCGGCGTCAGGGCCTATTCCAATTTATCTAAGATATTACTCCTGCTCCCACAAAGCTCTTCATCTTCACCCTCATCCCAATCCTCCATGTCCTCCACAGGTTGCGCGCCCGAAGCCGGAGAACCCCCCCCCCCTCCAAACCTTGGGCTTTACGCTCAGCCATCCCTTCCGCCCTTACTTACTAGGAACCCTATAGTTGATCGCTATTCTACCAGCTGTGAAAGAGTTTGACATTATTAGGAAAGGCAGCCTCCCACGCTGTCGTGATCTGCAACAGCCATTGCATAACCCCAAAACCGACAAAGAGTATTTTCATCTCCTCCTTCAGAGTTAAGCGGTCGCCGTCTCAAGCTGAGCTAGGCTGAGTAAGTGGTCATTTCAGACTACCCCAGCGATACCTGCCGTGGTCCGAAAATAGCAGTCGACTTATCAAGCACGTCAGTATTAATACTCTATTTATTCGACCAGCCCGAGTTCAGGAGACGGCCCGCTTGATCCTCATCATCATCCCGTCGACCGGCTTCGACGTCACCTGTCTTGTCTGCAACACCCGATCCGTTAGTCAGAACCATAATCGCTTCTTCATAGGGTAGGTGAAAAAAAAGGAGAAAAAAAGGGAGAAAAAAAAGCATAACTTACCGGATACACCTCCTCATTAACCCGAAGCTGCCCCTTCGCCTCATCCACCACGGGCTTCTTCTCGCCGTCGTGATTGACATCATCCCCAACCAGCACAGCACCCAAGCCGACCTTGACAAAGTCGTAGCGCCGCGCCGCCAGCGCAATGATGACGCGCGCCTCGATATACGCCAGCTCCTGGCCGATGCAGTTGCGAGGCCCGCGCTCAAACGGCCGCCACGCGCCCGGCGACGACGACAGCGGCGGCGGTCTCGCGTCCAGCTCTGTGGCTAGCAACCGCCGGGCGTCGTCGGCGGGCAGCCAGCGCTCGGGCACGAACGCGTCGGCGTCGGCGCCAAACGCCGCCGCGTCGCCGTGGATGATGGTCTGGCAGTTGTACGCCAGCAGCCCGTCCAGCAGGACGGTCTCGCCGCTGTCGGGCAGGCGGACCGAGAAGTTGGACCCGCGAGGGATGGCGCGCGCCGTGCCGCCCGGCGGGTGCACGCGCAGCGTCTCCTTGATGACGGCGTCGAGGTAGGGCAGCTGGGCGAGCGCGTCCTTTTTTTCGGGCGACAGGAGGTGCGCGCGCATTGTTCGGGTGTCGTCGGAAGGAGATGATGACGATGACGGAGAAGAGGGCGGCAGCGGCCCGAACACGGCGTCGAGTTCGGCGCGCACGGCAGACAGCGCGCGCGGCGTGCGAGAGAGCTCGTAGAACGCCCACGACAGCAGGATGCTGGTCGTGTC
This sequence comes from Lasiosphaeria ovina, assembly GCA_033439765.1. Classification (NCBI taxonomy): domain Eukaryota; kingdom Fungi; phylum Ascomycota; class Sordariomycetes; order Sordariales; family Lasiosphaeriaceae; genus Lasiosphaeria; species Lasiosphaeria ovina. Next base: position 5,061,817 of record JAULSN010000004.1, on the reverse strand, counting down.
GTGGCCGGCGAACAGGAACGTGCGCAGCTGGTCGCACGTCTCGTCGATGATGCGCGGCGTGAGCGTGGGCACGTCTTGCAGGCTGAGCGACAAGACGCTGCGGGCGGCGGCTGCCGTTTTCTTTTCCGTTTCGTTGCTGCCGCTGCTGCTATGCAGCTCGGCGTGCTTGCGGCGCACGATGGACTGGAGCAGGCTGGTGATCTTGGCGGCCAGCGCGGCGCGCTTGCGCACGCGGCCGAGGGTGAGCCACCAGGGCAGGTTGAGCGTGTCGCCGTTGTAGGCGTTGAGCAGGGACTCGTACAGCGAGATGAGCTCGCCCTGGCTGTTCTGGTTCTTGCTGGTGGGCTGCGCGTCGAGGTCGGCCTCCATGACCACCTTGCCGATGATGTCAAAGGTGAGGCGCGTCGTCAGGTACAGGAGTGAAAAGGTGTCGCCGCTGCTGCAGAGGGCGTCCAGCCGGTCGAGAAATATGAGGCCCTTGTCCAGGATCTCGGGCGTGAAGGTGGAGATGTACTGCGGTGCAAAGCCGGGATTGAATCGCTTGCGCAGTTGTTTCCACTCGTCGCCCTAGGATGGAAGCGTTAGTCAATCTGGATAATTAGCAGGACACGGACGGACTTACATGCTGGGCGAGGATCGATGTTCGGCCCGTCACGTACAGCAGCCGCGTTAGGGAACGGGACGACTTGGGCGGACTCGTAGGGAAGGCGTCGGAAGACTTGGTGATCTGGTCGGCGATGTCGCTGTTCCCGACCACGACCATGGCGTCGCCGACGGGGCGCATGTCGAGATACATGAGCGGAGGGCGGCCGAGATCGCGATGCAGGGCCACAATGGCCATGTCGGGGTGCGCCCTGGGTTTGTTACGCTTGATGTAGTCGCCAAAAAGCTTCACATGGCCGAGGAGCAGCGTGGAGGGATGTTGTTTGAGGTTGGCATGCTGGCGGAACCGAATGTATCGCAGCTTGCTGTAGCCTAGCGAGAGCAGCAGCACGGCGGCTGCTGCGAGCAGGGGCAGCAGCATGGCGTCGATGGGCAGTGATTACTGGTGGATGTGATGTCGATAGCTAGCTGGTGATCACTGGTGTGTGAAATTGACGTTATCATGTTCCAATTCTAGGAATCATTACGGCGCTGCCAAGGGTCGCCGACGCGTCCTGCTTCGGCAAATCAAGGTGCCAAGCGTGAATGAGGCCCAGGAAAGCTGCTTGCTTGCTTTGGGTATCCACGGACGGGTGCCTTTTTTGGGAGGAGTGGTCAGGTTCACGGTGACGGGGACGGGTCGGAGACGGGGTGGTGTTGGCCCCGTCGGAATTGAAGTAGCGAGACGGCGCAGCAAGGGCCGCAATTCGGGGCGGTCTGGCATAACGTTAGATTGCAGGGACCTACCATGCACGTTGGGCGACTTGCGTGTACGAAGACCGGGGCAAAAAGAAAGGGTCACCTTCCCCAGTGCCAGGTTCAGGGCGCCACGTTCCAGAATTGGTTAAGCCTCGCACGCCGCTGCCTGGCCAACAAGCCAATCTTTCACAGTCAGGAAGATAAAGGTGAGTTCTCCAAGGCCTTGGCCGGCACCTGGCAAATTATTTATACTGTGGGAGCTCAAAAACTTGGCTACTGTAGAGGGTGGGTGACCCTTTCTTTTTACCCCAGCCTTCGTACCCGAGTATGTACATGTACATGTAACATTGCAATACATACATACAATACGTTTACATGTATTGTCTGGCATCGGTTACGGATGATCGGCAATTACGGGCTTTCTTTCTGCTACGACACATGGAAACGGACGATGACCCTATTACCTAGCCTAGAATAGAAGGTACATTGTACCATGATGGCACGAAATAGATATCGGAGTGGATGAAATGTTATCAGACAGTGATTACGGACGGATAATTAGGTACCTAGGTAGGCAATGGGCAGGGGGCGTCTACATTGGTTGGTACCTTTGGCGGGGCATACTTTTTTGTTCAAAAACCACCTACTCAGGTTCCAATCTTGTCCAAAGTATAGTACCTTACATGAATTTGAGTCCCCTTATTCATTTAACGTTTATGATCCTAGTTCCACGAACTATTCGGGAGAGGCAATTGGTGGGTGATCCTGCTGGCCTGGCAATCCTCGCCGCACGCCCGCACAATCCTCAATCCTCGACTCCAAAAAAAAATGGGACACGGAAACTCGCGTCTCGGGCCGTTATCCAAACCGCTGCAAAAGCGGCGCCGCTACAGTGCGTGGAACAGGGTCGCGTACTGTAAACTCAACCAAACTTATTTCCAGCTGGTACCAACCTCGGTATACAGTAGTGTATATGCACTTGAATAGACTTGAATAGCTACCTTAGTACCTAGGTATGCACTTGGCCAAAGACAGACAGGGAGCTCCAAGTCGTTTACTTGCTCGGCTTGACGACGAATCGCCCCTTACCTACTCTTGTTCAAGACATCCCGCTGTGGCGATCAACGGCGGTCAAGTCTCGGGCCAGTTTCTCAACCTGGCATATAATTACATTGTAATTATATTCAAAACCTCAAAACAGAAGACCGCCTTGTCATAGACTGACTGGCTAGACTGTCGTTGCGCGTATCCTCGCCTGATCAGCATCAGCTGCATCATATGCCATCACAAACGCTTCAACAGCTCTCTCGGACTAAGTAATTATTACTGATCGAGACCGTTGATTCTGTCAAGATGGACTCCCACTTGGCCCCATCTGCCATGGGCGCCGTCTTCCTCTGCGCACTGGGTTGTTGGGCCGTGATGAGGGCTCAAAGTGGCTCGGGAACAAAGCCCCGGTCTTCGTCGATTCTGGCCACTGTGTTTGAGACGTTCATGTTCTTGCAAGCTGCTCTGTACGTCTCACTGCCTACTCATGAATGCCCCTCGCCCGAAAATTCCGTCAACCAACCAACTAATTTTCACAAAGAGCAAAACTGGGACTGCCTATCCTCGGCCGTCCCATGTATCGTATCCGGGGACCAAAAAACGTGGCCGACTTCTTCCACAACACCCAGGCCACTGTCAACAAGGTGCAACTCTACTTCCTGCACCACGGCTTGGGGTTGCCGTCGTCGGCCGCCGACGTCTACCTGTCGGACAACTCGGGCGCCCGACCCAAACCCATCATCGGCAGCTCGACCCCGGCCAAAGACCGCTTCATGTTCATCGGCCACCAGCGCCTCGTAGCCGGCTTGCTGCAGGGCGGCCTGGCACCCGCCACCGCCCGGTTCGAGAGGCACCTGGCCGAGTCGCTTCTTCTCGAGGGGAACTCGTCCTCCTCCTCCTCCTCCTCCTCCACCGAGGAGGTTCAGGTGCCGGGGTGGCAGCACGTGGCCGACCTCGAAGATTTCTTCCGCAAACACATCGCCACGTCCTTGTTCCGCGCCTTGTTTGGAGACAAGCTGCTGGAGCTGCGGCCGACCTTTGTGCGCGACGTGTGGGAGCTCGACCGCGGCATGCTGGGCCTCCTGGCCCAGCTCCCGCGGTTTTGCATTCCGCAGACGTACAAGCTCCGCGAGGAGCTGCTGGCGACCATCAAGACGTGGCATGCGCTAGCGCTGGCGGCGGGCGCTAGAGGTGGTACTGGTGACGACCACCATACTCATGATGCCGATAGCGATCCGCACTGGGGCACCGGCATGATGAGGGAGCGGTACCGGGAGCTCATGCAGACCAGAGGGCAGGACGAAGAGTCTATGGCGGCGTACGATCTGTCTCTGATCTGGGGGTAAAGCAATTAATTTCCTTCTCCCGCTTTCTCTCCTTTTTTTGCCTCCGCTGTGGTCTAACGAAAATATGAACTAATTAGAACCATGACCAACGCTGTCCCGGCCGCCATGACCCTCCTCCTGCACATCCTGCGCTCTAAAGAGGATCTCCTCCCGTCGCTGCACGCATCCCTCTCCTCTCTCCAGCGGCAGCAGCAACAACAACAACAACAACGGGACGGCCGCCGCGGCCGACCAACCATCAAAGACCTGGAGTCGATCCCGCTGCTGTCGTCCATGTACGCCGAGACGCTGCGGTACGGCATGCGCATCGACGTGCCGCGGACGGCGCCCTACGCCGACGTCGCCTTCCCCAGCCCCGCGCACTATCCCGCAGTGGACGCCGTGGTGGTCCCGAGGGGCGCGCTCATGGCGGCCAACATGTGGGACGCGCACGGCGACGAGCGCGTCTGGGACACCAAGAGCGGCGCGCACCCGGTCGACTCCTTTTGGGCGCGGCGGTTCCTTGTCGATCCGCGCGACCCGTCAAGCGGGCCAGCTGTCACCACCACCGTCCGCAAAACGACGACGGTTTCTAGCGGAGAGCTGGCCACAGTCGACGACGAGGAGGTCGCCATGTCGGCGGCACAGCGGGCCAAAGGGGGTGTCCACTTCTCGCTGGACGGGCTTGATGGGGCGTGGATTCCTTATGGAGGTGGGTAATTACAACGCTTCTCGCACCATGATTATTATTCTTGCCCCCAGGCAAGTTTTGGCGGAGGGGAATCTGCTATTATTAACACCAAAGATGTTTGCTAATTAACTCACCAGGTGGCCTGCACGCCTGTCCCGGACGGCTGCTCGCAAAGCGTGTCATCCTCATCTCGGTCGCTATGCTCGTCACCAACTTTGACTTTGAGCTGCTCGCCGATGAGGCGGCCATGGACCTCAACTTTAAGGCACCCATGGCTATTGCTAGACCTACCGGCCTTGTGCCGTTTCGGATGCGTAGGAGGGAGGATGCTACTGCATTTGCGTAGGGAACACTTGGGCGACAAAGAAAAAAGAAATGTAATTGGAGTGGGGAGGGGGGCTGTGTGTGCGTCTAATTAGGCAGGGAGCCTTGTGGGTTTTCAATATGGTCAAGCCGCTGAAAGGTCACGAGTGAAAGAGGACAAGCTATTATCAGTCAAATTTGGAAATGCTTTACAATGAATCTGGGGATGGAGCAAAGGTTATATTTTCTATGTCAGAGTTATCTCACGTTTACTAGTCTTATATGTCGTGCTGTTAACGCTCTGATTTATTGTTACCACACGACTCCCAAATCACCTTGACGAACTATCTGTATCCGAATTCCAGTCCCTCCTTCAGTTCAAGATGGTAGCAGCCCGTCTACGTATCCGCGCCGGAATCTTTCTATCAGGTGGCATTGCGCCCAGGGGGAAATAGCGCCTATCACACTGCGCTGCCGTCGCTGCGCTAACATCGGTAATCTCGACATCGAAATTCATCAGCAGCACAGCCAGCGCAGCGATCAGCTCCTGCTTGGCAAAGAACCGGCCGGGACAGTGCGTGCTGCCTCCGCCGTATGGGTACCAATGCCCCTGCGTGCCGGCCGTGACCACGGTCGCCGTCCTGTCGTCTTCGACTGTCCTCTCGCCGCGCCCCTTGATATCATTTTTGTCTTCTCCTCCACCATTTCCCGTGGCGGCGGTGGTGGCGGCGGCGAGGGGCCCGCTGGACGGGTCGTCCGGGTACGCGAGGAACCGCTCGGCCCAGAAAGCGTCGACGGGATAGCGGCCGCCGGGGCCGGCGTTCCAGAACGTCGCGTCGTGGCCGCCGAACCAGGAGAAGGCGATGAGCGTGGTGCTGGTGCCCGTGGCCATGGCCCAGTTGCCGCCTGGGCCCAGGCGCACCGGCCTGTCGGGGCTGGCGGCGTTGCGTCCCACCGTGGACGCGACGCTGTACCGCAGAGCCTCGAGGTAGACCGAGTTGAGCAGGGGCTTGGAGCAGAGCAGGCCGATGTCGAGCGACTTGGTGTCGGCGGCGGAAATGCTGGCCTCGACCTCTGCGCGCACGCGCGCCGTGACGTTGGGCGAGAGCACCACGTGCAGGAGAGCCCAGAAGGAGGCAGGGATGATGTTGGAGTTTGCGCTAATTTTCCATCCGTCCATCCCCGGCATCAGAATCTTTTTGTTTTTTTCTCAAATCTGTGATGCATAATATGATAATAATAATCGGAGAAAAGGGGGGAGAAAAGGAAGAGACTCACGCCCATATCATGCCCAGATCCGTCGCCGCGCTTCCCGTCTCGGACTGGCCAATCTGCCTCCACATGACCTGGCGCGCGCGCATGATGCGGGCGCCGTAGATGGGCTCCCAGTCGGCTTCCACTGCTGCCTGGTCATGCCAATCAAACTTGGCGCGCGCCGACGCCTGCCAGCGCCGCACCGACTCGACGGCTTTGGTGCGCGCCGCGTACCGGGCCGGCGCCAACCACGGCGGTACGCGTTTGAGTAGGACACTGAGCGCGTCATCGTAGGCCCAAAACTGGTCGGTAAAGTCCGGGCATACGTCAAAGATGTGCGACCCGCAGAGCGCATGCACGGCGGCGCGGAACATGTCCCTCCGCCAAAACGCGTACAGGTCGGGGACCTCGATCCAGTCTGTGGCGCTGTCGTTCTCGCCTCCATTATTCCGAATCTGCCCCCCCAGGGGGGGGAGGAGGAGCTGGCGCGTGTAGCACTCGACAAACTTTGCCGTCATGGCATCCAGCGCGGCGCCGCCGGCCAAAAAGGCCTGGAAGTCGCGGTGCTGGGAATGGTACGGCCGGCGCTCAGGCGGCCAGTCCTCGAACCCCGGCGCGGGCTTGGCGCCGAACCCGGACTCGTCGAGGGCCCAGATCGGCAGGTCGCCGGCAGGCACGCCGAACTGGTCGCGCAGCGCCCGCATCACGGCCTTCTTGTTGTTGACGTCGCGGATGCTCTTCCGCATCAGGGCGCCCATGAATTCGCTGCCGGCTGGCACGTACACGTACGATTCGCCGGCGACGCCCATGCGGAAGGGCGTTGTCATGCCGAAGCGTTTCCTTTAATCAGTCAGTCAGTCAGTTACAGTTAATAGAAATAGATATGGAAGACGACCCGGCAGCACTTTTGTTTGTTTGTGAAGAGCAGGGAGGGGGGAGGGGACAGCAAAAAAACTCAACTGCATCTTGACCACAAAACCCTCCGTGTCCCAGACAAAGGCCAATGTGTTGCGAAGCCATGGCACCGCGTACGGCACGTGCGGGGGCTCTGTCTGCTCGCCGTCGAGGCCTCTGGAGAGGTCTCGGACACTCTGGACATGTGTCGTCCAGTAGGTTGTGGCAAGGATGCCCAACGTGGCCAAAACTAGGGCGACGCCGGCAGCTTGGGGGGCGTGAATCCACTGTGCGCATGTGCTCAGCAGGTTCTCCATGGCCTGCAACATTGGGGAGGAAGTCATGTCAAACATGACTTGCGCTGTAATTATGAGTTTGGAGAGAAGCGTAGGTTCTCTTCCGCTTGTCGTCTAAATAATTACAATGATAATCGTGGCCCTCGCGAGAGAGGCCGGAGAATTTAGTACACCAGTGTTGAAATCGGCATAATAATTATGGATATACGATGTACATGTACTTACAACCTAGCTCCGCTGTAAAACTACGGGTATTAGCTGGCTGTCAATATGTTTGGGGTTCAACGTTGGCTGTCCATGTACTTCACCAGACCGCCACCAGCCTTGACAGACAGAGGTGCGGCTTTCCCTTTGTCCCTGTCCTGACTGAATGACGTGAAGCGATTCTAAGATTGAAGCAAGGGGATCGAACGGTCTACTGCCGTGCAGTACAGTGGTTTCCATACTGTGGTATCATGCAAAGGAGCGGCCCGTTTGGTATCCTAGACCAGACTGACTGATAAGGTAAGGTACGCAGCACACCTACCGGAACTAGGTATGTGTGTACACCTTGGGGCACAGGTGTTTGGTCTCAAGTGCCGACACTGGTTGGAGGATGGCACAGCCGCTGGCCGGCCGTGAATTAGTCACGGCGTCATGTACGCCAGTCACATTAGTTACCTCCCTCACTTGGGTCTGCATTCAGGGACCTCGATATCTCGGTTTTGCGCCGCCTTGTAATCATGATGCCGCGAGGTAATACGGACCGAGTAGGTGGCGAGCTGTTTTAGGCGAAGCTCCCGCAGGACGTGGATGAGGGGTGGCGGGAGGAATCTACCAGGTCAGTGGAAGGACCAACGAAGAGCCAAAAGGGAAGGTTGATCGACAGCTGCTGGGGCATCGATGCGCAGCTTGGCTTGCATCGGGACCTTGTTACTACGCAGAGGTGAGCAATATCACAGCATCTCCTTCTCTGCTGTCCCGTCATGCCTTCGTGCCGCACCCGTGCCCCAGAGACGGGACGAGACGAGGCGGGACGCCGGGCCCGCGATGCATGTGTGCGGCGCAGCCCTACGAGCCCAGCGTATCAAGCCGCGGGAACTAATTACCGGGGTGCTTGGCCGCCCAACAGCTTATCAACCCGCAGTTTACTCATCCACTGAAGGATTTGATGCATATAATATTATGTTGGATCCAGCCAGATACATTAATGCTGTGTAACCGAAAACTACCCAGGCAGAAAGGTCCTTACATTGTAAGCAATTGTGGTTCCGTCTCGAGTTGGGTTCGGGCTGCCCCCCATGCCGTATTATGTCCCTCTCATTAGAATGGACAGGATGGTGGATAAGAAGCGGAAATGATCGACAATACCTAAGGTAACTAACTGATTACATTGATCAACAAAACGCCATATTTTATGCCATATTTCGAAATGCAATAGGCTGGGAGCGCTATAGTTAGGTACCTTACGTAGTGTGTTACGGGTATTCACAGGGTAGCAGAAATGGAAGGGTCATTGATTGGCATGTAACAAATTTAAAGAAATATATGTTGCGTTCTCAAGATTCTGAACCGGCCCAGAAAGGTACCTTGGGAGTACTCCCATTTCCCATCCTGCGGCAAAAGGGGCAACCCGCAAGTAAATCAGGAACCAGTGTGTAGCAGACCGAGCCATGCTCAAGCCACGGACGCATTCTTGCCAGTGCCCCGACTGCTCTGGCCGCCGCGGCTCGGCGGCGTGCTGTCCACATCGTACATCTTCTTCAGTTGCACGTGGTACGTCTCGTCGGTTCCGTTGACCGTGTCGACGGTGGCGATGTGGTCACTCGCAACCGTCTTGTCGTTGTTGGTGCGGCCGAGCCGGCGGATGAAGCTCCGGAGCCCGGTCACGTTCCCGCTGGGGATGATGTCGTCGGGCAGCTCTTGTTCTTGTTCGTGGGACCCCGTCTGGCTGGGGATCTTGGACACCTGCCCGGAAACTGGGGGGGACCTGTTGCCCGTGAGCAGTCTGGTGCCGAGGTTTCTGACCGAGTTCCAACTAAACAAGGAGCGAACACGTTAGCTTTAGTCCTGTCCCGTCTTGGTGGTTTTTTATATGGTGGTGCTTACGTTTGGTTCAACCCTGTCATGAAGCCTTTGAGAACGACGGCCATGACGGGCATGCAGCTGCAGATAATTCCGATGCTGAGCTCAAGTGTGCTGCCGAGAGAATGCAAGTTAGTTTCTTAGCAACAGGCCTTGGTGGAGGGCGACGGATACAGGACAAAAGAGATCGTACCAATAGAGAAACAGCACCGAGTTCTCCCAAGTCCTGTCGGCTCCCTGCTCGACAAGACTGTAACGTTTGGCCAAGGCTACGGCGGAGACAATGCAAGCCCTAAGGGGAGTTTCGTGTCATGTTAGCCCCAGTGTGTCAATTCGTAATAAATAGTACGCAAGAAGAGAGAAGCAGAAACTCACGCTAGACCTGTCAAAAAGACTGCCATGACACCGACCTTGCGCTTGCTCGTCAAGGACAACTGCCATACAAGGGGTAGCGGAATGATCAGGATGGCCAAGTCTGAAAAGAGGCCGAACCAGCCTTGGGCCTTGGATATCTTCAGGCTGTTGTTGGCGCAGTTCAGGTCCTGGATCGTCTCCCAAAGCGGCGACCCGGCCTTGGCGCATATCCCCACGTAGCCGGCAAAGGTGGCGACGTAGAAACCCGAGATGAGAGCGATGGTGATCAAGATTGGCCAACGACCCCACGCACTCGGCCGGAAGATGCGCAGGTAGAGCACGAGCAGCGTCAGCTTGACAAACAGAGTGGCCCAGCAATAGACCCAGACCGAGGCCATTGTGGCCTGTTGTGATCGATTACCCGTCAGCATCGTTGGCATTATCCATGGTCTGGCCGTGTCTTCTCATCCCATACCAATCAGCGAACTAGGTGCGTACCTCGAGCCAGTAGTGGTTGGTAAGGACCTCGCCAAGCGGAATGTCCCAGCCATGTTTGCCTTCGGGGTTACCAATGACTGGACAAAGGATAGTGGGTTAGCCTCGAGCGCTACAGGCAAGGAAAGGCATCTAGACAGCCAGGTCGAAGGCGACGACTCACAGGACAGAACCAGCCCTGAATATGCAAAGACACATGCCTGAAGCACAGTTTAGCCGGAGTACTCTGTAGACAATACCGGGTTACCGGGTTCTACGAACCGTCGCGAGAATGCAAAGGTCTATAGTTAGGTAGTTGGGAAAGCATTAGCTCCAATGCACTTGGAAGAAGAGAGTCTGGGCTGCTGGCTAGCCAACACGTACAGTCATCCGACCCGAGGGACCGAGTAAGGCGAATGCGAGTCCAGAGGCGAAGGACTACAAAGACGAGCATGATACCGAGGATGGATCCCATGCCGCTGCGAAGCATGTGTGCCTGAGACGGCGGGTCGACAAAGTTGGGGATGACGCCCGGCGGGGGGGGCAGCAGCGGAATCTTCCATATGTCGATGCCGGGCGGAAGGTCGGAAGCCATTGTCGCTGTGGTTTCTCGGCTGAAAGCACCACTAACTGCAGAAAAGAAAGCGATAGGTGAGAGTTGGACTCGGACTTGCTCCTCGCTCTCTCTCTCTCTCTCTCTCTCCAGATGTGTGAAGCAAGTTGGGTCAGACACAAAAAAACAAGGAATCGGAGCAGAGACAAGAATAAGACTGGCCAAGGAAGGCTCTCGTCAGCCGTTCCCACGTGGCAAGGCGGGATTATAATATGGGAAAAGAGGGGACTAAAAGAAGGGAAGACTGAGGCCAAAAAAGGTGGCTGGTGGGATTGGGGACCAACTTTTCAGATTGTATGGTTCCGGCCCGTCCTGTTCACCATCTCTGAGCGACTGTAGTTACATAGAATTAAGGGCGATTAAGGGTGGGTTGTGCTGTGATATGAGGATGGGTGGCAATGTGCGGCGCAGTCCAATTACCTGGTAGCTAACCTGTCGTGTTTTTGGGTAGGCATAGCCAAGACAGGAGAGCGACAAGAGCTGGAGGCTTTTGAACTGGAGAGGGCAATTATCTGACAGATAAGAAGCGAGGGGTGGAATCGATCGAGGATTGGCCCATTTCAACTCCCGGAAGGCCCCCAAAACATCTACGCCGCAGCCACGGAGCGGGGTATTGTTGCCGGCTTGCATAATTGCATCAAGGGGACCATGAACCAAATTGACGAGGTTTCACGGCACCCTCCTCCCTCTCCTACCTAACCTTGCCTTGGCTATGTTGATGTGTGGTGGATTCAGTGGAGTAACGTAGATACTCGGAGACTTGACGACCACAACGAGTATTGGCCTTCGCCGCAGCGTTGCCGGGCCGTTATTCATTCACGATAGATGGACAGAGATGTATTCTTTGTATTCTTCTCCACTGTACATGAACCAATGCAGGTCATACAAAATAAATCGGTATGCGATGTTGTTTGTAGGTAAGCAATTAATTACTGCTCTAATTATTATGTTTTGTTCTATTCCCATGGTTCATAGGCCGCGATACTGTACCTGCGTCAGGTATTCCCTGCAGCAAAAAGAAGATAATTACCTAGGTACCTTACGAAATACCGAATGTACTGGGACGTACTAGTACATCCATTACCCCTATCTGGATTTCTGGCCCCCACTGTGCTCGGCAATGCTTCTTCCTGCTCGAAATGTTGGCACTGTGCATCTCCAAGTGATGGCCATCGTGGGACGACATCAATCGTCAGTCGTTACTTGGAATCAGCCCAACAAGGGCACATACTACCTTAGATGGCACCATCATCAAGGTGGCCTGCCGGCGCTGGTCATCGACCCCTTGCTCCCAAGTGCCGACGAACATGGTGTTTGAGCGTAGGCAGCCAAAGGGAAATCAAATACACGAGCTGCTTGACTAGGTATGGTGGATTGTCGCCGAAGATGAGACGGCCGGCAAGGTGAGACAAAGCACCTCACCGAAGATACCTACTCAAGACTTTGTATCTGGGAAAGTACCCTCGATTAGCCCGGGAAGACGATGCCAGGTTTGGGCTTTGCCGTCCAAGTCTCGGAGGCCCCGTCACGATGTTCACCTTAATTACCACCTGCTCAACCCCTTTGATTCACCCGGACAGAAGAATCTCGCAGGTGTCCTGCTACGTGCGCTTCATACGCTTCGCTTTCACTTCATGCTTCCTTTTTTCTCGCAACGTCTTCCCAACCAAAGCCTCATCTCATAGTCGGGCATCGTCATGTTGCTCCCAATATTGTCCACGCTCATGTCTCCTTTGTTGATTATCCCCGGCGTGGTCCTCGCCGTGGTCTATACCCTGCTACGGGCATATGTCCAACTGACCCAGGATACAAAGGAGCCGCCCTTGATCTTTGACTCGCTGCCTTTCCTGAGCCCTGTGTTTGCTCTCCTCAAGAAGCGATACAAATTCTTTCCATACGCTCGGTAGGTCCAACATATGATTGCCGCCGAGCTTACTGAGAAACTCTCTTCTGATAACTGTTGCATTAGAGACAAACACAGCCACGAGATCTACACGCTCCGCTTCCCCGGCGTGCGCATGTACGTGGTCAACGCTCCGCGGCTGATCCCGCTCATCGAGCGCCAGACGGCCACGCTGTCGTTTGCGCCCGTCGAGTCGGCGGCGACGGCGGCCGTGCTGGGGACGAGCGAGGCCACCAACCGCATCATGGCCGCCGACCCGGCCAGCCCGGACAACCACTTTGCCGTGTTCCGCAAGACGGTGAGGCCGGTGCTGGCGCCGGGCCCGTTCCTGGCCGCCATGTTCACGCGGTCCTTTACCACCATGTCCCGGTCGCTGGACGTGCAGTTTGGAGGAGGACGCACCAGCGTGACGACGAAGCTGCTGGCGTGGACCGGCCGCGAGATCACGCTGGCGGGCACGACGGCCGAGTATGGCGAGGCGAACCCGTTTAGCGAGCCAGACGTGTATCAGGCATGGCAGTGAGTTATCATTTACTAATATCTATCTATTAATGAGGACGAAAAAAAAAAAAGAACTGAAACAAGGAGAGCAGGACATTCATCTCGGGCCTCCCTATCTTCGTCAGCGGCTTCTACCCGCACATATTCGCGCGGCGCAGCTTCGCGGCGCGCGAGTTTCTCGTCTCGAGATTCGCGCGCTATCTGGGCGAGGGCAGCCATCTTACGTCTGGCGGCAGCTCGGGCGCGGTGCTGGCGCGGCTGCGGCACAACGCCGCGGCGGGCATGCCGTTTGCCGACTCGGCGCGCGGCGAGGTGGGCGCGTGCATGGCGCTGCTCAACAACACCATCCCCGGCATGTTCTGGGTCGTGTACCACATCTTCTCGGACCCCGCCGTGCTGGCCGACGTGCGCGCCGAGCTCCTGGCCACGGCGGTGCGGCGGCCTTTGATGCCTGACACAGCAGAGGAGGGCGAGTGTTGCGTGCTAGACGTCGAGCGCGTGCGCACCGCGTGCCCGCTGCTGCAGTCGACCGTGTGCGAGGTGTACCGCTTCCGCGGCATCGGCACGGGCATGGTGAGGGTCGTGGTCCAAGACGACGTGCTCGACGGCCGGCATCTGCTCAAAAAGGGCGGCCTGGTCTTTGCCCCCAACAGCCTGCCGCACTTTGCGCCGGCCCTCTGGGGACCTGACTGCGACCGCTTCGACCATCGGCGCTTTTTAAGGGGTAGCAGTGCTGCTGGAGGAGGTAATAATATCAAATCGGTGAGTTCTTCGGCGCTGCGCATTTTTGGCGGCGGCACGGCGCGCTGTCCCGGCCGACACTTTGCCGGCGGCAACTTGCTCATGTTCGCCGCCATGCTTGCCCTCCGTGCCGACATCCGGCCGGTGGAGGGGGAGGCGGCCTGGGCCGGGGTCACGGTGAGCAAGTCGTTTGGGCTGGGTATTGCAACCGGCTTTGTCGAGCCAGACAGGGACATCGACGTCGTGGTGGCGCCGGTTGGGGGCCAGTCATGGCGCCTCGAGTTCCCCCCTGGCCCTTGAAGATTAGTAGGGGTGGTTTCTGCAGTAATTGTCGGAATGCCATGAGAGTGGAATGCCATTGGCCGAGATACAACCCGTTTCAAGTCATTTTTACCGAGCGAATGCCAATGCCAACTATTTCTCAACCTGACGGTGTACATTTGATATCCCCTAGGTATTACACGGTGGATAAATGATGCCGAGAATAGGCCGGACTAAGGACGAGGCAGTTCCAACGTCCGGTTGAGAAACGGCAGAGGGACGGCGCAGGCCCGCACCATCACGTCCTCTAGTTTTGGCTGCCCCCATCCTTGGCGCCGGCACTCCCTTGGCTACCGAATGTGCCTAATGCCGGTGTGAGGCGTCGATGGCGGCGGTCCTTTGTTTGGCTCGCCATGCCGCGTTGCACCGAATTCACTGCTACTCAATGGGGCATTTCTACGTCGCTAAGAATGATGCCGTGTCCGACTCGCTTGGAGGGTGAGTTTTGTTTCACGCCTCATCGATGCATATAGCTGTCGATTTCCGCTAACACAAGAATATGGTTATTGCTGGTGACTCACGACCGAATGCTTCCCGGAAGAACATGAATGTGGCCAAGGTAGGCAGGGAAGGTAACTAGCATCGAGTAAGGGAATTACCTATAGTTACCCGTTCATCTTCCAGATCAGTAAGGTATTCATAGTCTCACATAGGGGGTAATTATAAGTTCTGGTGAATTGTATCGATGCAAGTGCTGTGTGATGATGATAATGCCAAGGCATATTGGGTTAAACTTAGTCTAGATATAAGTTGGTGCAGAGGGAGGGCAAATTATTGGTATTATTGGATATATGCTACATATGGGGATCGTCGGCAGTTTCCATTCCTTCCTCGGTGCAGGAGGGGCCTGGCACCTCACAAGAACACAAGAAAGCTGAAGGCCTGCAGGGAATAGGCTGGGTGACTGTCCGTGCGAGGATTGGATCGGCAGTGCGCTGTCCCGAGCACCCGGACGGCACAGTACTGCACTGGTCTTCAGAATCAGCACCGTAGTTCCAGAGTATAGGTACCGTAAGGTACGTAGCAACAACGGCCGTGCCTACCACTAGTTTCCGATGGGAACATAATTTCTGTTATTGCTTTCGCGTCACCGGCCTTGCTAGGTGTAATGGCGGCGCAGGGCTTTGTAAGTGCATCTCATCTGCAGGTAGATACCTAGAAACGTAGATGCGCTTGTCGATCCCTTGGAACGCCTTGGCGGGGCACGGCATCGGCTGCTACCAACCTTCTAAATTTTTGGCCGGTTACACCTCAGTACAGTACAGTGCATGAAACATGGCCCCATTTCCTAGGGTGGGTGCCCGTTTACGCCATCTCAGAATCAACTGCAAGCCTCCTCTCCTGGATATCACTCTCAGCTAATCAATCACGGAATCTCGAGCTATCGGGGCAGCGGGACGAGCCAAGGTTGATGGTGCCACTACCGCATGCAGAGAGGCGCAGTCAAGTAGGATATCTAATTCAGACCAAGCAGATACTGAAGAACAACTACCGAGGAGTATCATCGCTTTCATGAATTGGCAGGTAGCAAAATCGATCCGAGATGCAACCCAGTGGCGTCTCCAGCCGTCAGTCCTACTCAATGCTCGCGACATGAAACCGGGGGTGGGGCTATACTGTGCCGTTCTACGTCTGATTGCGGGGGGGGTTGAAGCCATCTCCATGTTATGACTCGCAAGTAGCAACGACAGGACGTGTGCTTGATTCTGTCCATGTTTCCGTCTCTTTCATGTTCCCAACTTCCATTGTTTCTCTCGTGTTATCTCGTCTCTTTCGACCCCCTGAGAGCCATAGACAAACAGGCGTTGTTGTCCTTTGGAGACATGGCAACAATCATGAACCAGTTTGACGTTGTGCGAGGTCTTGTTAGACCATACGCATGGCCCTTGGTGGCTTTTATGTTGCTTCTATTTGTCCTGGTGCCCCTTACAGTAAGCTCCGTCACCTTCTATTATGGACAGAAGCTGTCTTCTCTTTCCAAGGGCGCCCCGGCGCACTGGAGCTCAAGCCATCTCCCCCTGCTTGGCTCTGCTCTGCCTTTCTTCCAGAGGCGGCGCGGCATGTTTATGGAGGGCCGAGGCTCCTCTGCCACCGGAAACTTTAGCTTCTTCGTCGGCAGGAAGCACATTGTCAGCTTGGGCGGTTTAGACGGCCGGAAGACATTCTTTGAGAGCAAGAATCTCAGCGTGTCACAGGGGTAAGTCGGCCATCCTGTCTTCAATCCATACATGGACGGCTGTGTTTCTAACATGTATTGATGCGTTCCCTAATAAGTGCCATCGAGCTCCTCGCAGGCCTAGTCTCTACCAATGATGATCGCGAAGACTACGGTGCCCAAGACTTCATCAAATCCTTTTTGACTCTTACGCGGCCTGAGATCCTGGCTCGTAAACTGCCCGTGCTCACAGACGACATACGCGACTTTAGCCAGCGTCTCAGTCTGGCACCTGCGTCACCGGCCAAGTAAGTACCTTCCTTACTCATGTACACATACCCCTTACCATGCACCTAATTCTGCGCTCTCTCTCAGTCGACAATGGCGGGTGATAAACCCATTTGAGACGGTGTACCCGCTCATGTTCAAGCTGATTCTGCGCGTCGTCGGCGTGTCGGAATGGCTCGAGGACGCAAAGACGCTGGACCGTGCTCTCTGGGCGTTTTGCGGATTTGAGAGCAACTGCAGCCGGACCCGTATCGTCTTCCCCTCTCTCATCACACTCACGCACGCCAAGAAGCTGTTCTTTGGCGCCGTCCTGTACATGGCCATCGAAAAGGTCGTCAAGCAGCGCAAGGCCGGCAAACGGCGAGACGACGCCCTCCAGTTCCTGCTCGATCAGAACAAGGATGTCGTCAGGGTGAGCCTTTTTTTCTTCTTCTTGGAGAAATTACCTACTGTCTTATTCTAACCCCTGAGTATCAGTTCCTCTTCAGCGTCCTCATGTCCGGCATCACGACGCAAGGGTGCACAGCCTCCTGGCTGACTGTCTTTCTGGCGCACAGCCCAGCGTGGCAGGCGCTGTGCCGTGCCGAGGTAGACGCGGTCGTTGCAAAACACCGAGCCAACCCAAGCCAGTCAGCCGACGACGTGCTCGAGGGCCTATCGCTGCAGACGTGGGAGTCTGAATTTCCCGTCACCATCGCCTCGTTCCGCGAGACGATCCGCCTCGCCATGCCCGGCGCCATGTTCCGCAAGAACGCCAGCGGCGCCGCCATCCCCATCGGCGACACGGGCGAGGTCGTCCCCGACGGCGCCTACGCGTCGTTCCACCTCGACAATGTGCACATGGACAGCGCGCTCTATCCGGACCCCGCAACATTTAACCCCGGCCGCTATCTCACGCCCGAGGTTAACGGCGGCAGCTACGAGGATTTGAACCTGAAGCAAGAGGAGCCGCATACCTACGTCGGCTGGGGATCGGGCCGCCATCTTTGCCGTGAGTTTCAGATATCCCCCCCCTCCCCCTTCAATTTTTTCATGCACGATAGTATTGAATATCAGGGAAACTAACCATACGACGTCCCCTTTGGGCATCACTGTGATTTATTAGCGGGCATGAGGCTTGCCAAGTGGGAGACCACCATGGTCGTGTCACGACTCCTTACCAACTTCGACCTAGAGCCCTCGGATCGCAATGGCTCAGAGGTACAAGTTCCTTTCCCGGGGCCGGACCGGAATGGGTATCGTCTGGACAAGCCCAAGGTACCAATTTTTATTCGGTACAAGGCGCGCGACGTAAACGTTGGTGGAAGTCTTGGGGAATAATAGGGGCTGTGCTTACCTGTCTACCCTACTTCGGTTAGCCCGTAATTGCAAAGGTGTCTGCTCTTGTTATTATGGAAATAACTACGATTTATTGGTTTGACTTTGCGTGTGTGAGCGAGCGTCTTACTTTGTTACGGAACATGTTGTTGATAGGCACGCAATATCTTGTCCCATTAAACTTTTCTTGTTGTATAATAAGCCCCTTATATCATGCTGTGCCCCCAAGTCCCTCGATAATATCGCCGCTCCTACCCGAGCGTTCTACCCAATAGGTTGCGCGCCAGAGCCCCGCCTCCACCCAACCGTGGGCTTTACGCTCGGCCATCCCCTCCGCCCCTTGCTTCCTGGCACCTATACAGGTACAGTACCTGATCACCGCTCCACCAGCAGCGGAGGAGGTTTGACACTCCAGGAAAGGTGGCCTCCCACGCCTCCATAATCTGCAACATCTTTGCATCTTCGTTGGCTGGCGCAATCATGTATGTGGAGAGAGAACGGCCGGCGCATATCGAGGGCGACGGCGTGAGTGATACCGAGCTCGCCAAGGCCAAGAGCTATGCCGAGACGCAGCCCGACGTGGGACAGTTCAGAGGCTTGCGCCCATGGTTGGCACCGCTCAGGGGACTTTTTTTGCAACATGGACTTCATCAAGCCCGACTTCAGCCTGCGGACGGTCACGGTCGAGATGAACGGCGGCGTGGTCGCCGGTCTCTCTGTCCGCTACACCAATGGCCTTCTGGCAGCCGCGGGGACCAGCGGGGGCGACCGCAGGGTGACCCTTACGGTGAGGCCCGAGGACGGCGAGAAAATCATTGCCTGCTCGATCGAGACGGGTTGCTCCAAGAACGAAGCCGACGCCAAAACCCGCGTCACTGCTATTCGGCTCCACACCAACCGCGGCAACGACCTCTATGGCCAACCGGAGAGCTGGAAGGCCGCCGTCAATAGTGAGGGCGTCCGCGGTAGCACCACATTCAAGGCACTTACCATGCATCATTTCGACCCTCTGCTCGACGAGCTCGACGATGCCCGCCTCAAGGGTTTTTGTGGTTTCGGCGTCACGACGTCTACCATGACTTACCAGAGTGGCATTTACCGTCTGGCTCCCATCTGGGGTAATAAAGAGGTTGGTAATTTTTATGTTGTTGTCTTCTGGTGGTAGCGCCGTGGTTCATCATGCAGCAACTAACACATCCTAGGATACTTCCCCGCCAGTGGGCGACCCTGTCATAGAAGACCCAGCCATTGCCGTCACGAGAGCGAGCTTTTCCAGTACAACTGCTCCAAGGACGAGAATTGGGCAGCTGCGCCTGGCCACTACTCCGTGTCGAGCCACGACTTCGCCAAGATCCGGCCCATTGCCCCCACCGTGATAACCGGTTTCACAAAATTAGATGTCGGATCCGTCGACGCGCTGCGTGTGGCTGTCAGCACCCCGACCGTGACGGAGGCGGGCTTCAAGCTGTCCCTCAAATCACACCTGAGCATGACATACGACCTATCAGCCAACGCCCTGGTGCTGCCGAACGGGCGGTTCCCGTTCCAGCACGGCTACGTCGACGCGGGCCAGTCCATTGGCGGGCGCCGCCGAGAGCAGAATGCCACGGTGAGCGTGATCTTCTCCCAGGCCTTCACCGAGGATCCCACGTGCTGCGTGTGGTTCACCGAGATCTCGCAGCCAAACACGCCGCGCAACCTCAAGGCTACCGTGCAAAATATCTCGAGGCTGGGCATGACTATCATGATCGAATCATGGGTCGCAAACCACCAGTTCGAAGGGGCCCAAGTCGGATGGCTGGCCTGGCCGGCCAAGCATAAGGCCATAAAGGCCGGTAACGAATATTTTACCAGGGGCCAGCAGCCGTGGGAGATGAAGTGGCCCGGAGATCCATTCAGTAAAGACCCGAAGATCTTCTGTGCATTCAACTACATTGACTTCGCAAATCCCGCCGATGCCGTGCGGGCACGGGTATTCTACGAATCGGCTACCAAAGAAAAGGTCAAGTGGACGGCCGGGACTTGGGAAGACACGGTCATGGACAGGCTCGGCTTCTGTTGGATCGCGATTGAGTAATTAACTAGATCGTAAAATAAAAGGAACGGGGGTGGAAAGCGACGGCGAGAAGCCGTCGACTGATTTATTGTTGTTAATACCAGCGGCAGCACCACTTGTTTCCACTGCTTGTAGTTTATATGTTATGCCAATCTCAATTCTCTGCACAGCCCTTGCGCAGCAGGTGCCGCGCCTTGTTGAAGCCGCTGATGACGGTCAGGGGCACGGCCCAGATGTGGATGTACACCCACGAGGCCCGGGGCTTGGGCATGTGGCAGCCGTGCTGGAGATATAGGGGCTCGTACTCGGTGCTAGAGCGCTCGCACCCGTCGAACGCGCGGAAATCCTCCGGCAGCTTGTGGCGGTGGAACTCCTGCTTCCAGGGCGGCGTGTAGCCGGTGGCGTCGCTGCATCTGTACACCGAGACGGTGGCCACCATAACGTGGGTTGACTTCTCCGAGAGCCGCCGTAGGATGATGACGGGGTGGTCTGTGGCCTTTTCCGGGATCGTGTCCCGCCGCCGCCGCCCCGCTGTCGGCCTCATCAACATGTCCCGCTCCTGCTCGGTGAAGGCGGCGGCGGGTTTGAGGAAGGCGATGTCTCCTTCTTTCCAGTCGTTTCGGGCCGGCCACTGGCCGGCCCAGATGCGTTGGCTGTGGCTGGTGTCCCAGCTGGCCAGTCGTACCGGCTGTTTAGCGGGATCAAATTCCATTGATGTGTGCCGGGACTGGGTTAGGTTCTGATAGTTTGTCGGGAATTTCAAATACAACTGGAAAAGGAGATCGACTTGGTCGAGACTGAGAATCTGGAAAGTCAGACCGGGAGACGTTCAGTGATGTAAGGAACACGGATCCTTGATATAGAATCTTTCGGAAAATCGGAGATATATGGTGACACTTAATTAATTAGCATTAAACTTGAACACTATCCCTCCGATGACAATTCCTGAGTTCCGAGTTATGCGGATTAGGGCATGCTTTTGGCTCTAACCCTAACTCTAACACCGCCTGCCTGAATCTAGATGTCTCCGCAAAACACGAGTGTAATCCTTCGAGGCTCTTTTATTTGATATAGTGCAGCTCTTTGCAAAAGAAAACTTCAAGAATCCATCACCACGGGCCTTGCAGCTTTTTGAAAACCAGCATGAAATGATATCCCGCCACAGTGCTCAACGCCCAAATCTAGATAATTACACGCCCGATTGTACCATGTCCGACTATATCCGTGGAAATGTCGTGGCGTCTCGTTTCGAAATCTCAATACATTAGTGCAGTCAGACAACCTATCTCATATACCTTCCCTCTAAATGACGGTTAGCACGCGCATCGAGGGGATCGCAGCTAGGGAAGCTCTACTTGCCCGCCATTACTGATGCTGCTCAGTGTTTCACCGATCCATCGCCTGCTTGTGTTGACTCAGGAGCATAGTATACGAAGCTTCACATCGACCGTCGGATGGACAGCTATCAGCGCTGTACTCTGCCGGTATCTGTTCCGCCAGAATCAAAAGGTAAAGCCGTATTGTGTTGGCGCCTTGTTGTTGTGCAAAGCAAGCGAGACTTGATTGGAAAAGCGCCGGAGCCGGAACAAGTCTGCCCAGCCCGACCACCGAAATGGGGGAAGGTCGTGATTGGAAAAGCGCCGGAGGAAGTCCGCCAACAGCAAACTTCCCAGCCGCGCTTTAAAAACCTCTCGGTGAGCTTTTGGATCTCAGCTCAACCGGAACTTGGGCGAAGGCGTGATTGGAAAAGCGCCGGGGGGGAGAGGGAAATTCCCAATCGCGCGCCTGTGAAACTATCTTTTAGTCAAAGCATCTAATTATAAGCATGCGGACGCAGAGATTTCCGTCCTCGACATGACATGTATCCATGGTACGTACCTTTGGCTGCTGCGTCTCCCCACCGCCATCCCGGCCCGGTGCTTCTTCTTCTTGTGCCGCCTAATTTGCGGCCGGGGCGGGCCCCTCTGCGTCGTCGCCTTGCTGGCCCTCAGGCTCAGCCGCGACCTCACCCTCGGGCTCAGCTGTTTGCTGGCCGTCCTCGAGTTTGGCCGCCGGCTGGCCCTCCGGCACAGCAGCTCTGTTCGCCGCCTGCTCGGCGAGCAGCACGGGCCGGGGCTTTCCCGAGATTGCCTCCAGTCTCACCTATGTAAAATTTGCAGGTCAGTAAGGCACTCTCGCATATTCAAGCGTAGTCGACTCCCGTCGATGCTCTGGGGAATGGCAACGCGAGCGAAGCTAATTGACGGGAGCGGGAATTGAGCGGTGGGGGGGGGGTGACGAGAGACGGAGATAGATGTGTAGGTGAGGTAACTCCCCAAACTGTTTGATTCACAGCCAACCTTTGAGTAGTACTCCTCGCTCGGCATTGTTTGGTAGGAGTGTTTGGAAGCAATGTGTAGAAATGAAACCGGCGATACGTACCCATCTCTCCTCAATATCGCGCCTCAGGCGCTCGTTTACGACCCGCAAACACCTCTCATACTGCGCCCGTAGCGCTGGCTTACGAGCCAACTCATCCTTCCGCTCCCACAGCACGCGCTGCAGGTAACCCCGCATCCGGACGATCTTGGGGCCGTTGAGTTTATCCCGGGTTGGCTCCATCGTGCAATATGGTGTCGTATTCTTGTGTGGTAGGTTTGGGTGTGGTGAAATTGTGGTGTGGTAAGGGCGAGAAAGTTCGGAGATGAAGAACCTGAAAAAGTAAAGGGAAAGGAAAGGAGGGACGGGGCAGATTTTTCTTTTCACAAGTTGTGCCCGACTGAAAAAAAATGTTAAAGGAATACCCGTTATAAGAAACAGGACGGGATGAAATTGATGGAAAAATACGGGGTTTCCAATGGGCTTTGTAAACATGTATTACTTTTACAACTGTTGAATACTTGGCTAGCCTAGCTACCTACCAAGCAGTCGGTATCCAAAAGAATCTATCCCGAGACTGCAAAGCGATATGAAAAGAATGAGAAATGAGAACGACGCACGGAACGAGCGTCTCGATACTCTGTCCGCGAAAGCCCGGCATCTAATTAACGAGCTGGATATCAAGGCAGCAAGGCCGCGCCTGTACAAGGATACTGTACGTAATTACACTGATTTACTGGGCACTTGACGTTCTCGGGCCTCGGCCCATTTTCGAAGATCGATGGTCGTGTCGAACGAATCCTTGGGCCTGCGAGCTGCAGGCGAGTAGACGACAAAACTGTAGCGCGAACTCCAGCCGCATGGCTTGATCGTTGGTGTATCAAAGCAAAGGACCCAAATAACTACTGCCCAAGTCCCAACCAAGCTGACATGAAGCTAAACGTCAGTCAAAAGAAACATTAGCTCGACGACAGGACTATGTTATCCCACAACATGCCAGCTGGAAGGCAGCTGCCAAGGAAATTTTCAGAACTGATTAATTCCGGGACGGAGAGGGCGTCTTGCACACTGGCGTCCATACGTGAAATAAATCCCCACCTCTTGGTTGGCAGATTTTCCATATTGAGAAACCATTACAAAATTACCAGACATAAATACCACGTCAATAACCTTGGTTGATTGGAACCCAGGTACCTAGGCCTCGCCATAGACCTACATTTACCTCATGGATCATATCATGGCGATGGCCGAGATTATCTTGGAAGATATAAAAGCAAAAGCAGCCAATTGTATAATCAAAGAGAATCATAGCCCAGAATTTTCGCAGCTTTGTCTATGATTATGATGTAGGGTACAGAGCCCTGTAATTAATTGGCGCGGAGAAGTTGCCTTGAACTTTGAGGAGTACTCGTGTCGATTGTCAAGATGACGAGATTGGATGGAAATGTGGAACTGATCGCTACCATGGTAGGCTAGGTACCAGGAGAGCACGTACTTGTCTCCAACGCGTCCACACGGCCAGAAAGAAATCTGGAGGACCCTATCTGCTGGATATTAGTGGTGCACCTCCCTGTCTGTTGCCACCGCCCGTTTCCCAGAGTGCTGATAAAAAACTTCTCACCAGTCCCATTATTAGATTTCTTGTTATGCAGACACTCTGCGCTCCTATGTCGTGCTGCACAAAGAGTACATTCTTACAGAAACCAGCGCATGCAACACGAGGCTTTCACCATGAGGAATCGGCATCAAAACCGAACACGTCGAAGTATAGTAGACACACGTCAGACCCCGCCATCAACCTCCTCCGAGCCAATGTGGCCCCATTCACATCGATCGACGCCACGGGCGATGCCTTCGCGCGGTATTTCGACAGCTTCGGCACCGCACCCACCAAGATCCTGCTCATCGGTGACGCTTCGCACGGCACGTCCGAGTTCTACGCCGCCCGCGCCCTACTCACGCAGCACATGATCGAGCACCACGGGTTCAACATCGTGGCGGTCGAGGCAGACTGGCCCGATGCCGAGGCAGTCGACCGATACGTGCGCTACCGCCCTGGCCAAGGACCTCGAGCGGGCGTCGAGACAGAGGCACGGGCGAGGGCAGCCGGGCGCGAGCCCGCCTTTCTGCTCTTCCCGACGTGGATGGGGCGCAACGCCGGGGTGCAGCGCTTCACCGAGTGGCTGCGGGCCTGGAACGCGGGGCGCGACCCCAAGACGGAGGCCATCGGCTTCTACAGGCTCGACCTGTACTCGCTGGGTATGTCGGTGTGCGCCGTCGTCGACTACCTCGGCCACGTCAACCCCCCCGTGGCTGACGTCGCCCGCGACCGCTACAGCAGGCTGATGATGTGGGCCGAGGAGCCGCACGAGTACGGCGTCGAGTCCCTCGCAAGGAGCTTCAAGGGGTGCGAGGCCGATGCCCTCGGGATACTGAAAAACTTGCTGGCGAAGAGGCTCGAGTATGCAGCAGCGAACTGGGACGGCGACGAGTTCCACAGCGCCGAGCAGAATGCGCAGCTCGTCAAAGGTAAGTCAACCCCCGGCGTGGAGAAGAGAGGCTGAAACACAGTGTAAACACAGATGCCGAGCGCTACTATAGGGCAATGCACCACGCGCGCGACTAGTCGTGGAACCTCCGCGACACGCACATGTTCGACACGCTCGCGCGCGTCCTCGAACACCGAAGCCAGCACTGCGAGTTCCAAGGCCATCGTCTGGGTGCACAATAGCCATGTAGGCGACGCACGACACCTGAACATTGGACAGCTGTGCAAGGAGGCGTAAGCCCTGACCATTGGCTGTTGCACGTAAACGGGAACGGTGGCAGCGGCAAGGAAGTGGGACGAAGACATGCGCGTGATGAAGGTGAAGCCCGGGCTGCCCAACAGCTACGAGCAGCTCGTGCACGCCACTGCCGTCAAGAACTTCGTGCTGGATCTCAGGGCGGGACGGTGCAACGACGAGCCGAGGTAGGCGCTGGTGAACAAGCGGCTCGAGAGGTTCATCGGCGTCATCTATTCCCCGCAGACCGAGCGACAGTCGCACTGCTCGTATGCGGTTCTGCCGGAGCAGTTTGATGGCCTCCTGTGGTGCGTCCATGACGGACTTGGAGGAGTTCTCCTTGTTGGGGACTGAGAATTACAAAAGCGGACGTCATGTTCCGAGTTTGAGTTTGCAGTTGCCACTTAATGATGCACTCCATTGAGTTTGAGTTATTGCTTTGCGGACTTGAGGTCCTTTTGGCACAACAGAGAATTCACGTCAGATGTTGATCACAGCCTGGAAGGGAGAAAGCCAGGTTCAGTATATAGAACCAACCATAGTTAATGCAGACAAGAGAAAAGAGAACTCCTGCAACTAACCTCGATCCTTGAAACTTGCTCGGCCGTTCCACGTATACATTTCTTATACCCCAGTCAGTTATCAACGCCGCTCGTCATGGCCGACCCAGGACATCGCAAGCGGGGCCTGAAGGCGGCCACCAACCCGCGGGTTTCGGAAAAGGCCAAGCAGCGCGACCGGGGGATCCTGGAGAACGAGTTTGGCGTCGACATGAGAGGAACAACCGCGTCACTGAACAATAAGCCGAGGACATCGAAGTGGAAACCACAGCGAAAGTAATGCCCGCCACGCGCTCGTCGGGCGGCATCCAGAAGAGCGCGTCGCACGGCGAGATGGGCTCCGCCTCCACGCCCGCGGTCGTGCACACGAGCCCCATCATCAAGAAGAGCGCCTCGGACATGGGCAGGGCCTCGCTGTCGTCGTCGTCATCCTCCTTTATGCACCAGCCGTCGGCATCGGGAATGATGCACGAAGCGCCGGTCCAGTCCTCGTCCGGAGGCGCGCACCAGACGTACGGCATGAGCAGGTCGACGCGCAGCCACGACTTGGGCGGAAGCAGCGAGTCGGCGCCCACCGCCACGGTCCACGCCCCGGCGACTACGCTCCATGCTACGCCGACCACACCCATGAAGAAGACGAGCCGTACCCCCACCCCGCAGGACCCGTCGGCTGTGAGTCATAGCAGTGCCTATTCGACGGCCATGGCTGAGGCCAAGGATGAGGCTGAGGCTGCCGGGGAGTTCGACTATAGGCAGAACACTAGTAACGCCTGAGTCGTCCTTGTTTGTTGTTTGTACCCATCTTGAGGTCTTTGGAAGCGGAGAAACGGCTGACAAGTTTTGGTGTGCAAGTGCTGGTGGCTACAAGGCGGCCATCAACAAATCCTCGTGACTCGGAGAAGGCCGAGGACCGCGACCGCAGGAAGCTGCACGACATGGGGGAGGTGTAAGTGTAGCCGTGTAGAGCATTGCGATGGTGCGTGGGTAGAATGGGGAATATGTCTCGATGAGTGGTCCAGCAGAGCTCAGGGGCAAAGGGTAATTACTTGGATATTAGGAACATTTCCACCGTCTTACAGAGCTCCATCTTCAGTACCTCGCTTATCCGAGCAACTCGTACGGAGCCGACCACTTATTCGCGTGCCGTCGTGGAAACTAACAAGACATGAAAGAAAGTTAACGTACCATATGTAACCTTCTCGTGTTTTGTTCCAGCTGACACCCCATGATTCGAATTTCACACCACAAGCAACCGAAACAAGTTCAGCGAAAGAAGGGGTAAAGTAGCCGGGCATTGCCTTACAATCTACCAACCAATACCACAGTAGATACAAAATGCTACCTAATTACCCCAAAAATCCCAGTTAGCCCCAGCCAAAACTCCGGCTATCAACAGCCAAAATAGGCAGGTGAAACTTGCGTGCCTAGCCAACTGCAGCGGTTGTTCCAAATAAAGTTAAATCTAGCCGCCTCCTTAGCCCGCATGTCACTTCCTCCGTATCTCTTGCTTGCACCAAACGACTTCGCCTCGTCGAATGAGCAAAGTTATCAAGTTTTGGGACACGTTCCAAGCATGAACTCCAACGCGTCCGCCGCCGTCGTCACGGGCGGCTGTGACGATTCGGCCTTTGGGCCCATTGTCCACGGCTGCCGCGACGACTTTGATTTCACTTTTGCATTCGAGCAGTATTTGTTCTCAATCGCGCCCTCGGCTGCCGTGCTCCTCGCCGCGCCGGTGCGCATCGTCCTCCTTCGCAAACGCTCGGCCAAAGTCGATGGTCTGAGACTGCAGACTGCCAAAGTGGTGCATGATCCTCGGTGCCGGGGTAATTAATGGACATGATTCTGACTAAAGGCTGCGCAGATCGCAATCGCCGTGTTCGCCTGTCTGCAGCTGGCCCTCCTCGCCCTCTGGGCCACGCAGCACGATGGCCAAGCCCCAGGGGGGACGCGACGGACGGCGCTCGCGGCCTCGGCGCTGTCGCTGGCCGCGAGCCTGGCCCTGCTCCCCCTGTCATACGTCGAGCACGCCAAGTCGCTGAGGCCGTCGCTGCTGCTGACGGCCTACCTCGCCGCGAGTCTGTTGCTGGACGCCGCCACGGTGCGCACGCTGTGGGTCGGGGTCCTCCCGGGGCTCGCCGCGATACGGCCCGTGTTCACCGCCTCGTTCGCGCTCAAGGCGCTGCTGCTGGTGCTCGAGGCCGCCGGGAAGCGCCGCTTCTTCCTCGACCACTACCGCGGCCGCAGCCCCGAGGAGTCCAGCGGCCTGTTCGGCCAGGGCTTGCTGCTGTGGGTCAACGGAATCATCTTCTTTGGCGCCCGCCACCTGCTCACGCCGAAGCATCTTTATCCCATCACCGCGGACATGGTGTCGCAGGGGCTGAGCGATGGCTTCTGGGCACTGTGGTCGAAGAGTACGGTGCAGATCTATCGGTTGCGTTTTATGAGGCTGAATGGCTGACGATATTTGCCTCTAGATGAACCGAAACAGAAGTCGCTTAAGCTAACACTGCTGCGACTGCTGTGGTGGCCGCTTGTGCTGCCGATATTGCCGAGACTTGCCCTCTTGGCCTTTACCATGTGCCAGCCGCTGATGGTCAGGAGGCTGCTAGACTACCTGGGAGATCCGGTCCAGAGCCAGGATGCGAAGACAGGCTACGGCCTGATTGGGGCATCTGTGTTTATCTACGTGGGCATGGCGGTAAGAACTTGCCCCTTTTCACTCAACAGGTCGACTCCCTCGCGGCCTAACCTCTGCTTCAGATCTGCACCGCCGTATACTGGCACCGGCACTGCCGCTTCATGGCCATGACGCGGGGCACGCTCCTCACCACCGTCTTCCGTAAGGCCATGGAAATGAAGGTATCGGCGGCCAACAACGCCAAGACTGTGACGCTGATGAGCGCTGACTGCGAGCGCATCACTCGTGGGGTTATGGACCTGCACGAGCTCTGGGCAAATGTGGCCCAGGTTGGCATTGCAACGTACCTGATCGAGACACAGCTTGGCGTCGCCTGCGTTGCGCCCATTGCCGTGACGCTGCGTAAGAGCCCCGAGATGCAGAGACTTTACCTGAGCAAGCAACCCTGAAACGGCGAGCTAACATGAAATAGTCACAACGGGGCTAACAGTGGTGGCCGCAAATTATACACCACGATTCCAGATCAGGTGGATCGAGAAGATCGAGTCCCGGATCGGTACGTATATCCCAGACCGTCTTCTGCGATCGTATTGCTTACAACCGCATCCCAGCCGTTACATCATCGGTGCTGGGTTCAATGAAAGGCATCAAGATCACGAATCTCACATCGAAAGTATCAGCCGTCCTCAACCAGCTCCGCCAAGACGAGCTCGCCGCGGCGGGCAACTTTCGTCTTATATCCATCATTACAGCCACCATCGGTAAGTGGCCGCCGGCGAGAGTGCAATATTTATGGCATAAAACGTAGAAGGCTAACAAACGGTCAAACTGTAGGGTTCGTGCCCCAACTGCTCTCGCCCGTGGTGACCTTTGCCGCCTTCATCGCCGTCGCCAAAAACAACGCCACCTCGCTCGACGCCACGCGCATGTTCACGTCGCTTTCCCTGCTACTGCTTGTCGCCGAGCCGCTGTTCAAATTCTTTGGTGGGCTGATTGGGTTCATGACCGCCCTGGGCTGCTTGAAACGAGTCGAGGACTTTCTCCTGACGCCGCCGCACAATGACAAGCGGTCCTTTGGCGACGACGCGCTCAGCCAATCTTCAGGCAGCGTCGACGTGCAAAATGGCGAGAAGGTGTCGGGAAAGGCCGCTGCGCCGGCGGGAGGCGATCTAGAAGCAACAAGCGTGTGTATCTCGGTACAAAATGGAAGCTTTGGCTGGGCCGGGGAAGGCGATCCCGTGCTGCGAAATGTGAATTTCCAGGTCAACTCGGGCGAGGTCGTGTTTGTCCTCGGCCCGGTAGCCTCGGGGAAGTCGACTCTGTTGCAGGCTCTACTTGGCGAAACCCCGTTCTTCGATGGAAAGGTCGCCCTGACGCATCGTGAGGTTGCTTTCTGCGAGCAGTCACCGTGGATTATGGTGCGTGGATTAACTACCCCAGGTCTGCTTCCACGAACTGACTAATGCTATGTCATCAGAACGACTCTATCCGCGCCAACATCACCTACGGCTGCGACTTTGATCCGAGCCTATACACTGCCGTACTGCACGGCTGCGACCTTGCGACTGACCTGAAGTCGTTGCCCAAAGGCGACATGACTGTCGTTGGCAGCAAGGGAGCCTCGCTGAGTGCGGGTCAAAGACAACGAGTGGTGAGTAGCACAGACCTCAATGGCCACTTCGTTGGACTATTTTTGGCTGACCCGGAACAGGCGCTCGGACGAGCTGTTTACTCGCGGAACAAAATCGCCGTGCTTGACGACGTCTTCAGCCAGCTTGATGCCAACACCCAGGTCAACATTTCCCGACGCCTACTGGGGCCAGACGGACTCTTCCGGCGTTGGGGAACAACAGTGGTTCTAGCATCGTCGTCTTGTGCGTTATATTTTCCCCATTGCACCTTTGCCAGCTAACAGGGGTTGATTCGTTGTGTAGCACGCTTTTTATCATACTCTGATAGGGTTATTGTCCTGGGTGACAAGGGGGAGATTGCTCAGCAGGGCAAGTTCGAAAAGCTCAAAAATGTCCACGGCTATATACGTGATCTGTGCAAAGACCAGCCCGAAAATGACTCCACTGAGATCTTACCAGCAAGGGACAACAATAATGACATCGGCACAAAAGCAGAATACGAACTGGTCCCGGCTGAAACAACTCCGGAAGCAGCAGAATTGGAGCCAGAGGCAGCCAGCGGTGGCCCGCCAGAGACGGACACCTCGGTCTACAAATACTACTTTGCCTCGATCAACTGGAAGAACGCGTTGCTTTTTGTCGTCCTGCAGATCAGTCTGGCTTTCCTCTCTTCTTTTGGATGTAGGCAATTTTTGCACCCGTTGAAAGACTAGTCCCGTGAATTATTATGCTAACGAACCCCCCTCAGACGTCTGGCTAAAATGGTGGACCGACGACTCGAGCGCCGTGTTCCCAAACGCGCGCACAGGGTACTACATCGGTGTGTACGCGGCGCTGCAGGGCGGAGCGCTCGCCGCTTCTGCACTAGTAACATGGTGGTCGCTCAACGTGCTAGGAGTCAGCACGGGGTTCGCTCTGCACGCCGACCTGGCGCGGACGGTAACGTCGTCAACTCTCAAACTCTTCACGTCGACCGACGCCGGCCATCTCCTCAACCGCTTCACGCAGGATATCCAGCTCGCCGACATGCAGCTGCCGATCGCGCTGCAGGTGGTCACGACCAACCTGCTCGTGGCAACCGGGCAGGCCGGCCTGATCGCCTCGGCGTCGGGCTGGATCGCGCTGAGCTACCCGCTGCTGGCCGCCGTCTTCTACCTCGTGCCGGCCTATTATGTGCGCGCGGCACGCCAGCTGCGCACGCTCGACCTCGAGCAGAAGGCGCCACTGTACGCCCAGTTCCTCGAGACGCTCGCCGGGCTGGCCACGCTGCGCGCCGCCGCCTTTGGGTGGCTGCCGCTCCCCGCGCTGCGCCAGAACTGCGAGCTCGCTGACCGCTCCCAGCAGCCCGTGTACCTCATGTACGTCGTGCAAAAGTGGCTCGGCCTGGTCCTGGATCTCGCCATCGCCGGCCTGGCGACGCTTGTTGTCGGCCTCGCCGTCGGCCCGTTGAGAAACACCATCTCGCCCGGATTCACGGGCGTCTCGTTGACCCAGATCGTGAGCTTCACGTCGTACCTCAAGCTGCTCGTCCTGTTTTGGGCACAGATGCAGATGGCCATGAGTGCCGTGCAGCGCATCCGCGATTTCGGCAGGGACACGGAGCAGGAGAGAGACCTGGGTCCCGGGGTGGTGGCCGCGCAGGTGCCCGCGGACTGGCCTGCTCTGGGTGCCGTTCGGCTGGACGGGCTGTCTGCGAGATATTCGTAAGCAATGTCGTTCTTTGGTTTATGCTCGGATCCAGTCCGATCAGATGCTAACGGAGCGTCTCCAGAAATGAGCCTAGCAGTGCCATGGTAATCAATAACATCAGTCTCGACATCAAGCCCGGCGAAAAGGTGTGCATCTGCGGCCGCACCGGCAGGTCAGTCCTTGTGTTTACTCCTGACCGTATACACCCCATCTAACCCACTCCTTTGACTTCAGCGGCAAATCATCAGTTGTCCTCACCTTGCTGCGCCTCCTCGACCCGCTAGCAGGCTCTATCAAAATCGACGGCATCGATTTGGCGTCCGTCCCCCGCGCCGTTGTCCGCGAACGCATCGCCGGCGTTGCCGAAGACCCCTTTTTCTTACCTGGCACCGTGCGCGAGAACATGGACCCCTACGGCCAGGAAACGGACGACACGATCGTGCAGGCGCTCGCCGACGTCGGGCTGTGGAGTGCCGTGTTTGAACAAGCACCCAAAGGGCTCGATGCTGAGCTGGACAGGGACATGCTCAGCCATGGCCAGCGGCAGCTGTTCAACATATCCCGCGCCATGTTGAGAGCCACGCGAGTTTTGGTGTTGGACGAGGTCACGAGCAGGTGTGTTAGCCGCTTAGACTCCTGTCGTTTGCTTTCGTTACTATGTCGGAAAATCAGGGCAACATGCTAATTTATGATGCTTAGTCTTGACGCCCAGTCCGAACAGGTCGTGCACCGGCTCATCGAGACGCGCCTCAAGCACCACACCGTCATCTCGGTCATTCACAAGCTAGACTTTGCCTTCGCGTTTGACAAGGTAGCCGTCATGGACGACGGTCAGGTGATTGAGTTCGACACGCCGCAAGCGCTGCTGGCGCGGGTGTCGAGGTTTGGGGAGCTGTACACTTCGCAGCGGTAACTCCAACACAGTTTGCAGAGGCCAAACTGCAACTCTTCTTGGTGGGCCAAGATCAGCAAATTCAATAACCTGCTCCAGGAGTCTCAGTTGCCGACTCCATTGGGCGCCCATGCATGCGGTCGATGCTGTCTCGGCCTATCCGTCCCCCGCTAGTTGCTTCTCAGCTCATGCGGGCGACGGAACTGGCCGCCACTCGCCCTTCTTGGGCTCCCGCGGAACATGGCATCGACCTGATTGGTCGAGAAGCCGGAACCACATGCCTAGTTCGAAATCTGTCTCTCAGGAATTGTGTAGTGGAATGCAAGACCTCCCGAGAACTGTCATTCAGCCCGCCACTTTCAGACTCGCTCAACTCATTGTACTACTTTCATGTCTGTGTGGATCCGTCGCTTGGTCGGTTGTTCATCTCGAGAATAGACATCTGCCAAGGTGGGTATGGGTATATATGGGTGCAACACGGCCCATGTTTCTTTGACAAGAAAGGCTATACAAACCACTGTGCAGTGCAACTATTCGACCCGACCACTCCGCCTACAATCTCGCTAAATCTCTCCATCATGGACACCCTTCCCGACCGCAGCATCCCAGTCGATTTCCCCTCCTTTTCCCCGTTGGGCCTGCGCGCAGCCTACGCCAAGTCTCTGCTGTCGAAGTACCTTAACGAAAACGAAATCGAGTCGGAAGCGCCCCGCAACTTCCGCCCCATCCCGGCGTACAGCCACCTCGGGAGCCAATTCCAGGAGGCAGAGCCGTACGCCGGCAAGATCGCCATCGTCGGCGCCGGCATCGCCGGCCTGTACACGGCCATGCTGCTCAAGTACGTCGGCATCACCAACGTCGACATCCTCGAGGCGTCGGACCGCGTCGGCGGCCGCTGCTACACGTACGAGTTCCCCGACGACAAATCCTGCCCCCACAACTACTACGACATTGGCGCCATGCGCATCCCCGAGATTGGGACCATGAATAGGTTTGTTTTAGTCGCCTGTTAGGGTTCGTTTGTGCTAATAACATCTCCAAAGCACCCTCAACCTCATCCACAACCTAGGGCTCGACGACAAAAAGGCCGAGTATGTCTACTCGGACAACAAGCAGGACGTGCCAAACTTGTGGCTATTCAAGCGGGAGACCCCGAGGTTCGTCTTACTCGTCGTGCTGGTAATCACAAGAGTGTTGTGTCGTGAATGCGTATCACTAATGCGCTGTGTATCAAAGCGGCAAGCAGTTCGAGGACGCCATCGCCGGCACGGTCAAGGACTTCCTCGTGGACAATGAGAAGAACTGGGAGAAGGCCTTCGCCGAGTATCTGGCCAAAGACGACGACAACTACTCGACGCGGGCCTGGCTGATGCTGAAAAAAGGGTGAGCAGCGCTTTTGCATGCATTGTTCACAATGTGCATTGGCTGAACTGATGTCGGCGCGGTGCAGGTTCTCCTTCCAAGACACGGTCAACGCCGAGGCCGCAGACACGTGAGTGCCCGAGTTTAGAGCCGTGACATACCTGACCACAACTGACAGACGCCAGATCGACCGGGCTGTTCGACCAGGCCTTCACCGAGACCATCTGCGACTACTGCGACTTCCAGGCGGCCAAGAATGCCACGTGGTGGCGCATCGAGAAGGGCATGTCGCTGATCCCCGAGACCATGGAGGAGAAGCTCCTGTCGGCCGACTGGCCGCCGGCCGACGTGCGCGGCGACCTCCCCGCTACCCCCATCAAGATCACGTACAACCGGCCCGTCGTGGCCATGGCAGACAAAGGCCACGCAGTGCACGTCACCACGACCAACACGGCGGGTCACGACCGCAAGACCGAAGCCTACGACATGGTGTTCAACACGACGGCCATGGCGCCGCTGCAGCGCATGGACATTGAAGGCCTCAAGCTGCCCGACAACGTGCTGACAGCCATCCGCATGCTGAGCTACGACCGCGCCACCAAGGTGGCCATCAAGTTCAAGTCTCCGTGGTGGAAGATCTTTGGCTGTGTCTCGTCGACCGACCTTCCCATGAGCAACGTGGTCTACCCGTCGTGGGACGACGGGCCCGACGCGCCTGCCGTGCTGATGGTGTCGTACAGCTGGGCGCAGGACGCCACGCGCATGGGCGCCCTGGTGCCCCCGTACGGTCCCGGCCAAACCCAACCGCACATCGACGAGCCCGTCGTCGCGACGTGCCTCGCCGGCTTGGTGAAACTGTTCGCCGGCCGCAAGGAAACGCCGCACATCACGCTCGAGTTCCTGCGCAGCCAGTACGTGACGCACCACGCGTACGCGTGGTCGCACGACCCGCTGACCGGCGGCGCCTTCGCGCTGTTCGGCCCGGGCCAGTTCAAGAACGTGTACCCGCAGTTCATGCACCTGTTCGCCGGCGGAAAATTCGCGTTGAGCGGCGAGGCCCTCAGCGCGCACCACGCGTGGATCTCGGGCGCCATCGACAGCGCGTATTGCTCCGTGGTGGCCTGGTTCATGGCCGCGCACCTGCTGCGTGAGGAGTCGCTCGTCAAGGACTCGCCGCTGGGCGGCGGCCCGGGTCTGCATCCTGCCGAGCTGGACGAGGGGCTGCTGTACCGCGCTGTCATGATGAGCGATGGGTGTACCGAGGGCGAGGGGGACTACTAGACGGATTTGGGCGGGTTTCGCCTGGCGAGTCTCGTTCCGTGGAGTCGCAACAGAAGCGGTCAGGGTGATTGGTGGCGCTGTTGCTGGCTGGATTAGTTCTTGTCCACCTGGATATGGACAGCGAAATGGCGTTGACCAAACCTGCATGCCTCCCAAGGACCGTTGTGATGTGATTGTGATCGGAGCCAGCGTGGATGATCGGGCCAGTGGCGTGGCGTCTAGATTCCAAACACTATGCCGTGGTGGCGGTTTGCTTCCGGCACCAGTTGGAACTTGAAAAGCGGTGCGGGCTGGGCCGTGTGAAGACGCCGGCCGCGGCTCGATGCCACGGCCCCGAACGCACGCTAATTGCTTCTCTCTCACAAATCGTGTGCGTGTTTGCCTGGCTGGATGTGTTTGCTTCGTTGCTTCTGGGGCTGGAGTCGAACTCATTGCGGTGTTCATACTGGCGAATCTCGAGTGGTGATGATATCCCGTTCTCAATCCGGCGAATGTGATAGATCGTGGATTGGGCGTCGTCGACTTGTTTGCCTCTCGCTGCTCTGTTCTGCTGCCGACGACTGGCTGTTTTCGTTGCTTCGCTCTGCTCTGGCCTGCTCTTCTCTGGCCTGAATGTTCATGCCCATATCATCGCGAGATCTGCCCTTTCTCCGCGTTTCCTGGCCACCGTTGATAGTCAATTACGTCTCTGTCCCAATCAAGCGACGATTACCTGCCGAGACTCTTGCTGCTCTCATACTGTCAACCATCGCACCACACCGCCATGAACGGACCGGTCCCAGGCCACGCCCGAGACGGAGACTCCCGGTACTCCGAGGTCGTCGCCGTCATCTCAGCCGCCACAACACTGTCAACGCTAGCCGTCCTGCTGCGCTGCTACTCGCGCCACGTCATGCTGCGCAGCTTTGGCCGCGACGACGCCGTCATGGTTATCGCACAGGTATTTATCTACAGCCCACCACGAGCAGCAGGGGCCCTCTTTGCAACAAGACTAACATTATTGTTTCAGTGCCTGACCATCGCGTCCACCGTGGCATTTGGCTTCGGTGCGTTGCAGATCCGGCATCACAGCTATATCACCGTTGATGTTGACTTTTTGGGTATTGTCGACAGAAGCGCGATACGGCCTCGGCCGCCACGTCTGGACCGTGTCCGACGACGACTACATCCGCTTCTCCAAGGCACGGGCAACTCCCCACCTCAAGGTTGAGGACAACAGCTAACCAAACCTACCGCGCCACAGTCCCTGTTCAGCTCGACGCTCGTGTACAGTCTAGCAGCATGCCTGACCAAGGTGTCGATCCTGCTGCAGTACCGGCGGCTGTTTTTCGGCAGCGTCATGCGGTGGCTGATCCGCGGCGGGCTGGTGCTGCTATCGGCGTGGGCCGTCACGCTGGCCGTGCTGGTGCCGCTGTCGTGCATCGCCGTGTCGTCGCTCTGACGCCCTGAGGAGCCGTCGCGCTGCGTCGACGCCGCCGTCGTCTGCTATGTGCTTGCCGTTGTCAACCTCACCACCGACTGCGCCGTCTTTGCGCTCCCGCTGCCGGTTGTCGGCGCGCTCAACCTGCCCCGCCGCCAGAAGATGCTGCTCGTCGGCGTGTTTAGTCTGGGCGTCTTGTCAGTGTTTTTCTTTTCTCATGTCAGGTAATTCTCATTGCAAGTTGATGATGGCTGATCGTGAGCAATCAACCCAGCCCCTGCGCCGTGTCCATCTACCGCTTCCGCGCGCTGGGCGTCGTGGCCGCCGCCTACGACCCGACGTGGGACCGCGTCGACTCGGCCACGTGGTCGTCGCTCGAGCTGACGGTCGGCGTGGTCACCGTGTGCCTGCTCACCCTCCGCCCGCTGCTCGCCGCCGCCTTCCCGCGCGTCTTCGCCACAGTGCTGCGCCGCTCGTCAACGGCCGATACTGTCGGCAGGGGCAGCGACCGCCGCCGCGCTGCCGCGAGAGCGGCCGCTGCGCAGCGCGTTGGCCTAGTTTCGGCTAGAACCAAGGGCTGGGAAGGCAGCACGCGGGAGCTGAATTGTAGCCGTACGTCAAGCAGTGGCAGTGGCAGTGGCAGCGGAGTGGCTCGTGTGGTTACTGGGCTTAGTTGTGAAGAGGCTGGTCAGGTGGTAGAGTTGGATGGCGTATGTGTGATGGACAGTAGCAACCTGTACGGCTTCGATATTACTAAATAACCTGTTAGACATGACGAGGTAGATACGGCATGGCCTATTAGGGCGCGGCGGTAGGATACGGCGGAGCAGCGCGGCCTCGGTAATTTTTGTATGTATAATTAATGCACAAGTCACTTCAATCAGACTTCTAGACTGGCAGGTACTTTGCCGTCGCGGTTTTTCCCTAGTATTGCATGTATTCTGGTAGGCTTTTCTTCGGACTTACGGGTTATTTCGGACTTATGGGTTAATTATTTCGGACTTATGTGCCACTAACGACCCAGCCATACAGTCCCCGATTCCCCATGTCCAGAGAATCAACGAGCACCCTTTCCCACCTCGGATATTATGGTCTCTGCCTCGGACTCTGCCTGTCGATCTACTGTAACCCTATGAGCGGACTTTAGTGGAGATTGTCGATAATCTCCGGAGTATTGGTGTGTCCTTATGGCAGCGGGACTGACTTTTACAAATGAAAGCATCTGGCACCCAAGAAGCCTCGAACATATAGAGTCCTAAGGTCACTGTGATTCGAACTGCTCACTTCAACTCGTTCCCAGCTAAACAACCCTCTGGTCTGAGTCTCATCGTCAGTCCTCCGCCTTGTAGCTTCACCTTTCAGAATGGCCCATATCCTCGCGCCTGCCGCGGCACCGGCTACGGAGTTGGGCCGCTACCGGATCCTCTCTTCCACCGCCGGAGTTCGAGTCTCCCCGCTTCAACTGGGAGCCATGAGCCTTGGCCAGGCATGGGAGCCTGAGTTGGGTTCCATGGACAAGTCGACGGCATTCAAACTCCTCGATGAATACGTCTCGAGTGGGGGCAACTTCATCGATACCGCCAACGACTACCAAGATGAGGAATCTGAGGAATGGCTCGGTGAATACTTTGAGAAGAAGGGCATCCGCGATCAAATGGTCATCGCCACCAAGTATACCACACATTACCGCAAATACGACCTGGGTCTAGCCGGAATCAACTACGCGGGGAACCACAGGAAGTCCCTTCGCCTCAGCGTCGAGGCGAGCCTGAAAAAGCTCCGTACCTCGTATATCGACATTCTCTACCTTCATTGGTGGGACCATACCACCTCGATTGAAGAGATCATGGATTCCCTCCACATCCTCGTAGAGCAAGGCAAGATCCTATACTTGGGCATGTCCGTAAGTGGCCCGACCATCGCACAACCACCTCCCACCGCTCCGACCATCAGAGAAATCAGAGCGCGAAGGGACTAATACCTGTTCAAAAAGGATACCCCGGCATGGATCGTCAGCGCCGCCAACTACTACGCCCGTGCCAACAACAAAACCCCCATCAGCATCTACCAAGGCCGGTGGAACGTCATGATGCGCGACTTCGAACGGGAGATCATCCCGATGGCACGCCATTTTGGCATGGCACTCGCCCCGTGGGGCGCCCTGGGCTCTGGCAAGTTCCAATCTTCAAAAGCGATCGAAGAGCGGAAGCAAAGAGGCGAAACCCTTCGCAGCATCCAGGGCGGAGAGCAATCCGAGGCCGAGGCCAAGATGAGCGAAGCTCTCTGCAGCGTCGCTGCCGAACATGACATCGAAAGCCCGACTGCCATTGCGCTGG
Source organism: Lasiosphaeria ovina (assembly GCA_033439765.1). Lineage (NCBI taxonomy): Eukaryota > Fungi > Ascomycota > Sordariomycetes > Sordariales > Lasiosphaeriaceae > Lasiosphaeria > Lasiosphaeria ovina. The sequence continues at coordinate 5,022,926 of JAULSN010000004.1, read as the reverse complement.
CCTATGTCATGAGCAAGTATCCCTACACATATCCCATTGTCGGTGGCAGGAAGGTCGAGCACCTAAGGGACAACATCAAGTGTCTGGACATCACTCTGACGCAGCAACAAATCGAGTACCTGGAGGCTGTCGTTCCCTTCGACCCTGGATTCCCGAGCAATCTCATAGGCCCGGATCCCAAGGTTATCGGGAAAGCAGCCGGATTGCTGGCTGCCAGCGGGAATTTCAACTTTGCCATCGCCAAGTAACCACCCCCCCGGCCAACCTCAACATCGACCAAGAGTCAGAAGACTGGATCACGAGAGGTAATCAGTGACGCTGGGACGAATGGCCCAGGAAAAGGGGTTTGTTTACTCACAACTGAAAAGGGGATATGCCCCTGGCCTATTGTAATCTAGTGTTCCTTTTCTCTTTTTTTTTGCCGACCGCCTTATTTACGGTAGCTGATCTGCCCTGTCTGATCTAACGGGTGGGCAATCTTTTTCTCTGTTTCCTGTCTTCTTGGAAGCAATCAACTCTTTTTACCATGATCTAAGGGTTCCGGCCTTGCGAACGAGCCGGTGCTTTCACATGATCTATTAACTACCTGATATGACTTCTTTCTACCTTTGAGGCCGCTACTAGCTGCCTCATATTTGTTTTAGGGGTTTGTGAAAGCCACCACTCTCTTAATTTCCCATGTAGCCGGCTTTAATGTTAGAATAAGACACATCGAATATACGTTGAACTTGACACCTCAGTACAAGTACATGACAGTCTATTACACGAGGGCTGATTGATTCGGCTGTTTTGTTTGTTGCTAAATACACGGCAGTCGATCTCGTCCAACAAAACACGATCGAAGGAAAGAGAATAATGCCACATCAACCACGGTCCAACGGAACCACAATAATGGGTAAACAAAACGCCCCTGAACCAATGAAACACGATAGGAAATGTAAAATAAAATCCCGAGACAATAAACCACCAGAAACCGTCATACCAGTGACATAGCGAGTAAAAACTTGTGTAAAATGAGAAATTATCGTTTCGATAGTGTAGGTTACTTCTTCTTTTCGGCCCGTGGCCATGATTTTGGTGCGGATCCATACTTCCCGTCCGGAGTCACCTTCTGGGAAGAATTCGCCTTGTGCATCCCCTCGGAAAAGGCCTTTGGGGAAACAGGAACCGCGGCCTTCGCCTTGTGCCTCCCCTCGGAAAAAGCCTTTGGGGAAACAGGAACCGCGGCCTTCGCCTTCTTCGGGGGAGCCTTTCGCTTCCGGGGCGTCGGCTTTAGCTCTTCGGTTTCTAGCTTGACTTCGGTGTTGGCGCGAGTTGCGTAGCGGTGGGTCGGGGTCGGCCTGGGAACAGGGGCAGGCGCCGCTTTCTTGGGTGTGGGGGTCTTAGGGGTAGCCGCTTCCTTGGGTGTCGGAGTCTTGGGGACAGCAGCCTTGGTCGCCGCCGTCTTCTTCGGAGCTGCCTTGGCTTTCGGTATGGGCGCCGCTTTCTTGGCCTTGGCCGCCTTCGCAGGCGCTTTGACAACTTTGGCTTTGGATGCGCTGGAGTCTTTCACGGCGGATGGTTTCGCCATAACTGCGTCTAGTCGAGGGGGTCGGAAGAAGGCAGTTGGGTTTCACCAAGTTACAATATATTGAGGGGCCTAGCTCAGGGAAAATAAATGCTGGTGAAATTTGTTTTGCTGTTTTTTCCTAGCACACAGTAGCTATCCAAGTTGTAGGACGCACCGCGACGGGATTCAACAAACTAAAGGCAGTGGCTTTTATGAGCGAGCCATAACACAGTCACAAAGCATTATCACGACGCAGCCGTCAATCCACTTGTCTCCGGAAACAGAACGCCTGGCTGTTGTCTTTGTTTTGTCACGAAGCAGTTAAAGGAGTTCGGCTGCATCCGGCGCGTCGATTTTTGCGTGTATATCGACAAAGCCATCCCATCCCAGATTCAAGAGCCAACATGCACTTTAGTTGTTCTTTTGCACATTCCAACAACCTCGGCGAATGGTCTCAATAGACTTGAAAATTGGCGTGCACGGTTAAATCGACACAAAGACACAACTCACACAAGGTCTCGTGGGCCCACTTCAACAATGCGGTACACATGCAAAACTTGATCCATAAGGGGCTGTGGTTACGCTAGGGAACATGCATCGCGGGCCGCGGTTGCATGTAGTTCTACAGTAAGGTACTGTAAACAAAGAAACACCCTGAAGTGTCGCTCCCCTATCTCTGTTGGCAAAACCAATTCCCCGAAACAAGAGTAAAAAGTCTCAATTACAGGAGCAAATAGAGGACTAAGTAAAATAGAGAGCTAGATTCTAGTGAAAACTCAACGATAGAAACACACACTCTGAGTCAAGTCTACACTAGAGAGTGGATTCTAGTGGGGATCCAGACTGTCAATAAACCTCGTCAGAGTCCAAGCTCTGGGGCTGAAACCGAGGCGGCAGGCAGGGCTTCCGGGCTGAAGACGCCCAGAAGGTACGACAGGCTTGAGTCGGGCTGGGCCCCATAATTCCAGACAAGGCCAATCAGGAGCCAGCGGCAATTTCCCGGCCTGGGACTTGATAAAACTTTTTTTCTGCAGCGTCGTTACCTTCCATTCTGCGTCTGCTATTCCTTCCGAGTTTACCAAACACAAACACGGCCGCTACACAACCGTCCGCTCTTTCAACTCCAGCGCAGATGCGTAGATTCTCTCGTTTAACTCTAGGCCTCTCGCCTCGATTGACAACACTCGCATCGCGCCACCAACCCGTTCCCTCGCTCAACTTCAACTTCCGCAGCGACCGCATTACCGCCGCCGCCCCCGTCGCCTTTCAGCGATTTTATTCCTCCCCCGCCGAGGCCCTCGCCGAACAAACAACCGACGCCTTTCAGCGATTTCATTCCGCCCCCGCCAGACAAGCAACCGACGTCGACGAAATGGCGCCCACCTTTAAGCAAAATGCTGCCCAGTACTCGGAGATGGCAGGCCGCATCGACGCGCGCCTCCTCAAGGCCCTCGCCAACATGAACTACACGACAATGTCGCCCGTGCAGCAGGAGGTGCTCAGCCTGCCCTCCTTCACCAAGGACTGCCTCGTGCAGGCCAAGACGGGCACCGGCAAGACCATCGCCTTCCTGCTGCCCGCCCTGCAGACCCTCCTGACGTCGCCCAAACTCCCCCGCGGCCAGGTCGGCATCCTCATCATGGCCCCGACCCGCGAGCTTGCCCAGCAGATCGCCGACGAGTGCGACAAGCTGACGGCCACCATCAAACCCGCCCTCGAGTGCCACCTCGCCGTCGGCGGCAGCAACAAGAACTCCCACCTGCGCAAGTTCACCGAGGGCAATCCCACCGTCATGGTCGCCACCCCCGGCCGCCTGCTCGACTACTTGTCCGACCCCGCCGTGCGCGCAAAATTTACAAACATCCGCAACGTCATCCTTGACGAGGCCGATAGAATGCTGGACCAGGGCTTCGTCCCCGACGTCATGAGGATTCTCCAGACGCTGCCGTCCAAGCAGTCGGCCAAATGGCAGGGCATGTGCTTCAGCGCCACCGTACCCAAGGGCATCGAGAAGGTGGTGCACTTAGTTCTCAACAAGGACCACGCCCGCATCTCCACCATCGTCGAGGGCGAGGAGCCCACCGTGAATAGGATTCCCCAATCCTACCTTCCCGTTGCCTCGATCGACCAAGTCCTCCCGACCCTGCACTCTCTCCTGGCCATCGAGTCCCTCAACAACCGCAACCTCAAGGCCGTCGTCTTCAGCTCCACCGCTCGCCACGCCGGCTTGCTCTACCACGTCTTCGCCTCCACCGGCGGCGCTGCTCCCGGCAAGCTGCCCGTCTTCCAGATGCAGTCCCGCATGAGCCAGACCCAGCGGACCCGCACTGTCGACGAGTTCAAGAATGCCGAGCGCGGCTTGCTCTTCGCCTCGGACGTTGTGGGACGTGGAATGGACTTCCCCGACGTCTCGCTCGTCGTGCAGATTGGCCCGCCCTCTGAGTCCGAGCAGTATGTGCACCGCGTGGGCCGGACAGGTCGCGCCGGCAAGAGTGGGCGTGCCACCATGATTGTGCTCCCCCAGGAAATGCGCTTCATGACCAAGAATCCCTCGTTTCCCATCCAGAAATCTGTCCTGTAAGTCTTTGCTCTCCCTCCCAAGACGCCCTAACAGCGACGTGCAAACTCGGACTAATTCATAGTAGCGAGCACCCTCAACTGGCCACCTTCAACTCGGACAAGGTCATCAGCGATGCTTTGGCCAAGGTCCCCCTACAGACAAAGGAGCAAGCATATGTCGCCTTCCTGGGATACACGAACTCGCAGAAGAAGGACTATGGCATCCAGAGCGACGGCGTGGTGCGCTTGGCCAACGAGCTCTCCCAGGCCATGGGGCTGACGCAGCTGCCCATGATCGAGGCTAGGACTGTCGGTAAGATGGGCCTCAAGGGCGTGCCCGGACTCAACGTCGGCACGCCGCAGAACCTGCGCAACCCCAATAGCAACACGGGTAGGAACCCCTTCCTCTCGGACCTCAAGCCCCGTCCTCCCCCCGAGAACAACTTTAGACGCCGACCCGGGCCGCCGCCTCCCGCCGCAGGGAGCAAGAACAAGAAGCCTATCGACGAGGCTGCTCCCAGCCCGTCCAGCCGGCCGACTCAGCCTAAGAAGCCAAGACGCTAAGCTGGCGTGTAGCGCGGTAGTGCTAGGTGGGTGAGATGACGCGCGTGTTTGCTTCTTTTCCTTCGGGTTCTTTTAATAGGGTGGATATAGAACGTGTACCATGGACCAGCGGAGTTAGGGGCAAGGAGACGGGCTTTTTGGCTTTTTCGTTGGTTCTTTTACGAGTATTTCTGGGTGGAACTTGTTCTCTATAGATACCCGAGGGCCAAACAGTGTCGTTTCCTACATTTCTCGTCGCCTTGTACTTTAATATGTGGTGGATAGCGAGACTGCCGTGTGCATTTATATAGACTAGGATCAGCCAAAACAATCTTTGCTTGAACACATGGATATTTCATAACCGTGTTTGTCCTACCAAACCTGTCTGCTCCGTCAGGGTCCTGGCTTGGCAAACTTGTCTGATCTTTCACACAGCCATCTCGGAGCACTTGTGTAACGATCGATAAGCCGACCAACCTTGTATAGTGATAACTACTAGAAGTCTAAGTTTATAGTTCCAACATGGAGTATTCCGTATGACAGAGTATAAACATGTAAAAAAAGCCTCCCTCTGCAGGGCCTTAGAACAGGATGAGTCAGCACCCCCGTCGTCTCCAACGTCGGTTGAGTGCGTCGCAACGAAACAACCCTATCGCATACCAAATGTTATTCGTGTCCACGTTTGGATCTCCTGCAGGCCTGAAGAGGATATATCCGCATGGGGGTTTCTCGGGCTAACGGGGAGTATATGGTGTTCATTCTCCTGTTGCCGCTAGGTGGGATCTTGGAGTCGGTACCTTGTTGGATGATGCTTTCCAAGCCAGGATTCGTTGTCTGCGAAGATGGATGGGTGTGCTATTTGTTGTCCTAACTACTGTAGATTGTTAGTGTTGTGGTGGTAGTAATGGTAGTGGTAGTGATGGTAGTGGTAGTGGTGATGTTTCGTCTTAAGAAATAGGAGAAGGATAAAGGGAGGAAAGGGAAAAGAAGAATAGAGAAACAAAACAAGGAAAAAAAAAAAAAAAAAAAAGAGAGACAAGGGAAGAATAGAAAGAGAAGAGAAGGAAATGAAGGAAGAAAGAAAAAAACAGAATGAATAAGGGTAAGAAAAAAGAAAAGCAAATGAAGTTAGAGAAAACAGAACGAAGAAAATAAGAAGAAAATAAGAAAATGAAAAACGAAAAACAGGCCAAAGCATGAAAGGCAACCAAGTAAACCACGGCTACGGGGAGGCCTGGGTATATCCATCTTGTCGTCAGCGATGGTGTTTAGACGCGCATGATGTTTCGTAGGCAGAGAACATCGAGCGATGAAGAAACGGCGTCGAGGATAGAGAATGGACATCGAGTGGCGCGTGAGTACGCATCGATCCTAGGTGGGAAGTATAGTTAGTACAATGGGCAACAAGCTGCCGAGGTCAGCCGGGCACCACGAGAAGGGCAGACAGAAACGAAACATGAAGTCGTGGTAGTGACAGGCGTGTCGATGTGCAACATGGAGGCTCTGGTGCGTCGTCTGGCAGCAAGTATCTCAGAGCATCGCCTGCTGCAAAAAGAAAAGAAAGACGCGTCGACTGTGATTTATGGGAGCGATGGTGCACAACAAAAGAGAGTGGTATTCTGTGTGCAGGCAGGATATCTAGTCAAAGCTCCGGCGGCATATTGCGTGGTGGTTTGGGTCTTGTGGTGCAGTCACAGCAGGGAAACAGCATAGTATTTGGCAGTGATGGTGCGAATGGTGGCATGTGCAGAGGAAGAGAAAACAACGGTGGTGGTGACGGTGCGGTGGTGAGTGGGAATAGACTCGCGTGGGTGTGTGAAAATCAAAAACAAAAGAAAGGCAGCACGGCTGCGTGCAGTACTTGCATGCGTGGTGCACGGAGGGGGTGCAGGATGAGCATGGAGGTCAGAGGCATGAAAACAAACTGCGGTGTGGCTGCAAGAGGGTCGGTGTGCGGTTGTCAACACCACGAGGGCGGGAATATTAGGCGTGGTGCAGCTTCACGGGTGCCCTCAAAGGCTTCACATCGGGGAGGGAGGGCGTGGTGGCAGGAGGGCGGCCTGGGGATAGCCTCACGAAGTGGCGCGTGTGCCGGGCAACGAGGAGACGTGGCCCAGGCGCGCCGGCAGAGGTCACCACCAAGGAAAGGCAACGCGGTACGCGTCGTGGTGCCTCAACGGGTCTCGCCCTCGCGTGTGCGAGGGCGTCACCGGGGGATATATGGCCTCGTTTAAGTGCTCATATTTTCAACAAGCAAAGCAGGCAGCGTGGTCAGTTTGGGGGGATTCAGGAATGAAAAAACCCTTGCTAACCAGATGTTAGGCGAAGACCTCGGACCACCGGTACCGACCCCCTCCGCCACATCGAACCGCAAACTGACTTGAGACTTAGGATACATGCGCCAACGCGCTATAAGGTCTCTGTCCCCCCCTGTCCCGCGCCTCCGAGCGGTAGCTAAGGTCTTTGTGAAATAGAGCACGATTTTCTCAACGACCCAAAGATACACGAACGAGACTACGGAAGCTATCAAGAGGAACGACGAGAGGTAAGAGGCTCTGAGTTCGATTCCCGCCTCCAAACTGACCACTGCTGCATTCTTTTTTTTTTTTTTCCTTTTCTCTATATGTTGATTTTATCTTTTGTCTGCACCCGCCCGGGCATTCGTCCCTCCCCTGCCTCCCTTCCGGTTGATATTATTTGTCACCTCCCCGCTCATGATGTTATTCGTACTTCAACTGTGATTTTGCATCACTGCCTGTTTATTTCCCCCGAGGCACACTGCAAACATATCTACACATTGAATTTTTTCTAGCCTGCCTTGACTGATTATTCTACTCTCTGCCCACCCACGCTTCACACACACACACACACGACACCCAACATGCACCCTTCAACGACTGCACATAATGGATGCGCACATCTTCCTCTTTTCCGTCCACTGCCTCGCCCGCTTCCCGAAGGGAAACATGGGCACCGTCGTGGTCAGCAGGACCAGCTGGATGACGCCGATTCACAGGAACACGGTCTTGGGCCCGTCGCGCTCCACCCACTCGGTCACGAACAGGCTCAAGACGACCCCGTGGAAGATGTCCTTGCTGAAGTTGAGCGTCACCAGCGCCTCGCCCGCGAACTGGCGGTAGCTGTCGACGCAGAACGTGATGGCTGTCGTCGAGCCGCTGACCCCAAAATGGTGAGTTAGCAGCTGTTCCCGATTGCCGTCTCACCTTGGCATTTCTCTGTTCTTTTGGGATCATGCGAACTAGACGACACCTCAAGCCAAACACAAAACAAACGGGCAGGACAAACGAGACCAAGCCTGAGAAGACAGTCGGCACCTCCCAGGCTTCGCCCGCCTCAGCGCTCCAGCCAAATCCCACCAACCCCGCCGCAGTAGCCACAGCAACAGGCAGCGCCATGACGAGGCGGAACTCGGGCTCGTAGACGCCAGCATACGCCTAGCCATGGCGCGCACGAGGGCGTCGGACGCGCGGCCAGCGACGGCAGTGCCCAGCACGCCGCCCACGAACGGCGCCATGTACACGAGGCCGACGTCGAACGCGCTGAACCCGTAGCCGCTGCGCTGTCGATACACCACCCCTATTGTTTCTGATAGTACGACTAGCCACCCGATGCTGCACGCGTACACGGCCGCCGACTAGAGTACGGCTGGAAATGTGAGGAGGATGAGTGGGCGTACGGCGACCCGCTGCCAGGACTCAAAGGGCCGCAGCCGGCCGTGCCAGGGGCGGAGTTGGGACGCGAAGGACTCGGGTTGCGGCGCGTGGCGCAGGCGGTGAGGGTATATGTTCTGGCTGGGCGGGGGACAGGTTGGGGCGCGGTCGGGGTTGCGGACATTAAGAATACGCGGCAGTCCGGCTGCAAGACAAGGTCGTGATATGGCCAGGCTATCTTCGACAGACACCGTGCTGGCGAGCTGGGCGCTGCTGGCCTGTTCGGCGGGTGTTGCTGTTTCCAAGGCAGACGACTTGGCCTGGTCTGACTCGGTTTCGTCTGTCTTGCTCTCGTCCTTTTCCTCGTCCGCTTCGCCAACGCATTCGCTGACCACGACTTCAGGAGCTGGGGCTGCTGCTGCTGCTGCCTCAACTAGCACCGTCTGCAGGTTCCGCGGCGGCTCGTCCCTGTCCTAGAACGTCTCGGGCAGGAACAGGAACATGACGGCGCCGCACAGCGCGCCCACCATGACCACGATCCTGTGTAAGCAATCAGTAGACGCTCTGGTGTCAGGATTTCATATCCTCCCGTCACAAAGCCAAAGGAACCCACCAACCAACCAGCCACCAGAAAAGTCAAAGAGCGAAAAAGGGAATCAACATACTAATACACCCACCGCCAGCCTCGCCTCTCCAGCACCGCCGCGCTCGCGAGCGGCACCAAATTCTTCACACCCAACATAGCCAGCGCATACACGCCGATCCTGAACGCGCGCTCATGCAAGAAAAACAGATCCGCAATCGTCGCCGCCGCCAGGGCCTCCACCGGACTGATCCCCACGCCCTGCGCCACGCGCGCCGCCAGCAGCGACCCAAAGCTCTGACTGGCCGCACACCACGCCGACGCCGCACAGAACAGCGCCGCGCCGCCGAGTTACACGGGCCGCTTGCCGAATAGCGCAGCAGCCGGTCCAGCAGCGAAAGCACACCCTGTCCCGAGCCCCAGCATGGACATGCCGGTGGTGAGTGCGGTGCGTGGGACGGAAGTGTGGAATGTGGCGGCGACTTCGGGAAAGCCGGCCGCGAGGATCGGCGTCATGCCGCCGCCGACGAGCGCGAACAGGCTTAGTGCGGCGGCCAGCGCGCTGTCGCGCCGCCAGTGCCGCTAGTTGAGAGGGTCGTTGGGTGTGGACTGTTCCGGCTAGGGGTCGAGGATCACGCGGCCGTCGGCGGTGGTTTGCTGGTATTTGGTGGTGGCGGTGGTGGTGATGGGAGACTCGGAGGTTAGTAATAGGATTGTTCCTGGATACAGAGGTTATGAGTGGGCTTGGTTAGACTCTGGGGCGCCGGGTTGTGAATCTTTGTCGGATTCATAGGGTAATGGTAAGTGGGTACATACCCGGCACCGGCGCTGCCGTGTCTCGCGGGTTGAGGACGCCGAAACTCCATCGCGGCCCGTTCTGCGGCGTGCTGTGTTGTCCATCATGGCCCTCATGTGTCGTGGCGTGCCGTTGAGAAAAATACGACGCCCATCTGCGCGTCTTCGGTTTCGTAGCTCGTTGGGGGCGGCGGCGGCGACTGGTTGTGAGTTCTGCATCTTTGCGGACTGTTTATCCTCTGTTTTGTTCGAGTCGAAACAACGTTAGATGTGGGGAGGTCGACACGGGCGACTCAGGGGCTGGCACCAACAAGTAATCAAGGAATTATCCGATATTGGTTGGAGGGATCTTTGTTTACCGCCACAAAAACATCGGCCAGCAAGTTGACTGCTGTTGGGTATCGCATCTGCCAGACATCCGAAACAGACACGTCCCGTCACATTTCTATCCGACTGTAGGGGACGGGCACGGTGGCGACGGCCAGCATGGCGTGTCTGCACGGCGCGCATTGGCCGTGCAGTAGGCCTGCGCAAGTGCACGCAGGCGCAGCCAGCTCACACCACTCCCGCATGCCATGTTGACGAGCAATGACGATGCTATATCGTGTTGAGAGAGATTCGACCATCCTCGGACTGCGGTCTCGGGGATATCGTGGCGTTTCTTTGGGTGCTGTGCTGTGCGCCGGCGTCCGTCTCCATCGGGGACGACATGGCGACAGTGCATCCTAGTGCCGCCATCCCATGCAGCATGAGTGTTATTCTTCGCTGTGTGCAGGCTACGTCACCGGGCGTCGGCTTGTCTTGTTGAATGTTGCTAGACTCCCCCGTCTGGCGTTAACGGGATCGATCACCTTAGCGGTAACATTAAGCATCAACACGGTCCTTACCTTTGACTCGCTCCGCCACCACTAACCATGATTAACGCGCTTCGATTGTTGCACTGAAAGACCCCTACCCAAAGGCCATCGGGTGTCGTGTCTTCAGCAACAACCTCGTGTATGCGCATGGTCCAAATCAAGTAGTTACTGTCTGGACCTGAAACTCGTTGAGCCGATAACTGGCAATATAAAATAACATGAACACCCGTGTCACCTCGCCTTCAGTCCATGCAGTCATGGATACTAGGCGGTAGGACAGAGCTTGAATTACATGATATAAACAAGACCAAATGAGCATAACAAATAAAACCACAACCATCGGATCACAGACCGCGATTCACTCGGCCCAGGCCTGAGCATTCATAAACCCCTGCTTCACGGCGCCCGGCGCCCGCAAGTCGTCCAGGGGAAGCTCGCTTCTGGACGCGGGTAGCGACGATGCCGTCTGGAGGATGGTGGTAGTCATCCTGATCTTGGACGTCGTCTCACTGTCGCTCGCCTGGGCGGTCTGAACCTCGGAGCTCGAGCCGGGCGTCGACAAGTAGTAGTGGTGGCGCTTGACTTCCCAACTGTTGGCGCCCAATGCCGTCAGGTCGCTTCCGCGGCCGCCGCGCCGCAAGACGCTCTTGCCCGTGTCAGCCCATCGCCCCAGCGCTGGACCCAGAAGCACCCGCAGGCTGGGCAGGCACGCGCAAATGATTGCTACATTCATCTCCACCCCTGTCCACATCGCGAGCGGGACCGTGTCAACTGGCGGTCGGGTCAGTTCTGCGGATCGGATCAGGTGATAATGCGATTTGGTAGTAGAGTGTTCTCACCGGTTTGGTTGGTCGAGTATATGAACTTGCTGATGGTAGGCAGCCTGATGAAACTGATTATGAGAACGCTGTCGAGTGCCCAGACGTCAGCTTCGACACTCATAAGCCTAGCAAGTCCCCGGCCCAACCATCAAGAGACACGTACCAGACGCCCACAGCAAACATTATCGACACGACAACTCTCTTCTGCCAAGAGAGTTTGAGCCGCACCACAAAGGGCAGAGGAAGCAAGATGATCCACAGGTCGAATGCAATACTGAGAATCGCAGCGGTCCATGTGATGGCCAGACGGCTGACGCAGAAGCCAGTGTGCTCCCCGTCCTCGTACTGAGTCCAATAATAGCTGACCGGCGTACACTGAAAGGACATTGTAGTGACGACCACGATAGCTATCGCGGCATCGAGAGCCAGCGACGCGATGATCAGAGGCCTGGCAAGGGGGATGCTGAAGATGCGAAGGTAGAAGAGCAGAATAGACGTGCGGACGAAGAAACGCGCGAAGCCATAAATGATGAAGCCGGTATAGAAGCCCTGAAAAGAAGTCAACTGGTGGCGTTCGCCATTCGGACGAGTTCGCATCACGCACCTTGAGAAGTATCGGGATGTCCTCGGCGTGTACCGTCCAAATATCGCTCCCGAACCCAATATTTGCCACTGCAGGTAGCGAGATGCATTAGCAAGACGTTCGACAGGGGCTTATGTATGTATGTTGATATGTTGGAGGGGCATACAAAACCAACCGAGGACCGTATAAGCGATGCTAGCCAGCTGCGGTGTTGCGGCTTCAGGTTAACTTCGTGTTTATGGGTACATAATTCGGCAGCCTCCTTGTCGCCGGAACCTACCAGAGCTAAAATAATTAATGGGTCATCCCACCACAGCTTCATATTCCCAAAACACTTGGCGAGGAATCTTAGCAGCACGGCAAATGTCGCGATGGCCGTGAAGACGGTTTCGACGGTCATGAATGATTTGCTGGAATGGGGGGCAATGCCGCATGTTGTCGCGGTTATGTTCTTGGCCACTGGCGGACGTTGTCAGTGGCGGACGAGACTTTCGACACCACATCCGTGTTCTGGGCAACTCACTGAGCATATCAGTGATACTACATGCTGAAGTAATGCATGATGAAGCATCACTGTTGAGGGCCGCATTTGTGCAAATACAGTGCTGGTCACTGGAGGCGCAAGACGATCTTGAGATGACGTTGACAAGGCACGCAAGCTGGGATACGTAAGCACTGATGCCGGGAAGACGCCGGAATATGGACCGAGTCCACACGAGGGGGATTGGGAGCTTACGGCGCAAAGAGGTAGCTGCGGCCCGCCAGACGACATGGCAGCGGCTTGTTCGGGGCTGGGTAGAGTTAGCTGTCTTGAGGCGGGTCAAGGCAGAGACATTCGTCAACTAGAACTAAGCAGCAAGGGCCTGGCCTTGGCCAGATGGGGCTCAGCCAAGATAAGTACTCGTTTGTGAAGCGCATGGCCTCGGCAGGAGGGCAGCGGAAAACACACTGGCAGCGCTGCCGAAGGTTCACCATTCCCGGCCCGCGCCTCACGCACCACAAGTGTGCGTTTCACTCTGGCACGTCGGTGTCAAGAAGGCGTGAGTGAACACACCCTCTTGGACGTAGCATTGGGGCGCGGGTACCTGAGTCACGGCATGAGTATAAGCACCGAGCAAGCAAGCCAACAAGCGGGGAGAGTGGCACACCTGGGGCCGTCATGCTCGCCAGCGTGCGGCGCAGGGCCGCAGGTGGGTAATACATGCATGGCACCGAAACTCTTTTCCGCTTTGGGGGCCTAGCCAGCCGTTTGGGAAGATTTGGCCTCGAGTCCGGATGCTGCAGAGAAACCGTGGAGAATCCAGTAGGAACGAGGATGGCATGTTCGGAATTGGGCGCCGTTTGCCAAGGCCTGGGATGAGAATTCGGACTTGCTTCGTTGCTCTTTTGAGCTGGACTGAATCTGGTTAGCGATTAGCTGTCATGCGTTCAGTTGAGTTCGATTACTGATAGTCGGGCTTACGACAGGGGCAAGCTGACAAGGCGCCGAATAATTACTGTGGTCCTTTTGTTGATTACCTGCCCAGAGAAGGGTCAGAGGGAACTCAAAGCGTGGTGGAAAGACATAAAGGGGTCAATCGTGCTCACCATCAAAGTGCTCTCTTGGGTTGTTCCACCAGTCTCAGCAGTAATCCTTGCACAGTTCATGCTGATGGCCACGGTTTTGAGACTTGGGGATCGGAAACCCGAAAACAGGCCTCTGTCGCCATGCACAATCGCCAGTGATGAAGTCAATGTCAAGTGGTCTAATATTCTAGAACGTTGAACTAGGGGTCAAATTCTCGAGGCCGATATCCATGTCACGAGTGCGTGACGGTGCAACTGGAGATCGAATGTCTTGGATAAATTGTTAAATTACAGTGTGGCACACATAATGACGCTGGCTTGGATGGAGTGAGCATTTAGCTCGTTAAAAAATAAAAAATAAAGAGATGACGGACGAGTCGAAAGCCACGGCATTAGATAGAGAGAAGATATACATAGTAAAGGTCGGCGTGGCTACGCAGAGTGTGCAAAGCGGCTGCGGGAATGGCGCAGACGAGACGGTGCGGATCAACAGCTTGTCAGCTGTCAGCGCGTGGAATTTGATCGTTAGGTACGTGTTGGAGCCCGTGAGTGCTGCCGTCATGTCATGTTAAGTCCGGCGGCCGCGATGGACCAGACGGAGCTGGAGGACAAGAGCACCGGAAAACCATCAATAACAATAGAAGGCGCCAACCGAGAGCGGCGATCCGACGGTTTATTAAGATGGATTCGCAGATGGACCACGGGTAAGTGCCCGCCGGTATCGACTGGCCCGACGGAGTGGTTTTCTTTTGGAGGCTTGCTTGCTGCGTCGCATCAGGATCTCCGGCACGGATTTTAATCCCTGCTTGAAGTTACCGCCTGCTGCCCAGGCCCAGAGCCCGCCCCCCCAGGTCAGCAGGACATTGACAGATGAATCTAGAAGGGGAAGCCACGACGACGCCCAGTGACACCTGGAAAGAGCCGGATTGGTGGCTCGGACAGCTGACCACTGCCTGCCAGCAGCTGTTGGCAGCAACTGTTGCCACTACGGCAATGCGGGCACCTTCCCTGCAAACCCGGCCCTGCTGCAAGCAAATCTCAAATGTCAAATCCTGCCCGCCCCTTCAAAAGTTCAAGGCACGCGTATTTGGTGCTCACGCTTACCTGCTTTAAATATTTGTTCTCGTTCACGTACTCGCTCAGCCCGGATTTCCCGGCCTTGACCTAACTAATTATCGCGTATTCAAATATTGTGGGATCCGTACCATCCTTGCAATGTGCACGGCACAGCCAAAACGTGATCTGTTCCACGGTTGCTGTGTCCTGGAGGAGCGAGCCGCATCCTGATTGGTAGTGATGGCAGTTGCACCACCCAGGGACCGTTTCGGCGTTGAGTTCGCTCTCGTCGACGGGGTCCGCGGCTGCCGCTTGCAACGTAATTGCCATTGATCATTTGCCATGCCTGCGCAATGGATGTCCGACCCTCGGACTTCTTCATCACCAAGGTTCCTTTGTCGCATTCCACATCTTTCTCCCACCTGTTCTCCTTTGCCTTTTACCTTCCCTCTCGTTTGATGAACTACTTTGTCCAATTTTCGGATCGAACGCTTCTTGTGTCAATACATCCGAGTCAGGGACTTGGTTCATCGTCTTCCACTTCAGTCGGTTTACTGACGACTAGCGACTGCCTCAATGGCTCCAATTCCGGGGCCGAGGCCTCTGCCGGTGATCGGTAATCTGCTTGACATCAACATCTCGCAAGCCATCGCGAGCATGTGTGCTCTTTCCGCCACCTACGGTACTGTACCCGCACCACCTTGATATTTCCTGCACCAGCCGGGACACTGCGGGCTGACATGCTGCTGCGACTCTCACTAATCAGGGCCCATATACAGGCTTCATCTCGGCGGCTTAGACATGGTCCTTCTCGGCAGCCAGGAACTTGTCGACGAGGTTTTCTCGCGGAAGGACTTTATCAAACAGCCAATAGGCTCGCTTATAACCCTCAGAGCCCTCACCCCAGATGGTCTTTTGACGGCATTTCACGAGCAGGAAGAATGGGGCATTGCCCACCGCGTTCTTGTTTCCGCCTTTGGACCGCTCGCAGTTCAGAAAATGGTTCCTGGTGAGTCATCTTTACTGAAGATCTCTCTAAAGCCTTTGGCGGGACTTTTAACACTGATGCGTGATAATTGTAGAAATGCTTGACATAACATCCCAACTCGCTTTAAAGTGGGCTCGTTTTGGTGACACGACAGCCATTAACCTGACTTCGGACTTTACACGGCTGACACTCGACACAATTTCACTGTAGGTCCAAACCCTTCGATTTGTGGCCATGTGATCGCTCTGGGGGCCTCGTATCTGTCACTCCTTTCTAGGCTAGCTGCTGACAAACGTCAACATTGACCAGCTGCTCCATGGACCTTCGCTTCAACTCGTTTTACAAAGACGATCTAGACCCTTTTGTCGCTGCCTTTATGGATCTTCTCGAGACATCAGACGCACGGGATCTGAGGCCGGGGTGGCTTAACTATTTCACCTGGACCGAGAATAGAAGGTTCAGAAAAAACATGAGATATCTACACAAGGTCGCTAGCGATGTCATGGCCCGTCGACGAGCCAATCCCACAACCAAACAAGACCTCCTGAATACCATGCTCAACGGTGTAGACCCAGTGACGGGCAAACATCTCTCCGATTCCACAATCCGGGACAACATGATTACGTTCTTGATCGCTGGTGAGTTCTGGTGTGCATTTGTTCCACCAAAGATGCTGACCAATGATGCAGGCCACGAAACAACATCCGCCATGCTTTCATTTCTGTTCTACTTGCTCTTGACCAACCCGGGGCCATATCGAACCTTGCAGGCTGAAATCGACCAAGTGCTCGGGAAAGAACCGCTCACAGCCGAACATCTGACCCGGCTGCCATACGCCAAGGCATGCCTCAAGGAGGCCCTCCGGCTTCAGCCCCCTATTCCCATCTTTGGGATACAACCAGTGTCATCCGACCCAAAACTTCCTGTGATTGTGGGGAAGAAGTGGGAGCTCAAGCACGCGCAGCCGGTTTTGATTATGAACGACCTGCTTCACCGGGACCCCCTCGTCTATGGCGACGACGCAAACGAGTTCAAACCGGAGAGAATGCTGGACGAGAATTTCAAAAAGCTCCCCAAAAACTGCTGGAAGGTGAGAACAACTCGTATACCCGATGGTGTCACTCCGTGGACCCCTGAGCTGATTTCAGTGGTGTGGGTAGCCGTTTGGTAATGGGACGCGGGCATGCATTGGTAAGTGGTGTTGCTTGGGATCGTGCGCCTCTATGCATGCTTCCGTCCCGTCCCCGTACTAATGTGGTCTATGAATCTATAGGCAGCGACTTTGCCCTCCAGGAGGCAACTCTTGCAGTCGCCGTCCTGTTCCAAAAGTTTGACTTCAAGCTTGTCGATCCCAACTACAAGTTGACTATCAAAGAGAACGTGACTGTGAAACCCAGCAATCTGTTCATCTATGCAAAGCTCCGCCCAGGGGTCGACGCCACTGTGTTGCCTGGGGGGTTGTTCAGCAACCCCACTGAAGAGGCCGACCGCCCCGAGAGCAAGATGGACGAAAACGAGAAGTCGAAGGAGCAGCAACGGCCGATATCCATATTTTACGGCTCCAACATGGGCACCTGCGAAGGTCTAGCCGATAGCCTCGCCTTGAAAGCTCGTCGCCAGGGATTTGATTCGTCCGTGGCTCCACTAGATGATGCCGTGGACAAGATCACGGGAGAGCATGCGGTGGTCATCATCACGGCAAGCTATGAAGGCGAACCCCCAGGTATTTGACAGCCTGAGACGGCTCTTGCTGCAAGACGTGGCTAATGTTTGTGATGAAAGACAACGCTGTCAAATTCGTCAACTGGCTATCCAAGTCTAGAGATGCCGACGCCTTCAAAGGCACTCGCTTCGCCGTGTTTGGCTGTGGAAACCGTAAGTATGCGGTTACCTTCCTAAGTATGTAGTCACGATTGCTAGTCACTAATACACCACTGAACTAGGCGATTGGCATGATACGTTTCAGCGGATCCCAATTCTTGTCGGCTCTCTGCTACAAAAACATGGAGCAACAGCTATCGCCCCGACAGGCGACACCGATGCCAGTGAGGGAAACATCCTCGGGGATTTTGAAGCTTGGCAGGTGGATCATTTCTGGCCCGGAATTGCTCAGATATACAATCACGACATCCAGAACGGTGTTTCTCAGAACGGTGTTTCTCAAACTGAAGAGCCGTGGACAAGTGGAGCCTGGGCTGGCGAACAGCTGGCGTTATCTGCACTGTTTTCTGCCCCCGGCGGACAGGCCACAGTCACTGAGATACGGGTGCTGACGGCTAGCGGCGAACGCCCAAAGCGCCACATGGAATTGAAGCTCCCCGAGGGCACGACATATGATGTGGGGGACTACCTCGAAGTCTATCCTCAAAATACTCGACAAGATGTGGACAGACTGCTGGGAAACCTCAAGACTCGGGGACTTGAGGATCACTGGAGCGGGGGCGATGCAGACTCCCTCCGCTTCTCGCTCACGTCCAGGTTTGAACTAAATCAGCCAGCGACTGCAAAGGTAGGAGAAAATCGGCACGGGTGACAGGTTCGGGTGTAGTTTCTGACAAACACATCAAGCAAATCGAGACGCTTGCCAAGAGCTGTCAGGACGAAATGGAGAGAACCCGGCTCGAGTGGCTCGCTAACTCATCGGCTGAGGCAAACCTCGCTTCTCACGAAACAAGCTACCGGCGACCTTCTATCCCCCAGATTCTCGAACTGTTCCCCTCGATAGCAGTACCTGCAACACAGCTCTTGTCGATGCTGCCACCTCTCAGGCCACGCCAGTACTCCATCTCGTCAAGCCCGCTGTGGTCTGCCTCGTCGTGCACAATCACGTGGTCGCTCATCACGCACCCTCCCATCCACCCCGACATCGCCAAGAACCCGTCGCCCACCCTCGGCCTTGCCTCGAGCTTCCTCGCCGGGCTCAAGGCCGGCGATACGGTCGATGTCTCCATCCGCGCTGGACAGGCCCGGTTCCGCCCGCCCGCGGACGCTGACGCGGCGGCAACCCCCGTGATCATGGCGGCTGCCGGCAGCGGCATCGCGCCCTTCCGCGGGTTCGTGCAGCACCGCGCCGAGATGCTACGACGCGGCCACGCCCTCGCCCCGGCCGTCATGCTCGTCGGCTGCCGCAGCCCCGAGGACGCGCCGTACGCGGCCGAGCTCGCCGAGTGGCAGGCTGCTGGCGCCGTCAACGTGCGGTACGCGTACTCGCGTGTCTCCCGCCCAGAAGCTGAGGCGCCGGAGGGCGGGAGGTACTACGTGCAGGACCGCGTCCGGGAGGACGGGGACGAGTTGGCGGCACTGTGGGACCGCGGCGCGAGGGTCTATATCTGCGGCGGCCGACCTGTTAGTCAAGGTCTCAAGGACGCCGTAAGAGGCATCTACTTGGCGGAGGCGGAGAAGAGGGGCTGTGGCGCTCGGACCGAGCAGCAGGTGGAGGAGTGGCTGGTGGAGGCCAGGCGCGAGAGATATGCGGTTGAGGTGTTTTGATTGTGGCTGTCGTTTGGATGTGTGTAAGTCTAGGTCTCGGCGCCTTGCGGGCCAGGATAACAGTACCGGTTAATGCTACCTACCTTGGGCACGTCACATGTCCAAGTGATGATTACATGTATAACTGTTTATCGTCACTGTCATGACCAACCCGTTCACACACTCGACTCGCACGACGGAGTCTCAGCATCACAGCATACGGCTGAATAAGATTCGAGTCTCGGCTCGGTGCCTGTTCTCGGCTTCCCGAGCTGACTTGGCCTTCTCTGCTTTTCCATGCAGCGGTGGCGCCAACGCCCATCCAGCTCAGCTTAGCTCCCCCTTATCTGCTCCTACTGTTTGTTTAGTTGCTTGGCATAAGACCCGAGTAAAAGCTTTGGACCCGGGTGGCGAGCTAGAAATGCTGGCAACGGATGGACAAGCAGCGGCGAGCGTTGCAAAGCCAGAGTTTTGTGGCTGCGGAAGAGAAATATTGGTGTAAAACAGCATTGTGGCTCCCCCCTGATTAATTTATTGATTATTTTACATTGGGAGACTGAACTTGCGGCTCTGTGGGTGATAATATCAAACAGCATGATGCGCTTTGCTATAATACAAAGGATTCATTAACCACAGAATGGAGACCGGAACGAACAAGGCGGCCTTTCAACTTAAGGTACCTACCTACCCTAACCACATGTAAAGTCGCTGGTGGCAAGCTTTGGTGAGACAGACAGTGAAGCCTGCTGAGACCAAAGTCGAAAGACGTGACAAAGGCAATGAAACCGGGATCTGTCATCCATCTTCAGGAAGCAACCCTGATCAGATACCCAAGCCTAGGTAAAGGAAAAAAATAAAGAGCACATGAAGTTTCAAACAAGTGAGTGTATGAAAGAGTCAGCAAACTGCCAAATTGGCTCTTTATTTTCTGTTCCTTTCTTAATGATGGCCAAAGTAGCTAACAGGAACCTAATTAATGCATCTATTATCTGAACCTGCCA
This sequence comes from Lasiosphaeria ovina, assembly GCA_033439765.1. Classification (NCBI taxonomy): domain Eukaryota; kingdom Fungi; phylum Ascomycota; class Sordariomycetes; order Sordariales; family Lasiosphaeriaceae; genus Lasiosphaeria; species Lasiosphaeria ovina. Next base: position 5,002,886 of record JAULSN010000004.1, on the reverse strand, counting down.
ACAGTACCATAGCCACTCTTGATATCCCCATCCATCCCAACCCATAACATCACATCACATTACAGCCCCTCTTTCCGTCTTTGTCTTCGTCTCCATCTTCGGCCGTGGCATGAAACACTGCCTATACTCCCCGCCCATGAACTCCACAACCTCAACAGCACAAAACCCGAACCGCTCATAAAGCTGCTTCCCGTCAGGCGTGGCATCAAGATACGCCTCGACGCCATCAGCATCCGCACGGTCGACGCCCCAGCGGACCAGCGCGGCGCCGGCGCCGCGGCGCTGCAGCGCGGGCGTGACGCACGCGAACTCGAGGTACCAGTGCGGGCGGGCGCCCATGAGCGCGGCGTGCCTGTCCGCGAGCGCGCCGAAGAAGGCCATCGCTAGATCGGGGTCGACGGGCCAGGCGGTCCAGTCGAAGGGCGGGTCGTCTTCTCTTTCTTCTTTGGTGTCATGTAGTATCGCGGGCGGCCGCCACAGCGCAAACCCCACAAAGGCAGAGGGAGAGGCGGCGGTGGGGTCCTCGGCGACGATGCAGTGTGCGCGCGGGTCGTCGATGGCGTCGGCGGCGAACGCGTGCCAGAAGTCCTGCGACGCGGCCAGCGAGGCAGGGAACAGGCGCGTGTGTATGGCGTTAGTGGCGAAGGATGAGAAGATGGAGGCGACCATGTCGGCGAGGTCCGAGGCCTTGGCTGGCCGGAGCTGGAGTTGCAACTGCGGCTGGGGCGCCATGGTGAAGGCGGTAAGAAGTAGGGGGTATTGGCAGAGACAGACTGGCTGGCTGGCTGGCAGCAAGTTCGCGGGGAGTATTAGAGCCACGAGATGTAGTTAGGATATCGACTCCGTCTTTATTCAAGAACAAGGAGATGTTGCTCGGATACACAAAATTGGCGCTGGTAGTTATTTAGCCCGCCTCGGTTCCCCGCATCTGCTGAACGGGATTACTGTAACTCCATCAGGTATCGACATCTCCACACGAGCTTCCCTTGCCAGCCAATACTTTCACCTAACGGCCAAAGCCCCGCTCAGACGATCATAATAGGCGTAAACACATCCTTGTCAGCGGCAGCCACGAGCTCCGCATCGCTGCCGGCTAGCTGGCCCATAACACCATGCACGTAGGCCTCCCCAACAAGAATCCGGGGCGGCGGGAGGTCAGCCAGTTCGGAACCCGGCTGCCACCCGGGCACGTCGGCAAGGTCGACGGAGCGGAACACGTAGGGCGCCCACGCGCCGCGCAGGAACAGCACGTCGTCGCCGGGCTGCGCCGTGGCGGGGCCCATGCCGAGGAAGCCGCGCCGCGTGACGAACAGGCGGCGCCCCGGCGTGGCCTCGTGGAACGCCTCGAAGAAGGCCAGCCACGACCCGTACCACAGCGCCGGGTCGTTGAGGCCCTTGTCTGATGTCGTCGCGTCGGGCTTGCCTTTGGTGGTTGCACTTGCGGCCGGGGGCAGCCGCAGCCCTGCGAATTCCGTCGACGCGTATTCCTCTCGTGACAGCATCGACATGAGAGACGCGCCGAGCCGCTCGTGCAGGGATCGCGCTTCACGGTAGGCGTCCTCGTCGTCCTTGCTCGCCCAGTCCGTCCGCGCGTCTTGCGTCGCGATGCCCGCGCGCGAGAGGTCGAAATACCAGCGCACGGCGTCCGCGAACGACGCGTCGAGACTCGGCGACGCGGATTCCTCTTCCAGGATGAGAGTCCGCCACAGCGCCGTCAGCAGCAGCTCGCCGGTGGGCGGGTAGCGCGGGCCGAGCTCGAGGGTGAGGCGGAAGGTGTCGGCGAGATGGAACGGCGCATCGGGGCCGCCGCTGAGCCAGTGGGTGAGCGGATCGCCGACGGCGGCGATCTCGTCAAAGTGCACCGCGTCGGCAAACACGCACTCCCCGCCCACGTACATCTCCGTCTCCGTCGGGCGGTGGCCCGGCGAGCGCACGCGTCGCGGCTGCCGGACCTGCAGCTGGTGCAGCGGCTTCGGCGACAGCGGCTCGTGCAGGTTGACCATCCAGGTCGGGTACCGCTTGGCGTCTTTGCGTGTCCCCACGAGCGACAGCGCGTTGATGCCCAGCTCGCTCTGGAACAGCGCCACAGCAAACGCAAAGTAGACGGCCTCGACCGGCTTCGTATAGTCGGCGCCGAGCGCGGTCGCGTCGCTTCGCGTGACTAGAACCGGCTGGTGCTCGATGTCGCGCACGGCCGGGTCGGCGTCGCGGCCGAGCAGCGACAGGCCGCCGAACACGTAGTCGCGCGGGTCGGTGGTCTTGCGGCCGCGCGCGACGCCGAGCCACTTCTCGAGCGTCCAGGGCCCGTGGGCGGCCGTGTAGTCGCGCGAGTCGAGCAGCCCGGAGCGGTTCTCGGTGGGCATGTCGGCCGAGTTGAGGAAGATGCCGAGGCTGGACGCCGAGAGGACCTGCTCGATGCGGCGCAGGGCGCGCGTGGCCAGGGCGAGCGGGATGTCGGCGTCGCCGAGCAGGAACGCGGCGTGGCGGGCGACGGCGAACTCCTGCACGATCCACAGGCGGTCGAACCAGGCGCGCGAGAAGAAGCCGACGAGCGCGAACAGCTTGGGGAACGCGCGGTAGAAGAGCGACAGGCTGGACACGGCGATGGCCTCGACGTCGTCGTCGGGCATGTTGGCCAGCAGCTCGAGCGCCGGCACGATGCGCGCCTCGAACGACGTCCGCGCCCCGAGCCAGATGGCCACCGTCGACGCCGTCCTGTACAGCTCGCCCATCAGCGCCACCTGCACGCTCTTCTCCTGCGCGTCCTCCTGGTTGATGCACAGCTGGTCAATCCACCAGTACCCCGGGTTCTTGCGCGAGACGGTGCTCAGGGCGTTGTGCAGGTTCTGCGTCACGAACATGGCCTGCCCGTCGCACAGGATCAGTCGTCGGGGAAGCCCGTCTAGAGCTTGGTGTGGCGATTGCACCGTCGCCGTTGTGGCACGCCTGACCGCCTCGTCAAGCCAGGGCAGCCGGGCCGGGGCGCACTCGGACCGGTTGACCAGCGCCTTCCACCACTTGGAACCGTAGAGGCGCACAAGCGGGTGAATCAGGTAGCGCGCATCGCGGACCGTGTCGAGAATCACCTCGTCCTCTTTCCACGTATAGGAGAGCGCGTTGAATGGCGGCGCGCCGGCGATGGGGAACTCGTGGACGGTGCATCTGACTACGCCGGGCCGCCAGATGCCCGCGTGTTCTAGTTTGTCGATCTTGAGGAGACGAATGGCTCGCGGTCCGCCGAGTGCATGGTATTTGTACGGTACGGGTTGGCTTGTCCGCAACACCCGTTCCTCGGCACGCCTGGCAAACCTGTCTCGAATGGTCTGCGTGAGTGGCACCGGGATGGCCAGCTTCCAGTAGACCCAGCCGAAAAGACGAACGTAGATGGTGCCACGCTGGAGTCGGTTTCTGAGCTTCTCCATAGCCGGTAACTAATCGGAGTCTTGGCAACCTGGCTCACATTGGGTCTGGTTGGCGATTTGGAGACGACGGCCGGTGTTGTCAAGAGTCCCTCCCAAGCAGTGGCTTACGCGTCGCTCCTGTCGCAAGCCTACCCAAGACTCGTTCGACGTTGTGTCCAGAAATGGCAAATGCGCCAGAACTAGACGCGGTGGATCAAGTTTAAGTGCACGCATCTAAGCCAGAGTGTCCGGCGCCGCGATAATCGTTTGTGGTGTGGCTTCATCAGAATCCAGTGCGCGGACGGGTGTCAGCGAGACGTGAGATTCACTTCACCGTTTCTCGTGACCCCGGCGGCCGGAGATGAAACCCTGCCAAGACTCTATTGCCAAGGTCCAGGGTTCGGGTTTTGCTAGACACTTGAAACTTGGAAGGAACATAGATATTTTTTCGTAATCTTTTTGGTGTTGATTTTTTGAAACAATCGTAATTATTTTCATGTTCACGTAATGGCCAACATGAACGACATGTGCCCTTCACCTATCAGAGCTTTTTGCACAGGCGCGTGCCGTACTCGATCTGCTCCCAGTCCTCGGTGCCGGGGGTCGAGACAGCATAGAAGACGCCGGCAGGATCCCATTTCTTCCGCAGCTCGAGCAGGGCCGGATAGTTTGTGCCCCAGAAAGCCTCCTGCCAGTTGGGGATGAAGGGGTCGGCCTGCAAGTCTCGTGGTCAGCAAGTGCAACCTCGTCAAATGATGCGAGCAGCTGCGCAAGACTTACCTCGTTGACGTACGCCGCGCCGTTGGGGGCGGCTTGCTTCAGGGCATTGTCGACAACGTAGGTTAGTTTATACTGGGCGGCGGCCTTGTCGGCAAGCGGTGCATTGCCATCGATAGGAATCACCGTGATGAGCTTGTTGCTGGCTGCTCTGAAGCGCGGGTTCACGGCGCTCTTGGTCCATTCGCTCTTGGGCAGACCATATCCTGCGTTCCATATGTGGCCAACCATCAACGAGCCGCTGGCAAGGACCGTCTTAAACGCCTCCACAATTCCAGTCGTGTTGTTGGCGATATCGGCCTTGCCAATTGTCCACCCCCCGGTAAGGGCCGAGCTCCCTGCTCCTTCAGTAGCGAACAATCCCATGTACAGGTCATAGAACGTAGCGAACGTCTTGGTCGATGTCTGGTATGGGGCTCCCAACGCATCCAGCTCGCTGAACAGAGGCTTAACAATCGCCTGGAGCTGGGCGACTGTCTTCCCAACGCCGACAATGGGTTGGACGCTTAGGATTTGACCGCCGATTCCAAGCTCATAGTAGACGTAGATACCGTTGTCGACGAATCGGTTGCTGTAGCCGGTGAACGCTGTAACAGCCTGCCAGAACAGCGTGGTGTTCGCTATGTTGATGTTTAGGGTAATACCAGTGCTCGGGACGTCAGCAAATGTCTTATAGGACGCCTCGACAATGACGGCAAACGTGGCAGGTCCGCCACCTCTCAGCCCCCAAAACAGGTCCGAGTTACTTTTCTCATTGGCGGTCCGGAGTACCCCGTCCGCTGTAATGACTTTGAATTCGAGTGCCGTATCGGCGAGGAATCCTTGTTGGTTAGTCAGAGGGCCGTGGCCACCCCCCTGAGGCAGGCCTCCTGCAATACCGACAGTCTATTAGATAGATTCGGAGAGTCAGCACTTGCCAGTAATCGGTGATTAAGAAGCATAGCAAAGCCAGGACTCACGCCGCATTCCCCAGTGACCATGACTTTAGGAGGGGTTAGGGCATTCAGCTTCTTCAGCGCATTGAATGCCTGCACGCCGGCGCCAACCGTGATGGCAGACCCAGCATAACCACCGGCGCCGCTCCAGGAATCGGTGAAGGAAATCTGCTGAAAGGAATGGGTGTTGATGACGAGGGAGCCCCAGCCCACGCTTCGACCGAGAAAGTCGTGGCCAGTGTTCCGGATTATCAGTCGTAGGTTGTTATCTCTGGCAAAGTTGATGCCGGCCTGGATGTCGCCGACCGTCGTGGCTGTGATGACGAGAACGGGGTAATAGCCGAGAGTGCAGGTGTCTGACGGGTTGGTGGTTGGCCTGCAGGTGTCGTTGGTGAAGTAGGTCCACAAGCCAGCGGCCGGCAGTTCAATCCTAATTACGAGACTCAGTACCTGTGTCGAAAAAAGACATTGAGATCACTCACTGGTACTGCTCGGTGCCAAATCCAGCAGTCACGTTTGCGCATTGGTCCGCGTTGTAAGTCGTGATATTGCCGAGGGGTCCCTGGAAAAGATTGAAGCAGGGAGCTCCGGGAGGGACGTCCACCCGCAAGTTCCCGGCAACGGTCGTGTTGAGGGCATCCCATTGCCGCTTGCCGGGCCAGCACGCGTCGCCGAGATAGCATTTGCACGAGTAGTCGGCGCCGGCCCATTTACGGTGCACCCATTTGCCCCCTATTGCGCCTCCACCCGGCGACGGCACTTGGGTATTGCCCCTCTCATTCTGGGATGCTGTGGCGCCTAGGACAAGAAGTATCCCACCACTCAAGAGATAAAAGAGCCGGCTTCCCATGGTGCCGATGATGCAGATGGTGGCGGTGGGCGGTGGGCGGTGGGCGGCAAAGGGGAGGAGGGGGAGGGGGCAGGGGGATAGAGAAATAGGACGGGAGTTGCGGGCGGCCTCATCCAACCAAACGGGTCGCTGGCGTCGTCTTTATATGGGCAATTGCGATTGGGGGCGGTTCATGAAAACGATCCATGGTTCGAAAAAGAAGTTAAAGAAGTTGTGTAACGCGCCCAATTCGGGGATTGGCCCGGCCCTAGGCATTTCTGCAAGCAGCCGGAAAAGTCGGTACAGAAGCGTGCCTGACCCGATGCAACTCTAGAGAGGTATAGTTCCTGGGCATTCGCAGGAATTGATTGCAGTCCACGGCCCAAATTCATGGCGCCAAGGTAAAAAGTTTCATGCTCATAGGCCGTAGGCGGGCCATAGGATAATTGCTTGGTTCCTGAGCTAGCTTGTCTCCACCTACGTTCTCGGGTCGGCATTTATCACTATAGGGCGACGGCCGATGCTATGGGCGGCCATCTTGGCCCAACCCTGCTCGGTTGGGAGCCAAGGAGGACCGCCTCGCGAGGAAATTACAGGGTGGAGTTCGGAGAACTTTTTGAAGGAAGGAGCGGTAGGGTAAAAGAAAGAATGCAGCCCTATGGCCGTCCACGAGTATTATCCGCATCTGCCTAGGTCTACGGTAGCACCACCGGGCAGTCCACCATTCCCCGTTAAATGGGAAGGAGCGTTGGGCTAAACTGTGGAGTCCCCATGTTCTCGCTCTCGCAACCGCCGGGTTAGCTTTTTAGCCTCCCAGCCGCCTGAAATTTGCCGTTGATGTCTACCTAGGTACCTGACCTATCTGACCATAAAACTTCAATTGTAACTAGCGGCCTTCGATTCCAACCCAGACTGTTTGGGTTGTGTTTGTTTAATTATCCACAGGAAAGAAAAGCCTTCCTTGTCCAGTCCAGCCCGCTGCGTACAACGACAGTGAATCGTTTCTCAGCGCTGACAAAGGTTCCGCGGAGTTGTGAGTATGTTCGAAGATCTTCGGCAAGCGCTGGTTCCTGGCCATCTGTTTCTTCATCCCACATTTTCCACCCGTCCTTCTTGCTGATCTTCCACTCCATGACCACCGGCGGATAACTGTTTCCGTCGTCTCCTTGGCCATCTCCCTGGAAACCCCCATCGAGAGCCAATAGCAGGATATCCTTGCTATCCGTCGGCGAAGAACGATAGAGCAGTCTTGGATTCCGAGAAGCAGTCGAATTCGGGAAGAAGACGGGACTTGTTAGTGTTTGGGCATATGTCACATCTTCCAATATGTTGTGGCGAGCACGCGCGAGATCGATCCGCACGACTTTGGGACTGCAAGAAAGCAGTGGGAGACACAGATACAGCATGTCGACGTCCCAGTGCGACAGAATAAAAGGCGCCCGGAGCCTCTCAGTTGCGGCCCTGAACTTGTACGTCACGCGCTGAACTGCAGCGCATCTCGACAACAAGCCGGCGTCTCTGCTCTGGCCGTCAAATTTGAAGACTGACAGCAGGACTTGGCACGTCGACCCGACATCGGCGTTGTCGTCAATCAAGACGAGCAAGCTGTAGAGATACTGGCCACAAGGAGAAAATCGAAGTTCTGTGCATGGTCAGTGACAATTATTCAAGTCATTTGGTAGGGAGATTTCCAATAACAGTCGCCACGCACCTCTAAAGATGACAGATGCCGACGCGCTGGCTGCAGCAGGGTCTTCGATGGCCAGACGGGAAATTTCACCGCTGGCCATATCGACAAGCTCCAATTCGCCAAGGCGGCGAGAGAACACGGCAAGCTTTTCATGGGGGTGAAGAGCACAAGAAACCAAGGTCTGGCTGTTCGATTGGTTGTCCCACGAAATCCAGACAGGCTTCTCGCCGTGGCAGCATATCACAAGGCAGTCGGATGCATTTGACTTGGGCTTCTGCTGGGGGGCCTGCTCTTCAGAGTCACTGGTTTCTTCGGAATCGCTCTCCGAGTTGCTGCTCCAGCCCGAGTCAGAGTCCGCGTCCGTGTCGGAAGCCGAATCGTACCCTGAGTCGGTTTCCTGCTTCCTCATGTCGTCCAGGATCATATTCCGAAAGTGGAACGCCACTGCTGGTCCACAGCCGACAAGCACCGAAGTAGACTCTTTCAAAAGGCCCCATTCAGTCCTGCCTGACTTGGTCCCTTCGATGTGGAACGACTTTGGTGCATGCAACGCCTCGGACTCTGCCCCTCCTTCGGACCGTTCCACCTCGAGGCCAGATAAATCGATTGACCACGCCGTGGGGGATGTGGTTGGCTGGTTTGCCTCCTCAGTAAAGCGAATCAGCCGTTTCTTGTCCGTTGTCTGGCCTGATGTAGGCGGAGCGAACGCGATTTTCCCACTCGCCGAGGGCTCTCCGCTTGATATCGGGGCGTCGTGCCACTGTGCAGCAGTTTTACTGCTGCCTTCGTACGTCACACGGGCGGATGCTTTTGACTTGTTGAAATACACACTCGACATTGCTGCCTTGTGCGCCCCAGGCGGCAGCTTGATGGTTGAAACCCGGATGCCCTTTGACATTGTTGACGCAAGCCCCGGGAACACCAGTTTGGCCGCCTGGCCCAGTTGGCACTGGTTTCGGGCTTCGGGGTGCAGCACTAGCACCTCGTGCCAGTCCTTGATGAAATCATAGAGCGCCCTGGAGATGTCTCGACCATCCGGCTTATAGAGTTCGACCCAGTGTGGAAGCGGGTCGGTGATATTGTCGTCCTTGCTCATGTCTCCCGCCTCGAGGCCTAGCGAAAATATGCTGCCGCCTCCTATTCCCGTGTATCGTGCAAAAAGGTGCGGCCGCACATGGACTTGCACGGCAAGGCAGGTTCGGAATGCTTGGCTCCGGAGGAAAGACCGTACTTCGGAGAAGAGCTCCTGGTTATGCTCGACGTCGCCGAGATGTTGAAACCAGAAAGCAGCTGCATATTTGAGAAACGCATGCTCGTTGTTGTTGGCAAGGACGGTGGGCATCTCGACGTCAGTCTGGTACCGTCGGAACTGCAAATACTTCAAGCACTGCCTCCCGAGCTGCAGGTCGCCTTCTTTCCTGCTGGTGAAGAAATTCCTGAGGTCGGTCCTTTCTGCTGGAATTCCTAGCCTTGATGGGTCTTCCTTGAAAAAGTCAACCACAGACTTGTGCACGAACTTGACCAAAGGACCCGCGTCTGAGCCGCTCTCGGGTTCTATTCGGATAAGAGACCCGCCGAGTGACTTGATAAGTTCAAGACTCGGTACTCGGCCTGGCTGGTAGTCGTCGAACCCCGGTTCCATACGGATAGCCAGTGCATTACGCAGCTCGTTCACCGTTAAAGGCTTGGCGGCAAACACTAGGAACACGAACATGCGTCTGTTTTTCACGACCCGAGGAGTTAGTAAAGGTCACGGCCGCGTTCACCGAATCCGGACGATATAGGGGGTTGCGTACCTTGCAAGCTCGCGCTCGGCATCCTTCCTTTGGGTGAGGCTGTCTAGACACCGAGTGTAGCATCCCGATAGCCCTGGCGGAAACCGTCGGAGCTCCTCGTGGATCTCATCGCTGCAGGTGACGCCGTCGCCGCAGAGCAGTTGAAGCATGAGTCGGGAGTAAAGAAAGTTCTCCTGGGATGCCGCGGTCCAGTATTCGACACAGTCTTTGCACTTTCTCACAGCCAAGTTTGCGCTGTTCGCGTCGAGGAATGTCGTGATATCGCTCATGACAGTCCCTTTCGCCGGGCGCAGCTCAGTGGCTTGTATCTTCTCCATTGCGGCCTGTATCACTGGCTCGTCGCGGCTGGTGAAGAACCATTTCACTATCCCGTAGTTCTCAAAGCCCGCGAGCCGACTGAACAAGCGGAGCGCGCCCTGAATGTCTGAGCACTCGTCCAGCCCGTCAATAACAATATGGATGCGGGGCACTTGTTTGAGGAAGCCTTCGACAACATTTGCTGCGATCTCGGTGTCCTGTAGTCGATATGCATGGCGCTGCATCTCGCTGTTAAAGATTTCCATCACTTCTTCGGGAACTTTGCCCATGGCGGTGCGCAGCTGCAGGGCGATGGACCGCAGAGCGTTGATTGGCATCCTTCGGGTGCTGTCGTCAAAGGAAAACCGGTAGTAGATGAGCTGCCCGTTTCCCTTTTCCTCGACATACTGTGCTACGGCAGCCGACAGGACTGTCTTGCCTGACCCTGGCGGGGCAGTATACCAGGCGACGGCATTGCTGTTCGCGTCGAACCACATCTTCAGGCCAGGCTGGTCAAAGACCCAGCTGCATGTTCCCTCGTGGCGGATCGAGCGGCTCTCAGCAAGGTCACGGCGGAAGAGCAACTTCGCGGCGTCTTCTCCTGCCAAGATCCACTTTGCGACTTTCTTGGTCAAGTCCACTTGAGTCGTGTGTGAGCTTCTATATAAAACATGCTGGCAAGGCAGACTGTTCACTCACACTCTTGGTTCTGCCTTGACTCGACAGCCGTGGTTGCCTGGGCGAGCGCCAGGACGGCCTGCGAGTTTCTCTGTAGCTTCTCGAGGCAAATCTTCCACTCGGCATCAAGGGGCTTAATCAGCGTGGAGACGGCAATTCGGAGTGCTTGGTTGTCACTAAATGTCAGCTCCTTGTGTGTTCGCTGCAACAGAGCCAACCTCAGGAACACCTACAACTGCGGCTCAAAATCTGAGATGCTCTATGCCAGAAGCTGATGATAGTCTTGTAAGCCTCGAGCAGGAGGCTGTGGACATCAGCCGAATCCGAAAACGCGACCGAGAACTTGTCGTAGCAGCGCAGCTGTCTCTCAATTTCGACCATGATGTCTACCATCTTGTTGAACGCGGACACATGCTGGCTGGCTAGCTGCAGCACGAGCTGCGCCCCGGCAAAGGCGATGCCGACCTCGAACGGCGCGGCCTGGGCGAGCGTGCCGAATATCTTGATCAGGCGCGTGATGCCGTCGACAAAGGGCTCGAGCCGGGCGCAGAGGCGGAGATATTTGCTCTCGTCGCGCCGCGTCTGCTGCAACTTCTCGATGAATTCGGAGAGACGCTTTGAGCAGACTTGGGGGTCGCGGGCATCGAAAGGCTCGGACCCGTCATCCTCGGAGCCGGCTGCCAGCACCTTCTCGTAGAACGGGCTTTTCTTGTCCTCGCTCTCCTTCAGGTCCGCGACCCATTCCCGCAGGGCACGAGCAAACGGGGCCTCTGAGTTGTCGACAGGCGCGGCCATGTCGGCCTGGTGTCTCACGCGGGCACCGGGTGTGTATATCGAGCAGTGAGTCGCGACTCGTGAAACCGGGTTAGGTAAGTAAGGAAGAAAACTCCAGGCCTTCGACTTTTGACACTGAGGTGAACGCTGACAACATGTGACTGCATAAAGTGCTCGGGCTCTTACGACAGCGGGATTTGCGGCGCAGCCCCCGCATCCATAGGCACTAAGGCAGACCCGGCAGAGGCCGCCGCCAAGGGCGGCAGCCACTCGCAGCTCACCACGACATGCCCGTGGGGGCCATTTTCATGCACAAGCGCTTACCAATAGCAGTTAATGCATGCTCGAACTTGGTAAGGCAGAGATAGTAGCCCAATGGTCCAAGGGCCCCGCACTGTCCGTAAGAAGGGGACCGACGTCAAGTATGGCCTGAAGAACCTGGCGGCTGACACCAATGGCGCATACGCGCTGGTGCTTGAGAGAACGTTTGACGACAAGAACACGCTAGAGAAGGCCACGCTACAGATCAACTCTCCACATCTGCTCTCCATCCTGCGGTCCACGGTCAAGTACTACCCAGCCGTCCCCGCCGACTTCAATGTTGCCTTCCAAATGGAGTCGCCCTTCCAGCTGTTGTTCCACTACTGGGACGAGCTGCATGCTGCCGCGGAGAGAGACGATCTGAGTGACGAGGCGCGCATGCACCTGAAGCTCCTACTCGGCTTCATGCAAGCCGACCTGGGCCCGAGCAAAGAGCGCGTCGAGTCGATGCTGAAGGCCGGCTCTATCGGCTTCTCTACCCTGTGGACAATCTTCCGGCCGGGGTCCTTAGTCTATGCCGAGGTGGATGGACACCAATGGATATTGCGCTTGGAGAAAACGGCCTACGAAGAGAGCACCCGCATAGGCAAGTACGTCGAGGTTCACTGCAGATACACCGACTACGACGGGCAAAGCCACGGCCAAACCACCCGCGTCTTCCAGATTCGGCAGAAGCGCTTGTTTGCTGCCGAAAATCCCTGCGGTATCACCAGTCTGCCCGTATATCCGTTGGACTGGTACCCGGATGGGGAGGCGCTGCAGGATCAGCTTGCCGAAAGAGGCGAACGGTACCTCGCGATGAACGGAATCCTGGTGAAGGCATACAACGGCCTTGCCAGATATCTCAAAGACCCTCCCTATGGGTTTTATGACCCGGATATGGAAAGCTTTGCAGGTGTCTGGCTGCCCTATACGGTTCGTACGAGAAATCTTGCCGTCAATCAGTATCGTCTTGTCCGGTCTGAAAATTTACTAATCCTTGGTATTAGGAGACTGGGCGCATTGTTCTCGACCAAAAGACGTTCAAGGAGGAAAACTACTTCGAAGGCGTTTCGGTGAGCGCGAACGATGCGCACAGCAGGTCAGAGCGCATGCTGTGCCCGCCGTACCTGTATGGCTATTCTCTCGCTCTGAAAGACTGGTGCCGGTTCTACATTGATGGCATTTCCGAGATCAGCTGGAACGAATCCGCCCTGGACACGATGGTTCTGTCGCAGGAGCGCAAGTCGCTGCTCAAAGCGCTAGTGCTGTGCCACGACTTCAAGGACCAGGCGCGAGACGAGGCGAAGCAAAAGGGGAAAGGCCTCGTGATGCTCCTCCACGGCAGCCCGGGGAGCGGCAAGACCCTGACTGCAGGTAAGCGAATGTCTTGAGATGCCTCCAAAAACTCATTGCCTTTCTTAATGCTAACTAACACTCGCCGAACCTCTACCCAGAATCTGCTGCCGAGGCGACCAAGCGGGCGTTACTTACGGCCACAATAGGGGAGCTAAACCGGGATGACATCCCGTCGCGCTTTGAGCGGCGGCTGAAGCAGGTGCTGCAGTACGCGACCATCTGGAAGGCCGTAGTTCTGCTCGACGAGGCTGATGTGTTTCTGGAGGGGCGGTCCGAGGCGGCGGGCGTGGCCACGGAGCACAACGCGCTCGTGGCCGTGTTCCTCAAGCACCTGGAGTACTTCTCGGGCATCGTGTTCCTGACGTCGAACCGCGTCGTCGTGTTCGACAAGGCCATGAAGTCGCGCATCCACCTGGCCCTCGAGTACCTGCCGCCCACTATCGACATGCGCCGCCGCATCTGGTCCCAGTACCTCGGCGCCGTTGCCCCCGGGGACAGCGAGATTGACATTGAAGAGGACGTCGACCAGTTCCTGCGCGACGAGCTGAACGGGAGAGAGATCGCCAACTGCGTGAGCACGGCCCGGACGCTGGCGCGCTTCAACAACGTCAAGCTGGCCGTCGCGCACGTCGAGACGGTTCTCGCGTCCAGGCGGGAGTTCGAGAACAGCCTCACTAGAATCAGGGCGAAGCGGCAGAAGGGGGACGGTGCCAAGACCGGGTCGTTTCAACTCGCGAGAAGGGATACCCTGGAAACAACTGACGAATGAGGGAGGGACACGAGGCGCATAGAGACGATGGTAAGACTTAGTGGCCGGGATGAAAACCCAGACTCGTGGCATTTGAATTCAGCTCCAATGATTATAACAAGTGCCTTTAGCAATGTCGTACTCGGGCTCCTGTTACAGATTTGGCAGCCAGTCGGCCTTCAGCAGACAGTGAATTTGATCAAGACTCAAACTAACAATCTCAATGCCTAGATGCCTAAGCACCAGGGCATCTATCCATCCGTACACAACAACTAAAGACCCCTCGGGGCTGTTACACCAAGCTGAAGCGCAGCAAGACCTCGTAATTGGTCGAGCTCCCGCCGCCCGTGGCTGAATTGAACGCAGCAACATTTCCGACGGGGTAGAGACGGCCACCGACACGGTAAAGATGGATGGTGGCGGCTTGAAGTTGCTCGGCATATCAGCTGTGGGGGTCATTTTTACACGAAGAGAGTAACCAAAAGGGAAACAAGGATGAGGAGAGGGGAAAAAAAGACGTACGGGCTCCGCTCGTGGTGATCCAGTTCCAGCCGATCATTCTGGTTATAGTGTCAACGGTCCACTGCGCAGCGAAACATTAGCGTACTGACCCGAGTGAAGAAGATGGGAAATGGACTCACAATATCAGACTCGCGTTTGCTGGTCGGCGTCACGTAGACGGGGGGAGACCCGGGCGGAGCTAATGGAACGGTCAGCAAGAACAGCAACAACAACAAGGATAAACGCCCCATTTGACATCAACAGGCTTGGGGCGCGAATGGGGTTACATACTGGGCTCGATGTTCGCGACGGAACCACTGATGATGTCGTTAGCGAGACCAGAACGATCAAGACAGAGAGGGTCAGCAGTGACGACGAACTATCCATTCTCGAGCTCGACGATGTTCGCCGCGTTGCTGTCCTTGACGAAGCCCAGCGCCAAGGGCGCAAAGCCGTCCATGGTGATGCGGACCTGCGAGCCGGCCGTCGCGTCGGCGTCGAGCGTGAAGCTGACGGCGACGGCCTGCGCCGCGGTGCCGATCGCGGGCCCCGCACTGTAGTACAGCCACCCCACGTTATCCAGCGTGGACTTGCGCAGGATCTCGATCTTGGCGCTGCGCTTGACGGCGAGGGGCGCCGCCGTCGCCGTGGCCGTGGCTGTCGCGTGCAGCGTCGTCGTCGTCGTCTCGGTGACGGTGGCCGGCTCGGTCTGCGTTGCGGCCTCGTCGGCGGTTGCGGTGCTGGTGGTCACCGATAGGGGAACGCTAAGGCACGCGCAGGCCGACGACACGCGCCGCTCGAGATACGTGGCGGGCAGCCAGGTCGGATAGGCGACGGACTGCTGGGCAGTCTGTCCACGCTTGACGGGACTAAAGGTCGCGACTGGGACAGTCGGGGCCGGAACAGTGACGGTGGTTGTGGCGTCGGTCTCGGTGACGGCCTCGGTCACATAGCTCGTCTCGGTCAGGGTCGTCACACTGCCGGCATGCAACAACAATTCGGTGTCAGACTCTAGTGCTCGCGCCGAACTCGCGGATTGGCTGTCTAGACAATAGACACCTGACTTACACGGTAGGCGTGACAGTGGCGCTGACTGTAGACGCCGGGAGGGCGAGGAACTCGCTGCAGAAGGAGAGCGAGCCGTCATTGGAACCGAGGAGGGCGACGACGGAGTCATCCGGGGAACAAGCCGGGCGGCATCGGGAACTTCTGGCAGCCACGCCCGAGATTGCAAACAGTGCAACAGCCTGCAGCAGCGCCAACGCGCCCTGCCTTTTCCTGGTGAAGACCATGTTGTTGAAAGAGCGACAGAAAGACAAGACCAACAAAAAACGAGTGACTGGGTTGGCTCCCAAGAAAGCTGAAAGAGGGAAAAGCGACGAGGTAAAGCCAAAGACAACAATGCGACGGGAAAACAGCGACTACATACCAAACCCCTGATTATTCCTGCTCCCGGCATCCACCCGGCGGGGGGGGGGGGGTCACATCACCAGGGCAGGGCAGAAGAGATCGCCGGTCTGGCGCGGTCGGTTCTTGGACACAGCCGCACTACCACCCCCTGGCTCCATTCACGATGTCGATAGCGCCATCTAGCGCCACCCGCCGGGAGCGGCTTGCCCAGGAACAAGGGGGGAGAACCAGGCACGTCAATTTACCACGGCGCCGCTAAGGAGTGGGCGGGTGGATATTCTCCTGGCGTGCTTCTCCGCAGGCAGGCTTCTCAGATACGAATCGTGGCAAGCAGGCCGCGGTTGTTCCGCTTCGAGTTTTCAGCTCTGGCTTTGGGGATTTGAAGAGAACCGGAGGTGGGTTGGAACAACGGCGAGATATATTTACGACATAAAGGGGAGGTTCTTTCCGTCCGATCGGCGATCCTCAATTTTTCCAAGTTTACACGCACTTGCTGAACTAATTAGGCCCTGGGATTGCCTCTTTTCACGGTGTGCTGCTGCTGAAGGACTTGCAGCCAGCAACAAACGTGTAAACAGCTTGGGGAAACAGCACCAATTCCATCCTGGGCAGCTGCAACCTGGAAGCAAAAACCGGCACGATCGCAGAGCCAAGTCCGCCGACGGCGATCGGAATCTGGGGAGACCTGGGACTGGATCTGGCACAGCCCACTCCATCTTTGCCAAGGCAGCTTGTGCAAAGGAGTTGAAGCTTGGTGCAACCATCCCTGTTGTTTAACCCACCCGGATTCCTGGAGGGCAAGGACAAGAGAAAGACTTCAAATTCGTCATGGCATTGCCAGCGTTATCTCCATTGTCCGCAATACTCAGGGCATCCTTTACATCGAGCAGCGGAGGCCGAAATCGTGCTCTTGACCCATCTCGAATCTCGGAACTAAACGGTAGGTTTGGTGAAGATTTCGAGCATAATAAAGGAGCGGGGTCACCAAGAAATTGGATTTAGTGGAGGTAGCACGGAGGCGTGGCGCCCTGAACCATTGGGACGGCTCCCGTCCTGACTGGAAGGAGCGCCTCAAAGGTAACTGTGGGGTGCTAATGGGATGGGCCCACTACCTGGAACGTCTAGATCGCGAGGTGGAACGTGGAATGCGAATGCTTTAATTCCGTCACTTTACAATTTCCGCTAGAACACGGAAGCTCCTGGAGGTTGACAGTTCCATCTTGCCCCTAATATCTGTACCTGAACCCGGCCGTTTTCCAATCCGTCACATCCTCGTAATCCTGAGAACTCGGCTCAGCCTGCGCGACAATGGCAGCCACACTCCGGCCGATGTCCAAATCCTTTCCCCCCGCAACAGCACCCGCAACGCCAGCGCTGCCCACGAAGCCCTCCTCGCCCGCCCTCCTCGCGTTCGCCCATTTGAGATAGACGCGCAGGCCCAGAGCCAAGCCGACAACGAGAGCATAGCACACCATTATGGTCCGGAACGCGGTCGCGTACAATGGGGCTTCGCTGCTGCGGAAGAACTGGGGGCCCGCGATGTTGCCTGCGCAGTACGCCACGAACAGCAATGCCGTCACCGTCATCTTCTTGGTCACGCCACGGTAGTTGACCTGCACAAGTGACAAGGCAAGCGGCATGGCAGCCGGCCCCGTCGAGAGCAGGAAGTACCCGAGCATCTGCACTCCCCGGGACGTGCTGTCGCGTGCGTAGATCAGGGCGCTGCCCACCACGCAGGGCAGGACCGCCGCTACGAGCAGCAGGCAGTTGGCCTGGCGGTATCGGCCTGCGAGGTACCCCGTCCCGGCGATGGCGGCGGCCGAGAGCATCGAGTACGGGATGTTGATGAGCGTCGACTGCAGGCTGCTGAAGCCGAAGGATTTAATGACGAGGTTTGCAAAGTTCTGCGTACCCCCGTTGGGAATCTGCGTCAGCAGCTCGAGGGCCAGCAAGAACCACGTCTTGGGGTCTACCAGGCATTCCACGACCTGCTCTCGGCGCCATCGCGTCTGCTCGGTGCGGCCAGTGCCGGCAACGACAGCCCGGTCGCTGGCGAACTGGCGCTCCGCCGGGGTGAGGAAGCTGGCAGACGAGATGGAGTCGGGAAGCAACCTCAGCAGGACAAAGGCCCAAAGGAACGTGGCCCCGCCGAGGATGATAAACATCCACCGCCACGGGCCGACACTGTCGTGTATGTGGCCGATACCGAAAGCGAGAAGGCTCGCCACCATGCCGCCAAAGGAATTTCCCGAGAACCAGATGCCGGTGCGGACAGGCATCTCGTCTCGGGTGTACCAAGTCGACGTCATGAACACAAAAGTGGGTGTGACGGTCGCCTCAGCCACGCCCAGCAAGAAGCGGACCGAGAGCAGACCGCCATAATTTGTGCACGCCGCAGTCAGTGCCACCACGGCTCCCCAGAACAGCGTGTTACCGCCCATGTACTTGGCGGGCGGAAGGCGTGCGATGAGCAGCGTCGTCGGGTACGACCAGGCCAAGTAGCCGAAGTAGAATATGGACGAGACCCAGCTGTATTGCTGGCCTTGCAGACCCTGGCCGTCTGGTCAGCGAGGCCCGATGCATATTGTGGCCAGTGGCCAGTGGCTGCGTACCGTATCCTCTGGCAGCCCAAACACGGACGCGCTGGAGAGAATGGTCTTGTCCATGAAGTTCAGCATGTACGTGACGAACAAAAGGGGGATCAGGCGCCTGTCAATCTTGCGCAGCACCCCTTGCGTCATCGCTTCGCTGTCGCTGGCACCATCTGCCCTGCCACCTTGCTCGTCGCCTGTCACCGAACTGGGACCGGCGCTCTCGACAGAACTGTCTTCTCGAGAGCTGTCTAGAGCGCAAAGCCTCTGCCATTGCCTCCTCATCGTGAGCGACAGCCGTGCTACAGAGCCGATTGGAGTTGTTGTCGGACGGATGTCAACCGGCTTATCTCTCGGTAGAAGCCGCTATCTTCCAGGGCACGGCGGACCGCCTGCAGAGACCCACTAATCACCTACCCCGCACCCTTCTCCGAGTTCCAAGATGCAGCGAGCTTTGCTAAGAGTCGGTTGTTGATCTCGGGAATGTGGAAAGAGGGTTGTCTCTCGGGGATGGAGAGTAAGTACGAGACACACTCGAGACCGTGCAGCCCATATTCAGGAATCTGAGAGCGTGAATATACTCAACAAGACAGGCTAATAATTACAGCACTTCGAGACGGGTGACCTCAGTAGCCAGAACGCGCTACGAAGCCAGCGTGTTGTTCCACATGCTGAGGACCGTCACTCTCTCGCGCCAGCCTTCGGTCCCGCCGCTCAGCACCGTGTAGTTGACCCTCTTGGCATGGCCCTTCGGCAGCAGGAACGCGTTGACATCAAAGTTCACAACAACGTCGTCGTCCAGGCTGGCACTCAGCCACGTCCACACGCTAGTCCCCGTCTTCGCCGTGACCACAAACTGGTCTCTAACCCTGTCATAGTTCACAGCCAAGCCTGGGTCTACGAGTGCCGCACTGCTGAGGGGAGTGGGTGTCCAGTAGCTGGTATGCGTATACGTCTTGGTCGCGTTTGTGTTGACAGGCGTCCCGGTTGCCGTCAGCGTGGCGACCAATAGGGCATTGCTGGCGTTGTTCACCCCGCTGGCAGCACCAGGTTGCTGCAGCAACTGTGTCGAGTTGGGCGGCGGCGGAAACTGCGATGTGATGTTCACAGTCGTCAGCAGCGTGGTATTGAGTCCTCCAATAGTGAACGGCACCGTGTGAGGTCGTCCAGGCAGTGTCACGTTGTTGCCTTCCGTCGCGATTCCCGGCAACACATTGCCCGACCAGTCAACCCACGATATCGTCGCCGTGCCTGTGACCTCGGTCCACAAGTCGCTCACCGCGTACACCTGCAGCAGACCAGACGTCACGTTCCACAGCGGCGCGAGGACCACCGGCTGGTAGATGTCCTTGGCAACATTGTGCAGCACTTTCCACCGGCCCTCGTACTCGATGCCGGCCCACGTCGGCGCCTGCCAGATATCTTCGAGCTGCCAGTACAGACTCCCCAGCTGCCGGTTCGGCTGCCCGCTGCCCACGCGGTAGAACTGGATCTGGCTGCGGTAGAAGTCGGCCTGGAAGACTTGGGTGGACCAGCTCCACGCCGAGAAGTTGCCGACCGCGTCCGTCTTGTTGGGCGCCGGGTAGTACTGCTGCACGGCTATGGTCATCTCCCCCTGCCCGATGGAGCTGTTGAACAGGTTGGTCGTGTTGAGCCCCCGCGCCGGCGGGTGGTGGTTGCGCAGCATGACGGTCGTGCTGTTGAAGCGCAGCTCGTCGTCGGGCAGCACGTTGCGCCAGCTCGCCACGCTCGGCATGCTATGGAACCCGAACTCGGTCGACAGACGCCCCACGGGATATGCCGACAGGTTGAACGCCTGCGACGCCACGTAGTTGTAGTAGTCCGTGTTGCCGTAGATGGAGCCGCTGGTGAGGTTGAAGTACCTCTCCTTTACCGGGATCGGGCTGCTGAAGTTGAGCGTCGCCCCGTTGTTGGTGCTGGACGGCATGTACGTGATGCTGTGGCTGTTGCCGAACACGGCCGGCAGCAGGGTCTCGAGGAACAGCATCTCGTACTCGTCCCGGTACCGCTCGAACTGATCTTCCGCCGTGTAGTTGACCAGGATCCCCAGCTCGAGGTTCTCGAGCTCGTTGCCACCCGCCCACAGCGCAAGCGACGGGTGGTGGTTGATCCGCCGCACCTGGTAGTTGGCCTCGAGCCGGCAGTTCTCCAGAAAGTCTGGCGCGATCGGGTACAGCGCGTCGCCGAACTCGAACTCGCTCCACAGCAGCAGCCCCATCTCGTCGGCCAGGTCGTACATGAAGTCGGGCGAATACGCCCCGCTGGCCCACACGCGCAGCATGTTCTGGTTGCCGTCGACGGCGGCCGCGAAGAGCTGCTTGATCTTGGCGGGCGTCACGCGCGGCCAGAACGCGTCGGGCGGGATGAAGTTGCTGCCTTTGACGTAGAACGGGTTGCCGTTGATCTCAAAGTTCCCTGCCGTCTGTCAGTTCCCGGAGGGTTGTGTGTATGTGTCAGTGCTGCTCACAGTGGCTGCCGGGAGCAATGCCCTGGTCTATCTCGTCGTCTGTCACCTCGGCCATGTCGAGCAAGATCGTCCTGAACCCGGTTCTCTTGGACACGGACGCCAAGATCTTGTTAGAGGGCGACACGATGTCAATGGTGACCGTGTAGAGGTTCTGCTCGCCCAGGCCTGCCGGCCACCAGAGCTTGTACGCCGCCTGGTCGAGGACTATGGTCCCGCCAATGACATCGCCGGAGTTGGTGGTGTTCGACAGCGAGCCAGCGCTCACTATCTCCTCCGTCGCTGCGTCCGCAATGGTGTAATTCAGGAACGAGCCGGCCGGGACGACATTGAGGACGTCCACGCTGGCGTTGAGCACCCAGTTCTGCGTCTGGTCGGGCGGCAGGTTCGGCAGCTGTCCGAGGCGGTAGACGTCGAGCAGCGTGTTGCGGATGTGCACCTCGCCGGGCTCGAGCGACACGAGCCACGCCTTCTGCCATATCCCCGTCGGCACGAACCCGGGGCCCCAGTCCCAGCCGAAATCCGACTGCTCCTTGCGCACGAAGTGCCGGTTGGCGAACTCGAACAGGATCTGCACGTACTGCGGCCACGTCTCCTGGCCCGGCTGGCTGGCGATGCCGTTCGCCGTGACGGGCACGCTCGGGAACAGCACGTTCAGCTCGGGCCGTGATGTGCTGTTGTTGTTGTTGTTGCAGCTGGTCAGGATGTCTGTTACGTTGAAGAAGTACTGCCGGAACTGGTTGTCCGTGACCGCGACGTGCTGCCCGCAGAGCGAGATGTTGCTGAACGTGTCGAGCCCGTTGAAGAGCAGGAACGTGTTGGCCGTCTTGCTTGGCTGCCTGTCTGGGGTCAGATGTGTGCCGCAGGGACTGTAAACAACAATCGTTGGGTAAGTGATATGAGGTCTCACAGTCCGCTAATCTTGGTCGTGTAGTTCCAGTCATTCCATACAATCCATCGCAAGTTGAAATCGTTCAGCCCATAGTAGCTATGTGTGTGAAGAATCAGCCCTACCGGTTCCGAATCTGCCTACCAGGACGGGGGCTTACGGATCTCCAATGACTCGCTCCTCAAACAGGTCCAGGTGCACGTGGGACGGCACCCTGCCGCGAACCGAAATGTTCAGCGGCAGGCTAGACAGCGTCCATCTCTGCGCGGAGAGGTCGAGAACACTGCTGCCGGCCCCAAAAACGACGCCAAAGAAGGCAAACAAGGCAACGGCCACCAGCCGAATGACCGGTCCGAAGTTCATATTGTGTTAGGGTTGCGTGTGCGATGCCGAGACACCGAACCCTCGCGCGACGGGGAGCCGCAGCGGTCCACGTCGGTGGTGGTACGGGGTTTTAAACTGGTTCCTCGTACAGTACGCACATACGTGCGTCGCGGCGCGGGGGAGGAGAGAGACGAGGAGGCGGCAGCTTCTGTGTCTCTGTGTAGCCGGGTCAATATATTTTTATCCAGGCCCAATCAAACCAACCAACCTTACCCCCGGAAACATCTTTTTCCCACAGGCCAGGAAATGGGTCTAGCCCGTATGCCACCTTCCACCTCGGGCAGACGACGCAGACGCAACGTGACGGCCGTCAATCTAAGTATACCCGCCCTTTCGGCGGGCATCACTGCCCCCGCGTCTTCGCGTAATTCACCTTGTCCATTCCTGACCAGACACGCGAGACCTCTAATTCTGCAATGGACAGTCGTCCTAGTTCTCCACGTTCGTTTGTGGGGGAAGCGTCCCTCGTGCGTCATGCAGATCGCGCGTCCCATGCCTCGATCGGCCAAATCGGATCGGGTGACGCGGACGGGAGCGAAAAAGGCAGCTCAGGCAGACGTCGGCGTACCGATTGCAACCCGACATACACTTGCACTTTGCTCTGGGGGCATCTCGTTTCTCAACATCTATATTGCGTTTTGTTGCGGCGCATGGCACACATCCAGCTTCTGGTCAAAGAGCCAGAGCCGCACGCTGATACAATTTCGAATCGGCGGATGACGAGCCCGAAGTGTCTGCCTTGTCTGTCTAACCTTTCCGAAGAGTCATTGACTTGTGGAAGGCTAACCTTACGGCCCTGGTTTGTACACTTGTACGGTCACACAGTCTGCTGCAGTGTCAGCAAATGAAGACGAAGACTCGGGGCCATTCATCGCGCGAAAATGATTCCCCCTGAAAGTCGGCGGAGCATCTTCCTGCTCCCTAGGACCTAAGACATACATTCGGATGCATCGATTTCGAAAGGCAGATTCCGAAGCCTCGAACCAAGGGGAAAACTTTGGTGCGCGAGCTCAAAACGAAAAGAATGGCTCGCTTTCAAGTCAGCGTTCATCCAATGGTGGAAAGTCACTTGCAGACTGTACCATCGACCTTCCCTCCGCCTTCCAAACTCCGGGGAACCACTAGAACCTTTACTTCTTCGTTTCTTTGTCATCTCTCATTCTGTGTTTCGAGGAGCAGCTTCCACAATCCCGCCATAACTTCAGTTGTTGCCATCCATGGATTCCGAGAGCGGTTCAGCTTCGGGCATATCGAAGGATGCCTCTCAAGCGCAGGGGATCGCCACACTGGCGAGTCTCATGCGAGAACTCAACACCACCGTCATTCGTTCCATTGATCTGGAGCAAAGCAAGATCACCCCGATCAAGCCATCTTCAAGCACCAGAAACGGAGTACAACATGAAAGCGAATACGAATTCGATGACAATATAAAATCCCTTTTTGAGGTCTCCAAATCGCCTGCTATTACCATGGTTCCGACAAACCCAGACTGGTTGCCACGAATAACGAAACAAGAAGCCAAACCTCTAAACTCCATTCCCACAACAGATTCCCTCTCATCAATTTGCACGTACTTGGAACAACTGGTGGATGTCTGCCCTTGCCCATGTACGATCACGGAAAACCGGGGTTCTTCTCAGAATCCCCCTCAGAGTCCTCAGACCGACTTCAACGTATACCCGACTATGCCAATATCTATCTTTTCCAGGCGGCCATATATACCGTTATTCGAGATTATTGGAGATTGGGTTGGGACAAGCTTCTCGATCAGGTACTTGATGAATTCATTATTGCCCGGCCTTATCCATCATCTTGAACTTTAAGCCTGATACAATTAAACTTGTTTTCCACTTTTTAGGCTGCAGATCTACTCAACCCCGGAGTTGCCAAAACTTTTATGTTCGACGACTCTTTCCACAGGTCTAAAACATATTTCATGCTTCTACAAATACTTCGAATTACGTCTGAGTGGATTCAAGACACTAGAAGCGATCTTCAGATGTTCCGCGACAGAAACTACATTTATGTAATTCTTCTTGAGGTGTTGAAGCTTGAGGAAAAGACCGTATTCGTTTCTGTAACTAGAACTGGTTTCAATCACAATCGCACTAAAGACACCATCCCCTATAGTTCCAAGTTTCAACAGACGTGCCGGCCTTGTGGAGTTCAACTAAAAAACTACCTACTCACGTCTGTCTCCGACGTGGGCAGTGCCTGTTCCATCTCCGAAAATGTGGTGAGTCTGTTTCTTCCCAGTCTCATCCTCGATTCTCACGCTTAAAACATCCTCTTCGTCATTTGGGTTGTAGGCAGACTTGTGGACGGGGCTGGAGCCATCATTGCGGAACCTGGTAAAAGTAAGTTATCGTGGTCTCTGGGCAACTCTAAAACAAGTCTTCGTGGCAATGAATTAGGTTGCATGCAATGTATGGGTAATTATGTCGTCTTACAAGATCTCAGCCGATACAATCTTTCCGACTTTCTGGTTGCGTGTAAGCACGATTGCGATCAAATTCCACCCGCAGTGATGGCGATGGGGTTCATGACTTGCCTTGGTAGCCCCGTTCTCCAAGTATGTATCTGTCGCCCAGCCCCATCCAGGTGGGAGATCGTGAAGAGGATAGCCAAGATACGTCAGCCACCTCCGAGCGCTTGTGCTGAATGCTCGAATATTCAGGGGAAGTTCGAGGCAAGGTGGTCTTGGGGATGATTGGGCAGTTTTTGGTGAATGAATCTCCGGTAGTTACAGGTTGCTGTGGGCTGTTGCAGAAATGATTCCTCGAAGGAGGGGATATAATGGGAGTATTTATGGACATAGTGACTCATCAAACGGACCCCGGATATACCAGTCAATGATGAATAACTCTTCCGACTCTGCAGTTTGCTGCACTGTCAAGTTGGGAACTGACACAACAACTACCTAGGCCATTGGCTGGCCGGGCACTAGAGAGCATAGCCGCGCAGAAGAAGACGAATAGATGCATCCGAAAAAGCCATCTGCATCACGACTAAGCGCCGAGTGAAAGCCATGGTTTTACTATTTACGAGGTTTTGGCCACAATATACTGGTACTGGCCTCGGCCACTCTTCAAAATTCACCGACATCTACTTACACCATATCCAATAAACCGCAACTGGCTTGAGCTTCTGACACTGGCGGTAATTACTGACATGCTGGGCAACCCAGCTGGTGCTGATTTGGCCATCGTATTGGCCTGTGGCAAGATCTTACTCTTAGGGGCCATAAAAGGAAACCGATGTGGTCACACAAGGCAGGCGGTTGCTCTTACATATGCACAAGCTCTGCCCGCATATGCACAGACCAGCGGTTACGTCGCGTCGACAATGAATTTGCAGGCGCTCAATTCCTGTCCGGTGTCCCGCTTGTTGGTCAGGTAATCACGTGCGCTAAGCCCCTGCAGTTGGGCCATTTTGTATCCCTACAGGTGGGCTGCGTAATGCTGGGATGACAAAATAAAACTCTGCAGAAAGTCAAGTTTCCATTATTAGCGCGACTTCGTCGCGTCTAAAAACACACTCTCCCAGCCCAAAGCCCCAAAAGAGCTGCTGTTACGAAACAGAACCCCAAAACCCTCCCAGCTAAGGTAGCTTGACCATGTCGGCGTTGCTCCGATGGATAATGCCGCGATTGGGGCGCTTTTCGCCGCCATCTCCGCTTGTCTTTTCCAATACCAACTTCGAGCGCATCAGCGCATCCCGCAAAGTTGAGGAGGAAACTTTCCCGGACTATCTGGTCGCTCGATACTATCCGGTCCGCATCGGTGACGTATTCGCCTCGCGCTATCAAGTCGTCGGGAAGCTTGGTTATGGAGCCTTTTCGACGGTTTGGCTTGCTCGAGACCTCAAGTTCGTGCGCGTGGCCGTCCATAGCCGCCTTCATCGAATGCGACACCGGCAGGGCGCGTCTTGTAGGATTGCACTGACAACCGTGAGCTATTAGTGCTGCAAACTCCAAAAATCTCCATGTCGCTCTCAAGGTCTTTATCCGCTCTCAGGCCATGGGAAGTCAGGCCGACCACGAGCTAAACATGTACAAACACATTGGCAGCATTGCTGCTTCTTCCAAGCACCCTGGTCGCCACGCCGTCAGAACTATGCTCGACTCGTTCAAAATCGACGGCCCCGACGGCGAGCATTATTGCCTTGTGCACCCGCCCTTGTGGGACAGCGTCAAGGCTTTCTTGGCCCGCAACCCTATTGGCCGCCTCCCACCTCCAGTCCTCGGCATTGTGCTGCAGCGCCTCTTTCTTGCTCTGGACTTTTTACACACTGAGTGCCGTCTCGTTCACACTGATATCAAGGACGACAACATCATGTTCGGCATTGAAGACGAATCCGTGTTTACCGAATTTGAGAGAGCTGAACTTGAGACCCCCTCCCCATGGAAGGAGGTCGAAAACGGGAGGTTTATCTACCTTTCAAGACAACTAACCATTCCCAAGATCTCGTTCCTCGGGCCGCCTGTCTTGTGTGACTTCGGCTCTGCCATGTCGGGCGACACCGAGAATACCAAAGACGTTCAACCCAACGTGTACCGATCTCCAGAAGTGCTTCTCAATATTCCATGGAGCTATGAGATTGACATTTGGAATGCTGGATGTTTGGTATGGGACATTTTCGAGGGCCGCCACATGTTCTCTGGCAAGGATCCAGAGCACCAAGCCTACCGCAGCCGGGCTCACCTCGCCAGCATCATTTCTCTTCTTGGGCCACCACCCACCACACTTCTTGACCGCGGAGAGCTCAGTTCTAAGTTCTTCTCAGATGACGGTGCGTCTTATCTATGATCAGTAGTCAAGCGATGTCCATGCCTACTCACACAATAACTACCAGGAATATTCAACGCCGGGATCGAGATACCACCTGGCCGGTCGCTCGAAGACATTGAGACGACGCTGGAAGGCAGTGAAGACAGGGAGCAGTTCATGCAGCTGATGCGGAAAATGGTCCAGTGGCTGCCAGAGCGCCGCAGCACTGCAAAAGAGCTTTTGTCAGACCCTTGGCTGAAGGCGCAAGCTCGATAGTTTACTGCATCAACAAATAGCAGACCACGGCCTTGTCTCGTGTGACTGTTGGAATCACCAGGTACCAGTACTGGAATCAACAGGGCGTTACTGTACCCCGAAAATGCTGGTGGTTCAAGTGATGGATTGTAGATGTATGTCTAGAAAAGGAGAGGTTCGGTCGGGGTGGCCGAAGGCCGCTATATATAGCTAGGGGTTCCTGACTCGCGCCTCTACCGCCACCTCTGGCTGACTAGCGCGTCATTCTAACAAAGACATTGTGATCGGGCAAGGCTGAGCAAGTCTAAGCCGACGCCCTCTACCCGGCCTTTGGCGTGCGTGGAAGAGTATTGAGTCAACAAGGCGTACCATCGCCACTTTCCCCAGTCATTCTCACCACCTCATTCAACAGAAGGAGGATGGTTGGTTCACGACTTCCAGTTATGGTAAGGTTTCTGGGGGACGGGGGTGTGATTTTGAAGTATGCCGTTGTTGAAGGTGCTGGACTTAGGCGTCATTGACAGTTATTTGTCGTCCCTAAAGACTTATTGACCCTTATTTCTTGATCATTTGTTGAACATGGATGCTACCGTTGGCAAATAGAAGACCAGATATTTACGAGGGCTTCCGCCAAGGCAAGCTGGCTGACTTGTGGCGCTGGCTGAAACGTGTGGAATGGTTTACACCCAATGAAACATCCATTTCCCGCACCTCGAGACGCAGAGGAATGGCAACAGAACGCTAGAGTCAATTGTCAGGACAAGGCCAGCAATGAGAAGACCGCATTTTTTCATGTCGGCGCGCCCGTCAGGGGCGAAGAAAAAGAGCTGAATGTCTGTTGCGGCACGGTCAAGTTTGGTGTTGTCACGTCTTTGGGCCCTTAATACCCAGCTTTGATCCTGGCCGAGCTTGGTCTTTCTTTGCAGCTCGACATGACTCTTCCCAAGCTTTGTGCAGACGTCGCTACATGCCCATGAATGAGGGGCTATCGTGACAGCCCGCCAAAATGTCTACCTTCCACTACTACCTCGTCTTGGCAACGGTCCTCGGCCTCTCGGTCCCAGCTGCGCAGGCGTTCACGTACACGAACCAGTTCCAGCAGTGGTACCCGCAATTCGGATGGATCTACGACTACACGCTGCACACCAACTGCAGCGACCAGCTGGCCAAGTACCGCGCCGGCGTCAAGAACCACACCGAGATCGACCGGATCGGCGGCGGCGGGACCCTGAGCGCCTTGACCCAGCCCGTGGTGCAGTGCATCCTGGCCAACATCAGCGAGTACCTCAAGGGCCAGATCGCGACGTCGCAGGTCCTGCTCGGCGTCATGCCGACCATCCTCTCGCTGCTAGGCCCGGGCACGGACGAGACGGCCACTTTCTTGCTGATAGGCAGACGGCCGCTGCTGTTCCTGCTCCTGTCCCTCGGCACGAGCTCCGTCTACTTCGAGCGGGCCTTCAAGTACCCGGACCCCAGCCAGATCCTGGCTGACCACCCTTTGCGGCTGCAACAAACCCCCCGGGGCGGCGCCATCCGCGCCGTCATCATCGCCGGCGAGTATCTCCTGGCCCTGGCCGCCGTCACCAATATTATAGTCATCTGCAAAGATATCGGCATCAAAACAGTATGTGAGTTCTCTGGCCAACCTCCCGAGTACAACAGAGCAAGTTGCCAACTGACAAAAAAACGCAAACAGGCATCTTCTGGTCCGACTTCATCTTTGCGCCCATGCTCTGGGGGTCTTTGAGCTTCTTGCTTCACCTTGGTGGCGTGCTGACGCTGCGCATGCGGCTGCGGCGGCTCGGACCAGGCGAGGACGCCACGGGCCGCAACATTTCCGTGCGGCAATGGGTGAGGAGGCTCTTGTGGCCGGGCGAGGACGCCATCTCGGGCCGCCACGCTTCCTTCGGGCAGAGGCTAAGGGCCGTGGGGTCGCTGCTGCTTCGGCTGCCGGGCGCGTGGATGAGGTCCGAGTTTGAGCTGTCGTCGGCCAAGACGAACGTGCGGTTCGACGTGTTCCCCGAGTCGCGGCTCTTCGTGCTGATGGCGTGGCTGCTGTCGACGGGCACCATCGCGCACATCCTGTTCGGCACCGCCATCTTCTCCAGCACCACCTTCATCGGCCCCGTCGATGCTCTTACTGTCTTGGGCCGCTACATGGCGTCCGTCATGGCGTGCCGCATCATTGTCATGTACGAGCTGGCGGGGCTGCGCGACGCGGCGAAGAAGAACGCTGTTTTTGACAGCAGCGGCGGGGGCGGGCACCGTGCCGCTGTCGAGTTCGCTGACGTTAAGCAAAGCGCGTTTGGCGCATCGACTCGAGTGTCGGTTTCGGGCAGTTATATCAGGGCGACGAGGTAAGGTGTGTATTTGTGACGACGAAATGTTGTCGGAAAGCGAAAAGGAAACCTCTCTAGGCTAGACAGCGTCCAGTGGATGGCTGAAATCAGCAGTGTATTAAAAATGTCAAGAAATGATTGGACATCTCCCAAAGTGGTTCGAGTTGCGGACTCTGGTGGTATAAGCCCTGAAATATACAGTGCAACTAGACCGCTCCCACAGCAACGAGACTTTGGGTTGGCACAGTGTAATAGCTTCGGGCCGATTCTGTGACTCTTCCCCGACACGGCTCTCGGATGAGTTTATTGGGCGGGTTGCACGGAAATCAGTTGATAACTTTATCTGCCCAAACCCCCCCTACCCCACCTCATCAACCAAACGCCCCCACCTGCTTCTTAACCATTCCCCTCTGAATTTGGCCTTTGTTTAGCGTACTAGGTTATCATGTCCAAAACTCTGGCGGTGCTGGGCATGGACGGCGCGGGGAAGAAGACGCTGGTTGGCAATCTGATCTCCCGGGAGGTAAGCGGCCACTGTGTTCGCAAACGCCGATCAGTAACTGATCTTTACAGGGTGGCATCGATCTGAACAAACCGGGGCTGTTAGAAGCCGAGACCAGCCAGAAATATGCGGATATTGTGGTGCACTTTGAGGAGAACAACATTCCAAAGACGTTCAATGCCCCGTCCGGTTCAGTGGTAGTTGAAGGTGAGCGACTCTGATCAGCAAGAAAAAAACGAATAACAAACTGCATCTCCAACTCCTTTTGGAGCGGGTTAACTGACATATATCCACAGACACTAACACGCCAGATTTTCCGATCTGGGTTGTGGATATCGCCAGCCCAGACAACGGCAAGGAGTCCGGCTCTAAACTGGCCGAGCTCATTGCGGGCGGGCTGGCTCCCAAGGAGAAACTCCTCATCGTCTTTAATAAGATGTACGCATACCTACATCACCGCATTCCGTCCCAACGCCCACTGACCCCAAGTGCAGGGACCTAGTTAACTGGTCGGAATGGGTAATTGCGGTGACATTGTGTTCCTTCGACAACATCACCCTCACTCCAGCACAGTAAGCGACTATTTCACCTCTCCCTACTTTCTCTAACTTCTAACTTAAACCAGAGGCCGCTACATCATTCCCATATCGGCACTAGGAGGCGGCAACATCACTGAGGAGGCAAAGTACCATCCCCCGTCAAAAGGGGGCATCCCTTGGCCCAAGGAACTGGAATACAAGACTCTGATGGAGTTGCTTTGATCACGTCCTCCTGGTACCGATTAGCGTGTCTGGTGCAAGACTTGCACGACGGTTTTGGGTAGTTAGGTTTGGTAGTTAAGGAGGGAAGGATCAAGCCTCGAAGTGTCACTATATTTGTCAACTTAGCAGCAATTTTGCTGTACTCGGCGCGGTTTTGCTATTTAGCAATGGGCAAGAAAACGAGGTGTCAGCTGATTGATTGCCTGATCTTTGCCCGAGGGCAGGCCGCCCGCAATGAAGGCGCACGACCCCGCGCAGTGCCCAAGACAAGAACGCATTGGTTGAGCTGAGGCTACTTCAGTCCCTGAATCAGGTGGCGCTGTCTGCCACAACCGACTACGATAGGTCACAAATCGCACAGCCGAGCAATCTTACCACCGACCACTCCACCAACTTCGCCACCAGCGCAAAACGCCTAACCCAAGATCATCATTACGGAACGGATACTTCTTTGGGAAATGGGGTGTCCGAATAGTTACGTGCCTGCCACGCCATAGGGCTCATGATCCTATGTCGGCCGGTCACAAAGTGATGGGGATGCCATAGGTACCGATACGAACAAGCGAGTATAAGATGGAGCGCGCCTTTCAACGCCAGACTCAAGTGTTTATTGTTTAATGGAGAGTCAGAACAATAAACTCTCTGATACAAATATCATTCCTCGAATATAACATCTTGAACACCCTCTCAACCAACACCATGTCTCTCCAAATCCTCGGCGCCTGCTTCGCCAACCTCAACGTGACGGTGCAGATCGCCAAGCTGGTGGACACGAGCGCGAACACGCTCACGCTGAACATGCGCAACGTCTACGAGAGCCTCCCCCAGACCTACCGGGGCGACATGAAGACGCTGACCATCCTGTTCCGCTACAGCGACTGGGACAAGAGCGTGTTCCTGTTCGCCCAGAACGAGAACACGGGCAAGTTCAAGATCTACAACGCGGGGAAGGGCAAGAAGCTCGACTTTGTCGTGGATATCAGCTTGCTCCCAGCCATCCGCGGACGCACCAACCAGATCTACGCCGCGTGCTATGCCAGCCGCGCCATCACCGACCCGGCCGTGCTGGGCAAGCTCACGCACGCCATGAACGAGAAGACGGCGTACCCGGTGGGCAACAGTTCGCTGGGCGGCGACCCCTGGAAGGGAATCGACAAGTTCTTAAACGTGTACTACGGACCCATCGTCATGCCGGGAGAGAAGTTGGATGCCAATAAGCTTATGCTGGTTGCGGCGAGGGAATATCAGAATTTGCAGTGGTCATGATGAAAGGGTAGATTGGAGGGGCAATACGGGGGTATGCCAGGTTTTGATGGCTATGTAGCAGACGTTCTCTTGGGGGAAATGGGCCGAGACCTTTCGGGGGGAGGACCAAACAACAGTCGGGTAGAATTGAGAATATTGTATTATGGTAAGCCTGGGTGGGCGATGCCTAATTTTAGCCTAACCATTTTTGGACAGTCTGACAGGACTTTTTTTTTCTTTTTCGAAGCGGGCTACCTAAGGTAATGTAACATACCCACGTACATGGCGAAGGGGGAAACCCCGCCTTTCGTCCTTTCCCCAACACTAAAAGGGCTCGGGACCTGTGAGTATGAGGCTATTTCCGTTCCACGGCAGGCACCACCAAGTCAACCCCACTGTCCCTAGTTGGTCCTTCCCGAATTCTCAACTTTGTGTTCTCCACTGAGAGCAATGCCTCTCACAACACGTACACCCTGCAATTGGCAGGTCCATTCCTGACAGCGGAACTCCCCCCATACGCCATTTTATCCCACACATGGGGTCCGGACGAATTGTGTCACCAGGACATGGCCGACATATCGCGACAGAGGCATGGAAGGGGATATGCCAAGATCAAGCGCTTCTGCAAGCGGGCTCTGAGAGATGGTTACATCTACGGCTGGGTCGACACGGTGTGCATCTAAGAATGTTCACCCAACCACCAAACCCTACAATAGAGGGTGTGTTCTACGCCGTAAACGCAAGTCGCTCGCTTACGCGCTCTAAACCTTGTCAAACGGTGAACGGTAACGAGCGGGGGCCGGGATCGCCCGCCAAGACGGAGGCTCCTAAACTTGGGCCTCGGTCCTGCTCCGGCCCCCGGCTACAGTCTCCCCACCCCGATGACTTGTCGAGGCGCCTGGAACATCCAAGGGCCCAGTCATTTGACATTTATTAATGTTGGCCATCTTCTCTTGCCCATGACAAGAATTTATTCTCGTCTCATTGATTGTGTTAGGTGAATGAAGTCTCTTCTGTGGAGGGCTGGCTGCTGGTTAGCCATTCTCACAATCTGCGTTACGTATTCAATTAGTTGCTCTTTGTTGAATTCTAGCCACTGAGTGCCCTGTAGGAGGCCGGGACAGAGTCAAACCAGACCGGTTCCGACATCTCTCTTTACGGCTTGTCGCTCCAGGTGTTTACCCTAGTACTGTTCGCCTTCGTATTTGTGGACTACCTGATCTGCGCTAGCAGGAGGGCGACACGACCTATGCAGACGCGTCTCAAAGTTTTTTCATCCCTTTTGGCCATGGCTTATTCTGTTGATCTTGTCCGATGTGTTTATCGCATCGGCCAATTGAGCGACGGTTATTCGGGTGCTCTTTTCCATTAATAAACTGGTCTTTTATGGGCTGGAGAGTGTGTAAGTATCTGCTTTAAAAACCTTTGTAGGAGAATCTGCTAACTTTATCAATTTAGAATGGTCACCCCCGCCACATTTTGCCTCGTTTTTGCCCACACTGGATTCGGTCTCAAAGGCGAGCGCAAGGGAGTTTCTAGCGCATTTTTTGATGGGGTAGCTCTAGACGTGAAAGGCTAACAAATCGCGTTTCTCTTACCGCTAGAAGACCTCGACAAAAGAGCGTAGCTGGGAAATGGAGGACGCAAGTGGGCGGTTAGGGGTTGACAGATACTACTCTAGCACGGCGTAATGCAGCGCCGTGCTTACGAGTGACACAGAGGGAAGTACTATAGTGCACGGTTACTTGCCTGGAATACTGGGACAATCAAGAATCCCGAAATCCACTGATCCCCGCCATTCCCAGTTCTCCAATGTAACAGTGCCATAGAAGAAGGATCAACCCCTGGTTACAACTCCATCTGCTTGTCTGGGGTTAAGAGGTCTGACCATAAACCCGTTCCCTAAAGCATGGCGGAGCGACGGGCGCGGGGCTCTCTTCTTTTCAGTCCTGCCATCACCCTCACCGTTGCGTTTCGTCTCCTATTTCACACTCCAGTATTCTGCGATAGTGAATAACAGCATCAAGCTAATTCACCATGCCGACCGCAACTACGATTTCCGACTACACGCTCACCAATTGGGGCCCGCTGACGACGGCATTTTCAGCAGATGCAGCATGCGCCACCTTGGGCATCAGCATGATGGGCTTCCGGACCGCCCTCGGCCTCGGCTACAGCGCTGAATGCGCCGTTCCGACGGTGGGTGCAGCGTGCTATCCGTCCGGGTCCCAGCTCGATGCGGCTGCCTCGGCCGCGTATAATACCTTTGGTGTCCATCCAAAGGCGGCATACTTCTCGCCCGGATTGGTGTGCCCGTCAGGCTGGAAGACGGTCGGCGTCGCTGCCCGCGCGGCCGATGGATCGATCAGTGCGTCGGGCATCTTTGTCGCGCCGACCCTTACAACTGCTTCTTCTTCGGCTCAGGCTGCTACCGATAGCACCCTCGGGACCCTCTTCTACAACCCCGTTGTCAACGCCTTTACCGCCGCGCTCGACCCAGGCGAGACGGCCGCTGCGTGTTGTCCCAGCTCCATGACGGCCGTGACGGACGGCGTATGTGTCTCGACTCTGCCCGACTATAGACTGAGCACAATTTGCGAGCGATTCGCGCCCGGCGCCGAAGTCTCTACCGTTACCACTGATATCACTCTGCTCGGCGTACATACTACGGTGCAGCTGATCACTCCTATTAATTCCGGTCTGATTATATCTACGGTTACTACTGAGGTGCCTGCTGAGCAGTCGGCAGACCTCGTTGGGGTTAAATACATACCTATGGTTATGCTTGTCCGGAAGGCGAACGATGCGGCGGGGACTGGTGGTGATGGGGGTGGCGCGGGTCCCAGTCCGTCCAAGACCAACGCTGCTAGCCCTGGGCGGATGGGGTCGGGAAATGGGGGTGTGCCGCTGGCCGCTGTGATAGCGTGTGTCTCGGCCTTGCTCATGGGGTCCGCCTGGATTCTTGCGAGATGAAGAGATATGCGCCACGCAGGATTTGGAAACAAGATTATCTTCTTTCTCGTTCTCATGGCTGGAAATGTTGTTCCAGGCAGCTGAGCGAGCGTGGGGTCAAGAGCTTCCAGGCACTGGCAAAGCCTTACATGTACTCTGGCGTTGATTCCAATTTTGAGACAGAGTCGCAAATACATATAGCATGATTATTCATCTCGTGCAGATGACAACACATCGTGCCATTCTCAATACACACACGCTGGGTGCTTCCTCCCTCTGCCGCAACGTCAACCTCATGAGCGCAAACCACAGCACTGCGTTATCTCCCAGCAGCTCTACAGGACTTTCTGTATGACATGAGAACTGTTTTTTTACATTAACTGTCCCTCCGCTCAGAAGTAAACCAAAAGACGGCTTGAGTCCGAGATGGCACAATCGAGCCGTTCAGCTTCGTCTCATTTGTGCAAGGGTATACCTAGCACGGATCCCTGCGTTTGATCCTCGTAGTGAGAGTCAAGAAGCGGCCTCAAGGTGCTGCCGCTGGTGGTCGACACGGAGACTGTCTATGTTGTCCAACGGGCACTCATCAAGCTTAGATAGCGGTTGCTAAAAGATATTAGATGCCTCATAGGTATGTTATGTTCCTTATTA
The DNA here is from genome assembly GCA_033439765.1 of Lasiosphaeria ovina. NCBI lineage: Eukaryota > Fungi > Ascomycota > Sordariomycetes > Sordariales > Lasiosphaeriaceae > Lasiosphaeria > Lasiosphaeria ovina. The sequence continues at coordinate 4,967,568 of JAULSN010000004.1, read as the reverse complement.
TAAGAGGATACCGAGAGGAAATACAGAAAGGAACAGGTCCGTATAAAGTCGCCCTCATAACCTGCACACTCACCATGTCTCCTCGTCGTTTGAATCTTCTTAAGCGTGCGGAATTAGATTATTATTAAGCATCAGTCTACGAGAAACTTCACACGTACAACCCAGCCAAAGCCTAAAGACTTACTATGAAGCTGACCAAAACCTTGTTGCTTTCTCTCTATATACCTCTCCCTCGGTATTAGCTTTTTTTTCGTGGCCACCTTTAATCTATATATTGCATACCTTCTCCCTCGCTAGCGGCAGCACCGCCGGCATCTACCCCCGCAAAAATTGAATCGGCATAACCCGCGGCTCAGGCAGTGGCGCCGGCTGCCACGCCGGTACGAGGGGAACCATCGCGCCCGACCGCCAGCCGGTCGACTTCGTCCTGAACGGCTTCAACGCCTCCTCGACCGGCGGCCCCCGGACGCTGCAGTGTCGCGTCTCTATCGACATGGCCTTGCCCGCGGGGTGCCGCGCTCTAGCCATCATCTCGCGCCGCGACGTGTTCGCGCAGTTCCCCCTCGGCGGCTCCGCCATCATCCACTCGGCCTACTCCATCAGTTCCCCCGGCGGTCTAGCGGCAGCGTCGAGCCCCCGAAGGAACCGATGTCACATTAAAATGATCTTTTCTCCACCTAAAACGATGTTTTCTCCATCTCGACCACGACCTCCCTGGGTTTCTTTCCCTCTTTCATATTGATACGCTCACTTGTCGGCTTAACCCTTTCCCAGTCACTGGGCTCAGCCTTTCTTGATATCCTCAACGCCGGTATTATCAAGCCTAGTCCGCTCGAGAGACTCTGTCTCGCCCGTAAATACTGGGTAATCTGCCGAGCAGGTAGGAAGATGTGGGAGAGACTTTTGATGGCGCCAGTATTTCTCTTTTCTCGGTGACGGACCTAACTGTGGTGAAGCCTAGGAGGGAGGTGTAGTTGATCATGGCCGTCTCGGCAGCTTCCATGCTCTCAAACGGTCCCTCTGGCACGCGAACCCATCTGGATTCTCTAGCTTTCGCATTAGGCCCACATGCTGAGACCTCAGGATCGGATGATTCCGCTGACGGCGACGGCGTTGACATAGAACGCGGGCGGCGCGATCTGATTGATATGGTGGAATGTATGGGTGACTGATTGGGGGTCCTGGGAGTGATGGGGGTGACTGACCGAGAAATAATGTTAGGTATCGTAATGATAGTTGGAATCACAGGCAAAAAAGGGGGTAAAATGCGATTGTGTTTGGCCGACTTGATGGATTTAGTAGATTTAATGGATTTTCGCACCTTCGTATTATTGTTATTATTGCTTGTAGCCGGAGAGCTTTCCTTCCACAACTATTAACCTTAATCTTAACAAGCACGCCAACCTCCAGCCCTCTCACCGCTATCAACCTCACCCTAATTGATCCAAATCAATTACGAAGTCAAGTATCAATTGAAACGAATCGGATTTGTCGATCGCTGCGCCGGTTACAGGCGTGTGTGGCGGCGAGCTGCGAATAGCTTCATGTTTCCTTGAGAGCCGCTTCCTTGGCCTGGGTGGACGAACTGGATGACCCGTCGTTCCCTACCAATTGCAACCTGAGGTCATACTCTGCAGAAGAAATCAATCAACAAATAGCCGACGTGGAAGCTCGATTTGACGGTCTCACGAGCGGCCTGCTCGAAATCCGCAGGCCAGGGAGCGGCTCAGGGTTTCTCAGCGCGGATGCACAGCTTTTCCACCGTTCTCTTCGGTATTTTGTCCTAGAGAGTAAAAGTGTTCGGAAGATAGCACGGCAGTTTCCTCGCCTTACAGATTATGACACATACATGCGCCTCGTGCTGTGCGAGATCTGGTTTGGCAACGGCAAGGAGGTGCAGTATCTGTTTTTCACTGCCACAATGAAGCGATCGATGCTTCCCGAAAGGCTACTTCCCGATTTTAGAAAAGCCATTGAGCACCACTGGAAGTCTGGGTTTGAGGTGTTACAAGCAGCTGCTTTCCTTACGACGGAGGAGCACCTGATGGTCTATGGTGGGGAAGACATAGACAGCGACGGCAAACCTACCACTCGAAAATACATAGCATCTTTTGACCACTGGGCTGCTTGGGCTTGTCCAAAACCCAAGAGCTTGTTTGGTCGGACGCTCCGTGATATCGATCCGAAGCTCGAGGCCGACTTCGGCGATGGTCTATCCATACTTCTTTCTGCGGCCATCGGGGGCAACGAGGCCGCGGTAAAATTATTACTTGATCGCCGGTTCGCTCATGGAAAGCAGGTGACGTCATTTCAACCCTCCGGCCATGGTCGCCAACGCAGTGGAACTGTGTGGATCTGGTTTTGTGTGTCCTTTGCTGCGCGTATCCTCCTCCGGTCTACTAGCATTCACGACTTTACCACGCTGGGGTGGTTCCTCGCCGCAGGAGCAGCCGAGGCTAGCTGCGAATTTCTGTTAAATACTCGGAAGGGGCTGCGGTTAGTGTCTCTGCGGCGGCTGGTTGCATATGCGAATCCGCCGGATCTAAATCGCTCGTTGAGGGTGATAGATGGAGATCGCGGCCTAACTTCGTGCCCGGCATCTTCCCTATCCGGCAGATCGTGGGCTGGATCTTATGAAGTATTCGACTTCTCACGAGATTTACTCAACTTGCCTGATGGACTAGCTGGCTTGAGATGGGTCCAGTGCGGCGATATATGTTTGGAGTTAGATGACGCAATGGTGAGACTCTGGTAAGATTGTCGTCGCTGCAAGCCGCATTTACAGCTTTATATAGCATTTCATCGTCGTATATGCGGAATGGAGCCTTTCATTAAATCATGGCCTCTGGGGTTTTGCAGCTGTCCCGCACTGGGATCATCACCCTAGCTCAGGAAAAGCAGGGAGAGCTCCGGTCAAATCAGCCGCAGCTCACCGCAGCTCAGGACCACGAATAATAATGACAATCGTAAGTACCCAAATTCCTCTCATATAACTAGGCTGTTGCCTCGGACCGCAACCGCCCGCTGTTATGACCGTGGGTCGTGATAATACCTTTCCTTTCTCCGTGCCCTGCAGCTAGCAAAAGCTAGTCCCGAAACCTGGCCTATTTCACTAGAGGAGGCGGGACGCTAGGTATGGAAGGCAGTTAGATAATAGCACAAGCAACCCTCTGTTTACCTCCTTTTTATAGCCCGCTATCCGTTTGAAGGGGAATTACGGTGGGCAAAAAAGCTCCGGACAACTCTATACGGGTGACACATTCTGCATCGACAAGACCAGCAGTGCCGAGCTGTCCGAGGCCATCAACTCCATGTACCGGTGGTACAACAAATCGGATGTTTGCTACGCCGTGCTGAAAGATCTCCTCACCGACCGCGAATCAACGACGCTCGCCAACTTGGAGATTTGCAGGTGGTTCACCAGAGCTTGGACCACGCTACGACGAGACCCAAGAGGCGAGGTTCGCTCTGACATGGATGTGTTCGCTGGGTTTAATTGCCGGCTGGACGAACAGGACGTGTTTGAAGAGACGCTCGACTCATGTCCGTGCTGGCTAGCTCCGGCGTGTTTAGTCGAGTTGGGCGTTACCTTCATCTATCTTCTTATTTTGCGAGAGACTGAAAGCGGACTATCTGAGTTCCGTCGAATTGGACTGGCCTACAGATTGTTTTGGGGCGATGAGATCTATGACTATCCGGAAAATGCTTTAGCTCAAGCTGGTATCCGGCGGAGGATTACGATTGTTTAGTGTTGGTTTGCGCCAGGAGAGGCAAAAATGAAAATATAGTGCCCAGTAACAGGATTGAACTGTTGACCTTCGCATAACCAGATACTGCCTTTCGACGGTATTAGTACGACGCTGCTAACCAAACTGAGCTAACCGGGCTTTCGTTGTTGAGTTCGGAGGCTGTAAAGACAGTGCATACCAGCGAGTCCCCGCGTCAAGTTTGGGGCGCATCCACTACAAATTCAATGCCAAGACAAGGCGACAGAAGATAGGTATAGTACTGTACCTTTAGCAAGAACGAACGCAGCCCACTTTCGGAAAGGCGAGATGCAGTAGGATTGCCGTTTCGTGCGGAGATCAATTCGAATAGTGCCTGTATTGTTTTGTGGAGGTTTGCACACGATGTGAGACCCCCCAGACGCAGACGCAAACGCAAACATGCCCCCGTTCGGATATAGGTACACTGTAAATACCTACCCCGTGTAACGAAGATCGTTGACGTCACACCCGCCCGCCCATCGACAACAAAACCGACGTAACATATTGTCTTCACAAGAAACACGACGTTATTACAATAGCTAACAGCGGCATGCTCGTTTCCCGCGTTTTGTTCCCGCACACTTCAGTGCAACGAATTTCCCCCTTCAAACTATTTTCAACATCGGCATCACTGCCAGTCAGTCATGGCCCTCCACCTGCAAGGCCGGTGCGTGTGCAAGCACATCCAGTACTCGCTCGCCCTCGAATCTCCGGACCAGGCCCACACCACGCTCTGCCACTGCAAGAGCTGCCACCGCGCGTTTGGGACCAACTATGGGCTCACGGCCAAGGTGCCCCTCGGCGCCTTCCGGTACGACAGCGGCAGCCCCAAAAAGTTCAAGCAAGACAACGGCGTGACGCGCGAGTTTTGCGACAACTGCGGTGCGTATATCTGCGAATACGGGGTACGCCATACACTCTGCCGATTTGCCTATTATTCCTGGAGTCAAACTGATGGTCTGAGAAGGAAGAGGCGGCCGACAAGTTCCGCTACGTTATGTGGGGGACTCTCGATGAACCAGACAAAATCCCGCCCAAGGGTGAGTTTTTCTGTAGGTATCGAGACGAATGGATGCCCGAGATTCCAGGTGAGTATCTCGACGCTGGCTGCAGTAAATGAACAATTATCAATGAGTTAACACACGTTTTATCCAGATGTGTTTCATAAGCAAGAGATCAAGGAGTGAATTTTCATTTTAATCGTGAAACCATTAGCCATTATTTATATCCAGACTCGACCCCAACCCCCTTGAGCACGTCACTGTCACCTCTGGTGCCTGTTTGTAATTACAGAAACCCATAGTTAATCCCACTCATCTATTACTTCCCCCCCCAACTTCTTCTCTGCCCGAATCTGCTCCTCGTCAACCACAATAACAGCCTTGCCCTTGACCGTGCCCTCCTCCACGGCTGCGAGCAACTCATGCACGCTGTCCAGCCCATAGAACGGCCTCGTGGTAACAATTATGCCGTGCTCGGCAACGAAGCGCATCATATCATCGCTCTCACCCGGCGAAGCCAGCATCGTGCCACGAATCCGGATATCGCGCATGATCAGCTCCTGAAACGGGATCTTGACCTCGATGGGCTGCGCGACCTGCACGACGGTGCCGTGCTTCTTCGTCACTGCGCACGCGAGCGCCGCCGCACTGTCGGCGTCGGCCAGCGCGAGCGTCGCGTCCGCGCCCAGCTGCTGCCCCGTCACACGCTGCACCTCAGCAACCACGGCCTCCTTCCCTGCCCGCGCATCGACCACGACGTCGGCGCCGCCCGCCCGCGCCAGCGCGAGCCCCTCGTCGCGCGCGTCGATGCCGACCACCCGCAGCCCCAGCGCCTTGGCGAACGCGACGCCGATGTGCCCGAGCCCGCCGCCGGCGCCGACGACGGCGAGCCACTGGCCGGGCTCGAGGCCGGCGACCGCCACCGCGCGCCACACGGTGTTGCCGGCGCAGGCCAGCGGCGCGGCCGTCAGCAGCGACACGCCGTCGGGCACGCGCGTCGACGTGCGCGCGTCGGCCCGCACGTACGCACTGAAGAAGCCGTCGACCGTGATCCCCGCGGCGGCGAGCGCCGCGCAGTACTGCCGCTCGCTCTCGGGCCCCGTCGTGCATTCTGCGCACGCGCCGCACGGGTCTAGTGCGAGCCCGCACATGACGCGCGTGCCGGGCGGGAAGGACGCTGCCGCGGCGGGTCCGGCTTGCACGACTGTGCCGGCGCCTTCGTGCGATGCTGTTAGGGGCAGGGTGGTGGTTGCTTTGAAGATGCCGGCGCGCACCATGCTGTCGGTGCTGGGGTGCGGAGTGTTTGGTTAGCGTTTCGTCTTTTTTGTTACGCTGTGGTGAGACGAGTGATGTTGGGTGTGGAGTGGCACTCACTGGCAGTACGATGCCACGCCGACTTTGACCAGCAGGCCGTGCAGACCCAGGGCCTGCGGGACGGGGACAGTGTTGATGGCGTACGGCTCGTTGTACTGGACGACTTGCACCGCCTTCATCTCGCGCGGGATGTCGCTGCTCGTGGTGGCGGCCATTGCGGTTGATGTGTCTGACAGGTTACTTTGGGGATAATGATGTATTTGTTGGAAAAAATGAGTATCGCTCGTTTAGTGATGTCGTTTGGAAATACTGTGTATTGACGAACAAAGAACATCAGGCAGCGGACCCTCGCAACAACTTGTACTCGTATGTCCCAGCACTGGGCAAATCCCCTCGGTCTCGGTATTTAGCCAGTTCCCCGCCCACTCGGCGCGAACCATTAAAAGTGGCCTGACGTAGCGGCAGAATCCCCATGCTGTGGCGTTAAGTCCTGGGTGCTTTTTCGGCGATGGTGCCCGGAATTATTATCGCCGCTACAGCTTTCTCGGCCATCGGCCCTTGTTGTTGCCGGCGGTTCAACTGCGTGGCCGTCAAACTGTCGGGGCCCGGGCGAACTGGTTTCGTCAAATTGACGTCGTTAACTTTGGCTTTGATTCAAGTTTCGAGATTTTGCTTGATGGGGGGCCATTGGCTCTTCCTTGCCGTCTGCAATGGTGATCAATACTAGGTCCTACCAGACGAACAAAGAGCTGTTTCAATTTCCCCCCTGCTCTGCAGCTGTTCGGTTACCAACTTGTCGGGTCTGACACGAAGATGAAAGAATGCTGGTCATTTTGTTACGGCCAGATATCTGTGCTTTCATTGGACAAAGAGCTAGGCGATGGGTAACGAGGCTCTCCAGCCATGTCTGTGGTAGTTGACATCTGCTGGCATATTGCGTGTACAATTACTATAATGGTTAATAAAAGCAGATCTCCCACCTATTGCTTGCTCAAATAGCTAGTTTTCCATTTGCTATTGTGAAGTAAATTTCCGTTCGCATACCAACTACTTTCAAACTTCCCAGTCATCATTCGGTCTTCGTCGCGGCCAAATTCTTACACAGCAGCTGAAAGGAGTCACCCAACGCGACATGGCCACCGCCACCACAAACGTTCACCCTGGTTCGGCATCGGCCGAGCCGGCAGAACCAACCGTCTCTCCCACTCCTCCAGTCACGCACCCATTACGCCGTAAGCGCCGTTGCGGTTGCAGCCGTTGCAGCCATTACATCACGACGGCCACGGTCGAGGGGCCTGACTATTCCAAGTTCTCGTGGGACCAGCCCGGTACTAGTGGTACAAAGCGGGTGGAAGACCTGGACTACTTTTACCCAGTCTCGCCCCTAACTCAAAACTTTCCATGAAGTTGTCACCGAAGAGATGGTCAGCGAAGAGATGGTGAGCGAAGAGACGGTCACCGAAGAGACGGTCACCGAAGAGATGGTCACCGAAGAGGATAAGGGTGTGGACATCCTGATGTGAGTCTCGGGCCTAATTAGAATTGTCGTGTACATACTGTGGTTTATAGGAGCCACTATAGACAGAGGGGGGAATAGAAATTTAATTTTGTTGTTCAATAAGCTGGGGAGCTGCTGTTGGAATATCCCGTCAATCCTAGAATTAGACACTGGATTCCAGCCGAAATCGAGATTTCCGTCGGTATTCTTCTATTAGATCGTTTCATCAAAATCTTCCAATCCCGAATGCCAGGCGGTCGCTATTCGGCCCCCAATCTAGGACGAAATTATCAATACCTCATGGTCAATTATATGGATTGTGCTGTCAAAGCTTGTATGCAGTCTGCAACCTAACAACCACTTATCACACCGCATGGAGATCCTGTTTGGATTCGGGCCGCTGTCTTGGCCAATAATTATCCAAACTCCGAAATCCACGCAGCGCAAAAGACCCAATCGGGCAAACAATGATATGGATCACAAGCAATTACAAAAACCCACCTGTGTGACCGTAGTTGGCGTGTTGGTGACACATTCTAGAAGCAGGGGCCCGGGCCAAACTCCTGGTTGGCCCGGGACGGAGCATTTATTTACTTGGCGCCTGCTGCAAGGTGATCGGCAAGGCCCAGAGCCGGCGGCGCGGCAGGCAACACAAGTCCCCACAGCAGCAGCACACGACCCGCGCAGCGAGGTAGGATCCGGGGCGTCGGGCTCCATCCAAAATTTTATTAATTGCCCATTGCGGCCAAAATTCCTTTTCCTTCCCTCCATGCATGTGTTGGCTTGCAGCGAATCCGCCAATTATTCCCCTTCCCAACCCCTTTCTTGCCATCATTGGATTGATGACGACCCAGTCACGTCGCCAGAGGAACAAACCTAGATCTTTTGCCGACGCCCGGACCTGTCAGGCCCTGTCAGATCACAATTTCGACCCCGCGCCGGGAACACCACGTTCCGGCAGGGCTTGCCCACTTGGCCCATATCGCCTGTGGCACCGTGGCACCGTACCGTGAAATCTGGCCCCTCGAGGGGGGATCCACGCGGAATACTCCGTGCTCGAGGGACATGTAGCATCGGGGCAAGGATGCCTGCCCATTGCCGCCAACTTGGAAATGGATATCCTCTGGATGCCGCGGTTGCTGTGGTTCGGGGCCGACTGCTGTGGGCGCTGCTGACTCCTGCATATCTTACACAGCGCCCCCCCCTGACCATGACCATGGGACCGGCGTGCGGAATTCCAACGGGTAGGAAGGGATGACTGCCGAGACAATTTACTTAAATGATCTTACCAACCTTGTCATTCCTGTTGAGCAAGACGTTCCCTCTGCCGTCTCTCCTCCGGCTGGAAGCTCGTGCGCTGCATTGCCGAGTTGACTGCGGCCTTCCAACTCGACTGTCAACGCACCCACGATGCAACAAGTCAAGATGCTTTGGGGTGCGCTCTGGGTGTTGGCCCTGTCCTGGACGGGCAGCTGTACGAAGACAGTCGACGGCGCACACGCGGTAAGAAAATGTCTTACTTCTGGATTCGGCTTTCGGGGAGGTCGCTGACGAACACATTCCGCAGTGCAACGCGCTCGCGGCCGCACTGCCCGGGCTGGTGACGTTCCCCAACTCGAGCCTGTTCGCCACGGAGAACACGTACTGGTCTCTGCGGCAGGAGGCCGTGACGCCCGACTGCTTCGTCGCGCCCAAGACGACGGGCGATGTGGCCAAGGCCGTCAAGCTGCTCACGTCTCTGCCGTCGCCCTTCACCGTCAAGGGCGGCGGCCACACCGCATTCGCCGGCGCGTCCAACATTGAGAACGGCGTCACCATCGACATGTTCCACCTGAACCAAATCACCGTCGCCGTCGACAGGAAGACCGTGTCGGTGGGTCCTGGGGCTCGCTGGATCAACGTGTCCACGGCGCTGGACCCGCTCGGCCTGGCCGTGGTCGGAGGGCGCGACCCCAACGTCGGCGTCAGCGGCCTGACGCTGGGAGGGGGCATCTCCTTCTTCTCCGGGATACACGGGCTAGTGTGCGACAACGTGCGCCGGTACGAGGTGGTACTAGCGTCGGGGAAGATGGTGGAGGCGTCGCCGACGGCGAACGCGAACCTGTATTGGGCGCTGCGTGGCGGCACTGGATCGAACTTTGGCATCGTGACGCGCTTCGACCTCGCCAGCTTCGAGCAGGGCGACCTGTGGAGCGCCGAGCTCATCTACCCGGGCGCGCTCAACGCCACGCTGATCCCTCTGTTCCAGAACCTGACCGTCAACGGCCTGCCAGCCGACCCGCAGGCCCACACCTATTTCGTGCAAACCTACATCCCAGCCCTAGGAGGCTACATCGTGCTCACCGACCAGTACCGCGCCACGCCTCTGCCCGGCGCGGCCGTGCCGCCCGTGTTCCAGCCGCTGCACGCGGTGCCCGCGCTGATCACGCAGCAAAAGGTGGCCAACGTGTCGACGACGTCGCGCGGCATCGAGGAGGCGTACGGCGAGCGGCACACGTGGTGGAACACGGCGGTGTCGGCGGCGTCGGCGCAGCTGCTCGTCGACCTTGTGCCGCTGTACGAGGCGCACGTGCAGCGGCTGCTCGCGGCGGCAAACGGCACGGCCATCACGCCCTTTTTCATCTTCCAGCCGCTGCCCGTGAACGTGCTGCGCGCCATGCAGGCCAACGGCGGCAACGCGCTGGGCCTGTACCCGGCCGATGGCCCGCTAGTCATCGTGCAGCTGGCCGTGACGTGGGAGAACGCAGCCATCGACTCGGCCGTCGAGGCGAGCTGCCAGAAGCTGATCGGCCAGGTCAAGGCGCTCGCGGCGTCCCGCAAGCTCGACCGCGGCTTCATCTATGTCAACTATGCTGGGAAATCGCAGGATGTGTTTCGCGGGTACGGGGCGGCAAACCTGGCCCGGCTCAAGCGGGTCGCCAAGACGGTGGATCCCCAGGGCCTCTTGCAACGGCTGTGGAAGGGGTATTTCAAGCTCGACAGCCCGAGTTGGTAATTCCCAGCAGAGTGAGGTACTGGTAAATGGTAGTGGTAGAACTATAACAAAATAATATGGCAACATGACAGATCCCGCTTGCAACTGCTCTCAGGCCGACCGATTGGCGCACGTGAAATGATATCCTGAACATTGAAAGTTCACCAGAATGCGAGAATTTCGAGAAATCAGACAGTCAAAGTGTACTCGACACTGTTCCCATTTCCCGCACCGCGGGGGTAAAACTCGATCGTAAAAGTCGTGTTCTTCCCCGCGGCGATGACGGCGTTGACGGCTTGCGAAGTGATGGTGAAGTGGTCAAAGTCAAAATTCCACTGGCTGTTGAAAGTCTGCATACACGAAGCTATGTTTAGCAAATAGCAGCAAGACAAAAACCGGACATTATAAGACTTACCCCTCGGCCCTGTTGCAGCGGTGGCAGCCACTTGGTCCAGTCGTCGACCAGGTACGCCCCGTCGCTCGTCGAGATCGCCACGGCTGCCACTTTGTGAAGCCCTTTCCACACAATGGGAACCCACAGATCCGACCCCGACGGCCCAGACTTTGCTGCAGACGAGTAAGAGGCCAAAGCCGGCACGTCCCACTGCACAAGTTCAACCTGCGACGGCGCTCCCGCCGAGAACTCGACTGTGACATTGGCCTTTGTCCCCGGGACCGCAGTGGCTGAGAGGTAATTTGTGAGGAAGCCCTCTTTGAATGTGACTGACGACCCCGAGATGGTGTAATCCTCGCCGCTTCTTAACGGCACGCCTCCAACGGCAAGGGATTTAAACGAGTTGCCGTTAAGCAGGAATGGCAGGGTCTGGTCTGTGATGGCACTGCCCACCTTGTTAAAGATGTAGGCCGAACTGGTCTGGCTCGTGGCGGAAGCGTCGACAGTGCTGTCGGCGAGCGAGTTGTTGACGCCCTTGACCGTGTTAGTGATGACGTCGACGGCGATACGGTCGCGCCACTCTCCGGATTCCCGCGCCAAGTTGTCCAAGCCGTTGTCCCACAGCATGGTGGTGATTCCCAGTGCAGTAGATTTGCGAACGACGTAGTCGTACCATTTCCACCGGGCAGCAGCCTCACAGTTGAGCTGCGACGCGCTGAACTCGCCCATGAGGAGGGGCACGTCGGTGAAATTGCCCCGAACGGATATCAGGTCAGCATCGATGGCAGCTTTGTCGGCATCGGAGCCCCACACAGTCTTGCCCCTGAGTCAAGAGTCAGCCAAATTAAGAGTTTGCTGATGCAGATTAGAAATTGAGAAACTTGGAATTACCAGGCACCGAAGACAAAATCATCTGTAGAGTTGTTAGTCCCGTCACCCGCATCAAGTCCAAGAACACGTAATGGAAATACGTTGGGGGGGGGTGTGGGGGGGTACTTGCAAGGCGAGTAGAAGTGAAACTGGAATGCCCACGGGTTGGTCATGTTCTCGGGGGCTTTGAACCACTGGATCTTGTCTATACTCATGCCTAGCCCCGAAAGTGTCACAAATCGTTTTGAGTTGCCCGAGTCCGCTAGGGCCTTGATGAAGAGGTCGTTGAGCTTGTTCAGATTCGCGCCGTCGGCGGCGTTGTTTCCTGGCGGTTCGTTGATCGGCTCAAAGGCCACGAGTGAGGACTTGCAATGCAGGGTCCTGCCTATTTGCAACCACGCGGCGTAGAACTTTTCCTGGATCATGGTCTGGTTTGCGTCCGGTTTTGACACGTCGACCCAGCCCCACGAATCTGTCGTTCGTCTATTAGCTAGCTGAGATGCCACTGAATCGTGGTAACGTAATTAAAAACTTACCGTGGTGCATGTTGGTAATCACGTACAACCCTCGTGAAGTGGCCATGTCAATCACGTCAGACACGCGCTGTAGCCATGTCGAGTTGATGGTCCAGCTCGGCGAGCCTGTGGTGAAATGCTCGGTGTAGGTCACGGGAATCCGCACCGACTTGAAACCAGCGGCCTTTACATAGTCCAGCGTTGACCCTTGGAGTGGAGGGTTGTTCCACGATCCCTCGTTTGGCGTGGCATCGAGCGTGTTGCCGGCATTCCAGCCTGGACTGGCCGCTTTGATCCAGTCCTGGGCTGAGATTGGGCTGAGATTGCCCTTCTGGTAACCGCATGAGCGCTTTGTGCTTTGTCAGTCTAGTTGAGACGAGACACAAGTGGTTCCCCGCTATCCTTGATGGTCGGAACGAACCTTTGTCGGTTTGTTGTTGCTTGCAGACCCTCCAGCAACAAAGTGGTTGACGGCAAAGCCAAACACAATAGCGGCTTTGATCCTCATTCTGCGAAGTGTCTTGTTGTTTGTCCAGCCCGTTGATCACAGGTGACAGATGTCGCGTCAAAGAAATCCGAATCGCGGCTGGCGATCATTTGCACAAGTAATGTAATTTATGTGATTATTGGCGACATCGACGCAGCCATCGAGCACCACGCTAGAGTGGTAATATCGGAACGACATCGTATGCACCCCGGCGAGCTCGCTTCGGCGGCTGAAAAGGAACGGAAATGACGCCCGGTTGTGCCATCGCGCGGGTTGCATCTCCAATCTGGCCGTGCGGCACCCAAGCTCCGGCCTCAATGCAAGGGCAAGGTACATTTTTAATGCACCTCTGTACCGAATCGGCGTGCATGGGACACAACGCACAATGGACCCGGAAGATATGTCAAAGGCAGTCAATGGGGGAAAGAACTTCCGGGTTTGAAAACCTGATCAGTGCCTTGCCCAGGCAGTGCCTTCCCGATGCGTTGCCATCAACAGTCAGGTGGCCGGCATACCCAAACCTTAGCGAGATCTGAGACAGGCGAGGAACCCGTGGGAGCAAACTGGAAGGTACGTCCGAGTCTAGCGTTGTTTCGATGACCCCCTCCGCAATCCCAATTCAGCCTAGGAGCCGAACATAGATGTAATTTGAGTCCACCCATTATTTCTTCATTCCTAAATTTAACAAATGGAACAAGATCAATTTTTCCGCTACTTGACGCTATGTGATCATGTTGGTCGTGCAACTAGTGCCCTCTTACAAGAGAATAGAAAACCAACAACCCCTCGAAAAATCAGTTCATTGCCCTACAATGGCAACGACAGACCTAACTCGTTCGCAATAATGGCAGCACCCTTCTCGCCTACCATCAGAGCAGTGTTGTACGTGTTTGCCGCAACGTTTTCGGGAACAATGCTCAGATCGACAACTTTCAAGCCCTGCACGCCGTAGACGTTGAGGTCCTTGTCGACGACGCCCAGTTCGCCTCTCGGCGCCATCTTAGCCGTGCCAATCGAGTGCCACGTCGTGTTCGAGATCTCGCGGTGGAATTGGTCGATCGCCGCGTCATCTTCGGCCGAGTACTCGAGCTCCTTGATCTCGCCACCCAGGACCTCGGCAAGCGGCCTGTCGAGCTTGACACACGCTGCCTTGGACCCGGCAGGATACCTCGGGTGAACGCCAGCCAGCTCGCCACGGTAGAAGTGAGATCGCCGCATGACTTCTCGGACCTTCTTGTACGACCATCGCTGCACCTTGAGGTCGAAATCGCCCTTGTCCGTGAAGAATCCCACGTCAAAGTCGGGCGCGTCGGCCAGCTCTGGGCCCGTGATGTGGACGTGGCCGCGCGAATAGGGGTATGTGAGGATGTTTCCGCACGTGATGTACTGGAACGCGTGTGACGTAGGCACGGGGAGGAGGTTTCTGGATTTTGTCAGCTTTCTGGTTTTGTTAATCTGCCCCCCTGTATGCCCTCCGCCTGGAGCACACCATTTTACTTACCCATTGAAGATGGGAATCAGACTCGGCGGTCTGTTGGTGTTGTCCTTGAAGTCCTTGTCCCAGATCGCGCGAAACTCAGGCCCGAGAGCCGTGACCTCTGCCTCGGTCGGGCGCATCTTGATGGCGACATCAATGCCGTTCCACCCCAGGATCTTGTTCTTCTTGGCAATGGCCTCTTCGGTAGGCAGCTCTCCATTCATGATCTCATCCGCCGTCTCGTCCGGCCCCAGTGCCGTGACGTACAGCGTCGGGCTCAAGATGTGGTCCTGGTAGTCGTGTCCTACTCCGGGCAGCTCCTCCACCAGCGGCACGCCAGCGCGCTCCAGCACTTCCCGCCTGCCAACACCCGACCGCTCGAGAACCAGAGGGGTAGCAACACCACCAGTCGAGAGCACAACGAGTTTGCGAGCCCTGACCGTCTGCTTGGGTTGCGTCGTGAGGCTTGCGTCGCTCTGATAAGCGGGGTTCGTGGTGAATTCGACGCCGCGGGCTTGCTTGTTCTCGTCGAGCAAGACGCGCAGCACTTTGTGCTCCACCAGGACGTGGAGATTTGGGTGCTGTCCGCCCTGCAGCAGAGGATGGAGATAGGCGTGCGCCGAGTCCTGGCGTTTCCCCTCGGGCGACGAGTAGCGGTACCACTTTCCCATGCCGTTGCTGGCATCAAAATCCTGCATGTCCCTCAGCTCAGCAAGCCCAACAGCTTTGGCCGCTTGGAGGAAATCTGCCTTGGCCCTTCCAACGGTGAAGCCGCCGTCTGAGATTTGGATAGGGCCACTGGAGCCATGTGTGGCAGCGTCTCCGTCGCCATGAAACGTTTCAAGCTTCGTGCGGGCTGGTGTTAGCGAAGCTCATGTGCGGCCCGTTGGGCTGACCATACCTTCTTGAAATACGGCAGGAGCTCATCCGTCGACCAGCCTGGTGTCTTCCACGAGTTGTAATCTGACCGTTGGCCTCGAGTGTACCTGCACGCACGCGTGTAAGTAGCCGCTTGACAACCCATTCTCCTCGAACCAGTTGGACCTACATCGCTATGTTGACGGAACTCCCGCCTCCCAGGATGCCTCCGGTGTGGACGACAGGAGCACGCCCAGCCAGCTGGGGTGCTGTTTTGGCTTGGTAAACATTGACAGTCTTGCTGGTTGGGGCGAGATGCTGTCCAAACAGCATCGGATTTGTGACGGTGGGGTTGTTGTAGTTGTTGGTGCCTCCCTCAATAACCAGAATGGATAGGTTGGGGTCCGCAGCTGCCAGTCTTGAGGCCACAACGCAGCCAGCAGCGCCGCCTGGAGTTTGTTGTCAACCCTTGTTCGAGATCTGGGCAACAATCTCCTGCACTTACCTCCGGCAATTATAATGTCAACCTCCTGCAGGTCCTCAGGCAATTTGTTGTACAGTCCCATCTTGATATGAGTTCACTGATCAGGTCTGTCTTGGTTGGCAAGGTGCTAATGATGTCGAGATTTGTGTAGCGAATTTTGCAGGCCAAGCTAATCGACGAGATTTGACTGCAGTTATATGAGTTTTTGCTCTCAAACGGCGCATGCTCTGTTTGCTCCGCCAGGCTACCATGATCTCTGAGCAGATCCATGTTGCGATGGGACGGTGTACAACGTAAGCAGTGTCTTGGCGGCAACGTCGGTTGATCTGGTGGATTACGAGATTCCAATCTTGGCAGATCCTTTTTGCCTTACCACCCAAGGCTTGCCTGCTGTGGCGTGCCATTGGAGAATAGCCAAATCATGCGCAGAGCTGAGCTAACGAAAGTTCCCAGGGGAGAGAGGGGCTTACTGACCGAATCGCTCCGAATCACTAATTGTCGAGCCGCTGGCGCGGATGGTCGTATCCCGACCCTTGCTGACCCTTGTCAGTCAGCACTTAGCAGTGAGCACTTGGCTGCGGTCAGCGGCGACAAATGCTGGTTTTCCCGTGAGCGGCCAAGTTGATGGACCTGGAGCCTTTGCCTAGCTTTCGGGGCTAATATCTTGGGAGAAGGTGGCAACGAGTCATCAATTGGCACCGTGGATGGCAACACCACGGGCGGTGCTGATTACAGCTACCTAGTTACGAGATGACCCAGAAGCATGTCTTGTGAGACCGGAGGCGCCCGCCCGCTCACCTCAGAAGGTCGACATTTAATGATTACGTTGATAAATTAATCTTCTGCCAATTGGACTTAAATCCTAGACTTGGGTCTGCGTATTTGAAAGTTCTCATCCTAGCCACCATTATATTTGTCTGTTTCAGGCTTTCAGCTACACAAAGTCCCTGCAGTGATAAAAGAGGCAACTCGCCCTGATTGGGGCAAACTTCTTGGCGTTTCTTACCACTCCGCAAACTCGCCGGTATTCGGGTTGCCGACGTTTCCAAATAGCTCTCCGGCCCTGTCTATCCTTGAGGCTCAGATCAGATCGATCCACTTCCACGCCCACCTTAAGGAAGCCAAGATGGAAATGTTTCTCACGTGCCCACAAAAAAACAGGCCAGGGGCGATGCCCTGGTGAATAATCATGTCAACTGAATCTGGACAAAACGCTGTTCTGGGAGTGCCGGAACGTAAAATGGCAATTCCACAAATTCCGAATTACCTTGTCTCCCCTGGCCAATCTGCAAAGAGTTTCGAATCGTGGCCTTGATCCGAGAGAGAAAACACGCCAGGAGAGAAAACACGCCAAATCTGCAATGTAACCTGTCTTTCCGGTTCTGCAATTCCCACGGTATTGGTCTCTTCTCTCGAGGCAGCCTGAAAATTGACGCGGGAGGGAATAGTAGGGAGGTTCCATCCTGCTGCCTCCTTCGCAAAGTACCTAGCCAAAGAGCTCTGTGTTTACCCCTCTAGTCAACTGGCGTTTTGGGCCTTCACTAGTAATGAAGATACGCCGATCGTTCTCTAACCTGTTCATATGCTAAGTAAGGGCTTGATTACCTCGTTATCGATCTCCTTTGGCTTCATCGTTACGTCCCCACATAGTATCTCATGGCTTCTAGCTGGAATACGTAGTTCATTAGTTAACCTTTTCCGTCTATATTCATTACGTTTGTAATAGATTTTTGTGATGAATATTGAGGGACTGGTGGTGTTTTCAGCTTTGGGGGCGGCCAAGTTAAACCCATCCAATCAAGCCAATCTCGGGCTAACCAAGAGTTTTTAGTCAGGACATGGACAAGGCGGTATCAACGAATAAAAAGAGAAAAATAAAAGAACCCCGAGACTACTTAGGTGCCTAGAGCCGGCTAGTCTCCCGTAGCTCACACATGACGGGTTAGGGCTGCTAAGCATTTTATATTGCCCTCAAAGCTGCGCAGCAAAGTACATTACTATTTTCCAATGTGGTCACTCGAGCTTTGGTCATGTCATGTGTACTTCCCAATCCTAAAGATGCGCAGCCCCTGGGTGTTGGGGCTCTGGCATAGGAGGAACCATTAACTGTCCCGTCTGCTCGTGAGAAGGTCTATTATCACCTCTTGCGCTGGCAATTAAACTTATCCCTTCCTCTTGTTTATTCACCCTTCGGCGAGAGTCCCACCTGTTGCCAATCGCAGCGATGATGCTAACTGAAGTATCGGAAGCGATCACTTGTCGTCAGGATAAATCTTGCTTACAAAGTTAGAAGCCCAAATACAGCACACGCGTATGATGCGCTCCGCACGGCTTTCACAGTCTCGAAAGCTGCCTTGCCTACTACTTTGCCGACGGAGCCCCAATATACTCGCGGCGTGATGGTGCGCGGGCAATACCAACCCGAGCAGTCTGACGAAGATGCCTGTGTCTTTGTCGGTGCGGTTGACGGACGCGAATTCGGAGAAGTTGTGTAAAGTGTTCTCAGTGTTGTCGAAATAGTAGCTGTTGACTCCTCATCTTCCGCGCCGGACCAAGTAGCCTTCGATCTGAACGGAATATAAGGCCTGGCGGTAGTAGGCTCGGGCACAGACGCTTGGGACAAAGCTAGGGGGATGGTAAGTGCACGTGCGTTGTTTCCATCACTGAAGAAATCTTCCCCGGCACGCCCGGCGCCGACGAACATCAGTACGAATGCGGTGAACCAGAGAATCGTAGACAGAATCGAGGAAAGTCCTATTAGCTGGGATGCTCGTCGCTGTCTCGAGATTATATACGCAAATAAGGCCGAAGATACGAGAGTGATGGTAGACTGGGCCGAGTTGGTTTAGATAGTCCTAATATCAGGTCATCGTCATCGAGAAAGAGGCACCGACAATTGCAACATTGTAAGCCGCTACTTGGTAGAGAAAGTCCTGAGTGCTAGTCATAACAGCTGCTGCAAGGCCAAGAACGATGATGGAGAATACGCATTTGGTGATCTCGGATTCGTAGCCCATTATCGCGGCGAAGTTGGAAAGTTTAGGTGATAATTACCGCGTTGTGGGAGGGTTGGAATTTTCTAGTATCTATGGGAAGGCTGAATGGTGTTAATCCGCGCAAGTTGGCAGCTCGCCAAGAGTGTCGCTCGCGCTCATTGCCGCATGACTAAGCACAGGCTCGAGGTATTCCGAGGTGGCGTCATGCGCCAAGCTGGCGCCCAGCGGGTGATGTGGAAAAAGTACAAGTACATGCCTCCAAAAATCGACAGTAGGGTTTGAGCTTGCTGAGATATGCCGTGTAAAGGATGGATTGCCTTAGCCCAGGGAAGAATTAGGGAAAACTCAGATCGAATATCAGACGCAGCTCAGCCCAGCTCAGGACTATGAACAAAAAAGCAAATCACGTGTACCTAGATTTGTCTCAAAGTACCAGGCTGTACAATACCGGAAGCTAGGTCCAAACAGGGCTATCTGCAATTATAAATAATTTTAAATACAGAAAACACCTCAGCCATTATGATTGTGGCGAAACCCCTTAATTATCTACCGCTGGAGCCCTTTTAAAGAAACACTATTAACTAACTTAGCATATCTAACAAAGTTAGGCCAGCTCAAGAACATGGGATCCGGACAACGACGACAAAGGCGTTAGTATGAGCTCAGGTGAGATGTCTTGAAACATATTCCCTTTCTTTCGTGAATATAGAGATCCGTCCGGCGAGTAAATGTCCCGGTTAACCAGTTCAGGGTTAAAACGGGGATATGCCGTAATCACTCATTTTAAAGAGAACCAACTAATGCAAGCTATAAGCCCAGAAGAGAGGATATGGCGTGTTTTCGTGGGGCTGAGAGCAGACGTACGCCGCCTTTATACTTACAAAGTAGTACAAGCAATTCGTATACACGCTCGGAGTGACAAAGCAGAGCCATCATCTATGTATACTCTGTGTGTTCTGAAACAATACAAAGTATGCTGCCGCTCCTGCAAACAATATTACCCGGCCAAAGCAGGCAGGCAAGCTTCATGTAGTTTGGGCTTTCATCCTTGCACAAATGGAACTTGATCTCCTCCTTTCGTCCCATAGCCATCCATGTACCTGCCTACCTAGTCACCAGGGCAGAAACGTCTCGTCACGGGGCACCTGTAGTTTCCGAGCACATGCCAGTAGCATCAGGGTCTCTTCACTATTCACTCAAGTCACCCAGCCTGCAAATTCTTTCCACAGTCCATCTCCTCCGCGAACCTGGTATATGATTGCTCATTCATTCGAACAGTTCAACTTTCTCGCAAACCACAACCAGAGCTATCCCACACTGTCTGACGCGATGGCTACTATCGACGCCCTCAAATCCGCGCTCAGGGCTGTCGCCAAAGTTTCCCACCCGCCCGTCGAGCAACGCCCGCTGTCCGACGCCGAAACCATTGCCGGCTATAATCTCGTGGTACGCGGCGAGCGGGAGACGTACCGGGAGTTCGTCGGCCCGCAACTCTGCACCCTCGTCGGCGCCCTCGCCCGCTCTCGCGGCTCCCTCTCGGTGCTCGAGATCACGCCCGGCCCCCAGAGCGTTCTCTGCCTCCTCCCGCTCGAGCTGCGATCCAGGGTCGCGCGGTACACGGCCTTTGAGCCCAGCAAGTCGTTCGCGGCGGAGCTGTTGGAGGTCCTGGGCCATAGGAATGGAAAAAGTAATAATAATAATAATAATAATAATAATAATGCACCCGAGCCACCTCGCGTGCTGTTCCCGCATCTCCAGCACCCGCCCGACATCCGCGAAACCCCCTTCGCTCTCAACGCCGACTTCCCCAGGCACGACAGGTTCGACGTCGTCCTGTTCGGCCACGGCATGTACGGCATGAAACCACGCCCCCTGCTGCTCCGGCAAGCCCTGGGCATGCTGAGCGACGACCACGGCGACGCGTCTGAGGGCGTCGACGAGATGTCTGTCGACGGTGCCGACGCGTCGCGCGAGCCCGAGCCAGCGAGCCCCATGGTCGTCGTCTTCCACCGCGACAACGTGGCGCTGCGCGGCCCGCTGCGCGTGTGCCAGCGCACGGAGCGGTTCGCGGCGGGCCTCGTCGCCGTGGCCAAGGGGGGGGACGAAAAGGCGCCGGACGCCGATAAGGGCAACGAGGCGCTGGACCGCTTCGCGGCGTTCGTGGCCGGGTTCGCCGTCGACAGCCCCGTCCTGCGCGCCCAGTGGCGCGGCCTGTGCCGCGACATGAGCTACCCGGGCAGCCCGTTCCGCAACGAGATCGTCTTTGGCTCGCCCGCCCGCATGGCCGTCTTCACGCGCCGAGCCACGCCGCTGCTCGCCCCGCCGGAGCTCGTCGAGCCGCTGCTCGAGCTGGCGTACCTGGTGCCCCTCGTGCTGGGCGACCTCCCCGTCAAGAACCGCCACGCCCGCCGCCTTCGCCCCGCTGCTGTGGCCAGGCCCGCGGAGGTCTTCCAGGTTTCTTGCACGGTCCGCTGGGCTGTGAAGCATGGCTTGAGCCTGACTGTTATCGGCGGAGGCCACAGCGGCCACTGTGTTGCGCCTGGCGTGGTCGCCGTGGACATGTCGGCTTTGAAGAGGATCGAGATTTTCAAGTCCGTGGAGTTCGGCGGCGACGATAAAGATAAGAGGAATGAAGATGTCATGATGAGAGATGGCGAGGAGGAAGAGCAGGAAGATGTTGATATTCTCGTCGAGGCCGGCTGCACCACGGGCGAGATCATCAGCGCAGCCATGACCGCGGGCGTCTCGGTTCCTCTTGGCTCTCGGCCCAGCGTGGGCGCCGGACTCTGGCTTCAGGGCGGCATTGGCCATCTGGCCCGGATTCACGGGCTCGCGTGCGACGCCATCAAGAGCGCTATCGTGGTTGAAGTGCAGACGGGCAGCGTCATCTGCGTCGGCCCCGTTCCCATCCACTGCAAGCCGCCCCTGACCAGGCCTGCTGAAACAGCCGCGATGAACGACGACATGCTCTGGGCCATCAAGGGCGCCGGCACACACATGTTTATCGTGGTCAGCATCATCTTCAAGACCTGCCCGGCGCCCAAGTACTCGGTGCGGAACTGGATCGTGCCGCTGGGCGACGAGCGCGAGGCGCAACAACGCATCGGGAAGTTCGACGCCCTCGTCGCTCGGACACTGCCGCGCAACTTCTCGGCCGACGCCGTCATATTCAGCGAAGCGGGCAAGCTACAGATCGGCATCACCGTGACCGAGTCCAACACGGAGTTCCTCACCTTTGGCACCGACACCCACCGCGCCCTCGACGGAATGCTGGGGCCCGACTCCGCCACCACGGTTGTGGACGGCGTCGGCGTGCTCGATACGGGCATGTACATGGGTGCTGCCGTGCGCGGCGGCGTAAAGACGACCTCGTTCAAGCGCTGCGTATTTCTCAAACACGTCAATGCCTCGGTCGTGACCCGCGCGCTGCTCTCGGCCATCAAATCTCGCCCCTCGCCGCTCTGTTACCTCCACCTGATCCAGGGCGGCCAAGCGATCGGCCAGGTGGCGGCCGACGCAACCGCGTTCGGCTGCCGCGACTGGGACTTTGCCTGTGTCGTGACGGGCGTGTGGCCGCGCGGAGACGACGACAACGACAGGACGGACGCAGCCGAAGCCGCCGAGGACTGGGTATACAATGCCGTCAACACGCTGCTGCCCATTAGCCAGGGCGCGTACAGCGCCGACCTAGGCCCCGACCCGCGGGACGCCCCCCTGGTCGTGCGAGCCTTCGGCCCCAACCTGCGGCGCCTGGCCCGCATCAAGAGCCACCTGGACCCGCACAACACGCTCGCCTACACCTGTCTACGCCTCAAGACGCCCAAGCTCGTCATCCTCGTCACGGGCGAGAGCGGCGCCGGCAAGGACTACTGCGCGGCCATCTGGGCGGAGCGCCTGACGAACGCATACAACAACCCGCAGCGACGTCTCAAGACACGGGTAGCTAGCATCAGCGACGCGTTCAAGAGGGAGTACGCCACCGCAACGGGGGCCGACTACGATCGCCTGCTGGCCGACCGCAGCTACAAGGAACAGCACCGCGCCGCGATGGACGCGCTGTTCCGCGACCAGATCCAGCAGCGGCCCGCGCTGCCCGCGGAGCGCTTCCAGGACGTCGTGTACGGCAACGCCGACGTCGACGTGCTGCTGGTGACGGGCATGCGGGACGCGGCGCCGGTGGCCGCCTTCGCGCACCTGGTGTGCCACAGCCGCGTCGTCGACATCTGCGTGACAGCGGCCAAGGAAACACGGCTCGCGCGCCGCGGCCGCGGTGCCAGGAGCCAGAACAACAGCGTGGACAACCCGATCTGCATCGACGACGAGCCCATGCGCATCGACGACGACGACGACAGTCCCGCAAGCATGTCCGGCGACGAGGAGAACGAAGACCAGAAAACCTGCCGGCCGGCGTTCACGTTCGCCAACGACAGGCGCGACAACGCCGCCGCCGCGAAGAGCTTCGCCGCCGCGCAGCTGCTGCCGCTGCTGCACGACGACCTCGCCCGGCTCGCCGGCATGGTGGCCAGCACGCGCGGGTTCCCGCGCGCCGGCGTGGCGTTCCGCAACGTGCTGGGCGTCGCCCGGACGCCCGGCGGGATCCCGCTGGCGGCCACGCTGCTGCAGCGGCACCTGTTCCTGTCGTCTGGCGGTGCGGGCGCCGTCGTGGCCCCCGAGGCCGGCGGGTTCGTGTTCGCGGCTGCGCTCGTCATGCAGCTGGACCCGCACTTCGAGCTGCCGCTGGTCGCCGTGCGCGCGGCGGGGCGGCTGCCGCCGCCGACTGTGTCGGTGGACAAGCCGGAGTCGCATGTCTCTTCGAATGGTTCTGGTGGCGGTGGCGGTGGTAACGGCGGGAGGGTTAGGGGGAGGCTCGAGATGGAGCAGGATGCGGTGCCGGCGGGCGTGAAGGTCGTGGTCATCGACGACGTCCTCGCCTCGGGCAGGACCCTGTGTGCGGTGCTGCAGCTGTTGCAGAAGGCTGGTGTGGACATGGAGCGGGTCAGCGTCTTGGTTGTGGCTGAGTTCCCGCTCCACCGCGGACGGGAGCTCTTACGCCAGCATGGTTTCGGTAGGGTCAGTGTCACGAGCCTTTTAGTCTATGGAGGTTGGTGAATTGGGATACCCGGGAGAGTGTGGAGCGGATTTGGTCTAGCGAGTTGGGCTTTGGCTTGCGTCGTTGGTTGATCTTGGTGTGGTCTTGGCGGACATTGATATATCCCTTGCCGTCCATATTCTTGCCTAGACAGGCACCTAGGTACAAAGTGCCGGGACCTATATTGTCTCTAGATACCTTAGGATGGACACGTATTTCGGCTGCCATACACCTACAACAAATTTATTGCGGCATGGCGTAGATGCATTGGCAGAGACTGGTTAGCATTGGCCGATGGAAGGAAAATGCAACCCTTATCCAGCGTAATAAATGTTCCCCTAAAGCAAATGGAGTTAATTCTGTTCTACTTGAACCTTGTAGTATTTTGAGGCTCTGCTCAAAGGAGGAACTTCCACAGTTAGGGGGGCTTTGGTTTGACGTGTAAGGTAGGTTAAGGACCTTCCTAGCTACCTTACTGATAACCATTTGGCAACCTCCGTCAAGGTGTCTCTTATCTAAACTTCGCTACAAAATCGAGTAGCTGTAACCCTTAATACATCTTAAGCCAGGTAGTGTCACAGGAATGTGTCGGCCCCGCAGGGGGCTGTGAAGGAGGTTGAAAGAGCGTTGTTGTTTATATAAAAGAGGGAGCAGCGGAAGCCTACATATATGAGCGGAGGGAGCGCAGCGAGCAGTGCAGAGGAGGTCTGACAGGGCCGTTGGGCCCTGGCAGGCTCGCTAGAGCTGCGAGGGTGATTCCTGCGCGACACACCCCGAGTTGAGGTACGCAGTGGCTCCGCTCTACAACGAATGAAATACCCGTGCAAAAGACCGCGTCAAGCTCCCTTTCAATCCACTAGCCAGCTCAGCACAGTTGAATAACAATTCCTAGCCGGGAGGTTTTCAAGCCTCCTTCCCGACTGTCGAACCTACCCGGCGCGCGCTTCCAATATGCGTACGCAACGCCCGGGTCTTCCTTTTACCTACATTCCGAGCGCTAAGACAAACCTCCAGAGGTCGGACTGTACCACTTGGAGCTTGTCTAACTGGAAGTTTGGAGCCGGTCTAGACCCAAGGTCAAGTTGACACCAAATTGCGCATGCAGAGTAAAGTAAAGACGATGATTATACGTGCCCCGTGGCGTAATATTGCCCTTCTTCGAAGGTCTGTCGACCTCAACTAATATTTGTGACGTGAACTAGGTAAGTCAGACAATGTTAATGGTAATCCCTTCCCTCAATCATTTGGTTGTATAGCCCCCTCCCATCCATGGAGCTGATTCATTCAACGACCAGATGACGTATCTCTCTTTACCCCAAACCAATCCTTTATCCACTGATACTTCTCTATTCCCACAGTCCTTTGGGCTCATCCGTTTGAGCTGACAGTCCTTCCTCAATCTCTCGGATCCTCTTCCTGCACGCCCGTATCTCCTCCTCTGCCTTCCTTTTCTCGCCATCTGGTCCTGTATGTTTGCCAACTTCTTTCCAACCCCCATAAACTTCGCGCACTAGGAAAAGATCCTCCTGCAGTGACACCCAGTCTTTACCAGACCAGTCGAAGCTGGAAGTCTTGATGTTCTCGTTCTGTCGTGTGGGAGCTGGCACGGATGTATCGTCGTCATCTCCTGATGGCCTCATGCTCATGGCAGTGCGCGAACCGAACCGAACAAGTCTGCCGCATCCACCTTTCTCCAGCAACGCGGCGAGAAAATACTGGCGTCGAGGACAGTCAGGAGGTCGCCAAAGTCCACCAGCCGACCCCGGCGCCAGTTGGACTCGCGATAGGGCATTTGGGCGAAGCCGGTCCGGTAGAAGAAGTCGAGCTGGGCCTGGGCAATCTCGAAGTCTATCCTGCCCGAGGGAACGTAATCGTACACGATAGCATAGCGGTCCTGAAGCGCCAGGTCGACGGGATCAGTGCAGCACTGATAGGTACGGTACGGCGAAGGGATCTCGCCGAGCTTAAACTTCATCCAACCATGGCATTCTGGAATATCAGGGAAGGAGGACATGGACATCTCGCCCTCCGACGCTTCTCTCTCGCCGCCTTCCCTCTTCTTCTCCTGGTGGGCACGGCCTTCGGCGGAGAACGCCCAGACGTTTCGGAGGGCTTCGGCGGGAGTCGACGGGTCGCGGCGGATCGTGATCGGTTCGTCGGCGACAGCCCACCGCATTTTTTCCAGCATCGCTGCAGTCTTGCACTCGTCCCGGAGCGGCCAGGACGGCCCCTTACCGCCGGGTGTGGGATGTGGCACAGAGTGCCAGAACTGGCAGGGACCTAATTAGCTGGTGGTGGCGCCCAAGGCTGGGCTTGATGATGACGTACAATTTTGACAGCGAAGGGGCCCTCGCTGCCGAACCGGACTCTGAAGACGCAGCCTTCGGAACCATAACCGACCATGGCGCGCCAATTGATGGTCTCCGGCTCGAAGCGGCACCGGCGCAAGACCGGATATCTGAAGTTTTGCCAGTAATGGGTCGGGGGGGGTTTTAGGATACCCTCGGAAAGGAAAAAGGGCCGCTGTTCCGGCCGCGACGGTGAAGGTGGCGTCATGTTTGAGGTTGCAAAATTGACGTTGACAGGCCCCACCAGAGAAGCGGATAATTCATTCGGGCCGGAACAAATATAATCCGCCTCTCCCCCCCCCCCCCCCCCTCCGGTGATGGTGATGCCCAACAGTGCCACACCTGCCCTAGGCTAGGCTGCTCTCTTTACCCATTAGATACCGTTCCTCGTTGTCTCGTCGTTTAGGCAAATCTGATCACCAGTCTCTTTTTCTTACTACTGCGGTTTCCGATATGCCGACTATACTAACCGAGCTTGGAGTACCCAATCCGGTTATTGAGTCGACAAGGCTCACCCAAGGTTCCAACACTCTCAACCCTCGGTGGCATGACGTGGGCGAATGGTCGATCTGGCAGGAATTCAACTACAAGACACTGGGTTCAATCTTCAGTCATATCGTGAATGCCGAGTGGAAAGACCCGCTCCGCGTCGCGAGCGGCAGGGGTGGTAGCCTGGACTCTGAGATATACGACGAGGACCAGCTCGAACACCAGATCCTTAGCCGGCACACGATCCCTATTATCAATGATGCCTTAATCCATGCTAATGGGGTATTGGGTTTGAAGGAAGAGTCCGTTCTTCATCTAGGTAGGCGCGGGCGCTGTACCCATGAGCAGTCGGGCGACGGCCGCGAATTTCCCGACTGGACGCTTGTATCGCCAGAGAGAAGGGCTGAGTACTGGGACGATAATGGCTACTGCTTTCTTGGAAAGTACTACAATCTACTTCCCGGAGATACTAAGATCTCTTCAAAGTGGAGTCCCTCGCTCTATACGGAACGACGGGCCCGTGGTAACCAGTGGGAGTGGCCAGTCCGGCAGGTCTTGACGTATGCGTGCAGCCTCGGCGTCCGCTACGGGTATCTTATAACCGATAAGCACCTAGTCGTCTTCCAATTCGCAAGGGAGGCAGTCGGCTCGGGCCTCAGTGCCGGGCGCGAGCAGAGAGTCCTCCCGGCGGCTACGCACGCTCGCGCTGAGTCTGGCAGCACGGACCTCTCCACGACTTTCCAGACTCTGTCGATCTCTTCAGCGCCATACTCGGATAGGAGCCCGACTACTGATTTCCAACCGCCTAAGTATCAAGTCATCGACTGGATTAATAGCGGAGAAGGTGTCCTAACCGTTAAGCTCGCCCTCTTCTATCTCTGCCTTATGGCCGGCCACGGGCCTTCGAACATCCAGGCGTCTTATCCCAGGCTGAATAGCTGGTGTCGACTGGAAAACGGCACATTTCGGCATAATACGTCAGGCCGTACAGCGGGACAGCTTAGTTCGAAAGACAGGGTTGAAGATGCAGATCCCCAGCGAGCCCTGGACCCGATCAACCACGGCCGCCTCGAAGGGGGAGACGTTGGAGAGGCCGGGGAGGATCTTGAGGGGGGGGAGTACAGGGCAGAAGGCGGGGGGTCCTGCCGAGCCGGAAAGGCTCCAGAAGTTGGCGGCGATGACGAGAGCACGGCGGCGAACGAGGAGGCCTACGACCTCTTTTTCTGGTATGACAGCACGAAGTTTCTGAAGCGGCGAGCGGTGGAGGGACTGCAATGGGATTCCGCACGGGGCCTGTTCCACTTTCGAGATGAGGACGGGGAGGTCGTGTACGTCGAGGAGCACATGATAATCTACGATGAGGAGGCTGAAGGCTGGGGGAACTTCTACGGCAATGAATGGGTCCCGGCGCATCTGGACCCTAGCGGTGCGGGTGAATCGAGCACAAGGAAGGAACATAAGAGGAGGCGGAGGCGGTGAGGATTGAGAGTCCCTCTCTCGGGCGTGCTCGTTGGCACTGCTGCTGTTATTTCCTAGCCTGCTGTTACGGAGAGCGTCCTGACCGTCAAGCTCGCCCTCTTCTGTCTCTTCTACGAGAACGGGGGTGAACCAGAGCTAAGATAGAGTGAAATGGGAACGAAGGTAGCGGAAAACTAGCCAGATATTAAGGCCCTGTTCCAACTCCTGCTGAGTGAATATTACGCCGACCGCCGGATACGCGCCAGGCGTAATAATATGCTCTCTTCCTCGGGAAGCGCTTCTCCAAATAGGATTGCGAGTAGCCTATTATCTATACCGATTATATTATAAATAACTTTCCTGGTAATGCGATGCCAAAACCCCCTCCTAATATCTTGCCGGCGCCGTAGTATCTTGATCTTGATCGTGCTAGTGGTTCTCTAAGAGATGAATATTATCGGCAGCCCTCGATAATAGCGCCCCTAGTTGCGGAGCCATCTATAAGAATATTGGTTCGCGCGAGCTTCTATACGATACCTCTAACTGACTCCTTCCCCGTATTTCTTTCTAAATATCCGAATATCTTCTAGTAAAAGTTGGCTTTGCTTTAAACGCCACGCTTCTGTCCTATTGATTCACTTTATTTCCCACACCTCTTTATTGTTCAACTCTAACCGCGCTAAATCAAGGCTCCTCCTTCTACTCTTAACGCGGTTAGGGTTTTGTCGTTCAAACTTATAGATTTGATCTTGTGCTTTAGCCTTTATCCCTGGGACGTCAAACCTGAACGATCCTAGGCCGTTTTAGGCCGGAAATACAGGCGCCGGTACGTCTTTCTAGACATGGTAGGGGTTAGTATGGAAGTCTAATAGATAACTGTCGAGACTATTAAACTCGGCATCGTCCTCAGGCTCTAGAAAATTAGTTAGGACGGTGGGGTGACTAGGTCTAAAGAGGCAATTATTGCGAGCAGCACAAGCAACAACTCGCCCCCACAGGGACTCCCCCCCAAGTTACATTCTACGCCACGCCTCGTTCAGGACGAATATACCAGGGCCTGAGTCGGAGGACTGGACGCGGTATATTCAAAATCGGAGTGCCATGTTGGGGATCAGGGAGAGAAGGGTGGTGAGATGAGGGCTAGGCCGACGGACAATGTTGTAATTAGGTAATCGGGGCTGGCAAGATTAAAGTAAGTACCCAACACAAGAATACCCATATTGCGGTGCGCGCGTACATTTGGTCTGTTTGATGGGTCATGACGCTCGTAGTGCCAGACTCTAGGTAGGTAGCCATACATTTCCTGGCGGCCGCCGAACCGGACAATGTACAACACGACACGAGACAGACTGCCAGGAGAGTGTCTTTGATAAGGGGCTGTGGGGTGGCATGAGGCCTGCTTTATTTATGAAGTTTCCAGCATCACCATGTGTGCTCGGAAGCCGGAACGTCTCCAGGCCGTCATTCTCGAGAACCACCAGACTCCTCTCACCGCAAATCTCCATTTGCTACGCGGATCAACCGACGCCCAAGCTGTCATGTCATGGTACCTCGTGATTCCGTTGTTAAAAGCGACAGCATAGCTCCGACACTGCGCAACCCTGTCTTGGGCAAGGTTGGCAGTGGGATGGAGCTCCACCATAGATTTTCATTGGCGAGATAGCTGATTCGCTTGTGCGCCACATCTCGGATGTACAGCTGGCTGGGGAGAGCGTGATTCTGCGCAGAACCACGGCCGTTGCTGAGGGCAAAGAGTAGTTTCTTTGATCATGATGCTCAGAGACAAAGTCTCCCACGCCGCCAAGATACGCGAAAACGACATGATTGTTGACGTGATAGCGTCAGGCAGGATTAAACATTCGAAAGTTTCATAGAGACAGATGTAGAGACAAACGTAGAGACATGGGCAAGACAAGGGAAGACAGACCATCCGTGACACACTTGACCGAAGAGGAAGACGAACACAACCTCAGTGGCCTCCCCGAAACATGTGAGAGTTGCCCATTGGGCCGAACTATTGTAGCTGCACTGTGATATAACTTTTGATTTGAGGATTCTGGGCAAGGTAATGTGTTTGTGATAATTAATGCTTGCCACCAAGGGCCTTGTAACGACAAGACTCCATTTTGATACTCGCAGCCCCCATTGCTCCCGTATCAAGTCGCTCGTTCAAAGCAACGAGAAGCTCAACAGCTTCTTTTTTCGCCACTAGAATGCAGACCGCCTGTTCTAGTTCAAGCGCGTTATACTAATGCCACCGGCACTTTGGCAATCTGAGCGTCCCTTATACCCCAAGGAAACAAGCTACGTCTCGCTAAATGCGGCAGCTGGCTTGCGCGGGCATCAACTGGTCTAATGACGCGCCTGCTTTATTTCATGGGTTGTTGATTGGCATCGAGGTCGACTTTTAAAGTGCCCTGGCCACAGGACTCGGAGTTCTAAAAGATCCAGCTGTCGTGGCCGCTTATCGTCCAACAAAATACCATAACCTGAAGCTATAGTTCGAGCTGTCGGGCTGGCCATCCCTTTATCGTTGTGGCAGTGCAGTCGACGACGCAGTCACGGAGTCGGCACGCACTGGACGATTGACCATCGCGGCGCAAAGTCGGATGGTTGAGAGTACCGGAACCAGTCCGAGGCCTCCTTCCGTCGGAATTGCATGAACCAAACGAGCCAAGTTTCATCCCGGATGGGCGGCTAGCGTCTCCTTGCACACTTTCATCCGAACATGCGCTTCTTGGAGTAACTCGGAGTGCGCCTCGGCAAAGATTGAGTGGAGCGCATCGAGGAGATCCGACAAGCCGTCCCCCAGGGTCATGGCGGCCTGTTCGGACAGCTCGGTAAGGGTTGCAATATTGGAGAGATATGCGACAACACGACGGAAGTTGACGGGGAGCGGCTTCGTCTGGCGGAGCGGGCCCTGGGATGGAATTGGTGGCTCCTGCAGAGAGTCGTGCCGGCTTAGAGCGCGAACGAATGACCAGATACACAGGGCAGCATAATACATGATCCAGGGTCGGTGCGGGTCTGGCTCGTTGCGGCAAGAGTACGACTGGACTTCGATGGGGGGCAGCTTGACGCCACCAGCAGTCTGCGCCACTCGCTCGCTCGCGCTTCGCCGCGGATCGACAAGCACCCGGTGTAGAAGCTTAAAGGCATGCAGCACAGCATGTCTGGTTGAAGACAGGGTCGCCCAGCTCCTCATTCGCGCAACGACATTGGCGTAGTCGCGGACAGAAACCTTTCTTCCGAGCAGCCGCCTCGCTCCAGCGTAGACTTGGCAGTCGACAATATCGACGTGCAGACTGATCTGGGCAAGATGGTAAAGGACGGCAGCACTCTGTATGGGGCCGTTGGAGTCTGAGCGCTGGCCCGAGGGGTCGACGAGAGTCGGGCTTCCCATTGTGCCCTGCGCCTCATCGAAACTCGCTTTCCAGTCATCAAAAGACTTGAGCAATATCCTTTTCCAGTTGTCTTGGGCGTCCGCGGGCTGCGTCGTTAGATCTAACCACTTGAGGTGCGCTTCTCTGTGGCTGAGGTGCCAGCCGACGCTGAGAAGGCCCGACATGATGATCATGCGGCCAAAGCTGTGCGTCTTGACAGACTTGCCATGCAACGCTCGCTTCAGTCCGTCCAAGAAAGATATGGTCTTCACGCCATACATGCGCAGGTTCTGGTCCAGCTGCCGCACCATGTCCGGGTTCGACGCCGTCCAGAGATTGTCATCACAGGGAAGGGGCAGCCGAATTTCATGGGGAGCCATGTCCGCGGCGTGGCCGAACATGGCGGCGTGAATGATGTCGAGCATGAACAGCCCAAAAACAGCGCGATGCATGGCTTCCGTCTCGGCCCATCGACTCCACCAGGTGCGGGAATCGAGACCGACACCATGCGGATGCTCCGCCGAAGCCACTTCCGGGGGCGATTCGCTTCCCGACCGACCAATCAGAGGGCTTCCCCGTCGGAGGAGCGTCAGGGCCACCGAGTGGTAGATATGTGCGCGCTCATGAAGCCTCCGGGACGAGTACATCTTCTCGTAGAACTCGAGGAGGAGAAGGGCCTGGGCAACCCAAAGTCCAACGGGCGGCGACGCCTCTTCCGCCGTCACTATTTCCCATCTGACGCCCGAGATGAGGACGTCGGCGAAGCCTCCGTAGTCGGAAAGGTTGCCGCTCGAGTCCCTGCTGCGTAGTGACGCAGCTCCCAGGGCTATCATAACCATGAGGAGAAATATGGAGCAGCGGTTGCAGGAGAAGGTGGGCTGGTGAACAATGGGAAGTCTGGGCGACACATGCTCCCAGTACTCTTGCAGGCAGTCCCGCATCATTTCCACGTTCAGCGCCGGCAGGTCGCCGCCACTGTCCTGGACAATGTTGGCGATGAGCGGCTCGGACTTGGGCTGCTTCTGGCGGAACGAATTGAACCAGCGTATGACCTCCTGGCGACGGAACTCGCTGATGAGCTCGTCGCTCTCGACGAACCTGGGCGGGGTCTCGAGCTGGGACCGGCTGCTGGTCAAGGACTCGTAGTCGTAGTGGATGTTATTGTTGAGCGTCGACTCGAGACCGCCGTCAATGAATGGCAGGTTGGAGACGCTGAAGTCGGCGTACGAGGCCTGGGGATTGAACAGCCAGACGGCAAAGTTCTCACGCGATATCTCGTCGTGCGGAAACTCGACGCTGTGGTAAGGCACGACCGAAGGCTGCTCTGGAAGTCGGGGGCCCTCGCGCGAGTAATAGCCGGGCTTAGGTCGGATGATGTTGCAGGGGGCCATGTCGGGCAGGTGGGCATGCGGCGGCCAGCCATGTGGGTGGTTCATCCTAGCGGATGCGGGATTCGGCAGTGCCGAGGGCGGCGGAGGCAGGTGCAGGGCCGGGGGCGGCGGGTGGTTGCTCGGGTCCGGGGTCAAGAGGATGGCGGCGTCGTGAGGGGCGCTGACGAAGGTCGGACGGGGCTCGGCGGGGGCGGTAGGAGAGACGACGGCGCTGGTAGAGGCGGAAGGTGACGAGTCCTTGGGGGCGCCGAAGCTGGGCATGCGGTTCCGGGGGATATAAGAGGCAGAGTGGCGCTTTCGATGGCGGGCGAGGAGGTCGGCGCGCACAAACTTTTGCTCACAGCCAGCCACGTCGCAGCGGAAGATCTCCTTGGGCTCATCTGGGGCATTGGTCAGCGGCGGCGGGCAGTAGTAAGGTAACAGCAATAAGGTAGGGAAAAGAAAGGTAACGCACGGTTTAACTGGTGCCGCTGGAGATGCTCGGCCCTCGAGTACAGCTTGTCGCAGCCGGGGAAGTCGCAGCTAAAGCGCCGCGGCGCGCCCTTGCGGCTTGCGCGCTTGTACCGGTCAGCCGCAGAGACGCCATAGCCGTTGGAGGGCGATTGGGTTGCCATGGCCGTGGCGAGCCCAGATTCATCCTCTTCTTCTCCGCGGGAGAGAATTAATAATGGATAATGGCGCGTGGCGAGAGAGAGGCCGCTGCCGCGCCTAACTCGACAGGGAGAAAGCTCATCGGGCGGCGAGCGAGCGGGAGCGGAGAGAGCGGGTCCCAGGGCTGTAAACAGTTAGGTATGTACCTAAGGTAGGGTTGCTGCTCTCTACTGCTAGGTAATAGGTATTGCTATTCCTCGCTCGTCCAGAGCAGGGCGGCGGCGTTAGGCTTGGTGCGGAGCAGGACGGTGGATGAGGTGCCCATTGTGTTGGTCTGGAGCTTTTACAATCGAATGAATGGATGGATGCACCTGGCCAGGTCGGTCTGGGGTAGACATCAAGTCCCGCAGGAGAATGGAGAAAATAGCTCGACCGTGCTCGACAGCGGGGCAGCTTCCCCAGACTCGCCCAGACCCACACAACCCAGAACCCCCACGCTCATCTCCCACCCCGCGTCGACTGCCAGCGCAGCGCCATCAATCAATTAATTACCAGCGTGATCAAGGGGATGCACGTCTTCCACGGGGCCATCACAGGAACACGAACTTTTCCCCGAAATTCTGGAGAAACGACGTGGACAGACTAGGCATCATGGTTTTCTTTTCTTTTCTTGTCTTTTCTTTTCTCTTTACTTTTTTCATCGTCTCTCATTTACGCCCAACCATGTGCCCAGCCCTGGCCACGGGCAATTGGCTTCGTTGGGGAGTAAGGTTGCGGGGAAGCACATTTGGTGCGGAGATGCTGCTGTGGATGGGTGGACTGCGCACTGGGCAGCTTTGGGCAAGGAGCTAGGGGTGACCGGGCGTGGGGGTCTCGCTGGAATTTCTTCACCGGCCGCGTTCAGTTTTCGCCGTTCAATTCGGAAGGACCGCCACTTTGACTTGGACCAGCAGAACAATCGGCGCCACATGGCCCGCCATGAGTTGAACCTTCAAGATAAGGCAAGCCCTGTGAGGCCTGGGAAGCCACATTCCTACCTAGGTTGGAGTGTAACAGCGCCAGAGTGGTGAATGCAGGTCCGAAGATCCTATTGTTCTTCCCCTGGCATGCCATGCCACAACCCAGGAACGACGGCCACAACATGGAACAAGCCTGAACGTGCTGCAGAGGAGGTTATATAGGTTTAGGTATCCATGGATCCCCTCGCAG
Source organism: Lasiosphaeria ovina (assembly GCA_033439765.1). Classification (NCBI taxonomy): domain Eukaryota; kingdom Fungi; phylum Ascomycota; class Sordariomycetes; order Sordariales; family Lasiosphaeriaceae; genus Lasiosphaeria; species Lasiosphaeria ovina. Next base: position 4,932,975 of record JAULSN010000004.1, on the reverse strand, counting down.
GTCCCTGCCGAACAAGTCTGCGTCTCATCTGTGTTTGTGTGGAACCGTTTCCACGGGTGCCACCACTCAAGGTAAGTACCCCTCCATCTAAAATTTGCGGTGCTAGAGTTTGCGCCGCTTCGGCCGAAGTTAAAAACTCTTCGCTCGCCCGGCTTCCGAGCGCTGCCGATAGCAACTCCTCGGAGGCACCGAAGTTATATTTGCATACGAATGTCTCGGGCGACGCCCCCAATCAGGCCCGATTTTCCCAAAGCCACACCAGGCTACCGAAAGGGCCGCTCAGCCAGCCTGGAACATTGACCACCATTTCCGGTCGTCTACTTTCTAACTCAGCTGTCGAGGGCCCGTATCAACGCCGTGCGTGCCGCTAGACCTAGATCCAGATGCCGCAGACAGCCGTGCATTCGGCCTATGCTAGACTAGGAATGGTTGGCATTCGCCTACCAATGGCTGTCAACCGACTTTCAGCTCTCAGCCGGTCAGCTGCGAGAAGAGCGGTGTCAAATTCGTCTTCAATGAACCGGGCTCAAAACTCCGAGAGCAATGCCAAGGCTTATGGCTTCACTTTGGCGGGCCCAGGCCATGAATAGTGACAGTGTATGGCCATCAAAAGCACCGTGCTTCATGCATGATGTTCTTGCCGGTCTCATTGTTCTTGCAATCATCAAGCATTTCTATGATTCAAAAAGAAACGACGTCTGAATCCATATCACACCCCAGCCCCTGAACGTTCGTTCGCGCGATACCTCGAAGCACTCACAATAAGGATTATAGCCAATCGATTTTAGTAGAATAAAGTCGAGTAAAGAAACGTAACAGTACCGCAGTTCTAGCTCAAATCATCGAAGCCCCAAAGAACCAAACTAACAAACCGTCAGGGGCTGGGGTGTAATTAGTTGAAGCCCACATCAAAAGGCTAATTTGTGGGCTCCAGAAGTCAAAAGTGGATTCTAGAACAGCATAGATCTTCGCCGTTAATTAATTAGGCTGCAGCACTTCTTTACTCGGAACAAACCCAAGACTAAGGTTAAGTAAGAGGCGGTGAGATGGTGGCTGACAGTACCTTGAAACAGGTACCAGATACCGTTCGAGTTGCAGACACAAGGCCAAATTGCACGGGCATTAGCCATCAAGGGTCAAGTCAACAGAAATTCATCTATTCTTTTTGCAAATGCTGCTACAGGGAGAAGTGGATTCTCGCTGTACATTTTCAGGATCTATGTTTCTTTTCTTCCGTCTAACGTTACTCTAGGAGTGACTTTCACAGTTAGATCTATCACCAAGTGAAATGGCTTATATGCATCACCATGCACAGACAAATGAACTTTCGGGATCTATACTATCTGATTCAACCAACCATCTCAAGTTTTTCATCCCCCACTCTCTTCACATTTCGACGCTAAACGAACAACACACACCTCAAGCCTTCCCTCTGCTCTCATTCCCAATCATCCACAGCTCCCCAAACCTCGAGCTCTCCAACTCAACCAGGTCCCTCGGCGGGCCCGTCTCGACAATCCGGCCGCTGTCCATGACAACGACACGGTCAAAGTCCATCACCACATCGAGGCGGTGGCTGACCATAACAATCGTATACCCCGCAAACTCGTCCTTGATAATCTGCTGCATGGCGCGGTCCGTATCTCGATCAACGCTCGAACTGACCTCGTCGAGCAGCAGGATCCCGCTATCATCGCTACCCGCGCGTGTGCGTGTGCGTGTGCGTGTGCGTGCGCGGATGCGGCGCCGCAGGATCGCGCGCGCCAGGCTGAACAGCTGCTTCTGGCCCTGCGAGAGGGCGTCGGCCGCCAGCGGGCCCGCCAGCCCCGGCCCGCCGCCGCGGGCAGGGGGATCGACGAGCGACGCCCACAGGTCGACGGCCTCGAGCACGGCGCGGCACTCGGCGGCCGTTGACAGGCCGAGCGGGTCGAGGTTGGCCTGGAAGGATGTGCCGTCGGGCAGGAACACGGGGTCCTGCGGCACGGCGATGATGCGCTGCCGCAGCGTGGAGCGGTCGATCTTGTGCAGCGGCGTGCCGTCGATGGTGATGTTCTCGTTGCATGACGGGAGCGGGTCGAGGAGGCGGAGCAGGAGGAGGATTGTGGAGGATTTGCCGCTGCCCTTCGCTGTTAATGGGTGTACTTTGTGATAGGTATCTCAAGGGGAGATGGGTTGAGGAAGGGAGTGCATACCTTCCCGTGCGCCCGCAGATGGCGACTTTCTCGCCTGGCGCGATGTCCAGGTTCAAGTCTACGAGTGCCAGTTGTTGGGAATCTGACGCGTGCTCGGCGCCAGCCGCGACACTCGCGACACTATCTGCACTGGAATCGCTCAGAGGAGCGGATACACGCCTGGGGGTGCTGGACAGAACAGAACCGCAAGACGCAACCGTTAGCACACAGTATATCCGAGTCAAAAGAAACATAGCCTTCAGTCGACCTACCCATACGACGCCGAAACGCCACGGATCTGGATCCCGCCCTTCAGCGGCCAGTCGCTCGCCGGGACTATGTCTTCGCCCTCTCGGCTCTCGGGCTCGACCTTGTCGCTGAACGTCTTGAGCCGGCTGACGGCGCCGATGGACGTCTCGAGCTGCGTGTAGAAGATGATGATGTAGCTCAGCGAGTCGCCGAACGTCATGAGCGCGATCAGGCCGGCGCCGGTGAAGGCCGTATCGGAGCGCGTCTGCGTGGCCAGCGTCACGACGGAAAAGGCCAGCGCCGCCACCACCATCTGCAGCGCGAAGCCCAGCCACCGCTAGATCATGGCCAGCAGGTAAGCCGGTCGCTGCGAGTCGTCCAGCAGCACGTGGTTGCGCGCCACGCCCTGCGGCACCCAGCCAAACGCGCGGAACGTGGTGATCCCCTTGATGGTGTCGATGAAGTGCGTGCTGGGGGTGGTGTCGTGTTAGCATTGTGTCTCATTCCGGGCGGACGAGGAAAGGAGAAGGTGGTAGAGAAGAGATAAGTGGAGATGAAAAAGACTGCGACTTACTACAGGGGGCTCTTTGCCTCGAGATCCAACAACCGGATCTGCCGCGACGTGCGCAGGTAGAACCTCTGCATGCCGTACAGAATAGCACTCAGGAAAGGGTACGTGATGGCGAGATACGGCGACGAGGTGGCGATGACGGCGGCCATGCTGACGCAGTTGAACATGTACAGCGCGACGTTGACCAGGGACATGGGCAGCTGGCCGTCGATGAGCGTCATGTCCTGCGAGAAGAGGTTGGTGACGACGCCCGTGTCCGTCTTTGTGAAGAAGCTCAGCGGCGCACCGATCACGGTGCGCAGCGCCTCGTGGTGCAGGGCTCGGCCCGACTCGAAGATCATGACGGTGAAGCCCACGTAGGCGGTGAAGTAGAGGCAGATGAGCGCGGTCACCTGGAACAGGCCGTACAGGCCGTTGTAGTAGGCGTTGGAGTGTTCCGGGGGGCTGCGCCCGAGGTCTTCGGTCCAGAACTTGACCCAGATGGTGCTGAAGTTGGCGAAGAAGGCGCAGGCAAAGGCAAACCCAAACAGCGAAGTGCTAGTCACAACCCCGATCCTCGCAAAGTAATGGCGGTAGACGGTGGTGTCACCCCCCACCATCCTCTCCGCCTCGTTCTCTGCCTCGTCGCTACTAGGAACGGTGACATTTGTGTTCAGAACGTCCGACTGGGTGGACTTGTCCGTGTCATCTGCGTGGATGGCATCCCCATCTGGTTTCGTGCCGCCAGTCTCCTTGACGCCCAGACTCGACACGTACATCTTGTTGGCCATGAGCTCGCCGAAGCTGCCTTGTTCAACAAGACTCCCGTCTGGCCCGAGAGAAATAATGTGGTCCGCCGAGGGCAGGTGCCGTACAGAATGCGTGCAAAGAACCGTCGTCGCGTTTCTGCGGCGGAGAAGGCCCCCGGGGGAGAAAACGCGGCGGAACACCTGCTCCTCGGTGTCAGCGTCCAGGCCGCTGAGGATGTCGTCAAAGACCAAGAAGTCCGAGTCCAGGTACAGAGCTCTCGCCATGGACACGCGCTGCTTTTGCCCCCCGCTCAGTGTGATCCCGTTGCTTCCGATCTTGGTGTTGTCGCCCCGAGGGAACAGGGCCAGGTCCGGCTGCAAGGCAGTAGCATCAATAACCTCGTTGTATCGTTCCTCATTGAAAGGCGAGAATCCAACAATGTTTTCTCGGACCGTTGCGTTGGTCAAATACGGATTCTGGTCGCAGTACCCGATCTTCCAAGAGGAGGCTCGATCCATAATAACACGTCCCTCGGCTATGGGTACTTCGCCGAGCAGGACTTTGCAGAGTGTTGACTTGCCCGATGCGACTGGGCCAACAACAATCGTGAGCCGCGAGGGTTTTATCTCGAGGTTGAGGTTCTTAAGACTATAGTCGCCTGACTTCCATCCGAAGTTTCTACTGGTGATTTTCATCCCCGGAGCCGGATGGCCGGCTTTGTCCTTACCCTCGGATGCCTTCTCTGCTGAGCCAGACGAGCCAGTTCGCGGTGATGACGACGGCCCTTCTTCCTCTCGGAAGTCGAACCGGGACTTTGTCTCTAGGTATGCCTGGATCCTACTCAAACAGGCAAACGAGGCAACCACGCCGGGAACCGTCTGGAAGAGGGTCGTAAGCGGGTTGGCTAGGAGGATGATATAGGATATGGACGTGAAAATCAATGTCGTGTCCAGCGACTTGGCCGCGAACGCAAAAGTCAGGGTGGGCGACAGGAGGGCGGGCGCGAAGGAGATGAGAACGAAGACGACGGACAGGCCTCGGAACCTGCTTCCGGCCTTGAGCTCGTCCTCGCGCATCTTCTGGATCGACTCCTCCACCGGGCCGGCGAGTCCCGATATCTTGATGTGTTTCATTTGTCTGATGGTGTTGCTGGTGAGGCCCACGCGCTTCTGGATCAGCTCCATCCACTGCTTTTGCCGAGGGCCCATGAATCTCGCCAGGAACGCGATGCACAGGATGCAGCACGCAACAACGATTAAAGGAGCAACAAAAGACGCGCCGATCTGGCGGTACAGCAGCCAACATGCCAGGGCAACCTCGATCGTGCTGGACCAAAAGTCGTGAAGGCCGAGAAAGCCTCGTATGATGCGCTCCACGTCGCCGCTCATCAGTGTGATGGAGGCTGAGTTGTCCGATGCGGAGGCGCTGGCTTCCGTTGTCTTGTCATAAATGACACTAGCGAGGACCCCTCGTACCATGTACATTGCTCGTTCTTGAAAGTACCTAAATAACCTTGTTAGAGCAAGTTCCTATTTCAAGTCAAGGCGGATAACCCACCAGTAGAAAGCGCCCGATATCGCAATTCCAGTGTAAACGATGATAGTTGCGCCAATAAGCCCATAGCCGGTATTCTGCGAGGATTCCTCCTCCGGGTGCCCCAGATAATTCAGCAGAGTTTCGATGAGAAACGGCTGGCAAAACTGGAACGCCGTCAGCGCGATCCGCGGGCCAACGGGAAGCAGGAGGGGCACAGCCAGCCCTCTCGCGAGAGCCTTTGCCAAGCCGTAGTCCTGGCCCCGGATGCGCGAGACATCCAGGCGGCCTGCCAGCTTGGCGAGCAGCGCCTCTGAGGCTATGGCGCGGTCCAGCGGAAACAAATCGTCCATGGTCAGGAGCTTGCGGTACCCCGTCACGAACAGCTTATTGAGCCAGAAGAAGGCGCCGAGGCCGTAGAGCCCCGTGGTCTCCTCTGGGCTGTGCTGCTTGACGTCCCAGTTAACGACCCATCTCGTCTTGTGCCGAGACTCGAGCAAGACGAGGACCGCTTTGGTAGCCACGCCCGTGGTGAACAACCGCGTAAAGGTGATTTCATCGAAATTGCCCGATGCCAGCCACAGCGTCCGAGTCTGGGCCACGTCGAGGAGGATCGTGAGGAAGAGATATGCATTCAGGAGCATGGACGGCCGAGGAGACCGCGAGTGCTCCAGCAGCGACAGCCATATCATTGAGAGGGATGAGACAAACGTCACAGCGGCGGCCGGGATGAAAAACATGCCATATTTCAGTGATCTTGTGGTGCTCAACACGAGCAGACATAGCTGGACAACACTGTATACAAGCGCCGCGGCCTTGAAGAGTCATCCGTTTAGCCACGCATATCTCTCCACAGTCTCGATGGATCAGAGTCACATGGCCAGCAACCTACCACTTTTACACTTCGCAGCAGAGCACCGCCGACAAGAAGCGGCCGACGTGTAAGGTAGACGATGCGAGACACCGAGACGGCAATGAAGATGGAGGCTGGAATCAGGGCGAAGAATATCTTCTCGAACTTGAGCGTGAAGTCGAAGTTGCCGCGGCAGCCCTGCACGGCCGGGCCGAGCGATGCGTCGTCGGGACACCCGGAAAACTCCATACCTACCTAGCTAATTATCCCGCCGTTGCAACAAGCTTGATGGAACTCGTAAGGGCTGGAATTCAAGATCATGTAGCTAGTGCTAGGTCTACGGGCGAGGTGCGATATATGTATTCGATAGTTTCCTGCAACTCACTGTCATGCTTGCATGCTGCGTCAGAGGCCGCGCCACCCCGATGCCCTCCGGGACTTAAGAGTACGCGGCACAGGCCACAGCGAAAGCGGTAGCCAACCAGCAGAGCGAATAAAACGACCTTTCCCAAATTCGGAAGGTCAAAGGAAGATACCTTGGCATTTGGCCCCCAATCTCTGGAAAGTTAACAATTCCAGCAGATCTCCGCTTGCTAACAAGTTCAAGTACAGGGGATGTCGAAAAGTATACCCGAGGCCGAACATATAGATCTAAATCCTACAGTGCAACATCGCTCTGATAACGCTGTGATCTAGGACAGGATCCGAGTCTAGGCAGATTCACGAACGCTAGTGGACTGGAATGGGTGCAGTGATAGATAGCAGACCGCTTTGTTCATCATTTATTGCTCTGCACGCAAGCGAGACCAAAGGGCGCCAAATCTTGTTCCGTTATACATATTTTGTACATGATATTCTCTATTTCTTTATCCAACAGGAAGATACAATGTGACATGCCTTCATCTATTGCGGTTTGCCGAGAACCTGCGAACCATGACCTCGCGGATGGTGTATTGCTTGAGAGCGGCGGCAAGGCCGCCAGCCTTGATGGCCTTGTCAAAGACAGGCGGAGATGGAACATCAACGTAAACAAGGACCAGTCCCTTGAGAACGTGAGCCAGCACTCGGTTCACACCCATTAACCATGACCAGGATTTCGTCGCTGCGTCATGTTCGTGCTCCTTCCAAAGCGGGTCGGAAAAGGACGGCATTATTATGATACCGAACTCGCTGTGGTCAAACACAGGCCCACGCTGATAGAGAATGAAGTCAACCCCGAACTTGATACCATGGCGAGGAACCCAGCCAAGGGAACGGAAGTGGTGATAGACGACGTAGTTCACAAGGAAGGGATCACTTGGCTGGAGAGCGTCCAACGAGGAGCTAATCTCCTTAGGGGGAAAGTACGAGTATGCCCGGAAGAGACTTAGCAGCTGGTCAGTGGGGATTGGTGCCCCGGTCGCAGGGTCAAGAACAGTGAGGACACCGAGCACAAACGCCAAGAAGAACGCTTCCTCGGGAGAAAGTTGGAAATGCTCCCTGTTCGGCAGTTCTCCCACAGTAACTGGGAAATCAAGGCTCGACACTGCTTCGTTGTGTTCTGCAAGAGGCGTAGGAGCAACAGGAGCAGGGGGGGCAGAAGCAGCTGGCGGCGATGGAACAGCAGGAGGGACAGCGTCCATGGCTCCACCATTCAGGGCATTCGAGCGTTTCGGTGGCGTTCCAGTAAATCGGTTCGGGCTTGGGGGGTCAAAATGCTGAAAGGTTGTTGACTCAACCTTGGGCGAAAAACGAACACTCTTCTGGCGCTTCAGTGGCCGCGCTTTTTGGGGGGTGATGACCTCGGCCATCGGCACACTGGAAGGCAAAGATGGCACATGAGAAATTATGCCATTGGCTGTCTCAGTCACGCCGTTCACTTTGGCACCATTGGTCTGGGCATCGACGAGTACGTCTCGGTCTTGATCCAAGGCACTCGCCTTGCCCAGATGATCATTGAGGCCGTTGGAAACCCCATTCAGTTGGGCATGGTCGCTGACAGCCTTGCTATCTGTTTGACGGTCCCTCTGTGGAGATGGGACATCGACAAATGGCAGATGAAAGGGGGCCGGATCGGAACTCGCCACACCCACAACCAAGGGTGGAACTGATACAAGGTCAGCCAAAGAGTTGGGAAAGGCGAGCAAATCAGCGGGGCCGACTGGAGGCTTCGGGGTCTCAAGATGGCCATTTGCGATGGGCTTCTGAGTGAGCTTGATGAAGGAATTGGGGAGGGCCAGTAGCTCCGATGAGCCAACAGGTGGGCTTGGCTCCTTGGAGGGGCGACTTCCTCTCGTGTCTTGGGTGGGTGCTGGGTCGATGATTGGCGGTTTGACGAGGATGGGTGTCGTGACGGGGGTGGATACCGTGACGAGGGTGGATGCCGTGATGACAGCGGGTGTTGGATATCGAGCAAGGTCTTGAGGCGAGTTGGGCAGTGCCAGCAATTCGGCAGGCCCAACCGGCGGCCTAGGGCTCTCGGGAACAACGTTTGTGGTCGTCTTCAATGGGACTGACTCGACTTCCGCTTGAAGAATAAGGTCTGTTGCTGCGCTGACCGGCAGCTCAGGACTCCCAGACTGAGCACTCAAGACATCCTCCGAAAGGTGTGTGACGGCGTTTGGAAGGGTCGTGATATTTGCTGGGCCACCTGGGGAATTCAGGGCTTTGGAATGGCCATTTGTAACGACCATTCGCATGACTGAAGGGAGGGAATTGGGGAGGGCCAAGAGTTCAGCTGGGCCGACGGGTGGCTTCAACCCCTGAACATGGCCATTCATGATGGGATCTTGAGGCGGCTTGGTTGGTGCTTCCAGTAGCGACGGAACTTGTGGAACATAGGACGAGTGTGGCCCATCAAGCAAGCCATTCGCGAGCGTCAGCTCCTGGGACTCGAGCTCGCCATTCACGAAGGCCACCTCCTGATCCTGAATATCGAGCGGGCCATTCGCGAGTGTCACCTCTTGGCTACTAGGCTCGCCATTCAACAGTGGAGCCCTTTCTAAGCTGGTCAGGCCACTGGGAACAACCACTTCCTCAGTACCGAGCTGGCCATTCGGTAACGGCTTCTCTTCAGCCGGAGTAATGTGTGCCTCCGCTTCCTCAAGCCTCTGCCTCTCAACAACCTCCAGCTCCGCCTTTGCCCGCTCCCACTTCGCAAGTCGGCGCTCTTCGCGCCGAGATTCCGTACGTTCCTCGCTCACAGTCTTGCCCCCCAGAGATCCGCGTCGCGCCAACTCGCGTTTCAGCCAGTTCGGTTCGCTTCGACTTAGGCTTCCTTTTCCAAAGAAGCCCTGCTCCCATAGCGCGCGTATAGACTTAGAGTCGTTGATGTGCACAGAGCGTGTGCGGGGGTCCCATAATCCCTCGTGGATGATGAAAGGTTCGGCTGGAGGAGGCGAGATGGATTGCTTCAACCAGGCATACACGAGGTGGATCAGGGAAATCGGATTGCTCGGATAGAATGCGGGAAGAGGGAATGTCCGAATCGGCACAGGAAGTGCATAGACCTTGTACAGTGGAATCTTGGTCGGGGTTGAAGATTCACTGGTGGTCGAGGCCAAGGTCAAGGTACCCAATGGCTTTGTGGTTGCTACCGATCCGGCGGGAGCAGAGTCGCTGGCCAAGGCAGAGGCGACTGCATGCCCGGGAACCTCTTCACTGGACGGCATAATGGCAATCGTGGTCTCAGACATATTCATCCGTGTTCATGTCGGCCTGGAAGCAGAAGTTCGTTAGCCACAAGTATCGAAACTTTGCCCAAAACAACACATTTATTCTTCCTCCTTGCTCAGATACCGTTGTAGTCTATAAATCAGGCGTTCACCGAGCGTACACTGAAGTACATTGCTCTAGGCACGATTGTTATGGTGTCATCACCGTAATTGGAGGAAGCAGCACGAAGCTGCTGGGCCGGGAACAACCGTGGGACGCAGTGCAATGAGCCAGGAAAGATCCGGCCCTGCGATTATCCCACGTTGTCGAGGCTTGTGATCGATAAAGGAAAAGTTGCAATTGCACTTACTCTTGTGAGGGATATTCCACCCAGTTTGTCGACGATCGCGACGAGAGCTCGGCCATGTAACGGGCAGAAAGTACTGCCGCAAGCTTCAGAGGGGGTTGAAGGATTTTAAACTGGTCGGCCGAGGTCGAGTCATGGCTGGCAAAGTTTTCTGTGCGCTGACTCTTGCACGCTTTTGTACTGTGAAGTTTTAAGGACGGAAAGGGTCGGCTTCAGGCGCAGACTTTTGTAGCAGCACTCGGTGCCCACTCTTAGCCTGAGAAGCAAGGCACGAAGGCATCTGCCCCACCCAACAGGGACAAACTGAGCTTGGTAAGCTTGGCGGGCCAATGCTTGTACACAAAAATCTGCTGCGCGGTGGCCCGGCTGATTTTCGGAATCGGCAGTGAAAAGCTTTGCCAGCTCGGTGAGCCAGCCACTCGGGTCGTTCGGGGGTCGGAGACCCACACTTCTCACCTTCAATTTTCTTTTCGTCTGGCGGGCTCGGAGCAACATCCTAGTCTTTGGGCAGTGTGGGCGCGTTGGCTGTAATTGGTATACGCACGCGGAAGAGTCCGTCAATAATGCAAGATCCTACGGATATCTCACCCTCTTCTGTTCGGAGTCCTCGATTCCTCCGTGCCTCATGACCACTTGTCCAGCGCAAGTGTTGGAGCCGGCCAGGGCATCAATTGACGACTCCAAGGGCATAGGTACCCACGATCAAAACCCACATCCGTAGTACTTAAGCACTGACCTGACCTGCCGGTACCTTACCTACTCTATCTATTTATCCCTGCCCACGTCAGATCTTGTCTCAGCCGAGTGCACTCTGCTTGCTCGCTCGCCCTGTCTTCAGCTTCTGCTTCAATGCCCGTCAGCGATGTTGCGATGTCGTTAATCGTCCAAGGCGCGGCCTTGGTGTCCCTCGTCTGGAGCCTTATTGTCATTACCGTCTCGTCCACTGGCATTTATAAGCTGTAGGTCGCATACACCACCAGCCTCCCGTTCCGCGCTCGGCTCCTGGTGATTGGCGCTGACCTCTTCTCTCCCAGCGTCCGGCATAACCGCTCGCCCCCATCGAAGCCCGTCTCGCCCTTGCTAGACGACAACCAGGTCCCCCATATTACTCTTATACGACCGGCCAAGGGCGTGGAGGTTGGCCTGTACGAGTGCCTGGCGTCCACCTTTCGGCAAGCCTACCCAAAGAACAAGCTCACCATCCACCTCTGCGTGGCATCCACCGACGATCCGGCCTATCCGATTCTTCGTCAGGTCATTGCCGACTTCCCAGACGCCGACGCGAGACTGTTCGTCGAGGAAGATGATCCTGTTCTTCATGGCGTCGATGGGCATGTCAACAGCCTGGGGCCCAACCCCAAGGTTCGGAACATCAGTCGTGCGTACCGCGAAGCGAAAGGCGACGTGATTTGGATGATGGATTGCAACGTTTGGGTGTCGAGGTATGCGGCCGGGCGATTGATCGACAAGTTATTTGGCTTTCGCCTCGGCGGCGCCAGGACAACTCCGTACAGGTTTGTCCACCAGCTGCCTCTCGTGGTTGACATCGAGACCCAGAACACCGAGGAAGCGCAGACGCTCCTGACGGCCGGCGCTGGCCCGGCGGTGACCATGGGTCGTGGAGGGCGGCTGGAGGAAATGTTCTTGGCAACCACGCATGCCAAGTTCTACAACGGCATCAACAGTATCGGCATCGCCCCTTGCGTGCTTGGCAAGAGCAACATGTTTCGCAAGTCGCACCTCGAGCGCCTTACCGACTTCAAACAAAATCCAGTCCTGTCGCCGTCCGACGCCTCACGTGGTCGAGGCATTGACTTCTTCTCGTCGTACATCTGCGAGGACCATCTCATTGGCGACTTATTCTTCAAGTCACAACTGCCCGGCTTCCGGCGCCATGGGCTTGTCTTTGGCGAGGTGGCCATCCAGCCCACGTCCGGAATGTCGGTAGCCGCCTACATCGCGCGCCGCGTTCGCTGGCTGCGCGTCCGAAAGTGGACAGTCATAGCTGCGACGCTTGTAGAACCAGGCGTCGAGTCGTTCCTATGTTCTCTGCACATCTCGTTTGCGCTGACTACGCTCCCTTGGTTCCACAACCTGTTCGCCATCTCCCAGACATGGGGCGCGATGGGCACCATCTGGGCCTCAACCATGATTATATGGGTGGTTCTAGACTACCTCCTTACCTCCATGCTGTTCCGGCTCCAGAGTCTTGACATGGACGAAAACACACCCGCTTTTGCACGAGGGACCTCACGCCAGGGCGGAACACAGGGCCGGCCATTTTCGGAGTGGCTGTTGTCGTGGCTTGGGAGGGAGCTGCTCGCTCTGCCTATCTGGACATGGGCCGTCCTGCTCGGTACGACGGTATCGTGGAGGGGCAACCAGTTCAAAGTGCGGATGGACATGAGTGTGGTGGAGATCGAAGACAAGAAGCGTACTCCCCAGTTGCTGGAACGTCAACTGGCAGGGACAACAACCCCTCGGTCCCGGAGTAAAGATCGCGTCGATTAATGGGGCTGCAGCACCGTGCCAAACAAGAAAAGATAAAGCTCGAATAAGTCCCCCTTATATACAAACAACATATATTTCTTGCATCATCTGGTGGGGTTCTACTTTTGGTCTGGCAAAACACGGTAATCTTGTTCTGGTCGAGCGGAAAAGACAACTACATTCAATCTCTTTTTGCAATCCAAGAAAATAGACGTTTCCCCTTTTCTCATGTTCCTGCATCAGTACGTCTTAAGGAACTCTTCAATGGCTCTCAGGCCCTCCTGCAGGACGCTCTCGTCCGCATTCCCAAGGGTGATGCGCACGTAGCCTTTCAGCTCGGCGTCTACGCCATCATCGCCGTCCTCAAAACAGAAGCCGCCCGGCACGAGGCTCACGCCGGTCTTCCGGGCGAGGCCCGCCACGAAGTCCCTGTCGTCGACGGGCTCTTTGCCATCTTGAGTTAGGATGCGCACGTACGCCGTCCCGGCCCCCGCCGGCGGCACCCAGGTGGTACGCGGGGCGGTGCGGGCGACGAAGGCGCCGATGGCCGCGATGCTGCGCGCGCAGATTGCCAGGCTCCGCGTCATCAGCCGCGGGAGCACCTGGCTCGACAGCGCGTAGGCGGCCACGCCGTCGTCGAGCAGCGACACGGCTACTGTTGTGTAGTCATGCGCCGTCATGATGCGCTCGATCACTGCCGCGTCGAGCGACACCACCCACCCGATGCGGATCCCCGGCAGCCCGATCGTCTTGGACATGGAGCCCGTCGAGACCGTGTTGGGGTACCCGAGGGAGATCAGCGGCGGCGGCGGCGGGTCCGAGGTGTGGAATAGCGGCGCAAAAACCTCGTCCGAGTACAGCGTGATGCCGCGTTCTGAGGCTAGCACGATGAGCTCACGCAGCATTGACTCGGGCAACACGGCGCCCGTGGGGTTGTTGGGGTTGCTACGTGGTTTCGTTAGCGAGCCATTTTTCACCACTATCCCAAACCTTTTTACTCTCGGATCGACCAGACGGGACATACTTGAGAATAATGACCTTCGTGTTCTCCTTGATCATCCCCTTGAGCTCGTCCAGGCTCAACCGCCACGCCGACCCATCCTCTACCTTCAGCTTCCACATGCTCACCTCGGCGCCTTGGAAGCGCGGAATCGCCCAGAGCTGGGCAAAAGTGGGATACATGCAGATGGCGTGGTCGCCCGGCCCAGTGAGGCTCGCCAGCGCGAGGTAGTTGGCCATGATGGACCCGGGCGTGGTGACGACGTTGTCGGCCGTCAGCGTCACCGCCGGCGAGGAATGTAGCTCGGCGATGCGCGCCCGCAGTTTTTGCGAGCCGCGCGCGTCGCCGTACGTGAGCACGAGCTCCGGGTCGATGGGGCCGGCGCTGCTCTCCCCCGCCCCGGCGCCATCAGGCCCCGGCGCGGAAGCAAGCGCCTGCAGCTCCGCGAGAGATAGGGCGCCAGCGACGGACCCTGCGACATGTCGGGTGGTTAGTTAGGCTTGTCCACGGTAGAGCACAGTTTCAAGAAATGCATTCTACATGTTTACAAGACAACAACAGTGGCCAGACAGAGAGCACCGAGAGGGACAGCTAAAAGAACCACTAACCGTGGAGCGCAATTTTCGTTTCAGGCTAAAAGAAATACCCAGATACCCATTAGCTGACGGTCAAGGTTCAAAACAAGCTTTTGACACAGCCTCTTGTCACGGCGCCGGTGCTGGTGCTGGTTTTTTGGCAGCGCCACGACGGCCCCGGGACAGAATTAGCAGGAGTAAACCAACCGCCGCGCGTTGTACTAATTGGAGGAAAAGAACGGCCGGCCGTTGGGTTAGTCTACGGTTCTTCTAGAAGACAGACAGTGAACTGATGCACCTACTCCATTTGTCAATCCTGAACTCGGGGATGTTCTTCATGTTTGGAGTTGGAGCTGGGTCGGACGGGACGATATTCTCTCGTGAGGGGAGGGCCTGATCGGGTTCCTTTAAAGTCAAAGAAAGACAAGAAAGAGTTAGGTAAAAATGTTGCCCCAAATAGATGCAGCAGAGACGGAATAAGAACCTAGGTTACCAACCTTGCGTGGAACTCGGTTCTCGACGATATTTCTCAGAGTTTGATATGATAGTAGCGCCTCAGGGAAGTAGCGAGGACCAGTCCACAAGCAATCCACAAGCAAGCACATCGCATCACGCAAGATAAACCACACAAAACGATTCTAGACTCGATTCGTTGTTGACAAAGTGTATTCCGAAGGGCGCGTGGTGGTGCGGGGTTCTCTTGCTACATGTATGTATCATGTGCAGGCCATCCAATTATAATGCAAGCCACTCTATGGTCGGAGGAAAGATTGGAGAGAACGCCTTGGCCGCGAGGTACGAAGGTTGTGTGCATTGTCGATCCGAGCTAAGGTAGTGTACGCCGTATACGCAGTTGCATACACGATATGTATGCACCATGGTTCGGATCTCATCCTTTCGAGAACCGGGTATGGAAGAAATAAAACAAGCACGTAATCTTACCCGTCGTTTGGCTCTTCGCGCCAAAACCCTGGGGGAAGTTGGTCTGCGGCAATAGCATTCGACAACTTTCCTTATTTTAGAGATACCCAGTTGGGAGCTATGTAAATAGCTACCTGTCCAATTTACTTCCCAGCACGCGTTACTGGCGTACCTCAGAACCCGTTTTGGTCGAATGTGTTAAAACCTAGGCATAAATAGAGCCGGCTGATGCACGTGTCATAACTCGTCTTCATGAACAACTGGTGGATTTCTCGAGTCCTGGGTTTAAGATTCCCACTTCTTCGCTTCGACACCGTCGGGAGGAACCGACTCCACCGTGCGGCTCTTGACGTCGTTCCAATCCGTGCTAAGTGCCGTGCCATTGCTCTCGATAAAGCTCTTCATCATGGCACGCTGCTGCTCTGGGCTCGAGCCTTTGTAGAGCTGCTTGAAGAAATGGTTGACGTCCTGCTTATCGTCATCGTCATCCTCGCCCTCGCCGAGTTTATCCCAGTCCTTCGGCCCGAGTTTGCTGCTCGTTGGATACACTGGGGCACTCGCTTGTTTTGGAGGTGCAACCGACGCTAATGACGTGACAATCTTCTCCAGATCGGCAGATACTGCATCTTTCGGCGTTTCGTGTGTTCCAGAAGGTCCACTGGATTCGACTTCAGCGGTCTCGGGGTCCTGGGCACCAATCTTCTCCTCTCCCCATCCACTCCACTTGCCAGGTGTGGCCTTCTGGAGGACCAACTCAATTTTGCGGGGTGTCGCGGACCACCGCGAGCCAGAAGGGACAATCTCACCGCCAAAAACAAGCGTCGAGGTGGCTTCTCTGTCACCTGGCTTCACATAAGGAGCAACTTCGCGCGGAATCGCCGAGATCCGGGCCTGCCACAAGTCAGTCAGTATTAGACGCCGCGCGGATATCTCTAGATCTACCCACCGTGGTCTTGGTGAACTGGACTTGAATGTCCTCTTTATTCAGATCCTTTGCAAACAGAGAGATCGTGATGTTTTGGTTGGTCTGGTAGAAGTCTGCACGGAGCTTCATCTTCTCGTCGGGGACTGAGCCGGGCGCAGAGGGTTCGGGCTTATTTGCAGCCTTCGAAGCTGGTAGGTCGTCGTCGCTATCAGACTCTACCGGCTCGGGTGCTTTCTTCTTCTGTGTCTTGGGGGGAACCTTCGTTACCATAACCTTTCGCCCTGGGTGGTCTGCGGAAAGCTGTTTCAGTGCACCGAGGGCTTGGCTTCTGAAGGCATATGCACGGTTCCAATCTGCTTCGAATCCGGTCTTGGGTGTGGTCACCAGGGCGTTAACCTGCCCACCAATGCCTCCTCCGTTCTGGCCCGGCTGACCTTCCTTGTCTGCAACTCCATCCGCATAAGTGACGGTGTAATGGCCTTCGCTGTCGACATTTTTATCGACGCCGTCGTCTTCGCCGGCACGCCGACCCTCCGCAAGCAGCATGCTCCATTTGGCGCAGCAGTCTGAGTCGGCGTAGCGACCGAGCTTGAAGTAGATGGCGGCACGACGGTATTGGGCCTCGATCATGAGCTTGCGCGAGTCGCCGGATCCGCGCTCTATTGCAGAGTGGTAGGCCGTCTCGGCGTCGTGAAGCGCATCATCCCAGTTCTTGAGCTGCTGGTGTGCCTGCGCGCGGGCAAGCAACCACTTTGGTGACTTTGAGTCTTTGAGCGCCTTATCGAGAAGCGGAATGGCTGCTGCATAGTCCTTTCTCTGGACGGCATCGATGCCTTTCTGGCCGAAGGTTGTGCTGGACATCGTGCAGGGTGCGCGAAACGGCCAGCTGAAGGGGGGCCTGGCTAGTAATCTGGTTCGTCTGCTGCATCAGCAATGTGCTCGGAGTGTCCAGCAACTGTAAACTGGGACACAAATGAGATGGAATGCACAAGGGCATTTTCGCATATATAATTATGTACCTAGCCGTGGTCCAAAAGTGTGAGAAGCTAGGTGTCAGCGATTGTGGGACTCCCGTGATAGGCGCGGCAAGCCCGGATTGATCTGTAGCTCGGTTGGTCGGAAATTGGGAGTGGAAATAGAAATTGCCTCTGGCGGCTGGGGTCAGGTATTGATGTTGGCGACGGCGGCCGTTGATGCTCAGAGTGCGTGCCTGGAAGGTTCGTTGTGGCTGCGGTAGGTTCAAGGCAGACAGAGCTGTAGTGGGGTTGATCGTGACAAGCTTCTATTCTGCCGGTTGTGTGACGTGAAGGCAGCCCCACCTCCCCTCACCGCCTTCTATTCCAGGGGAAGCGCTCCTCACCAGATTGGGTTTCCCCAGGTTTCTACGAATAGTGGGGCTTTGACCAATAATTCGCGAAGTCGGTCCACGTCGCTGCAGGAACCACGTCCCTCCTTCCAAATTAGATATTATTATTACTTGAGTTCAGGCCTAGTATAAATACTGTTCTAGTTCGTTTATTTCTTCTCCGTTCCAACAAAAGCCTGCAGATCACACCACCTTCTCGTCGGGGTACCTGTGAGCAAACATGCCCAATGCCTTCATAGTGAACGTGAACTTGTAGTTCGGATACGAAATCATGCAGCTCCTGTTGAACACGCCTTCAATCGCCTCCTGCAGCCACTCGCCATTGGGCTGTTGCCGCTCCATGATCAGCTTGACTCCCCTTTTGAGGGGCTCGACGTCGGGGTATTTGGCTTTCATGAGACCAATTAGTGCCCACGAAGTCATCACGACCTGGGAGCCAGAAGGGTGCTCGTGGTATTCGCTCGTCTCGCACGCCTATTGAAGGGTCAGCATCGCCCCAGACAAAACGACATAAATGGGGAACAATAACAACAAAGGGAGAACACCAACCTTGTAATGCTCGGACCAGCCGCCGTCCTCTCTCTGTTTAGAAAGGAGGAAATCGCACCCCCTCTTGGAGTACTCGCTGGTCTCATATGTCTCTCCGATGCTAGCCAGGCTCTCAAGCGCAAACATGGTAGCATATGTGAAGCAGATGCCCCATGCCCCGTACCATCCACCATGAGGCTTCTGGGCGCTTTTGATCCACTTGACGGCCCGGTCAACAAAGAGTCGGATGTCTTTGGATCTATAGTCTGGCCAGTGCTTCGAGAAAAGCGACAAGGCAGTAACAACCGCCGTGGTGCATTCCGGGTACTCGTACTCAACCATAATGTTGCCAAACACCTCGGCCGCATTTAGGACTTCCATCCAAGTACCTGCCCGTTGGGGTTCATACGACGAGCAGCCACCAGAGGGGTTCTGATATGTGAGAAGAGTATCAATGGCGTCAAATATCCGTTGGTCAGAGATCAACGTCTTGAAGCCCGGCGTCTTTTGGAGGATGATGACGGCCTTGAGGGCCTCGGACACACAGTCGCTGACAGCGTAGCCTTGGTCTTTGTTGCTAAACGCCCAGCCGCCCTTGCGCTGTTGGCGGTAGCACTTGGCCTGGTCCTTGACGTTTTCCCGCATCTGTTGCCTGTCAAGGAACTCGAGGGCTTTCATCAGCATGGGCCGCCAGCGCGGGTCCTGGGTGAGCCCGGCATCCTGCATTGTTTGGATGGCGAAAGCCGTGTCCCAGCACTGCACGCCGTTCGTGCCGTTGCAGAGGAGGCCCTCCTGCTGCACCCACATAAACTCGTGGCTCCTCTCTTGGTGTCTACGCACCGAGTACGCATCAGGCCCATCTCGAGCATAGCAGCAAACCAGGTTCATGGCGGCATTGACAGGAGCCAGATCTGCATAGTCGGTGTTGAGGTCCTCCATATTGATGAGCTCCGATGCCCACGCCTCGGCCTTCGCAGCCAAGGAATTTGTTCGGAGATATGGGTTCCAGACGTTTACCAGCAACCAATTGATCGTGTTCAAAACCATCGACTTGGGATGGTAATTATCCATGGGATGAATTGTGTTCCGGTTCGCAGCCCAGTTGATCGTGTCCCAGTCCTCGACGAAGAGTTCGTTCCGCAGGGAGCGAATCGTGTCCGTCTCCTCGGCCTGCCATTTCTTCGACCACAGGTAGCTCATGCCCAGGAAAACCTGCCGCATGTGAATCCACCATCGCCATGGCGCGATGGGGACCCAGTCAGGCAGGAGCCACAGCTCGGGCGGTACTGGATTGACGATATCCCATTTTGCAACCCCCAACACCGACAACCAGAACTTTGCCCAGTGCGGAGCGTGTGTTGCTCCACCAAGCTTGTGGATGGTTGCGCGCGCCTTTACCATGTTAGGGTGGTCGGCGTCGACTCCGACCAAGCGCAAGGTCACGTAGTTCAGCACGGTGCCAAACACCGACGTCTCGCCCTCGATGTGCAGCCCCCAGCCTCCATCTTCGGGATGCGCGCGTGCGAAGAGGTAGTTCTTAATCTCGGTGGCATAGTACCAGGGGATCGGTGTCTTGGTCGCGTACCAGGAAATGACAGTGCCTGGCAGGAGAAACATGGGGCCGCCATAATCGCAGCCCCAGTGGCCAGAGGGGAGCTGGAGCTTCTCGAAGAAAGTGAGGCCGTTCCGGACCGCATCGAGGGGGTTTTGCGCTGTTGGCAGGTCAGGGAGATCCTGGAGGCAGGGGGTGGAAAGGTCAGCCAATGGGGGACAGCTATACGGTTGGCTGGCTCGCATTCGAAGTGCGTACCAGAGGAAGACCAAGAAAATATTTATCGGCATGCGTCTGCGGCCATTCTTTCGCGGCTTCGTCATCCTCCAAATATTGCCATGTGTGCCGGCTCTCGTCGTCGTGAAGCCGCCATCGCGAATAGTCGGTTTTGTCCTCGATCCGAGCTTTTTTGGCAGTGTGCCCAAAGCTGTCGCTGGTGATGTTGCTGAGTCGTTTTTTGGTGGAACCCTTCTCGACCGGAGGCACGACAATCATCCGCACTGGAGTTCCCTTTTTGCGCGCCATCTCGACGTAAGTTTTGTTCACTTTGCGACCGACAATCGAGGACGGAGCAGGGAAAGCGCAAAAATGGTCCGTTTACCAGGGAGAATGGAGATGGGCCATCACGCGAAGCTTCGTGGAATGCAATTCGCCAATTGGCTCCCAAATCTTTCAGGGGGCGGGACTTCGCAACTCCGCCGGGCTTTTGTAGAACCCCGCTGGCTGGCAACGACTTTCAGGGGCCGCGAAGCCGCCAAGAGTTAAGGCCAATTTAGGTTGCCCAATTTCGCTGAGCGACCTGTTCAGCCACAGTGTGGCTCACATGTGAGACAACGACAGACAACGACATCGGCTCCACGATCCAAGAAGGCAAGAGCAGCCAAACACATAAGGGTGCAAGCGAAGACTCTAAATAATGCATGCCACTTGTGTCAAAATTCCGAGATCTGTGAATCCTTTTTTCCTCTTCCTTGCCAAAATTATTTAAGCATTTTTCTTTACCACAATTTATGCCCTCCAGTACATTTGTCAATATTATTAGTCTCGAGTCTTAATACGACTCGACCAACAAGATGCCTTTGCCGTCTTCAAAGCGGCGGCAAAAACCTGTTGCTAGTCCTAAATCTCAAATCCAGGGCTCTGCTCACACACGTGTCCTCCGAAGGCGACAGCGACTGCCCCATTCTCCGCATATTCCTGCTCCCTCGAGCCTTGTGTCAATTCCACCCCAAGACTCATATGATGGAGCTCTTTCGCAAATCGAGTCCTTGCTAGAATCAATTCTCGATGCCGTCATTAACGGGACCGATCTTGTTATTCCTTACCAAACCGTCCGGCCTAGCCCTGGAGTGCCGCCCGTAGTTTCCCTTGAAGGGGGAGCTCGGCAAATGACAACTGAAGTAGTCAAATTTCCTGGGCGGAACATTCAAGAGGTCAAAAGATTCGGTATGTTTCCGATACAGTCTTTCTGTCTTGTCTTCGTGCTGTTCCTAACGTTGTCAAGATGCCATTTTCCGCATCCTTGAACTGTCACACGAGGCCCTCCTCACAGGAAACCTCATTACAAAGAGGTAGATTTCTATCAAAAACTTCCCCCAATACTTACATCATGAGACGCAAACTGGAATAATTAACAAATTAGAAACATATACTACCAGAATACCGAGTTATTCAGGTCCCAGAGCGTTGTTGATGACATGGTGGACAACCTTGCTTTCACACTTGGGGTCGGACGTGGAGATCTAAACATTGTGAGACGCAACCACTCCTAAATGTTTACACTCACTTACCCCCTTCAAGGTTGCTGCGGCTAGGGGGCTAATTGCTGGTCCAATCGATGTAATGATGCGCGGCGGTGCTACCGTTCAATACGGCCATGGTCTCTCAGGTGGCAATGTATGGCGCCTCACTCCCATGACCTCATATACACTCTAACTTTCTCAGGGAAACTTAATCCCGCCAATCAACTCTGTCGATAAGGTTGACTTCCACAACACGCGGTGGCTGTTGGTTATCGAGAAGGAGGTCTGCAAGCCAGGAACCTAATTATATGTGACTTTGCTAACATGATAGTACTGTTCCCAGGCTACTTTCCGGACTCTCGCCAATTCTGGATATTCTTCTACTTCAAGGGCAGGCCATGGGATTCTTGTCACTGTAAGTTTTATCCTGACTATGCGTCGACTGCGGGGCTGACAATGTTGATGTCTTTGATAGGCGAAAGGGTTCCCTGATCTAGCTACTCGCCGCTTTCTTAGCACCCTGCACTCGGTTCGGCCCCAACTAAACGTCTTCGCACTTGTCGACTTTGATCCTCATGGTGTCTCCATTTTGCGAACATACCAATACGGGAGCCAGCGCCTGGACCACGAAGAAAATGTCACTCTTCCGCACCTGAAATGGCTTGGAATCCGGAGCTCAGACATAATGTCGCGAAGTTCGATCATCATGTCACACAGTCTTCAAGATTCGCAGAGCGGTGACAGTCAGACAAGCCAAGAGTTTGCGAGCCAGGGCTCTCTCGCTTACTCATTCGGTGGTGGGCTCTATAGGTCTCTCATGTTTCGTTGGCTAACATAGTTCAGGTTCCGACGATGAACGGCCTGCCAAGAGGCCAAAGTCCAACTATCCGAGAGACTCCAACGAGTCAGTTGCACCACTCACACTGGACGACCGAAAGAAGGCTGTCAGCGTAATGAAGCAAATATGTGGTGAGAAAGGCTTTGAATCTGCCGGCTTAGAACAGATGCAGGAGCTTCAGAGAATGTTGATGCTCAATGTCAAGGCCGAGATACAAACGGTGGACAACTTTGGCGACATCACTGATTGGCTTGATGAGAGGCTCTCTGTTTAATTTCTTCACAACTAGCAAATGTATGATAGCTAGTTACTATTTTCGGTCGGTTACAAAGGGTGGTGAATTCATTGTGTTCAGTACAAGCCCTTCGTTGGTGGTCCCGCCTGGACTGGCCTTTGGGTACTAGGTGGCAGCTTCCGAGTTCTAAAGTTACCTCGGCCTTGCCTGTGTTGAATCTCCTTCTTTCCTCATTCCTTCCCACGTAGGAGGGGCTGCATTTCGGAGCTGAGGAGTCCCCAAATTGCCGAAGGTGTCCTTTGCCATCCCTCGGAGTTCCATTGCTCGGCTTTGCCATCGACCGCAAATATTCATTCGGGCATCAGCTCCCTCCCTATGCACTGGGAGTGCATGCCTACCATCGTCTCGTTCATCCAGCTCATCTTCTCTCTCCGTCAATCGAGCCCGCAGCTTTCATTCCTAGCTCGCAATCCCAGTTCTAGGACATCACCTCGTTCAGCCGTCATCGTTTGCCTCCTTCCAACCGATTTGGTGGAATACAGCAACTTTTCATGGTGGCAGTGGTCAGCACGCTGCTCGGCCTCCATTGCGGACCAGACCTGGCATGTCAAAAGCTTCTCCAGATCGGCAGGACCTGACGTCGATCAACGTGTCTTCTCGTCCAGTTTATGGTGCGTAATCGCCAGGCCCATCGTTCCCCCAGCTTCACTTCCCAAGATCCTCCTGATAACACATTATTCACTACAGGTATCGTTCGAAATTCGGCTTCTGCGACCCTCATACTCATGCTTCCGAAGCTAAAACAATCGATCGACGGGCTGGCCACATTCACCGGATGATCACCGCAAAACAGACCCGACAGCTCGCGCCCATTCCATTCAACTCCCCTAACTCTATCATTGCGTTACGTATTCTCGATTGCAGTCTCCCGATATCCTACCTAGCCAATCTCTAGCCTGCGGCAGTCCTCCAACCTCCATTTTCTCCAGCTTCACAAAATCGGTCCCGCCTCACAAACCACACCCGTCCATTGGTCTTCTTGGCGACACGGTCAAGTCTCAATGCCACGCTGCTCATGTTGAGAATGGTCCCCGGTTTTGAACATCCAATGGCCAGATACAACATCCAGACTCGCCAACACCACCAGGAGTTGTGGTCGCCATGAACACAGTTCCGCCCAGGCCGTGGTCACCCATATTCTCCGTCACCTCAGCCCTTGGTCTCTTCGGTACGTGCCTGATCTATCTGTGTGTTAGTGTGTACGAGTGTGTGTGTATCTGTACTATCTTGTTGTGTCGACACGTCGTCGTCGTCAATTCGTCACAAGTTCTCCAACTCTTCACTCAATTGTCTTTTCCCAATCCTCGGCGTTCCACTTTAATAGGTGTGTACTGCGTTTAAAGCTTCCATCTGCACGCCAAGTAAGTCTCCATCTGTTCCTTTTTTCTTTTAAAATTTTTTTTTTTTAGCTTCGGCTCTCGCCCCGGTTGAGGGTCGCCCGAAGCCGACAACAAACTTACGTTCAATCAGAAAACCTCCTACCCCGGCTCGCCTCCGGTAGCCCAGACACTTTGCTCACGAACCTGACATCCGCTAAATCGACGTGCCAGCCGCACCCTTCGGGCGAGAACATGCCACTGTCGAGCATACTGGCGACAAACATGCACACGATGCGCCACACCTCTGGCAGCCAGTCGTTTAGCGCTGCTGGATTGGTAGTTAGAACAAGAAGACAGATCGCCATAGCCAGTTCAGTAAATAGGTACCTTAGTGTAGCAAATATCTCAAGTAGTTTGCCTTCCCTCAAGTTGATGTTATTGCCCAACTATTTAGATGGCCAGTAGCCCATCACCGACGCCACAAGACTTGGGCTGCTATTCCCAACTCTATATATTATATTTCGTCTGCTTCAATAAGACCTGCCTACTAAGACTTGCCTTAAGGAGTTGGACTTCCACAGTTAGATTTATCACAAAAGTGAAATGGCTCATACCGATCACCACGTACACATTAAAGGTTAACAAAGGCATTTGCCGCGGTGCAGCAAAAAGTCAAAACAATTGAACGGCACTACTCCGACGGAGTCATACCGGCCGGCTCACGAACCTTACCGCCGCCATACAAGATCAAAGTTTTCGCCCAGGGCACATATTCCCAACTCTATCTATTACCTCTCGCTTGCCTCCGTGCATTTCATTTTATTCATACTTTGTAGCACGCACATCCTTCGGCCGCACGCCTTGTTTAGCTTTTCCACGTGCAGCTCGATTATTTAATACAAGAACTTTGCCATCGCCTTTCGAAAACATCTTGACGTTCTCTTCTTGTTTGAGGTACCTGCACGCCAACCATGTATAGTAACTTGAAAGAGACACGCTCTGTTGGCGGAGCGGCGAACGAGCCAAAGCCCAACCATGATGGGGACTATACTGCCGTCGGGACGGCGAGCCAGCCCCGGCAGAATCACAATGACCGCAACTACGATGGAATAATGCACCCATTGATCGAGTCGGACTACCACAACAGAACTGAAAGCCAGTAGGTGCCCCTCCCCACGGCCGGGGTGGTTCCTCATAACCCACCCAAACTGCGAAGACTGACACACAATAACCCAGACTATGCCGTCTTCCCAATGAAGTCTTGATTCGGTTGATGCAGCTATCCGACAAGGTCACAGTCGAGTGTCTCCGGCGCTGCAGCCGGACTTTTCTCCGCTTGTTCCCCGCCACTTGCACAAGCACCTCGGCGCTCGAGTTCTCTGTATGCCACTTGAACAGGTTCCCATGGCCGGTATCCACAACACCCCTATCGGCCGAGGAGAGCTCAAAATTGCTCTTACTGCTCGCCAGAGACTCGTTCTGCGGCGACTGCCTCATGGCTAGGCAGGCATCCAACTGGCAGGCTCGCGTTACGGCCCTGGCGAAAACCTACTTGCACTGCTCCGCCTGCAACGCCGACCACCCAGCCTGTCTCTTCTCCAGTCTGGATCGGCGAAAGAAGCCATCCAAGCGAGTATGCATTGGCCAGCAAGGCCGTATACGCCTCTGCAAGCACGTGACAGTGCCTTGGTCCATGGTCGTCTCCGAGGCAGAGAGACGGCTGCGCACAGATTACACATCGTCGCTGTTACTAAACCGGGGCTTCACCAGCTTGGTGACATGCACAAGCAACGCGCACACACGGAGTTGCAGGCCGAGGCGGCGGTTTCGTGATTGGTTTTACGGAGAGAATCCTAACACAGATCACATGGACAAACACAAGTCATGCTGCCCGTTTAGCCCTACCGTCAACTGTGGCTTCAGGAACGTCGATAAATGCAGCACGTTCGTGGTGAAGCTCGCCTGGTCTGGGCATATGCCTCTCACGATGGGCCGAGATGGGTATTTCGAAGCTCAGCATCTCGAGAATGGATTGCGAAAACTGTACCAGGAGCAGGGGCACTTTGTCTGCCCGCAGATCAGACCAGGGCCCGTTGCCGGCGCTACACTCTGTGATCCCACACGCTGCGACTGCGTCAATTATGCGGGGCGAACGGAAACTGGATGGCCACGCCCGCCAGCTGAGTGGAAAGAAAGGGCAACTTGCCGTGTTAACCGGGAACATGGCCT
The DNA here is from genome assembly GCA_033439765.1 of Lasiosphaeria ovina. Lineage (NCBI taxonomy): Eukaryota > Fungi > Ascomycota > Sordariomycetes > Sordariales > Lasiosphaeriaceae > Lasiosphaeria > Lasiosphaeria ovina. The sequence continues at coordinate 4,907,089 of JAULSN010000004.1, read as the reverse complement.
TGGGCGTGGTAGTGTGGTTAAGCATCTACGCAAGAAAGGGTTGGGTTGCCAGAGGATCAATGGCCAGTGCTACCATGAATTCTCACAGGGAAGGCCCTTTCAGGGGTGCTATGATCTACAGAGCGCGGATATCATTGGGTGCGAAAAGGACAACGACTGCATCGTGGTTAGCTACCACTCATGCGTGGCGGTTGCGTTGGATGAGAGCAACCAGCACCTGCGTGACATGAACGCAAACTGGTACCACGCACTTGATCCGGACTCTTATAGTCTGACTAAGGATATCGAAGGCTTCGGGGTGTATTGGTGTAAGGGCCAGGGTTGTAGGAACTACTACCGCTTCACCCGGTCAAGGCTTAGGGGGGTGTTGAAACCTTCAGAGTACGTTCGCACTTAGCCCCCCCATGCAAGAAAATAGAAAGGAAGTGGAGGCATTGAGTAAGGAAAGTTGTGAAGCTTCATACTTCTTGGGGTGGCCGAAGCCGCATGACATAAGAATAATTCCCCAAGACCAAGAGCAAACAATAAAGAAAGAAACAAAGGAAAGGAAGGCCACCATCACTGCTACTTCCCCCCCCCCCCGCACCGGTACTTAGTCCTCGTGGTTGTTGGGCAGCAATTCCATTTCGGAAAAACGCGCTCATCTCCGCGCTATCTGACTCTCCTCCCGGACGACCGCCCGCTCTCGACGCTCTTCGTCGTCGTCTTCCCGGTAATATCGCCGCCGCGGATGGTTGGTCAGCCAAATGATGGCTTTGGAGGCCGCATCAGCGATCATGACCAAAATGGTGACAATTCCTGCCACCGCCAACAGCATCTCGGCCCAATGAGGGAAGCTAGCTTCCCGCGTCGCTGCAGCCTGCTCCCGGGTTGCGGCCGCCTGCTCCATTATGGCGTCCGCGATGGACAGGCCGGCCGTCTCGATATATGGCCCGAGGGCCTCCGCGCGCGCGCGCATGGCCATTGGTCGTCGTCGGTCGGGTCGCCAGGGACGTTCTCAGGCCAATGGGGTGCAATGTCTCGAGTAGAATGCATGCAACATTGGCGCTCTCGCTCGCACAGACAGCGTGGTTCCTCTTCTGCTTCAGCTCTGCTTGGAGAGGGGTAATGACTTAATTGTCTGTCTGTCTGTCTGTCTATCCATCTATCTATCCGCCTGTCAAACGAATGCCTGGATGATCGATGATGAATGGGGCGCTCTCGCTCGCCCAGACAGCGCGGTTCCTCCTCTTTTTCTGCTTCTGCTGAAGCTTTGGGGGGGAACTAAATCATCGCCTGTGTCTGTACGCAGTCTGCCTGTCTGTCCGCCTGGAAGACGAATGGGCATTGCTCGTCAAGTAGCGCTTCTTGTCATACGAAGATTGAGTGGGTTGAGTTAGGCGATCGTGGCTTAGAGGCTTCAATTTTCCTTCAACGTATTCGTACGGTTTGCCATCGAAAGTGACTCTCCTAGGACTTTCACCCTGGTGTTCGGCTTCGGCGGTGGAAGACTGGTCGCCAGCGGTGGCGACAGACCGCTGCTGCGAGGCTTGGTGGGCCGTAGGTAGGACTTGTCGCTACCATTACTGGCGTTGCTAGCAGTCGTCTGCTGAGCCTCGAAAGTAGTAGCGGCCCGCTTTTTGCGGCACGTTTGGCAAGAGACATGCCGCAACTGTTTGATTTCATGTCTCGCATCGGCCGGTTTCCTCTCTAGGTCGGCAATATGTTGCGGGGCGTCTGCGAGCTACTTTGCAGCCGATGCGATAAGCTTGACCATCGTGATTGATCGCTACCGTTGGAATAAAGCTCGTGAAAGAAATAGGAAATGAGTAAAAGTGAGAAGTTTGAGTATATTTTGCTCGATGGATGAGATGGCCGGAAGCAAAGGACGTGAAACAAATCCCTGAGAAGATGAGATGTCGGTACAGAGAAGAAGAAATGTCGGTGCAGAGAGGCAGCGCCGTCGGAGAAGTCGACGCAGCAGAGAATGCGAAAGACGCCGAGCTACCCAGCACAGTAATTTCCAAACTTCCCACTATGGAAGAGGGAAGTTATTGGGATTGCGAAAGAAAGGAAGCGGGGCAGCGATTGTGTGAGGATCCGACAAAGCTCCTCGCGGATAATTGGCCAACACTAGTCATTGAGACTGGATATTCCGAAACATTACCCGAGCTTCACAAGGATATGCGGTGGTGGTTTCAGGCATCAAACCACGAGGTCAAGATTGTCATTCTGGCGAAATTTGACGAGGGAGGTGCTGGGCCAGAATTTAGGCGCTGTTATGGCATGTGACCACCTTGCTTAAACGGTAGGACCTGCCCAGGAAGACCCATTCGATTGTGCGGGGTTCCTGCTCACGGTCAGTTGGCCAGCGTAGAGGAGATATGAGACGAGAGAGTTGCTGTTCAGCCTTGGCTCACCCTGTCTGGTCGCCACAGAGGCACAGCAGTCTCTCTCCAATTTCGGTATATAGCGAAAATGCGGAAACAGGTCGTAAAGCAGGAGGAAATCTCAAGTGGCCAGAAATTTGGGAAGTTTATATACCTACTATAGACTTGAGTTTGCATAGAGGTTGTTGCGGGGCTTAGCCCTAGCTGGTAGGTGCATGGGGCCACTCGCCCGCGCATGGGTTCTCGCCCACACATTTAGTCTGGGATTTCCCCGACCGTAGAAGCTCGCCCTGCGAGGGTAACCTTGAACATGGAATCGCCTGAGTATTTCCTGGGACCACCCCTGACGGGTTGAACTCAATGAACTCATGACGGATGGTGTGGACTTGAGATGTGCTCTCCCTGCCCCAATGAAAATGGAATATGAAGTATATGATTTGCAGTACGATATGGGTGGCAAGGTGCGGGTGTTCCAAGTGAGGGTACGATGGGTATTTTATACTTGGATAGAGGATATTCAAGTCAAGGTTTGTATTTTTTCCGCAGTCTGTTTTCACTGCAAGACAAACCCATTAGAGATTGTCACGCAATTTTTACGCATGCTGCTATCACTCGGGGCGTAAGATAAACTGCATTCACCAGGGAAAGATATTCGTCATACTAGCCATCAAAACACCACTTTCAGTAAGTAACCAGATATTCAATCGTCAAGCCTGAATAGCGAGTGAGGTAGGCCAGTGAATTGTATAGAGGGGGGACAAGCTTCACTCGCCCCGGACAAAAGGGGCAGCACAGTGCGGGGATGTATCGCACTGTTTGGGCACCACACCCACCGAAACCTTCCAAAAATTTTCCGAGGGGCAAGAAGCAGGCGCCTGAGACTTTGGGTTTTGAAGCCATCCATCAAAATCGCAAACTGGGTGAATCCTTGGCAGCTACACGATACCATATCCGCTCCTTCCTCACATGACCACATCAGGGGAATAATACAAACCCCCAAATTTCACAAAATGGCGCCACCACAACTCAGCGAAGACGAGGTTGACGACCTGCTGTACTCGGCGCGCACCGGTGACACAGATGAGCTGAGCACGCTGCTGGCCACGTTGGCCGCGCGTGAGAAGTTGTCGCCCGCCGAGATCCTGGCCAGCGCCAAGGACGAAGGCAAGTCGACGTGCCTACACATGGCGACAGGGAACGGGCATATCGGTGAGCAGGTTTTTCATGCTCTTTCAGTTCAATATTCTCTGGCATGGCGCAAAGTTGTGCAGCAGAAGATGAATGCACCATGGAACGTGACGCGGGATGAGTCCAATCACTCAGACTCAGCTCACTAACTGGACCCCATCGCACCCCCAAAAAGAAATTGTCAGCACCATCCTCTCGCACTTCGCAGACCGCCCAAAGGAGGAGCGGCAGGCGTTCCTGGACGCGCCCAACGAGTACGCCAACACGGGCTTGCACTGGGCGGCGCTGGGCGGGCACCTGGCGACGGTCAAGCTGCTGGTCGAGGCCGGGGCGTCGCCGGCGCTCGCCAACGACAAGAACTACGTGCCGCTGGACCTGGCCAGCTTCGGCGACAAGCTCGACGTCGTCGACTACTTCCTCGCGCAGGCCGGCATGCTCGAGACGGAAAACGGCGACGAGGCGCTCGACGTGGCGGTGGCTGATGTCCATCTCGAGGAGGGCGAGACGGAGGGCGATGGTGACGAGAAGGAGGGTTCTGGCTCGAGTTCGAAGCAATGATTTGTCACTTTGTGAATGTAGAGCGAGAATAACTGCTGCCATCTACGGATCAGAGGTGGTTTTGGATGCGCCTTTGAACCATGGTCTCTTATCTATCAATCACATGGAAGAACAAGGGGTGATCCAGAAGAGATCTCATATCAGACACCTGCTCTCTCTCACATTATTCTATTGCAAGTGAAAAGCACGCCGAGGAGGAGATCAGTTTTCAGGTCTCAGCGCATACATCCTCACCGGCAGTAAGCTGCTGGCGCCCCCACGCGGGAAGCCCTTTTGCAGTTCAACGCGCAAAAGCTTCAAGCCTGCCTGCTTGAAGATGTTGCGGAAGCTCCCGTCCTCCCTGCGCGGCTCGTGTTAGTGAAATCATCCGCCAACAAAGCGGCATAAACTCCCTAGCACTGCAAATACAAACGCGAGCTGACTGACCTCGTAACACTACTATCAACCTCATCGAAGTCGTCAGCGCCGTACGTGCTGTTGTTCTCCTTGACGACCAGCAGGCCGGCGTCGGGCTCGAGCGCGGCCGCGCACCGCCGCAGGAACAGCACCAGCTGCTCGTCCGTCAGGTGGCCGACGCACCACTGGATCCAGATCAGGTCGTACTGCGCGCTGGCGGCCGGCTGCCACGCCTCGAGGCCCATGTTGAAGATGCTGCGCACGCCGGGCGCGCCCTCGAGCCCGGCCGTGAACTTGGCCACGGGCTCGACCACGTCGACGTGCTCTGAGATGTCGACCAGCAGACCCTGCGTGATCCTGCCGATGCTGTTGTTGGTGTGGCGGCCGGCCGGCCGTGTTGGTTAATAAACGAGGGATGGTGGGCGGGGACTTGAGAAAAGAGAGCTCACCCGGCGCCTCCCTCGAGCGTGCTGGCTACCTTGCGCAGGCTGGCTTTCTGGCCGATGCCCAGCTTGGCGAGAAAGTTGCGCGAGCCCTGCAGGTCGATCTTGGAAATGTGCGCAAATCCGCCGAGCATGCCGTTGTTGTCGGCGTCGATGCTCTCCCAGTATTTGATGCCATCGTCCCGGTTGATGAGTGAGTCGGCCGCAGCGGCGGTTGCGGAACTCGCACTGTCGGGCGCGGGATCCTGCTCTGCCATGGATATTTTGTTTAGTTTGCTGTCTGGCGCAGCGCTAGTGCATCTTGTTTCTGGGCGCAGTGTGGGGTTTTTAAGGTTGAAGTTGTTGCTTGCAGTTGCAGTAGGTTGCCAGTCGGCAGGTGTGGGAACAAATGGGTAAAACTTGCATCTCACTTTGCGTGAAGCGCTAGACCCAATATGGCTAGTCCAAACTGTCACTGGCTTGTGGCTTCTTATCTTATCTAATCAGATCGCGGTGAATTCGAACAAAAGGGTTCATCGAAACTTTTTTGTAATACGTATCTTCCAAGTTCTGGAGGGCTCCAGCTCGCCACTTCCCTTCAGCAGGCCGTAACCACGCATCTCGTTCCGCTTTTAGTGGAGCTTGATTAATAGCTGTGAAATTTGGCCTCTCGACTATTACCTTCACAAACAGATGAGCGTACGTCCACGAAGCTTACCGCAATTATCATGTGGAAGCCAATGGCTTCAAAATTTCGGACAATACCCTGCCAGCCAAGAGGGTGGCGCAACTCCAAATGACCAAAGGTGACGCTGCATGCGTGCTTCTCAATCTCTTTCTGTTGTTGGCTTCGCTCACACATCTTCGTTCTCTGCGCATCGCATCCGTGTTCAAAGAACTGCAAAAGCACTCATGCGGTCATCTGCTCACACACTTTTGAAGCATATCAAAGCCGAGCGAAGCCCATGGCACTATCGCATTGGCATCCAACGGCATTTTGGGAAATGAGAGATGGATTTGTTAGCTGCCAGTGAGTCACTGATAATGCGGTCTGCTCTTCAGAACAGCTGTCGATCAATCAAAGCATTCACCCTCATGTACTCTCTCTGCTCTCGGCTCGCTTATCCCGGATTGCGACTCATCCAGTCTCGCTTACAAACAGTGCAGTTGACGAACAGTGCGGCTGATGATGATGACCACACTGAAGCGATGCCAAGCCCGGTCGCCGAAGTCAGTTGAACAAGCTGACCGAAGTTGGCAAGGAAATTAGATGTGTGGTGGCCCGGATAGAAGATTGGGCTTGACTTCTCCAAAGCCAAGAAGACGACGAGTACCATGTTCCGCGGGAAAAGGTCGCAATTTGAGCCAAAGCATCTTGCTCCATGAGTTCACAGCTACAGCCAGGGAGATGGCTGCAGAGCAATTGTGCGATGCACGGCTATTTCCAGGTGTGGGTGGCCAACACTGGCTATCTTCCCCGAGAGGTTCGACTGTTCGCCATCCACGTCAACACTTTGCTGCCCCAGAACCTGCAACAAGCCAGCCCCTACCAACCTTGTCGTGGCCAAGTGCAAGCTGAGACGGGACAAGCCGTGATAGAGGCTGCCCAAAAAGTCTGGGCACGCTCAGTCAGCCAAGCCACGACCCACGGTGTTATATCCGGTTCCGCGATGGTGCATGCTGCCATCTCTCACTCTCTTCACCTGCAGTGTGAATCTTGACAGAGCACCCCTTTCAGCAATGGGTTGCGCAGGTACCTCACTTCCAGAAAGAGCAGTGGCTGGCCAAGCTGCTGCTGAAAAGAGGTTGAAAATGAGACATCGGAGCTCACAAAAGGCCATGCACCTCCGGTTTGAGGTATGCTGACAAGAGCTACGATAACGCATTCGGAACCGACCATCGGCGGTCCAGACCTCATGCCGGTTCCCGAATCACCAAACCGGCCGTGTGCTGCCGCTCTCGAGCTGAACAGCTCGTCTGGGACAATCTTCGAAAATGGCCCTGAGGTTCAGCTAAACATGGTATTCTTGGGTCGGTCGGAAGCATCATGGAAAAATGATGTGCTGAAGTTTGCGGACCGCTCCGTCAGAGCCAATGTGGTCGTCCCTGCACTTGAGCTATGATTGGCTAGTGCAAAGGGCCTCCTATTCGCCTTTGCGGTGATGCTGCACAAGGCTGCATTAGCCCTGAACGCGCCCTCCCACCCGTCGGCCAATCACGGCCGTCTCATCCCCAAACCTCTGCATTCAGCTGTCCTCCCACAAACGCCCCAGCCGAAAAAAAGTTCTCCGCAGCCTAGTCATTTCAATAACCAATATCGGCTCAAGGCAGACTCGACTCTGGATGTGGGGAAGGAGGGAGCTGGACGCCTTCGTCGTCGCTCGTGCAACCGTGCCCCTGAAACAGCCTGAAAGGGGGTTTGGCAAGCTGTTTCCATTGTCTCTGCCTCATGCCATGATGTGGCTTTCTCGGATTTCACCGCATCATCACACCACGGCGCCGTGAGCTTGCCAACAGCTTCAAGTCGAAAGCAATCTCAAGGCTCGAGGTCCTTGTATTAGTTCGGGAGCAAAGAGACTGCTTTCGACGAGTTTTAGTTGATGCCAACTTCAAAGTTGGCCTCCCAGTCACACCAACACACCTTCTCCTGAGCCCTCCCACACCGCGTGCTCGCTGTCAATATCGAAATCAAACCAAACTTGTCCCTCGGACTCTCGATTCGATAAATCCCACTTGGGAATGGCTTCACCACTGTCCGTCCCAACTTGGGCTCACTGCTCACTCGGTTACGATCACTACACCTAACCAACTTGGCGATGATGCGCCCGTCGCCGCCACTCGGCCGGCTCTAGATTACCACACGCCCGAGGCGCTCTGAGTCACAGCTTCGCTCGTTGTCATCTCCTCACAAACTCTTAATCGATATATGATGTTTATGGCCGGTTGGCGTTCGATAGTTTTGATGATCGCTGATTCCGGTCGCTCTCACCTTCGCTCTCTGAGCCTCCGAGTCTCCGCGAAATGAGTCCCGTTACATCATCACCTGCAACTATTGCAGGATTTCCTGGTTCAAGATAGCCCTATCTCTAAGAAGGTGAGAAATTTCAGCTTCACACCCTCCCGCCACCCTCCCGCCACCGTTTCCCGTTTCGTCCTCCGTCTCACTGGGTTTCTTGGTTCCGAATGATCATTGGACAGGTTGCAAGAGCTCCACACAGACAGGTTTTCGGGACGGATATCGGCTTTGCGAGCCCCCTTCCGCAAATATATCGGATCACTAGTGCGAATGACGAATACTGTGGTGGGTGAGCCCGGCCCCCTTTCCTGTTCTAATCCTGTACCTGTGGCGGCGATCGACAAGGTCGAGCAAACTGCGCGGGGGTTTCCTCAACTTGTCGAGAAAAGTTGTTTTGGGGATTATTGATCACCAACAACAGCTTATCATATTGGGCGTTTCGGTGAAAAGCAAGGCATGTGTATGAGCGTCGAGAATTATAAATACTGGGCTCCTCCCACCCCGTTGAGTCATATCCATCGCCATCACTGACACCAGCTGCCAACACACGAACCATCACACCCTCTTCCTCAGCCTTATAGCACACCAGCTTACAAAGTTTTGCCACCGCTAATCAGGCCTTGGCCTCTGTTCCTCTTCATTTCTCCCTTTACCAAAATACGCCGCTTCAAACAGCTCCAAGACCTGTTCGATAACTGCCTCCTAAGACTTCCCCCACTCAGACCCAATCTGCCGCATTCCTCGCTCCGTATGATCGTTCAAGAAATTCCACTTCTCATTGATTTTCATCACCGCGTCAGCATTCATGTCTCTCTCCAAGTATGCTGGTATTGCTGGGACCTGGACCATGAACCTGGGTCTCAATGCTCCCGGTGCCGAGAGCAGCTTTTCTACTGAGGCTACTCACGAGTCTCTCTTTGACCCTGACTACCGTGCCCTTGTCGACCCGAACGACTACAAGGATGGTGGCAAGTATCGATGTGGGTATCCCATATCTTGCTTTGCATATATGACTTTGGCACTCTAACGCTTGGCGCAATGTTATAGCCATTGTCAAGTTGCAGATGCGCTTTGAGGGACAGGAACCGGGCGACAAAGCCTACGCAATGGGCACCGGCTGGCTGATCAGTCCCGACACTCTTATCACGGCCGGCCACAACGTCTACGACTGGTCTGGCTACGGCCGCGGACTCGGCCGCGCCGTTCACATCAAATGCTATATCGGCTACCACGGAAAGAAGAACGTCGACTCGCCCATTGTTCAGCAGCGCTTGGCCAAGAGCATTGTCACCACGGCCGAGTGGCTCACCAGCAGGGAGAACCGCCACCGCGACGTCGCCATCATCCAGCTCGACCGCCCCTTCACCGGAGAACTCCGTCTCTTCACCTACAAGCCGACTCCCAAGCAGGCCGACGAGATGATTGGGGTCGTCGGATACCCGGCTGACAAAGTGCTTGCCGACGAGGACGGGCCCGAGGAGAGGGGGGCGCAAATGTACGAAGAGTTTGGTGGCGTGGCCTACAGCCTGGAGAAGAACAAGCAAAACCCGCTCGGCATGTTGAAGTACCGCATCTCGACCTTTGGCGGTAAGTTTTTCAGTGTCCCTTCAATATATTCCACCAAGCTGACGTAGAACATCCAAGGCCAATCCGGAGCCCCGGTCCTTCGCAAGGGCTCCAAGCTCGTTGCCATCGGCACTCATGTCTACGGCGGCGGCGACAAGAACCAAGCAGGCGCCATCGGCACCTACGGGAATGACTACGATGCGCTGCTCAAGGTTCTGACCCAACAACTCCCCACCGCTGGCGAGTACCAGGGCATCAAGCTCGTAAAGCACGAGGGTGCAGCTAGCAATGCCCCGGCCCCTCAACCTCAGACCGCGAACGGGTTTGTCCCTCAGCCTTCGGCTGGCTTCGGTTTGGGTTTCGAGAAGACGGGTTTGAATCAGAACCCCTTCATCCAGACCAGCTCCAGCCAGAACGGCTTCAACAACAGCGGCTTCAACCCGGTCGAGTCCAGTCCGGTCGACTCGGACCACAGCTTTGAACAAGGCGACTTTGTGCCATTTGTTTCTACTGAACATGACGAGGATGTCGAGATCTTTCTAGAGGTTTTCCGAGCTGTCGGACGTCTCGTGAGCGGCTCACTTTCCACAATCTCACCCCTTCTCGGCCCCATCGGCGGCCCGATTTCAGCCGTTGCAGGCGCCACTCTCAACACCATCGCCAATGCGGCAGAGTCTGCGTTCGACTCGTCCATGTCGCGCCCGTCCAGCCTCGGGTCTGGCTCTTCCAACACCGGCGTCACCGAGCGCGCGATTCTGGCCGAGGCATCGCTGCAAGCAGTCTTCAAGATGCCGTCCGACGACCCCATCACGCACAGGGTTCTCAACGATATGAAAGTCTCGTACATGGCCCTCGCCCCCAACATCCAGGACCTGATTCCCAAGATCGCTCCGGCCCTCATCGCATCGGCCAAGAAAATCACCTCGGATGGCAGGTATATCGACAAGAACAACAGACGGCGCAGGACCCTTCCCGCTCAGCCTCTGCAGGGTGTCAGCAACGCAGAGGCCAGCTTTAGCGGCAACGACTTCCTCAACGGCCTGCTGGCACCCACAAAGCCGCTCGAAGGCGAGGCCGAGCTCTTTGGCCTCCTGGGCCCCATCATCAACACGGGCTTCAACCTCGCCAAGCCGCTGCTCCGCGAAGGCGCCGAGCACGGCCTGAGCTTCGTGGGGGGTCTGCTGAGCGCGGCGGACCCCGTGGGCGAAAGCAGCTTCGCCGAAGAGCAGATCAGGGCCACCGAGCTGGTCAGCAAGCGCGCCTTCATGGGCGAGGCGGCGCTGCAGGCGCTTTCCAAGCTCAGCATGCGCGAGCTTGACCAGCTGCAGCTGGTGCCGGCTGACCCGTACAACGAGTCGTCGGCAGACGAGGGGAACATCTTCGACTTTGTCAAGACGGCCGCCCAGACCATCGGCGGCCTCGTGCAGGAGACGGTGCCCACGGTGCTCAAGGCCATCACGCCCATCTTTGTGGATGCCGTGTTCAGCAAGAAGGCGGCCAACGGCCCGGCCGAGCGCTTCCTGACCGTGACGCCGCCGCCGAGGAATCTAAAGAAGAGGGCGTCGACGTCCATCCTCGACGAGCTGACCCGGCGCCACGCGGCCAGCCCCCCCGGAATTGCCAAGGTGAGCGCTCTCGGACCCCCTGCCGTGATCCACCGGCTGTCTGCCTTCCGGAGCCCCGGCCTGGAACAGCTGCGCGAGCGTGCCCGCGCCATGGGGCCGGACCCGAACGAGGACAAGCTCGTGTTTGCCGACGTTTAACTACCCAGACACTCGTGTCGCTGACATCTTACGCGGCAGCATTAAATCCTCTAAGGCAGATCAAGATAGTATAAATTGACACACCTATCTCGGGACCGGGACGCGCACCGGGATTGCCGCACTGTTCCCTGGCGATTCCGGCCTGGTCTCAACCCCGCTATCACTTTTCTTTGTTGCTTTCTTTTCTTCCCTAGTTCTTGTACATTTGAAGGCTTTTGTTGTGGTGTTTCTAAGTCTCCACTCTCTTTGCCCTGCTATTGTCACTGTTCTTCAATTCTCGTCCCACCACCTACCTTAGCTATGGCCACACACTCTTTTATATCTAAGACGCCAGCCCTGTCTTGCGATATATTTTGTACGTATTTCTTGTATATATTTAGCCACACACACAACCCAGAAACGAAAAAAGAGAAAAAGAAGAACAGAGTGAGCGATATAAGGATAAGGAGGAAAAGGAGAGCTGAACACGAGTTGAAAATGGAGGATATAAAAACTGGCGAGTTTCTCTTGTATCTACAGTACATAATTAGCCTAGATAGATCTTTCGCTTCAGCGAGATCCCTGAGGGTCTCATTAATATTATTTTCCATTCGCCGCCAGTTTAATACGTCCAGAATTTGCCACAGCGCAGCAAGAGGGACTGCTCGATTCCAATGGCTGGTCTCTAACCCTGAATTTGTCCCGCCCGAGAATGGCACCACTGCTCACCCTAATTACCACCGGCAATTCTTCAAAACTTGTGAACTTTAAGCGACTCTCTCCGATGCATCCCTGGTTACTTAGGCCGGATACTTACCTAATCATGGCAATGGCGTGCCATCTCAAGGAAAGGTTTTTTTTTTCCAACATCTCTCATATTACGGTGAACGTCCCCTGCAGCGGATCACACACGCGCTTCCCCACCATTCCAAGATCTAGCACCGTATCACTCCCATTGCCCTTGAGCTCCACGAGGCCAAACCGCCTGTACTCGCCCGGCTTTTCCGTCGTGGGCACCAGCATCAACATGACCAGCCAGGCCCAGCTGCCAGGGCTCTGACGGCCGAACGTGCCTTTCTGTTTGGACTGGAGGATGGACAGCAGGCGGACGTGGCGATACCTTTGGCGGGTCTGTGCATCATCTGCGAAGGGATCGTCGGGCAAGATGGCAAACGAGCCTTTGAACTTGCTCGACATTCTCTTGGTTCCAATGGTAAGCTCGGGCCAGTCTCTGCCGGAGAAGTGGGAGTAGCGGAACTGTGCCTTGTATGCCGTGCCGTTGATCCTGAGGCGGGCGCCTGGGCGAACCTCGCCGAACGGGCCCAGCTTCGGCGTGGCCTGGGCTTCTTCGACAGTGGCGAGAGCGTCGTGTGGGGTGCTGTGCAGCTGGTAGTTGATGGTGACGGGGCAGTTGACGGACGCCCAGGACCACGACGGCGCCTGATACGGCTCGCCAGGACCCGGGCGAACGGCTTGGTTCTTCCGCCCCGTCGTTTCCGGCGTCTTCCAGAGCAGTCCGTATAGAATGTCTTGGCGCCATAGACCGGCGACATAATCGCTCTCCACGCCTCCCAGATGTGGCAGCATCTCCCGTGCAATGCCTGACAGCGCAATAAGCTTGTCCGTGGTCTTGGTTAGACCGCCGCGCGAGTATATGCCAACAAGCTCGTACCAGAGGTGATAAGGATTGGTGGGGAGAGGTTGGAGGCTCGCAGGCCGCGGCACCGGTGAGTCTGGCTTGTCCGCGGCTATTTGTCCAAGGAATGCCTTGGATCTTGCTGCTCTCCGGAACAGCTCGACCGGCTCGGCTTTTGGGTAGGTCTCGGAGCAGATGGTTTCGTTGCACTCCCAGAAGATCTGGTGCTTTGTGAAATGGAGGATGCGAGGCGACATGTGGCGCTCTTGCATTACCCACGCTCTCTGGTTGAGTGGAGCGCGGAGCACATCGCCGGCCATTTGGTGCGTTGGGATGAAGTAGTAGGCTGTCGACTCTGCGTCCCACTTCTGAATGGTGTTGACTACGTCTCCGATCAGCCCGTCCCGCCGGGTCTGTTTGTCATAGTCGCAGCTGGCTGTGACAACGTTTGCCTGGATAAGAGATGAAGATCTCTCCCGAAAAAAACCCTTCTCCAAACCTTCTTCGCCGTCGGCAACAGAGGTTGCTGCTATATTGATAAGGCCGTATTTGTAGACATCTCCCATACGAGATGCTTCTCGCTGCCAATCCTGGCCGCCGTCTCCGCGTTGGATGATACAGAGCGAATCGATCCAGAGATAGTCGATACCGAGATGTTTGCATACAACTATCGCGTCTCGAAAGGCCATGGAAAAGGTATCGCTTTGCTCTATCTCAGAGTGCCATGGATGCAAATTTTCCGCTGTTAGCTGCAATATGCTATCCGCATTCAGCGGCCACCGGTGGCTCAAGGTGGCGTATTGGAAGTCATCACTCTCTGATCCCGTAGTGGTGTACAGCCGTATTGCCTCGGGAAGAATGTGAACAACCCGCGTGGGAAGAAAGCGCGAGCTATCAATAATATGCGGCTCGTCCAGCACGGGCGGTCTTGCCCGGCAAAAGTGGTGATGCACAAGGCAATTCTCGAGCCAATCCTTTGCCATGTCCAGAGCCGGGGCACATGCTGTCGTGCTGGGAACTTGGCGATGGCTCTGGCTCTCGTCTCCACATATATCAGCTGCCCTTGACACGGGAACAAGAAGAAACTCTGTGAAAACCTTCTGATCCAAGTCGGAAAGCATGGGCGAGCTGAAACGCCGACTCCCGACCCTGTCCAGTCGTAATCTAAGCCGATAAGTGCCCTTGGACTTGGCGTTCTCGATGAGAGAAGCGGTGTAGTGCGCGTTATCGTCGGGGAAAATGGAGAATATCTCGCGCCATGCTGGAGAGGATGTCGGGTCGTCAGACGGTAGTTGTTGAGCCAAAGCTTGGCATATGCCGCAAGAGGTAGAACCCGATCTTAGTCCAGAGATGGATCGGTAGAATTTGTACGTATCAGAGCCGGTGGTGCTGATCTTATATCTCGGATGCAGGAACTGGCAGCATTCCGTGCACACCATGATTGCAGGGTTGCTTGCTATATTTTGGTACGAGGGAGGCACAGAGAAAAGACGGGGCAGCAGTTATGAGGCCTGATTACATAGTTTTGTATGATCCCGCGTAGTGTAAAGAAGAAAATAGGAAAAGAAGTTGGTGGCTTGGTGCCCCGCGTTGCGCTTTTTTGGAAAGGGCGCGTGTGGTGTGGCCCACATGTGATTGGCCAGAAAACTGTGTTCAGTTTTGGTTGTCTCTGCTCCAGTTTTGAGGAATACACACTTGGCCAAAAAAAGCCTTTCGGTTGTGACTATTACTGAGGCAAGTAATTGGTATGTGCATACTCACGTATGTACAAGTACATATATTTGTCACGCCGTTCCAATTCCGACCGAGTCCCACCGCGGCCACCTCCCGGCCTTGCCGGATGGGAAGCTGGACAGCCGTCCCGTTACCCCTGGATTTGGGCACGGGTCTCTTGGCCGCGATTTTAGCAAATCATACCGGACTCCCTCCGTTTCAAAGAGGTTCCTTGGGCATCCCCCCCTTACAATCACGGTTATGGGGAGCCGAGCCCATGCGAAATTGGGGGTATTCGTCCGCCAAACCGCCGAACGGGTGCCGTGCTGAACGCGAGAGTCGTGGCTGGTGGTGATGGTGATGATGGCAGTGACGGGAGTGGTGGTGATGGTGATGATGGCAGTGACGGGAGTGGTGGTGGTTCGGCGCTCGAACCGCGCTGGAGCCCCGCCGGGGTGCTGTATTTCAGTTTGAATGTGTCAGGCTTCTACTATTAGCTCCACCGCGTGACTGAGGACGGTGTGGAACAGGTCGTGCTGCCGGGCCTCGAGGACGCCGAGTTTGGTGTTCCGCGCTGGGCTGTTGGTCGGTAAGCCGGTTGGTCTGTTTTGTCACTTTTGCCTTTGGAATCTAGTTGTCGACGCAGTTGGAGACAACTGAGCCGAGCTGACAGTGTAATTACCGCAGGCAGAGATACGTGTTCCTGACCGAGACATCGGTAGTGGCCGTGCCGGTGCGGTTCGGCGCGTACCAGCTGGTGCATATCGACCTAGCAACATTAACGTGGACGCGGCTCGACGACGTGCCGCTGTGTGAGCTGTCGGTCGACTGCCTGGCGCAGCAGTCAGAGACGAGCGTGGTGACCATCGGCAGCGGCGCCACGAGCCCGCGCGGCGTGTACCGCGTGTCGGGCATCGGCGCCAACAACCAAGCGACGACAACGCTCGTGTGGTCGTCGGTAGACCAAACGTTTCCCGCGGCAGTGTTCTCGTCGCCCGAGGCGATCCGGTTCACGACATCCGGCGAGCCGCGGGTACGCGTGGCTGGCGCTCAACTACACCGGATCGTCGGGGCACGGCCGGGGGTACCGGTCGGCGCTGTTCGGCGGGTGAGGGGTGCTTGACCGGGACGACGCCGGTGAGGCGGTGGCGTATTTAGGCGCGTCGACGCGGCGCGCGCAGGGATCTACGGCGAGAGCGCCGGCGGGTACAACATGCTGTGCAACCTCGCGTAGCTGCCGGGCGGCACGTTCGCCGGTGGGCTGTGCGTCAGCGGCGTCGGCGACGTGGCCGCGCTCGCCGCCGAGTTGCACAAGATGGAGTCGCACTACATGGGCGTGCTGCTGCGGCTGGCCGGCAAGACGAACTCCGAGAAGGACGCGCTGTTCCGCTCCCGCAGCCTGCTGTTCCACGCTGATAGGATCACGGCGACGCGGATGCTGTCGTGCCGATTTCCCAAAGCAGGGAGATCAAGCGCGTCATCGAGGGCCGCGCCGGGGGAGGGACTGATGTCGAGCTGATTGTGTTGAAGGCCGAGGGGCACGACTTTCGGCGCGCCGAGAGCTTCCTGACGGTTTTGGTCAAGGGCAAGAATCGGTGAAGGAAGACGCTGCTGAGACGGTGACGAGTCGCCCAGTTGTTTGGATCAGATCATGCCTGGCCCTGGGGCCCTATTTACACTAGATAAATACAGCCATGCCTGTGAATAGATATAGACCTGAAAGTTCAAGTGATGAAGGTAGTCTATTTTATTCTGTTGTGTTTTGTCTTCTTTGTAGCTTAATTAAGGGCGGGCATAACAGTGAAAGAGTTCGTCTCCATATGGCACATACCCACTTTCACGATCTTGTGCGAGCCCCTTACCTGTTTGCGATAGGTAAAGTTCATCATGAAAATCATTTTTGCTTTATCCCAAACCTTGCCCAAGTTTGACCTTGCTTCTCCCGAATCAACATCATCATTTCGGCAGCAACAACTTGCGAGGTCAAGTCTAGAAACCAGCCGCCAGTGCTATAACTGAATCTACAAAATTCACAAGTTTGGTACGTACTACAATCAGAAATCGAGTCTGTTGAGCCTGTGAATATTCACATCTGGGTGAGACCATGCACCGCATCGGTCTTGTGGTGAGTCTCCTCAAAGATTATTCCATGTGGATCAACACCTCAGCGCAATGTAGACAAGGACAGCAGACAATTATTTTCACCAATCAACAATTAGACATTAACCCATAACGACTCTCTCCGCCTTCCCCAGATCTCATCTAATTGCCTTACCCCATCATCGTCCTCCCCCACAACGCCCGTCGCCGGGTAAATGGCATAAACGCCATATCCACCCGCCCAAGTGGTAATGGGGTGCAGGCGCATGGGTCGTGGCTAAAGTCGGAACTCGTCGCCCTCCAATTCAACGCGCGCGCAAATTAATCCTCGGGGAATCATCGTCCGTCCGCCGGGTTTCTAGTGCCGGTATCCATCTCTCCACGGGCCAAGGCAGAGCAGCGGACACATGGCATGGCGATCAAAAATGTGTTCCGCCCCCCCCCCCCCCCCCCCCCTGCATTCCTTCCCGTACTAATAAGCTGCGTCGCCAAGAAAAAAAGGAAAAGGGACAGACAAGAACGACACGGCGTGGGGAAGTGAGCGCATAGGTATCCATCCTGTCTCTATCGCCTCGCTCGGGATTCTCTTTTTCTGCTGCCAAGAGAAAAGTCAAGATCAGCACCATGCTCCCAGCATCAGTGTCCAGGCCGTTTAGCATCGCGGCGGCGGCCTTGCTGGTGCTGCTGTCGTCGACATGCCAAGCCAGCGCCATACCGGTGGCGTCGAGCAGTGATGTCTTGGACAGAGCCGTGCGCGACGTCGCGGCCGACGACAACCACTGGGTAGCCACGTGGACGTCGATGCCGCAGCTCGTCGAGTCGAGCAACATGCCCCCCTCGCCCTACGTAAGCTATCCCGCGTCGCAAACTCAGACATCCGCTTGCTGACCACGGACCAACAGTCGTCGGGCGGCGTGTTCAAGGACGCCACGCTGCGGCAGACGCTGCACCTGTCGATCGGGACGGAGCGGCTGCGGGTGCAGATCAGCAACACGTTCGGGGGCAGCGACCTGCCGATCACGGCGGCGACGATCGCGCTGACGGCGGGCAACAAGGCCGGGGCGGCGGGCATCGACACGGCGACGCTCAAGACGCTGACCTTCAACGGGTCCGAATCGGTCAAGATCGCCCGCGGGCAGGTCGCGTACACGGACGCCATCGACTTCAAGGCCGACGCCCAGGCCATGGTGACCGTGTCGCTGTTCTCGCAGGCCGGCCAGTCCGGCAGCAGCATCACAGGCCACCCCGGCAGCCGCACCACGTCGTGGATGCAGGGCGGCAACCACGTCAAGGATGCGACGATGGCCGGCGCCAACACCAAGCACTGGTACTTTGTCAGCGCCGTCGAGGCCTGGGCGCCCGCCAACAGCAGCGCCCTCATCATCCTCGGCGACAGCATCACCGACGGCCGCGGGAGCACCGACGACGCCAACAACCGGTAAGTTCAGTTCCTGAGCTCTATCCCCCGGAAAGAAAAAGAAAGGAGACATTTAAATAAAAAACCGACGCTAACAGGTGACGGTGAAAACAGATGGCCCGACCTGGTCCTCGCGCGGATGCAAAAAGCAGGCATCACCAACATCGGCGTCAACAACCAGGCGGCGGGCGGCAACACGGTGCTGACGGGGGGTCTGGGGCCGCCGCTGCTGACGCGGTACAAGCGGGACGCGCTGAGCATGCAGGGGGTCAAGTACGTGATGATCTTCGAGGGGGTCAACGACATTGGGGGCGGGGGCACGGACTCGGGGTCGCAGAACGGCATCGCGAGCCGGCTGATCGACGCCTTCAAGCAGATCACCAAGGACTGCAAGGCGGCCGGCATCAAGACCATCGGCGCCACCATCACGCCGTTCGGCGGCAGCGGCCAGAGCTACTCGAACCCGACGCGCGACCAGGCCCGCCAAAAGGTCAACGACTGGATCCTGGCGCCGGGCAACTTCGACGCCGTCGTCGACTTCGCCAAGATCACTAGCGACCCTAGCACCAAGAGCCAGCTGGCCCGCTCCTTTGACGGCGGCGACCACCTGCACCCCAACGTGGCAGGGTACCAGGCCATGGCCGACGGCTTCTCGTTGGACATCTTCAAGTAAAGGGGAAAAAAAGAAGAAAGGTTGGTCCGTTGAAGAGCCTCACATAATATCAGCTCCGTTCAGCGGGGGGGATCCAATAGCCAGGATGAATAGGGGGCGGCTATGCCATGTAAATAAATAAGTCTAGTGAAATGTCATGCGGCAGAAGAAAACAGAGCTGGCCGGCCAAATGATGCGAGGTAATTGTCAAGTGAAAAACAAATACGAGACTAATACGTGGGAACATCTCCCAGGGCACGCACTTCGGAATTAAGCAGCTGCTTTGCTTTCTCCGAGCGGGCCTTAATGGCGGTTCTGAAAGGGAGAACGATTCTACAGTTAAAGAGTCTTAATCAGCGCCAGCCAGGGATGAATTCCGAATAGCTCCTGGGGGCTTTGACTTACGCTTGTCCCATGAACGACCACTCGGGCTCGAAGCTGGTCGGTTTCCCGCTGGGGCCCGGCGGCCAGTCAATGTCGAGCGTTGCGAGCATAGTCGCGAGGAGGATGAGCAGGCTGTTCTCGGCCAGGTCGCGACCGATGCAGATCCTGCGCGTATAGGCCTCTGCATTAGTGATGGTTCCTTTGCTGCTACCTAAACAACCCCTTTGTCTGAATGGATGAATGAATGAATGAATGAATATCGCTCTACTTACCGCCTGCCGAACCCAAAGTTTCCAATCGGAAACGGCTCGCCATTTCCGCCGGCCTCCTTCGGCAGGTATCTCTCAGGCCAGAACCGGAACGGGTCCGCGTAGACCGACTCGTCGTGGTGCATGGCCCAGATGTTCTGGTACACGATAGTCCCCTTGGGGATGAACATGCCCTCGTAGATGTCGTCGGTGGTGCTGGCGTGCGGGATGCCGAGCGGCGACAGCGGGTTCATGCGGTACGTCTCCTGCAGGATGAGGTTGAGGTACGGCAGGTTGGGGATGTCGTCGAATGTCGGCAGTCTGTCGCCGCCGACGACGCGGTCGATTTCCTCTTGGGCTTTGCGCTGCGCGCCGTGGTTCTGCATGAGGTACAGAACCAACAGCATAACGGTTGCCGCAGTCCGCACGAGGTTTGCATGTTAGACTGGACTTGAAAAATGATTGGGCGACACTGCCGCGCGGACTCCGACTCACCGTGTCATTTCCTGCAATCAAAACTGTGGCCGCCGCGCCTTTGATATCCTCGAGATCAAATTCATTGGCCATCCCCTGTTTCACGTTTTGGTTATATAGGGCGAGCCTGCTGTGCGTGAAGATTCTGGTGTCTAGTTTGGAAGCCTAGGAGCAGAAGCTTGATTAGCTATGATCTGGCAAATCTATGCTGTTGGCAATGCAATTTATCAGGGCCATCATTTTCTTACCATTGCCTTCCGAGAAGCTTCAAAAGGAAGGGCAGTGATGCTTTCAATGGTAGAGCGCCATAGGTGAGCATATCTCAGTCTCTCCATGAAGGGGAGCCAATCAGGAAGATAGCGGGCTGAAACGCGGTACAAGTCAGATATTTTCATGCACAAACGACAAGTCGAGCTGCGGGGTTGCTGTCAAACTCACTGGCAGGGATTCTGTCCATTAGAGAGCTTGACGGCGCACCAGCTTTTCCAATGGCATTGGAAGTGTCCTCGGCCAGTCTGACCCAAGGGCTTGTGGGCCCGTCGACGTCAAGGCCATATGCAATGTTCAGCACAATTGCCACGGCAAACTGGCGAACCGAGCTCACCCAGCTGGGAGGCCGGTCAATCATGGCTTTACAGCAGACAAGAGCTTCCTTTCTCTGCAGGGGTTTATATTGGCCCAGCCTGGACTTAGCGAAGGGCGGCTGCAGTACTTTGCGATGGAGACGAGACTTTTGGCCCCAACGGAGCCAAGTCAAAGTTGGAGACCACCCCATCCTTAGACAATGCACAGCACCAGGTTAGCAGAGTCTTTGGACATCGAAAAGAGGTATGGTTGGACTTACTCCTCAAACATGACAAATCGAGGACGGTCTGCGTAGTCTGAGCCGCGGCGGTCGAGCAGCTCAACGGCCGACTTGAGGCTATTCAACACAACCCATTTTGTGCCCAGGGCCTGGAAGAAGAGCACATCGGATTCTGAAGGTTTGCCCGCAAGGGTCTTGTGTCAGAAGGTCGGCCAAGAAGATGGGGTTGGTTAACACTGGGCTTGGAGCGGTGGACCGGACATACTGTACTCATGAGCCCACTCGGCGTATTTCTTGAAGGCAGCTTCGGCTGGCACAAGGCGGTAGTGTCCCAGGAGAAACTCCCCGGGCGGTCCTGGGGGAAGCGGGGCAGCCCATCGCTTCCTGATGTGTGATAAACGAGTGGCATAATATGCAGAGAGAGCAACGGCAACGAGAACCAAGGCGGCAGCGCCGGCGATGATGGAAGCGACGGCAGTGGCTGAAGGGCTCGAGAGCCAGAGGGGGGACCTTTGGAAGAGCATTTCTGTTGCTTGGCTGGGGTGGTATGCTCAAGGGTGGTCGAAGAGGAAGAAAGAAAGAGCCGTAGATCATTGACTAGGGACGGGCTTATAAACACTACAGCCCAGGTGGAGGAGAGTGGCGAAGGAGCTGTCTTGGTGACACTCGCGAAACAATATGATGTCCAAGAAACAATAAGTATGTTCCTGGTGATGGACTGACGGGTTCCAAGCCGGGAACAATGGGAACTGGGAAATATGGCTACGGGTGCAGGACATGGGATGGCATGGAATGGGCACAGGACAGGGCGGGAGAGGACAGCACCGGGCAGCTCCGGACACTGGCACTGGCACAGACAGGTAAGGTATGTACAGTACATACAGTGCAGGTGCGAACGGGCACGCGTACACTTGCAGGCACGTGGAAGATAGACAAGTGGATGAAATGGAATGCATGCACCCCATTGTAATGGCCAAGATCAGAAATTGGACTCTCCATTTCGGTCAGAGGCTGCTTTGAAGGAAGCTGGGCTGAACCCACCCCAGCGGCGAAACTGGACCCAAGATACCTAACTGGGAAGAACTACCCACCTCGTAGGTTATGGTAGGATTCCGCCGGATGCATCTCGACGTGCTCAAGGTGGGCATTTCGGCATGGCGTACACGTTCCCAGACGTCCATGTGCCGCTGAGGTGCCGAAGGTTCTGAGCTTCTGAGTTGTGTTGCGTTGCGTTGCGCTGCGTGGGTTCGTGGGTGCTTGGTGCGTGCTCGCTGCGGTGTTGAGGTGCGGTGCGGTGAGGCTCGCCATGGCAGTGGCCACCGCCGCCGCCGCCCGTGTCGGAACTTGGACCTCTACCTCTTCAACGCTCAAAGCGGCGCCCTGTAAGCGGACCCCAGGGCAAAAACGTGCTGCAAAAGCTTGTCAATCGCTCGCCCGTCAACTTTCCGTCATCCTTACCTTTTGCATGGGGCGCTTCGGGCCTTGGTGGCGGGTTCGGAGCCGACTTTTATTCTAGCCATCGGCTTGCGTGAGTGTCGTGTGTGCGTGTCGAGACATGGAATGGAAGCCGGCGACTGCCCAATGCCCCTGGCACAGCAGGCAATATTACCCAGGACAGGCCCTAACCCACTAGCCCAGGAAATCCCGTAAGCGCTTCCCACGATCCTCCATAGGGGGGCACAGGCTAATAATAGTCGATGTGGATGCTTCCATGGCCCGAAAGAGAAAGAGCCGGCTGGCTGCTGGCAAGTGTGCAAAGATAAGCCAATTCGGAGTCCGCCCGCGGCGTGCATCGCCTAGGTCGTCTCTTGCCGTCCTCGCTGGCTGGCTAGCTGGGCCTTGGCTTACACACCTCACCCGACCCTACGTACCGAACGAACGTGCAGCTTCAACGTGCAGGTGCATGTCCACCCGACTGGCGGTCGACCTTCCTGGAATGGAACCCAACAAAACCCGACGCTTTGGCACTAGCCCAACCCTAACCCTCAATCGCGAATTCAGCGGCTTCGGGCGAAAGTGCCGAATGGGGCTCCGTACGGAATCTAGTACGGGTACGGAATATGGAGCATCCTGACGCCAAAGCACATACGCATTCGTAGTACTCAATGCAGTGCGCTCTCATAATCCAGTCCAGCTTTTCCTATCGTTGGCCGCTAGCTCTTATGGTTTTTATTCAACACTAAAATTGCTACCATGCCACTCAGTAAGGAATGCGAAATGCAAACCCGAAGGGCTGTTGCGCCAGGGTCTTGTCTTTGTGGGTACGGAATCTGTACCACCTTACACCCGCTGTCGGTGAACCAACACGCGCGGTTTGGCCCGAGCCGACATCTTCGTTCGGCACTTCGTGTCTAATTACAGGGGTTCTATTTCTCGCATGACAGTGTGACGACGGCGCTTGCGACAACAAGTTTATTAGTTGTCGCACACTTCAACAAGACATGCCGTAGCACGGATACTCTGTAGTCTACACGTGGAGTGCGGCGTGCTGTCTCATCACACCCTCTTTGCCAGCTGAAGGTGGCTGCTCCGAAACATGGGGGGTAAGGCTGAAACAGTGACTGTGCATTGCATCTCAGTGCAGATGTAAAAACCTGTGAAGCTTGGCTGCAGCCCGGATCTGGAACCAATAATATTAAAATGTATATTTCTATGATAAGATAACCAAATGAGAGACGCGAATAGAATCTCATCTCGTGAGGGACCTGAAGCCGCTTCTCGTCCCCTGACTCCGGCCCCACCGACGAAACAAACCCGCGGCTCTTTTCCAGCCCTTGAAGGAGCAAACGAAACACCCGCCCGATCTAAATGCGTGACGAAGCACCTACGTCGGTTCAGGGCGTGCTTTCGTAAGTCGATCATATACTATCGCGTCGAGCATCTTAATCGCCGTCATTCGTCCGAGGTGAAGACAAGTGCGGTTCTACGCCACTGCGCGGGCGTGCTGAGAGACATGATCCGGCTTTGGTGGAGTTTGAGGAGCCCAATGTGAAGGGGACCAAATCCCAACCTCCTGCGGCAGCAGATCGGTGATTGTGAGGTCATTCACTTTGGATCCAGGAAGCAACTTAGCGTCTTATGAAACGACCCAGTCGAGCATTAAGTTGTTACCTTGAACTAGGTCCGGGTCTGCATCATCCCAAGGTTACCGGGAAGGACCAAGATCAGACATCTGAAACAAAGGGATGGAGCAGGCAAGTTCTGTCGGGGCGAGCTAATGCGAACAAAGTTAGTGCTCTGGTGTCTCGGGGCAGCCCTTGCTCAGTGCGGAGACGGGCATTTCAATCTGCGCCCCACTGATGAGCCGTTGGGATTGGGGCTGGCGCGGCGCGCGTCTCGAGGCCTGTAATTTGTGCCAGGGATTCCCGTCGGTCAATCTCCCGTCTTTTTACTCCGTGCTCTCTTTCTCTTCACATCGACAGCGCCATGATGCTCTCGTGAAGAGCAGTTGAAGCCGGCAATCGCGCTGCAGTTTGCTTGCTTGCCTGCTTGCCTGAGCCAACTCTCGTCCCCTCGTTTTTCCAAATGGTCACCGGCCGCAATGCCTATCAAAACGCACCACCGGTCCCGGTCCTCGATCGACCGTGTCTTTGATCTGCTGGCGGATCTCGACGACACGCAGATTACCCTTCTCCTGGACGACCTCAACCACACCACGCCGAGCAACGTGCCCGTCTCGAGCGCCATTGCCCTGTTCGAGTCGGGCCCCAACAGGCCCAAACGCAAATTCGGCAGGGCCTCGTCCCCAGTGAGGACGCTGCACGCCGAACTCGAGCGCAGACACAGCAGGAGAATCTCTTCGGCCCCCGAACCGCGGCCGCGCCCCAAGACGGCCTCGGAGCCTCCGACAGGCGAACGACCCACGGCACAGAATCCAACAAAGCAGCAGTTTTCCGAGCTGCAGCTTACGACGTCCCACTTGTCGACGCAACAAGCTACGGCCAACGCTCCTTCGGCCCCCGCACCTCTACCGCGCGGCAGTAGTAGTGACGACAACGGCGGCGGCAACGACGACGACGACCGACCTAGCCGTCCGTCACTCACTCTTTTCCCTCCCGAGTCTCCCACCGAGCGCCCCAAGACAGCCACTGAGCCGCGGAGGGCGGAGTCTCAGTCGCCACGCTCCTACAAGAGGGTCAGCAGGCCCTTGTTCCTGTCGCCCACGGCCACGGCCGAGCTCCACGAGCTGCTCCGTGCATATCTGTACGATACTAGTAATAATACCCCGGCCTCGGCCACCACAAGTGCCACGACCACACCCGCCACACCCGCCACGGGCGGCGGCGGCGGCGGCGGCGGCGGCGGCGCGCTCGTCTCTCCTTTCTCGTTTCTCCACCACCCAGAGCCCGCCGTACCGGGACTCGACCTGCTCGAGCCGTCGCCCGTGCGGTCGCCGCCGCACTTTACACTCGATAGGGCGGCCGCTCCCGCCGCCATCATGGGCCCAACAGACGCCATGTGCGGCATCTTCGAGGTCTTGTCCCGCTGATGGGGGGACTGTACCACTAGCCGGCCCGATGCCGGGACCTTTTGTTGGTTTCGTCTTTTTTTGTATAATGTAACCTACTTCTAGACTGGCACAGAATGGAATTCTACAGAGCAATCACGTATGCATCGCACCCCCGTGTCCAAACCGGATGCACCATGCTGTCTGTCTGCTTCTGGCCCCCTTGTTGTCGCCACTGCTGCTTTTCTTCCGCTTACTGCTTCTCGGCTGCGTCGCGAAATACATTCCACGACACGCTTGCTTGCTTCGCGTCTCGTTAGGTGCTGGGTAATTGCATGGCTCTTGTCCCGGCTAACATGTTTTTGTTTACATTTTTTCCCCTCCTCGACGCCCGCCAAAAACAAAGTTTAACCGGCCGCCTGTTCTTTCAGCTCAAAGTTGTTTCACGGGAGCTACCTAGCTTCGGTTCGGCCGGGACCTTTTGTGAGCACGGCATACACACACTGGACATGGATAAGCTTTGGCTGATGTTTCACGATGGCATCCAGGCACTGATAACGATCTGCGGCGCCATGGAAAGCTTGGTTCAGCGCTGGCCCGCTCGTGCCGCCCGCCCACCCCCTTAATCGGGCCGGCCCAAGTCCCAAGTCGGCAGGCCTCTTTCTCTTTGTTTCTGTGCTCAAGAACTCGGATATTTGTGAGGCCCTTTCCTGACAATCCTCAGGTAAGTCTCTGTCCTGCAGCAAACACGAAGAGCGACTCCCTTTACTATCTCCTGTAATAGATATACGAATGAGCGAATCCGGTTCTACCTTGAAGAGGCTACGGTCGGCTTCCTCGAGTTCCAGGCGCTCAGCTTCAGCGTCCCTGCCTCATTGACGAAGTGCGCTCGTCTCCCAGGCGTGCTACGCGTATAGCCTGTATTTCTTTCTGCCCGCGAGAAAGAAATGCGGGATGCAGAGACTTCGCTTCACCGCCTTCCCTTTCCGGACTCCCCTGGCTCAGCCCGTGACACCTACCGTTGCCATTTAATAGATGGAATTGGAGTTTCACATGTAAGTAGATGCATCAATACTATGACATGGGTTCGTTGCTCATGGCAGATGGTACTCGTTTAAGAAGGTGTATTTCTCGATGAGGGCAAATATGCTCGTTATTATTCGTACATTCTCAGAGGAAAGTTGCATTCATAGTATTCACGACCCTGCCATTTTGGTTTCACTTAGTAGAGATAGTTAATGAATTTGTTTTTCTATGTAATTATCTTAGACTCGACCACCACAAAAAAAAAAAAAAAGATGCTATCCTCCCTCCCTCACCTTCCTCAAACCGACCATATCTACCTATGGACTCAAATCCGGACCTCGCCGGCCTTTCGCCAAATGATTCGAATTTTGAGGGGCTGGTGCATTGTTATATGGCATCCTTTGTGTGGTAATCGACCGTGGTCTGGAAATGGTTTGCGGGAAGCTTGTGGATTTTGATGCGACTGCAGACGGAAAGTTCGTGAAGGAGGTTGTGGATGGAAGAAGTAGCGACGGAACCTGCATGAAGGAAAATTTGTTTGTTCATGGACGGCCTTTATATAAATCGGGAAGAAAAAGCGTAGCTCTCACAGCCTGTTATAGGTACTATTATACCAATGTTCTTAATCATCCTTATCTTATTAGGACCCATTGTCCTCCTATCAATGGCGTGATAAAGTATGAGTCCAATACGCCAAGCTATGTAGTGGAAGTTCCCAGCTTGTCCCCAGGAGCACCCTTGGGATTCCCTAGGGAATCCCTAGGGAGTTGTTGCCGAGGTTCAATTCTCGCCAACCTCTTCGTAGAAAAGATCGCCGAAATCCATGAGTTCTTCCTCCTCTTCATCCCTGCCCCCCCCTTGACCCGCACCATCGGTATTGGACTCATCGCGAGCCGTTTCTTCCCGCGCCTTCTTCGCCTTCCTCTCTTGCTTCTTCTTCTTGTGTGGAGTATCTTCCGGTGGCGCAGAGATCTCAGATTGTGGTCGCTGCTGTGCTGTTGTGACCATCTGCGTTTCATCATCCCATACGAACGGGTCAAAATATTTTGACGCGGTCGAAAGAATTGCCTTTTTGATTGCAGGTACGTCCCGCTGGCAGGCCTTGGGGGCTTTGGCAAGGTTGCGGAGGTCTTTTTCTAGCTCGTTCTTCATTTCGTAGACCATGTGTTGCTTTGCATAGTCCCCAAACGCGCTGTGCGCAACCTCGTTTCTTCTGGAGTATGCTCCGATCGTATGATATATATCAACTGCCCTCTGGTCGGTTCTCGATGCAATGATGTATAGTAGTTGGGTTAGGGGCGCCTTGCACACGTTGGGGTCTGTTGGGTCATCGAGTGTCCGCCACTCGGTTTCTTCTTTATAGAGCCTGACGTATATATCGGTCCAGCGCTGTGACATGAAGAACTGCCACGCTTCCGGATTGGTTCGAACAGGTGGAGGGACGAGCTGTACTGTATTGACAGGGAAATTGTCGTGATCCCATCTGTCTAGTATTCTCGCGTTTTTGCGCACGTGATGCATGTACGCGGCCAAGTAGTCGCCGTAGCGTAGGCGGAACGAGTCGACCTCCAGCTGCCGAATTCGTTCCAGCGCCGGTGCATACTTCTCGTCAAGCTCGAGGCGCTTCTCCATCTCCTCTGTTGCGAAGCGTACTGCCTCGAGGGTGGTTGCGTTCAGCTCCTTGGAGTCGCAGAGAGCAACGAGCTCTTTAGCTCGCCTTTCTGTCGCGGGGCTCATAACCCTTTGGCCATTTCTCTTGCTCTTCAGGAGCTCTTGGAGCCACTGTCGGGTCTGGGCGACTTCCCTGACTTTGGGGTCGCCATCTTCTTCGCTGGAGGGGTTGGCTCCCGGCTTCCTAACGATTATCTTGTTCTGTCCGTCCATCTCAGTTCCGAGTAGGTTGCTCGAGTTTTAGATCGAATGCCGACAGCAGTCTGGGGGGAGGGAAAGGTGCGCCTGCTTTTCTACCTTTGTCGGTTGCGGAATTTACTTTAGTTACCTTGCTATGGTTCGCTATTGCCCTATTTAAAGGAAATTCATCGGGGCACCCACCCTATCGTTACGTACCTACACTTAGGGAGCTTAGGCCACAATTACGTCAAGTTGCAAGCCCGGCCGAAGTCTTCATATCTACACAAAATAACGAAAAAATATCGCAACCTTGGCCAATAGCTAGCGCAACACCCTGATTTACACCAAATCTATCACATTTTCCTAGCCGGCCGCAAGACCAGTTAACCTGGCTGCTGACTAAGCCCTGAAAATGAACACAACTGACGAAAAGCCCGGAAAATGCGTTTCAGGCCTCATGCGCATGCCCGGCATGTGGAAGGCGAAAAATCTACATATGGGGGCCAGTATCCAGAAGTACCGATTTTACCGCTAAAAATACGGGTCTTAGATACAGCTGGCAATTGTGGAAAGGAGGGTGTACGGAGTGTTAGGGTGGGTGCCCCGATGAATTCCCTATTGAAAAGTTATCTTAAATTGGGCTTGCTAAAAATTGGGTGGATAAGCCTGGTTTATTGTTTCCTCGGATGTCGGAATACAAGAAAGTACAACCTTCTTCCTTCTTTCCTGGAGAATAAGATAATGAGTTAGCCCGCTGGATTCTCATACCTTGGATTGGTCCATCTTCCAACGCAACGCCTCCATGGCCATATTGAAGAAATCCACTCGAGGTGCGACTTCTAAAGTTACACCTATCACTAAAGCGAAATGGCTTTTGCATGTGCGTAAACTGTCTCACGACCTCTGCTGCGCTGTCCCGAGGCTCTTGATACGCAAAGTACTTGACCTCTCAGCTTTATATCACTAAACAGTACCTATTGTGCATGTATCCCTCCTGTTGCTCGTATATAAGTATAACATAATTGATCGTACAGGTGTGCTGCCGCTCTGTGGGCTTGTTATTGCAACGTCAAGCGCCAGGTCGGCGTTTTGGTCTGTTTTTGTTTTGGGAAACTCGTTTTCGTGCTCAGTGTCTAGGCCCAAAAGACTTATCCCACTGACTCAACCGCAAAATACGAGATGGCTGCCATTCGTACTTGGTGTTTCCGTCTCTAGAATGATGGGTGGTAATGATGCAGTTCGAGTAGCCGGTCAGCTCACGGGGAGCGAGGCGGCTCTCCTGCCGACGGTGATGCTGGGACCCCGGCCGATGAAGGTATCCTCGCTAAGTCCGTCGCTGGCAATTGGTTGCCATCAGACCGGGAGACGACGTCCGTGTCCGATGAGACCACGATGGCAGGGGAGCTGGGCCCGCTGGGAACCGAGACGATGGAAGTCGTGGTCAGGGGGTGCGAGTGTGCTTTGCTCCACGATGGGCTGTGGTGGCTCGGCGGGGGTACCTCGAGGATGTCCCCGTGTCTCGCGTCTGCCGGCGGGAGGACAGACCAAGACGACGAGCTAGGGGTGTGCAGCAGCCCCGAAGCGGTCGGCTGATCTGGCAGTGTGACGGACCGCGGTCTTGCGGACGGGGAAGGGGATGTTGCTCTCGGGGTCGTCGAGCCGGCCGTCATGTAGCTGTTGGCCCGCGACCGGCCCTCCCGAGGGACCGGGGTCGCATTCCCGTCGGCGTCTCGGGCGGGGTTGTACGTATCCCTGATGCGAGACAGCTCCGGGTTCCGGTGGCGCTCGCCCGGTATCTCGGGATAGTCGGTCGCCCTTCCGCGCTTGAACTCGGAGTCGTCGACATGCGCGGCGACGCCAAGCCAGTTGGTGAACTGGGTAAGTGCCTTGGCCACTCTGCGTCGGCTGTTATTGTGGTCAATGTCGAATATGGTGTGGCGGGTAACGGTACGTGCCAGCTCGTGGGATGGAGCTGACTCCATTTCAGGGGCTCTTGCACTAGTGAAGAAATGGGGGTGTCCAAGCAAGCCTATGTCAACTTCCTGCATGGAAGGCCGATGGGCAATCGTATTCTCTTGGCTAGTTCGGATGTCTCGATCGCTCCTCGACGCGGAATGCCGGTCAGCCCCGCTATGGTTGTGGTGGTGGTTATGCGGGCAGTTGCACTCGTTTTCGTCCTCCTCCGCGGCTAGGAGAAGATATAGCGATCCAAGCGCAGCAAGCAAAGTGCCTGCCACTGGCGCCCACTGGCCTGAAAATGACGCAAATGTTAGTGAACTTCCCCTGACTGCCACAAGTCGCATATGCCACTTACCAATACTAGCCATTGGCTCGGTCTGGTACCTGACCTGGCCGGTGAAGAAATTGGTCTCTCCGATGACGAGAATAGATAGAACAGCAGCGCCGGATACGGGGACCTCGATGGCACTCAACAGGTCGCGGACCATCTTGTTGACATTCTTCATTGTGCCGGGAGTGGCGCCATTGGTGCCTTGGATGGGCTCGTTAACAAGCTCGTCCTGGTTTCCATTACCGAAGCGCGATTTCCAGTTGATCTCGAGGATCTTGTTGAACATAAAGGCGAGCGACAGGATCGCCGGGATACCGCAGGCGGCGGCGAGAAGGGTACCGGTGCCGAACGGGAGCCTGGTAGGGGCAGGGATGACGTAGATGTTGTTCGCCGCGTCCTGCCGCAAAGGAGACGACGGTCCGCCAGGGCTCGAGCAGGTGAGGCCGCATGTTGCTGTGCCATAGGGGAATCTGTCCAGATTTGCGGCCACCTCGGAGGAGAAGGGGGTTCCCAAATCGTCGACCGAGCACGGAAATGTGTTGCTTCGGTAGAACTCAACCGTCAGGCTTATGAGCCCTTGATGGAAATACCTTTGTCAGGCACGTTCGTTCGTTTAGGGGGGACAGTTGCTCACCTGCAAGAACAAGGCCAGTCCACAAGAATATGGTATTCCGACCCGGGTCGTTGAAGTAGGTTGAAGACAGCCTGACAGTGGTCGGAGCAGTCAGTATTCCTATGGAGCAGAGCTGAAACGCGCCATAAAGGTCCATGTCAACGGCGCCTGAAGCATGCATGTGATGTGTCAGCTGGGGTCCTTGAACTGGAAAGGGGAGTTGAGCTTGCCATCGACATGGACTGCTGCTAACACGATGCCGTGAATGGCTGCGACGGCTGGGAAGAGAAGGGCAGCGACTAGGCAAGGACCGCGGAGCCAGGTAGCCTTGCGGGCAAGTAGACAGGCGGCAACGAGCACATAGTAACTGCATTGGCCACAATAAACGTTAGGGGCATCGTTGCGTTGCATTGGTATATATCTACGTATGCACAATGCAAAGACGGGGACAGCTTACAGAACTCTCGAGCCGGCCCCATACTGGCCAGACACGGGCCAGGCGCAAACGACTTGGATTATTGCATCGGACGACCGATTCGTAGCGAGTGACAAAGAAGTATTGGCGCCAAGGTTGCCGTTGACTAAAGGCCGCAGCAGCGAGGACGACGAGACCACCGGCATGACCTCTCGAGTCCTCGACTCCGACTCGTCCAAAGGGACGCTGCAAAACAGCTGATGGCGGCTGCTGGGCGTTCGACGCTTGACGACAGACAGCCCAGGAATACTCTGAACTCACAACACAAGGTATGGTGGAGAGGTGGCCTTGGAAAAATGGTCACCGATTCAAAGGTGCAAGCCGGACTTGGTCCGTTTACATTATCGAAGGAGAGAAAATGGCAAGGCTGTGGGCAGACGCACGGGGTGATATTTGCTGCTAATTTTGGGGAGGCTGTCACTGCATGCATCGTGCAAACCAAAGCCGGGCGTGCAGTGCCGATTCGCAATGCAGAATACGGCACCTCAAGTATTAACTCCATCTGGAATAGGGAGGTGGAAGTCATCGAAGACGCATGGAAGCAATGCCGAACGAACAGCACTGCCAAGATCGAAGGGGGCTGGGGCGACGTGTGGCGACTGGTTCTGCATCCTGCGTTGACCAAAAAGTCACGCCAGCTTCTCGAAGGGTCACCGAAGGAGTCAAAACTAGCGATCGACGGTACGGAAGTAAGACGGACAGATTGGCGGTAACCACCTCGCACTCGCTGCAGTGACTGCTCCGAACTGCCCCGAGCTGCCAAGATGGGCGGACCACAGCATGACATCCCGGATTCACAAAGCGGTCGCGTGTCCAGCCTGATGGCCAATTGCGTTCCTCAGCATTCCGACATCAAATACCACGTAAATTCGATGGGGGGAGGATGCGAGCCCCCTAGGGTTTGGTTGGGTCGATGTTGGGGAGGGATTCCAAGAGAATTTGGATTGCCTCTGCGGCCCGCCGCGAGGCGCTTCATCCTTCGCTGCTCGTCGTCCTTGCTCACTTCGGACGGCGGCGCTGGGCTGCCCTGGCCTGGGAGGTGACAAAGTCGCCAACATCACCAACACTTGCGACGCCGTAATTGTAAAACAGTAGCTAGGCAACTTTTGTGTTTTGCGACAAATAGTGAACCGTTGGGGGCGGGATTTCTGATGGCGCTTGCGCTGAGAATGGCGCCCAGCCGACAAGTCGCACCAAAAGACATGGAAATTGCAGCCTGCGCAGCCTGAGCAGGGAGCGTTGGCTCTTACCTTACCTCGTGCGCCAGCTTTGCCCCAGCTTAGTACTGTAGCACAGTCCGGGGCAGCACACATGAAACCTCGAGGTTGGCGGCTCCCGGGACGATAAGCTGATTTTTGTTTTATCGGCCCAGCAAACGTGACCAACACGAGGACGACGAGGCCGGGGATGGATGAGAAAACGGACGGCGCAGGCAACAAACAGCGGTGGGGCAGGCGGCGGGCGACACCGAGGCGGCGAGGGGCTGTGCTTTCCCTGCCCCGCGCCGCCAATTGTGCCCAGCAGGGCTAACTAATCGTGCCAAGCTCGCTCCAACCTGGGCGCCCGCGCCGCCCGTCATACCCTCGACTTCAGTGGAATTGGCGTTGGGATGGGTGTGTCGATCCCCACATCAAGGATTTCCATTCCCCCACGTGCGCCGTCGATTTGCTCGCCGTTGGTGTTTCAGCCAGCGCCATCGAGACTGCACTTTTGGTTATTTACTTGAGCAAGAGTCGTCGCGCCGGCCTCGGCTCTGCTAGGTCAGTTTTCTATCACGACTAGAGCCGCTGAAGGAACCATGCCAGACACACAGGAAAAAGGAGACATCAAGGACTGGCGGTCCATCGTCACCCTCATTGTCTTTGTCGCCACCAGTGAGTCGCGCCCAAACTTGCACAAAAATTGCACACTCACTCGCCCTGTCTCGCTCTCTCGCCCACACTCTCATCCACTCTGTGTGCATCTTTCTGATGCCAGTGGTTTTGATGACTGGGGCATCAGGTTGGGCGAGGATGAGGGCCAATCCCAGGGCATTCACAATCCGTTTTGAGCGACTAATTCATTCAAGCATCCAAGCTAACCCAAACCTTCCCCCCTGCGCACAGACATCATCGTCATCTCCCCCTTCCACATCCCCGTCTACCTTCCACGATGGCTTTCAAACGCCTTTCTGGATTTCCTAAGCTGGATGCGCATCATCGCGCCCAGGCCAGACCGCCGCCCGGGCCATGAGCTCGACCTTGAGAAGCCCCGGTCGCGGTTCGTCCGGCTGAGGTTTCCGGTCAACTTTGTCACGGCTCCTCTCATCGCGGATCTCTTTCTGCTCGCCATCCTGGCCATTGGCCGGCAGGAGGTGGCCGACGGCACCATAGGGGCAGACAACATCTTCCCCATTGACATCATGGCCTTCTTCATCACCCTTGCCTACATCGCCATCTCCATCGACGCCTCTGGTCTGATCCGTTACTTGGCCTTCAGGGTGCTGCAATGGGGCGGCAAAAACGGCAACAGGCTGTTCTTCTACCTCTACTCCTTTTTCTTTGTCCTGGGCAGCTTCATTGGCAATGACCCCATCATTTTGTCTGGCACTGCCTTCCTTGCCTACATGACGCGCGTGTCGAGCAACATCATCCACCCCAGGGCCTGGATCTTCACCCAGTTCGCCGTTGCCAACATCGCCTCGGCCATCCTGGTCTCGTCCAACCCCACAAACCTCGTGCTCGCTGGGGCGTTCGGCATTAGGTTCATTGACTATACGGCCAATATGATTGTGCCCGTCGTCGCGACCGCCATCATTCTGTTCCCCTTCCTGCTCTACATCATCTTCGCCAGCGAGGACCTCATCCCCATCTCTATCAAGATGCACGAGCTGCCTGAGAACCTGCGAGCCAAGAAACCTGTGAATCCCAACATCCCCCACGCAAGAGGCACCGCCGAGGAGGAAGAGAACCACCACGCCAACGGCGAACACGGCAACCTCCTCTCGCTCGAGGAGATCATGAACCCCTTCCTGGATAAAGGGGGCGCCTGGTTCGGCGCTGCCATCATGGCCGCCACCCTCGTCACCCTCTTGGCGCTCAACGCCGCCAGCACCGAGATCGGCTCGCATCCCGTCTTCTACGTGACGGTGCCTGCGGCCTTTGTCATGCTGTGCTGGGATATTGGGTCCGGGTGGATGAAGCGCCACGAGACACGAGAAATCGCCCGCAAGGGCCGGCGGGAAGTCGAAGAGGCCAGACGTGAGCGCGCGCTGAAGGAGCGGGAGGCTGCGAGACTGGCGCTCTTGGGCGCGGAAAAGACGGGCTCGGCAGACAAGGGCCAGGCACCAACCGACTCATCACCACAGGACAAGATCGTTGCAGCTGGCGGCGCCACGACGGGCGACGAGATTACTTCGGAGAAGAAGGAGCCTCCTAGTCGCTCTAGCCAAGACGACCCCAAGAAAAGCCCGCCGGTCGATCTGTCGTCGAGCACGGAGCTGGACGAGGCAGGGCGAGACCTGGCCTTGGAGAAGGGCGTGGGCGCTCAAAAGCCCGACGAGCGGGCGACGCTCGTGTCGGTCGTCGCCCACGCATACAGATGGTCGCAAGAGACGTTTCCCACCGTCACGGCCGTGGTCACGCATTTGCCTTTTGCCCTTGTGCCGTTTGCCTTTTCCATGTTTGTGCTGGTGCAGGCTCTCGTCACCAAGGGCTGGGTCGAGGTGTTTGCCCACGGGTGGGACCACTGGGTTGACAAGACGGGAACCGTCGGCGCCATCGGCGGCATGGGGTTCTTGTCTGTGGTTATCTGCAACGTGAGTCCTTGTCAAGCCTGATGATCACTTTTCAGACATGAAATACTGACATGTAATAGTTCACGGGCACAAACATTGGCGCGTCGATCCTGCTCTCGCGCGTCATCCAGGCGTGGCAGGCCATCCACGCCGAGAACCTGATCCCCATCAGCAACCGCACCTTCTGGGCCACCGTGTACGCCATGGCGCTCGGCGTCAACTACGGCGCCTTCAGCACCACGTTCAGCGCGTCGCTGGCCGGGCTGCTGTGGCGCGACATCCTCGGCCGCAAGCACATCCACGTGCGCGGCGTCGACTTTGCCCGCGAGAACCTGCCCATCATCGCCCTCGCCATGACCATCGGCTGTGTGGTTCTTATCGGCGAAGTCTACATTATGAGAGACGAGTTGCCTGTCAACCTGTCGATATGACCCTTTTGTACTGTCGTAAACTGTTTCTTTGCGTGTGAAAATGTCCGTGCCGGACAGCCGAATAGTAGTGCATGAGTGTGGCGTTTGATTAGCGAGCGTGGGTGGCATGTTGCCTTTGATTGAATACAAGGGATAATGGCAGAGTGAAGCCGGCGCATTGTAGATTTGGAGGTTAAATTTAGACACTTGAACGCATAATCGCCATAAACGACGTTCAGTTAATATTACCCAGTCTTGGTTTATCTACCTACTTAATTATTGCGTGAAATGATTTCTCTTTTGTTGTCCCGCTTGTGTGACAATTCAAGGACTAAGCTCGACTATTTCATGGCCTCAAACTAACAAACTCCCTTTTGAAACCCTAGCTAAGTCTAGGTAGTCTAATTAGGTACATAAGATAAATAAGCTACAAAGCATCCCGCTATATGGAGCTGTCAAGAATCGAATGATATACACGAATGAGTAAAATAAAACACAAAGAGCAGTTTCAATCTGCAAAGCCGCACCAACACACGGCGCCGGGAAAAAGAAAGAAAAAGAGTTCCACCCGAAGCATCGAGCCTACAAAGAATATACAAAATATGCACCTGAGAATCGAACGACAATCGAATCCGCTCCCGTTTCCACCTCACCGGCAGAAAATCAAGCAAACAGCAACCCCCGACGCCGTCTCAGCACCGGCTGGTTAACACACTCCTGCGCCGCCCCACAGGCCTTGTACAACGACATGGCCCCGCCGCCACCGCACGTCTGCTCACCATCGCCATTGCACGGCTTGACGCACTTATTCACTGCCCCAGGCGCCGGGGCCCGGTCCGCCGGCAGCGCATTCCCGCAGAAGCACTCGGACCCCCACTCGACGCCGGCGAAGGCGTAGTTGCCGCTGCTTCTGCAGAACGCGATGCACTTTTGGACTGTCATGTCCGCCAGCGCGACCCACTTGCTGCCCGCCGCGAACGTGCGTGCTGCTGGGTCGTCGGCCGCGCAGCCGATGTAGGAGAAGTTGAGGGGCGTCGTGTCGGTGAAGGAGCCGCCGCCTGGGAGGGGGACGTTGGCGAGGGTGGTACTGGTTGGTGTTGGTGTGGAGGGTGAGGTGGACGCGGAGGTTGGCTTGGTCGCGGTCGCGAGGGTGGTAGGGACAGGGTTCGGGCTGCTGCTGCTGCTGCTGCTGCTGCTGATGCTGGTGTCGGTGCTGGCGGGGGGTGCCGGAGAGGGAGAAGGAGAGGGAGAGGGAGAGGGAGAAGGAGAGGGAGAGGGAGAGGGAGAGGGAGAGGGAGCAACAGACGGAGCCGTGCCGCCCGGCTTCTGTGCGCCGCCGCAGCTGACCGCGCGGGCAGCCGCCTCGGTGTCGGTGAGAGGGTTGCAGCCCAGCAGAGTGTCAAGCACGTCGTTTGGCCTCTCGCCCGACACGGACGGCAGCTTGCAGGCAAAGGCCTCGCCCTGGTCCGTCATGTGGCGCAGGACCTTGTCGGCGCCCGTGTAGCCGGGCTGGCAGCGGTTGCCGTTGGGCGTCAGCGTGTTCTGGCAGCTGGCCGCCGCGTTGGCCAGCACGGCGACGTCCCACCCGTTTAGAAAATCGGCGTGGAAGCCCGTGCCGACGGGGTCGCCGCTGGAGAGCACGAACGGCTGGCCGCTGCCGCTGCCGCTGCCGGGCCACATGTCCTGGAACACCTCGGTCGAGTACGTGACCTCGTAGAACATGGAGAAGAGGCGCTTGGGGTGGGTCGGCGGGCAGCGGCCGCCCTCGACGGCGCCGACGGGGTACGCCACGTGGGCCTTGTGGTCGGGCGAGTCGACGTTGACGCCGTCCCAGCACGACGGCATGACCACCTCGGCGCGGATGCCGCCCGAGCACTTGCGCAGCGGGAACCCCGGGTAGTTGACGTTGCCGCCGTCGCCGAGGCACTTCATGTGCACCGCCTGCCCGGCCTCGTCCGTCGTGACGTTGCGCTTGAACGGGTTGCCGGCCAGCATGCGGAAGTTGGGCGGGAACGGGTGGATGGTGTCGGTGGGCACGTCGCCTCGGTTGTCGCTGGTTTTCGAGTCAGTTAGCATCCAGATGTTGCAAAGAGTCAGAAGCTGCCTCACTTGTAATAGATGACCATGCCGCCCATGTTGCCGTACTGGTTGTCTCCGACGATGGGGACCGGGAGGAAGCTGCCGTTCTGGGCGTGGAAGTACATCTTGGGCGTCCAATAGTTGGACAGGTCGTCGCGGACGTTGCACGTCGTACACGTCGACGCCCGGGCTCTGTCAAAGT
Organism: Lasiosphaeria ovina; assembly: GCA_033439765.1. Lineage (NCBI taxonomy): Eukaryota > Fungi > Ascomycota > Sordariomycetes > Sordariales > Lasiosphaeriaceae > Lasiosphaeria > Lasiosphaeria ovina. Next base: position 4,869,235 of record JAULSN010000004.1, on the reverse strand, counting down.
CCATGGTAGCGGCGAAGCCATTGCCGCCCGAGATGACGTGGACGTGGCCGGAGAGCTTGCCGGGGTTGACGATGGGGTCGAGCCGCTCGTCGAAAAGTCGGCTGAAGCACTGCACCTGGAAGCCGGCGTAGGCTGGCACCGCCAGCGAGAGGGACGCCGCCAGGCCGAAGAGAAGCGAAGATGGCATGGTGCCTAGGTGAGTGTTGATTGTTTACAAATCGGGACACCGTCGAGCCGGTTGAAATGATGCCGCCGACAGAGTTTCGATGGCAAAAGAACGGAAAAAATCCTTAAAAAAGCGTGCAAGAGAACGTCAAGAGAACGTCAAGAGAACGTCGGCGGGTCGTAGACCGCAAAGAAGCAAAAATGAAGGACTGAAACGAGCGATGGAAACGCAACGCCGTGAAGAAAAGAGAGCGACGGCGGCAAGGTCTTACTAGCCAGGCGCCTGGTGTCAAAGTGCTTACACGCCGTGGGCTCCGGTTCACATCCTTATAATTATTTACTTGGGAGCTATTTTGGAACCCCCTAGCCGCGAGTTGCCGCCGGCCGTCTACCTTGTGCCGCGCAGCTGCGGGCGGGATTAAAAGGGGTGCGGTTTTTACCTGGGTGGTTGTCACTTCCGGCACTCCTTCAATCTCTGGCCTCGGACTCGACCTCGCTCTTTGAGCCTTCCTAGGGTTTGACCGGGCTACTTAGCGGCTTGGCGCGAAGTCGGCCTCGGGCCGGGGGCCATGTTTCATCAGGTCTGGCCGGTCATTTCCTCCTGTAGGCTGTAAGACCCTTGGTGTTCCTCCGTGCAAACTCGCCGAGCAGAGCGTGGTCTGTCATTCTGAGGGCGACGAGGTCGGGGATGCTGGGGCCTCTTCCTCCCGAATGCACATTGCACAGGCATCATGACCTGTTAGTTCCTGGCTAATTCCGTTGCTGACCCGATACTACGGCGGAATTAGAGGATGGACTCGGAATCGAATCACGAGACAACAAGGTACGTCAGGGAGGCCGAGGGGGGTTATCCAAACAACCACGACTTCGGGGCCGTCAATCCTATTACACGGCGCTAGACATATATCAGCCACAGCTCCGGGTGGTGTTGACGGTTCGTCTGGCCCATGAACATATTCACTACACTCACAGTCTCACAGAAACATAATATTCAAACAGAAATAAAAAAGGAGGGAATCGAGACAATGTTGCCGAATTCAATCCGGCCTATTTATTCTTACTAGTATTCCATCGGTCCTTGCTCATAGGTACCTACACACGCAGCCGACCACATCACTACCGATCCAGCCCCGTTGATTGATTACATCTCAGAAGAACCACGACCGCCGCCGCCTTGGCGGGCTGCCGCGCTTGCACTTGCGGAAGCGCCCCGTGACGCGGCCGCCCTGGCACATCTTCGCAGCCGGCAGCGTCTGCGGCACGGCGCGGCCGTCCTTGCAGACGCCGTACTTGGCGTCGCCGATGCAGAACACGGCGCCGTTGGCCACGCTACACGCGACGCTGGCGATGTCATCGTCATCGTGGGAGTCGGAGTGGGAGCCACCCGTTGCTGCTGCTGCTGCTGCTGCTGGTGCCAAGCCGCTGGTGGTGTGTGTGCTTTTCTTTGTCCGCGTGGTTGTGGTTGTGCTCGTGCTTGTGTCGCTTCCTTTGCCCTTGCCTGTCCCTGTGCCTGTAGGGCGTGGGGGAGTGGACACAGGGGCCAGCGACGGCATCGGCTCGGGCATTGGCAATGGCACTGGGGTAGGCTTGGGCGTGGGCTCAGCGTCTATGACTGTGAGCTTTCCGTCGGTGGCCATGACTGTAAACTTTCCGTCGTTGGCCATGGCTGTCAGGGTTCCGCTTTTCACGGTCACGGTGGCGTAGATGGGTTCCGGGGTGATCGGAGCCACTGGACCATCGCTTCTCTTGTCCAGAGTATGGTTATAGGCCCATGCCGAGCTCGAAGCAGTTCGGCTCGGATACGCAGGGCCTGGAAGCGAGGTGCTCAGGTTCAGGTGTGGCTGCTCTTGAGCGAACGGAGCTGGCGGCGCCACCGGACAGCTGCCCGCGGCGGCCGGGTCCGGCTCGATGAGCTGCACGCCGTACCGGCCGGGGTTGGGGATGTTGAAGACGCCGTGCTCGCCAGTCGTGTTGGTAGTGCAGTTGGTGAAGCCCTTGATGTTTGCGAGGAACATGCTCGGCAGGCCGTCGACAAAGGCGGACGCGTTGGCTGGCGACGACGCACCGCCGATGATGGAAATCGGCGCGCAGTTCATATACATTTCGCCTGCTGTGTTCTTTCGAAACCAGGTGAATGCGAAAGTGTGATTTCCGTTGGGGAGGTCGACAGGAAAGGGAATGTTGAACTGCCGAATGCAGTTCACCACTTTGTCATCGCCGCAGTGGACCGACTCGTTCCGCCCCGCAAAGTCAACACCAGTCGTGTTCAGGTTTCCCGACGCGGTGGTGACCTCGGCAGGGCAGCCTCCGATGATGGTGTAGATGGTCTTCCAGTCGGCCGGGTTCGTCGTGTAAGGCTCCCCGTGGAAGTTGATGCCAAACTGGCACGACCCTCCGCCGTGGGGCATGGTGCCCGTGAAGTTGACCAAGGTTGTCTGGCCAGCAACCACTGGAGTCCGGTAGTCAAAGCTGGTCAGTCCCTGGCAGGGATACGGAAGCTTGCCTCCGGGAGCACTCAGCGGGGACAAGCTGACATTCCCGAGATTAAATGGGACCGGGCGATTCATTATCATGTGCCCGTGGGCCAGGCCCAGGAACACAAAAACCGCTGACAGAGCCATCCTTGCTGTTTGCCCTGTGTCAGGACCCAACAGAAAGCTGATATATTCTAACTAAACCAAGCGTCAGTTCGATGTCACGGTCTCCAAGGAGCGAGTGAAGAAGAACGAGTCAAGAAAACTCCGAGTTACCCTGATTTTTATCCGTCGTCCTCGAGTCCCACGATCCAACCGTACCGGGGCTGTTCGGGGACATTCTCGAGCGTCGCGTTTGTGCCCCTATAACTCGCTCCCTACCTTACCCAGCCGCCACTTACTCACTATGCTCTGCGGTTTCTTTTTTCTAGGATACAATCCCATTGTTATCCCTAAAAGTTTCTTACAGCCTCGAAGAGAACACACCACAACTCTTTCCTTATCCCTCTTCATATTAGTGTAAGTTGCACAACCGGAATGAAAGAGAATTAGACCAACAAAGAACATAGGACTTCCCCAATTCCATAAGCCTAGGATTACCAAAGCCAATCTTAGCTATACTGACCTCCTTTGTTGCCGGGCAAGGGAAGCGTTACGGGTTGTAACAGCTCCTAAAGCAAAATCTTACTATTTGCTTGACTTGGTGTTAGAGTGCAGTGCTATCCCCTGAGTCAAGTAAAGCAGATGGCTCTTAATGTTTATCTTTATAACGAAAATGTTCGGATGGCAGATAGAGATGAGATCGAAAGTAATGGAAATCGCACTTTGGGTATAATCACTATCTAGTCTAAACACTTCTTGGTACAGGCCTCGTTCAATTATATACATTCCTGAGGAATGTTGTGCGCATAACAACGATGACCACACCACGTTCAAGGCCTTCACAACGCACCTCCTGCGAGCTTCACCATCAGCATGGCGAGGCGCACTTTGAGTCCGACGCGGCGATCCGTCTTGGCCAAGTCGTCTCTTGTCACAATGCTCGTGTTCTCTTGCAGCGAGCGCTGCTCGCCACCCAAGCGCCGCTTCAGCTCTTCGTTCTCGGTCACGATCAGCGCGTTCGCCTCTAGGTCAAGCGAGTAACTCCTCTTCGTGTAGTTGGAGCTGCCAATGAGAGTGATGGATGGGTCTTTGCTCCCTGGCAGAGTGATCCATAGCCCTTTGGCGTGGTACGTCCACCCGCCAGGCTCGCCAACCGTGCCCTTTCTCCATTCTCGTAGAGTAATCGCCGTCTCGCGCTTGTGCTGGTGGACTGCCCGCACAAACCGACGAGCTAGGAGGGTATAAGCGTCTGGTAGCAGGCCCGAGACGCCAGGGGACTTGTAGAACCCGTTGGCAAACGGGGACGCGGTGATGACCGTATTGTCTTGCGACGCCGTTGATAGCAAAAGTTTAGTCAGCGATGGCGCAGGGTTAAAGTATCCTGCGGTAAACGTCCAGGACGACTTGGCATATTGTGGAAACGATAGCGTCTTGAGGACATGTCTGATCGCCGGAAGCTCGGTTGACGAATCCGGCGACAGCAACTGCGTGAGCTGCGCCAGAACGTAAACCGAAGTGTCTGTCTCTCCAGCAATCGTCTTGTCAGGCTTCGCCACCGGGGCCGTCCCTGGTGAGATCAACCTAGCCATAAGGCTCGTGGACTCGGCGACGAAGTGGTTCGGGTTCTCTAACGGAGAGACGGCTGCATTGGTGTCGGGCCACGTCATGTCGAACCCAGATGGCTTGTCCGAGGGCTGCACCAGGAAGCTCAGGGACGCCACGGCATCGTGAAGATTCGAGTAGTACTCGGTGATGTCTCGGGACGAAAACAGGTGATATCGGTCCTGTCTGTTGGTGAAGTAGTCACTTGACAGATTTGCGCCAGACAGAATGATCTCGTCGTCTACACCGTACAGCTTCATGTGCTGCAATCCCCAGCCTTCGTTGATGCGGTTCGGAATGTGTTTCTTCTTGAACCCCGTCAGGTTCGGTGTATGGTACATGCGCACCTCGACTCGATCGGGCCCAAACTCGGCAATCAGCGGGGCAAGTAGCGAGGCGCATGATGGCTGCGGTGCCTCACGAGTACCTCGCAGAGCATCGGTGAGGATGCTGAGCTTGACGTCGGGCTTCGCGCGGAGCGTCTCCTGGAGGGTGGCAATCTTGGACACATCAGCCGACGCAGAGATAAGAGATAGCAGAGTTCAGGTAGCAATACCAACTCCGTCTCGGACTTGCCGATGTATAATGTCGACAAGAAGATACGCCGCTCAGCGTTTCGGATTTTGTCCTGCCACTCGATCAGCTTAGGCGGGAGCGCAAGGGTCGGGGGGCAGCCGGCCCAACCTTGAGAGTCTCGTAGAATTCAGCTGGCGTCTGCAGCACTCGGACCTGCGAGCCATTGATCTTGAACGAGGGCGCGATTCTGTCAAGTTCGGTCGTAAAGGGCTCGATGATGGCAGCGCTGGACATGGCGGGAGATGGAGAGGTGTGGGGCGCTCCTGTCGTCGGCATCGAGAACTGTCGGCATTGTGGCCTCGCGACTCTCATGCATGGTCGAGAGGCCGGCGCTCTGAGCTTGCTGAAGCATTTCGGAACACTCCTTACCAGCATAGCCACGAACGGTGGGAAAGTCGAAGCTCGCAAGCACTTTTCTCAATTCTGTCAGTCGTCGTCGGCGGAATTTTCCCGAATTTGGGTGTCGCCAGCCCGGCCCTTAGCTGGCGCAGGGGCCCATTACGCTGCTACTGTCCACCATAGCTCCGAGCTTCGCCATTGGCTCGGGACTTCCCAGAGACCCCACTGCGTCAGTTCGACGCAACTTCGCCGCGACGAAACGAATCGTCAATTGAACGTCCGTCATCACCTACCCGCGGTCAATTGGGCAGCCCTAGCCACGATGTCGTACCTCACGCGAACACTGGGCAATCTTCGCAAGATTGGCTTCAAGGTCCGTACCGAGAATCCGCCGAACGCGATAACAAGCTGACAATGCGCCTTCAGGAATTCTGGCATCAACTCAACGTACGTACCGCTTGACCTCCAGCTCCCCCGACCATCCGACGACTGCTAACCGCTCCGGTTCCAACATATAGTACATTGGTATGGCTGAGCTCGAACGAATTGGTTTTGGTATTGTTGGAAACTGACGGGCGACACAGGTGACACCAAGGCCGGCGTGCTGGTCGGCGTCGACAAGTTCGGCAACAAGTTCTACGAGAACAACGAGGAGCTCCCGCGTGCGTGGTTGTCTTGTCCTGGGCATAAAAAAAAATGACATTTTATTGACTAGGGCATTGCCTAGGGCTTAGTGCGAACAAGATGGGTCGACTATGCGAAGCACGACCATGATGCGTACGTTGAGCCTCCCCGATTCTGGTCATAGGGCCTGAACTTCGACCGGAATATATTTGCGAGCCATGCTGACAGCGATTTCGCCCTTTAGCGGCCACATTGAGCCTCTGTGGCACATGTGGATTTCCTATGGCGTCGACACGCCGCCCAACCAGGATCCTCTCGCTGTATCGAACCGCAGCTGGGCGTCCCCTCACCACATTCCCAACCACACGCAGACAAGGGGAGCCTACAAGCCGTATAATACGTAGGTCGAGCTCGTGGCCCCTGCAAAACGGCCCGGTCTTTGCTTACACATCCACAGAACGAAGCCCAAGATCCAGGCGTGGGAGCCGGTTGCCGTTGCGAGGCAATGAGATACTGCGGAGCACGCATCCAAGTGGCCCTGTACATATGCGATAGTCACAAATAGACTTGCTGCCTTTTACCGGTCCACTTATGTCTACATTGTGTTGCTGCCAGTTTCGAGACTTGCGGCCAAAGCCCGGCGAACTGACTATTAGCAGATGTCGCCTCGTCGGCTGGTTTACCTGTCTCGTCCTTTCCGTCATGTTGGCGGAGCTCTCGGTGTCCCATCAGGACTAACTATCTTTTAGCAAAGCCACGGAGCACGGAATACTGGGAGGGTGGGACTTGACAGTCTAATCTTGCTTTTCGGGACGGGACTAGGTTGCCAAACAAATGCAAACTCATCGATTGGCCTACCGGTGAAACATCGCCGTAGCACGGCCCCCAGAGACGCGGAGACAGGTGGCCTTACCAGTTACAAATTCACGTTCGAATTGAGGCGAAAAAGCTGCTGGCGGATACAGAGCTGGCAAGCTTCTGCTTTTCCGCTCATTGGCGAAGCCGCGATATTCTGGAAAAAGAGGTACGGCAACCTCATTCCTTGAAACCGCTCAATTGCCCGGATATAGGACAAGCCAATGCTCGAAACCCTGCTATTTCTGATTTTGAAGCAACAAAACCGTCCCCAAAAAGACTACGAAGGTCTTAACTGACCGGCGTGGCTAACATTAGCATCTTCAAGGCAGCTGGAGGCGGTCGGTCATTTCCCACATGCATGCAATCAATCCATTGGGGATGCTTTGTTAAGCAAACCCCTCCGATGTGCATTGGATAAAATGGGTGGCCGGACTGATGGAGCTAGGTACCTTAGGTCCTGATCGACACACCGGCTAGCGAGCACCGGCTAGGCTAGCAATTGCACAAGTAATGCAAAGAGTACAACGCCACAGCCAAAAAACAGTGGGGAGCCGTCCAAGTACTGGCCAGGGCCCCATGCAGGCCGATTAGGCTGAATTTGGCTAGGTTGGGCACCAAATTCGGGATCCCTGATGCCTGACGTGATGCCCCGCTCGCCGAATATGTGGTGTTTTCTGTCTTCTGCCCTGAGTCTTTGTTCACGAAGTAAACAAGCTATATTCTCTGTGGTGTTGTTGCAAGCCCGCGTAACGACCGCAAGATGACCTCTCAAAGCCCGCACCCGGCCCGCGCGATGTATGAACTCCGACAAAGCCTTCCTGCCGCCCTGCCTAGCGGGTCCGATACCGAAGAAAGTAATGCCGGCGAAGACGGCGAACAACGGCCTCACGAAGACGACCTTTCCGACCGTGACGAAAATGAAGATGCCGGCCTCCCTATGCCCGGCTGGCAGCCGGCACAGAATCTACCGATCCGGTCGTCACCTCAACGGCAGAGAGGGTCCCGGACCCCGGCACCAGTTGACAGTCCTGTTGATAGTCCTGTTGATAGTGTTGATAGTTAGTCTGATAGTCATACGTAGGCGAAGAAGTCCCGTATGAACTGGTCGTTGGAGCTTACCTACGAATTAATTAAGGAAGTACATGTTTCCTATTCGGAAGGTCTGCTCGTAACCACCAAAAAAGGCGGCGGCTTTCTTCGTAATGTGTATGAGGCGTGGGCTACCGAGCTCAACAAGCGGACTGGCCTAACCCTGATATTCATATAATGCCAGGATTATTGGATGAAGATGAAGAAGAAGGCGAAGCAGGTTAAGTAGATGTTAGACCATTCGGGAGCTTCTTTCAACGTTGAGACCGGGAGGATTCTTACGAGTAAGGACCTCTAGGGCGTATTGGAGGCGAATTTTAGTATAGAGGGCCGATGGATGAAGTCCAGGCCCTATATGCTAGGGAATTCTAATACGAAGGACCTCCTTAATGAAATCCTCGGGGGCGAAAAAGCCACTGGTTCCCAGATACGTACCCCCGAGGAATCGCAACAACGGTCAAAGCGAAAGAAGAAATCGTCGGCGGAAAAGAGTGCCCTCGCAGCGGCTCGGCGGGCGGCTCGGAAGGAAGATGAAGCAATACGCGTAGATCCTGACGTGAATGCTATTATTAGCGATAGCTCTACATCTTCGTCTTTATCCAGCGCTAAGGGCGGGTTACCGCCGCCACCTTCCCGGAGGAAACTTACCCAGGCACAGGGAACCGCTCTACTTGCTCAGGCGATTGAGAACGGGGCCAAAGAGCTGGGAAATACTAGGCCAGTTGGCGCCACAGACATCGAGAAAGCAATCGGTAACTTCCAGGGAAAGTTTACGCGGGAATTATCGCCCGATACGGTAATGGATATAATGGATTTACTAAGGGACCCGATAATAGCGGTAATATGGAATAGTACTATAGATTCCTTAAAGCCGAAGAGGGTAGAAAGGTTCGTAAAGTAGGTAGAAAGGCGGCGCGACCTAGAGGGTATGTAGTAGGAATAAAAAGTCGTGATCTTTTTTGTGGTAGTTAGGTAGGGTCTCGGTATAAAGTACTATCAAAGTTGCCCGGGCGGGCCAAAGTACTATCAAAGTTGCCCGGGTAGGCCAGAGGCGCCTAGAGTTGGAGGGAGTTGCGGGGTAGATTTTTTTAATACCCGGAGTTACCGCCTGCCTAATAGAGTAATTGCCAGTACTCACCGCCTACGCTAAGTCCTAATATAGTAAGTATCCCCTCTTATCGGCGAAAAATCCTTATCGGCCAAAGCCAAAAATCCATATCGTAGTCAACCGGGTACCTCCCAGCCACCTTTTTCCAATATCGCGACCACACCTCTCAATTGAACTACAACCTTCCTATATACCACAAAAAGAAGGAATATAGTCTTTCCGTTCAATCTATAGCTTCATACCTATTTATCTTGCTCCCGTATATCTTTCCCGCCTCCTCGTTACTCTATTCTATTAATCAAAAGTCTTCACGGCGGCTCGCCTCCGAATATTAAGAGAGCTACGCCCGGTACAAAGTCGATCGGCCCTGAGCTTCGCCGCGGTAAGGAAAAGCCTCTCTGACTCCGGGGTATTATCCTAACTATACCGCTGACTATAGATGAAGTTATACAGGCCCGTATATATATATACCAGATCAATCTGGTTATCGATCGAATACTCCGGCGCGCTCTCCCTAATCAATTTCGACCTTCTTTTTAGCCAACCAAAAGCTTGCTCGACCTTTATACGTATTCGACTATGCCTCAAGTTATAAAGTTCCTTCCGTATTACCGGCTTGTTTGGAGACTCTCGCCAGTCCTGAAGATAGTATCGAGTCCTGAAGAAAGGCACAACGATTCCCTTCCGTATACCAAAGCCTATATCGGCTAGGTAATAACGGTTCTCTAGGATCTTGAATCCTTTCGTAAGGGACAGGTTCAATAATCGAGAGTCGTTCATTGAGCCTTCGGCACCGGCGAGTACGTATGAGAAGGAACCGTCGAATTTGACTACCGCGAATACGTTCTACGAGGTCCATCCTTTTCGGTTGCGCCAACGCACTTGGTCCTTAAGAGGGACCCGGGTATGGATGTGCGTACCGTCGATAGCTCCTATCGCGCCTGAGTAATACCGTACAGACGGGTCAAGCTCAATCTCTGGAGCTACGAAGTTATCGTTAGGTTGGACCATAAAGGCTATATACAACTTGACGAAGTAAGGCAGGAAGACTTTGACGGTATTCGAGACCGTGTTTTGGCTAACCCCGAAGAAGTGAGCTATATTCCTTTGAGTCTTATTGAAGGCCACGATCCACAAGAACAACATAACCTTCAACTCAACGGTATAATACCGTATATTCGAGACTGGGTAGTTCTCCCTAAACCACTATACTAACGCGGTGAATTCCGGTTGGGTCATTCGAAAGAGCTCAAAAAAAACGCCTCTCTAAGCCAGTCAACAACCGCGTAACGAACCTATTCGCGGCGAGAGGTCCTCCTTCGTTAATTACAGTCCTTTCTTCGGTAGACTATATTAACTGCGATGCCGTAATTATAGCGAGAGTCATCGCGAGGAAGCCGGCTTTTCGCTTCTGGGCCGCCCGGGCGGCATCGTTGTCATCCATTGCATCGGCTTGAACGTGGATAACCTTCTACTTCTTTTGAGCTACTCTTTCTATACAATATACACTGTTTTTGAAGCTTCAACAACAAGTCGGGCATCTACAGATCACGTGTATGCAAGCCATTCATGCCCAGCCGACGCTCAAAACCAGCTTTGGAGGGCGGCTAGCGATTTGGCTGCAAAATGGCCATTCTGAGCCAGTGCAACCCTCTTTTCTTGGCAACTATTCCCAAAATCAACATCCCGAAGAGCCCACTTTTTAGATACATCTGTCAGGACCCTGGCTCGTATAAGAAGGTGGCTGAACTCGTCGGCACGCACAAAATTGGTGCCCAAAAGAGTTTGGTAGGTTCCTTGGCGATTTTTAGCGCGACGCACGATATTTTGTGCCAACTTGTGCATTTGCTAGCCTAGCCGGTGCTCGCTAGCCGGTGTGTCGATCAGGACCTTAGGAACCACGGCAGGCCAGCGAGGGAACGACCAACAGCACGCTAACAGAACTGCGGGCCATCGTGATTGGGGATATCTCCGCATTCTGCACCGCAACCCTCGCACAATGGACGCACAAGCAACGCACGCTTCCATTGAGGAATTGGCGGGATCCAGCATTGGCCGCCTCACCTGCCTGGGCCTCTCTACTGCATGGATGGCGCACCCTCTCAATGGTTGCACCCCGCACAGCTGCCGTCCCGCGTGAGTCCACGTTTCTCGTAAACCGTGGCAGCAGGCTGCATCGACCGACGAACCGCGCATTCAGCATGTGAGGTGCAATACATACCCGCCGGGATGTTTTAGCCCCAGGCGGTTTCTGGGAATTGACACCCTCGAGGTCAAAGGCGGGGTAGCAGGCGTTCCAAAGGCCAAGCGTTTGGGGTGCGACAATGTAACCGGGGGCGGGCACCACCTGGGCTCACCGACCTGTTCCCCGCGAATCGAGCCCGTGGACCACATGAACTTCCCACAGTCCAGTCCAGTCCAGTCCAGTCCTTTTCTTCTGTGACACAAGCAGACAAAGTCACGTCGCAGTCGCATTGTCAGTCGCAGTGACAGATGCCGATGCCGACGCTGTTGCTGTTTGTTGCCGTTGCTTGACACCCAGATACGGCACCCACAAGCCGCCGATGTAAAGGTAGGCGCGACACTGCAGAAACGCAGAATCTCGAACTGACCGAGTCGGGTGGAAGCCATTCAACCTTTCCACTCCATTACCGTGCGTGATTGATCGTCCTTTCGGTTTTCAACAAACTGACAACCGTCTTATCCCGTCTCCGACGGTGTCGCCAGCTCCCATCTCAGGCTTGCACTCTCGGCCGCCCGCCCCGCGTCGTGCAAAATCGCCGCTTGCGTGTTGTGAACAAATGATAACACCTGCCTGGTCTGTCTCGAAAGCGCGAGCGCTCGTAGACAGCCATGATGCCGCGGCCTCTCACCGTTATCCGGCCTTCGCTCGCCATTAATGTTTCTTGCTCCTCACGGCCAGCTGCGCGTGCCGCCCGTCAAGCGGTGGCGCGAATCCTTGGTGAGCTGCCCCGCCGTCATTGTGGTTCCCGCAGCAGACGTTTCCAAGTGCCATGGATGCCATTGAACTCTATGCTCAATTTGCGGCCGCTGAACCTAATCCACCTCCACAGACTTCACCCCGGCCCGCGCTGGCGCCGTTGCCGCTGCCCAGCGAGCATGGCACAATACATTGTCACGCGAGCGACCGCAAATCCTGCCTTCGCCCTCGTTAGCACTCGCTGCGCCCAAGCCGCCCTCGCTGCAGCTTGTCCGTCATGCGTCGGTACTCTCTACCCTCCCGGCCCAGCCACCGGCGCAGGGCAGCTCGGCCGCGTACTCGACTGTAGTTCTCCCACCTACTACGCCCTATGCCAAGCTGACCGTCGGTGTGCCGCGTGAGACGTACCCCGGGGAGCGCCGTGTGGCACTGTCGCCGCAGAATGTGGCCCTCCTGCTCAAAAAGGGGTTCTCCAAAGTCATTGTTGAGCGAGGTGCCGGTTCTCAGGCTGACTTCCTCGACGAAGCCTACGATAAGGCCGGGGCGACGTTGGTTGACGGCCCTGGCGCCATCTGGAAAGAGGCGGACATCGTGCTCAAGGTGCGCGGACCGAGCGCCGCTGAGGCCGACGGCGTCAATGAGGGGCAGACCATCATCAGCTTCCTGCAGCCGGCGCAGAACAAGCCTCTCGTCGAGAAGCTTGCTGGACGGAAGGCGACGGTGTTCGCCATGGACTTGATCCCCCGTATCTCGAGGGCCCAGGTGTTCGATGCCCTGAGCAGCATGGCAAACATTGCTGGCTACAAGGCCGTTCTCGAGGCGTCCAACATCTTTGGCCGCTTCCTCACCGGCCAGGTTACCGCCGCAGGAAAAATCCCGCCGTGCAAGGTTCTTGTCATTGGCGCCGGTGTCGCGGGACTGAGCGCAATCGCTACTGCGAGGAGACTCGGGGCAATTGTGCGTGGCTTCGACACGCGCTCTGCTGCGCGCGAGCAGGTCCAGTCCCTTGGGGCCGACTTTATTGAGGTCGAGCTGGAGGAAGATGGGTCTGGCGCTGGCGGCTATGCCAAGGAGATGTCCAAGGAGTTCATTGAAGCCGAGATGAAGCTCTTCACCGAGCAAGCTCGAGAGGTGGACATCATCATCACCACGGCTCTGATTCCCGGCAGACCGGCCCCAAAGCTGATAACAAAGGCCATGGTGGAGATCATGAAGCCCGGGTCCGTCATTGTTGACCTGGCCTCCGAGGCTGGCGGGAATTGCGAGAAGACAGAGCCCGGAAAGCTGGTCACTTACAAGGACGTCAAAATCATTGGCTACACTGACTTCCCTTCGCGCCTGCCCACGCAATCGTCTACCCTGTACTCGAACAACATCACCAAGTTCTTGCTGTCGATGGCCCCAAAGGAGAAGGAATTCGGAGTTGATCTGACAGACGAGGTGGTTCGGGGCTCGATTGTCACCCGAAAGGGCGAAATTATCCCCCCGGCACCTCGTCCAGCTCCCCCACCTGCGCCAGCCGCCGCGCCAGTCGCTGCCAAGGAAGTCGAAGTCGTGGCTCTGACACCCTTCCAGAAGACTTCCCGCGAAGTTGCGCTGGTGACCGGTGGTCTAGGCAGCGCTCTTGTCTTGGGCAGGCTCACCGGACCCTTGTTCATGGGCAACGTTTTCACCTTTGCCTTGGCCTCAATCATTGGGTACCGCGTCGTCTGGGGCGTGGCTCCAGCCCTGCACTCGCCACTCATGAGTGTTACAAATGCCATCTCCGGAATGGTCGGCGTTGGCGGGTTGTTTGTTCTTGGTGGAGGGTACTTTCCCGAGACAATCCCCCAAGCCTTTGGTGCGGCATCGGTCCTTCTAGCTTTTGTCAACGTTGCAGGCGGCTTCGTTATTTCCAAGCGCATGCTTGACATGTTCCGGCGCAAAACTGACCCTCCCGAATATCCGTGGCTTTATGCTATTCCGGGACTCCTATTCGGTGGCGGATTCGTTGCTGCGGCCTCGACGGGTGCTGCTGGACTTGTGCAAGCCGGCTACCTTGTCAGCTCGGTTCTGTGCATTACATCGCTGTCGGGGCTGGCTTCCCAGTCGACGGCTCGCATGGGAAATATGCTGGGCATGCTAGGTGTAGGGTCCGGTGTTCTTGCCTCGCTCGTTGCCGTTGGGTTCTCGCCGGAAGTGTTGACGCAGTTTGGCGGCCTGGCTGCCATTGGAGGCATTCTGGGTTTTGTTATTGGCAAACGCATCACGCCTACAGATCTCCCCCAGACTGTCGCTGCGCTGCATTCAGTCGTGGGCCTCGCCGCCGTCTTGACCAGCATCGGCAGCGTCATGGCTGATTTGCCCAACGTGTCGACACTGCACCTCGTCACTGCCTACCTCGGTGTTCTGATCGGCGGCATCACTTTTACAGGCTCTATTGTGGCCTTCCTCAAGCTCGCTGGCAGAATGACATCGAAGCCATTGATCTTCCGCGGACGGCATCTCCTCAACTCGGGCATGCTAGCGGCCAATGTTGCCACCATGGGAGCTTTCGTGACACTGGCGCCCGCGTCGCCGCTGATTGCCGCAGGTGCTCTTGGTGCCAACACGGTTCTCTCGTTTATCAAGGGATATACGACGACGGCGGCCATTGGCGGTGCCGACATGCCCGTCGTCATTACTGTCTTGAACGCCTATAGCGGTTTCGCTCTCGTGGCAGAAGGCTTTATGCTGGACAACCCGCTCCTCACCACGGTCGGGGCTCTCATTGGGGTATCTGGTTCCATCCTCTCCTACATCATGTGTGTCGCCATGAACAGGTCCCTCGTCAACGTTCTTTTCGGAGGCATATCCGCGCCGACAACATCTGACTACAAGATCGAGGGAAACATAACCCAGACCAATGTGGAAGATACGGCCGAAGCTCTCACCAATGCGGAATCTGTCATCATTGTCGTCGGATACGGCATGGCTGTCGCAAAAGCCCAATATGCCATCTCAGATATTACGAGCATGTTGAGATCGAAGGGTATCAAGGTCCGGTTCGCCATCCACCCCGTTGCTGGCCGTATGCCTGGCCAGTGCAACGTTCTCCTCGCCGAGGCAAGCGTGCCGTACGATATCGTGCTTGAGATGGACGAGATCAATGACGACTTTGGCGAGACCGATGTGACGCTTGTAATTGGTGCCAACGATACGGTTAACCCCATCGCTCTGGAGCCGGGCAGCCCGATCGCCGGCATGCCAGTACTTCACGCTTGGAAGAGCAAGCAGGTCGTGGTGATGAAGCGGGGCTTGGCGAGCGGTTACGGTAAGATTGCGAACCCGGGCGAGCCTCTCTATTAGCAGTTAAGAGCTGACATGTCTTGAAGCCGACGTCCCTAATCCAATGTTCTACATGCCTGGAACAAGAATGCTCTTTGGAGATGCTCGAGTTACAACAGAAGGTGAGTAGCCCCTAACCCCTGAATGCCCCTCAAGCCGAGGCAGCCCCTGACACGCCACCAATAGCTATCAAAGCAGCGATCGAATCCCGGTTCAAGTCATAGAAGAATCCCCTGCATATACACAGCAGCCCGTACATACATGCTCTCCTGGTTGGCTCCGTTTACTAGATCAAGACCATGTCGCATGCATCTGTTTGCCAGATCTCACACACTTCTAGACGCTCAGGCGAGTAGAGGGGTCTCTTCAGTTATTTTTCTCGTTAGCCTCTGGCATCTATTCGCGTTAAATTTTGGAACTGTTTCTTGTTTCATTTTTCTTCCTCCTTGGTTGCATCTTATTTTGAAGACGCAGAGTGTTTCTGAGAGCAGAGGAGACGATTGAGGGATGAGCGGAAATGCCAGCAACGCCAGTGATGTCAATTACATTTATTTGCATTTCATGGCCTTCAATCAGATGGGAACGGAGATATAAACAGGCGTGCAAATGTTCTTGCGAGTCCTGGCTGCTCATGTGCCGTGCTAGAAGCCGGGACGGCTTCGGATCCCGCCAGTCCCCACAGGCTTTATTGTGTACAACGAATAAAGGTGCGAGAAGTTGGACTCAGATTGGCAATGCACTATAGATCTGCCGCGGAGACGCTTCCTCCGCCCTCGCGCCGCCTCTTCAAAATTTGACCGTGGAAGAGCTGGTGTGCTCGACCCAACCGACGTATTATTCCACTCGCATGAACCGACAAGATTGGTGAAATGCATTCCCCCTCAATCTAGACATATTGACTCGCGGTTCCTGCAGCGGCGCAAGACTCTAGAACTCGCCGATTTGGGGCCGATTTGGGGTCGATATGGGCTCGTCTGCTTGCTACCCTGGTCTCGGATCCGGCTCGCTCGCTGCTTCTGTGTGATGGGCTCCGCAGCCAAGAATGGAGACGCTCCGTGTTCCTGGATATTCACATCCTAGCCCTGGCCAATGTCAAGGGTGGCGTGTTGGTCTTATATAAGAGCACCGAGGCCGCCATGGCTGGCAACCATGGAAGGTGAATAGTCAGCCCTCCTGTCTGTAAATACTCCTTCCAGCTGCCAGTGGAAGATAATTCTTGGCCCAAGATGAAGATCTCGCTGTCCACCGTCGCCACGGCCGCGGCGTACGCGGCCCTGGCCCTTCCCGGCGTGTCCGCGACGATCTACTACGCCGGCGTGGCAGAGTCGAGCGGCGAGTTTGGGGCATGGAGCGCGACAGCCCAGGTCGGGACCGGCTTGCCCGGCCAGTTCGGCGTCGACTACGCCTTCATCAGCAACAGCGGCATCGATGTCATGGCCGACCAGCACAAGATCAACCTCTTCAGGGTCGCCTTCTTGCTCGAACGCATGTGCCCCCTGGCGACTGGGCTGGGGTCCAAGTTTGACGAGTCGCATTTCGGCCACTTCAAGGACGCCATCGACTACATCACCAAGACCAAGGGCGCATGTGCGTTGACCTCCCCTGTTCGCCGGCGGCGCTGGTAACTACCACCACCTGGCATGCTAACCGCGCCGGGAACCGTAGATGCGATTCTCGACCCCCACAACTACATGCGGTACAACAACCCGTCGTCGCAGCCCTTCAGTGGCAGCGTGATCGGCAACAGCTCAGACCCGACGGCGGCGACGACGGCGCAGTTTGGCGCGTTCTGGGGGGAGCTGGCGTCGCGCTTCGCGAGCGACGAGAAGGTCATCTTCGGGCTGATGAACGAGCCCCACGACATGCCCAGCTCGCTGCTGCTGGCGAACCTGCAGGCGGCCGTCGACGCCATCCGCAAGGCCGGCGCCAAGAACCTGATCATCGCGCCGGGCAACTCGTGGACCGGCGGCCACGCCTGGACGCAGGGCGGCGCCGAGGCCAACAGCGCCTGGCTGCACAAGCTCGTCGACCCGCTCAACAATACCGCCATCGACATCCACGAGTACCTCGACCAGGACTTCAGCGGCGGCCACATCCCGTGCACCCAGCCCGCCGCCACCAACCTCGCCGGCGTCACCGCGTGGCTCAAGCAGCACAGCCTCAAGGCGTTCATCACCGAGTTCGGCGGCTCCAACACGACGGCCTGCGTCGGCATGCTCGGCGACATGCTCGACTACATGGCGCAGAACGAGGAGTACATTGGCTGGACGGCGTGGGCAGCTGGTATGTTTCGGTCTATCAATTAAATAGTTCCCTCAACTCTTTTTTTTTCTTCTTTTTTTTCTTTTTTTCGCGCCAAAGTACTAACACGCTCTCTTCCTGCCAGGCCCGTTCTGGGGCCCCAACAGCCCCTGCTGCACCGATTCGGCCCAGTACGGCAGCCTCGAGCCCGGCAGCACCGCCGCCAACGGCGGCCCCAGCCTCTACGACACCATCTGGAAGCCCGTCATCCAGCCAAAGGTCCCCGCCAAGCTGCAGTGGTCTGGCCCCGCGAGCATCGCCGGCGGCGCGCTGACGTCGAAGCCGTAGCGCGTTGGTGCGTGTTAGTTTTGCGCGTGGTGGTGTGGTGTGTGGGCTGCTTGCGTCGTCAAAAGTGTCTGTCTGGCCGGCGGTTGTGGTATTTATCGCGGCAGACCGGTGGGATGTGTTCGAGGAACAGTCGAGTTTGAGGGGGGGAGATGTTGTATTTTTGTGTATACTGCGGGTTATACAGCGATATGGGACTGTGAACACGAAAAAGAAACCCAGATTTTGAATAAAGGAGGCCGTGAACGAGCATCTGCGTGGCCGGCACCCCGGCAACGCTGGCTTCGGCAATGCATATGGCAAAAGCAGACCATATAGGCCGTGCTCTCAATCAATTTCTTGAGCAACGCGGGACGCACGCCTCGGGCAGCCGGGGTGAGGTCGTGTTTTGGGGTATCTGCTGTTTGGATCTTGACGAGCGCCTAAGCACCCTCTACCTACACTCCCGTACATTGGGATAGTTGAGAGAGTTGTCCTGTGTTACACACACTTCTTATACATACACATATAGGGGTATTTACAGAAATGGTGAGGGGTAGGTGTGTAGGTAAGGTAATTAGCACTCTCTAATCAAATTCTGTTGCACCACGTCGACAGGTGATTTACTAGGCACTGGTATTTTGCCGCCCATAACAACATCTGCCGCGCCCATGATTATTCCCACGGCAGTTTCCTAGAGTGGCTTGTGCAACCTGACAATACCTAGCTCGTGGCTCCCAGTGTTGGGCCTGTGGTCAAGCTTTTTGACAGCAGAGGATAAGTCTTGGAACTATATATGCAAGGCGAGATGGCGCTTGGCATGGTGATCCACCCTTGTGCTCCTTGCCTACACTACTTCAGCTACATGCAATCCAAGTCTCTGCTCGCCATGAAGCCTGACGTAGCCGTCCTCACCTTGGGCGCCATTCATCTGGCGCTCGGCGTGGTGTTGCCACGAGATGAAAGTCCCACGCGTACGTCTCTTACCTTCCCCATTCCTAGTATTCTGACTGTACTGACATCCTCCGTGAAGCTGCCAAAGTCGAGCCGCTGCAGCCAAAGTACTTCAAGGACCTGGGCGTGCAGCGGGTGCGGATCACGTACGGGCCGTATCTCGTAGCGGGCTCGGGTGACGAGGCCACGCACGGCATGCAGACGTCCCGGACACGGACGCCATGATGCCGTGCTACGGCTGCCTGGTCACCGGCTACGTGCCGGACCTCAAGTTCTCGGACGACGGCACGTCCGCCAACGCCAACAAGAACATGTGGCTGCACCACATCGGCCTCATGAACCTGAACCGCTCCGCCGCCACCTGCACGCACCGGCCCGAGAGCATTAGTGTTAATGGCAACGAGCGGTCGCCGTTCGATTTACTATCAAGAGGTGAGTAAACACAAACCTGCCAAATCAAATGTAATCATGTCCATGCGATATGTGTATGTGTCTGTCTGGCTGACTGACAAGCCGCGCCGCTACACTCACAGCACCCGCAAGGCCGGCTACTACCTCGGCACGGGCGACCGGGTGATGCTGACGACGGAGGTGATGAACCTGGCGGTGGCGCCGCGCAACGTATCCCTCACCATCGAGTGGGAGTTCCTGCCTGGCACGCCCGACGGCTTCGACGTAGTAACACCCGTGTGGCTCGACGCGCGGGGCAACTGCCTCGACGAGCCCGACGGCATCCCGGCCAACGCGACCATCTTCAATGCGACATCGGCCACGGGCTGGACGGCGCCGTTCGCGGGCGACCTGGTGCTGGCGGTGCCGCACGTGCACGACGGCAGCAGCACGGGGCAGGACGTGTTCCGCGACGGCGCGCTCGTGTGCCGCAACGTGCCGGGGTACGGCGAGACGTCGGGCTACATCACGCACGTTCCGGGCGCCGGCGGACACCATGACCACGGCTCCGACAGCCACGTGATGCACGTGTCGTCCATCTCGCAGTGCGCTGGCTTGGGGCCCGTGGCGGCCGGGGCCAAGTTCACCATCTCGTCTCGTTACAACATGACGGCGCACACGCCGATGCGCACGCGCACCGGCGCGTTCGAGCCCATCATGGGCATCGAGTTCCTGCACTTTGCGCGCCCGCGCGACGAGGCGCTCGCCGAGATCCGCGCCATGAAGCCCGGTAATCTGGAGAGCTTCCTCGCGCAGGTCGCGGCCCTCGGCGCCAAGCCCGACTGGCCGTGATGTGATGTGATGGTCTGAGCGGGCTGTCCGCTGTTATGAGGCCTTAGGAAGGCATCAGGTGGCATCTGATAGGAGTAGATGGATGACGGACGCGGCCACGTGGGATACTATGAGGTTAGTTAGTGGGCGCCCAACAATCGACAATGCTATGACCGAGCAGCTCAAGATGCTTAATTCCTAAGTAGACCTCGTTCCGCGTATTGAAAACCGGTGCTTCGGAGTAACTAGTGACCCGCTGTCATGAGGCATTTACTACCTTGGCTATAACTGTGGTGATAGCCGATAATTTTATCGGTTTCTCTCTTTTCGTTTCCCCTTTTCTTGGAGTAGTCTAAGTTGTTGCCGAGCGAGAGAAAGCTTCTCGGCACTAGATATCAGCGCTTCATCGTACATGTCCCCGACTAATTCGCGGCAAGAGACATTGTGGTTTGAATTCTTGATATTTTGCTATTTTTTTCATTACCTCTCTAGGGCAAGTGGCTGGCAGCTGCACGTCCATGCGCTGCCGTTATGCCTGGGTATCATTTATCTGATTATTTACTTTTCCTTGATCCGATTTGGTCATAAATCATCGCTGGTCGTGGTGCTCGTATAAGAGTCGCCTGGACCCCCGGTGCCGGCATAGCCTTGCATCGTCTGGCAGTCGAGATAGTTGTTCTCGATGAACGGGGTCGCCACCTGCACCCCGTACACGCCGGTCCACTCCCTGGCGGCCTTGCCGAAGGGAAACGTGTTGGCCTTCACCCTCCCATGCACGGCGACTGGCGCATGCTCGCCTGTCGTCATGGACGTGTTGAAGAGGCGGATCATGTTGTCACATGTCGTCGCGTTCGCAAACGTCGGCTGGTTCGTGATGTTTTTAAAAAGCTCGAGAGGGTACGGGTTGAAGACCGGGTGGTGGACTGGTGCCATCTCGACCTCGAAGAACTCTGAAGACTCCAGACTCGACCCTTTGAAGTAGGTGGCCCCGCTGGCCAGCACCTGGTAGGCATCGCATAGCGGCTCGTACTCGGCAGGGGAGACCACTGTGCCATATGCCCGAGAGCCCTCCAGGGCGATAGAGTTGGTGGCACTGATGAGCTGGGCAGGGGCCCAGCGGAACGACGAGTAGCCGTCTCCCAAGAGGTCCAGGAACGGGAACTCGAACCCAACACGCTGCGAGAGGACAAGTTAGCAAAATAAAACGCCAAGACAGAGTCCCTGGGCCCGGACTACATACCGAGAAGTCATCTATCGTAATGCCGTACGCCCGGAACTGAACATCGTGGTCATGCGCGGCTTGCACCAAGACGGGGTACATGGCCTCGGGGAAGTCGGGCAGCAGGGCCCGGTATGCCCGTTCGAGGATGCCGTACTGGGGCGGAATCAGGCGGCGGGCCATGTCCAATGGGATAGGGATGATGGCCAGCGTGGCATTGAGAACGCCCGTGGCATTGTTCGGAAACAGCTCTGCCAGCGGATTCGGGAGATCGTGCGATGCACAGACGGCCGGGGCTACGGCCGACTTGCCCTGGCTGAAGAGGGCCGAGGAGAAGACGAGGATGGCGAGGGCCGAGAGGTGCAGCAGCGAGAGCTGGAAAGGCATCTTTGTCCACCGTTTCTGACTTGACGATGCCCAGCGGAGGCCGAGGTCTCGGGGAAACGACGAGACCACCGAGGGGAAGCGTGGCATTCTTAAAGGCATGCCGCGCGACCAGAAGGGGAAAGAATAAAAAAAAGAAGACTAATAAGCCAAAAGGGGGTGGGGATGGGGTGGGGGAGAAGGGAGCAAGGATGGCGAACTCGAAAGGGTCCGCTGACCTCCAAACATGGACCCTCTCGTTGAAAATATGTACAACGTCGGGGGAAAGAAATAAAATAAAGCAAAATAAAAGGAGGGGGGGGGGGGAAAGAGGCAGACTAAAAAGGAGGGAAGAGGGAAAGGAAATAGAAAAGAGTGATCAACAAACCCTTTTGGCAGAGGACAAAGATGGCTAAGGTCCCAAGGTCTTGTCTTGGAAGGTCAAGCAAGGTGCGCGTGCGTGCGCGCGTCCCCGCGTCCCCGCGCGTGTGTCTTCTTTTCCTGCGCGGCGTGCATTTGTGCATGGCAAATCCATGGAGAGAAGAGAAAGAATGGAAGCACAGTAAGGTGAGTGCGACGTTCCATCTTCCACTCCGGGCTGGAAGGACGCCTGGATTGCGGCCAGACAGGCACAGTCCGGGATCTGTTACATCTTTGTCATTCGGGCGGGCTAAAGGTCGCAAAACGGCACTGAGGCTTGCCGGTGCTCGCTGAGTGGCTTTCTTTGTTTCGGAATGGGGGTCAAGCGAGACCGACTTCCCTGCTGTGGCCCAAGCTCGTCTGGGGGTTGAGGCAGTCGAGCGACAGACAGCTGGGGAGAGGCGGAAAACAGTGGGGCGCGCCTTCCCCTCATTGATGGGAGTGCTAGGTTCCAACCCAACCACCACTTGCTTCGGGCTGCTTTCAGCCCCTAGCGCCGCCGGAAGCTGCTGCATCCTCAGGCTGCCAAGGCTAGCCCGGCCTCTTCCTCAGCGCTCCAGCTGGCACTTGCCACTTGACAGCAGCCCTTCTTCGCTTTTTTCCCACGTGTGGAATTCTGGGAGGCGCGGAAGTCGCACTTGCCGGCGTCAATAGCCAACTTTTTCTTCTGCACGCCGTTGATTGCCGTCACCGGCTGCTCGGGTGGACTCACCAATCGACGTCCGCGTTCTCTCCCATTCCTGCCGGCCTAGTCGATATTTACCGCAGAACACGTCCAGAAGCTGCGCGGGGCTCGCCCGTGTTTCAACCGGATGTCGACGGTTCCGACGCGAGTCGCATCGAGACCTCGGCCAACATCCCTTCTGGGCATTTTTCTGCCCGGAACGACACATTTTCCCCTCCGATGTTTGCACACCCCACCAGCCTACGAGTGCATAACTGGGCTGTCCTAGTCCCCTGCACCTGACCTGTCCTACCCCACCTTTTTTTTTTTTTACACACGTGCGATTCTTCGATTTCTTCCTTCGCTCGCATCTCATTGCTGCCCTGATCAGGGCAACAAGCTGGAGAGCCCGCCCAGCCTTGTCAAGACCTGCAGGTAAACGGAACATAGTCAGGTCTTGTGCAGCTGGCAGCCACGTGCTCTTATGAAGACAGAATTGACAGGTAACGGACCAAGCCCCGCATCCGCATGGTGTTTCTCGGCCGTCTTGTCTGTGCCTTAGTGTGTTGTTTCCTTCGCCTATCTTGTCCGTTCTTTCCTTCGTGTCTTTGTCGACGGGGCTTCCTGCATGTAAGGCCCCCCACACCCTTACATACACGTCGTACCTTCCATCGTGTACGAGCAGGACTTCCCCACAACAGGGATGGAATCGACCAAACTCTAAAGTCTCTAATAACTGCTGCACACCGTCCCACCATTTCGCATCTGAGCGTGCTTGCTTCTTTGCCGAGTGCTTGTTCCCTCTAGTTCTACACTAGAATCTGCATGTCGACGGGAGCTCCTAGCGGGAATCCATGGAGAAAAAGCTCTTCGGGCACAGCATTCGCTGGCTTTTCTTTGCTTTTTGTTCCCTACAATCTGCGTTACCTTACTTTCTTCTCGCTTCCTCCTCTTCGCCCTGTCTTTCTTCCACTCCTTTCCTTTTCCGCCTCTTTCCCTCATCTGTTCCCATCCGTCCCGTGAACCTACACCACGAGCGGCCGCATCTCTCCTTTTTTGGCGGCTTGCCAAGCTGCAGCATCTTGTGACCTTCCTTCTACGGAAGGGACGCTATGCCTGAGGTTTACCTACCTCGATTCATAAGACAATCCGGCAGGTGTCGGCAAGCAGTTCATTTTCTGTGCTGACAGGCGCTGTGGCGCCGGGTGCTGGGTGCTGGGCAATCCGTTCCAGAAGCTGTGTTAGCAGTGTTTCAGGACGTCATCGCTGCCACCAACCTGGTATTTGCCAAGCCGGACTCGATTCGCCAAGCAACGGGTCGTCCTGCTGGGACTGACTGAGTGCTGACGGCTTCCATTCTCCGTCCCGTCCAATGTCGATCTTTGCGATACTGGGTCATCGTGCATCGTCAAGATCGCCGACTCAACACCACATCTGTGTGCGCCAATATTTCTGGACCAGATGTCGGAAGTGGAACGAACGACGCGTTCCCTTGCTTTTCCCCAGTGGACGGCAACGAACTTTTACGTGCGGAGACCGTTGCGCTAACAAACTGACCAACCCTCCGAACTCTACGCAGTACTGCGTGCTGTCTGGGGACAGCACTTTATCTCAGCCCTGTCGAAACTAAAGTTGCCGGGTTAAGTCCGAATGATATTTGCGTGCAGTCTTCCCTTATTCCCGAAGTCTTGTCGGCGAAAGCCAGGTAACACCTCGGCGGGATATCCGCGCAACTAAAAAGTTTAATTGCCCAGTTACGTACACGTATATGAGGTCTTGGCGGAGTTAATTGCGAGTATCCCCGTCTGTCAGCCCGAGATCCAGCAGACCCTGACGGCAGGACACCAGCCAGTCGAAATCCCGGGGGACTGGGGCCCTATCCGCAGGGCTGGGAAGGCCTGCCAGGGGCCATGGCGGTAAGCCGAGGCGTGGGCTTTTTGCCTCGACCAGTCGCTGTCGTCTGACAAATGAGTTCAAGACCAGTCTTGCTCGCCAGCTAGTACCGTCTTTGGAGATGTTGCCGCCGGACCTCCCGCCCTTGTATCAATGTAATTCCCCTAGGTCGAATTGGATATTCCTTTTTGTGTTACCTTGCTCGGGGTTTGCCGTTTGCTGCCGGACTCTTACCCAACTAGTAAAGATTTCTTTTCTCTCGTGCTCCCATTTGCCGACCAGGTCTTGATACTATTTCGAGGTCGCGCCGTTTGTCCAAATCGCGGCTAGTGCCTCGTCGCTTGAGTCTGACCGCCTCAGCAGCCCCCGTACTACACTAGCACGAGTACTAACCACCAAGTCTCTCGGCTGAATAAGCCGAACGCACCCCCAGGCAGGCTGACAGCCCAAGTTTTTCTTCGTTTGATGAGGAGGGCGCCGTCCGTGCCGGATGTTGTGAGAGTGGGCACATGCAACACCATAACAGGGCTGAGTACCCGAAGCCCCAGCAGAGGTTTACTCTGCACGACCAACCTGCGCCTATTCGTACTCTGAGACGTTTAAGACACAATATTCGTACCTAGGCAGGCATTGCCCTGGGGCAACACAGACTATATAGTTAGCTCCATCAGTGACTACCCGGACGCGGTCACTCTTCAGCTCACCCGATCTCCACCCGATCTCCACCCCCCGACATTCGGGTAATACTGATAGAAAGACAAGGAAGAAGCGAACGATTAACGGTGACGGCTTCATGCCCGTCTCATCAGAATAATAACGACAAATATGGCACCGGCTCCAGATGAATTCGACGAGTCCGAGTTATCAGTAACAACCCCCTCTCTCACTCTCATTCTCGGGCTCCCTCCATCATGATCCCAACCACATTGACAGGCATCTCCAAGCACGTAACCACGACTGACCCAGCTATGTGAGCAGCATCGGCGTGAGCGTGGTCGTCTAGCCCAGCGAGCCTTTCGCCAGCGACAGATTGACACGATCCGCGAGCTAAGAGAAGAGAACAAGGCTCTCAGGGATGCCATCTCCAAGCTCTCTCAAGTCACGGCCGGCCCAGCACTCGTTCACGGCAGTAATCACGACACACTCCATCATGCCGCAATCCATGTTTCGGGCTTTCCGGGGGCCGGCTTTGAATTGGCCGAGCATGCCGGCGACATCGAAGCCGAATATGCACCCGAAACTCACAGCAACCACTCAGTGGCTACCGTGAAACCATCCAACCATTTTCAAGACTTCTCTACTCACAACCGCACGGCCTTCAACCTCGTCCACAACACCCACTTCACCAGCCAAGCCCAGGCCCAGGCTATCCAGCTAGCCCCCTTCACTACACCAGCACAGCATGACAGCCCTCCGCCGGGCCGCCTCTCGCCGCGCCTGACGTACGGCCTATGGTTTGAACCCGACCGTGCTCTCAAGGTGGTCCACGCACCACCCGACATCGTGCCCTTTCTCGGCGAGGGCGTATACTCGTTTGGCGGCGCCGTCTTCTGGACAAGCGCGAGCTACGCCCTGCCCGCGCTGCGAGACGTCGTCTACCGCACCCGCTTCTCTCCTTCCCCGTCGCCGCCGCCTCAGTCCTCCTCTGCCCCCTATCCCCAACAACACCTCCACACCGGACAAGACGGAACCGCGACCCCCGCAGCCTCGGCCTCGTCCTCGGGGCCCAGCTCGCCCTCGGCCGGCAGCGGTAGCGGCAGCGGCAGCGGCAGCTCCGGGGACAGCAACGAGGACCGGCTGCGGACGTCGACGGCCATCGTGCAGAAGCTGTTCGGCATGACGCTGCACCTGGCATCCGAGCGCACGCTGTACGACCTGATCCACGCGCGCGTGGTGTGGCGGGTCCGCGGCAGCCTAACCGGCGACCACCCGGGGCGCGACCCCGAGGCGGGCATCCGGCTGTTCGCCGACACGGTGGCCGACCCGTGCCACATGGCCGCGCTCGGCGACCTGCGCTTCTGGATGGACCCCGCCGAGCTCGACGCCTACGTGCGCGCCCGCCTCAGCGCCACCCCCGCCGGCTGGGCCCCCTGGGCTGCCGTACTCCGCGGCGGCGGCTCTGCTGATCCCGCGCGGACTTACCTCCTCGGCAGGCTCGTCCGCCTGTTCTCCACCAACAGCACCTGCGTCGCCGGCCCCCGCTGGCGCGTCGACACGGTTCAGCGCTTCGTCGATGCCTGGCTCGCCGAGGTCAGCTCGTATGCCGGCTTCGGCCCCATCGAGGCCGTGGCGCACGTGCCCGAGTTCAGTTTTTAGCCAGCTTGAGTGGAGACAGGGAAACGATGGGAAAAGGAAGGGATAAACGCATTGGTTGTGGTTGGTGGTTTTTTGTGATTGCTGTTTTGGGAATGGGGAGGTGGTTGTTGTTTTTCAGCACAGCCGTACTTTTTCGTTCTGGTTTCAACATGGCTGTGTTTTGTTTTTTTCTGCGTGCGACGGGCAGTGAAGATGGCGGGTTGGGAATATGATTTACGGACATGTGCAGCATTGCGTCTTGGGTAGTGGGTTCCTACCTGTTAGGGAGGGAGGGAAATAAATCTGTAAAATTACCGAAACTGTTCATCAGGTCGTCCTCATGAAAAGCCCATTAGCTATCGACTTGCTGGGTGTTTGGCCTTTGATATCGAGGGATGAGAAATTAGAGAGAGACAGAGAGAATATCGTTGGGCTCGGCAAGCTGGCTCGTTCGGTTGTGTTGCCAAAACGGGTTTGAAGAGAGTGATGACATTTGGTCTAATTCCGTTACTCCTCTCTCACAACCTTGTTCGGGATTTTCATATCGTGTCCTTTCTTCGTTTCTGAACTGGGCACCTCGTGTCAGGAGGAAGAGCTGGATTTCGTCAGATCGTTCCAATCAACAGACTCTAGACAAGCGGTGTTGGCATACAACCGCAGACTTTGTCTGTAATTGTTGCCAAGAGTCGAATGGAGTTGGTTGATCACTAACAGAACCCCCTTCGGGCTTCCCGGAAACGGAAAATGATGAAATTGAACAAGCAAGAATCAAGCACCGCAGCGGCCCCTACATGTTCTCGCATATCATAACAAGAAGATGCAGGAATATGAAAAGGGCCTGACACGGAGAGCGGAGCGCCGGAGCCTAGGTGCGGCGACATTGTTGGGCCGGAGTTAAGAGACGGCAACACTCGACGAGCCGCACTCGGCAGATGGAGGGGCTGCACGAAACTGAGGACACTGCAAGACTCAAATAGAATCGTGGATAGATGGCATGGTGCGGGTGCCGTTGCAACGGCTTGGAAGCAGCGCTACCTTTTTCCGCTTTGGGGCAGAGTTGACCGAGTCTTGGCGGTGCTGCCAGACCGAGGGCCAGGGGGTGGTCGTCTCTCATTCGTGGGAAGTGGAAGCCGTCCCGGCGTGCGGCCGCGCCAGACCAATCACGGGTGAGGGAGCCGGCTAGACATCTTGGATTCCTAAGCCGTTTTCTCCGCGAGACTTGAAAGACCGAGCGCCGAGATTGTTAATTAGGTTGCTAATGGCCCGAATTATTCATCCACTTTGCGCTTACGCTCCGCAGCGTCGCAAATACTTGCCCGTTTCATTCGGACTAGCCAATCCGAGGCCAGACCTGACGATATACGCTGACAATCAATTCATCCAATGGCATCGCCGTCGAGCGTCAATCATCATGGTCTGTCTTGATCGACTCCGCTTTTAGAATCCTCTAATTGACCAAGTCCGAGGTCTCAATCCTTTGGATTACCCAAGCTCCCCACTCAGTATGCGTTTGCATTTGCCTTGGCTAGTCCATGGAGTCCTCACTTGGACCCCGCTTCATGATGTCTACGACAGATGGTTGAGAACGAGTCTGTATAAAGACGGCGATGATTCCAGCTCCTACTCTCTCACAGCTCGCATCACACAGCTCGCATCTCACGCTTTAACCTACAGCCTGAGACATCTTGCCTTCTCACATCCTAACCATCACCGTGATCCGTGACTATCTCATCCACACCTTGACCCTCTCCGACCACTCACTATGGCAACCGACGAAGAACCGCCCTTCCCCACGCCCATCCTGCCGTACCACCGCGCGGAATATCCAGCCATCAACCCGACGCGGCCCGAGCTGTCGTCCAAGGGCAAGAACGTGCTCGTGACGGGCGGCGGCATCGGCGTGGGCGCGGACATCGCGACGGCCTTCGCCCGGTCCGGCGCCGCGCACATCGGGCTGGTGGGGCGGCGGGCCAACCACCTCGAGGCGAACAAGGCGGCAATCGAGGCCGCCTACCCGGGCGTCAAGGTGACGGCCCTGACAGCCGACCTCGCCGACGGCGACTCCACCACGGCGGCCGTCCAGAAGTTCGCCGCGGCGACGCCCAGCGGCAAGATCGACGTGCTGGTGGCCAACGCGGGGCACCAGAGCGCGCTCGCGCCGTTCGACAGCGTCGCGCGCGACGACTTCTGGACGTCGTTCGAGGTGAATAACAGAGGCACCTTCGACCTGCTGCGCGCGTTCGGCCCGCTCGCGGCGCCCGGCGCCGTCGTGCTCAACGTCAGCACCGGCATGGTGCAGCGCCAGTACATGCCCGGGTCGCCTAGCTACCACGCCTCCAAGGCCGCCGCCGTCGTGCTGTTCAACTACTGGGCCTTTGAGCACCCGGAAGTGCGCGTCGTGCACTTCCACCCGGGCATCTTCCCCACCGAGATGGGCAACAAGACGACCGTGGCGCTGGGCTTTGAAATGCCGCAGGACAATCGTGAGTGTTTTTTTTTTTTTCTGTCCCTCTCAAACAAAAGCGGAAGAAAGAGAAACAAAGAAAGAGAAAGAAACGTTAACCACCACCGTGTGCATAGCCAACCTGCCCGCAGGCTTCGCCGTGTGGGCGGCCAGCCCCGAGGCGGCGTTCCTGGGCGAGCTCCCGCCGCGCTTCGTTTGGGCGCATTGGGATGTCGACGTCCTCAAATCCAAGGCGGCCGAGATCAAGGCCGACCCCAACCTGTTCACCTTCAACCTGACCGTCGCCGGGTCGCCGAGTGGCTAGACGGTGGAGCTGTGGTCGCGGCGGCCGGTCGCGGTTGCGGCGCCAGGAAAAGGGGTTGGATGGATTGTTTGGGTTGAGGGCTGGGGCTGGGGTTGAGAAGTGGGGGTCAGGGGTCAGGAGTGGTCGTTGGTTGGGGGGTTCGGGATTTTGTGGACTGATCCGGAGTTCGGATCGGGTTCTGTGTTTCGTGCCTTCATTTTTTGGTCGCAAAGTCGCCGTGTCTGTGTGTATTAGGTTATCATGGCAACACGGAGAGTTGCGTCGTCCCGGAGTCCGGGATTCTGCGTCCGATAGCTCCATTTGACGATATTGTTTTGGCGAGTGCGAGTGCGTGCAATGCAGTGCAGTGCGTGAGTCAAGTGGAAAGTGCGGCGCGGCCTTGTCTCCGAACGGATTGCTGATGCAGAGGAAGGAGGCGGACAGGCAGACAGAAACATGTGCCGCCCCATCGCCCTCCCTCCCCCTCACCGTCACTCCAGAGGGGAGTCATTTGTTTGATCCATCCCTCCATCCCCCATTCTCGGCCCAAGGCGGCCGTGGTGGGCCGTTTACTGTGGCCGGGTGCTGGTCCCGCACACCACGCTCCACGCGGGTGTGAATGCCGATTACTGCATAGCGGGGGTTCTTTGCTGAGTGAGACTGCCGCCCCGGAGGCATCAGCGCCATCATAAAGGAAGGGACAGCCCAGGTGAATTAATTCTTCGGGTGCGGTTCCCGGGTCTTGTGTCACACGTCGAGCGGCTCGTGCTGCCTTTTTAGGTTTGCGTCTTTGGGTTGAGGAAGAAAAAAAAGAACAATCCGTGGAAGGAATCCATGCATGTTTCGCGTGCCCGTGCAGGCCAACGCGCAAACGCCCCCAATCCATGGACGCAGGGCAGCGGCACAGCACTGAGAAACCCCCCCTTCAGGTCTCTTCAGGGCCGAGAAGGGACCTCCCGCGGTGACGAAACAGCACAAACACAGCGCCCGCGCCGCCCGCAACAGCTGAGGTCGGGTCCAATTTTAGGTTCCCTCAGGGCCTGGCCGAGAGAGTCGGCCTACCTGACGGCCCAATCCCGCCACCAAACCGGAACAACACGTGCGGAAAACTGCATTAGTAACCCGTCTCAGTCGCCCAGGTGTTGGCCGTGCTTACGGGCCCGCCGTCCTGACTGACTCCGGAGGGGCACGGCGCTACGGCACGGAGGAGGGGCTCACGTCCTTCTCTTCTTTAATACCCCTCGTAAGCCCCCCCGACCCTGGCCGTTCCCGTCTCCCCTCTGCCCTCTGGGTGAGCCGTGCGTGACATCTCATCAGTGATATCGGGCATCGGTGCTCATTTGTGTATGTGTGTCTTATTCTTTCTGCTCTGTCCTTACGTTTTGTCGCCTTTTTTTTATTGTTGTTTCTTGTTCTGCTGTCCATATGACCTGAGTCGCTGGTTCGATTCTCATTTTT
Source organism: Lasiosphaeria ovina (assembly GCA_033439765.1). Lineage (NCBI taxonomy): Eukaryota > Fungi > Ascomycota > Sordariomycetes > Sordariales > Lasiosphaeriaceae > Lasiosphaeria > Lasiosphaeria ovina. The sequence continues at coordinate 4,838,252 of JAULSN010000004.1, read as the reverse complement.
TACCTATACTCACACCCATCTTTTCTCGATCTGATCATATCCACACACCTCATCTCACCACCCACCATATCTCACACCTCACACCTCACCACCACACCGTGATGTTCCAGACTGTGCCCCTGAAGCGCAGTCTCTCGCGCTCCGTCATCAACCTCATCAGACGCACCCTGCCCCTGGTCAAGAGCAGACGGCGCACCTGGACGACAAACGCCAAAACGAGAGCCCCCATCGACGCATGACATGCAGGAAACAGACTGAAAAGGGGAATATTTCTCGTGACGGCCATGGCCATGCAAAGGCCGTGTTCTTTTATATGATCGCCCGGTCTCTCTGAGCGCGGGCGGCCGCCTGGTGCTCACACGCCGGGTGGGCGGTGCACACCGTCACCTACCTGCCCGCCCGCATCTCTTCATCTTTTTTTCCCCAAATTCTTCATCTCGTCTGTCGCTACATCCACTTTCCTAGCCAAGAAACTGACACTGGAGCGTTTCAAGAAAGAAAGAAAGGCTGATGGCGCTGCTGCATCGACATGTCCCGGGCTCAAGACCTAACTGAGTCTGAACGCACACTTTGCGCCAGCCGGCCTCTCACTCGTTTTGCGGCCTCTTGAGAGCCGCGGGTTTCTTTTGATTCTCTTATCTTCTCTTCACTTCTCACCTCACCGGCCGGGCGCTTTTCGATTCGTGTCAGGCGGTGTTTGGCCTGTTGGTGGCAGTCCTGGGCCGTTGTGGACGGACTCTGGACTTGCAGTGGCGTTGCCGGGACGGGCTTTGGAGTTTCTCAAGGACTCAGTTCGAATCTTATTCTCTTCGTTTTCATCCTTTCGTTTTGGGAACGGGGTTTTTTTTTTTTGCTCTTGCTGTGTCTGCAAGTGGTCATCTCTTCTTTTCGTAGGTCAACGGGTTTGTATCAGTTATGGCTGGGGATGCCCCCGTCGAGGGCGGGCAGGGAAGTACTTAAAAATCAGTCAATCGTTGCCTTGTTTCCATGATAGGTTTGTTCAAAGCTGTGTGAAAGTACCTTCATGTGTGAGGCAAAAGACCAGCCACGCTCTCAGGACGACGAATCCGAGCGAGCTGAAAGCGCCATCTTCTGCCCCAAGTCCGTCTGGAGCACATCATTACATAGACGCTAGGGTGTCCCTAAAAGTCTCTAGCGTGTCAAGAGGTAAGTAATACTAACTACTCTAGGAATAACGCTGCTTGAGGTGTCCAGACAGGGCAACTAAAAATAGGAACCAGCAAAACAGTTGCCGCGCAGGCTGAAAGATGTGTCCCGGTCTGGCATCTGACGTCAGAACTATACGTCGACACATCGAAAGTTCTGTTACTCATAGCCGGGGCTGGATCTGGACTCGGGCGGCATTGGGATCGCGCGCGCTGACTGTGTTTCTTTCTTTGGCTTTCCGCTTAGGTAGGGAATGCATCGACTACTGATGGGCGTCTTATATGTGTCCGAGACTGACGTGCATACATGTACCGTGCCTGTGTAACAACCGCACCACTTGGCTGCCTCTTGAGTCCTCGTGGCCGCGTCTCGGTGACTTCTCGGAATGTCTCGTCACACTGGCGGTCAACGCAGCCGCCTTTGATTCGCAGGTGGCTGGAGATGGGGGCAATAAGACAATGAATTGAATGATTAGATACCTAACCATGAAAAGGTATAAACTGAGTTCTGTTCATGCACATTACGCCTGGGTAGTGAGTGACTTGCTCCGGATATCAAGGGCGCGCCATGCCTCAACCACACTTTCCATTTTAGTTTATTCCATTATCAGCTCTTATTGAAAGGAGTCCTTTTACAGACAATCCAAGATGCCATCAACTAACTTGTGTTGAAATGGATGTTCCGTTCTTAGTGTCATCCTTACTTTCCGCCATACTCATATGCTGTGTCTCATCGACTCTTTGTGACTCTCAATCCACCCGAAATCCATCTTCCAACATTGATTCTCGTGTTTATGCAAACCCTACCTTCTCCGTGCTTCACAACGGGAACTTTTGCAAATAATCAACACGAGTGAAATGATTGCAATCAATGCCAGAGACTTTTGTCAAACGCTCAACAAGGCGAAGCAACAGTCAAAGAGATCCTTTTTAATCTCTGGGGTCATGCAACGCCTTTTCGTGGGACAAAAGAGGAAGGAGGCCGGTTGGCTTGGCACACGTTAATATGGTGCCATTTAGCCTTGAACAGGGCACCAACAATGGAATGGGTAACCCACCGCAAGCACACCTTGCAATGTCGTTTTTTGCCGCTGCGCGCCTTGGCGGCGGATTTCCTCCCACTGAGCCACTGGCGAGGTGCTCTTGAAAACGCATGTGAAGAAGGGGGCTATGCGACCCGGGAGAGCCCCCGTCGTCGCTGTTGCGCCGTCTTCGTTTTTATGTTCTTCCTCCTCGCCTGGGCTGGACTGCAGCTGCGATAGCGACTGAAGTTCTGAACCGGAGGCGCAAAATCGTCACCAAGAGCCCCTATCACATCGACGCACCAACAGCAATGGCGCCAACGCGGCTCTCGGGCGTCGCGGCGCTGGCTAGCCTGCTGATACTTCCGGCGCACGCGTGGACGTACCGGGGCTTCGGCGGGTACGCGTCCGCGTTCCAGGAGAGGGTGGGGCCGTACGACGCCAACTCGACGGCGTTCCTGGACGCGGTGGCGGCGTCCAACGCGTCGGGCTTGTTCCGGATCCCGGGCTACGACGTGTCGAAGCCGTTCCCCGGCGAACCGGTCGACGGGTGGACGCTCAGCGTGACGGCGCTGGACCTGTCGCAGTACGACTACCGCCAGGCCGACGCCGACGAGGCCATGCTCGGCTATAGTCTGACGATCCGCGCGCCCGACGCGTTGCTCGCGGCGAACCCCGACGGCACCAAGGCCGTCCGCACCGACCCCACCTGGGGCATGTGCATGTGGTCGTTTGGGCACCCGTCGCACGTCAACAAGACGCGGTGGAACAACCAGGCCAACAAGCCGCTGGCGGCCGACGGCTCGTGCAAGGGGTTCCTGCCGGACGCGTGCATCGCGGCGCTCGAGAAGCAGGCGTCGACGAGCTACCGGGTGGCGGACTCGCCTTCCGAGTCCAAGGGCCCGTACGGGTCCATGGCGAGCTGCGACCGCGTGGGAGTGCCAGACGAGTGCGGCGACTACGGGCCGGGCAACGCGGGATTCGCGGTGCCGGCGTACCTGGGCGTGCCGGTGCCGTACCTCAACGGGTCCGTGACCGACTCGGACGGGTGGCTGTTTGAGGGCGACGCCGGCAGGTACTACAACTCGACCAAGGACCTGCAGGACTACTGGGACAGCATGGTGCTCAACTTCTGGCCGCTGCTGACCGTCATGGTCAACGCCACCGTCGACCCCAACGCGACCGACTCGCAGCGCGGCCCCGGCTTCCCGCGCATGAACTGCATCTCGCCCGGCGGCGTCGGCACTGGCAAGGCCTTTACCTTTTCCGGCGTCGTGCCTGGGGCGAACGGCACCGACAACGGCGGCTCGATCGCGGGTGGCAACGGCGTCAACAACACTGGCGCCGCTGGTGGAGGCAATGGTGGCGCGGCGGACGACAAGAAAAACAGCGCGGGGATTGCGCATCCGATGAGCACGGCTGTCTGGGCCGTGCTGGCCTTCTCGGCCCTGTTTGGGAGGTTTATGCTGTGATGAGGTTGTGCATACGAGCTGTATTTACTTATGATAGTTAATGTCTCTTACGTCTGTCACGCAGTAACGTGTTTACCGCCATTGGGGGTATATACACGCATTGAACAGTTAATAGTAATTAAAGGAAAATGAAGATGTAATCAGCGGGCTTTGCGTTCCAAGTGCGATCGCTCTGCGAACAAATCGATTTTCTGACATGTTCGCCGATTTTGTTGTTACTAAAAGGGTGGGAAAGGGGGAGGCTGACCAGAAAGGGGTTGCGCGAGGGATGTTTACTGGGCTCACTCCGTTAATGGCGCGTCCACGTCATCACCATGAACCTCAGACACAACATTCGAGACTGGCTACTCAACGCATGCCCCGGTGACATTCGGATCACATCTACACCAAAAAGAAGTGTTTACGTCTCGTCAAAATAGCATGGCATTGTATGCAAATAGGTGCTCCTTGTCTCAAAATCTTGCCTAATTGTAGCGGACGACGCCCGCCAGAACCATACCAGCTCGCATCCATTTCCCACCCCCAATCCGGTTCCATTATCTCCCAGCTCATAGCGTCATAACCTAGAGTGTCGACGATGGTGCTCAACGACAGAAGGGCAGCGCCAGTCTTGAGGCTGCCTGAGCCATGGCGGCCATGTGGCCTCAACAGAGCTTTCGTCAGCCGACACCACCCCCCCCCCCCCCCCCCCCCCCCATTTTAACACGGCCCCCTTAGAAAACTGTCCCGTCGCTGTCAATCAAGATTGGCGGTTCCTTGGTGTTCGGCCGGCTGACTTCAGCAATCTCTCGGCCACCCTGAGTGATAATTAGCGGCCTGATCACTAAAATCGGGGCAGTTCAGATGGGGGGACGTACCTTCCAGCTGCCAGCCTCTAGGAGTTGGGCCAGGCTCAGCTCGTTTCCGGCCAGCTCGGGTTTCAGCACCCTGTTAACCTCGAGACAGAGCCGATCGAGAAAGCCGACAGTAACACCTCTCCACTCCACGATGACGTCGTCGCCGGGCTCGAACATTGGAGCAACCTCGACTCCCTTGACACCGGTGCGGTCGCAGAACTTGTTATAGTTGTCCAACCCCCGGTCTTGGTCTTCTTGCTTTAGGGTGAGGACACCGAGGTCGATAAACAACCCTCCGTTCCGATACTCGGGCAGCCCTGTAAGGAGTTCTTGGCCTGCAAAGTGTATCTTCATGACGCTCTGCATTGGCTGCATAAGCGAATATGTGAGCCATTGTGTGAGCTTGTGGAACGGGAGGATGCTTTCCCAGGGCGCAACGCCGTTGGATTGGCCTGTGGTGTTGGGGAAAGGCGAGAAAGTGGGGCTCGAGGGTGACTGCGCCGGCTGCGGCATCGAGCTGCAGGGCCAGGCGTCGCCGAGCGAGACGCCGTTAATGGCTGTCCGGGATGCGGGCCAAACAGACGCCAGCCCGTCCATGAGCACGTTCCAGAGCACTGGCAGAGGAACGATTATGACGCTGGATGCCTGTGTGGATGGGTGGGAAAGGATATAATCTGGAATTCCACGTCAGCACAAGTGCTCGTCTCGTCAGCGGAGGGGCTGCCTTGGGAAGCCTACCAAGCATGCTGCCTGGGCGGCCGTCGCTGCCGAAATACTCGGTCTTCTCCTCGAGGGTTTTCCCTAGGCGTATGAGGAGCTGCGCGCGGCCTTCTAGACCAGCCATTTCATTGCCTGGCTTCGACTGCAGCCCCTGGGCGAGCTGCTCGACCGTCAGGCTCTGGAGGCCCATCTTGTCCACCTGGTTCTTGTTCGTCTTGTCGCTCGAAAACAAGCCCTGCAGAGCTAGTGTCAGCACAAGACGGCAAGGGGCGGGAAACAAGAAGCTCGACGCACGGCCTTGAACATTTCCAAGCTCGCCACGGCAATGCCCTCAGACCGCTTGTAGACGCGGCCGTTTTCGGCGCTCTTGTAGCTCCATTTGGTGCCGGCGCCAGCGTCGAGAAGCACGCTGACAAGGAACAGGTCAATCAGGCGCTTGCACCTCTCCGTGTTGTCAATCTCGTCGGGGAAGGTCGACAGGAGGTGGGCAATCCGGTCCCGTCCGCCGACGGCGAAGTGCTGGTGTCGGCCATGGGGAGGGATGCTCGTGAAAGGGGCATCGTAGTCTCTCTACAGTTGGGGATCGACAGTGTCATGTTAGCCATGCGAACGACTGCGGGGTATGGGGGGCATGTAAGGTAATCCCGAGGTGTGGGAGCTGGAGGCGGGCTGGGTGCATGCATCCAAGTTGCAGCAGCACGAGTCGGGCGCAATGCCGTATGGTATGGTATAGGCGGGCGGGCTGGCTGGCTGGCTGGCTGGACTTGCCTTGATAATGTTTGAAACAAAAGACACTACGTCGCCAAACTTGCGCATGTCAACGTCGAAATGGCGCAGGTCGTTGCGCAGGGCCTTGTCCGTCACGATCTTGGAGCGGTCTCGGACGGCGCCCAAGCTTCGCAGGTATCCGACGGGGTCGAGCTGCGGATCCGGCGCCCTGGGCATGTCGATCTTGGGAGCCAGACCCGGGGAAAAGGGCGTGAGGGGCGTGGCTGGGCCATTCGTGCTCGCGGTGCCGCCTGAGGTTCGATTCATGATGCGATTGCTGGAGGCGATTGGCGACTTGATGCTGGACGAGGCGGCCGATGCAAGAGACGACTTGGACTGCGAAGTTGACAGTTTTGGCTCGACACCGCCGCCAACCGTCTTCGACGCCCTTTCCCTCCGCGAAAACAGCCCCATTCCTGCTTAGTCGTCCCAGCAGCCCTCCTCAGTGGCCCAAGTCGTGGCGGTCTGGCAAGAGACCCGGGAGAGGCCGATCTTGTGACGCGTGGGGCACAGTTACTGCAGACGGATGCCAACTGGACCAGTAAGCTGCTGAAGGACCAACAAAGCACCTCAGCGTCCTTGTTGGTAGCGCCGTTCTATATCTTTAGGAGTTTTAAGGGGGCGGCGGGAGACAGCGACAGCAGCGACAGTGACGGACGGCGACACGATCAAGAACAAACAACCGTTTGGATTCTGAGACCGATGGGAGTTGGAAATCAGCGCAGCTGCAGACGGCAAAAGACAACCAGATCGACTACAAGAATAATAACTGGACTGGATGGGAGGACGGGACAGGCCTTTGACGGTTCCCGCCCGTCCTGCTGTCTGCCGCGAGATTTAATTACCTACCTAGGTCGGATTTAGTTGCGCCTGGTCAGGGCATCTACCGGGGTCAGCTACCTGGCAAAAGCATTGGCAATCGCCAACCGACTCTCGAACTGCACATGGGGTGGCTACGAGGGGCTGCTAGGGCACAGCGGCTCGAGGGCGAGGGCGAGCACCTCACCTCAGTCGATAGTGGACGGAAGGCGGGGTTCACTCACTGGGGGGGGGGAGGGTGGGGGGGGACCAGGGCAGGTGCGATACAGAAGCTTTGGTAGTGGGAAATTGGAGGGAAGCGGACCTGCTGCAGATCTGGTTCCCCCTCTCAATCGCAGCAGTGCAGCCCAGGCCCGAGCCCCAGCCAGAGAGACAAGCCGAGAGAACATGGAAGGCGGTTGGGCGGTCAATTGCAATACCAGTTAGCTCGTCTCTTTCTTTGACTTTCCTGCCTTTCCCGTCTTCTCTTGGATCAACCTTGGATTCAGCTGTGAAGTGTCAAGAGGGGATGCACGCATTCTGGGACTGGGACAGGATCGTCGATCGAATGAGCGGGGATTGGCGGGGTTATCCCCTTTCCTCTTTCATTTTCTCTCGAGATGGGCTGATTGCTCGTCCAAGGTTCTCTGGTGGGTGCCCGGACGACTCCATGTTTGGAGAGCAGGGGCATGGGCTGTATTGACTGGCAGAGACACCGGCACAGAGAGAAAGAGGAAGTTGCACGCGATGGAACCACGACTCGTTCGTGGTTGACGACTTTGACAACGAGACTTAGGCTCCTTCGTCTCTGTCGGATCCTGGGAGTACTTTTCTTTATCAGCACTCCCTACCAATTGGAAGTACTACTACCAACAGACAACAAGACAACAAGAAGCTTGCACCGTTACACTCGAGTGAGTGAGTCTGAGGGAGTCTATGATCACCGAAACACACCGGCGCCCCCTTCTTCCCACCGTGGCATCCGTACTACTGCGTAGGTATGTAATGCTAAACACAATACATACATAGTACTCAGTAATACTCCGTACCCCGCCCAGAATTCTCCTCGATCCTCGCTTGCCACACGATACCTACCGATAGCTTCCCGAGCCGTGGTTCCACTAGCGGTCGTTAGTTGTCGATTAGCGACGCCGCACAGGATATCCCAGGCCGGGGCGAGAGCGGTCGGTCCGCAGGCCACGTCCGTTGAGGAGTTCAAGTCGGGAAGGGAGAAGCTCTGAACTGAATTCACCACGCGCCACGGCCCACCCGCCGTTCCTCCGGATCCACGGTTCTGGGCAAATGAGCCCCTGCAAGCCACGCCGGGGACGCTCCCACTGGACGGTCGTTCAGTGGCTCGAAAAAGCAAACAGGGTGGCCGCGCCTGGCGCTTCCGAATCGGGAGCCCACTAACGAACAGGACCCCTGCCAAGCCGCATGGTTTGCTGCAGGTACCGTCCACACAGCGCAACCTCAACCCACCATCACCACCACATGGACGAGGCAAAATTTACCAAAAAATATCGAATGGAACGTTTCGACCTGTTCGAGTTGCCTCTCCGGGAACTGATCGCAATCCTTCAATCCCATAGAAACGCAGCTTCAAAGAGTGACAAGAAAGAAAGTGAGCAGGTATTTCCCTCAACTTGTTTGCGCGTGTTCCATGTTATCATCTGTTTTGCAAGATGAGCCAGAAAAATGCTTACAGCCCAAGCTCGCCAAAACGGGGTTGCCGTGCCTGTCCAAGAAATGATAGTCAATATTTATGCACGGTCGCTGAGTAGGTGTCCCTCGACACGGCCTTCAGCATTTTCTTTGAAGAAGCCGCACCCGCCACATTTGCTAGACAAACGAACCCCTTTTCACGTCCGCGGTCCTCTGGCCATCATGTTTGTAAGCAGAAGATGCGGAAATCGTCTGCCAGTGGAGATGGCACAATCACGTAACGATAACGATTCGCGGCGGAGTTGTCTCTCGTCAACTACGAAGGTACCTTACTGAGTACCGAGTATCCCTACAGGATTCACACTACAGTCCATGCAACCAGATCAACAACCAACCAATAACAGAGGCCGAATTGTGCGTTCGGAGCAGAGTCCGAGTGCACCCCAAGGAGTCGGGCAGGTTCTGGTTCCTTCAGTGGCCCGCGACTTACAACATTGCGCTCAGCCAACGTCGGTTCGAAACGCTCTGTGGGCCGTGACACACTGCTTCATACCTCCATATCTCAATACCTTACGATATCCATTTTTTATTCTCAAAAAGGTAAATAGAACTGGTCTCCATAATCTCTATCACATCCACCGCCCGCGAGACCGCCCGCGAGAAGCAGTCTTGGAGCTAGTGCTCTGTGAAGAGCGGATTTAATGTTCTTGGAGTTATGCAAGTGGACGGTTTGGGGAATATCGTCGCCACAGCTGGCTTCGGATTTCGCCATTCGTCAAGGGCGGCCAGCCAAAAAGACCGACCCACACACTATTGGTTGCTGGTCCGTATCTCGCAGCTCAAGCCGACGCTATGCAGCGGCATGAAGCTATCACACACATGTTTTTCTTTCATTTACTTCCACTATCTCCTCCCTGCTGGACCCTGAAATCCGAATCACCAGTGCACTCAGCACTGCACTGAGCACTCACTCATCCAGCACCGCTATCCCCGAGATGTCCAATGCAGCTAGGTCACAGCCCCTTTTCTTCACATCCTTGACTGACCACGCCAGAAAGCCATGACAGCACGCGGACTTGGCAAAATCAATAAAATGATCCGAGTTTTCAGCACACGCTTCTCAGCACGCGCCGTTGGCGTGGCCGCGTCCCTTGGCGGCCGACTTCACCGGCGCACCGTTGTGCATGGGCAGGCTGTTCCTCTTTGAGACGTCGAGGCCGTTGGCAAGGCGCAGCGACGGGTCCTTGGCCATGCCGTTGTAGGTGCCGTTGAAGCGCATTCCCGCGATGCCGTCGTAACCGCGGATGCCCGTGGCCTTCTCGAGCCGCGAGGCAATGTCCGGGTCGACCTCGCGGAAGATGGCGATCTGCCGCTTGAGCAGCTCCGGCTTGCGGCACGCGGCCATCTTGCCCGCCACGTTGCTAACAAAGCGCTGCCGCGCCGGCTCGTCCCACACCTTCTGCCACAGCGCCCGCGGCGCGTTGAAGTCCTCGGGCCGGATCTCCGACAGGAACAGGATGGCGTCGCTCGAGAAGGACGACCCGTGCACCTTGCGCGGGTCGAAGCTGCGGCTGCGGAACTGCACGGGGTCGATCGACGACAGGTAGTTGGACCGGCCGCCCTGGTTGAAGAAGGCCATGCCGCCGTCGCGCTGGAAGCTGGCCGGCCAGTAGGCGGTGCGCGGTGCGTTGACCGGGCAGCTGCTGGTAGTTGACGCCGATGCGGTGCCGGTGCGTGTCCGGGTACGAGAACAGCCTGCTCTGCAGCACCGGGTCGGCGCTCGGCTCGATGCCCGGCGGCTGGTGCGCCGGGTTGAAGGCGGCCTCCTCGATCTCGGCGAAGTAGTTGACGGTGTTCTCGTTGAGCGTGAACTCGCCCACCTTGCGCCGCGGGAACTGCCCCTGCGGCCACACGTGCGTCAGGTCCAGCACGTTGATGCCCTGCCGCGCCCACACCTCCTCGCCCTGCTGCTCCGTCATGGTCTGGATCTCGACGCTCCACCGCGGGAAGTCGCCGCGCGCGATGGCCTCGTACAGGTCCTTCTGGCTGTAGTCGGGCGACAGCTTGACGCTGTCCTCCTGCGTGATGAAGCGCGCCCCCTGCATGCTCTTCATGTGGATCTGCACGTACACCCACTCGCCCGCCGCGTTGACGAACTTGAACGTGTACCCAGAGTACCCGTGCATGTGTCGGTACCCGTCGGGGATGCCGCGGTCACCCAGCAGCACCATGACCTGGTGCACCGACTCGAGGTTGTTGCACAGGTAGTCCCAGAACATGGTCGAGACGTCACCGCTCGACAGGTGCGTCGACGGATCCCGCTTCTGCGTGTGGATGAAGTACGGGAACTTGGCCGGGTCTCGCAGGAAGAAGACGGGCGTGCTGTTGGCTACCAGGTCATTCCCACGCCACCGTGTTCCCGTCGTCAGTTCAGTTGCTTTCACATCCATTGGCGGCTGAAAAGCCCACAAACACACACGCACGCAAGTGTTGAGGAGAGACGCACTCAGTTCCCGTCCTCGGTGCGGAACATAACGGCGAAGCCGTGCGGGTCGCGAGCTAGGTCGTGCGAGCCCGCCTCACCACCGACCGTCGAGAAGCGCACCGTGACGGGGCACTTCTTCCCCTTGGTGCCGAAGAGGTCGGCCTGCGGCAGCTCGGGGATGGGGTCGGTGCACGAAGAAGAAGCCGTGCGCACCACTACCCTTGGCGTGCACCACGCGCTCGGGGATGCGCTCGCGGTCAGAGTGCGACAGCAGGTCGATCAGGTGGAAGTCCTGCAGCAGCAGCAGCGGCCCTGACTCGCCCACGCGCTGCGACTCGTACGGGTGCGGCATCGGCATCCCGTTGGACGTCGTGTACACGGCGTCTTGCGACTGCATCTTGCGGTCCGTCTCGTACGTCGTGAACTGCGACGCGACGTGGGCTGTGAAGCTCATGTTGGCTGCCGCTGGGAACGCTATCGTGCTGTGTTTGTGAAGTTATGCTGTGCTGGAAAGCTCTGTCCTGTCCTGTCCTGTCCTGTCCTCTTCTCAACCAAGTGACCGACGGCGATGCTGTTTAGTCAACTTCTGTGTTTCTGATGAGACTACCTGCGGTTGCTAGATCCTGAAGCGTGAGTCCAGTATGTGAAAGGCAGTAAGTAGGCTACTACTGTCTCACAGCGAAGGGAAAGAGGTGGCACGTACGCCCTTGCGCGTTGGTCCAGGACCGACCGGAGGTAAATATGCGGACATTTCTATCAGGGGGGAGACTGGACACTGGACACTGGACCCTGGTCCTGGTCCTGGTCCCGGTTGATGATGCTGTCATCGACGGCAGAAGAGAGGGACAAGTAAGCGGGAGTCTCTCCCGGTGTTTTACATGCCTGCCCTGGTTGCCGTGTATCAGATATACCTTCACAGTGACGAGATCCATAACGGCACCACTACGATATTTCTAGGTCAACTGTCGCAAATCTGGAGTGATCATACCGCCGAAAAACAAGCAGCAAAATGTCATGCCCCGTCTGCCAATTCATCCTTACGGGAGTAATTTCCCGTCTCTGGAGACATGAGTCCATCTTCATATAAAGGCAGGATGCATTAATCCCTAGCCATGTGATCAAGGTTCACGGTGGTATAACTACGAGCGTGCGTAATCGTTCACAGAACCAATGAATGCTCCGCTCCACAGATATGTCCACTTTTCCGAATTAGTTATCTAATAAAGGCCTAGGTCTAACGCTGATGGTAGGTGATGCTTGACAGCCGTACCCGAGTCAGGCCAGGTCGTCCAAGTGTATTGTGCTAGGCACAAGGCTGATGATATACAGTTGATGGTAGTCGAATGGACTGAGGAATCCGGCGATATTTCCCCAGTCCCTCTCTGCACGGGTAGTAAAGAAATGCAAGGAAGGAAAAGAAAAAAAAGAGAAAAAAACACAAAAGACTCGAAAAAGCGAATGAGGTAGTGGCAATCCGAGAACACCAAAATATCTCATCAAATTTCAAAAAAACGCCTTGCCCACCGCCTGCCATAGTTGGCCACCAATGCACCGCGACAGAGCCGCAATATTTTATGAGCCGCCACCCGCCATGACCGAATTATCGGACCCGTTTCCTCCACTTTGGATAAGCAGACCCTTGGACATAAATGCTCTTCAAATTAAGTTTCGTGTCGCATTAAAGAGAAAGAGGGTATTGCGCTCGGCTTCTTCCGCTACATGTCGTTGGGTCATGCCTCTTTCTGGGCGTCCATCAAAGAGGCTGCTTCGTTCCGGTCATCCTCGGGGTGATGGCCGTCATTGTAACTATCGCGTACCTTCCTCTCGTCGTCGTCGTCCTCGCTCACGAGGTCGATGAAGATGTTATCGTCACTTTCAGGTCCAACTCCAATACCGATCGGATCGTTGTCGTCCGTGGAGCCGCCCCAAACGTCGCGGCCAAAGATTTCCTCTGCTCGCCGGCGACCGATCTCGGTCCGTGAAAGAATCTCTAGCGCCCTAGTCTTGCCAGCCTCGGTGGTCAAGTCCATGTTGAGATCTTCACCGCCATAGTGGGTATCTTGAAGAAGTCGTTCCTCAAGACTGTGCGTAGAGTTGTCCCCGACAAGCAGATGCGGGCCACCTCCACCATTGTTCTGCATGAAGAAGGACGGGTGGATAGAGCCCGACCCGAGGTCTATGCCGTTACCCTGGTTCGAGTCTGAGCGTCTATGGTGACCATGCGATGACGACGACGACCCGGGCCCACGGGATGGATGGCCGTGAGGGTTGCTAGTAATCGTGAGACCTGGTGTCTGCAGCTGCCCCGGGGAATGCTGCGAGAAGAATGGAACCCCTGATGGCCCATACGGATTCGCTCCCGGACTTGTCTCCATGCCGCCTCCAGAGTGAGTGGAAGACATGGCGGCGGCAGCCTCGGCATTTAGCGCCTTGCGTTTGAGGCTGTTTGCTTTCCCCTTGACACTCTCGGGCAGGTCGTCTGGGTCGTCGACACCGTACTGGATTAGCATCTTCTGCAGCTTTGTTGGGCGGGGCTTGCGGGTGCTCTTGGAAGACTCCAGTACAGGCGGCGCCTCTGGTGCAACAGGGCTCCACTTGTGGAGCTCTTGTCGGAAGAAGTTGGTCTCGAACGCCAGGAGAATTTCGGCACCCTCAATCTTTCGGAGATAGAACCGCTGTGTCTCGGCCTCGTTTGCTGTTGCTAAAACGGGATTGCAGTATGATCCAATCTGGTTGCGGAAATCCTGGGCGTTGTCGATGATCTTCTTGAGCACCTCCTCTTCGTCGGGTTGGAATGGCAGGCCCTCTATCTCTTCGAACCAGGAGATCAGATCCTCGAGCTTCGGCCGAGCCGCGTCGCGTGGAATCTTGACACGCCAATCGCAGATTGGGCAGGTGTATTTGTCATCCTCCTTCACCTTGCCGCGCGCAATCTTGAGGCACTTGCCGTGATACCATTCGTGGCAAAGCTCGCACTCGATCATCATCCCTGCTTCCGTACGGCGGCAAATGCAAAACACTTCTCGGAACCGCGGGTCCTCCCAGTTGTTCGACTTAATTCCTTCTGGGCTCGGTTCCCGTGATGCTGGCTCGGCAGGGACACGCGGCCTGTCATTGACGATATCGAAGCAATCGAGGTTCCGATCAAGCACGTAGTCCATGTGACTCTTGAGAATATGCAGCGGGGCATTGGTCTTTCCGAAGAGTTTCTTCCCCTTACGCATCCAGTCTTCATGGCGCTTTTGTTCCCGTTCGAGGTCCAATGTGCCTGCCGGTTTTGCCTGGAGCTCCTCGATCTTCTTGATGACCTCCAATACTTCCGCATACTTGGGTCTCTCGTGGTAGTCGGGTCTTCGTGAACGCTCATTTAGGTCCATGATCTGCCGAGAGGCCTCGCGTTGTTTGTGCAAGATCTGGTCCACGGCGGCAAGTGTCTCCGGAGAGACCGGCAAGGCACTCGCCTGTGCCTGGTCCGACAATGCCTGAAGCTGAGCGTAATTGACAACGTCGGCATTACTTAGCTCCTGTGCCTTCTTCTCCCATATTTGGCCAGCGATAAGTTGATCTTTGTAGAATGAGAGGTGGTCATCGTAAAGAGGAATTTTGAGAGCCTCGCCCTCTTCGATGAGGTCATTGACATCCTTTAGAGTCATGAAGACCCCACGGCTTACTTTGGCCTTATCGTTCCACTTGAGTTGGTCCAAAACGGCAGAGAGTTTCTGAACCTCGGGGATGTCGACGTTGAAACTCTGCCCTTCCTCAAGTAGCTCCTCGACCACATCGATGCTTTGGTTCGTGCGGTGCATGAGGGTCTGCCTTGCGCTCTCTTGGAAGGCCTTTATGGCATCCGCACGCTCCTTCAACTGCAAGATTTCGGGGCAGTCGAACCCAATCAGTTCTGCTTCGTCAAGGAGGCGGTAGATATTGGATACGTTGCGCGTTTCTTCCCATTCTTTCTGCTCTTGGGATGTGCCCCCGATTGACTTGCGCGCGCCGGTCAGCCAGGCCTTTTCGTTCTTGCGGCGAACCTGCTGCTTCCGGACCGTATAGTTCGTCGCCTCCTCCACCCAGTGGTTACAGCGATCGACAAACGTCTTTAGTATCGGCAGGGATGGTAAGTCGTGAGGTATCTTTTCGCCTTCGCTTAGCAAAGTCCGTAGCGATTTGAGCGACGGAGTGGCTTCCTCGTCCAAGAGTTTCTCGTACTTCTCTTCCCAAGCCTCGGGCAGATGGGCCTTGTCAGCGACCTTCTTGAAGGTGTTGGCGATGGCCTCATCCGACTTGCGATAGTAGAGAGCATGGTCCTTTCCGAGGTAGCGATCAGATTCCTGACTGCCGCAGCATGGGTGGCTGCCCGCATGTAACAGGCACAAGACCTTGCCAGTCTTCAGGCAGATGAACCTGGAAAGATAGGTGAAGGATTTGCAGTAGAAGCAGCCATACTCTTCCTCGGGGACATCGACGTCGTCCACTTTGAACGTCATGGGGCATTCGTCGCCGCTTGCGCCGTTGAAGACACATGCGTGCGTCTGCGCGGGGCGCTTGGCATCTAGATGCTTGGCAATGAAATCATGCTTGGCAACAAACTCCTCGCGCTGGCCCAGTTCACGCCGATGTATCCTCTCGAGGGCGGGTGCTAGCCATTTCGCAGTCTGGATCGTCAGGCCGGCGCCGGTAATTCCCTCCGCCGCGGTCCACAGCAGCTCATCGTGGGAAAAACAGGGCTGTCGCCGAAACTGCTGAAGTCTCTCCACTCCCGCGAGGCCATAGGGTTCCCAATCCGAGGGGGCAAAATTCACAGCCTCGTTGAAGTTGAACCCGTGGTTGAACCCGGCGTGGTATGCCTGTGGGAAGGTTATGACGAACTGCCCTGCTCTCTGATCGAGGGCATAGACACGTACGCCAGCCTTTTTCAGCTGCTCCGGGGTGAGAAGGGTGACCAGCTGGAACAAGAGATCCGGCTGCGTCTCGAAGAGTTCGGGTACAGCTTCCCGCATTGCCTTCTCGAACTTCTCAGCGTCATCTCCTGGAATTCCGTACCAAGTCTTGGTGGCGCCAAAGTGCTGGTAATTGGCAGAATACGCGTAGTGGTCTTCGTTGTGCCAGCAGAACGTGGAGAATATCATGCCGACATATACCCACGGGACTGTCATTCCAGAAATGTCCGACTTGATATGCCTGAAAAGGCTGTCGGGATGAAGCGGCAAGAGGTTGAGGTTCCACGGGTCTGTAGAATAGGGGTTTTCGGGATTCTTCTCAATGGTCGGAAAGCCAGAGCCATGGGTAGTGCAATGGATATCGGCGCCGTACTCCACCTCGACAGTCTCCTCCAGGTCAGCCACAAGTCGCCAAAACTCCCGCTCGACGTCATCTTCCGTGACTGGACGGTGGCAGTCGAGAACGGGGTCGAACGGCATCTTGCTCTCGAAATAGGCCTGCTTGAAGTCGGCAGCCTTCTCTTGGAACTGCTTGAGCGAGTAAAGCCCTCCCTCCTCGAACCCAAACTGGCCATCGCCAACGAGACATCGGGGGCAGTTCCACTCCGTGTCAGGCTTGCTCCTGAAAGGTGAGTCGAGACACGATCCATGGTATCCGTGATCGCAAGATTCGCAGATGAGAAGAGCGCCGTACTCCTCGCTGCCTTTACCACAATGCTCACACATCTCCCCAGGAGAGAATACCTCGTCTTTTGGAATCCTGGGAGCCGATGGCCGGAACAGAGACATATGTGAACCGGCGATGGTTGGCACGGCATCTATTGAAGCATGTCAGCACATGAAGGGAATTCTATCACCAATGGGAACAGGCTGGGGGTGTTCCGAGGAAATTGGGGGTCAACACTGGAGAACCAACTTGGCCTTGTCTGACAAACTGACGCATGCCACTTGGCTTTGTGCGAGACCGCTTCGAAAACTTTGAAGCAACCAAGCTTATGAAGTGATGGACAACTTCCAGAAAAGGGTGTTCCAGTTCCTGACCTTTCTTTAACCGTTTGCTTCTGCGACTGCCGGATTCCCCATCGTCCTTATCCGTCCCCGCATCGTTGTCCTGATTGTCGCCACTTAATTGCCGCTTAAGTACGGTAAGACCCGAAGGACGAGATTCTGGGGTGTTTTTGCTGGACGAGAGTGGCGTGCTGGATGTCTTTGGGGCCTTCGTGTCAGGGGTTCCAGTTCGCGGATGATTCACGCTCATAAACCCAGAATTGACTGCAGTGAAACCGCCCGAGTTGTTGATAGCCGTAAATCCGGATGCCTGTGGCGCTGCAAATGGGGATGCCTCTTCCATCGAGAAATCTCGATCGGCGTCTTTGGTGTGGCTGTTCATGGTAGCCTGGAGAGCATCCGTGGCGTGCCTTGCTGGCGACTCTGCCCGGAGGCTGGACGGTGTGTTGACATTGGTCCGTTTCATCGGGCTAGGCGCCGGGCTGGGTGTTAGAGGACCGCCATATTCCAGCTCGAGCTGCTGATGAACGCCAGGTTTGGCTATCCGCAAGTAATCCTCGTAAGGACAGAGCCACTTCTGGTAAGAGTTCTTCAGTGAAGTCGACAGGGATGACATGATCTTGCCGCTGTATCCCAAGTCGCGCCCAATTTCGGCCCATTTTTTCAGCTTGCAGACCTTCTCAAACCCGCCTCGGGCCTCGACGGCCTTCTTCAACCGGTACAGGTCGAGCGGCTTCTTGTCGACGTACGGCCACCGGGTGAGGTTTGCCCCTTGCTGTTTGTGGAATTTGCCAAGGGCATCGAGGTACGTGAGATTTGCGCGCGAGCCTACGGCTACTGGATCAGCATCTGGCTCCATAGAGGCGGGGGTTCAGTGTGCTGGGGAGAGGAGATGTGGCTTACTGCCTTCGATAGAATTAAGCTCTTGCTTTCTCGTGCGAAAATGGAATCTCTGCAGTTCCCTGGTTAGCACGACAAGGTTTCCCAATCAAGAATCGAATCGCCGCGAGCCGGAAGCGCGAGCCGAGGATGTCGCAAGCTTGCGAACTCTTGGAGAGACATTCCTCCGAGAACTCAGAGCCAGGTGCGCGCCAAACCACTCAACTAACCTTGGTATCGATGGCAAAATCGGGATTCCATGACTCGGGCGGGACGATTTTGCATAGGCCATATTCCCGCGCCTCGGGCGCAATCTTTTGAATGAACTCAAAAGGCTCCTTCCATTCTTCCTCAGTTGGGTAGTATGTTGGCGCCTCTTGGAGGCCGTGGGGCCGGCTCTTCTTCTTCACAGGCTCCTTGAATGTAGGTTGCCCGCGACGTTCAACTGATGTCAAGTCGAGAGCAGGGCTTATCATAGAACTAAGCGGGTTCTGGGTCTTCGCGGGGTGGTAGCCATTTGCGTACACTTGAGCTGGCTTCGTGTTCCCGCTCGCACAGAGGGTGGCAGAAGCGGCCGTTGTAGGCGGTCCTCGCGCGCCAGCGCTGGCGCTCGAAGGTCCAGCGCCGCCTGATCCGGATAGCCCGCCGACCGAGGGGGCCGAGACCATATTCGCGGAGCGCTCGTAACCGGTAACGGGCGACAAAAAGGCTTAGGCTGCCGACTTGGGGTGCTCGAGAAGGTGTCGAGTTGGACGGGGTGCCGGGCTGCGGATCAATGGTATCGGCGCATCGTAGCATGCAACCTCTGCAAGAACAAACGCCGTCAGAAAACGAGTTAAGAGACTGCCCGCCAACGAATAGCGGCACGACCAAACATAATGTGTCCAGGGGAAAGTACTGGACGGCGCGCAAGTAGGTAATTGGAGGCTTAGAAAAGTGTGCGCACCGAAAACCAGGAGGTCGAGGAAGGTACTGATATTCGTCCTCTCCTTCCTCCGCCACTGCCCAGGAATTGGTGTCACGCAAGCCAGTGCTCCAATACTATGCAAACAGCTCCTTTCGACTTTCAGATGAAAGGTGGTTGGATGCACCGAGGCCGTTATTTTGGTTCGGTGGTTTGCGGGGGGCGGTAGACACGGAATTGGACGACAACCGTGGATTTCGGATGGGGGGGAGAAGCAGTGTTGCGGGTGACGGGAGCGAGGTGAGTGGAAAGGAAGGAAAGCCCAGGGCGGCGAAGGTGCTGGGGGTGGGAGCATGGGGGGACCCACGGGACGGGGGACGTTCCCCAAGAAGGGCGAGGTTCAAGGCGCTGCGGGAGCTGTCCGGACGACTTTTTGGCACGGCGCCAAATAAACTATGGCCTTACCTACATATCATGCACATACGCACACCTACATGCCAGTAGGTTCTTCAATATCTGTCCCTAAGTTGGCTTTTCGCAAATGCTATGCCAAACCATATGGTAAGCGCGACCAGCATGGGGCTAGAAACTGTGGAACGGCTATCGCGTCGGGGCCAGCATTGGACTCCGGCATCGAATCGCGGCGCGGCGTGAGGCTGATGACTCTGCCTGTCCCTCCCGCTCTCCGCCCGTCGCTTTCAATGCCATTTCACTACACTCCTCCCTGTAAAAGCCAAAGCGAACGATGCTCCTATCATCCCTTGTATCCGAACCCTAAAATGACGAATTGGGGCGACATCACGAGTCAAAAGATTTCGCAGGGAAAAGAACCGCAAAATCGGCGCAAGCAAACGGCATCTGCCCTCTTTAGCACCCACCGCGGAACATGCGGCCATGTTGCATGCGATATTTCGAGCTGCAGCAAGCCTCACCATCCCCGTCACATAATGGCGGGGCTCAAAGTGCGCTGATACCCTGATACCTACTAAAAATGGAGGCACTTGCTGCTCGCAATAGGGTTAGGCAGGGGCGTTGGGTTGTGGGTTATAGAGTTAGTATGAACGTGAGTCGGAGCCACATGTCATCCATATCCCAAATGCACGCAGGCCAAAGGGCTGTCTTCCTTGTTCCCAATGCCACACCCCAAGAACGCATTATCAAAGTGGCATTACGTATCCGTACTGTGGAATGCGGCAGACAAAGAAAAGCGGACTTGAACAGGCCAACGATGCATACCGGCAGCACAAAGCGGCTCGGCTGGGGGCCGGCTGGGGGAGTCACCGCTCCCTCGCTCGCAGAGGATGCAAATTGCTACGGTGCTGACCCTGAACTATCGCAATCCTTTGTGGGGCCTCCCATGCCATCAATATCAAAAAGTTAAAAACGGAAAGGGCGGGGAGGCGGGCGAAAAAGAAAATGTACCACGTGTGGGAAAGTAAAAATTGCGAAAATGTCAGACCTTCTAAGGCGTGCATGGCCGCCGAAAAAAGCCATCTGTCAAGTCCGGAAATGCGTTTCGTGAGACGTGAGCGTCACTGCATCCGTCCACATAAAGATGATAAAGATGCGGCGTCGTTCGGAAACAATAAAAATGGAAAGAGAGATCTGATATCGACAGGGGGGGGGGGAGGGGAGTGGGTGGGCCGTCCAGAATTCATCGCTAAATCGGCCAATGGGTGGTCGATTGACGTTCAAAAAAAGGACCCAAGGGCTGGGGGCGATTGCGGGGCCGGCCAGCCTGACTCAGCAGAAACATGTGACTCGAGATCGGCAATCTGATTTCCTTGCTCAGTTCGCTTGTGGCTAGGGCACGCTAGCACTACGTATTTCTAGGCAAGGCGCCTTGGTCTGTGGCGTTTTGCTTATGGCTTCCAAGTTGATACGGCTGTGAGTGAACGAAGGAGGAGGACAGCACCTGAAATATCTCAAGCATTTCGTGATGCAAGGATTTCTGAAAGCACAGTGCTGATTTTCGTAATAATAATAAAAAAGAACTCGTGAAAACTCCCCCACCCCTCAAAATGCCCAAACACTCCTTCCCGTTGACCAAAACACCCGATTTATGCAAATTGTTCACCGGGTTCCGTCCGCCTTAAACCTTTGGCAGGATAAAATCTGCCCCTGCGTGACCTGTCCTAGATAATCGATGCTAGACCTTGGCTTTAACCTTGTTGGGCGCGCGCCGTTTTTTCGTCTTGAGCAGCTTATCCACCTCCTTCTTTCCTCTGAGCCGCAGCGTGAGCTCCTTCATCATGTCGCTCCACTGGATCTCGCCGTGACACTTTGGGCACCATCCCTGGATGGGAAGTATGTTGTCGAGGCCTTGGGAGGGCATGAAATGCCGGCTCCAGCAGGACAGGTGCCCGACCCCGTCACATCCGCCGTTCGTGCAGACCGCGTGCAGGCCCTCACCGGATTCGATGGCCCTGTGGCATACGACACAGTCGCCTTCGCGCTCAAACTCGAAAATGCCCTGTGCCTTGGCCACGTAGTCTTTGATCGGCTCGTAGTCCAGCGGGAGGGCGTGTATGCCCCAGGGCTTGGTCTGTTCTGATCCATCGGACGACTCGCTCTCTTTAGCCGGAGAATAGTCGTCTAGCTCTCCCTCGCTCGTCTGCGCGCCTCCAAAGTCGGTGACAACCTTGAGGCTCGGCCGCAACGGCACCGCGGCCGTTGCACACCACTTCTGCCACGCAGCGTAGACCTCGGGGACGAAGAAGTGCAGCTTGAGCGGCCAGCGCGCGAAGCTGGGCACGCGCAAAAGCAGGTGGACGTTGGACAAGATGGAGACCATGCTCTTGGACGGCCTGCGCGGCTGGCCATTTGCCTTGACCTGCGTCGACCTGGAGAGGCGCGAGTCGGAGGGGATGTGCACCGAGAGATGGGGGTTGGTTAGTGCCCATCTGCGACGAGATGAAGAAGACCGAATCAGCTTTGAACAGGGGGGCAGAATGCGGGAGGTGACTGATGGGGGAAGACATACTCAAACTTCAAGGCCGCGACCATGCTCGGGAACCCCGAGATCAGGCCGACCATTTGCCACGGCCGGAGGCTGTTCCTCGACGTCTTCGCGGCCCCTCCACGCGCCGTGCCGTTGTGCTGGCTCAGGCGCCGCGGCGGGTTGGGAGTGGAGCCAATGTAGAGCGAGGCATGGCGGACTGTAGATCGGAGGATGTATACGGTATAAAGAGCTGGGATGGGTTTCGTCTGAATTGCCATGTTTGCTGTTGTTCTTGTCGTCGGGGTAGGTGCTGTTGTCGTCGTCGTCGTCGTCTGGGTCAGCGCATCGTGGTTCGCTGTCGAGCCGCGTCAATCGGGAAAATCGGATGTTTCCACGTCAAAGCTAGATGCAGCCATTCCAAGAGCCGCTCTGCGCCAAAGTATCGCAGGGTGTGTGGCCAGGTAACCCAAAGCTGTCGTTGAGAGTTGTACTGTGTAAGCAAATGTCGTTGAGTCGGGTTGCCTTTGTTTACGTGCCGTTGACCTTTCCCAGCGCAGACTGCATGTTAATGCACCCTGCATTTTGGTCCAATGATGGGCGGCTACCCCTCACCAAGGTGGGGCGGATCGCAGGGCCGCGACTCGCCCAGGACATCAACAACAGGGCAGGACGGAGTCAGAGTCGGCATTTCCGACGTTGGAGATTGTGTCGCCAGATTAGATCTTCACGAGAATTTTGGCTTCATGATTTCTCATTGATCTGTCTCCACAGTTCTCAGGTATCTGAACTGCCGCAAGCCACCTTCTCCAGACCAGCTACACCTGGGTATCTGCGAACACGCTTCTAGGTTATCCTTACATACATTACTCCATCAAAACAAACCGTCTACCCGGCCCCGAAGACACAGGCTCATATCTGGCCCTGCCTCTTCCAATCCAGGTAAATTCCTTTTGTCATCACGCCGTCCTCACCATCCTCCATGCGAAATGGTTATACATAGGCATCCGTACAAACAAACATATATCAAAGTATGGACTTAGAGCAGGCCCTGCTTCTGGAGATCCAGGTAGACCTTCTCGGGCATGACATTACCCTCGGCGTCCTCCATCTGGACAATAGCACCATCATCCAGCGTGGTCTTCTTTTGATCCCGCTGGATCTTGTCCCAGAGTCTCACAGCCTCTTCGATGGAGGTGATGTCTCGGAACAGATGAGTATTGGTAATACCCAGGCGCTTGAGGTTCGTGATATGGTTCGTCTCGTTGAAGTGCTTGTCGAACGCTCGCCGTCCACGGTAAACGAAGTTGCCGCAAATCTCGCAAGGGAACTCTTGGCCCAGACCATGCAGTCTGTACAGCCAAAAGGGGATGGGCTTACCGTCCCAGGCAAGCGGCAGCTTGAGGGGGTTGTAAACCTTATCGTCACCGCCGTCCTCCTCCTCCTCTTCGGCGGCGTTATTTTGCTGGTCCGCCGTCAAGTTAAAGAGATTCTCGAGCTCTTGTGCACGCTCTCGTTCTGTCATGCCTTGTCGACGCTCCACATTGACCCGAGTATCATCTCTCTCGGTGCTCATTGCTGCAGTTAGTTTCTTGATTCGAAACTCCCTGTCAGCAACAGCTCGCTCTCTCAGACGAAATGCGAGGGATGTGTGGCCTCCGTTAGTCTCGTCGGGGCCACTCTTTGGCGCAAGCAGCTCAGCCGCTTTGATGTGTTTGCGACCGCTGAGATGCCCGTTATAAACGTTCTCGTTCTTGAACTCTTTCTCGCAGGCCTCGCACCACACTGCTTCAGGTGTTGTCGTTGTTCGGGCTGAAGTGGCTTTCTTGGCGGATGCCTTCTCTCTCTCCCACCCCGAAACTTCATCCTGGTCCCATGCCGTTTCAAATTCCTTCTCCCAGCCACTGAACACCTTGTCCAGGTTCTCCAAGGGCCGTGTACGCAGCATGAACGACTCCAGGTAGCCCATCAGGTCGCCAAGGTAATTGAAGTACTGGTCAGTCAGCTTGTCGACTCGCTTGACACCACCATATCCAGACCGAAAGTTGTCAAAGACGTCCAAGTACTGCATATAGGCGAGTCGCTTGACGTTCGGTAGATTGAGGTATGACTCGTGGCAGCCGAGGAGGTCAAAATAACGACCGTATGCTTCTTCACCAGAGAACATGCTCTCGACAAGAAGTGGCTGGTCGTCGCCGCCCTTGTGTGGCCGATACCATTGCTCCGAATTCTCGGCCTGCTCGTTCGGGTATCGCGCGTGGTGTTCTCTGATGTCGGCTACCTGCCGAGTGAATTCCTCAAATGGATCGCCCGCGCTTATCTGGAGGATCTCCTTTGAACGTTCTCTCGACTTGTCCTCGTAAAATGGTAAAAGTTCGGCGGACTGTTTCTGGATTTGCTCGAGGAGCTGGGCAACCTCGTGGTCTCGGTTGAGGCGATCGCGAATCTATAGCTGCGCTTTTAGCTCATTGTTCTCATTCTTCTCTAATCATGCAAGCCATGGGTAAGGGAGCCAGGTTTTTGTGCTGCATGGTTCTGCCGCTGCAACGTACGTGCTTGGGTTCCTCCGCCATGCGATCCGAGATGCCCTGTTCGAGGCGCTCGAGATCCTCATGGATGTATCTCATTTCTTCGAGCAACATCTTGCCGGATTTGTCGTGATTTCCCCGATGTGTATATTCGTGGAGCGCAGCGGCGGTTCTTGGTGTTGGCGAGATTAGCTGGTCCTCGGGCACTTGCACTTTTTGGAAGAGGGTCAACGCTGTCTTTCCTGCGCGCCGCGAAATGCTTTTAGGAATGCTCACTCGCGTCTGGACTGGGCCTGGCCAATGCGCGTAAAATAATTCAGGTTAACTAGCCGAAGTTCTGCCGCTCGGCTCTTTTCTGCCAAGCAAGTTCCACCGCCTCGACCTAGCATCTCGCATCGCGCATCCTTAATTGGCACTTCGCTACTCAAAAGTAAACCGCTTTGTCAACCTACATCAAAACCGCGAAAAGCTCGACTGCCAACATGACTGAGGCTGGGGGAATCGACCGCAAGGCGGATGAGAAAATCCAATTCTCAACCTCCAAGGAGGTCACGGTGCATCCAACTTTCGAGTCGATGTCGTTGAAGGGTGAGTAGAGGAGGCTGCGCTCCTGCAGATGCGACCGCCGCTCAACCGGTGTGCTGACCAGCGCCTGAACAGAAAGCCTTCTCCGTGGCATCTACGCATATGGCTACGAGTCACCATCTGCCGTGCAGTCCCGAGCCATTGTCCAGATCTGCAAGGGACGCGACACCATCGCCCAGGCGCAATCGGGTACCGGCAAAACCGCGACTTTCTCAATCAGCATGCTCCAAGTTATCGACACCGCAGTCCGCGAGACGCAGGCGCTTGTCCTATCTCCGACGCGCGAACTCGCAACCCAGATCCAAAGCGTTGTCATGGCCCTCGGCGACTACATGAACGTTCAATGCCACGCCTGCATTGGCGGCACAAACGTGGGAGAAGACATTCGCAAGCTGGACTACGGCCAACATATCGTCTCCGGCACCCCAGGCCGTGTCGCCGACATGATCCGGCGCCGCCATCTTCGCACGCGTCACATCAAGATGCTAGTGCTCGACGAGGCTGATGAACTCCTCAACCAAGGATTCAGGGAGCAAATCTACGACGTGTACCGCTATCTTCCGCCCGCCACGCAGGTCGTCGTTGTTTCGGCCACTCTTCCTTACGATGTCCTCGACATGACCACCAAGTTCATGACCGACCCCGTACGCATTCTCGTCAAGCGTGACGAGTTGACTCTGGAAGGCCTGAAGCAGTACTTCATTGCTGTCGAGAAGGAAGACTGGAAATTTGATACCCTGTGCGATCTTTACGACACTCTGACCATCACCCAGGCCGTCATCTTCTGCAACACGCGGCGAAAGGTTGACTGGCTTACGGACAAGATGAGAGAAGCGAACTTTACCGTCAGCAGCATGCACGGAGACATGCCGCAAAAGGAGCGAGACAGCATCATGCAGGACTTCAGACAGGGCAACAGCAGAGTTCTGATTTCCACCGACGTCTGGGCCCGCGGTATTGATGTTCAGCAAGTCAGCTTGGTCATCAACTACGACCTTCCCAGCAACCGTGAGAATTACATCCATCGTATCGGTCGGTCCGGCAGATTTGGACGCAAGGGTGTTGCGATCAACTTCGTTACTAGCGAGGATGTGCGCATTCTGCGTGATATCGAGCGTAAGTCGATTCCTCGCCACAGCAGTTTAAATACCCCTAACAGTTATTGCAGTGTACTATTCGACGCAGATTGATGAGATGCCCATGAACGTCGCCGATCTTATCGCTTAAAATTGGCCTCGGGATTGGATGTATATTAGAGGGTTTCCACACGGCAAGCGAGAGTTGGGGTATTCTGGCGTCCATGGACTGGCTTCGTCAAAAGGGATTGGGAGGAAGGGGGTCTTTGGCCACAAAGGTACGTTACCAACCCCTGCTTCTCTACTATTTGATTCTGGCAGGGCTGGTAACAACGCAAACAAATCAAATCGGGACCCTATATTTGCTTTGTTTGGCAAAAGTGAGGCCATATTTGAAGCCCAAAAAGGCATATTTGGCTTGATTTGAGTGTTTGGATTGATTTGAACTAGATCTGAAAAATATTAATCCGGCCCGGGCCATGTAAAATTCTGCAACCCGGGACGCCGGAAGCCAGTGATGCCCAAGATCCGGCTTCAAAAATGGCCATTCCGCCGCCAATTATCAAAGCATAGAAGCTTGTGAATGGCATCGCCCTGAAGCTCTTGTCTTTGAAGCCCAATGATCAGTTTGGCGATGCTGAATAGATTCTCGCAGTCTGCTGGCATATATCCACTTTGACTTGCATTTAGTAGATTTCCCAGAAAAAGTCGTCGTTTTTGCTCTGGAAATGAGGTGCTTCATGGCACGGAACTTGCCGTTGATATCCTTATTTTGGGGAAAATTGGCCTGGGAAAATGCCCAACATTTATCAAATATATATCAAAGCAAATCAAATATCTACGGCTTCATATTTGCTTTGTTTGAACGGTTGCTTTGTTTGAACGGTATTTTGGCCCTATTTGATTTGCCTATATTTGGATTACGTTGATTTGCATTGAAATATTTGCATTGTTGACAGCCTTGGATTCTGGGGTACAGTACGTACTCTTGCTTTGAGACTTTCGCTAGTCTTTTATGCCAGCGCAGCC
Source organism: Lasiosphaeria ovina (assembly GCA_033439765.1). Taxonomy (NCBI): domain Eukaryota; kingdom Fungi; phylum Ascomycota; class Sordariomycetes; order Sordariales; family Lasiosphaeriaceae; genus Lasiosphaeria; species Lasiosphaeria ovina. The sequence continues at coordinate 4,811,436 of JAULSN010000004.1, read as the reverse complement.
TATACCCTTCCCCTCGGAACACGTACTATACCCCTTAAGATAATAGTCGTCCCCATCTAGACGTGCTCACTGGCCCTCCCAACCTGTCCCATAACTTGTACTATGATAGGTATCTAGCCTAGGATAAATAACTAATATTATCTAGTCACCGCAAACATTAGTAGATTGCGGGCTTCTATTTATTTATCTTACGCCGTAGGAGCGTAAGCTCCGCCCTCTAAGGGCATGCGGTCCCTCTACTAAGCTCAAACCGCTCGCGCGGACTCTCTAGTTACAGTGTATGGCGCGCCCACGCTACGCAGGCGCCTCGTGCACCGTTCTTCTTCTTGTCTTCTTCAATCCAACTTACGAGTCTCTTCTGCCCGTCTCGGTGGCAACCGTTTTTGGCCACAAGAAAGTTAGTTGTTGGGGCGCCCCGGGGGCGCAGCTCGCGCGTTGCGCGGTGTGCCCCCGCTCTCCCCCGTCGCCCCGGGCGTAGCCCGTCGACCCAGCCCCCTGCCCCTTTCTTTGGCAGGTGCTTTCCCGTGATGGCTTCATGCCACCTCTCGTCGCATCTGCCTCTTCTGCGCTGCGCTCACCGCCTCGTGTGGGTTCTGCACACCGCCTTCCCCACCGTCTGATCTCTTCGGCTGGTGCCTGCAACGGCCGTCAGGCCGTGCCTGCCCTGTTTGCCCTCTGTTGTCCTTATCGGCCGATGATGTCGTCGTCCACACACCGCCTGAGGTGCGCATGCGCACGTCAGGCCTGCTCCTTCCGTTCCGGGCCGGGCTTTCGACGGCAGTGCGGTGCCCTCCGTAGGCGGGCACGGTCCCTGCCGCCGTGTATAATAACAGGCTTCTTTCTTCAGCTCCCGACCCTCTTCCTTTTCCTTTTTTTTTTTCCTTCTTCTTCAGGTCTTCGGTTTATTACTCTGCCCGGCCCTCACATCACATCACCCTCGCCTGCGCACCATCTGCCCTGCTCAATCGCATCGCCTGCGCGCCTTACAAATCTTCTTTTCTTTTTAATCGGTCATTTCGCGATCCGCCGCTGTCATGGACGGTCCGGCCACCTGCCCCGTGGGCAAGGGAATCCCTGCTCTTGTTCTCGCCCGCCGCAATCGGCCACAGCCTGTGTAAGTAATGACTTCTTTCCTCGCGCAGGAGCTGGGCTCCTGGCGCTCAGGCGCTGATGTCCCGCTGCAGATTGCGGGTTTCTAAATACTTGAAAAGGACTTCTCTTTAGCAAATTAAAAATAGCTTTAGCCTAGTTGTCTTCCTTCTAGCTTTTAGAATATAAACAACGGATTAAATTTCTATTAATAGCTTGGCGAGATATGTAATTCAAGCTTGATTAGCCTTATAAAAAAGCAAAACGACTTGGAAATAATAACCGCGGATCTGGCTGCGGACATATCTATTACAAACCACTCGACTATGCGGGTCAACTATTTGTAAGAGCTGGACGCTCAAGGGTTGGTTGATTGGTAATTATGAAGATGGAACAGAAGGCAAGCTCCTATCGCGCTGTAATACAGTCAAACTGGATTGTTACTCAAAGTGTATAAGTACAGAGAATATGTACTACTTACTTGAAGGATCAAGCAAGCTCTATCTATGATCGTGGCTACGGTCATTGTATATATCTATATAAGGGCAACCAATGAGGTCCTTCCCGGGTCCCGAGTCCCGCACCCGGGACGCGGGCCAGTCAGGTTGTCCCGAGGTCGGTCCCGCACCGGGACTTCGGGACACCAAGGCCCTTCCTGGTTTCGCTGATTCGCGGGCCCTCACCAATAGTGTGCCCCACTCTCGTGCATTTCCCCAGGGATCCGTAACAATATCTTGTCAGTGAGTGGAGATATACTATTAAACTTCTCCTCGCCGCCGGTCTTTGTCTCCATCTTGAAAGCCATAGTGTAAAGGAAATTATAGGGAGCTTGAGTCTAGTTCACTAGCTAAACCAAGTAGAGGATTGTTTCGCGGAATCGCCTTGGTTTCGAATCCGGGCCGTTATTATTAGTCCTGGCTATAAGTTAGATAGAGGGAGTGGGAGTCTTAGAGAATGTAATCTAACTAGAAAGTCATTTCTAGAATATTTATAAGAGTAGGACTATTCTTGAAAATTCTAAGATGTTGGTTTTAATACCGCATGCTTACAAGGAAGACCTTTGGGAAAGCTATAATATACCTATGTAAGCAGTCACGCCGCTACTAGGCGCATTTAAGATTGATATATTATGTCTGGGATTTTGCGGCAGTGGCTCTACCAGGTACTACTTCTCTCGGAATTACGTTCCCCGTCCTAGGTAGCTACTTTATATATGAAACCGATTGGCCTGTCAGCCCCAGATGCAGTATACCATCAACTAATCACATCCTGGCCGCTACTTGAGGATTATACTCTGTTTCCATCGTGGACGTCTTTTTTAGATATTGGTAGTTGTCTGGCGTTGGAAAATGCCGACACCCTCACGAGAACTAATCAGGTGTCAAGTTGGCAGCCCAAGGTATTTTGAACCAGCGTTTACGAGGCACAGAACCGCGAGATGAGGAATGGAAAGTAATTACTGTCTCAAATTGGCTAAAGCATGCTAAACGCCAAACCATTGAGCCCAGTGCGAAACTCCTAACTAACGCCCGCTAGCCACTACCATGAGAATAAGGTATACCCGAAAGAACCTCAACGTCCAATCCCAAGTCCGCTCCAGCCACCTCAGGTAATTCTAGCCTAACGCCAGGCAGCTATATCGAATCCTAGACAGATAGCCACGAGGCCAACGACGACGGCGACCAAAATGTAGAGCAAGCGCATAGCGGCCTCAAAATTGGCCTCATAATTGTCGAATCTCTCAAGTGCCTGAATACGTACGCAAAGTATATCAATTAGTCAGAGATCCCAATGAAGATAGAAAGCTTCAAAGACACATACCTCTCTAGAGACATTCAAGGGCACTTGGCGATTGGTGTGCAGGTCAGTCAACATAGTCGCATAGTAGTCCAGTTTGCGCTGAATGTGACCCATTTCCCTGCGCATATCCACGTCCGCACGGCGTTCCCAATCTTGGACATTCGGCCGTTCCTGGAGTGCGAGATTTTGCATAATTGGGAGAGCCAATCTTGTGCGGTGATTGGTAACCGCAACTTCCCTCTCGAGATTCGCAACCCTGGTTCCGAGATCCGAAATATCCAGCTGGACTTCGTGGATGCCCTCAATAAGGCCAATAATAAACTTGCGAACACTTGTATTGTCATCATTGAGTATGCCGAGAGATGCTTGCAGGGCTTTCTGAATTGCCTCCGCGCTTTGCTGAGTGGCGTCCAAGCCTTGCTGCATGCCTTGCTTCAATTAACTAAGAGTATAGTCAAGATTCTGAAAAGCCTAGCGGAGGACCTGTAAAAATGGGATTAGAGTGAATAGTATAACTCGGGGATTGATGGTATATTATCATGCAACGAACCAAGTCTTGACGAGTCGTCGCATCCCCTTGACCACCCTGGCCCTCCGCGCCTAACGGAGAAGATGTCATGGACACATTTTTGATTGGGGACGAGGAATATGTCATAGAGACATCATTGATTGGGGACGATGGGGAATATGTCATAGAGACATCTTTGATTGGGGACGACGAGCCGAACGCGTCGGCCATGGATGTATCCATCTTGAGAGATTGAGAATGAGCTGATAGAGAAAGTAAAGAAGTCAGCAAGGAAAACCTAGCTGGTAAGTCTCGATCAGATCCCAGGGGTCAATCGTAACAGTGTAGGGACCCCAATCAGTGCTTCCAGTGCCCCTCAGCTCGTTCGCCGTTGAGTAATGCATGCGTTGTGTACGGCAAATAATTGACAGACATCACGCCTTAGAAAGGTCGCGCCCGGCCTTCATTGGAAGCACGTCCTCAGGGCATTAATTACTACCCATCATTGAAACTTTATCCTCGGTCTACCATGGTACGCCGCAATCCACAAACAGATCGACGACCAAGCAAGTGTCGAAAGCCGGCCGCCAGCAGTCCTTTCCCACCGGAGTGTTCGGAACCACCAGACGCCTCGGATAGCGACCCAAGAAAAACAACTCGACCCGGCCCAGGTGGACCAGGTGAAGATTTAGTGGAAAACAACCGCCTGGTCTCTCCCAGCCCCCCCACGCCGAGGGTGATGCCCCAGCCCAGAGTAAGGTGGTTGTCGCCAACATACACGCATGCCCGGCGGGTTACGACGGGGAGATTCCAGGCTGCTTGTGGCTGCCACAGTTTTGCGTTGATCTTGGGAGGAAGGCAACTGTTGCGAGGTGTTCTCGGTGTGGCCGAGAACGGGAAAAAAAATAGAACGAGAACTTACTTGTCCTGAGGCGCGATGCCGCTCGATGTGTGAAAAAAAAAAACCCCCCCCGCTCGGCGGCTAGGTACTGGATGTCTAGATAGGAATGAAGTTAGCAATCAAAAGCCCGAAAAAGCCTCTACTAATCAAGGCCGCCAATATCAGGAGGTTGAGTAACGCGCAAGGAGATTGGGGGGTAATTGGAATTAGAGAAGGGGGCGGAGGGAGGGGGTGCTTACGACTGCGACAGCTGGAGAAGTGCCGGCGTTGCAGGTTGTGAAAGGAAGAAGAAGGAGACGGAGGTGAGGGGAGGGGATTTTATACGCGAGGGCATTGGGCATGTGGGTCCAAGAGGGAATGACAAGGGGGACTTACGGCTGCGAAGTCTGGAGAAGTGAGGTTGTAAAAAAAAAAAAGAAGAGGTCGGCGGGGTGAGGGAAGGGGATTTTATGCCCGAGCCTGCGAGGACATCGGGCACGTGAGTCCCCGAAAAAAAAAAGACAAAGGTCACGCGGGGCAACAGACCTTTGGGAGCAAATGTTGGGTTGAAAGGGAAAGCAAGGCGAGGTCCAAGAGGGGCGAGGGGCGAGGGCGAGAGCTGAGGACATGGTCAGTCAAAGTTGACAGCATCGGTGGAAACTATGAAGGCAACGCAGAGAGTCTGAGAGGCATTGGGTTACGCTTTGTATGCGTGTTCTACGATTTGGAAAACGTCCAGCTGGGGACATGGGGGTTGTGAGGGTAAACTTTCTCAGGTAACGCCAACCATCCTAATTACCACACACCTGGTGAACAACATACACCGCACTGAACAGGGCTTGATTATGTAATTCAAGGAAGTCATTGTTCGTTTTAACAAGGCAGCGACTATTCTCTTTATTCAAAAAACAACTGTACCTGGGATAGGCTATGACATGGCCATCTGGACGATATGGAAATACTTGGATACTTATATTTTCTGCCCTGCACTGCGAGTTGGTTTTCACCTGCACACATATCTTCAGACTTGAAATCTTCCTCACGTGCTGAAGTCGATGCCTAAACTGCAGAGTATTCGACTTGCCGGCCAGAATCACTCCAAAGGCCTGGCTCGGGCGTTCCTGAGAAATCCTCACCCACACCCGCCCCGAAAGCTGCCGGGGAGCAGTCGTTTGCAGGACTAGATCTATCAACCTTGACGCTCGGAGTTTAGGTTTAAGATCCCGAAGCTATTCGCTCGCTTTTACAATGTCCAAGGACAAACTGCAAAGGGGGGCCAAACGAGCAATTATTGGTGTACGAAAGGTACTCAATTATACTGCGGCCGCTTGTTAGGGCCGATGGGGCCGAGGGCGATTTCTGGGCTTTAATAATTGTAGACAGCTCGCAGGTTTACGAGCAAGGGTTTGGTGACCAGTCAGAGGCAAACATCTGTCTTTGCCGTTCGATGCCTAATTTGGAGTGGAAGACGTGGTTGTCCATGGCGGCTCCGGCGGCGCTGGGTATTCAGGGTGGGAGAGGCGAGGAAGCTCGGTACCAGACTTCACTTCCAGATGCTAGAGAGAATGCTCAATTGAAAACCTCGGCTCGCTCTAATACTTCTCTCGACATCTGGCAACTCGGGGGGAGTCATCAACAGCTGTTCCCGCAGCACAACCGGAATCAGGGGCTGTGTCGATGAGGGTGCTCAACAACAAGGGACCACGGCCGAGCCCTAAGGTTGGGCGGCCTATTGGCAACTGGAAGTCAAAATATTATCTAGAGGCTTGTTGCTATACTCCTTCTATCCATCTCTACTCTTGGGGCGTAGGAAATTGCGAAGGGATTGAGTATATAGGCAGGTACTCGTATTTGACGAACCTCAGCATCTCGATGCCTTAGTACCAGCTTGCGACCGACGATCCCAAAGCCAATACCAACCGCCAGTGCTAAGAATCAAGACGCAGATGGCAACGAAGGCGACCCATATTTCGTCGTAAACCACCAGTTGCATGTCGCTTACCGCGTCGGATCCCAACTTCCCGGTTGATCCATCCGTACTGCCACTCGGAGCCCTCATGGAGACGAAGACAGTGCTAAAAAGACCCTGCCAACAGGTGCACAAGTAAGCGCAAATCAGTATTGGGCGGACGCAGTCAACATGGCGCAGCAGTCATGGGCGGACGTACAGTAACGAGATTGGCGGGTAGGTATATGAGAGCAATGACCGTGGCGATGCGCACGGCTCGAGAGTCCTTGTACGTCTGCTTCGCGATGTCGTTCATGATCTGCGTCTCCCGCGCATTGTCCTCGGCAATGCGATGGATCTGCACGCTGTTACCGTTCGCTAGGTCTTGGTTGCGGAAGTTGAGTACTGAACTTATCTTGAAAAGTTTCTAGGTGGTTAGCTAGGAAGGTAGTAAATAGCTCAGCGTACTAAGCTGAGTCTGGTAGCCTCACCGTAGATCTGATATCAGCCGAGAGACTGAGTAGTTCGTCAGATGTCGACTTGTATGCTTCAAGATCTCTCATGATATGCTCCATCTCTCGATTGAAGGCATCATCTTCAACACCTGAAACGCAGCCGAGGTTCCGAATTGCTCTAGCGAGTGAAGAGATAGAGAGGACGGTGCGCAGAGTCCCTTGTAAGATAGTCTTGACGTGGATTAACCTTTTGCGAACTGACTGAACCTTCTGGTGCAGGGTGAAATCGAAATCAAACTTGTCAGGCGCCTTGGGAAAGGCTGCATCTTGATCCTGATATAGATTGCCAACCTTATTGTCAGCAGCAAATTTCGACTTCGCCAGAAAGGAAGACTGAGGTGTGTTTCGGCGCAGTCTGCTCACATAAGATAGGACAAGGCTGCTCAGGTACTCCAGATACTCCCAGTTGTTTGCTATCGCTGAGGATAGGCTCCGAATGTGCAGGAAGAGAGGGTGGGTGGCGTTGCCTGTCGCAACATCATCAAGGGAAGCTTGCCACCTCGCGGATGGCTGGACAACTATCCAGGACGATTTTGCGGCGGATACTTCGTGTCTCTGATAAATGACGGTCTGGCGGCATGACCACGGATCCTTGAGGTCTCGGCCATGCCTCTCAAAATGGCGTAAGTTGTAGCACACCTCTGGTTGTCGTCAGTCAGGAGCTCTTCACGGGTAAATCTCGAGCGTTGCGACACCTACGAAATGAGAGTTCTGTTTTCGGCGTTGGTTGTGTGTCTCCACCAGATGGATCTCCCGCAAGCCCGTGGATGCGATTATAGCAGCTCATAAAGTGCTCGTCGCTGGGGGCGGATTTGTACTGCATGCCACGGAGTAAATCGAGCATTCGTGGAAACGTCTTTAGACTTGTGCATAATGCTCGGAACATATCGGCGGTAATCTTCATGCGGCTCCATGAGTTGGCCCTATATATAGTGCTATAGTTTTGCTCGTGTCAGTGGGCCGACAGAAGGAGAAGTTGGTGGCAGAGCACCTACAAAAGCCTTGTGCTCCCTGGGAGCTGCTCTGCCTAGACTCTAGTTGTTGGCCATGACACCTCGATGTCAGTGGAAAATCATTATTTACCTCCAAAGTCGACCTTAAGCTCTCGGCTGTGGATAGAGATGTCTGTTTAGACAACTTCACCTCCTCGTCCGATCCAGGGCGAGGCTTCTGACAAGGCCCGCCACTCAATTCTTGACTTGCAGTTGCCGGCTCCTTTGGATCTCCAGGAGTAGGAGTCGCCTTTGGCCGTGATGGTGAGTGCTGATGCAAGTCAACTTGACAAATCGTCTCGTTCTCGGCGAATAGCTGCGGGGCCCGATGATTGAGCTCCTCCGAGTACCAGTGCAAATCATCTGGGTCGATCTGGCCCCGGGGCAAATCAAGCGGGTACACGTGCGGGTCGTCAGACATGCTGATAGCATTCACAGCATAACGTTATACCACATCTCTCCAAGTTTTGTAGCAAGACAAGAAGAAGCCAGAACTGCATTAATAGTTGCGTCGATCAGCCGGTTGAGGCCGCGGATGTGGCTGAGCTTCGGGCATCCTGCGCTGCGCGAATTGTGACCGAGTGGATGCCTAAAAATTTCAGCCTAACATCATGTGGATGTGATGTCAAAGGTGCGCAAGAATGAGACGCGGTCTCGTTGCCTCATTGCGCACGTGGTGGCAGTCCTGGCCCGTGCGTCAATACTAGGGTGGGGGTTATCTCGGTGACGGCCGTAGGCCCAACTCTTGACAGCACAGCAGCCAGCACAACGGGTGCCGAAGGCAACCAGTACGTAGATGATATACCATGGATCTCTTCCACTCATCTGGTCATTTCTCCGAGACTTCGGTCCCGGCTTCTTCATCGGATCGTGAAGCAGCAGATGAGGCAGACTGCCACCAGAACCTCATCCGCTTTCTCCAGGTTGCGCAAGTCCTTGGAGTCCCTCTCCTGCCGCTTGCCTGGGATCCGGCCCTCGAATCAGTCGGCCGCGAAGGGTCAACAGCGCACATTAACCAGTCTACCCTCAATGCCGAGTTCACGTTTGCTTTTAAACGTTTCAAACCGCACACGACGAGGAACGACGTGTCCGAAGGGGAGTTCAGGCAGATGCAATACGATGCTGCGATTGCCGAAATGACCGTCTTGAGCCATCGGACCATCCGTCGGCATCCAAATATTGTGACTTTTGTCGGAGCCGGCTTCGAGATGTCGCCTGTGTCGGACGAAGTCTGGCCCGTTCTCGTCTCCACTAAGGCCGACCTGGGGGATCTTTACACATTTCTATCAACCCGCACCCCGCTCCACGTGGAGTCGCTTGTTGCAATCTGCAAAGAAATTGCAAGTGGTATTCAAGTAATGCATCACTGTGGTACTGTCCCCCTCTCCTCTGAGCGAGCCTATCGGCCTCGGTTGGCAATAATTATGCCTGCGCAGAGTGGACGTTCTGACAGTCTACTACCAGGAGTCATCCATGGAGATCTCAAGCCAACAAACATCTTGGTTGAAGACGTCAAGGACACAGACAACATACAAGTCAAAGTCACTGACTTCGGATTCTCGTGCTTCCAAGCTGCCCAAAACAGCGACTTAAAAGTCGCGAGGACACAGCCGTGGGAGGCTCCGGAGTGGCATTCCCGACACTTTTCCATCGCGGACGCCAAGGCAATGGACATTTACAGTTTTGGTCTGCTCTGCCTCTGGATCCTGTTTAGGCACGAGAAATTGGTTGTGCTCGGTGTGCCCTTGGTGACCCTGGACGAGGCTTTTCTCTCCAAGGATGCGGCCGTTACGGCGAAAGTACAATCCTTGAAGAAGCGGGCCGATAATTCGATGTTATCTTGCGCGCTGGGACTTGTAAGCAATGCCATTGGCATCGACGACGAGTATGGCAGCCGACTTCGACGTCTATTCAACCTAACGCTGTGCTCTGATCCCGAGCAACGAGCTCAAACTCTCGACGATCTAATACCAATCTTGGCGGTTTCAGGTCAGGAGGACGAGGCAGGCATGAGGTGAGATAAAATCACACAGTATTCGATCAAGAAACAGATCGAATTATCTTCACATCCAAGGTGGTTTCTCACAGCGAGAACTAGCTCTACGAATGTTTCGGAACCTCTCCGTCGGGTGGCCCCGCCTCAATGGCATGGCACTTTTCTGGTTGGTTGTTCGATTTCAGTCAGTCGAGATTACCATGGAGCTGACATCAAAAGCAAAGACCTCGAATACCTTCTTCTACCTGGAAATGCTTGACTTTCGAATCTCCGAACACATTGCCCATGCCTTGCGCACTATGGCCGAAGGTGAAGGCTGCAGTGTCTGCCAAAACAATGCTGCCCTTCAGCTTGCCGTCTGCCATTCGATGGGATTTGGCGTTGCTCTCGACAATAAGGAGCGTGATTTCTGGCTCCAAAAGAGCGGCAGAGAGTTACACAGCCTTCAAAACACCCTAGATCAGATACGTGTCGACACCGGTACAAAAGTCGCCGGATTTGTGGTAGATCTGTTCAAGAGGGGCTACCGGGAAAGTCTCCTCGACCGCTATAGAAGGCAGGGTATGCTTGCACAGGCGACCTCGAAGCACAGAGCGATGGTACATAATCGGGAGAGAGTGTTTGGACCCACACACTACACTACAATTCGCGCCAAAATGCTTCTGGTCGGCCTCTTATGCTATACTCATTCCTTCCAAGAAGCACTGGCGACTACGGTTGAGAATATCAATAACGCAGGCTCGGATATTGGGCTCCGTGACCGTCTGTCGTTGAAGTCACAACTAAGCTTCATATACAGGCGGATGTCTCGATTTGAGGAAGCCGAGGCTATACTGAGGGACGTTATAAGGCAGTGGGGAGAACACAAGGACAGCCCAAGTTATTGGTATGACCAGGCAATGCTTGCTAATCTTCTTCTTGAGAAGGGGGATAGCAGCCAAGCGCTGGAGCTCTCCCTCACGACGGAGAAAGATGCCGTGTTATCTCTGGGGCCATATCATCCAACCAGAATATCGGCATCCAGAGTCGTGGTGGATGCCCTTGACGCCGAAGGGCGGTTGGAAACGGCGGTTTGGATGCATGAGAGGCTTTTGGGCACCATTGAGAAATGCTACAAGGCTGATGATGGAGTCTTGATCGCGCAACTCGCCATCATTGCATTACAGTACTACAGACTTGACAGACTCAGCGATGCAAAGAGATGCTACGCAAGGATTCAGAGTCTCATTGCCGACAACATTGAAAACGCTTTACCGGCCATCAGGGCTGTCGGCAGGTACGCTGCGATATTGAACGACCACAACATGTCTGAAGAAGCTAGAACAATCATGGAGCACCTCTGCAAAGAGGCGGAGAAGCTTCTGGGTGCAGAAAACGAAGACGTTGCAGGGGTTAGAGACAACCTCGCCACCACATATCGCAAACAGCAAAGATGGACGGAAGCCGAGTGCCTACAGAGACAAGTCCTAGATTTTCGTCGCAAGACTTTGGGAGATAAACATTACCTAACCCTCGCAACTTTAGATGGTTTGGCTCTTACCCTGATGTGCCGCTGGCAATGGGCGGAGGCGGCCAGTCTTTGGAAACAGAGTCTCGAGATCCGGGACGGCTTCGCCGACACTCGCAGCAAAACCAGAATCACGCTGCTCTCGGAAATTGGACGCTGTCTGACACTTTCGCGGGCACACGAGGAAGCGGTGGGATTCTGGAACCGACTCCTCGACCTCATCCGACGGGAGGACGGCGAAAGTGGCACTGAAGTTGCGTCGTCTCACCTGAAGGACATGGTTCTCACAACTGTCTGCTATGCGGAGTTAGGGCAGCGCTCTGCGATGCGCCAGTACCTGCTTCTTGCTCTAACGACACTGCAACGGCCGTGGCAAGACGCCCCCGTAGCCGTGGTTCACCATTTCACTGTCTTGGCCACGGTGTGCGGCCGCAATGCGTGGCTGGTTGAGGCGGAGCAAGCCCTCGCTGCGGCACGACTTGTTATCGAACGAGCAGGCGAGTACATGATTGATTCTGTAGTCCAAAGACTTGAAGCGGCGGTCGTCAAATTTTTAGTGGATACAGGGAAGTCCGAACTGGAGTTTGATCCTTCTACTCTAGACGATGGTGACAGTGGCGAGGGAGGCCATGACCTGGAGCAGTCAATAGCCCATCAGCCAGCCTCTCCATAAAATTGTCCAGGTATTAACTAGGCAGATCAGAAAACATCAGGCATCTTTAATGGAAATTTTCATGCTCCAAGCCAAGCGCTATACCATTCCACTCGCCAAACGCTCAAGCGGTTCAACAACCAGCTCCAAGAACGCTGAATATGCCTGGCCCTCACGCGCTGCATTGGGCATCTCCTGGTCCGGCTCAGGATCAAGCCGATCGGAAAGTAGCACCTCCACCACATCCCGATACGTCTTGCCCATCCGAGGCCCCAGACGTGGGACGTAGCGCGCCAGGAGCTGTTCCTGTAGTTGCTTTGGCGTGAGCCTGCGGTTTTCGTCGCGTCCCGCGATAGAAGTCAGCCGCGACCAGAGCCCAATCTCAAGTAGCACGGTGCCGAGGGTGTAGTAGTCATAAGTTGCGCGGAAGTGGCCCGTGGCTTCATAGGCCGGGTGGCGGTAGTCGCCGAAGGCGCGGTCGTGCCCGGTCAAACCCTGCGTGTGCCAAGCGTCGCCGCCCGGCCGGCTTCTGTTGAGGCCCACTACGAACGGGGCGCGCAGGAGGGAGCTTGTCGGGGCCGAAATGCCTTTCTCGTCTAGGCCTGGCGGCGTGCCGAAAAAAACGATGTTGTTGGAGTGCAGGTTCTCGTGCAACCAGCCCGTGCTGTGGAACGAGGCGAGGAAGGTGGCAAGGGCGCTGGCGAGTTGGAATTTGTCCTCTAGGGAGGGCTGGCTGGTATGCTGGTTCTCTCTGGGCTGCTTTGCTGAGGCTACCAGTAGCCGGTTGAGAGTCATGAGGCCGCACTGGCTCGTGCCTGGGGCCGCTGTGGCATCTAGCGATGTTGTCGATCCAGGGACCTGATACACAAACGAGAAGCCCTTCCGACCACTATCGCGCCCCGTCTCGAAGAATCCAAGGCACTCTAGCAGGCAGAGACCAGGCAGTTGAGGCCTGGGGTTAAGCCCCATCGCCTTGTACGACATAACTAGCGTTCGCTCCTTAGGCGGGATATTTTCCCAACTCTCGTCGTAGAATATGCTTTCGATAAGAACGGGCTTTTCGTCCTTATCGATGCCCATCTCATGTCGGTATGTGGGTTTGGCATCCGGGATCGGAATCCTATCGTCGGGTATTTCGACATTGGTTGGCTCTTCCCTGCTACTGGTAGTGTTCTGTATCTCGAGGCGGATCTTCTTCATCATCGCCAGAGCAGCGCCTTGTTGATATGAGATTGGCCGCTGGCTCGCAAGTGTGCTTTCAATGCGGTCCAGATCGCCGACACTATCGGTTTTATCGAGCATCAATTTAATCCAAGCCCGTTCGGCCCTTCGAGAAGCGACTTCCGGCAATAGGTCCCAGAGCTTTTGGGTGAGCAGGCGGGCATCGGCGTCGAGTTGGATCCGTTCGTTGGGCGCATCAGTGGCAGCAACGGTCAAGGTCTCGCAGCTTTGTGATCTTTGCAGCTGCTGCAGCCCGTCCGGCGGCTGAGATTGCGGCGTCTCGCTCTCAACCCTCGACTTTGGCTCCTGAGGAAACATGCGAAAAAGTTCTAGCAGGGTATTGACGCATTCGCTTCCGAAACAACCCGCGAAGTTGGTGGAGGCCTCATCGGCTGCGGAAGAAAGGAGGCAGAGAACACTGCCAAAGGCGTGCAGACGCTCGCGCTCGAACCACAGTTTCATGGATGACCCCGGACGGAGCACGCCACCATCTAAATCTATAACTTTGTCAAACGATTCAAGGACGGCAAAGAAGTGAGCTTTGAGGCTCAAATGAGCGAGGCTAAGTCGAACACGGGCGATCTTGGGCCGTGTGTCGAGCGGTGTAAGTATCGAACGCACGAGATCGCGAAGCGCCTCTCCCAGAGATGGCCGTCGCTCCGTGGTCGCGATAAGATCAACCCACTCTTTCACCACCATCTTGAGATTTCCACCTCCGTCATAAAACATTGGGTCTGTTTGGAAGCTTAACGGCGACCTAAGCACATTCCTCTCCACTCGAAACGCACTAAGCCGTTCTACACCCAGATACGCATAGACCATAACCTCGCACACAAGACATCCGAAAGCCCAGACATCTGCAGGCCGCCCGATATCCAGTGGATTAGAGTTCTCATCCATGCTTTCAGGTGCGATGTAGTCGCTGGTCCACGCCTTGAAGCGCGTGGTTGATAGATCCTGGCCCTCGCGCGCTTTGCCCATGCCAAAGTCGGCAAGCAGGAACGTCTCACGGCTGACCAGCACGTTGGCGGGCCGCAAATCGTGGTGGTAGCCAAACCCATCGAAGTCTTGGCCGTCATCGCTCACGCGAATGACGTGGGCGCGCTCGAGGGCCGCAGCAAGACCGTGTAACGCCGAGAAGAAGGTAAAGCGCTGACTGAACTCGCCAAACGGCTCGGGGCGCGACAGGAAGGACCGTAGATCCATATCCAGGCGCGGGAAAAGTAGATAGTAGTTATTGCTGTGGGTATAGGCGGTTAGGAGTGGGACGATGTTGGGATGAGGTGGGTGGTTGATCAAGCGAAGGCAGCGCTTTTCGTTGATGAAGGCGGTTAGTTGGGATTCAGGTGAGATATAGGCGTCTGGGCGGAGAGTTTTTCGGACGACGATTACCTGCTCGCCCTACACATGAAGATCAGCCGTAGGCCTTTACCGCTGTACCTCGGGTGGGTAGACGCGAGACCAAGCGGAAGGGAAAGCAAGGCGACGGATGACAGAGGGAGACTCACAGCTCGCTGAACAAAGTCCTGCAACGACGGGTGGATCTCTAATAACTGAATATTCCCAAAGGACCCCGGTGTTAGGGGGCCCAGATCTCGAATAAAAGGTAGTATAACTTTGGGCTTAATCTCAACGTCTTGGCCTGGTTGGAAGTGGTACGGCAGGAACTCCCATTGCCTCTCCAGGAACGTTGGCGCGTATTCGCCCGCAGCATCCTCTGCCGTCTTGTCGTCGAGAGGCAGCCTATCAAGACATTGCTTCCTCCGGAACAGGACGACCAGGTCAGGCTTCGAAATCCATACGAGCACGGCAAAGGTTGGGATGCCTCCCCGACGGATGGCGTTGGCGAGGCCGAGACGGTCTTCTGCGGCGCACGATAGTTCGGCGACACAAGCGGCGATCGCGCTCGGCGTAAAGATAGTCGAGAGGCTCGCGGGCGGAACAAAGCTAATACGGTCATCTGTGGTGCTGACGCGGTTATTCTGTATTTGAATCCAGACGGAGTCAAGTGTGGCTCTCGCCAGGCCCGGTCGGGATGCCATCATCGAAGATGCGGTGGCTGCGGCGCCGATCGCGGCCGGGGCGGAATGGTCTGGAGAGGTCTGGATTAGCCAGCTCTAATGTCCATTCTGCCGGGTTGTGCGTTGCGAGCAAATCTCAAAGTTGAGACCCCGCAGCTGGCGTGCGTGCGCGATTTTCCCGGCAGGCGTCCAGGCGCCGCTGGCTGCCTGGTGGAAATGGCGGACCACATGCGGCGGACCACTTGCGGCGGACCGTCGTCAACCCTTTCACGTCGACATCGTTCAATCGCACTGGATATGTACGCCAGAGAAGTTTCTATTCCCTTTAAGATGCGAAGGGCACATAAAATAGGTAGGTAGCTTTCTTTTTTTGTCTTCTGACCCAAGACACAACAACGAACTGCATGTTATTGTCCTGCGACCATATAGGATGGAAACCGCCTAATAAGCCTGGTACGTGCGCTTGTCCGTAGGAGCCTCGACACAGTCTCACAGCATCGGTTTCTCCCCAATAATTTGTCACCTAGGCACGGCCTTTTCTACTGTCGCCACAGCACACTGGATTGTTCCGACTGGGCCAAGATAGACTCATTAGTACAAGGAGTTAATTTATGACATTGTTGGGGGACCAGACCTCGGTGAGCAGTCGGGGCGCTGAGACCTCGATAGTGTCTTCGCCAATCTGGACCGGTATGTTAAGGTTAAAACGCTCATGGGGGTCTGAGCTAGACAACCTACGGCGATATTGAAGCTGCCCATTTCAAACGTGGTTTGTAGCAAGCTTGTCAGCTTGTCCATCTTGACGTACAGAGCTTTCAGTTTGGTAATCTCTGCCATGGCGAACTAGCAAAGGAGGAGACGACGTTATTTGGAACGACGGTGTTGTGTAGGAGTTTCCGCCTGTGGCTCAGTCCCTTAATTAGCCAACCGCTTGAACCGCCTGAGTAAGAGACGTGTTGAGGATGCCACATGCCTGTCCGGCAAGTCCTCCCGGAGCTCTCCAGGTCCTAGGTACTAACAGGGACTTAATTAGTGTAGGCAGATGAAAATTAGTGCCCCGGTTGCTGGTGTAGATCGGCAACGAGTTCTAGCAATTGACTGGCCAGTTGGTAGATGTAAGTTACCACCCTAAAGTTATCTCAGCGGCCTCAGACCAGTTGTGGCGCCAAGGAGCTACGCACGGACGCTGGTATATATTCTCCACTTATATGAAATTTAAACCAATTAGAATAAAGGAATGAACATGCTGCTAAACTGGTCTAAGTTCAATATCAGACCTTAAATCTACGTTTAAAAGCCAAAATAACCCCAGCAGTTTGTACGCCTAGCTATTTATATCCCCGATTTTTACGCGCTAGACCCTGTTCTTTATTACATTGCCGTAGCAGCAGATAACCTGGGTATATGATATATTGCGTTCAATTGTGAATTGGAGAACGCAATTCGGTCTTGCATGGGTTTTCAGGTGATTACTAGTTCCACTGCATTACCAGCGGATGCTGACAGGTCTCCTCGACGGGGTACACTTATGTACCTTCACCGCAAAAACTGGCAAAAGTACTGACCAGGTACAAAGTACTTTGCCACCCCGAGAACAATATTTCGGTGTAACGTGCATCGTCTCTTCCTGGAGTGCCCGGAAAATAGCCTCACCGCCATGTCGGTGCTCAATAGCACCGACAACTATCGGATTAGCGTTATCCCGGTCCGAGCCACTGAGCATGCAGAATTTCCAGCGCTAGCTTGCACCAACCTAACAACAGACAAGACGACAAAGCAGACAGACAATTGATGCTATAAGCACATACAATCCGACAACAACCAATTGTCCTACCGTTCTGGTCATTTCACCATTCAATCATCTGAAACTTCGCGTCAAATTTAAATCAGTCATTTCCCGGGAGGCAAACCAGTCGGCATGGATTCAGGGAACGAAGTCGAGGACGATGTTTCCCCCTCGTCAACGCCGTATCTGCTCTACCACATCAGCGTTGACTCAAGCCTCGGCCATCAAGAGGCCATAGACCTGATCAGCTTTCTCGCCATCGCATGCGACCTCGGTGTACCACTTCTCCCCATGACATGGCAGGCAGCCCGCGAGCGACTGGGCCTTGGGGGAAGCGGCGATGTTAGACAGGCGCTGGTCGATGTACAGACCAGCCTAGCATTCAAACTAGTCAAAGACGAGGATAAGGCACAGCGAGAGGTTGAGTTAGTTCTTCGTATTTTCGCCAACGAGCTCATTGCTCTGAGCCGCCCCAACTTGCGTGCACATCCTCATATCGTTGATCTCCTGGGCATCTGTTGGGATAATCCATCAACGGGTGGGGTCTGGCCAGCTCTCCTCTTCGAAAAATCACAGTACAGCGACCTCTATAACTTCTCTACCCTTCTTGTTTGGCGCGAGTTGGCTGCCATGGAGCGGCTGGACCTGTGTCTTCAGATCGGTAGTGCCATTGCGGAGATGCACGATCAAGGTAAGTGAAAGTTATTCCCTCTACCCTCTTCAGTTATAGCAGACGCCCGTTAACAGTGCTGAAAAGATATTATACATGGGGATATTAAGCCTCAAAATGTCCTCGTATTTAAACTCGATGGCAGATATGTCACCAAGGTTACCGACTTCGGCTATTCGTCCTGGTTCCGCGACGACACCGACAGGATTCGTCTGCCGAGATCACGACCGTGGCACGCCCCGGAGGGAGATCGCTTGAGTCGAAACTTTTCATTTGCCGAGGCAAAGCGAGCAGACATCTTTTCCTATGCCTTGTTATGCTTTTGGATTCTTTTCGAGAAGGACTTGTCCAGCAAGGCAGGCGCTTATCTAGCCGAGGAGAACCTGCGGCCGACTTCAAAGGGCGGCGGCCAACAAGTGCCGCACTCAATCCGGGCTCTTGGACGCTTAAAACAGACGGACTTGTTAATCGATGCCGTGCCCCAGCTGTTAACAGAGGAACTCGGCGCTTCTGGCCATGCGGAAACTCTTCTAGAGTTTTTCCGATCAGCGTTAATATTTGACCCGGATCAGCGGATGGAGTCGCTGTGCACATTTGAAATTCTGCAATCGTACGTCCTTCTCTTCAATTCTTTCATATTACCATCAATTTAAATGCTTACTAAAAGCAGATACCGCAAAGACCTTGGGCAAGTGGCCATCAAGTCGGACTATGTCAATGCCATTACCCAACTGCATGGTACGAACAGGTTCGAGGTACGTCAAGCAGAGCCTTCATCTTCATTTCAGCCATTGGTGTTTTAACAAGGCGGACTCGCAAGCTTGCCAACAATCTTGGCCAACTGTATGACCTGGACCCTCGGGTTAGATTTAGCATCTTCGAATGCCTGGAGCGGCGAGTTCTTCGAGAGAATGGAAATTCGGAGCTATCAAACGACCGAATCCAGCTATGTTTATGCTACTACATGGGATTCGGCAAGCCAAGGGATGAGCAAAAAATGTTGGGGCTCTGTTCCAGCGAATCTGATATCGCTCTCGTCCGTGCAGCGATCCAGTCACTCAAGAGTCGCACAAGCCCAAGCACTCATCTCCCCGAGCTGGTCCAGCAAATTTACAACCAGGGGCATATGGGAAACCTCAGCACTGTCGACGTGGAGGGAGATATTCAGCTGTTCCGTCAGTTGGAGCATACCCTGAGGCGCGAGCTTGACGACATGACAAAGAGCTTAAACGACCCAGTTTGCCGGTTCAAAATTGTCTTCCAGCTGTTGGCGTTCCTTCGGCGGCAAGGCAAATTCGACGAAGCAGAAGCCATCCAGGTATCTGTTTTCAGGCTGAACGAAATGGCTTTTGGCGAAGACCACCCCAATACCGTGGCTTGCATGTCAAACCTAGCCGGGATCTGGCTCGAAAAGGGGAACTTTCACAACGCACTCACTGTCCAGCGAGGAGTGGTCTCGATCATGTCGAGAACTCTGGGGTTAGAGCATGTCATGACTCTTGACGCAAAACAGAATCTGGCCGTCATCCTATTCCAACTTGGACAGTTTGAGGAGGCCGAGAAGCTGGAGCACGAGCTGCGAAGCACGCGAAGCAAGCATCTGGGTGCCGACCATTTAGACACATTAACTAGTATGGCCAACTTGGCCACCATCTTCTTGAGGCAAGGGAGACTTGAGGAAGCAGAGACCCTTGGCAAGGAGGTAGTAGAGATGCGAAATAGAGTCCGTGGATCACACCATCTGGATACCTTCATTGCCATGTCGAATCTTGGCTTGGTCTACCAAGAAAGCGGACAGTTCAACTCAGCCGAGGATATCCAGAGCCTCGTGCTGCAGAGGAGTCGAGCTGTTCTAGGGGGTATGCATCCCGCAACACTGAAGAACATGTCAAACCTCGCTCTGACATATTGGCATCAAAACAAACTCCTGGAGGCAGAAGAGCTAGGCTTGAAAACCATTGAAGGGAGAAGGCAAGTGTTGGGAGCGGAACATCCGGATACTTTGACGAGTGTTGCGAACTTGGCTTTGGTGTACAGAGACCTGGGCCGCCCAAACGAGGCCATCTCTCTTGAGGAGGACGTATTGGACCAGAGCAGGAAAACGTTGGGAAATGGGCATCCCGATACTCTGCTGAGCATGACAAACCTCGCGATTGGGTATGAAGCCGCCAATGCATGGGAGAAAGCCGAGCAACTCCTGGAGGAGGCATACGAGACGTCTAAGAGGATTTATGGAGAGGAGGATACCAGGAGAATGGAGAGCCTTGGAAATCTTGCGGCAATATACGCCAAGCAGAGGAAAATTGGCAAGCTTGAGATGCTCGGGATATAAGGCTTCTAGCCATGGGGCTGTTTGTTAACCATTCTTTATCTGACGCACCTCGCAACCCTATAAAGCAGTGCCCATTACTTGCAACCAAGGGAAGGGTGGGAGGGATGGTTCAGTCTGGAGACCGGGGAATATGTGATAACTCGGCGACGTCCGTGGCAGCCTTGACCGAGCTCTTGTCGCTGATCCACATATCAGTTGATAGCTGTCGTTGGCCACACTGATGCGGATACGGCCCATTACCGCGACAAGGGAGTGAGAGACAGGATGCAAGGTGACAAGCCCCGTATGAGACACAGGCTTTGCACCGCAGGCTTGGTATCGTTGACCCATACACCAGGGACATGAAAGATTAGTGCCGTGTTTCGCAGGGCATGTCTCCTGGAGCTGATGCCCTACGTGACGCGTGCTTCGCTTCCAAGAGGAAATTCCGTCGTTTCCGTTTTCCTTCATCTCCTTGAGTTGCCAACGGAACCTGTGTCGCGGGTATTCCTCGGTCGTGGCCCCCCCAGTCCCCCCTATCCTCGCTTCGCTCGTTCGATCGAGTCCGTTGACAACAAAGGAGGACTCTGTCTAATACCATGGAGCGAAGCGAGGTCGGGGGTCTAGGGGGCACCCCCCAGGAGCGAGCCAGTGTCGCTTGTTTACCTGGCGGTGCTCCCCAGGCCCCCGGCCGGCCTCGCTTCGCTCGTGGACGACAGTTGTTGACGCAATAGGGCCAGTATATCCTCCAAATCCTCGAGTGTAACGAGGACGGGGGGTTGCCCCTCCAGCATCCAAGATTCAGACTTCATGGGACAATGCCGCGTTGCATTGTATGTCTTGTCGTCGCCCTTGAACCTCATACTACCTAATCGATGGAACGATCAAACAGCTGGGTGACGCTGGGGCGCGATCTACATGATAACACACCCAGACAATAACGCCGTCCCAACCAATCCAGCCCCGGCAAGAGTCCCGCAGGCCAACGCGGCGCCGGTGCCGCTGTAATAGTCCGTATTATTCACCTGAGGGGGCGGCAGGGGCGGTGGTGGGGCATACGCTGCGTTTGTCGGGAAGACCTGCGGCGGGGCGTAGGGCGGAGGCGGCGGGCCTGGCGGATACATCTGCTGCTGCTGCTGCTGCTGCCGCTACTGCTTCCGCCGCCGCCGCCGCCGCTGCTGCCCTCTGCAAACGATTAAGAAGGGCTTGGTCAGAGTCAATACGCATCTGGCGCTCGCGCAGGTCCTGCTCCTGGGAGACTTTGCGCTGGAGGGCAGCCTCGCGCTCGATCATCTCTTTGGCCATCTCCTCCTGCAGCTTGGCCGCCCGCTCAGCCTGCTCCTGCAGCGCGCCGAGCGCCAGCAGCGACACAAACTGCACGTCGCCCTCGTTCTCCTTGGCCAGCTCCAGAGCGCGCTCGAGCTCCTCTTTGTGGCGCTGCGTGGCGGCGGCCTGCGCCTCCATCTGCTTCTTCATCTGGTTGACCTCGTGCGTGAGGCTCTCGCGCGCTTCGTGCGCCTCGCTGAGCTGCGCGTCGTGGTCCTCCTTGTGGCTCCGCTCACGCTCGGCAATCAGCTTCTCCATGTCTGTGCGCAGCTCCTCACGACCCTTTTCGATGGCATCGATCTTGGCCTGGAACTTTTGCTGCTCCTTGAGGATCTCGTCGACGTGCTTCTTGTCGTTGTTGGCGATGGCCTCCTCCATCTCCTTGCGCGTGTGCTCGAGCTGCCGCTCGAAGCGCTGCCGTTCCTTGACCAGCTCGCTCTCCTGCGCCGCGTGTTTTGCAAACGGCATCAGGTGTCCCGTAGGCCATGATCTTGCCGGTTGCACCTGCGAGGCTTCGACTTGCCCGCGCCTGCTGATGCCGGTAGACCCTCTCGAGTGCGGCTCGTGCTCGAGAAAGATCACAGGCAGCTTCTTCCGTGAGTTGCACAACGGACCTCTGTTAACGTGGCCTTCTTCGTCTGACAAAGAATCCTTGCAGACTGCTGCGACTGCATTGGCGACAACTTTGATGTTTGCTTCGACTGCGTGCTTCGGGGGGTCACTTGTTTCGCTCCCGAACGGCGTGCTTTGACGGGATTCTACCTGCCCACTTGATGAAGCACGTCACTAACGCGGCCGTTCTTCTTCTTCTTCTTCTTCTTCTTCTTCTTCCTCTCCAGGGAGCGGTGGGAATAACTGGATTTCTATGTGCTTGTAAAGCAATTGGCCGATATAAGATAAACATGAATCCACTACTAGAAGTTAGTTTCCTAGGCGGGCTTAACACACTACGGACATCGTATTAAACCTAGGGATGGAAAGATCGAGGCAGGAGGGGAATTTGCGACTGGCGATCGGTCGGGCGGCTGGTCTCGATTTAAGAGAAACAGAAACGGCGGGCGGTGCGGGGTTTCGAATTCTGTGACCATACTTTCCAGGCCAACTTAATCGTGTTTGCTCGCGCTCCGCCATGTGAGCAAGTGGGTACTGAATTACCTTGCCACGTGCCAGTATTTGGATGGAAGATAGGCAATACTGGCCAACGGGCCGTTCCTAATGATTTGCTCTGCAGGCTGGGTCATACATTTTTCCTTCTCATGAGGCCCCTGCGGCCGGCCGCTATATCAGGCGTTGTTTCGATTCCGACGACTTGCTGGCCCAGGATTTCAACATATCAATCTCTTCTATTCTTAGCAATCCCATATTTCACGGCCACTCGTCCCTTGTCTTTCACGGCGGGTTAATTCAGCACGCTATTTCGTTGGTATCGTATAACCGCTAAATAGTGCCTTCCTCGGCCCCAAAAGCAATCATTTACAGCTCCCTCAGGCTGCGTTGCGCTTATCCCCTAGCGCTCGCCTTCGAGTTCGACCAGCGTCTCCGCTTCACTCCCCACACCGGCTTCACTTCTCCGAGCCTGGTAGGTTATCGCTCGAGGCCTCGAGCTGCTGGACCTGTGACTTTTGCTCGCTGCTGCCGCGGCGGCCAGCAGAGGGCGTGGGGGCGGCTTCCAGGTCATCGAGCCGCTTGCCCTCCTGGACGAGGTTCATGCCCGCGGGCTTCGTCTTTTCAAACTCGCGGCCGCGCTTCTCGGGACCGAAGGCGGTGGTGACGGCGATGCCGATGGCGATGATAGCGGTGGCGATGCCCATGGTGGAGCCGTAGGCGTCGACACGGTGGCCCGACGCGCTGGTGACAAAGTGGCTCTCAGAGATGGCGTTGACGATCTGGGCCGAGGGCGACGAGATCATGTTGCCCAGCTGGTACGTGAGGCCCGGGAACGACGAGCGGAACGCCGGCGGCGACAGCTCGTTGAGGTGGATGGGGATGACGCCCCAGGCGCCCTGCACGAAGAACTGCATGAAGAAGCCCGTCACCGACAGCGACCGCTCGCCCTGCGGCAGGATCCACGCCGGGATCAGGAAGCCGCTGACGAGCGCCGCGACGACAATCGACCGCCGCCGGCCGAACCACTGTGAGAGATAGCCGATTATGGTGCCGCCCACGCACGCCCCGACCTTCATGAGGATGCTGGCGCGGCTGGCGCCCGAGTTATCGAGCTCCTTTTCGGTGAGCATGAAGGTCGTGTAGCTGTCCTGGGAAGTGTGGCTGTAGTCTGCATGCGGGTGCAAACAGGCCTAGTCAGCTACCGGTCCAGATGGAGCCAGGACATGGAAAAGGGGCAAAAAGGAATGAAAACGTTCAGGGGCAACACCCACAGTTGAACCAAGTCATGAGGATGACACAGTAGATGCACATCTTCCACTCCTGGCGCATCATGATCCTGGTCTCGCGCCAGAACTCTGACGCGTGGCCCTGGGCCTTGCCGGCCTTCTTGGCCTCGATGAACTGCTGCGACTCGGGGAAGAAGCAGCGAATAATGCCGACGCCGATCGACAGGCCGGCCGCGATCCAAAAGACGGTCTTCCAGCTGTCGTCGCTGCCGCCCACGCCGAGGTTGGCGCACGCCGCGCAGACGTAGCCGAACGAGTAGCCCTGCTGCAGGATGCCCGACATTAGGCCCCGGGCGTCGACGGGGCTGTTCTCGAGCGCCATGGCGATGGCGTTGCCGTAACTAAATTAAACGCAGAATCACATGCTTGTTTAGTAAAAAAAATAGGAACCAAGAAAAGCTGGAATGAAAGAACAGCGCCACGGCAACAGTAGCAAGGCAAGCGCGGACTGAAAACTTACACTCCGCCCATGAACAGACCAAACAGGGCGCGCACGGCGAGGAACTGCTGGAAAGTACTGCTGTAGATGGTGGCGATCTGCAGCACGCCGAGGATGATCATATTGAAGACCATGGGCCACTTGCGGCCCCAGCGGTCGCCGGCGAGGCCGAACGCAGCAGCGCCGATGGAGCGCAGCAGCAGGGTTAGGGTGATGGCGGTCGACACGTCCGTCTTGCTGATGTTGTAGTAGGCGGCCAGCTTGACCTGCTGGATGGACAGGGCGTGAAAATCAAAAGCGTCGGCCGTCCAGGCCGCGAAGCCGACGAGGAAGAAGAGCCAGTCGCGGCCCGACAGCTGCGCCAGCAGGCTGATGGGGTTGCGCAGCGCCGCCGGCCGCGCCCACTCGGCCGTCGTCTCGCCGTACGCGTTAGTCACCACGATGCGCTGCTTCCAGACGAACAGGTCCTTCCACGACTGCCGCGCCGTCGCCAGCACGCCCTTGGCCACGGGGTCGGCCGGCTCGTTTGTCGGCTCCATGGTTGGCCGGTGTTGTTTTAGGTGTGCGCGTGCGTTTTGCCTCTGCCGGCCCTCTCCAGCTGGAAGCTCCTCGGGTAGGTGGTTGATGTAAGGGATCCGCCTGCGGGATAGCCGGTGGAGACTGGACGAGGGGCCACCCGAGGTGAGGTCACGGTGCGGTGGGTGCACTTGCAGTTGCAGCGTGGTCGGCGCAGGACAGAACAAACTCAGAGAGGTGGACCTAACTTATTGTTCAAGGGCAAGTCCTGCAAGCAAGAGTTGGGAGGAGAAGCGAGAAAGCATACACACACCGCTAGACGATCCCAGATTAATTAACAGCCCGCATGTCTTGGATGGGGATTGGCGAATCACTACCCCTTCTGGGTAGCCGTAGATAAGCGGTCATGATTTCATCTACCACCCGCTGGCTGTACTCCCACTCTGGAGCTTCTTGTGTAGCCCTCCCGGGCGGGCAATTTAGCAGGTGATGTGCATGCGATGATGCGACTCCAGAACGAGCTGCAGTGTGACCAGTGGACCAGACCAGACGGAAAGAGGAGCGAGGGGCGTTGGGCGTGCGGGGACAAGCTTTTGGCCATTGCTGGCTGATGCAGAGCGGCATTTCCCTGACTGCCTCGGGTTCATCTGCAACTGCCACGGCACCCTCCACCGCTCTTGCTCCGTTGTGGAAAAAATCTGGACGATCAGGAAAGGAAAGATCAGAGCAGCATGGCTGACAGTGATGACATGTGGGGTTGGGTCTTGGCCTCTGCCAGTGACAGATCCTGGATCGAACGTCTGGGCTGGCAGCCAAGAGCATGCAGAGCAACGCCATTGTGGCTTGCCAGGCGGCTTGGCGTTTGCTTAATTGCCCGTGCCAAGAAGAGGAGAAGAGGGACCGGGACGGCCATCAGCTGGGCGCGCCAATCAAGCAGCCGTCTTGTTTTCCCTTCATCGGGTAATTCTCTTGGTCGCCCAAGGGCAGGCAGGTCCCAACTCCAAGCCTGGTGTCGCCAAGGAAAGAGCGCGAGCGCAGCTTAGAGTCAGCCTGCGCTTGTGCTCGTACTTGCTACCTAGTAAATTACACGTGTGATAGTGTTACCCAGTGTCGTAAACTCAATATCCCCCTCTTGACTTTGTGGCTTCAGTCACGTTTTCGTGGAGAAGCCTCGATATGCGGGAGACTGGCATTTAGAGTTGAGACCAGCCAAGGCGCATCCCGCAGCCATGAGAATCTAGGTAGATAGGTAGATGCACGCTACCGCTATTCCCCAGAAAATACATGGCCTGTGGGGTATGGAGGATTGATTTGCGGGGAAGAGCACGAGAAGGAGCTGAATGATCGTCAGTTGGCCAGGAATATTAATAGGATGGAATCTGGGCTTTGTCAAGGCGTGCCCTGAAAATAAACCGCGCAACCCAAGGGTTCGGAGGAAGGTAATTAATGGTCCGCAAAACCGAGGATTGGCCAAACCCCAGCCTGAAAGTGCGGTTTTGGTGGATTCCATCGCATTGCGTGATGACCGACGGACGACTCCTGCTGCTGCGCTGCACAAGCTGTTGCGGTGCTGATGTTCAGTCAGACCGTACCGTGATACCTTGGCATCACACCTTCCTATTCGGCGCTCTCATCACGCCAATCGCCGAGCTTCCTCACCGCCCGGGGTCGCCGCTGGCCAACCACCCGATTCTCGTGTGTTTGCCGGTCTGGTGGAACGGAAACCGGCTGCAGGCCAGCTTGGGTGTTTTCGTCCGTGTATCTTTGACGAAACGCTAGAATTAAAATTTAGGTGGCTCGCCGCTGGCAAACAAACTGCTGTTTTGCTGCCGGACCTGCGGAAAGTACCTAGGTACTTACTTTAGTCTCGTGTCTCGAAAAAGAATAAACCTCCTATCTTATTCTGTACCTAGTAAAGATTAAGACGCAGGAATCCTCTACAGTCTTTGTGCTCGAAAGGCTGCAAGGCACCTGCCTAGCGACTTTGTATTTTGCTAGAGCCTCGAGCTAGACCTGGTCACGCTGCGCGCCCTAATTACCATCCTTTTAGCGGACCTATGAAGATTTAGACTTGCATGCTCCTCCCATCGTAACTACCTTAATTAGGGTACAGCGTCGCAATGACCGCAGAAACAATGGAACTATTCGAACCACGCGAGAAGTTCGCCTCACTGACTCCCGCATAATACCCGCCGTGTTGGTCGCCTCTTGCAACTCCAGCGCCGTTGCAAAGTTTGCGCAGAATCTCCCAGCACGGCAAACTCGCCGTGTCCCACCAGCACAAAAGGAGCCCAGAAGTAAAGTTTGGCGAAGCTGTCGGCCTTGCTTCCCAAAAATTACAGGTTAAGAGAGATGTTGACGCTCCTTCGTATGTCCTCCGAAATTTCTTTCCCGCCTAGCACCTTACCGTCGTCCCAGCGTTGCTTGAAACCTCCGCTAGGGCTTAGGCCCCCATCGTCAACGGTGACGGGGATCCTGTAGACTAGCCACGGACATAACGGAGTGCTATTCGTCACGGTGATAGAAGGTGCTCTGTGGACTCTAGGGAGTATTCCGCTTCTCTTTGTATTCGAGCATTCATCTACGCACCTACCCAACTCATATTCGCACCCACCTGTGGGGCCCGACTAAGTGTTGGCAATTAATATCGCTTTGACCCGCTTCTGTACTGTAAAATCTTAAATTCCAATGTAGCCCGCTACAACCGCCTTGAAGCCGCGTTCAAGTGATCGTCGTGTAGATTGAAGCGATAGATTCCTGGGCTTCTCTAGCCTTTGTGGCCTTCCTGCTCTCTTTGTTCCTTGCTCTTCCTTGATCCATCGATGGGCTTTTACGAAAGGTGGTTATAGGAACCCGATTTCGGTTGATTAGGTGCCTCAATACTAAAAGAAAGATCACCACTTGGTAGACCACCTGATAGACTCAGTGCTTAATAATTGATAGACCGTACCATGTAGTTGCTTTGCTCTATGAAATCTAGTAAAACCAGGGCCAAAATGATGGTTCGAGATTGCTCTCAACTAGCGAGGCTGTTAGGTAAATAAGGCGCAGATTACCTAGTCCGTCTAGACTATAACAACAACGCAGGTATAGGCTTCAGATGCGAAAGCACCACGGAAAACGCATTTTCAGCGAATCTGGCACTTTCAACGGCTTCAGGGCTGGTGCAAGGCCTACGCGGTGGCTTCCGTTGGCGTGCTGGCCTGCTGCATTGAAATTCGGCTTTTTACTTTACAGAAGCGGGTCTCTGAGATGACAGCTACCAGGATCCCACAGGTGTCACATACAACGCTGCATTATTGAGGGCAAAATAGTGCTTGTATATGGAAGAAGCAAAGAAGGTGGGCATCGGCCAGATACCCAAAATATATTGGTAAATCTAACCTTTGTTCTCTCGGCTTTGTGTGGTTTAGCAGATGCGCCACTGACGCCTCAATGCGGCTTCTTCGGACAACAGGTGGGTGTGAATATGAGTTGGGTAGGTGCGTGGGTGAACGCTCTTGTATTTAGTCTGTTGGGAACCAACCTGACTGTTCCTATTCCGCTTTCCTTCTTCGTAGAACAACCTATCTCCTTCACCGGACCTGTCACCGTGTCCTACGTGCCTGGTCCCTGATAGCTACATACTGTCCAGATTACAACAACGGTACTCACTTTGACACGAGCCCCGATACCCACTTGATACGTTGGCCGTACACGTGTAGTTCTACTAGTCTGGCGTCTCCGAGGCGAAAGCTGCCGTGCCTGAACTCCCTTGCGCTGAACCCATCGTTTTAGCCGTATGTTGTCGAAGGCTGTCCAGCGCTAGGTACAGTGCTGGTGTTGAAAAAAAAAAAAAAGGGCCTTGTGTTAGACTTTTGATCACCACACCACACAACCGAGCCGAACTATACAGGCCTGATTATTCCCTATCAAGCCTGTCTTGAGCCTCGGGTACCGCCGTTGACCAGGATCCTAAGGTAGAGAGATCTTCAGGCCTACAGGTGTCTTAGATGTTCCATAAGCTCTGCAGCCCCAGAAGGGATCAATGCCCCGCTCAGAAAGTCACGTTAGAGTAGCCATATCTCTCTCAACTCAGCCGTTCCGCTCTCCACCCACTCAATCGCCTCACCCAACATCACAGCGGACGGCTGGGTGCTCATACCATTACATACAACAACATTACCCACGAGACAATACAAATCACTCTCTTGTCGTCGCAGCGCTACAGGACTGCGTGCCCCGAGGAGAACCCAGATTTCGTCCCCTGAGAGAGCTGTGGCGGGCGATACCACTAATCGGCCGGACGGCAGAGCGAACATCTGCAGGTCTCCGCCGTTCCTTGCGCTCATATCCTTGCCTGCTAGGGGGTCGCGCAAGGTGTCGACATACACTCCCTTGATCCCAAGATCAAGATTAGTTCTTCTAGCTTCATTTGCACGAAATGTCGGCTGGCATGCCGAACCCTTTGAGGCATCGGCGTCCTGTGGCGTTGTGGAAGAATGTAGCGTTGTATGGGAAAAGAAAGTATGCAACTGTTTGTTACCATTGAACGTCTCGGGGGAAGTCCAGTCTGGAACCCAGCTAGGTAGGTGGCAGTCCGATTTCTCCGCGCCAAGGCCTGCATCAGCGAGAATATCGAGCCTCTTGTCGCGCTGGATGATCGCCTTGGCTGTTTGGACCAGAACGTGCCCGATTGTGTTGCCCGGAGAATAATCCGGGACGATGTCGTAATCTCCAGCTAGAGAAAGGAACGCATACACTCGATCCCGAGGATCTGACGATGCGCAGTTCCTGGAGTGTCGCAGATGAGGCAGCAGACCCTGCGAGGATGGAGAGATGGCCTTGTTGAGGATGGCGGATTTCACCGCCGAGAAGTAGACGATATGCGTGCGTTCCTCCATCAGGCCAAGCAGCTCCCTCATTTCTTCGCTGTCCGTCTGCGCGCCGGCGGCATCCACGCTGGTGTCTTGCTCGGGCTTTGAGTGTAGCAGCTGAGTGCCCACCGAATCCACAGCGCCTCTGAAGTCATAGCGCACGAAGACGCGCTGGATGATGTCCCACGCCGGCGAGCCGCTCTTTAGGAGAACACAGTCCGCCCCGGAAAGGAGGAGGGGTCTTGAAGATGACATGAACTCTTGATACACCCAGGCCCGACCCCACCAGGGGCTGTCGATGAACGCCTTGAAACTGGAACACCAGCCGTGGAACCGTTGTTTACGTTGCGAACTAGGAAGCGACAAAAGGTCCCAGAGGAATCTCTCCATGACCCGATAGTCGAGACTCTTCCCCGAAGGAGACCAGTTAAAGTAGCTCAGTGGCATCCAAGAAAGACAGTTTTCGGCACCAGGGGTGGAAAGACAGATAAATGTGTTGCTACTCCCGCTGTAGATCTCGTGCATCATTGCGACTTGAGTGGCCTTTTCGAAGTGGTCATTCTGGTTGATGCAAATTTGGTCCGTCCAAAGCAGGAAGTCCTTTCCAGGATGCTGAGCCTTCCATGCGTCAACAGCAAGGCCAATGGCATGCTCAAGGTTCGCAAAGGCCTTGAAAGGCGTGCCGTTGACGAGTACCCAAGCTGTATTTGTCGGCTTTCCCGCGCAGTACGACAAGGCACAGTAGCCGCCTTCGATTCTCGATAGCGCTACTTTATCGACGAGCTGACACGCGAATATCTGCGCATCAGACTGCAGGCCATCTAGCCCCCCCCCTGGATGCAGCATTTCGTCGGCATCTGTATCGGTTGATATCCATTCTGGATGATCTTGGAGGTGCTCGGCATAGGTTCTTCGCGAATTCACCCGGAGAAGTCGGATTTCTTTGATGCTAGGATCTAATGCCTGGTAGGGTCTTTTCGAGTAGAAGAAGCCGTTTTCTGGTGTGTGAAAGTTGCCAAACGTGTTTGGCTGCTCGAACTCGGCCGAGTTGCTAGGTCCTCCTGTGGCACTGGAGCAGGGACCCGACTGCTCCATAGTCATTTTCACGGCGAAGTAATCGGCGGAGACAAAGCTGCAGCAATGATGCACGTTAATTGTGTAATTGTAAGCTAAAGAAGAAGAAAGAAGGGAGGAAGGAAGCGACGAGAGGTCGCTCCTTCTAAGAAATGCGAAGTGTACGCGTCGTGCACGACTGCACCTAATAAGCCCCACGCCAAGGCCAGAGCCCCCGCACCAAGCCACGGTGTTCATCACAGCCTTATCCACCCTAACTACATGTAGAACAAGAACCGCGGAGCTAGTTATCGCGGGGGGTACGTGAGACCACATTCCTTTCCAGTAACTGAAGTTTTGTGTTTTACCGACTGACATTCTACCACGACTGTAGTTATACAACTATGTTGATCGTGCTCATATCCAACACAAACAACACCACAAGTCCGTAGAGTTTTGTTGCAGTTTCGTCAGTTATTTTCACTTCTGAGTGGCCGCAGCAGGTGGTCTATTTTGTGCCCAAAGTGGCTATATATTGTCTCTCTCAACTTAGAAAGGCATCGAACACGATTGGAAGAGCTCCTGAGAGTGAGTAGTATGTGATGTGCTGTAGGTACCCTATCGCTGTTTTGCAAGGTTACCTACAGTAGGTATCCTACCCAATGCGGGTGGGCAGCCAAAGACCGTGGCCAAAGTTGGTGTTTCAAAAGTGTTTGGGGTAAACGCCAAGAGGCGATCACAAACCACGGAACCCCAACCGTGGTCTCTGCCAGTATTGCCAAAGAGACCACAGCTCAAGTAAGGTAGGTACTTACTCTTTCAAATAATGTCAAATCCATTGATGCATATATTGTTCTGGTCAATGGTGTTTATATCTGGGGTCGGATGCGGCTCTGCATCGCGGGCTTGATGAGGCCGTCATATCCAACATCATGGGCTCGGGCCTCCAGCCTCCAGCCTCCAGCCTCCAGCCCCCACAGCGTCATGCAGCCTCCGTGATCCTCCGTGCAGCGCAAACACACACAGGAGCTTTCACGCCTACAGTAGCATGTCTCGGCATACTAGCCCGTTATGCGGTAATATCACACACCCAGAGCATAACTCGCCAGTCTCCAGCCCGGAAAATCATTGCATGCGGCACATGACCCGACCACTCAGCAGCCCGCGGAAGAGCCTCTTCCTCTCACGCCCACATGCTTCGGAACGAACCGAGAATCTCGCTGTTAGAGACATTGCGCTATGGTTGCCCATCTCGATAACCCCTTGGCTCCTCGGGGCCGGCACCACAAATGGCCCATACTATTCGGACAATTTCGCCCGACCACCGAAACCAGGCAGACGATCTTCAACCGCACCCCTGGCCCGGCCATTCTTCTCTGCGAGGGCTCGAAGCCCGGGGCCATCTGATCGCCTCCCCGCACGCGGCACTCCACATCTCTCATGGGGTTAAAAGGGAAAGGGATCCATCCCCGCAGTCTTGGCCCTGGGTGAAGAGAGAACGGGCCGTAACCTCACGATCGGATCCTTAAGAAACCAGACCTCCCCGAAGAGACCCGCGGCGGAACGATAGCAGTCCGCGCGTGGGCCATGAGCTGTGCAGTGCTGTCTGCCCTCTGCTGAACCAGCAAGCCCCCCGACGTCGACTCATGTCACCACGACCGTCATCCGGCCAAGTTGAGGTGTAACCAGGAAACCATGGCGACTCCCGACAAGATGCTCTTGCTCGTCTCGAACCCGGCCGAGTCGTACCAGGCCAACATCATCGCCTGCGCCGCCATAACGTGGGCCATCGGCGCCATCTTCGTCGCCCTGCGCTTCTACACGCGCGGCCGCATCCTCCACAATGTCCTCGGTGCGGAAGACTGGTTCATTCTCGTGGCCCTGGTGTTCTCGGGCGCCACCAGCGCTGGAATGATTGAGCGTTGGTCATCCCGCCCAGATAACTGGACGAGAACACACAAGCTGACCGTTGAGCAGAGGCCGTATACGGGCTGGGAAAGCACATGCTGGACATCAACCCAGCCGTGATGATGCCAATGGCACGGGTACGTCTCTCTCTCTCTCTCTCTCTCTCTCTCTCTCTCTCTCTCTCTCTCTCCCCTCAAAACCAACCGTACCACTAACACACCACTCCGCGTCAGGCCGGCTGGTACACGATCCTGTTCTACATGATGGCGCTACTGTTCACCAAGGTGTCGATCCTACTGCTATACATCCGCATCCTCAGCTACCAGCACGCGCGCTACGCCGTCTACGCCATCATGGCCGTCATCGTGCTAACCAACGGCCTGTGGACCATGGTCACCGTCGTGACCGCCTGCATGCCGCTGCGCGCCTTCTGGGACCCTGCCGTGCCTGGCGCCTACTGCCGCCCCGCCGCCTACTGGTTCGCCAACACGGGCATGCACATCGGTACTGATGTCCTGCTGTACATCCTGCCGCTGCCCATCATCGTCAACCTGCACGTCCGCACCCGCCAGAAGATCGCCCTGTACTCCATCTTTGCGCTTGGGCTGCTGTAAGTCAACTTGCCAACCTCTTTTTCTTCCAGCCAGTCTCTAACAGACAAACAAACAGCGTCTGCGTCATCTCGGTGGTACGCCTGTGGGAGCTGGTCGAGGAGTACAAGCGCGTCGACTTCACCTTCGACAACGTCAGCATCTCGTACCTGACGTGCATCGAGGTCAACGCCGCCATTGCCTGCGCGTGCTGCATGACGCTGAAGCCGTTCGTGGCCCGCGTGTTCCCGCGCCTGTTTGGCGGGTCGCGGTCCGACTCGGCCGTGGCGGCCGCTGCCGGGAGGCGCGATGCCGAAGCCGCCGCCGGGTCCGGCAGAGAGAGAGGAGAAAGGGGACCGCCCACCATCGGCTCCAAGCCGTCGCGGATAACGGCAATGCCGCCGCAGCTGCAGAACCAGCAAAAGGGCCAGCAGCGCCAGTACTACCCGTGGCCCGCGGCGGCGGCCGTCCACGGGCGAAACGACAGCCACTCGCAGCTGCTGGACGACGACGACGACGACGACGATAGCATATTAACCGGAGGAAGCCACAACGCTGGGCCTGACGAGAAGCACTCCCACGGGGCGCTAGATATCGACTCCCCCATGATGTCGCCGCTCTCCCCTCCAATGCAAATGCCCAGAGAGCTGCCCGCGGCGTACTCCTCCGAGAAAGGAGACACGAGCCTCGGGCAACCACCCAGCTAACACTCTGAGCAAGGAGACTTCGTGGGTGGGTGGTGTACCAAGGACTAGCCCGCTGCTCTCAAATTTAATGATGCAACGAGCGACGCTGAAGGACTATAATATCATTCTTTTCTCTTATCCGGGGCGGAGGGCATTGGAACAGCCGTAATCATTACCATGATGATGATACGTTTGCTGGGTATGACGGGGCGTTTTGGGACTTGCTTTTCTAGGTATCCATACGGCATGAAAGTATCCTTGTTATCGTTAGTAATCTATTTCTTGCAAGAAACGTCTACATAAGGAATGTTCTGTCTAATTTCAGGCAACAAATCAGCGGCAATAGACATTGATCTTGTGGTGGTGGAACTCTAATCTGAGCGCCTCAATTCAAAGCGAGAAGATAATGCGTCGGCTTTGGGGAAGCTGCTGTCAACAAGTACAGACAGAGGACTCATGGCATAACAGCCAACGAGAGGACAGAGTGTATTCTGCTCAGCAGGAGCACCAGGACAAGGCTTACTTCCTTGTTTGTGTAGGGCTACCGTTCGAGAACTAGAATAAACACAAAAGCCCTATCGAATCCCTGGATTCACTGAGCCAATGGACCTACCATCCAAGGCGGCTGGAACAAGCTGGGAGAGATACCTTTCCAACACCTTTGTTCCAGTCCCCTTTTTGTCCAGCGCGCTTTCTTTTCTTTTCCCCCTCGCCAACCCATCTCCGAACCGCCCTCTCCTTCCACACCAAGCTGACGGTAGGTAATCAGGTCTTGGAAGACAATTGATTGGCTTGGAACCCTGCTGCCAAAGCCAGCCTTGCACTACTTACTCCGTAGACCCGGATGACGGGCAAGCCCTCGCCAAACTTTATTATTATGGCCCTGGACGGGTAGCTCTTGCAGGAAGGAAAATGGATCAAGGGGGTCCATATCGTAAGCAGGATGCATTTTGACCCTGCTTTGCCGGCTTCCAGTCTGGCCCGACTTCAGATCTCTTGTGCAGATCACGCAGTTATAGCAGTTTTGGTTACTTATTACGCGGAGCCAAAGAGGCCCGCCCCTATTTGATACTACCACTTGATTGGAATTTGGATGGCTGCAGTTGGGGGCTGTTTCCGCATGCATCTGTGGCACGCGGCACGGCCATCACAGTGCTGATTAATTCACTCGGGTCCTGCCCTGAGATTCTCTGATGTTTCGAGCCATGGACGGTTGCTCAAAGGTGTACAGAAGCTACAGTGCTCATACCCCAGTTGCTAAATTATGTAACGTTATCTAGGAAGATATTTAGGTGATTGCAGCATGGACAACGCCAACTGTTTGTTGAACACAACGCTGTCACAACAACATACAAGGACAGAACCCCCCTGGCCACACCCGCGCATTCCGGATACGCAGTCTGCATGGAAATCGCTGCTTTCAGCCGTGTAAATACATAGTAGATTAGACCCTACAATGGCAGGCAACCTGCTGGTTGCGCCAGCTTGGCCCCAGTTCACTTCTTCTGCCCTTCTCCCTTTTCGGCGTTTTTGCCTGCGTCTCTCACTCTGAATCTGACTCTCACTTCCGTCTCCGACCATGTCTGCCCCCGCCCCAATCCTGTCTTTTAGCATAACGCCCAAGAAGCAGGCCGGGTTTCTTCATTTCCTGCGCCAGCAAATCACCTTCAAGCCGCAGCTTGTCGGCGACGTCGGCCTCGAGGGTAAGACGGCCATCGTAATGGGCTCCAACTGCGGCGTCGGCTTGGAAACCAGCCGCCAGCTGCTCGACCCGGGCCTGACCAAGCTCATCCTAGCCGTGCGCAACAAGGACAAGGGCCGGGCCGCCGCCGCCAACCTGGCCGCCGGACGGGAACCGCCCCTCCCGGAGGGCACTATCGAGGTCTGGAAGCTGGACCTCGACCTGTACGACTCGGCCGTCGCCTTCGCCGAGCGCGCCCGGTCCTCGCTCGACCGCCTCGACATCGCCATCCTCAACGCTGGCCTCTGCCCCGCCGGCCGCGTCATCAACGAGCACACGGGCCACGACGAGGTCATCTAGGTCAACTACCTGTCCACGGCGCTGCTGGCTATCCTCCCCCTGCCCGCCGCCGCCAAGTCCGGGCAACCGATCCGCATCACCTTGACGTCGTCCGAGGTGGCAGCCTTCGCCAAGTTCAAAGCGCGCAAGGACTACGACGACGCGCCCATCCTCAAGGCGGTCCTCCGCCGCGTCGGAAGCTCGTGCCGTAAGCCTCCTTCCTTCCCCCTTTGGGCTATTCCAGCTATTCCGCCCTGGCGTGCCTTGCTGCTAATAACAAACCACTGGCTCAGCATGGCGCCCATCATCTACACCGAGGAGTGGAAAAAGGTGTCGGAGCAGCTCTGGAAGGAGACAATGGAAGAATTATCCTTTGCCAAGCCCGAAGACATGTTGAAAGATGTTAGCCATTGATCAGTGCCGGACACTTGCTGTGGTGATCTTCTTTGTGATTGTTCCGAATTTTCAGCAGGGCAGTTAGTTTCAAAATGTTCTCGGCAAGCCCAGGTAGGCGGTTAATATACAGGTTGTCTTCGTTGCCATGTGCCGTCAACGCGCCCCGCATCCGCCACGTCGCCTACGACCTTGTCGACCTCTGGCTCCTCAAGGCCCGCCTGGCCCGCGGCCGCCGCTTCGACCTGGCCCGAGACATTGGCGAGTTCTCCTTTGACGCCATCCTGAGCGCCGCCATGGGTCTCGGCCTCCGCGGCGGCGACGTCCGACGCCAGCTGAACCATACCCAGCCGCCGCCGCCGCCGCCGCCGCGCGAGAAATGGGACGACGCGGATCCTGCCGAGTTCCGCCCCTGGCGCTGGCTGCGCGAGAGTAGTAGTAGTGACGGGCGGCTGGTCTACGATGCCGGCCCGGGCCCCGAGCTGGCGTTCAGCTCGGGGAACAGGGGGTGCTGGGGCAGGAGGCTGGGCGAGCTGGAGCTGCGCGTCGTGCTAGCGCTGCTGGTGTGGTCGTTCGAGTTTGCCCTGTCCGACACGCGAAGTGGGACACGCACGAATCGCTCGCCACGGCGCCCAAGGAGTGTGTTGTGCGTATCCGAGCGCTTGGCGGTGGAGACGGCCTTTCTTGTGATTAGGTAGGCGTGTAGGCGTGTAGGTGGATTGTGTTTACTCTTAGGTAGATGGAATGGAGGAGGAAAAGAGCCGGATCACGCCTAAAATCATTGCGTATACCTTCCCCGTCTTGGTTAGGTAGGTAGTTCTCTTCTTTATTTATGTGAAACCGTTTGGCCTGTCACCCCCTGATGTAATATAGCATTAGCTAAATACATCCCGGCCGCTCTACTTGGGGACTAGTTTCACCCTGTTTCCCTTGTGGACGTCGTTCCTAGATATTGGTAGTTGTCTGGCGTTGAAAAGTGTTGACACCCTCAGGGGAACTAATCAGGTACCAAGCTGGCACCAAGGGGTTGGTCGGTATCGATTCGAGTTATGGCCAACATACACGCATGCCCGGCGGGTTGAGAACGGGAGATTCCAGGCTGCTTGTGGCTGCCACAGTTTTGCGTTGATCTTGGGAGGAAGGCAACTGATAGGAGGTGTGCTCGGTGTGGCCGAGGACGGGAAACAAATGGAAAGAGAACTTACTTATCCCAGGGCGCGGCGCCGCGCGATATGTGAAAAGAAAAAAGAAAAAAGAAAAAAGAAAAAAGAAAAAAGAAAAAAGAAAAAAAAAACCGCCCGACGGCTAGGTACTGGGTGTGTAGGAATGAAGTTAGCAATCAGGGCGACGATATCACGAGGTTGAATAACGCGCAAGGAGATTAGTGGACAATTGGAATTAGAGAATGGGTGCTGGGGCAGGAGGCTGCCCGGCCCCTGGGATCTACACAGAAACAACGTCAAGCCTGGCCAATATGGGGTCCATCGGTCATGTGGGTGATTAGCAGGCAGATGCTTACTGTCAGGAGCCAGTTTTGGATGGAAGATGAAGGTCATGCGAACAACAACGGACGGTTTCAATCCACGAGCCGGGTAGATATTCGCCACATCGTCCCCATCCCCTCTTATAGACATGTGGCACATGCTATGGTAAGGTGTTATAACTTTAGATAATCCAATAAGACGATTGAACTACCGATGGCCTTCGGGGAGTCCTATCGATCGGAGGGCTACTACCCACGTTATGAGAAGATTGGAGAGCATATTTTTATACTGATTCAAGCGCTTGAGTCATGAATAGAATAAATGAAAAAATAGAAGGGGAGATTAAACAGTCCTGTGATTCTGGGCCAATTTGCAGGATGCTCTCTACAGCTCGCCCATTAAATACCCATCCGCCGATTTCTCATCCCGGCTAGTGATTAGCAAATATTGTGATTAGCAAATATTAGTTCTTTTTGTCTTAATCACATGCATGCCATGTTTCTCAGCCAAACTCGGGCAGTTTATGAGCATTACGGCAAACGGAGGGATAAAATGATACGCGTAATTTTCAATGTCCAATTCGCATAAATTGGGTTAATTCAAGCTCCTATTGTTTGTTCACTTAACTACCTAAATACCAGGGTTTGAGGGAACCCCAGACGAGGGGAAATGAATTACTTGTAATTCGCATGAAACAAAGGAAGGAGACTGCGGTGTCTCCTTGCCGATTCCGGAGTGAGGACAGGATACCACAGCCTGGTAAGTCAACAATCATCAGTCTGCCAAAAAAAAACCGCGACCACGGCTACGAAAATTGTCCATTATGGTGTTCATTTAATAGGATACGTGCACAATCTGTGCCAGAGTACAATCCAATCCCTGAATGTTTGTTAGCGTTGTACCTAAATACTTACAAGGAGTAAAGATCACAGGAAACATACTGGCTAGGAAAGCTTTGGTAGGTATCTCTAGGACAGAAAAGGGCCTCCAAGATTCTATAATAGGGATCCTAAGAATGACTACCTCCCTCAGCAAAAAACCTTCAGGGCAAGCCGTAAGTTACAGAGGCCTTTCAAATATTAGAAACTCCCCTACTAACAAACATAGCGATTGGATTGTACCTTACTTCCATACGGCCTAGTTTTAGTTACGGAGGGGCAAAGTGGGGCCCGGCTTGCGCCCAGCTTGTTCAATAGTTCGTATTGTACTACATACATATCCGTACATACAATACATACCTCCGCTGCACAAATTCCATTTTGGCGCTCGCCCAACTGCTGCAGGAGAGGGAACGGTGGAACGGTTCAGGGCAAGGGCGAGGCGCTATTGATTCGGAGAGTCTCTTCTAACTCACTCCCGAAAATTAAGGCAACCTTCCCAAAAAAAAAAACCCCAAAAACCCCAAAAAACCCCCCCCCCTTTGCAGGTCGAAACACAGCACACTTTCAGTCGGCGTGTCAATTACATCACGTGACTGCCCCTCCACCTGCAAGGCGTCCACGCCTCTCCACCTGGTACGTACCTGGGGAACCTCTCCTGCAACCGGCACCAAACTCGGGTCGCCAATTCGCGATTCTCGAACCAGACCAAGCTCGCTTCGCTCGCCAACATGACCGCACAGGACGGACCAAAGCTCCTCTGGAACCCAGAGAACGTCAAGGATGTCGCCGAATCGATAGGAATCTCTCTGGCCGACGAGCCGCTGCGACTGCTGACGCAGGATGTCGAATTCCGCATCGGCCAGGTCCTCGTCGAGGCCCTCCGCTTCATGCGCGCCGCCTGCCGCACCACCCTCACCGTGCAGGACGTGTCGCAGGCACTCAAGGTCCTCGACGTCGAGCCGCTCTATGGCTATGAGTCCACTCGACCGCTGCGCTACGGCGAGGCGAACATCGGTTCCAACCAATCCCTCTTCTACATTGACGACGAGGAGATCGACTTTGAGAAGTTGATCAATGCGCCCTTGCCCAAGGTGCCGCGGGACATGAGCTTCACTGGTGAGTGGCAGGCCTAGATCTCACTCTTGTGCGCGTGATAACGTTCTAACCATTTCCCTCCCGCAGCGCACTGGCTTGCCGTCGAAGGCGTCCAACCTTCCATCCCCCAGAACCCCACCACCGCCGAGACATCATCCAAAGAGCTCCTCCCCAAGGGGCCGGGCGCACACCCCGCGCTTGCCGCCCTCGCCGGAAACGACAACGTCTCCTTCCGGCCCTCGGTCAAGCACGTCATCAGCAAGGAGCTTATTCTATACTTCGACAAGATCCAAGCCGCAATCCTCGACGACGATCCCGACGAGGAGAAGACGCGCCTGCGCGAGGCCGCGCTCGAGTCGGTGCGCTCAGATCCCGGCCTGCATCAGCTGCTTCCATACTTTGTGAACTTCATCACGAACCAGGTCACGCACCGCCTCGATGACTTGTTCGTGCTGCGGCAGATGATGGAGCTGGCCGAGGCGCTGATCCAGAACCCCAACACCTTCGTCGAACCCTACGCCAGCGCACTGTCGGCGCCCGTGCTGACGTGCCTCATGTCGCGCAAGCTGGGCACCACCGAGGAGGGCACCGACAGCGTCCGCGACCAGTACCAACTGCGCGAGCTGTCGGCCAGCCTGCTGGGGACCATCGCCAAGAAGTACAGCAAGGCCAACGCGCTACTCCGCCCCAAGCTGACGCGCACCTGCCTGAAGAACTTCTTGGACCCGTCGCGCTCGCCCGCCGTCCTGTATGGTGCCATCAGCGGTCTGGCGGCGGCCGGCGGCCCAGAGGCGGTTCGCGTGCTCGTGCTGCCCAACCTCAAGAGCTTCGACGCCGCGATCTTG
Organism: Lasiosphaeria ovina; assembly: GCA_033439765.1. Lineage (NCBI taxonomy): Eukaryota > Fungi > Ascomycota > Sordariomycetes > Sordariales > Lasiosphaeriaceae > Lasiosphaeria > Lasiosphaeria ovina. The sequence goes on along the minus strand of JAULSN010000004.1, from coordinate 4,771,055 downwards.
CAGCCCTTGTTCGAGAAGGGCGAGGGAAGCTCGCTGGAATACGAGACCTTGGTGGGCGGCATTATCAAGGCCGTTCAAACACTGGTCGGGGGGTTGGATGTGGTCTCGAACGGGGTGAACGGCGTCGACCTCTCGCGGGAGGCCGAGCAGGTGACAGACTTCCTAGGGCCGACAATTGGGCGGAGGATCGCGCGACTGGCCCACCACAGCCTCAACCGAGCGATCCTGGAGGTCAGGCATCTCGAATAGGACTCGTGATCCTCTCGCAGCTCTCGGATTGAGGAGTAGGTTAACATGGGTCTTTGGGGTCAGCGCGGCGTTTGGGCAGTATATTTTAAAAGTTGAACGACCAGTTTTTTGCAGAGCGATTTCTCCTCCAGGCGTTCTAGGGATGGTCGGAGAAGACGGTACTTCGAAGTCACCTTTAGGGGGACTGGTCAAACAACACGTCTACCGCAATGCATTTACAATATCTAAACGGGGCACGCCGCCCCCGTCCGTCGCGACAATGGAGACGGAACGGAAGTGACACAGCGCGCCGCCGTTAAACCTCCCTCCCAAACATGCGCAGTGCTGTAGAATATATATCGTGACAATCGATTTTCTCGCCAGCCTCTACAATACAACTCCCCCATACCTCTGCTCCGCTCTCCCTCCAGCATTTGCCGCTCAGCTGATAGCGTGTACTTGCAAAATCTAGAGGAAGAAAGCCAGGTAGAGCCCGCTCACGAGCGAGGCGCCCCATATGTACCAGCTCATCTGGACGATGGTCTTGCGCTTGAAGCCGACGGCCATGTCAAAGCAGAGGTGGCGCACGCCGTTGACGCAGTGGTACACGAAGGGCCACGCGACAATAAACTTGAGCCCGCCCTTGACGGCCAGCGGCAGCGCGCCGACGGCCGCCGCGATCGACGCGCTCTCCAGGTGCCACCCCAGCAGCGGCGCCGCCAGGTACGCCGTCGCGAACACGTACAGCCCCCCGCTGAACCCCATCCCCGTGAACCGGTGCCACACGCTGCCGCTGAACCACGTCTGCTGCTTGTCGTAGACGTCCAGGTGCGGGCTCACCGGCCGCTGCAGCCGCTGCTTGTTGAGGATGTCGTGCGCGTCCGCCGGCGTCAGCTTCTGCGTTGCGACTAGTCTGTGGTGTGGCGAGGGTTGATGTCAGTTGGAATGTGTCTCGCCGCAGCTCTTCTGTCTGTGATCGGCGTGTGTGAAGATCGAAGGAGGGGAGGGGGTTTGAACGCACCTGGTCTGCGTCGCCTTGTGGAGAGATCCGGCGAGAAAACCCATGCGGGCCACGTCGGCTGTGAAGAAGGCATTGGGCTTGGCCGCCACTGCAATCGCCCGCGAGCGTCAGTCAATTGTTCATCATCCAAGAGGTGCCGCGCGAACGAAGAGAGGGAGCTTCCCCCCTGGGGGAGGGCTTTCTCTCGTCGCTTGGGAGCAGGGTGAGACCAATCAATTCCCTCCAAGGGCAGGGCAGGCAATTGCGTACCTCGGCGGAGCGCCGTCGTTCCTACGCGCTGGGCAATCATGGTTTCGCGGGGCGTGGCTCCGTTGCGATGATGTCGTGCGTGGTTCGTGAGGCAGGCGTGCGGGCGGGCGGACTTGCGAGGTTTTGGCTGGTTGGATGATGTCGATTGATCGGGAACGTCCCGGCACCACAGCTGGCTGACCTCGGCCACCCAGCCAATGGGAGCGCAGGTGATTCGAATGGGCCATGCACAAGCTGGGGCACGGACCACGCGAGCTTGCTCTCGTTTGCTGCTCGCACGTGACTGCTCCACTTGGAGCCCGCTGGCTGGCTGCACATAAAATCGCAAATTTTCGGCTCGCTTCTTAGTTTCCTTTTCTTCTTTTTTTCTTCTTTTAGATAGAATGGGAGCCCCGGCCATGGCACTGCTTTTACCTCTCTAGGCAATGCGCCAACATGGCATCTAGGCATTTTGGTGTCTATGGGTACCCAAAGAAGAAATGATCCGTCGTTAATCTCTATCGCCGGTTGCATCAGTCTGGCGATAGTTTCAAAAAAGAGATCTACATTCCGTTACATTCATTGATTGCGCGCGAGCACGTTTTGCCTTTGGTCATATCAATGTTTGGTTTCTTTGCATTATAATGTCAGTTATTGTCTAAGCCTGCATTGAGCTCTGTGTCTTCAAAGGCGTTGCCTATGTCAAAATAAGAAGTCAGATGCTGTTTTTGGCTATCGCCAACAAGTCATCTCTCTCCCTCTGCCAAAACAGTGTCAAATCTGTGCCGCACATCACACGGTGTATCTGACCCTAAGTTGATGCTTGTTAGTGGAGAGCCTTCAGTGGTCGGTCGTCCGCCATGCGGAGCAAGCAAGGCAAGCAAGGAGACAACCAGTATTGCTGCGAGTGGAAGGGCACCGCCAGTTCGAAACACTTACGGACGATGGTTGCCGCCTGAAAACCGGACAGTTCTCGTTCTCATGGTCATGGGCGCCATAACTTGGACCGGCCCCTGGCAGTAGCTGCCCACAACGGCGTTCTCGTTCTGCTGAAAATGATGCCAAAAGTCGATCCATGAAACACCCAGGCCATTCCGGTCTCCGTAGTCACGGGTATAAGGTCGTCCAATCGTCAGTCCGACAACCCAGAGCATGATTGCTCGTGGTTTGGTGTCTCTTGCTGAGAATTAATAGTGTCTGTCTGTTAATCATCGAGTTAGTTGCAGTATGGCCTCTTTAAGGAAGGAAGCGTGCAGGCTCACAAGTGGAGATGCGGAGCAGCACATCCGATTCTCGATGCTACTGGCGAATATAAAGCGGCGATTCCCTATTCCTGTCGTTTTCTAAAAACAAAAAAAAAGTGCGTCTGATGCCTTGGTGCACCTTTCCGCAAGAGAAAGGTTGTTGGCCAAGGAGTGCAGCCTGATGATTCAAGCGGTCAGGCTCCAATGGTGCTTGTCTTTCGGTCAAATAAAAGCGAATTTATTGTTGAGTGCCGTGATGGGAGTTGCTGTTGGTCAATGATATGTGCAGCGAGAACGCAGAATAACGGGGTTCGTATAGAAAGTTGAGAGACGGGCGACAGCTGGAGGCTGGAAGTAAGTGAGGCTGTGGCAGGTGATGGGGAAGTTGAAGAGAGTTCCCGAGGAACTACTTGGTGCGGGTTGGCCAGATTTCCGAAGAGTGGCAGGAGTCCGGGTGCCGATGCTATTATTTCCTGTGTCGGGACGAAGTATTAGCCCACCCAAACAGGAAACAAGCTCCGTTGCCGTGTTCTAGGACTCTTGATTTCGGATGGCATGTAGCCGGCGGCGCGAGGCAGGTCAAGGGAGCGGTACTGAAGGCGGTTGATTAGAGAACATTCAGCATGACGGCTTGGTCAAGAGCACTGATGCCTCACCCTTATTTGAATTGTGCCTTTCCATTCTAATGGTGCCCGGGTAGGGGATTGGTGTACTGTTAGACTCGCTCGCAGTTCTGGCCTTGCCGCCTCAGGATCCCTTGCTCGTTCGTCTCTTGGAGCAGCCGGGAGGTCTCGCGTGAGTTATTTTCTCAACTGTCGCCTTTGGCTGAAGTACAACAGTTGGAGCATGAATTTGCCGGACTGTGAGTCGATAAAAATTGTTCTTCAAGACCACCGAAAGGCTTTCACGCGCGCTTGTCGAGCACCATTGTGCCACGAAACGAATGAAATAGGCAGCCCAGGCGGCGCCGATGCGGAGTTGTGTGTGCTTAGGTGTTTGAAAATTTCTGACCGCTCAACGCCACGGGAATGTTTCTCCCTGCTATTTCCGCCCGAGACCTGAAGCAAAAGCAAATCCGGTCGTCACGCCGAGATACCCGCCTCGCTTACTCATGGGCATCGGCTAGCAAGGTAATCTGGAGCACGCGGAACTTATTAAAAAGGAAGCCTGGAGGAAGAACGCGGTAGTTCCTATGTCGGCGCTTATTAAACGTAGGTGTGAGACACGCACGGATTGAGTTGCGGTGAGATGAGAATGGAAGTCGCAGAATGAAGCCTTTGTTGCCTCTCAGTAGCAGGAACGCGCGCCGCTCTGCAGTTCGTAAAAAACCGCGCAAATTTCCCGGCTGGGTGAGTCTAATAAAACTCAACTGATGCCTTCCTCAATAGTAACAAGGAAAACCGCATCTGCAGGCTACCGGGTGGAGTTGAGGCGATCGTTGTTGCCTCAAACGCAGGGCCTCGGGTGCCACGGAACCCCATTACGCTTTCTCCGAATTAGAACAGCAGAATCGTGCAAGGTTCGCAGAAAAACGATGAGTGACAGCCACATCGCTCTGAATTGACTATTTGACTTTCGACAATTTCGGTATGGCATAGCGGTGTGATGCGAACGAATCCTGATGCGAGTAAGTTTTTGGGTAACAGGGTTCAAACTAGCTGCGTTTCAATCTTAGCTAGTCTTGCGATGCCAACGACGATGTAGCTATTTGTGGGAGATTGATGGTATCTCCTCGGAGAAACCACGGCCTTCTCGGTCTCCGGGCCCATGGATTGAAGTCATGCTTCGAATCAAAAATTCTGTCATCATTGTGAAAACTGTGAACAGAAAAGGAAAGGGCTTGGCGGCTGAACTCGGGCGGCACTCGGAAGTCGGGGCAGGTGCCCGGCAGTTGATTCCGCCAATCGCCGCCAACAATTACAAGTATCAATGCAACCTTGTAACATCATAATGCTCGGATTGCGACCTTTTGGAGCCTTCTACCCTTTGAGGGGGTTTGTCGACGTTGTTCACAAAGTTTTATACGCACTTGAATGATGTTTGTCACACAGTGTGGAAATTTATGCCATGGGGCAACGTCCTGGGGCCCCTGCCTGGGCACCTGACCGCGGGAGCTACACTCTGAAATTCGCGCTCTAAATTTCATTGGCCTTGGCTTGACGCGCTTCACCGCGTTCTCCATTGCCACGCCTCTGCAAATATCGCCTGCAACAGTGCAACCTGGAAGCTGTCCACAATACTGACTGCTTCGCAAAACCTGTACTTCGGTCTGTATTGTACCATGGCTGCGAAAGGGAATGAGCCCGACGAGTTTGGGGACAACGCATTTGACGACTCTGACGAGTTCGGCGACGACGCGTTTGACGGCGTCGACGACGCCGATCTCGAGGAGCTCGAGCAGCTCGAGCACCCTTCGAAACGGACCAAGCTCTCCAGAGACGCCGAGTCGCCCGATTCGCAAGACAGAGCCCATCTTGCGCTTGCAGAACGTCTTCTGTCTGAAAAGTTTGGCTACAAGGCATTCAGACACGAGCAGGCAGGGGCCATCCAGAAAATCCTTGCAGGGCAGAACACGCTCGTGATCTTCCCGACCGGCGCTGGAAAGTCGTTGTGTTACCAAGTATGGTGCCTCCATTACTTGTTTGTATCAGAGCGACTGTTGCTAACATTGGCAGATCCCAGCCATTGCGTTCCCAGAGCTGGATGAAACCTCGGGACTGAGGGAACCGGAAAACGCGGGCGTCACTATTGTCGTGTCGCCCCTAATTGCATTAATGAAGGACCAAGTTGATGCCCTCAGAAAGCGCGGGATAGCGGCCGACAGCATCGACTCGACCAAGTCATGGGACGATGTCAAATTGATCCATGACAGTCTGCGCAAGTCCCTCCTCAGGATCTTGTATTGCGCACCCGAGAGGCTGAACAACGAGGGTTTCATCGAGAGTGTGAAGAACATTCCCGGCGGCATCCGCTTACTGGCAGTTGACGAGGCTCACTGCATTTCAGAGGTACGTTTCACTTCCAATGTCAGAATGCTCCCCCGAAATTACTAATGGTGAGCAAACAGTGGGGACACTCATTTAGGCCAGACTATCTCAAAGGTAAATTGAGAGCGTTGGCCTTTTCATTCGCAGTGTACTGCTGACCTTCGGTAGTGGCCCGTTTTGTTGACGAAGTCAAGGCTGAGCGCGTCATCTGTCTGACGGCTACTGCCACGCCTAAAGTTGCACAGGACGTTTGCAAGGCGTTCAAGATCAGCCCATCATGTGTCTTTCAGACATCCCCATACAGGCCGAAGTAAGATGCATTGCTGGCTGTTCTAGAATCCCCCGCTAACACATCATAGTCTTGAGCTGAATGCCAAGACAGTTGCCGGTTCGGCAAGTGACGCAGAGTCCATCCTGGACGTCATGTTTGGGAAAGTGAAGACGGAATGCGATTTAAGGTTCGCAGAGTTATTCAAGTTTCTGCGCGCCAATCCGGGTCCGACTCTAGTCTACGTTGCTTTGCAGCAACAGGCCGAGAACCATGCGGAAGCTCTCCAAAAGGCAGGCTTTAATGCTGCAGCTTTTCATGCAGGCATGAAGACGGAGGTGAAACAGAAAATCCAGGACGATTTTATGGACTCGAAGATTCAAATTGTACGTGAAGTCGTTAACCGGGCCCCTGGTTTCTGGCAGATCCTGGCTGGCTATCATCAACCATACTGACTTGATCCTCAGGTCTGCGCCACAATTGCTTTCGGCATGGGTATCGACAAGGCAGACATACGCAACGTCGTGCATTGGGATCTCTCAAACACGATCGAGGAGTATAGCCAGCAGATTGGCCGCGCGGGAAGAGACGGCCTGAAGAGTCGCTGCATGTTCTACCTCTCTCCCAGCGCCTTTTACCTCCGCGAAGTCTTCGCCCGCAGAGACCTCCCCTCTCGCCAATCTCTCAGAGGGCTTCTTGTTGACATATTCAACATTGGCAGTGACTTCTCTGTGGGTCAAGCATTCAAGGTGAGCCACTACAAACAGGGCAGGGAGTTTGACATTGGCGCCAGTCCGCTGGCTATCATCTACGCCACCCTGGAGCTCCATTTTGGTCTGTTCCGGGCTGTTACCCCGGAGTATTCTTCGTACAAGTTTGAGGCCATGAAGTCCTACTTCCCGGTGATCAAGAAAGACCCAAGCCCTGAAGCCAAGGCCATTTTCTCAGGCGCCAAGAAAAAGGTCAAATACCACGACATCGACGTCAACGCGGTAGCCAGGTCATCCGGCCTTGGACGTATGGACATCGTCAAGAAGCTCAACTTCTTGAGTGACTCCGGGCACATCAAATTGCAGGTTGCTGGGATCGAGCAACGCTATTTGATTCAGAAAAAGCTGCCCCAAACTGACGCAGAAATCGACGCCGTGCTCGACAAGTTGTACACGGACATGGAAACACGGGAGGAAGACGCTCTCCAGCGGAGTCGAGAGGTCATGGCTCTGATCACGGGGCGCAAATGTTTTGCTCTGGCGCTGGCGCAGCACTTTGGCATGGGGCTGCCCAACGGCAAATCAAAGTGTGGTCACTGCACCTTCTGCCTCACTGGGGTCCCGGTCATGGCGCCCCCTCGGCCAATAACCCGTACGACGGCGGCGGCCATCCAAGGCGTGCTCAAAGCCACGGATGTGCGCGACGACCCGCGGTTTCTGACGCGCGTCGCGTTTGGCATCTCGAGCCCCCGACTGTCGCAGCTGGGGTTGATGCGATTGTCTGCCTTCCGGTCCCTGGCTCATCACGATTTCGAGGTACGTCGCCATGCTGCCCATGTCAACGGTCGTATGGTGGGAAGTGGTCTTACTAACGTGTTTTTGGTCTAGGCTCTTCTGAGAGAGTTTACAAAGGCGTGCGATGCGGCTAACCGCAAATCATGAGATTATCGCAACTTTGTGATCTCGGATGTCGGGAGTATTGGCGTATTGGGTGACAACGGAGTACTGTGATCTTTGCTTCATTGTTCATACCAGACTTAGCTTGTTTGGCGACGACACCGGAACACACCACTGTGTTCTGAGCAGTCCGGTTGATGGAAGTACCTGGGCAGCTTGCTATGATCCCATTATATTAACGTAATTACGCTGTAATTTATTTGCAAAGAACAATTCACTTCGTCCAGTCGGCTGGGAGCTCGTACGCCTCGGCCCCGTGGCCTGGCGCATATCCTGGCTGTGCCTGGTGGCCCATGGTCCCCGGCGGCAGCTCTTGTGGCGGCATGCCGGCCGCAGGGGCGTTGTCTGCCAGGCTCGTGTTGAGCTCATGCGGCACATCCGCTCCGTCCATCTCGCCCACATGCTGCCCGTCGAGCTCTGGCTTGCCCTCGTGCTTCTCCAGCGCCTGGCCGCCGAGCTCGGGTCTCCCGCTAACGTCATCGGTTGCCGCCACCGGCGCCCCGGCGAGTCGCTTTCGCCGGAGCACAACAAACGCAAGCCCGGCGATGATAACGGCTGCTGCGACAATGCCAACCACGATACCGGCGATAGCACCTGCGCCGAGACCGCTGCCTTCCCCGCTTCCGCTGCCGCTTCCACTTCCGTCCTCGCCCGGCAATGATGTGCCGTTAGTCGGTGCTGAGGAGCTGCTCGATCTGGTCGATGCTCCCGTCTGACTCGTCGACGACGACCCTGTCTGGTCGGCGGTGCTCGACGAAGAGGAAGACGAAGAAGAGCTTGACAAGAGAGCGCCGCTAGCGTCCTCGACGCGGATGCCCTGGTACGTGCCGCTGGTGTCGGCGTAGCTGTACTGGGCGGCGCCCGTGGCGTCGTCGGCGATGGAGAAGCTCTTGACCGTCATGCTGAACGGGCCCTTGCTGAAATCCGCGAGCCCGCCCGCCCACTCGACGGTGCCCGCGCCCAGCTCCTGGCGCCCCGCCACCCACGCCCCCAGCGACACCCGCATCGGCGTCTGCGGGAAGCCGCTGCCGCTGCCGCTGCCGTCGTTCCGCACCGTGCGCACGACGGCCCCGTCAACCAGCCACTCGATCTGCTCCCGGCTCCACACGATGCTGTACGTGTGCGTTTTCGCCGTCAAGCTGCCTCCCGACGACACGTTGTGCGTCGCGGCTCGGTCGTACACCGACACGTCGCCTTTGCTGAAGTAGTTGCTCTGCACCTGGTTGTCATATGCGCCGAGCCATTCCTGCGTCCCCCGAGACAAATGTTAGTCTGCTGTTTGTTTTTCATTTGTGGGATAAAGGGGCGCGCACCATGTCGATCTCGTCTAGGTCGTCGGATAGTAGCGTCAGCGAGGTGGCGATGCCGACGCCCGGCGCCGCCTGCAGCGTGACGTCGACGCGCCCGAAGAAGATGTACTTTGCGGTGCGGATCGTCGGCGAGGCGGTCGCGTTCCGCAGCGTGAAGACGAGCCCCGTGCCCGCGTCGAACGTCGGGAAGCCCGCGACAAATTCGAACGGGCCGTGGTCGATGGACTGCGTCCAGTCGCCTGTCGCCGTCGTGCCCAGCGCTGGCACCGCGGGGCATGCTGTCGGTTGGGGAAAAGGGTGGTGGTTAGCTACGGTTCTAAGTCGAGAGAGATGGAGATCGGGCAGGGGGATCATTACTCTGTTTTGTCGGGTTGCAGTCGGCCGCATTCGCAAGATTCGCCAGCCAAAACACCAAGACAGCCGCGAGGGCTGCGGCGCGCGCCATGAGTCCCGGCGCTGACCAGACTGTTGATCCAGCGGCCATGGTTCGCTCTGTGTCTTGGTTGACTCGACAGCGCGAGCAGGTCGCGTTCGTTGGGAGATTGTCAGGAGGGGCAGCGCGCCCACGCGCTTTTTAAAAGGACCTTGCCAAGGCCCGCAAGGTCCTTTTCGAGGCTAAGACACTGAAATATTGGAAATGTTGCACATACTCGGTTTAGCTTCGTCCCCCTGATATCCGCCCAATTGCGGATGCTCGGCGCTGCCCCCACTTTTCCCAGCATCCCGGATAGTGGCCGGGATTGGGTCGGGGCTCTTGGGCTACTCGGCTCGGCACATGGCTTGGCAAGCTTGGCTCATGCGGAGCTGGTTGCAGTCGGGAAAGTGGTGCTTCGGGGGACGATATCGGGACATGGAGAGTTGTTTTAGAGTCTGGTTGGTGTTGTGTTTGCGCTATGACTTTTGGTTGTTACGAATTTTTAGTTAATTATAATTTTAAAAAAATCCTAGGAGCTATTAGTTATCCTGATGAAGAGTTGTTGGGAGAGTTGGTTGTTGACCAGAATCTTCGAGGTTGATGGCATTTTGTATGAGTCAAAGAACATGCCGAAGAACCAGTGCTCTTTCATGTTTGAATAATAATACATGTTCCTAACTTGAACTGAACTTCTCTCTGCGGTCTTTGAAAGAGATATTTACCTTTCTCACAAAGTAATAAATGACAGTGCGTGACAGGAAATCATCCGGCCACAGTTGCTAGGCGTTGTCTATAATAATAGACCTCATCTTCAGCCCATAAAACCCGGTCTAGCCACCATCTGTTGCGGGGGCTGCGACCATATCGTGGCTGTCGCCTGGAGTGCTTATCTGTTTTGCCTGCTGGCGTAACGGCACACCGTTACACCATCTCTGTGCAGGGCGTGTTAATTATTAAGTCCAGTTCAAGGCTTTGGCTAAATCGGTCAGTTGGGGGTGGAGTTTCCGGTCCGGAAGTTCCGGACAAGACCCTATGCGCGGAAACCCCCTAAATTGACATGATGCTACTCCCTGACATTCAAGTAACAAAGTGTGGTATCATTAGGACTATATGGGCAAGTGCGACTAGATAGCAACTTCGAAGTATTATCGTGTCAATTCGGGGTCTTTCCGCTGCAATAGTGGAAGATAGATAAACTCGGACCGTTCTTGGGATTTTGCGGTCGAAGGAAGGAGTGGACCAAGAACCTCTGGGTCGCATGTGGTTTTTGAAAACACACAAAACGCATTCTTTCAACCAAACTGTTGGAATCACTAGGGTACCGGTACTCGAATCAACAGGATGCGCGCTGTGCGCTGTAAGCTGGTGGTTCAAGTGATGGATTCGTTGTGTGTGTTCTATTAGATCTGTTGCCCTGAGCGGGCGGCCGCAGGCCGCTATAGAACTATATATCTGGCCCTGTGCCGCCACAGCCTCAGTGTGGCTGAGCCACAGAGCTGCAGAGCTCCTTGACTGATATGCGCGTCATTCTAACACAAACACCCCACCCAGCTTATCTCAGCAAGCTCAGACCAGTACCGTGGCTCAAAGAGGGGCTGCGCCCCAGTGGGTGCCCTGCGGCCCCGATTTTTTAGATTTTTAGGGGACATTGACCCATATAGACCCACAAATACAAATTTGAACCAATCACAACGCCCGGAAAAAAGAACCACGGTACTAGTCTAAGTACATAATGCGCATCGAACCGTACGCGCATCTTCAAACCTATAACCTACGATTAATTACGTATGTATAATAATAGCAAAAGCGATTGCAAAAACATCCGGTTAGTACCGTTGGAATACGCGGAATTTTCTGATCATTTTGATACTAATATTATTAGCAGAATATATCTAGCTCGGGAGATAACGATGAATTAGGTCTTTTTGGTGGCAGCTAGGCATTACCCCTACATATGTATGACTCGAGCTTACAGCTTACTAGCCTGGGTATTACCCCTGAGTTCTCCAGTTCTCAGGCCCCTATAGAAGCCTTATAATAAGAAGAAGACGATAAAGACGGTAATTAAGATAACGGCGGCCTATTAAACGACTCTCTAGACCCTATAGAAGATATCTTATAGGAGACTATTCAGATCTAGTTATAGTTACGTAAGAATAACTATTAACGCTTACGTAGGTATATAGTAAAGCTTTAGAAATATAACCTCCAAGCCTTTCTATATTAGTAGACTAAGTAAGGCTTATAATATACTAGTTCTAAGACTTAATAGCTCGTTTAGGCTCTTCTAGATCCCTTTATCCGTAATACCCTTAAGTTATAAGGAATAACCGTTATTAGTAACGACTATATCGCCGAGGCAGGCTCTCTTAGTAAAGTTATACGTAAAGAGATAAAGTCTCTTATTAAATAACCCGCTTTCGGTATATTTAAGCTATATAAGGAATAGCCTATAGTACCTAGTACTATTATATAAGTCTATAATATTACTTAGCTGGAAAATACCCTTAAAGAAGGCTAGCTAATATTAAAGAAGGAAGCCCTAAATCTAGTAACCTTTTTATTATAAGTCCTATAGAATTAGGTATATCTCCTATTCCTATAAGTCGTTATCTTATTCCTATAGCCCTTTATCTTATTCCTATAGCCCTTTATCCTATTCCTATAAGTCTTTCTCCTATTATAGTTCTAATATTATAATAGTATAACGTGATTGCATAGCGAGTGGCCATGTATAGCGAGCGCGCACTCTCACCACCTTAATTGAACTGTCGTACGATATACCAACACCATAAAGAAAATGATCAATTAAAACTACTCGGAATCCGATTCCTCCTCCATTTCTACATCCTTTTGGCACGTACGAGAATTGTGTCCGGTATTGCCGCAGTTACTACAGCGTCGTGGACCAGTTGTACTTCTTCTCGTCCGACCACTCCCCGACCGCTTTTCCTCCTCTAACTGAGCCTCCGTATCCTTTTGAGCTAGAATATCTATCGTATCCTATATATTTAGTGGTCCTCCTACCCGGATACGACTTTTCTTGGCCCTCCGACGTTTGCTTAAGGCTATATTTGCCTCCTCAAGCTCTCGTACGCGTGCCTTTATTAACACCACCTCATATATAACCTTTATCGTACCCTTCGTAATTTAGTTAAGAGCCCTAAGAATTAGAGTTGGAGAGCTACCTTAATATCTGGTAATACGATCCTTAATATATATCGTCTGAAAAGAAGCCTCCGTGGTATTTTGTGGTATTTTGGAGACCCAACTATCGTACGAGACTCCGGCGGGGCCAGTGGGTATTGGCGTACGAGGCTTGATATCTAGCTGGGAAATCACCCTCTCCGGGTTGAATAGGACAAGCCCTGCCCCTTAGAAACCTCCTTATACGTTTTCGGGGTAGAATATTATCCAGAATATATTATAGAAGGTAAGAAAGAAGTCGGGCTTGGTAATATGGTAAATATAGTTACTCATTAGCCTCTTGATTTCCTTACTATACGACCGCTTTAATATACTAAAACACCCAATATCAAGTGGCTAGAGTAGGTAAGATAAGTACGGAGGTATATAAAGAGTTATGATATTATTCTCTTTATAGAAATCCTCAAATTCAGCTAAGTGGTAGCTCTTATACCTATCCAATATTAGGAGACGCTTTCCACCTATCGTACGAGCGCGAGAGTACTTATCGAAGTGCTTGATCTAATTAATACTAATACGGTTATTAGTCCAACTAGTATCTGAGAGATCGATCGTCCAATTAGGCGGAAAAGGGCTATCGCGATACTAACTATCGAGGTGGGTTTTGCCCGTAACCACTATATACGGAGGGATAATCTCACTACCCGACTATACGGCCTGGATTACTATGACCCATTCCCGATTACTAGGCTGGATCTTTTTAGCCCTCCTACGGCCTTCGGACGAGGTAATAATAAGAGTGGCCGAGATCTGGCCTATTAAAAACCCAGTCTCGTCAAAGTTCTAGATATCCGACTCGAGGATCCTATATTTCGCGATTATATTACGAATAAGGTCAAACCACGCGCCGATTATCTTTGGGTCTTCGTATTTGGCCCTCTAGTAGTCGTACGGACGTAACTAACGCGTCCGGAGCTCTGAATATCGTCGTACAAAGTTCGAAGCCTAGCGTGGTCCGACGCGTAACGCGCTACGCGTCTCGTATAGTAAGTTGGCCATATCTCCTACCATATCGTATCCTGGCGAAAATCCTTACTCGTATAGGTCAAGAACCCTTCGTACGATGACCTGCTCTTCGAGGGGATCCAGTTTCCGAGAGTTGGCGATTATCTCTGCTCGAGGGAGGATTCCCTTCAATCGCCGCTCAAGTGTTTTTCGGGGTACCGAGTAGCGTTTTGCAGCTGTAAAGAGTGTCACGGTCGGCACCAGCGCCAAGGCCCCACCACGGATTTAAGCTCATTACTAGCCCCGATTAGGATTAGTCGCACGTGACCTCCCGCAAGCCCCAGAGGTCCGTGCTCCCTGAGCCCTAGCCCATACTTACCCCGCGACCACAATCGCACCTTTATAGATTTTCTTCCTTTCTTCTTCACCATAGAATCCTTAGACTATAGTATAGCTATATTAGCGATCCTTTTCCTAGTTACTATTGACCGCTGTTATATTATTCTAAGGTTATGTTAAAGTATGGCTAGTTACTAGGGTTGTAGGTCCTGAAGTGCAGGGCACTGCAGTAGCTGTGTTGGAGTTGTGAGTGTTGTGGCTGTTGTGTGGTGCTGAGGGCGCTATACCTAGATTGTTTACTTTGCCCCACAGCACCCTCTCGAAACCCCTATACGTCTTGGCACACGTAAGACAAGCCCACTAGAAGACTATAGAATACAGAGCTGTCTACGAAGCCTGTGGGCCTCTAGAACCTTCTAGAGAGCCCACCTTAGGTCTATATAGACCTGTCCTTTCTCTTAGATAGATTTCCTTAAGTAAGTAAGCCTCTTGTTGTGAGTATAAAAGAAAGTAATAAGTAAGTACTGTACTCACCACTCTTTGTACTATACTTCTTCTATAATATAACTCCTCTCTGTCTTCTTCAGCACCTACAGTTGGTCCCGAAGACCCTGACTGTAGGGCAGAGTCCCCTACAGCCTACGAGGTAGACTGCTGAGCAGAGTCCTCATAGTCTGAGTGGCAGGCCTGTAGTAGAGTTCTATAGACCTGTAGTCAGTCAGCCTACTTCCCTCAGTGCCTTGCAGAAGCACTGTTGTATCGGACCGTAGGGCACAGCTCCCTACAGTCTACCCTGCACTTGATCGACCTACCCTGCACTTGGTTCCCGATATACGCTACACGCCTTGCTTCCGCTGTGCCTGCTGCCCTGCGCACCCTGTATAGGTGCTGAGTTCAGGCCTATACAGGAACGTAGTTCAACAGGTTATGAGCCCGGGTCAGTAGCTACTACCCGGGATCTCTCGCCCTTAGCGTTCGACGACTAAGTACACCTTTCGGATCGATCCAGGCCAGCCCATAGGCTGTAAGTCCTACCCTTCGGCACACTCAGGAGGGCACAGTACCCCTGAACCCCTATTCTTCAGGCTACCAATAGGTCTTTCTGCGCTTTAGACCCGCCTGAATCAAGTTATCTACTATGTCGGACTTCGACGATATACGGATGACTCCCCTTGAGGGCTCCGTAGCAGAGTCTGTAGCCCATATAGGCCCTACGCTTCAGGGTCTACAGAGCCAGATCAACGCTATAACCGGCCAACTTGAGAGACTCTTCATCCTTTTATAGGGCTCTCAATAACAACCGCCTACGTAGGTACCCCCTACCGAGGCACTACTGCCTCTATAGGACCCTGTTCCTGTACCAGCAACCGCTCTACGCCCTACAGAGGACTTCAGTAGCCTTACGATACGGGAACTAGCTAAGCAGTCCCTCAACCTAGCTGAAAAGCAACGCCTCTCAGGCCCTGAGAATTACCAATAGTGGTTCCAGGCTATCTCTATTCAGCTCAGGGCTCTATAGATCCCTGAATTCCTCGAAAACCCTGAATCAGTTAGTACCTGGCTGTCTGATCCATAGAAGGCAGCCCTACTATTGACCCTACGGAATACTTTAAAGGAAGGACCCCTTTCTATTATAGCCTTCGAGACCGACCCTGCTACGGCTTATAGGCGTCTAAAGCTATAGTACGCACCCACTTAGTCAGTACTTCGAAACGACCTCTATAGTGAGTTTCACTCACTACAGTTCGACGGCAGCATTACTATAGTGGATTTCAACGCCAAATTCAATACTATAGTTAGCCGTCTAGTAGGCCTGGGAGTCAAGATCGCTGAAATCGACCAAATCAACCACTATTTCCACGTCCTTGAAGGTCATTTTCCGTAGTGGGCTGAGCGCTGTAAAGGACTGCTACGGCAGGAATAGTGGCTCTTCAACACAGAGGGTAAGATCATACGTTTGAGCCTCCTGTATTTTCAGGAAGATCTGCTTATAGAAGCCCGGAATTCCGCGTCTTCTACTAGCCAGCAGTATCTTACCCTATAGGCCCGCTATAGGCAGGGCTCTTAGGGAAAGAAAAAGGACTCTAAGAACCGTAAGGAGCAAAAGAACGGTAAAAAGGAGGACTCCAAAGATTAGGGCAGTAAAAAGGCTACCCAAGAATCTAAAAAGGACTTCAGGAAATCAAACATAGAGTCTTTCAGTACTGAGGACCCTCCTGAAGACCTTTCTTCTAGGTCCTCGACTCCTAAACTAGTAAACGAACCGCCAGATTCGCCTACTAACGAAGCCTTCTGTTGAAGAGGTTATATCGATAGAGCATTAATTAGTTTTCAAGCAGTTGGAAGAGTGGTAGTTATGGAAAGGTTTTAACGGAAGGTAAGGTTTGGAGCTTCCGTGAGATAGATTCGAAGGCGGTGAAGGATGGCAGAATGGATGATAATGAAGAGCAGAAAAAGTGGAGCAGAATGGTATTTAGATTGTTGTGATTGGTCGAAGACTGATTGAGATGTTATTATTCTAAATACAAAGGTGGGAAAATGGTCCCCTTATTATACCAGCTTGTGTGGACTCGGTTGAACGGAACTCGGCTCTGTTCAACACTTCGAATAACGGTCTGAAGCCAACAGAGGATCGTTGGCCAAGGTCGTAGCCGGCCCGGCAGGGCCTGCGGCTAGTTGGCCCGGGCCTGTTGCAGGTGGCCGGCAGGTGGCCCGGTCCGCGGCCAGGTGGCCCTGTGAGCGGCCTGGCTGTTGGAACCGGTTGCCTGAAGGTCGCCTACTGCCCTGGCCGTGCGGGGCCAACACCTGTGGCAGTTGGATCGATTCCAAAGACCGTATACGCGGGGCATTGAGTGGTTGTGGTTGCATTACGTTGTGTAAGGTGTAGGTCGTTGTGTATGTAAGCTTTGCAGCTTACATAAGATTGCTTATGTAAGAGACCCACAATTATTTATAGTTGTATTATTACGTAAGCAGTATAAATATATTTATTATATATTTTTACCTCTTATAGTTCTTTTTATATCGTTTATTTTATATAAGGTAAAAAATATATATATTAAAAACCAACACCTTCGCTATAGGCTATAACCTTGAGTCTGGGACCCTATTCAGCACCTCCCTAGACGACTTAGAGCCTGAGGAAGCCCTTAAACTTACCCCTGAATTCAACCACTATACCTACTACAATAGTGAGTGGCTCTTCGATATAGGCTCTATAGTACATATCTGTACTAACAAAAGCCTATTTACCGAGCTATAGCGTTCAACGACCCTAGGACCTGTCAAAACCGGTGGTGGCCTCGTTCAACCATAGGGCATAGGCACTATGAAGGTCGAATTCTTTATAGGGCTTATAGAGGGCAAAGCCGAGTACAGCTCGATCTCTCTCAAAGAGACCCTCTACATTCCAGGCTTCCCGCTCAATATCGTTAGTAGGTAGAAGCTCTATAAGTTAGGCGGCACCCTTATTAAGGAAAAGATTTATACTACCTCGAGGAAGCTTATAGCGTTACTAGACTTCCAAAAGTCGGGATTCTTCCTCACCACCAAAGGCCAGAAGGCTCAAATTCGTTATAAGCCCTAACGACAGGCCTACGGAACTATTTGGTAGTGCTATAATAGTTCCACTACTTCGAATTCAGACTCTGAAGCCCCTGAATCCATAGAGGGGGTAGTGGTAACCCCTGAATCCATAGAGGGGGCTACAAAGCTCACTACTACCCTGAAGGCTCCCTTAGAGGCCCTGATCAAGTCTGCCTACCTCTGGCATGTCCGCTTAGGATATATAGGCCTAGACCTTCTGAAAAAGACTGCCTTGATCACTAAGGGTATGCCTAACTTTCAAAGGATCTAGCTTAAGGACCTCGCCTGCAAGAGCTGTAACGCCGCTAAAATACTTCGAAGACCTTCTAAGAAGCCTATTGCCGACCCACTACATACCCTAGGCCGCCTAGAGGGGGATATCTTCATTATTCGGCCTACACTACTGAATAATAAGCCCTACGGCCTTCTTCTAGTGGATCGAAAGACACGCTTCCGGCTACTCAGGCTGCTAAAATCCAAGGACGAAGCAGCCCCAGCAATTCAGTCAGTTATAGAGGGCCTCTATAATACCTATAGGCGTTACCCTGCAGAGGTTCACTACGACGGAGGCACTGAAATCAAAAGGGCACTCCCTTACTTCGCTGAAAAGGGCATTAGCTACAGTAAGTCCAGTCCCTACGCCCACCACCAAAACGGCCTACCTGAACGCTCTATACGGGTCCTTTTAGAGCGCCTCAGAGCCACTATGGTAGCTTCTGGGCTACCACCTACTCTCTGGGGCTACGTTATAGGCCCTGTACTGCAGCTCATCAACAAGACTGCCAACAGTACCAAGGAGCTTACGCCCTACCAACTCTTTCACGACGAACTCGTACCCTCTCAGGCACCTCACGTCCCCAGCCTCGAAGACTATAGGGCTATAGGCACTGAATGTCTGGTGCTTATACCCCCTGAACGCCGAGTTACAGCGGACAAGCTCGCGCCTAAAGGAGAGAAAGGGAGGCTGCTGGCTATACTAGGGCATCAAACCTACTTAGTATGGCTAGGGCGCCGAAGAGTGGTCCAAACTAGTTTCATCAAACTATACGAGGACCCCTATACCCAGACTCAAGGACCTTCAAAGCCTATAGGCTCCCTTCTACTCCCTGAAGTAGAAGAAGAGGCTGAAGACGAAGCCCCTGAGCAAGCCCCTGAGCAAGCCCCTGAGCAAGCCCCTGAGTCAGTCCCTGAGCCGGAATTCAAACGCCTAGAAGTACACCTTCCACAGGCTACAAAGGCCCAACGGGAGGAATTCCAACGCCTGGACCCTATGGATACTAGTGAGTTAGTAACTTACCTAGTAACTAAGGGTGTTGAAGCTGCCTATTACAAAGCCAAGAGGGCAAAAGGCAGTAAGTCTGACGAACCTACCACCTTTAAACAGGCTCTTAAACACCCACAAAAGGCACAGTAGCTTCCAGCCTTCTTCAAGGAGCTTGAACAACTACTAAAAACGAAGACCTTCTACTTCGTTAGCCGTAGTAAAGCCCTAAAAGCCCCTATAACCAGCCGCTGGGTCACAAGGGTAAAGAAGAATCCACAAGGCCAAATTACCAAGTTCAAGGCCAGGCTCGTTATGAGAGGCTTCCAATAGATCCCTGGAACCGATTTTATAGAGACCTTTACAGCCACTTCAGCACCACTAACTTAGCGGGTAATACTCGCTATAGCGGCCCTACAAGACCTGGAAATCGAGTAGGTCGACTTCGTAGGGGCCTTTCTGAATTCTGAGACTGACGTGGACCTCTATATAGAGCTCCCGGAAGGCCTATATGAATACAGTCTTAGCAGTCCACAGGCTGCTGAACTGTTGAAGTAGTTAGGCTGGGACCCTACGCAGGACCAAGTCATACTGCTGAAGAAGTCCCTATATGGCTTGAAGCAGGCACCCTACCTGTGGCAACAAAAGCTCTCTACCCTACTGAAGAATCTAGAGTACAGCCCTCTAGCCTCTGACGTAGCCACCTACTACAATAGGGAGCTTCAGATCTACGTAGTTAGCCACGTGGATGACTGCCTACTGATCGGACCCTCTAAAAAGGACCTCAACGCTCTGAAACGACAACTGGCCCGAGCCTACGATATCGAAGATTTAGGGCCCGCCCAGTACTTCCTTAGCGTAGAAATCGTCCGCCAACGCTCTGAAAGACGGCTCTGGCTTCACCAACGTGCCTACATTACAGAGGCAGTCGAGTACTTCAGGCTCAGCACTACTGGACCAAAAATCCCACTTTCCCCGGGCATCACAGGCCCTGACTCACCTGGCCAGCCTCTCAACGCCACTGAAAAGAAGCTCTACCAACGCCTAGTCGGTACTGCTATGTACGCTGCAACCCAGACCCGGCCTGATATCGCTTTCAGTATAGGTTAGCTATCTAGGCAGCTACAAGAGCCAGCTACAGGGCATCTCAAGGCAGTCAAAAAGCTGCTGAGCTACCTGTACGGCTCTCGGGACCTCGCCATTCAGTACGGTCCCTACAGTAGCCTAGCCCCTGAAGGTTACTCTGATAGTGACTAGGCAGGCTGTAAGACTACAGCTCGCTCAACCTACGGCTACCTTTTTACCGTTGGAAAAGGTCCTGTAAGCTGGAAATCTAAGCGGGCTAATACAGTGGCCTACTCGACCCTGGAGGCTGAGTACACAGCACTCATCGAAGCTAATAAGGAGGCTCAGTGGCTCAGAGGACTGTTTACCGAAATACAGCAGCCTCTACAAGGTCCTATACCCCTGAAAAGCGACAACACAGGTGCTATAGACACTGCTCATAACCCCAAGCACCATAACCGTACCAAGCATACGCTCATACGGTTCCAAGGGCTAAAAGAGAGTGTTACGGAGGGCAGTATCACTATAGACTACATACCTACAGAGGATATGCCAGCCGATGGACTAACCAAAGCCCTTCCTCACGCTAAGTTTGAGAGGTTCCTAGCACTGCTAAACCTCTCTAAGCCCCCTATAACATAGAGGGGGTCTTCTAAGCTACAGTACCCAGTACAGCCATAGAGGGGGTGTTAAAGTATGGCTAGTTACTAGGGTTGTAGGTCCTGAAGTGCAGGGCACTGCAGTAGCTGTGTTGGAGTTGTGAGTGTTGTGGCTGTTGTGTGGTGCTGAGGGCGCTATACCTAGATTGTTTACTTTGCCCCACAGCACCCTCTCGAAACCCCTATACGTCTTGGCACACGTAAGACAAGCCTACTAGAAGACTATAGAATACAGAGCTGTCTACGAAGCCTGTGGGCCTCTAGAACCTTCTAGAGAGCCCACCTTAGGTCTATATAGACCTGTCCTTTCTCTTAGATAGATTTCCTTAAGCAAGCAAGCCTCTTATTGTGAGTATAAAAGAAAGCAACAAGCAAGCACTGCACTCACCACTCTTTATACTATACTTCTTCTATAATACAACTCCTCTCTATCTTCTTCAGCACCCACAGTTGGTCCCGAAGACCCTGACTGTAAGGCAGAGTCCCCTACAGCCTACGAGGTAGACTGCTGAGCAGAGTCCTCACAGTCTGAGTGGCAGGCCTGTAGCAGAGTTCTACAGACCTGTAGTCAGTCAGCCTGCTTCCCTCAGTGCCTTGCAGAAGCACTGTTGTATCGGAGCGTAGGGCACAGCTCCCTACAGTCTACCCTGCACTTGATCGACCTACCCTGCACTTGGTTCCCGATATACGCTACACGCCTTGCTTCCGCTGCGCCTGCTGCCCTGCGCACCCTGTATAGGTGCTGAGTTCAGGCCTATACAGGAACGTAGTTCAACAAAATCGATATCCGGTAAGCCTTCTATAAGCTAAGAATCTACGACGATAATATCGAATTAACCGCGTTTAGGATAAGGTACGGGTCCTACTAGTATTAAGTCCTACCTTTCGGGTTAACTAATAGACCCGCTACTTTCTAGCGATTTATTAACGAAGTATTAGTAGAATACCTCGATATATTCTATAGTACCTATATCGATAATATTCTTATCTTTCTAACTCCCTAAAGGAATATAAGGAGTATATTAAAAAGGTCCTCGCTAAGTTAAGAGAGTACGGCCTCTAGGCCGATATTAAGAAATACGAGTTCTACGTTACCGAGACTCGCTACTTAGGCTTTATTATCGGAAAAGACGGTATACGCGTAGACCTAGAAAAAACCTCCGTAGTTAGAAACTAGGAAAGGCCTACGACCGTGAAAGGGATCTAGTCTTTCCTTAGGTTTTATAACTATTTCCGCCGGTTTATTAAAGATTATAGCTGGATAGCCCGTCCTATAACGGACCTTATAAGGAAAGACTAACTATTCGTATAGTTACCCTATTATTAGGAGGTATTTAAGGAGCTTAAGTACTCCCTACTTACCGCCCTACTACTCGGATACTTCGACTTCTATATAGAAACCCGTATAGAAACGGACTCCTCGAATAGCGTAGTTATAGGAGTACTTACGTAGAAGGGGGAGGATGGCGAATAGTACCTAGTAGCCTATTATTCGGAAACCCTATAAGGAGCCGAGTATAATTACCCGATATAAGATAAAGAGCTCCTCGTTATCGTTAGAGGTCTAGAAACCTAACGTACTATACTATAGGGGTTATAGAAACTATTCCTCGCCGTTACCGACTATAAGGCTTTTAAGTTCTACTCGGAGAAGAGACTATTAGGTTAGCGATAAGCGAACTAGTAGGATGATTTATTATAATATAACGTCTAGTTTATATATCGACTAGGGAAGGAGAATATTATAACGGACGCGCTCTCCCGTAAAATAGAAGATCTAATTACTATTAAAGTAAAGCGTAAAGCGGAACGTTATATACGGATCTTTAAGCTACTAGAGGGATAAATTAGTATACTAGCCTAGGATAAAGGAGATGAACTCCCCTCCCCGGAGTAGACTAGTACGCTAGCCCTAAAGATCTCCCTCTTAGAGAACGACGAACCGCTAGCTTAACCTTTAGGTATCGAGGTTATCGACGAGATTATTACCGCTAATCGTAAGGATCCGGAGATAAGCGTATAGCGAGAGAAAGCGTAATAGGGAGATACTAAGTTCGCCCTATCCGAATTAGGACTCCTTACGCGCGATAGAAAACTAGTAGTCTTATAAAAGGATAACCTCCGGATATTACTTATAAAAGAGGTTTATAGTAGAATTATTACGGCTTATCCCGGGCGTAATAAAACTTTTAAGCTCTTAAAGCTATACTACTAGTAGCCCGAGATAAGGACGTTCTCTAACTAATATATTACGAATTATATAGCCTACTAACTAGTACGCTACCCTAGGGATAAGACCCCTAGTTTACTATATCCCTTATCTATTCTACTCCGGCCTTAGTCTTCGATAGTTATTAACTTTAAAAGCTAACCCTTAGACCGATACGGATTCGATAATATTCTCATAATAGTAGATAGACTTAGTAAATAACCCTAGTATATCCCCTATTATAAGAACGCTACGGCTAAGGACGCTACCCTAATATACTATAAGGGACCCTATCGAGTATTCGGATTACCTTACAAAGTCGGATCGGATCGAGGACCCTAGTTTATAGCGGACTTCACTAACGAAATATCCAGACTACTCGGGATTAAATAGAAGCTCTCTTCTACTAGATACTCTTAAAGTACCGGCCAAATAGAAATTATAAACTAATATATCGACTAATATCTACGACCTTTCGTTAACTATTACTAGGATAACTAGTCTAGAGCGATACCCGCTATAGACGCCGTAGCGGGCTCCTTACTATATAATAGTATAGGACTATCCCTATACGAGGTCCTAGTAGGTTTCCCGATAAACTTACCGTTCGACTAGAACGCGAGGACCCCCCTCGATACTACTATTCCCTACCGCGAACGGCTTAATAGATAAGAAGCTTAGGATATAGCGAAACGTATATAGGGATTTATTAACTCGGCTAAAGATACGATACGTTTGGTATAATAGAGGTAGGCGAAGTAGGCCAATAAGTATCGTAGGGAACCTAACTTCGGTCCCGGCGACTACGTCTTTATTATTAAGAAATCCTAGTCTACTAACCGCCCGAGCGATAAGCTAGACTACCCGTTAATACGCCGCTACTATAAGATCCTTAGTATAGTAGGATACTCCTACTAACTAGAAGTCCCGGACGATTGGAAGGGCTCCTTAGTATTTTACGCCGATCGCCTAAGGAAGTACCTAAATAACCCCGTGCCGGGATAGGCCAACGATAACCTACTAGGAGAGCTATTTAATAATAAGGAGGAATGGGAAGTAGATAAGATTATTACTTCTCGAATAAACCGAAACGTGCTTTAATACTAGGTGGAATAGCGCGGATAGGATCCAGATCTAACGTAGTACGATATATCAGGATTCAAGAATACGCCCCTAAAGCTGGCCGACTTCTATAACTAACACCCCGATAATATAAGCCCGCCAAAGCGACTATAATAGTGGCGCGAGGCGTACGAGCGCGACGAAATTGATCCACCTTACGAAGACGATAATATAGCGATGGACTCCGGAGTTATACGTATACGCCGATCAATACGAAAGAAATAAAGCCGTTTATTCTAGAAGGTTACTTATTCGATTACTATTAGTAGCTATAAAATTTTTTTTTCTTTTCATATAAAGGACTCGAGGGCGAGCCTTTTTCGGAAGGGGGGGGTGATATTACGGTCGGTACCAGCGCCAAGGCCCCACCACGGATTTAAGCTCATTACTAGCCCCGATTAGGATTAGTCGTACGTGACCTCCCGCAAGCCCCAGAGGTCCGTGCTCCCTGAGCCCTAGCCCATACTTACCCCGCGACCACAATCGCACCTTTGTAGATTTTCTTCCTTTCTTCTTCACCTTAGAATCCTTAGACTATGGTATAGCTATATTAGCGATCCTTTTCCTAGTTGCTATTAACCGCTGTCACAAAGAGGGTGAGTTTCTTGTCGCGTCCTATAGCTTGGAGGGCAAGCTGCAATTGTGCTTCATTTCGTTTGGCTGGCATATTCGGTTTTTTTATGGTGTTAGTATATCGTACGACAGTTCAATTAAGGTGGTGAGAGTGCGCGCTCGCTATACATGGCCACTCGCTATATAATCACGTTATAACTTAGAAAGAGTATTACGGCAGGTGCGAAGGACATTTAGGTGGCCCTAATCGATCGTACGCTACGCGACTTAAGCTAACTAAATAACCCCGCTATTAATGGCCCGTGCCAAGTCCTACTACGTGACCTATAAACCCTAGCCCACTTCTCCGCATACCGCGTAGCCTTCAGAACTTTCTTTCCTTTTTCTTTCCTTAGCTTTAGATTCTATGAATATAACGATAATTAGTATAGCCCTATCTTATTAAATCGACTATACGGTAATAATCTAAAGCTTATAACCTATTACTTAGGAAGGCCTTGAAGAATATCCTACTAAAGATTTATTTATTTTCGTTAAAATTGTTAAAGTATGGCTAGTTACTAGGGTTGTAGGGTCCTGAAGTGCAGGGCACTGCAGTAGCTGTGTTGGAGTTGTGAGTGTTGTGGCTGTTGTGTGGTGCTAAGGGCGCTATACCTAGATTGTTTACTTTGCCCCACAGCACCCTCTCGAAACCCCTATACGTCTTGGCACACGTAAGACAAGCCCACTAGAAGACTATAGAATACAGAGCTGTCTACGAAGCCTGTGGGCCTCTAGAACCTTCTAGAGAGCCCACCTTAGGTCTATATAGACCTGTCCTTTCTCTTAGATAGATTTCCTTAAGTAAGTAAGCCTCTTGTTGTGAGTATAAAAGAAAGCAACAAGTAAGCACTGCACTCACCACTCTTTGTACTATACTTCTTCTATAATACAACTCCTCTCTATCTTCTTCAGCACCCACAGTTGGTCCCGAAGACCCTGACTGTAGGGCAGAGTCCCCTACAGCCTACGAGGTAGACTGCTGAGCAGAGTCCTCACAGTCTGAGTGGCAGGCCTGTAGTAGAGTTCTACAGACCTGTAGTCAGTCAGCCTGCTTCCCTTAGTGCCTTGCAGAAGCACTGTTGTATCGGACCGTAGGGCACAGTTCCCTACAGTCTACCCTGCACTTGATCGACCTACCCTGCACTTGGTTCCCGGCACACGCTACACGCCTTGCTTCCGCTACGCCTGCTGCCCTGCGCACCCTGTATAGGTGCTGAGTTCAGGCCTATACAGGAACGCAGTTCAACAATAGTACAAAGAGTGGTGAGTACAGTGCTTGCTTGTTGCTTTCTTTTATACTCACAATAAGAGGCTTGCTTGCTTTAAAGGAAATCTATCTAAGGGAAAGGACAGGTCTATATAGACCTAAGATGGGCTCTCTAGAAGGTTCTAGAGGCCCACAGGCTCCGTAGACAGCTCTGTATTCTATAGTCTTCTAGTGGGCTTGTCTTACGTATGCCAAGACGTATAGGGGTTTCGAGAGGGTGCTGTGGGGCAAAGTAAACAATCTAGGTATAGCGCCCTCAGCACCACACAACAGCCACAACACTCACAACTCCAATATAGCTACTGCAGTGCCCTGCACTTCAGGACCCTACAACCCTAGTAACTAGCCATACTTTAACATTTATTCTAAACGTTCGGGTTCTAGATAAATTAGTTAGCTTTATTTTGCTTAAGGGTTAGGGGTTAGGGGTTAGGGGTTAGGGGTAAAAAAGGCTCGCCCTAAGATTCGTATTACTATTAATCTATATAGGCTTCGAATAAGGGATAGCCCGGGTAATATTATTGCGCTAGTTCTCGCCTAGCTTTATAAGAGGTACGATTTAGACCGTAGTGAGCTTCGTAATCGCCGAGAATACGTAAAGTACGGCGCTTTTTCCGTATCCTATAGCTATAATAAGCACGGTATCCTTCTATTAATAAATAAGCCAGTATACCGTATAGATCTGGCCCTAGCGGGCTTCCCGGGCGCCTATGATCTTACAGATTATGTCACGGCAGGTGCGAAGGACATTTGGGTGGCCCTAATCGGTCGCACGCTACACGACTCGAGCTGACTAAGCAACCCCGCTGTTGGTGGCCTATGCCAAGCCCTGCTACGTGACCTACAAAACCTAGCCCACTTCTCCGCGTATCGCGTAGCCTTTTAGAACTTTCTTTTCTTTTTCTTTCCTTAGCTTTAGATTCTACGAATATAGCGATGATTAGTATAGCCCTGTCTTATTAAATCGACTATACGGTGATAATCTAAAGCTTATAACCTATTGCCTAGGAAGGCCTTAAAGAATATCCTACCGAAGATTTGTTTATTTTCGTTAAAATCCACTACCGTCGTAAAGAAGGGTACGTACCAGTTGTACGAGACCAGAACCTAGCGACCGTACGGAAGGAGTCGTACCAAGCGGTACAAACCTACGGGGAAGTCCCTATATAACCGAGGGAATGTCTACTATCGGTTCGGACCATTCTATAGAGGAGAACCTCTAGCGGGCCCTCGAGGAGGTCGCCTACCGATAGGATGACTTTATTAAAGCCTAGCCGTATAAGATCTCTAATACTATTCTCTCCCGGTTGGTCCGCGAATACGAGACTTTGGCTCGTACTATAAGAACCATATCGGTAAGAGCTCCTACGATAACGATTCGTAACCCCGTTCCGGGAATAAGTAAGGCCGAAATTAATCGAGAAGTCTATAACTAGGCTATCCTCCCGGAGATCGCTAAAGTATAGTTTAATCTAACTCTCGAGGACCTTGAGGGTGATTTCTAGTAGAAGATTACTAATATAGCCGTTATATTCATTAAGCGCGGAAAGAAGGGACCTGCTATACTATTCCGAACGCTCCTCCCGGAGAATAAGGACCTGACCTTTAAGGGGCTAATAGATATAAAGGATTTCGAGCGTAAGGCGTCGTATAACTCCGACGAGCTCTAGCGCGAAATGAAATTACGAATAATTATAATATATACGCTCTATAGGTAAGTAGTATAGCTATACGATATTGCTTACTACTAGTTAACCGTAATCCGAAATATCCGCTCGTAGGCCGACCGCCTCCTAATAGACGGACCAGCCCTAGACGCCCTTACCTCTACGGAAGACGACCTACTAGAAAATACATAGGTAGCCCTTAAGGATCGGGACCGTACTATATAGAGAATATAGGAATATATCGATAGCCTGAACCGTACTATCATTACCGATATACTCTCTTAACGTAGCTCGCGGCACTTAACCCCGGCCTCTAGTAATTCATAACCCCGCCGAAGTACGAAGATAGTAGACCCTCCTCTTTTTTATAACGATAGTACTAAGGATATAATTACTTTTAATACCTGGATTCGTTAAATAGAGAATAAGCTATAGGTTAACGCCGATTACTACGAGATAGACCGTACGCGCTAGACCTATATTGAACTCCGCTTAGTAGGTAATGCCTCCCTATAGCTGGAACTATATTTAGAAGACGCCTATCCTAACTAAATTAAAACCGTAGAAGATTTACTAGCCTAGCTTAAGAATAAGTACCGTAACGTAAATCGCGAAGAGGAGGCTCTAGAGGAGTTTAATAATCTTTATATATTACCTAGAGATGATTATTACGAGTTCCGGAATAAGTTTGTTCGTCTAGTAGGCTAGTACCGCCGCCCCCGATCCGAGTGGAAGAAGGAGTTTAAGCGCCGCCTTACTCTTACTATATAGGATAAGTTAACGCGTAAATATATCGACGATACCGTCGACTTTGAGAAGTACGCTAAGATCGGAGCCGAGTTCGCGCTAAATATAAAGCTCGCCCAGAAGGTACGATAGGCTAATAAAGCTAAGGTAGAGAAGCCTACTACTAGCGGCGTTAATAGTAGCTCTGGAGGTAGTTGGGGCGTACCTCGATATAACCCCCGAGGTAGTAGCGGAACTAATAGCCAACCTACGCCCCCCGCTCCCGCGAATCCTAACTAGAACCCCCCTCGCGCCTTAGCCGAGGAGCTTAAGAAGCTATACCTAGAGAAGCGATGCTTTACTTACCGGGAATAGGGCTATACTACTCGAGACTACCCCTAAAAGAATATCGCCCCTATCGCCGGTAAGGATCGAGTTTAGGAAATCGTAGATCGCTATATATAGTACGACTCCCGCTATGGATCTAGAACCGAGATATAGCCTATAAGCCCCGCCGCTAAGGGAATAGACGTAGATCCGAAAAACTAGTAACCCTAAGGTAAGTGGACTCCCTCCTAGGGACCGAGTCGGTATATATAATAGGGGCTATAGGTAAGAAAGAACTAGGATTACTCTCTAAATATTTAGGAGGGTAAGCCTTTATTATTAGTTATTATAGGAATAACCGATCAATCAGAGTTACGGAGGCTGAGGCGGCTCGGCGGGCCGCATAGCCCTGATTGGTCAGTCAGGAAGAATAGTGGGCCTGGCCCGGACACACGGGTCATCTGCCCTAGCACGTGACCTTAGTGTGCACGGGCCATCCACCCTGTGGACAGCCCACTCCCCCAAAACCACCAAGCACCCTGTAACCCTACTGAATAGAACAGAGATAAATGAATATACCACCAATCTCCCAACCACCCTTTCGCAACGGTTACTATAGTGACTATTATGAATGACCTTGTCATTCTAACACTGATTAGTGGTTGACCGACTAGGCCAACCGTAGAATAGCAAGGAGTCCGACAGCGGCAGTGATCGTGGTCCCCACGATCGCTGGATAGGAAGCGGTACGAAGGACTGCATTCGAGAGAGCACTAAATACGTAGAAAGCTCAATTGAACGCAGGACTACGAGCGCGAGAGAGACTCTTCAACGTACGGGACAACCGAGACGAAGACCTCAAGGGCAGTCGAAAGAAAGGCCTTGCGCCCTACTTGGCTACCTGCGTCCATCACGCAACCAACCCCTCGCGAAGGATCCGATTAGCTAGAAAGAAAGGCTTGACCCTAATCAGCTATCTATATCCCTCGACAAAGACCACGATGACGGCTCTACGCGCGAATAGCCGTATCGCTACTATCATCGACCCCGACTGGCAGGGCCAAGACTTCGACCCCGAAGACGAGGACCAGCTTACGCCTAAGAGACTCAACACTTACCTAGTCGACTGTATTGAAGTATACGAGAGCTTCGAACTATAAGATGAGGCCCTGTTCGTAATATTCAGAACAGACTTCATTAAATGGAAAGAGAACCACTTCAAAGCCCTCGATAAGACCCTCCGTACCACCCTTAAATAGTTCCTCAACGACTACGGCATATATATAAGCAACGATGGACTGGTATCATAGCAGCTCGCTATACTAGCTTAGTATAAAGAAGCTCCTGAATGGCCTAAAGAGGAGGCAGAGCGGTATAGTAGGAACCGTGGAGATAAGTTCCAGTTATTCTATAATACTTTATCCAATAAAGGAACCAATAAGGGCGTTACCGAGAGAGCCTTTACCCCAGTAGTAAAGAACATCAAGGATACGGAAGGCTCGATACCTCCCCCTTTCTTAGAACGATCGAGCGTACCCCGGGTGGACCTGACTAATGAAGACGAACCCCTCGAGATACCTCCATACCTGAGCAATGCGGCACCACTACCGCTATCGCGAATGCTAACAGACCTTATAAAGATGTATACCGACGAAGATAAGTTTGGAGGCGAACGCTACGATATTTTGGACTCGAAAGTCAAGATCTTCGGAGCGTACTACCAGATCATCGGTATCCCACAATAGCTATACTATAAGGTGTACTTAGTCATACTCAAGGATAGAGCCAAATAGTTCTATTTCGACCGGTTAATATAGGAGAACCTTACCTTTAACGAGATAATTAACCGAACTAGAGTATTCTTCTACTCTATAGAGGATCGTTAGATATATCTCTAAGAGTGGCGATCTACGACCTTTACTCGTATTATTAAAGAGAACCCCGATAAGGATCTATCATAGTGCTTCGATATCCTCGTTAATAAGCTATAGAAGATCTTCAAAGGACTCGTAGGCAGAACGCCTGTAGGTATATACCGAATAGATAAAGATCTGGCCGAATAGCTACTTAACGTATATTAGGGTGTTAAAGCATGCAAGCTAGTATCGATAAAACCGGCTTCCATATTCGAGAGCGTTATTGCCGAACTGAGGAACGTAATCGGCGTATATATACGCTTTGAGAAAGCCTCCCTCTAATAGTATAATACTAATAAATCGGAAGGTCCCTACTAATACTAGGTTGACCGACGATATAAAGGCGGACGGCCTGGTAGAGGAGGCTCCCGAGCGAGCTCTCGGAGCGGTAGATTATATAATGGACTACGTAATAACGGCCCCCGTAGACTATTCAATAATAAGATTAAGAAGTGCTTTATATATGGAAAATAGGGCTATTAGTCTACGAAGCACCCGATCGCTGAACGCTAACCAAAGAAAAACCAGTAGCGACGCTATATATAGGTATAAGGTAGAGAAGGAGAAGACTTCGCCTTATTCTTGATCGACTTTGAAGGTATTGATACTGGCGAGTTAGATAAAGAATAAGAATTTGAGGCTTGGGTCGCTATGAAGAATATAGAAGTATTAATACCCTAGATAGAGAGCTTTATTACGGAATACGGCCTAGTTAACGGCGCGAAGATAGCCGACCTTCTTAATAACCAGGCGACGATATACGCGATAATAGAAGCTAACCCGTTTATATAACCCCCGGAAGAGCCCGCATTACTCTTTCACTTTAAAAGCCGCTATAACTCAGAGATCTTCCAAGGTATTATACCCGATATAGGCGTAGCCGGCATATCAATAGCCGGTAAGAACCAAGTTAAGGTACTATAGAAGAAGATCCCGGGTACCAAGATCGATATATTAACGGCCGGAAAGCACCGCGTACGCTTCGGTGATAACCCAGAGAGTATATCCCTCGGAACGGTAACCGTAGAGACCCCGTTCGGCTTGATTGACTTCTAAGTCGTCCCGGCAAATACCCCGTTTCTACTATATCTCTCTAATATAGATAAATACGGCGTATACCTCAATAATATCCTCAATCTCCTAGTTCATTAAGGAAAAGGCTACCCGATCGTACGGAAATGGGGCCATCCCTAGCTCCTACTAAACGATCCCGAGAGTACTATCGTATAGTCTCACCTTACGGAAATAGAGCTACGCCAACTATACCGACGATTCGGTCACCCGGTAGTAGAACGCCTATATAAGGTACTTATACGGGTAGGCTACGACGATCTGGAGCATAATACTATCGAGAAGATTAATAAGTTTTGCTATTAATACTAGTTATATAGTAGTAATCCTGGTAGATTCAGATTTACCCTTTATAACGATATCGACTTCAACTACCGTATGCTGGTAGATATTATATATCTCGATAGAAAGCCAGTTATCCATACTATCGATAAGGCGACCTCTTTCCAGGCCGTACGATTCCTCCAGAATATAACGGTAAAGGCAACCTAGAATATAATCCGAGCGATATGGATCGATACCTACGTTAGACTACCTAATATCATCGTTACTGATATAGGAACCAACTTTACGGTAGAAGAATTCGTTAATAACGCCCGTAACCTATCGATCGAGATTATAGAAGTCCTAGTAGAAGCCCATAACTCGATCGGTAAGCTGGAACGGTATTACGGACCGCTCCGCCGAGCCTATGAAGTTATTACGGCAGACCTGTACGGCCTTGACGTGACGGCAGACCAAGCCCTCCAAATGGCCGTCAAGGCAGTTAACGATACCGCAGGACCCGACGGTTTAGTGCCTACTCTCCTTGTTTTCGGATCGTACCCCAGGATGACCATATCGTTACTATAGTCTCCCTCTATTGAGGCCCGAGTAAAGGCGGTACGAAAGGCGATGATAGAGATACGTACCCTTAAGGTAAAGAGACAAGTGTCTAATACCCTCGGTACCCGTAACGGCCCAAATAACCTAGATACCCTTAACCTTCCTCTCTAGAGCGAGGTAAAGGTATGGCGAGAAGGCGAGAAGTGGACCGGCCCGTATGTGCTACTCGCACGTGACGGAAAGACCTATACGGTTGAAGTCAACGGCAAGCCTACGAACTTTCGTATCGTGGTAGTCAAGCCATACTACCGTGACGATTTAACGGCTACCCCGGCCCTCGGAGAGAGTGGAAAGCTCCCTCATAACGAGGCCGACGATGATAACGAGTGGACCCCTCCACTGGAAGAACCCCGGGTATTAAGACGGCGCGGACGCCCGCCCGGATTAAAGAATAAGCCGAAGCCGAGCCCCGTAGTAGATATAGTAATGACTGAAGGCATGACCCTTATAATAGCCTACCTGACGGTAAAAGAGAATGAAGACTATAACCTCGCGGTAAGGCTCCGTAAAGAGGGGAAGATCCTAGCGGCTGGCGAGCCCTTCTCCCTATCTGATTAAACGGAAGTCGATACCCTCATTGGCCGAGGAGTCTTCGTATTCTAGAAGTATAACCCGGTGAAGTACGGAAATATACGCATCTTTAAGTCGCGTATGGTTAGAGAGGTTAAGGGTAAGGAAACGGACTCTCCGTACGAGAAGTCCCGGCTTGTGATCCAAGGCCATAGCGATTAGGGCAAAGAACTGGTGTTAACATAGAGCCCTACGATCCAACGAGCGAGCCAACGGACCCTGGTTGCCCTGGCACCCTCTCTTATATAGTAAGGAATGATAATGTGGATTCGAGATATTACACAAGTATATATATAGTCTATAACGGAGCTATAGCGAACGATCCTAGCCTATCTACCCGAGCAAATCCGCTATATCTACCTAAAAGGAACGATAATAGAAGTCGTCAAACCGCTATACGGTATCGCTGAAGCAGGCACGCACTGGTGGGCGACCTATTTCAAGCACCACCGCGAACGGCTTAATATAACTACATCTATATACGATCCGTACCTTCTAATTACCTTAAAGGATTTAGAGCATTTTGCAATCGTTGGTATGTAAATAGACGATACGATCGGCCTTACTGACTCAGGATTTGAAGCCCTGGAGGAGGAAATGATTAAGGAAGTGTTGGTTTTTAATATATATATTTTTTACCTTATATAAAATAAACGATATAAAAAGAACTATAAGAGGTAAAAATATATAATAAATATATTTATACTGCTTACGTAATAATACAACTATAAATAATTGTGGGTCTCTTACATAAGCAATCTTATATAAGCTGCAAAGCTTACATACACAACGACCTACACCTTACACAACGTAATGCAACCACAACCACTTAATGCCCCGCGTATACGGTCTTTGGAATCGATCCAACTGCCACAGGTGTTGGCCCCGCACGGCCAGGGCAGTAGGCGACCTTCAGGCAACCGGTTCCAACAGCCAGGCCGCTCACAGGGCCACCTGGCCGCGGACCGGGCCACCTGCCGGCCACCTGCAACAGGCCCGGGCCAACTAGCCGCAGGCCCTGCCGGGCCGGCTACGACCTTGGCCAACGATCCTCTGTTGGCTTCAGACCGTTGTTCGAAGTGTTGAACAGAGCCGAGTTCCGTTCAACCGAGTCCACACAAGCTGGTATAATAAGGGGACCATTTTCCCACCTTTGTATTTAGAATAATAACATCTCAATCAGTCTTCGACCAATCACAACAATCTAAATACCATTCTGCTCCACTTTTTCTGCTCTTCATTATCATCCATTCGGCCATCCTTCACCGCCTTCGAATCTATCTCACGGAAGCTCCAAACCTTACCTTCCGTTAAAACCTTTCCATAACTACCACTCTTCCAACTGCTTGAAAACTAATTAATGCTCTATCGATATAACCTCTTCAACAGGTTATGAGCCCGGAATAAACACCTCGCTCAGCCAGAATTACCCTGGCAACGAATAAATACCCCTTTCTACCTTTGTTTATCTTTTACAACAACCTCTCTCTCTCTCTCTCCTGAAGACTCAGCAACACAATGTCTTCAGTAAAAAGTCTTTCAATAACCAAGCTTAAAGGTGGTTCAAACTACCAGGGCTGGGCTATAATGGCTAAGGCTGTATTGCTTGAAGCCGATTTAGACTCTACTTTAGAGTCTGAAGAGAATGAGAACCGGAACCAAGAGAAGGCTCTAGCCAAGTTAACCTTACTCTGCGAATACGGTACGGCTCAACATATTACAGCCTGTAAGACTGCTTTTGCAGCGTGGAAGGTCTTGAAGGACTTGTATAATTCAGACGGTTTCACGTCACAGTACCTTTTAGTACAGCAATACTTTCAGACCCGGCAGTCGGACTTCGAAGACACTGAAGCCTACGTAAGTAAGCTGAAGTCTATACTTGATAATTTGAAGATTCAGAAGCTGGAAATTCCTGAAATAATAACTATAGCCTGGCTACTGCAAGGCTTAGAACCTGAGTTTAAAACCTTCGTTGCAACGGTTACTCAGACTCTTAGAAAGGACCCAAAGGCTTTCAACTAGGACTCTTTAACTAGCAGTCTCCTAGATGAAGCCCGAAGACTGGAAGCTCAAAGCATAAGAGGCTCTAAGTCTATAAACAACGTTGGGTTTAGAAAGGACTTTAATAAAAAACCGTATAAGGGAAAGAAGCCTTGGAAAGTAGGTTTCAAAGCCACTTTCTGTAAATATTGCAAGTTAAAAGGGCATGTGGAAGACGACTGTGCTTTCCTACACCCGGAAAAGGCTCCCGATGGCTGGAAAAATAAAGAAAAGTCCAAATACCGAGTTATGAAGACTCAAGGCAACAAGGTTGCTAATAAAGCAAAAGAAAGAAGGGAAGAGAAAATAAACCTCCTCCTCGCTAATAGGGACCAATCAGAAGGCCCCGAAGACTCTGAGGAACCCTCGGAATACTCTGAGGACTCTGAGGAAGACGTTGAATTAGAAGATGTCGAAATACCCTCTACTGAGGAAGACTCTCTAATGGAGGTAAGTAATAACCTTCTTCTTAATATTCATAACCCCCAGATAACTAGAAGCAGTATAACTAATAAAATAAATAATATAGTTCTAGATTTGGCCAATCAGGTTACTAGGACGGTTGAAATTGCATTAGAAATAAAGGATAGAATAGAAAAGACTAGCTCGAATAGTAATATATATAAAGATAACTTCATTTTTGACTCTGGTGCTTCAGTCCACGTTATAAGTAATAGATCGTGGTTTTCAACACTTGATAATTCGACTCAAACAGTGAGTTGGGGTAAGGCAAAGACCTTGAAAATAAAAGGAAAAGGCAATACTACTATAACCTTTAACGATACAGGTAGTAAAATAAGTCTAAATAACTGCTTCTATATACCTGAACTAGGTATTAATATTATAAGCCCTTCTGCTTTACCAGACGGATTTTCCTACGTTGGTAATAATAAGATAATCTCTATAGTAGAAGGAAATAACTTAATAACTATGGGAACTGTCTCTGAGGGACTCTATATACTGCCTGCAAAGCCTTATAAAGAGAATAAATATATTAATACTACTCTAGAAGTCTTACACAAGAGATTTGCTCATGTAAATATAAGAAATCTAAGTAATATAATAAAGAATACTATAAGTAAAGAAGAATATAAAAAGACGGATTTTACACATAAGTGTGAGATTTGCTTACAGGCTGAGTTTCCTAATAAAAGATATAAACAAAGCACTAATACGTATATATATAACTATATAGAAAAGGTTTCTAGTGATCTAGTAGGTCCCTTCAAATATAAGACTTACGATAATAAGCGGTATTTTATAACCTTTTTAGATAAGAAGAGCCGCGAGTTAGAAATAAGACTATTAGCCGATAAAAAGGACGTACTTAGTGTATTCTTAGAATATAAGGCTATGGCTGAAAATAATATAAAAGGCTATAAAATAAGGGTATTTCAAACCGACAACGGTACTGAATATAAAGCCGTATATAACTACCTTCGAAAAGAAGGTATTATAAGTCAACTTAGCCCTCCGGAAACTAAAGAGCCTAACGGCTTACCGGAAAGAATAAACCGTACTATAATGTCTAAAGTACGTGCCCTACTTATACAAGCTCAAGCACCTATATACTTGTGGGGAGAAGCTGCCTTAGCCGTAGCATATATATATAATAGGACTCCACATAGTAGCCTAGACTTTAAAACCCCCTACGAAGTAGGTAAGGAAGAAAAGCCTAATATAGATAATATAAAAATGTGGGGATCCGTAGTCTATTATAAAATAAAAGGGCCTAGAGCCTCAAAAATGAAGCCACAGGCTGAAAAAGGCATACTTATAGGATACGGCGAAGACTTTCATAACTATAAGGTATGGAGTTATACTAGACATAGGGCCTTTTGGTCCCGTGATTTAGAAATACTAGAAGGCGAGATATATAATAAAGAAAATAAAGATAACCTTAATATACCGCTTCTAGAAGACGAAGAAGACTTAGAAGACTTAAATAACCCTGAAAACGACTCTGAAGAGTCTATAGAAATAGATATAAATGAGAGTAAGGGGGTGGAAAGACCCTCTAATACGCACTCTAATATAAATAATAATAATAATAATACTAGAACTATAACTAGGAATTCCCTACGTAGTAGAAATACTCCGGGAATTATAACTAGGTCTTCTATAAGAAATATAAACTCGGGAACTCCTTATATAAACCATCCTTCTAATAAGGCTATAGTTGAGATTCTACAAAAGGATTCTAACTATTATAAAGAATTTAAGAAGATTCTATATACCCTAATAAGTATAGAAAATAATTCTAGCTATAACTTTGATCTTTTTACTATAAAGGAAGCTAATAAAGAGCCCTCAACGTATAAATAAGCTATAGAAAGCTCTGAGGCTTCTAAATGGAATTCGGCTATAAAGGCCGAATTAGAAGAGCTAGAAAGACAACATACCTTCGATATAGTGGATTTACCACCTAACTATACACCCTTAGGGGGTAGGTGGGTTTATAAGCTAAAGAAAGATAATATAAATAACACGTGGAAATATAAGGCCCGTTGGGTAATATAAGGTTTTAACTAAGTATAATATATAGATTATATAGAGACTTTTTCCACTGTGTGTAGGCTTGAGACATATAGGCTAGGCTTTATAATAGCTATATCTAAAGGTTAGAAAATACTATAATTTGACGTAAAAAACGCTTTTATACACGCCGATATAGACACTACTATATATATGAAGTTACCTACAGGGTTTTATAAAGATAAAGGGGATAAGGTCTGCTTACTACGTAAGGCATTATACGGCCTAAAACAAGCCCCTAGACTTTGGTATAACCTACTAAAGAAAGTCCTTAATAACCTAGGCTATAACGTATTTAACTACGATGACGGTGCTTTTATAAACCCTAGGAATAATACTATAATCCTCTGCCACGTGGATGACTTGTTGATTATAGGTCCTCAAGAAGAAGAAATAAATAAAGATATAGAAAAGGCTACAAAAGCTATTAAATTACAACCCCTAGGGGAAGTAAATACCTTTTTAGGTATAAATATAAGGACGGATTATAAAAATAAGACGTTATTTATGCACCAAATAGACTATACTCAGAAGATCCTTGAAAAATATAATAAAAAGGGCTTATACCCGAAGTCTAGCCCACTTACGAAGAATAACCTTTATAAGAATAAAGAACAAGCTTTACAAAAAGATATAACACAATATCAGCAATATATAGGCTCCCTTCTATATTTAGCCTTGAAGTCTAGACCCGATATAGCGTTTCCGGTGTAATATTGTGCTAGGTATATGAGTAACCCTAGTATAGAGCATTTTAAAGCTGTGGATAATATATTCGGATACTTAAATAAATACCCTAATCTAGGTATAACTTATAATGGAATCGACTTAAATAAAGCCGTAATTAAGGCCTATAGCGATTCTGATTAGGGTAGCTGTCTAGATTCAAGAAGATCCACTACTAGTTATTTAACTACGTTGAATAATAATATTATAAGCTGGGGAGTATGCCTATAACAAACCGTAGCTCAGTCTAGTACTGAAGCGGAATATATGGCCTTAGCAGATACTATGAAAGAAGTAATATACCTTCAAAACTCTCTTAAAGAGATTAATATAGGCTTAAATCTTAAAATTCCTATACAAATACCCGCTATAATGGAAGATAATAACGGGGCTATAAAACTAGGTCATAACCCTGAATTTCATAAAAGAAGTAAGCATATAGATATAAAATATCACCTTATACGTGAAGCAATAGAAAATAATACTATAAGGGTAATATATATACCTATAAAGGAACAATTAGCAGATCCTCTCACTAAAGCCGTTGCAGGACCTCTCCTAGCGGCGTAGAAGCCAAAGATTGGTTTACAGAGCCTATAAGACTTTCGAAAGTAATATATATACTATAACGCTCTTTAAAAATATATAATAATATAATATATACGTGGCAATATAAGATATATATAATATATACTCTCTGCTTATACTTCTGAAGAATAAGGAGGTTTTTAACCCACTATAAGGGTTTTCCTACCTGAAGAAAAGAAACTAATAAAGAGGAATTTCTTCTTATAAGAAGGGTTTTAACTATACTATACGATATTTAATAATATACTTTTCCCTTCTATAACCTAAGGTTTTAACTATAATATACGATATATATAATATACTCTTTCCTTAGTATAACTAGGTTTTGAACTTTTCCTAGATATATATAAAAGGGTTAATTTTTCCCTATATATATAAGAGGTTTTTTAATTTTTTACCCTCTATATACTATAAGTAGGTTTTTCATTTTTTACCCTACATAAAGAAGACTATAAAATACAACTATAATCTAATACCTTTCCATAACGGCATCAGCTTAAGGGGGTGTGTTGGTTTTTAATATATATATTTTTTACCTTATATAAAATAAACGATATAAAAAGAACTATAAGAGGTAAAAATATATAATAAATATATTTATACTGCTTACGTAATAATACAACTATAAATAATTGTGGGTCTCTTACATAAGCAATCTTATGTAAGCTGCAAAGCTTACATACACAACGACCTACACCTTACACAACGTAATGCAACCACAACCACTTAATGCCCCGCGTATACGGTCTTTGGAATCGATCCAACTGCCACAGGTGTTGGCCCCGCACGGCCAGGGCAGTAGGCGACCTTCAGGCAACCGGTTCCAACAGCCAGGCCGCTCACAGGGCCACCTGGCCGCGGACCGGGCCACCTGCCGGCCACCTGCAACAGGCCCGGGCCAACTAGCCGCAGGCCCTGCCGGGCCGGCTACGACCTTGGCCAACGATCCTCTGTTGGCTTCAGACCGTTGTTCGAAGTGTTGAACAGAGCCGAGTTCCGTTCAACCGAGTCCACACAAGCTGGTATAATAAGGGGACCATTTTCCCACCTTTGTATTTAGAATAATAACATCTCAATCAGTCTTCGACCAATCACAACAATCTAAATACCATTCTGCTCCACCTTTTCTGCTCTTCATTATCATCCATTCTGCCATCCTTCACCGCCTTCGAATCTATCTCACGGAAGCTCCAAACCTTACCTTCCGTTAAAACCTTTCCATAACTACCACTCTTCCAACTGCTTGAAAACTAATTAATGCTCTATCGATATAACCTCTTCAACAGGAAGCCAAGTTTACGGCTAAACCGAAACAAAAATTAACCCCGGCTAACCCGCTCGTATTCAACGGATGTATCTTGACCCTCTAAGAGGACGGTATACTGGCCCTGAAGCAGAAGAAGCAGGGCGAGAAGCTCATAATCGCGACCAACGCTCAGGAATACGTCGAATAGCGGGCACGCGGTGCCTATATCGCTTCGACCTATCAGCCTGAAGCCGCGTTCGACCTATCGGCTGCAGCACAGCATAAAGAGCCAACAAAAGAAGATATCGCCAGGATGAATAAGCGTATTAAATGGCAGATGGAGCACGTTGACCGAGGCATTAACTATATCCCCCTCGACCTACCTACGGCTAGGCTGTTTGTCTACGTAGATGCGTCATTCGCTAATAACAAGGACCTGAGCTTACAAATCGGATACGTGATCTTCCTAGCGAACGAAGAGATAGATGAAGGAAGCTTTATTATAATAGGGAACCTGATCTATTGGTCATCTACCAAATACAAGCGGATTATACGAAGCATCCTAGCCTCAGAGATCTACGCTATAGCCAACGGCGTTGATATAGGCATTTATTTCAACGCAACGATCAATATAATCCTGGCCAAGCTAGGCATCCCGAATATCCCGATAATCGTATATACCGACTCTTTCTCGCTCTACGAATGCTTAGTCAAACTAGGCACAACGAAGGAAAAGCGGCTTATGATCGACATCATGAGCATGAGGCAGTTATACGAGAAGCAGGAGATCTTCGAAGTCCGATGGATTAACGGAAATAACAACCCGGCCGATACGATGACGAAGTCATCACCTAATATGGCCCTACAGGCCCTTATTGACAACAACACGTTGACGGTCAGGATTCAGGCTTCCGTGAAGCGGAACAAGAAGGACCACAGCGAGTAGGATCAACACTTAGGGAGGAAGAAAAGACTGCCAGTGTAGGAATAACCGATCAATTAGAGTTACGGAGGCTGAGGCGGCTCGGCGGGCCGTATAGCCCTGATTGGTCAGTCAGGAAGAATAGTGGGCCTGGCCCGGACATACGGGTCATCTGCCCTAGTACGTGACCTTAGTGTGCACGGGCCATCCACCCTATGGACAGCCCACTCCCCCAAAACCACCAAGCACCCTGTAACCCTACTGAATAGAATAGAGATAAATGAACATACCACCAATCTCCCAACCACCCTTTCGCAACGGTTACTATA
Organism: Lasiosphaeria ovina; assembly: GCA_033439765.1. Taxonomy (NCBI): domain Eukaryota; kingdom Fungi; phylum Ascomycota; class Sordariomycetes; order Sordariales; family Lasiosphaeriaceae; genus Lasiosphaeria; species Lasiosphaeria ovina. The sequence goes on along the minus strand of JAULSN010000004.1, from coordinate 4,729,865 downwards.
GTGACTATTATGAATGACCTTGTCATTCCAACAGTTATACTCTAGTAAATAATAGACTTTCCTTAACTATAAATAATATACTTATCGACTCTAGAGTAAACGGATACCTCTTTATTAACCGAATATTCGTATAATAACTATATAAAGTAATATAAGCCGAATCGACGATCGATCCTTATATACGAGAAGTAGGAGGGTTCGATAATAAATCCCGCTAAAAAATCGATATACTCTTAAGCGCCGACTTTATTATATAGAACCGTACGATTAAAGAAGAATACTTTATCGAAATCGATTATATTTATAAAGTTATAATCGGTCGGAAGTGGTTAGATTATTATAATATCTTGGTCGATACGAAGCGCCGCCGCCTTCTATTCCCGGAGAGCTAGGAACTCGATCCGAACTAGTAGAATACTATTTCTATAGACTAGTCTTTAGTAGCCTCCGTCCCTAATATAGACTATTAATAGGACGCCCGTCGATAGAATAAGCTCCTAGAGAAAGAGGATAAGCGTCGCCGAGACGGCCGGCTTATACGGGCTCGTATAGACGAGCTCGAACGCTAGAACTAGAATAACTTTATAATTCATAATCCTAAGGAAGAACTTACCCCGACGAGAGCTACTCCGAGTTTTAGACCTACCCTTCTCTAGAGGTTAGTACGATAGGTTAACGGCAATCGTACTAAGCGAGAATATAACCGTATAGAGAGAGAACTTAATCTATCGTAGAAGGAGTAGCTAGGGAAGCTAGAACCCGAAGAATAGAAGAAGAAGCCCTTATACCCTAAACGGGACGCGCGAGGTCCTTATCGTATATAACGCGATAGGATTAGCTAGTACCGAGAGCGCCCTACCGAGATGGCTATACTAAGTAAGACGGCCTTCCGACTCTTGTATAAAGGGGAATAAGTCGAGGTTATAACTCTTAACGAGCTCGATAAGCGAATTAATAAGCTTAAAACTACCGGTCTAGAAGAAGACGATAATATACTACGCGAAAAAATCATCACCGAGTTATTATCCCTATATTACGACTTCCTAGACGTCTTTAATAAAGTCTAATTAGATATCCTCATACCTTAACGCGACTTAGTCGACTACTGAATTAGGTTATTACCTAAGAAGAAGCTAGAGGACTTAGGATATAACCTACTATATAAGATATCTCTTAAGGAATTAGAAGTATACCGGGAATATATTACTAATACCCTTAGAAAAGGTTTTATCTAAATAAGTAGTACGTTATAGGCCGCCCCTATCCTCTTTACTAGAAAGGGTAACGGTAGCTTACGCTTCTATATAGATTATCGTAAGCTAAACGCCTTAACGGAAAAAGACCGAATACCTTTACCTCTAATCGACGAGATACTTAGTCGTATTAGTAAGGCCCGTATCTTTATAAAGATTAATATCCGCTAAGTATTCTATAGAATCCATATATATCTAGACGACGAGTAATTAATAACGTTTCGTACCCGTTACGGGACTTTCAGCTATAAGGTTATACCCTTTAGCCTTACTAATAGTCTAGTAATATTTTAACGTTTTATTAATAACTCTTTAATAGGTTACTTCGACGACTTCTATAACGTTTACCTCGATAATATCTTTGTTGAACTACGTTCCTGTATAGGCCTGAACTCAGCACTTATACAGGGTGCGCAGGGCAGCAGGCGCAGCGGAAGCAAGGCGTGTAGCGTATATCGGGAACCAAGTGCAGGGTAGGTCGATCAAGTGCAGGGTAGACTGTAGGGAGCTGTGCCCTACGGTCCGATACAACAGTGCTTCTGCAAGGCACTGAGGGAAGCAGGCTGACTGACTACAGGTCTGTAGAACTCTGCTATAGGCCTGCCACTCAGACTGTGAGGACTCTGCTCAGCAGTCTACCTCGTAGGCTGTAGGGGACTCTGCCCTACAGTTAGGGTCTTCGGGACCAACTGTGGGTGCTGAAGAAGATAGAGAGGAGTTGTATTATAGAAGAAGTATAGTATAAAGAGTGGTGAGTGCAGTGCTTACTTGTTGCTTTCTTTTATACTCACAACAAGAGGCTTGCTTGCTTAAGGAAATCTATCTAAGAGAAAGGACAGGTCTATATAGACCTAAGGTGGGCTCTCTAGAAGGTTCTAGAGGCCCACAGGCTTCGTAGACAGCTCTGTATTCTATAGTCTTCTAGTAGGCTTGTCTTACGTGTGCCAAGACGTATAGGGGTTTCGAGAGGGTGCTGTGGGGCAAAGTAAACAATCTAGGTATAGCGCCCTCAGCACCACACAACAGCCACAACACTCACAACTCCAACACAGCTACTGCAGTGCCCTGCACTTCAGGACCTACAACCCTAGTAACTAGCCATACTTTAACAAGACTCCTAGTCTATTATACCCGATTCTACTACCCTAGAGAATCTAGAACGGATTAGTCGTTAACTTCAAGTCTCTACTAAAGGATAAATATGGGTACGATAACCTCTTTATAGTTATCGATCGCTTAAGTAAAGCCTCTTAGTATATACCGTATTATTCTACTATTATAATAGTCGAGGTCGCCCGTATATACTATAAGGGACTATATCGTATATTCGGGTTACCTTCTAAAGTTATTAACGATCGAGGTCCTTAGTTTATCTCTAAATTTATAAACGAGTTAATAAAGCTCCTAGGGATCCGTTAGAAATTATTATCCTCCGGGTATAAATAAACCATAAGATAGGTGGAAAACCTCTACTAGTAGATCGATTAACGATTACGAATATTTATCTCTTACTATTAGGATAATTAGTCGAAATTTATACCGGCTATAGATACGGTCCAGAATTTAACTCCTCAAGATAGTATAGAACTCTAGCCGTACGAAGTCCTTTTTGGTTTCCCTATACTAATATACTATAATTAGAAAAGAAGAACGGACCTCTCCGACCCCGACCTCTAATAATTAGAGAAGATAACCCGATAAGAGGCCTAGGAAATGGCCAAAACCCTAGAGGGATATATTAATACCGTAAAGGATACTATTATAAAGGTATAAGAGCGCCAAACCTAGGAAGCTAATAAGTACTACCGAATACCCGACTTCGACGTTAGTAACTAAGTCTATATAATTAAAAAGATATAGTCGACCGATCGGCCTAGCTCAAAACTAGACTTCCTACTAATATAATAATACTTTAAGGTTCTAGAGAGGTCCGGCCCTAACGGGTACGACTATAAACTAGAAATGCCTAAGGGATAGCGAGGGACCGACGTATTCTACGCGGACCGCCTACGCTTATACCTAAATAACCTACTACCTAGTTAGGAGGACTCAAACCCGGAAAGAGAGACGATTAATAATAAGTAAGAATAGATCGTGGAATAGGTATTAATATCGCGGTCGTACTATAGAAAACTCCAGTACCAAGTTCAATAGCGCGGGTGGGCTCCCGACGCCACCTAGTATTACGCCGAAGACTTCAAGAACTCCCTAATTCTCCTAAAAGAATACTACGATACCTACCCCGATAAAGCCGGACCGCCCGTACGGCTCGATAAGTGGCTATAAGCAGCTAAGGGGGATAGGTTCGAAGAACTATACTAAGACGATAATAAACCTGTGGTAAAAGGTCATCCGCTACGTAGGATAACCCGACGTCAATGAGCTAGGGAGGTCAAGCTTCGAGGTGAAGCTTTTTTCTAACCCGGGGGTAGTGTCACGGTAGGTACGAAGGACATTTGGGTGGCCCTGATCGGTCGTACGCTACACGACTCGAGCTGACTAAGCAACCCCGCTGTTGGTGGCCTGTGCCAAGCCCTGCCACGTGACCTACAAAACCTAGCCCACTTCTCCGCGTATCGCGCAGCCTTTTGGAACTTTCTTTTCTTTTTCTTTCCTTAGCTTTAGATTCTACGAATATAGCGATGATTGGTGCAGCCCTGTCTCATTAAATCGACTGTGCGGTGATAGATTATATCGTTGATGTGTTCTTTCTGCTCGTTTTCTTCCATTTTGGCGGCGTAGGCGGCCTACCAGTAGGTTAAAAGGGAGCGGTAGGTTATAGGAGGAAAAAATTGCACGCTGAGGATGCCCTACGCGAGGGTATTCTATATGTAAATTTTTATATTTTTTGGCCCTGTTATAGCTATATAGTTGGGACGAAGCTTACGACAAAAAGACGGAGACGCGCGTCTCTTTTTTCGTTTGATATTACTATCGATACTTCTATATTAAATATAGATATAAAAAGTATATAGAATTATACGCCTACGTCTTAGTATCTTTAGAAGTATATTCTTATACTTTTATAATTTGTTGTTATTGTGTAATTGACGGGAACCTGATCGACGTTTTTTTCATTTATATGGTGCTTAAAGAGGCGCGTCAGCCTACCGCGACATTTTGCACTCAGACCTCTTTTTCAGGCGTTCTGTGTAATGTGGGTCCAAGTGGGTCTATCTATGCCACACCAAAAATTTGCGGGTCACAGGATACGAATGCGGTCTAGGGTGCCTTCTTTTATGGGGGGTGCCGCAGGCACCTTCCTTTATTTTCTACGCCTGAAAAAGAGGTCTGAGCCTGCTGAGATAAACCCAAGCCATCATTCACCAACTTGCACCTACCACCGAACAGACTGACCGAAATACCGAAAAAGCTCTTGAGCACTATCGCAGGCTTGTACGTCGCAGGCTTGCACGTCCATGGTTACCTCATTATTTCTATGTTTTTATACAACTCGACCTTTATGGTCCGCTAACAAAGTTCTGATGTGTAATTAAGCAGTTGTCAGCTACGATGCCGCGTTTCCAGAGTTTGCCCAACGAGGCGATTCTGCAGATTGCCGGATACCTCGACGCCAAGGATTTTAGATCGTTGCGAGCGGTTTCGAAATGGCTGAGTGTCGCCACGACACACATCTTCGTATGCAGGGTGGGCAGCATTTCCTGGCTAGTCACCCGCGACGGCCTGAATAGGCTTTGCAGCATTGTCGACCAACCCCATCTTGCCGACATGATACGCGCGCTCCGGTTGCGGACGCACGAACTTTGCCGGGGGAGCCCAAAACCTGCCATGCGCGCTGAAGACTACCACTCATTGATTCCCTCCATCATTTCTCGGCTGCACGGACTCGAATTCATTGACGTCGGCGATGGTTGCCTAACTGCCCACGACATAGACCTTCCACTCGACTTTTGCGTGCCTGGTCGTGGCCCCATGAACTACGTCGATTCGTCACGGTACCCGATGAAGAATGAGATGCTCAGCAAGTATAAGATGCTCATCAACGGCTCGTTTCGGCTTTACACCGCCATCTTCCGCGCCGTTGTTTCGACCCTGGCTAGAGAGGGCAGGGCTATCAAGGGCCTTCGCATTTGGCACAGTGATGACAAACAGCCTTCCTTGGATATTCGGGCCTTGTCCCTTAACCCCGGTGTGCCACCTGAGCTGGGAATCTGCTTCGAATCCCTGACGAGCCTGCAGCTGGGGCTGAACTGTCTGGATGTGGCTAATACTCGAGCCCATGACACGCCTCACAACCGCCGGCGTCTTAACTGGCTGCCAGACTTTGTCAACCTCGCCCCAAATCTCGAGGCCCTAGTCATTCGCCTTGATCAGCCCAATACCGCTCGCGAATGCCGATCGGCTATGGCCGTGTTCCGGTCACTCGCCGGCCGGGCCGAGCTCCCCAGAATCCGCAGACTGACCCTCGTGAATATCTATGTTGAGCTCGACGATTTACTGGGCTTCTGGCGTCGGCTACAGCATACACTTGAATTTGTGTCTCTCCAGCGTGCCGTCGCCATCGGAAACCAGGACTGGAGCCAGCTTCTTCCAAACTTGAATATAATATACGGTTCGAGCCAATCCACCAGCGACAAGTCGATTTCACAACTACCACCATCGGTCAACATGGAGTTTGTCTGGCTTCTCGCGGCAGGTCTGGGCGAAGATCATACTCCCGCATACTACACCAGCATTGCCGTCTTCGATGGCATGGGAAACATGCCATGTCGCCGGTGCACTGCAACCAAGGCTTTTCTTTTTCTTTTTCTTTGCTATAATCCCGATGGCAGATACCCTGGCCCTTTTGACACCCCCTCTTGCCCTCACCTCGGCATCAAATGCAGCTGGTCGCGCGGAGCTGAATCCTCGGATATATTCAAAGGGCTCGACAGAATGATAGTAACACCAGTCCGGCCCATCTAATTATCACTGAAAGGTGAGGGGGGAAGGCTTCGGTAACGACAACCACGCCATTGGCGCGCCGTCTCGGCTAGAGGAGGCCACGAGACACTGGTGCAGAACACTCATATTCCGTAGCAGACAGTATGTAACAGCATTTTGGCCAGAGGCTAACTACCCAACGTTGGAACTAGCTGTGTGATGTGCCTTGCATTCCAAACACAGCTGGCTCCCTGCAGGTTGACACGGCAACCAGCCCCTGACCCCAACCTGAGAATCAACACAACTTTGGCTAACCTATTCCCCTACGCTATCGCCTTTTAAACCGACCCTTGCTTTACTAAACCGGGAGAGGAATTCCCGCTTGAGTGGAAGATTGAGTAGCTACCAACATACACATCGAGTCTGTTATTTCGAAGCTTAGACTCGACGGGTTAACTAAACCGCACGTACCAAACCTCATGCACACCCGAAGCTCAACAAATTCCAGGTCAAAGCTGAACTGACTGCTCGAGATTTGAACAGCCCTTAGTTCCATGGCTTTATTTGGTTGTGAAATCCACAGTTGAGTAGGTAGGTACCTGTATTGACCATGTTCAAGTGTTGCTTTTGACCAACACAAACACAACCACAACAAACAACCATCCAACACCACCCCCAACAAAGAGGGGACCTCTGCTACCTAATTTTAACAAGCAACACCTTAACAAAAAGAATACCCCCAGCCTGCCCTCAGCGATCTCAAACGACCTGCACCGAAACACTCGCGCTAGCTAGCCCTGCTGCGGTAGCCGAAACCACAATCGTGCCGGTGGCCCCCGCGTTCGGGCGCACGACCGCGAGCGCCAGGCCACTAAACGCCTTGCGCGTGGGCGACTGGAAGACGGTCATATCCGTCGGGTCGCCATTGTCAGTCGACACGAGGACGCCCGGCCCCGACACGGAAAACGTGACCGCATTCGCCGCGCGCGGTACCACGTCACCTGTGGAATCCACGACGGCGACGCTCACGAACACGAGGTCGTCGCTGGCGGCGCCGCTGATGGCCGCGCGGTCGGCCGTCGCGTTGAGCGCGGCGGCAGCGCCGACAGTGCGCCGCGCGTCTGTCGCCCACTGCGCGCCGTCCTTGTACGCGACGACGCGCAGGTCGCCGGGCGCGTAGACGACGTCGTCCCAGCGCAGGCGGTACGACGACTTGTCGGAGCGCTTCTTGCGGCCGGCGGACACGCCGTTGACGAACAGCTCGGCCTCGTCGGCGGCGGTGAAGACGTGCACGGGCGTGACGAGACCGACGCGGTCGGGCCACGTCCAGTGCGGGAGCAGGTGCGCGGCGGGGACGGCCGGCCGCCACCGCGCGCGGTACAGCCAGTAGCGGTCCTTGGGGAAGCCCGCGAGGTCGATGATGCCGAAGTAGGACGACCGCGCGGCGTTGTAGGGCGTCGGCTCGCCAATGTAGTCGAAGCCCGTCCACACGAACTCGCCCGCCACGAACGCGTTCTTGTCCTGCTGCGCGAAGACCTTGTCTGGGGACGAGCCCCAGGACGGCGCGTACAGGTCGTACGCGCTGACGTAGAGGGCCGTGTTGTTGCCGCCGGCGGACGCGCCGCCGACGGTGGTGCTGAGCGCGCTCGAGACGGGGAACAGATATGTGCCGCGCGTGCTGAGGGTCGACGCGCTCTCGGAGCTCCAGATCATGCGGTCCGGGTACGCGCGCTTGAAGCTGGGGGCTGTCGAGCTGGCCGTCGGCCCGATGCCTTCGCCCTGGTAGTTGAGGCTGATGACGTCCATGACGTTGACGTAGGCGCTGCCGGCCGACGCGCTGTTCATGGCCGTGGTGCCGGGCCGCGTGGCGTCTTCAGACCGTAAGATGTCTTCGAGCTCTTGGGCGGTTGCTGCGCCCGAGCCGCCCGACTGCTCGCCAATCTCGTTGCCGTAGCTCCACACGATGACGGACGGGTGGTTGCGGTCGCGGCGGACGAAGGAGCGCAGGTCCGGCTCGTGCCAGTCGGGGAAGATGAGGTGGAAGTCGTTGGTCGTCTTGCGGTTGTTCCAGCAGTCGAAGATCTCGTCGAGCACCAGGAAGCCCATGCGGTCGGCCAGCTCGAGGAACTCGGGCGCCGGGGGGTTGTGTGATGTCCGGAGCGCGTTGGTGCCCATTTCCTGCAGCATCTCGAGCTGCCGCTGCGCTGCGCGCCGGTTGAAGGCCGCGCCCAGCGAGCCGAGGTCGTGGTGGTTGCACGTGCCCTGCACGTAGACCTTTTGCCCGTTGACCAGCACGCCCTTGTCGGCGTCGTACTTGATGGACCGGATCCCGAACTGCGTCTCGTACGTGTCGACAACGGCTGCCCCGCCGTCGGCAGCCGTCAGCGTCGTCACGGCGACGTACAGGTTGGGCTTTTGGGCCGGCGGCGGGCCCCAGAGCAGCGGGCTGTCGACGGTGGCGGAGCCGTTGACGGCCTGCGAGGCGCCCGCGGCCACGCTCACCTTGGTCGTCGGGAAGGCGGCCACGACCTTGTCGGACAGGGTCTGGCCGGTGGCGGCGTCGAGGGCGTAGATCTTGGTGTCAACATTAACATCACGGCCGGCGCTGCCCTTGTTCTCGACCGTGACGGCCAGGTCGACCGTGGCCGACTGAGCCGAGACGGCGGGCGTGGTGACGTAGGTGCCGTACTGGCCGACGTGGACGGGGTCGACCTTGACGAGCCACACGTTGCGGTAGATGCCGGCGCCGGGGTACCAGCGCGAGTTCTCGACGGCGTTGTCGACGCGGATGGCCAAGAGGTTGTCGGCGCCCGGCTTGAGGTACGGCGTGAGGTCGAGGCGGAACGACGCGTAGCCGTACGGCCAGCCGCCGACCCAGTTGCCGTTGAGCCAGACGGCCGCGTACGACATGGCGCCGTCGACGTCGAGGAAGATGGTCTTGCCCGCGTCCGCGTCGGTCACAGTCAGCTTGCGCCGGTACCAGCCCACGCCGTTGCTGGGAAGTCGGCCCATGCCGCCGCCGACGCCGGGCGCGTTGAACGGGCCCTTGATGGCCCAGTCGTGGGGCAGGTTGAGCGATTCCCAGCCGCTGTCGTCAAACGTAGCTTGTACGTAGCTGACGCTGGCGCCAGGGGCCGTCCCCGAAGGTCGCACGCGTTTGGCGCCCTTGATGAAGTCGTTGGCCGACGGCAGCATCCATGGCTTCAGCGTCGTGTACGACAGCTGGTCCGGGTTCGACGTGAAGCGCGAGAACTTCCAGCCCGCGTTGATGCTGACGCGTTCGCGGCCTCCAGCGGCAGCGGCGACGGCATCGGCGACGCGAGGTTGCTTGATCGTGTGCGCTTCAGAGGGGCTCGAGCCCAGCAGGAGCGCGAGGCTCAATGTAACAAGACTCAAAAGACTGAAATAATACATGGTGGCTGCGGCTGGCCGTGATAGGGGCGCCATAGTCGTCGCGACGGCCTGTAGATGCATTCCACTCAGGCGCACCAAGACATCGCCACCGGTTGTCGGGCAGGTCCTCGTATTTCTGGACCTTGTCCGTGCCATGTCGGACGAAGGATCTCGCGGGGTAGCGGAGAATAGCAGTTCCGTGTACACAAGGTAGGACGCGGCTCAAGGTGCGGGTGAATCCGACTCTCCGGCACCGCTACTCGGGAGCCATGAGAGAACATCTATCCGGGCCATAGCTGTGGCTCTGCGGGAGGGGAACTGGGCCGCTGCCGCTATATTGCAAATGGGCGTGTTGGATCTCGCTGGATATGAAAAGGCAGGCTATACAGGATTGCAAGCCCACAAATTACAGGACGCCGCTGCTTTTCCCGCAATTTATCCCCCTGCGCCGTCGGTAGTGGCTATATGCAACTACCCACGACTGCAAACTCGGTCCCGGTGTCGTCATGTCCACAACTGAAGAGCCCGTGCTGGTTGGTGGAATTGTTATTGTCCCATCCATCAACAATTTCGGTCGCGGAGACCACCAACAAACCCAACCAAGGGCCAAGCTTCCGGGTTTTGTATTGACAACGCAGAAACGATGCATCGAGCCTCCAAAACCTGACAGCTCCTTTTACCCACAGACAAGAGTCGGGGATGCCTACTGAACCACGGAATTGAGACGTGCGGAGCTCAAAATGACTTGGTATCTAATTTTAGTGTTGACATTGAGTCGATGCTTCTATTGCTGCGGGGGAGTATCTACGGCGCCATCGGTCTTGCCGTCCTGGCCGCCTTCTTTCCCAGCGCCGGGGTAGCGGGAGCCCTTGTCCTTGACCTTCTTCTGCTTCTTCTTCTTGTCCTCTGCCGGGTAGGCCTTGGTCGTGATTTCTTGCCACTCGCTTGACGCCTGGTAGGCGGCCTGGATGGGAGCCAGGATGGCGTTCAGGGCCGTCGAGATCGCAGGCTTGAGTAATTGCGGCGTCAACTAGAGTCAGGTTAGCGTTTGGCCTCGAGAACAAAAGCCACTGGGGTGCACGTACGACATCGTTCTCGTAGTCGGCACGCAGCTGCGCAATGTCCGTATAGATCAACGGCTCCAAGCCGTCCCGATCCCGGTTTACGCGGAAATCGCCCCCACGCAGACTCGCTGCGGGGAGAAGAACAAACTCGGTAAACGCAATAAGTCCATTGCCCTCGGTAACCTTGGGGGCAGCCTCGGCCTTCTTAATCTTGCGCGTCACTACCTCTGGCGGGTCCAGAAGGTCGATTTTGCTGTCTTTTGGATCGTTAGCCATGTTTCCGGTTGCTGCCAGGACAACAGAGGGGCGTACCAGGGTCGCTAGACGACATCTTTGATCCCTGTAGTCCGGGAACCATGGGGTTCATGATGTGTGCACGCTGGGAACGGTCAGCTAGAGGTCGACATGGCCAGGCTGCCGAGACATTACCTCTTTGTATCCCAGCTTGGGAAGCCACTCCTTGGCCGCTGTGAAGAGCTTCCGCTGATCCAAGCCGCCGAACTGCGCATCGACCTTCAGGTATTCCTCGTCGAGAACCTGGAGGATGGGGTAGAGGAGGCCCGAGAGGGGGGCGTTGTCGGATTGCTTCACAATCTCGGCGCCTGCCTTCTTGGCGTCGTGCTCTGACACCACCGAGGCAAGCTTGTAGACATCCATTATACTGGACAGATGTTAGCTTCGGCAGGGGGGAGACTGCGACCAGAACGAAGGGGAGCTGGACGTTGCGACCCGCGAAGGGGATGACATACTAAGCTGGGCTCTTTTGGTACGAGCTGCCCAAGACAAACTCGAGCTTTTCCGTTGGGACACCTAGAGCCTCCAACATGTTTGTGATGGCCCACCGGTAGTACTTGGCGCGGTACTCAACGAGCTCGACGGAGCTCTTCAGGTTGTCGAGGAAGGCGTGGATGTCGGCGAGGAGAATGACGACGTGGCAGCCGGCGGCCAGCAGCTGGCCAATCTTCAGCCCCGGAACCAAGTAACCGCAGTGTGGCCGGCCTTGATGCATTTTAGTCATGTCTGGAAACAGGGAGCGAGTTGCGACGAACCGGTTGTGGCCGTTCCTACGAGACATGGAGATCGTTAGCAGTCGTTCGCAGGAAAGCGCCAAAGACGGCGCCCAGCACGGGGTCTGGAAGGCAAATTACCCCAGTAGATCCTCGGATGGCGGCCCTCGTCAATCACCTTTTCGATAATCTCGGGGTTCATGAACTCGGCGAGGTTGACGCGTATGAGGGCGAGCTGCTCATCCTTTGAGAGGGACGCCTTGCCGTCCGTCACCGTCAGCTTCGCGTCCGCCGCCGACGCGAGCCGCTCGTCTGTTGTTGCTGAAACCATTGTTGAAGCAGTCTGTGATGCCGGGCTCTGGTGAGATTTTCGGGTGCCGTCTTGCTTCAATTGTGGACGGTGCGCAAGGCGAGATGTGGTTTTGGTGAGTCAGAGTTTGGCGTTGGGCACGGCACGGCGACGATTGCTTCCTTCCGAAACCAATTGCGCCCACAGCGGGGTAAACTTTTTTGTCGCGCTGCGTGGGGATCCGAGGTTCTGCCGCCGCCTCTTGACTCACCGCCCGACCATCCAGGCCAGGGTTCAGGGACAAAGAGGATTAGCAAAGGTTTAAATATTGGAACCTAAATATTTATATGATTTTGATGCCTTTATCATTGAGCTTTATAGTTTCCACCTCAGAGACTGACAAATGGTGTCAAGGTGTTTAGATGTGGTAGTTGTTCCCTGCTTGTACGGTACTTGGCCATCTGCCGCTGTGGCGAAGGCATGCTGTGGCTATTCGAGTGCTGTCGCCACAGCGAGCCCTCTGCCCCTTTCCCCTAGCCTCCTGAACCGCAACACGGCATCATCAAGGGGTATTTGTTTACTATCAATGCATATCCGTGGTCAGAAACAAATCCAAGACTGCATGCCCATTAGCTCGGCTCAGCCTTGCATGGACAAGACCCGAGCATCGGCGTGCTCTGTAGCGCCGAGTGGAGCCCGGCCCAATGGTGGCAGTTTGCCATAGCGTTCCGCGAGCACGCAATTGGCAGGTCTGAGGCTCCGGGGCTGGGAACTGCATCGTGGCTCCCGAAAATGGCCATCAACTCCGTCATCTCGACCGCAAGCGCGCTACTACTGGGTTTCGGCCGCGACTACTTTAACTGGCCGTATTTTTGGTGGCGCCGAAATCCAGATTCTCGGTGAGGCAGACTTTGGCAAACGCTCCCACCCTTGCTTTTCGAACCAGTTAATTACAAAGCGGCAAAGCCTCGACCCCTCGAGGCCCATGCCAATTCAGCACCCGCATTTTCTAACCGACAGCAGTTATCAAGCGTCTCCTTATTTTTTGGGCTTCTGAAACATTAGTCTGATTGTCGGTGCTGGAAACGGCCAATCCCCGCCCCAAACCCGCGCGATGGAAGGTGACGATCGGCAGAAGCTGCCCGGGAGCCCCGTTCTCAATGTCGTTGTCGATAGCGAGGCCGATGGCGCCCGCCTCACCCCAGGCAGCCCGGGTGCTGCCAGCGGAAGCGGCGTGCTGAAATACGCCGTTCCCGACTCGCGGAAGATAGGGGTTACGGGCGCTGTCTTTCTGATACTGAATAAGATGATCGGGACCGGCAGTACGTCTAATTACCTAACTACCTGCAGACCACGCAGATGACTGACGCCCAACCTTGCAGTCTTTTCGACCCCTTCGAGCATTTTTGCCGCCACCGGGTCTGTCGGCATCTGCCTGTTGCTCTGGGCGGCTGGTTTGTGGCACCCATCCAAAGCTTGCAGCTGCAAGGCGTGACTATGGCTGACGAGTGAGTCTAGCTGGGATCCTCACCCTCAGCGGTCTGAGTGTGTATCTGTCGTTCGGGCTCGCCATACCTCGGTCTGGCGGCGAGAAGAACTACCTCGAGCGCGTGTTCCGACAGCCCCGCTACCTGGCTACCAGCGTCTTTGCTGTCCAGATTATCCTCTTGGGCTTCTCGGCCGGCAACTCGCTGGCATTCGGCCGGTACGTTCTGCTCGCCGGCGGCAGGGAATCGCCCGACGGGTGGGCTGCCCGGGGAATTGCGATTGCGTGTGTGACGTTTGTTGCCGTGCTGCACTCGACTCTTCCGCAGTGGGGCCTCAGGCTCACCAACGCCCTCGGCATTTTCAAAGTCGGCGTCCTCCTCGTCATTGTCTTCGCTGGCTTCGCAGCCCTCGCGGGCCATCGGCTTGTGCCTGACCCGCATAACTTCGATAACCCGTGGGCGATCGAGAAGGGAGACGGCTACGGCGGTGGCGGTGCCTACGCGTACGCCACGGCCATGCTCCAGGTTGTTTACAGCTACAAGGGGTGGGAGAATGCCAACTACGTGCTCGGGGAGCTCAAGAACCCGCGCCGGACACTGGCCATCGCTGCGCCCATCGCGGTGGTGGGTGTTACCATCCTGTACGTGCTCGCAAACGTGGCGTACTTCGCTGCTATTCCCAAGGGAGATCTCGCCAAGTCTGAAGTCATCGTCGCCGGCTTGTTTTTCAAGAATGTTTTCGGCGAGAGCGCTGCGGCTAGGAGTCTGCCGGCTTTTGTCGCCCTCAGCAACATTGGCAACGTCCTGGCCGTCAGCTTTGCCCACGCCAGAGTCAACCAAGAACTAGCCAAGGAAGGCATCCTGCCATACAGCCAGTTCTGGGCTTCAAACAGGCCTTTCAACACGCCGTCTGCGTCGGTGAGTTTACATCTGTCTTTGTTGCCCCCTTAACGACGCTGACCTTTGCAGATGCTGCTTCACTGGATTGTCACGGTGATCGTTCTCGTGGCGCCTCCTCCTGGGGCTGCCTACAACTTCATTGTCAACCTGTACACGTACCCCGGCGCGTGGATCAACGCGTTTGTCGGCGGCGGTCTGATCTACCTGCAGCTGAAGAAGTCGGAGAACTGGACCTCGCCATGGCACACGCCCATCGTGGTGTCGGTGGTCTACGTGCTGCTCAACGCATTCTTGGCTATTACGCCCTTCATCCCGCCCAACAGTGCCTGGAATGCGGACGGCTACCCGTACTACGCCTTCCCATTGGTTGGGTTGGGCATTTTGCTGTTCGGCGGCGTGTACTGGGCCCTGTGGACCAAGCTGTGGCCACGGCTGGGCGGGTACGTTGTGACGGTAGAGAGGGGGGTCGACGAGAGCGGCGCCGAGGTGGTGAGATATAAGAAAGTCCCGATACAGCAGGCAGCCGCGAGCAGGGAGTCGTGAGATGGTGGGTAGGCTCAGAGGCTACCGGACGGCAGCACGAAGGGCTTTTTTGAGGCCGGAAGTACATATAAGCGTTTCGGCTGCGAGCATGGCATGGTATAGGGGCTCTGGACAAAGGATTGGGGAATTCGGATACGAATCATGATTACTGGATAGACTTTGACGATAGGCGCACGGCTGCATTAGACGAGATTGGCTGGGTTATATACTTTCTGGTACGGATACAGTTACAGGCAGACAAACACGGGATGCGTGTTTCTTCTCCAACTCCCACACTCCATCAAATTGAGGTTATTGCTTGCTTGATTTGGTCTTGATATGTATCAGGCTCTCCAAGTTCTCCAATTTTATCGTTCTTATTTCAACAATGACGGTTTGCGGCAAACTCAATCTAGAGGCTCTTCAGTCTGGTTGCTTGAGAGTTGACATGCTTTCAGAGTATTATCAAAGGAATGGATATAAAACTGGAAACTTAAACACTGCGAGCTCAATTCATTCCTCTCTACAAAGATGTCGAACAAACAGATAAACAACCCAGAGACCCCCCTAACCTAGACATTGTCTGCTTCTTTATTTGTTAATCACCAGAGTTGAATGCAGTGGCTTACCGGTGCCATAACTCATCAGTTGATCATCAGTCCAAGTCAAAGCACACAAAACTCGGAATAGAGTCAGACCAAAACAAATTTTCAATTAATTAATGTTCATTACAGGATATTGAGTGTTCCCCCTCCGACTTCCAAGCAGGTATCCGCGGCCAGGCAGTTATCATTAAACCGAAACCGGCACCAACCCACCCGCCCACGCAATCAATGATTACCTAGACACGGCCAGACTCAAGCCACGACCTCCCGCCTACTCCACTGATGCCCGCCGGTACTATTCCCCACCCGCGCCTTCTCGTCAAACAGCTTCTTCGACAGCTGCTTATACAGGTACGCGCTGGCATTGTGGTAGTTGATGCTGTGGTCCGAGTCGGTGAACCAGGCCACGGCGAGCTTCTCCGGGCTTACTTTTGCACCCATCAGCAAATCCACCAGCGCCGCCGAGTTCTGGAAGTGCACGTTGTCGTCGCCCGTGCCGTGCTGCACGAGGAAGCCGCCGGCGACAGATTTGAAGCCCGCGGCGTCGTGCACGGCCGACGCGGCGTACCCGGCCGGGTTGAGCGAAGGCGTCTTCATGTACCGCTCCGTGTACATGGAGTCGTACAGGCGCCAGTCGGCGACGGGCGCGGTGGCGATGCCGAGCGAGACGATGGCGTCGCCGGCCTCGACGACCTTGGCGGCCAGGTACCCGCCGTACGACCAGCCCCAGATGGCGATCTTGGAGGCGTCGACCCACGGGTTCTTGGCCAGTTCCTTCGCGGCCCAGATCTGGTCGGCCGCTTCGAGCTCGCCGAGCCGCCCCGCCACGAGCGACCGGAACGCCCGCCCCTTGAACCCCGTGCCGCGGTTGTCGACGGTGAGCGTGATGTACTCGAGCTCTGGGTCCGACGCGATGTAGGCGTTCCAGTTGAGCGACGCGAAGCCCTTGGTCACCTGCTGCGCGTTGGGCCCGCCGTAGGGCGTTAGGAGCACCGGGTAGGTCTTGGCGGGGGAGAAGCTGGCCGGCAGCCGCAGCATGGCGTTGAGCGTGTAGCCGGCCGGGTGCGCGAGCTCGAGGTACGTGATGTTGGGCAGGCGGTACGTCTGCAGCAGGTTGTACAGGCGGGCGTTGTCGTTGACGACGCGCAGCGGTGTTGCCGGGGAGTCGATGGAGAAGAGCTCCTGGTACGGCACGTCGGGCCCGCCGTACCGCCGCACGTAGTACCCGCCGCCGGCCGAGAACGATGCGCTCCACACCCCCGCCACGCTGTCGTCTGCCAACGCCGTCGTAGCGCCCGTAATCCATGATACTGAATACAGATGCCGCTCCGTGCTGTGCCGCTGCGTCGACGTGTAGTGCACTAGCCCGCGCGCCGCGTCGATCTTGAGAATGGCCGCCACCTCCCACTCGCCCGACGTGAGCGCGATCTTGCCGCTGCCGCTGCTGTCGCCGTCGACCGGGAACAGGTAGATGTGGTTCCAGCCCGACTCGTCCGACAGGTCGAGGTAGTACTTAGTCCCGGACCCAGTGCCGTTTGTTGTTCGGTGCGAGCTGGCGTTGACGGCGCCAATGTAGCGGATAGCGGCATTGTTCTCGAGCCAGCCGTCCGAGCCGTCGCGCTGCCGGACGACGGCCGACGACCTGGACGCAGTGTCGACCAGCACGAGCTTCTCGTGGTCCTGCACGCGGTTGAAGGCGCGGTAGACGACCTTGTCGTGCGCGTCCGTCAGCCAGGCCACCTCGCCGATGATAAGGTCGTCGGCGGGCCACGCGTCGACCGGAACCGCGACGGCGGCCAGGTCCGCGGTGCTGACGAGGTGGAAGGCCACGGTGGGGTTGGTGGTGCCGACCTTGGGGTAGCGCAGGTCGAGCTGGCGCGGGTACGGCGGCGCCGAGCTCTGGCCGTCCATGTAGTACGGGATGGTGAAGGTGTCGACGCCCGTCTCGTTGAAGCTCAGAAAGGCAATGTACGCGCCGTCGGGCGAGAACCACAGCGCCGAGTTACTCCCCAGGATCTCTTCCTCGTACACCCAGTCAGGCACGGCGTTGAACAGGTCCGGCCCGCCGTCGGCCGTGACCTGGCCCACCGTGCCGTTGCTCCACAGGAACAAGTTGTTGCCGCGCACAAAGGCGATCTGCGACGACGACGCCGGGTTCCACGCGGCGTACTGCACGTCGCCCGTGGAGCTGCCGACGAGCGACTGTGTGGCGCCTGACGCGACGTCCTGCACGAGGTAGTCGGCAAAGTACGAGTAGCGGTACTGCTTAGTATGATTAACAGCCCAGAGGACCCTGGAGTAGTCGGGCGATATCCAGTAGTCATAGTAGTCGGCGGGGATCTTGTCGGCAGCCAGGAAGGTGGTCGTGTTGCCGGCGACGACGTCGCCAAAGACAAACGAGCCGTCGCTGGCACTGGTGATGAACGACCCGTCCTTCTCCGAGTCGACCCATGTGTAAGACGTGGTCGACGAGCCCAGCTGGCCCGGGCTGCCCGTGGTGATGTCGTACGTGAGCAGCTTGGTGCCGTTGCCGAGCGGCTGATGGGGCAGGCGGGCGGGCTCGATGGCCGTGACCGCGACCGCGACTAGGGCAGCAGCTGCGACATAGAAAGGCACAAGACGCTGCATCTTGAGGCAGGGAATAGGACCACGGAGGACCGAAGAGGAGCGCTGGCCCTGTCTTTCAAACTGAAGACTCGGGTGAGCCGTCTTTAGTAGTGATTATCGTTGTTTGCGCGAGAAGCACGGCGATGGCATACTGCTCCTTCGGTGCTAGGCTGCTGCCGCGTCGGGCAGGTCCAACCCCGGGTGCGGTGTCGACGGCATGGCCATGCTCTCGGCGTTGCACAAGCACCGCCCGAATTGGGAAGGTGGCATATTACTATCCGACCTCTTGGCAGTTGGCACCCGAATCCACTTTCCCTTCCTTGCTAATGCTTGTGTTCAGGGGTATTGGAGGCGGCATTTCCTCATTTATCCTGCAGCCCAGTCCTGAGTGGCCGGCAGCTCGGTATTTGGATAAATCGGACAGTCCTCCGGGGATTGGATCGTAAAGACGCAATCGTGCCCGAGGCATAATTATGCATCAATATTGGAAGGGCTGGCATGCCAATTCGTGATGGCGTCAGAAAAAGACCCAAGCTTTGAATACAACCCTATGTCTACATTTCGACAATCCAGAAACAGAAAACCCGCAACAGAGACAAAATCCCACACACAACGCACAGCAGCCTTGGCCGCCAAGATCAAGCCCGCAGATAGACTAACATATCAGTCGTCCTCATCGCCCTCTTCCTCCTCTTCATCGTCTCCGTCCCCTTCTCCGTCGTCGTCGTCGTCGTCGTCGTCGTCCTCCTCCTCCTCCTCTTCCTCCTCGTCGCTACTCTCCTCCTCCCCGGAATCGTCGCTATCATCTGATCTAGTCTTGACTAGTGCCTCCAGGGGGTCTGCTTCGGGGTGTTCAGAGCTCGACGACGTGTTTTCGTCTCCGCCTGCGTCCGTGGTAGCCCCCGGAGTGGTAGCCACGGTATCGTCCGCCTGGTCCTCCACATACTCGTTGCTTTCTCCCGTGTCGTGGAAATCGTGCTCAGGGTGGATGGTGTTCTTGGACCGGTAGCATTTGAAGCAAAGGCAGAACCCGGGGCATTCGTCGCACAAGTGGTACACACCAGCCAACACCTAATTAATAGCAGAAAAGAAGTGATTAGCAGCGCGTCAATGCGGACAACTTCCACACCTTGTTTTGTTCTTGGACTCACCATCAGGCATGCATCGCAGAACGACCCCGGATACACCTTTGCTTGCCTGGTGTCGTTGCGAATGCTGTACCGCCACGGGCCTTCGTCCTTGCCGAGGCTTTGGAGCTCGTCTTCCGTCGGCGTGACAAGATCGATAATCTCTTCAGGCAATCCGTAGTACCGAGCCAGCTTGAGCGCGGTCCACGTCCTGTCTAGGCCCTCTCCCTCAGTCAGCCGGCTGGCGCCGTGCTTGAGCAGTTCGCTGACGATGGCTCCCCGTTCTGATGTCTCCGTCTTCCAATTCCCGACGAAACAGACGGCCCACAGAAGGGGCGTCCAGTTGTCGACGTCCTTCTCAGTGGCTAGGCCCTCTTTTTGCGCAAGAACGTACTGTACCAACTCCAGCCGTCCACTCAGGACCGCGATGTGGAGGGGGCCGCGGCCCATGAGGTCCGTGTCAAACAGGTCGGCTCCTTGGCTGCGGAGACGCTCCACATAGGTCACGGTGCGGAACAGAGCAAAGTGGATTGGCTGTCTCCCCATCCTGTCCTCGGCTTCGACATCCGCGCCCCGCTCAATGAGCTTATCGACAATATCCAGGTCCGCAACCAAGCAGGCAACGCTGAGATTGGAGCCCCACCAGTTGCTCTGCTGCCTGACTTGGATCTTGACGTCGTCGACGAGGTAATTGATGATCTCGGCCGTGTCGGACAAGGTGTCAGTCTCCGCCCGACGACAGGCTGCTTGGAAAGGAGTCCCGTTTGGCCCTGGGTCGGCGTTGTTGACATCTGCTCCGCTATCAATGAGAAGCTTGACCGCAGGCAACCCGCCTTCCCCTGTGCTGCACGCCACGTGCAGTATAGTGCCGCTCCGCCCGACCGAGGCCTGGACATTGGCGCCGACGGAAATGAGATACTTGGCAACATCGATATTCCCAACGGTTATGGCCTTCCCCAGGGGTGTAAGGTCGCCGCTGTTGGTCAGCTCGAGGGATGCACCTCGGTTCACGAGGAGCCTGACGACTGGAACCGACGTGTCTGCAGTAATGCTCGTGAGGGGCGTGTTGCCGTCTCCGTCCCGCTGATCAAGAGGCAGAGGATACTCTAGGAACATGCGCAAAATCTCCAGGTTGGAGTTTTTGACACATTCGTGGAGAAGCGGAGCTTCCAGGTCCTCGGCTGGAAACGCCGACGGGTTCGATCCGGCGTCGAGCAGGAGCCGGACAATCTCGGGATTCTCACGCGCCGCCGCATCCGAGAGGGGGGTTTTCTTGTTGAGTAAAGTGTCCAAAGTGGCAACCTCGGGTTTTCCTTTGATGAGCGCCTTGACTGCGTCCATGTGACCTCTTGTGCCCGACAGCCACAAAACCGTCGTTCCATGCTCGCTTTTGACGTTTACGTTCGATCCTGCTTCGAGCAATATTTCGAGGGTTGCCGCTTGGTCATAGGAAGCAAAGAGCGGCGTCCAGCCGCAACACCCATTGTCATCGCAAGGGGCAGTGCTCTCGAGATCTGCTTTCGCCTCAATCAGCCTCTTGACGATCCCATTATTGCCGTGCCACGCCGCTTGGAACAAAGGCGTGCGGCCGAGTTCGTCCTGTTTGTTGAGCTCTGCCCCACGCTCAATGAGAAAGTCGACGAGCTTCGGCGAGTTGCTCTTTGCTGCTGCACAAAGTGTGGCTCCGAGCACGTCGCTGAGCTCTTCCTTATCCCAGACCTTGGAACCTTCGTCTGCAAGCAGGCTGAAGACGTCCAGTGCCAAGTCGCCCTTGTCCTTGGCTGCTTTCCACAGCTCATCGCGGGTCTCCTTGTCTATCGTTCCGTGAATGCGAGAGAGCAGCTCTCGTAACATGTCGGGGTCTCCTCTCTCAACTGCGTTCTTCAATTGGGGCTTTGCCTTTTCGCTCACCTCCTCCGGGGTCAGAAACTTGGCGAATTGGTCAAAAACTACTTTACAACACCTGACCACGTGGTGTTGTGTCAGACAGGGAAGGCACCTCTCCAGAGCAAAAGAGTAGCTCGTGTAGTCCCACTTGGATGCAACAGCCAACAAACTCCGAAGGACTTCGGATTGGCCCGATTGCTCGGCGATGTGAATCACCTTGGCAAACATATCGAACCACTCTTTATCGGATGGCTCCGGCTCGTCTTTGTTGATGGCACGCGCTGATATGATCTTTTTCTCTGCGAGAAACGCGCTTATCTCGACGTGGCCGTAGATACAAGCCACTTCGAGAGCAGAAGCAGGTGCTTTGGGATCTTCGGCAACTTTAGGCTCCGGGGATGCCGAGCGCTCAGAGGCCTCCGCAGAGCTTTCAGAAGCATCGCTGTCTTTGGCATCTTTGGCCTCTTTGGCCTCTTCGGCCTCTTCGGCTACCTCTGAGCGCTCGGAGGCATCGGTACCCTCGGCAGCAGGGAGCTCCCCAACACTGCTGAGCTCTCCAGAAGCTGGCGGCTCTTTTGTAGGCCCCGGATCACCAACAACTTTGGGGGTTTCGGCATCTTCCGCGGCTTCATCGTTCGCAGCTTTATCTTCCGTAGCTTTATCTTCATCTTCCGTGGCTTCATCTCCCCCAGGAACTTCGGATTTATCGGCAGTCTCAGGCTTATCAGAGTCATCCGAGACAGTAGGCGGTGTGGCACGCTTGGGAACACTTTCGAGAACAAGCTTCACCGATTTCAAGCTGCCACCCATGCATGCCGTGTATAGGATTGGATCCCAATCCGTGTCGGCTGGCATTAGGGGAATGAGAAGCTTCATCTCATCGACCAGCCCCAGTAGTGCAGCCTTTTGGAAAATTTCGGACAAGGCTTTGGGGCTTGTTGCATCCACGTCCAGCTTCTGGATTATCTGGCGAAAGATTTCGACGTGTCTTCCGTCTAGGGTGGCTAGAGCCACCGCTTCTAGCCTCCGGTCTTCTGGAAGTGGTACTGTCAGGAGATTGCGCACGAGTGAGCCGTGTCCGTTTCTAGCGGCAGCCTCCAGAGCATGGAAGCATTCCTCTTCAAAAGAAGAAATCTGCTTCCGCTTTTTGAGGATCCGTTCGAGTAAAGATTCGAGCCCGTGTTCGGCAGCAATGGCCGCAGATGAAATGCAAGATGCAGGGGAGCGCGTTGTGGGATTTGAGCGGTTCCAGTAAGCCTTTGCCCAGACGTCGAGGGCAGTTTCGTGCTCAATCAACTTTTTGATAGGTGGTGAGTCGGGAGAGAGATCAGATCCTGCCAGCTTGAGGTGTCGTGGCCAGTAGTTGACGGCGTAGGAGGAAAAGTCCAGCCGCGACTCGGGCATTGGATCGTCCTCTTGATAATCAGTCAGCAACCCGTTGTCCACGGCCGAAAGCAAGTATTCCAGGCATGCAGCGGTGATCCTGGCGTGTAGTCCACTTGAGGCTTGAAGCTTTTGGCCGCCTTCCCCGGCCAGGAGAAACTCTCGGAAAGCGGGATGGCCGAAATGAATCTCGCTATGCTGTACAACGATGAGACCATGAAGCCCAGCCATGGACGCCCCATAGCGGAGCGCTTGGGAACTTTCATCCTTTTGTAGTTGATTGCTGGGCTGCGTGGTTACAAGATCTTCTACCTCGTAGATTGTGAGGGGACGAAACGCGTGAAGAAGCAATTCGAGCGTTGGGATTGCCCACTCTTTCGTCCGAGGAAGCGCAAGGGTCGGTAGGATTATCTGCTTAAACAACTTCTTGGGGGAAATGGGAGAGAGCTGTGTAATTTCCTGCTCCAGGCTGTCGATTGGGGTGTTAATGCCCTTGTCTCGAACCCAGACGCAGAGGGCTTCTCCCAAGCCCTCTGCCTCACTCTCTGTAAACAACTTGGCAAGTGATGACTTTAAGGGATATAGCCGCGGAAGTTCAAGCACCAGCTCCAATGACTTGCTCATATTGTCCAACGTATCCAAGTCTCTTGCAAGTGGTTGAAGAAGGATGTGTTCCTCGTCGAAGACTTCCTTGTTGTCGGCCTTAGCATCTATCTTAGTATCCAGGTCCGGTGACGGCGTCTCCTCTTCTGTGCTAGCTTGCCGGTCGATGTCGCCCACGGCAATCTTCGTATCAGTCTCGGCATCGTTGTCTGGTGGCGATGTCTCTTTCTCTGTGTTAGCTTGTCGGTTGATGTCGCCCACGGCGATCTTTAAGTTCTGGGATTTTAGACTGGGCGGCGGAGAGTCATGGTTGACAATCACTAGCTTGAACTTGATGTCTGAATCGATGGTCATGGTCTCGAGCTTCTTCAACAGCCATCGGTGAGACTCGTCTTTGTCGTTGACGTTGGCAAGTGTCCAGAACAGAAAGCGGCCATCTCCGTAGGTCAAATACTGTACGGCTTGGTATACTCGGAACCACAGAAACTCCAAGTTCCAGAAGCGGTGGCCCAGCACCTTTTCATCCCAGTCGTTTGTCAGACAGCGGCTGTTTGAATTATCGACGTAGTTCACCTCCCAACGCGCCAAGTTGGACAGAAATGTGCAGAGCAGTGTCTCGACCGAGTTGCATCGAGGATCCCATTCTCGAAATGCGAAGAAAAAGACATGTTGGAAATACCGCGCCCCCGTGGGGAAGTTGTCGGACAAGAGGCGGCTGTTGATGACGGCGCCCAATCTTGCGGCGTCGTCTGTGCTGGCACCGGCCTTCTGGACGACCAGGATACTGCGATTCGAGTCGAGGCCCCATTTCCAGAGAAGTTTGTCGTTGACAATCTTGCTCGGAGTGAAACGCTCTTCTATTTCTGGCAAACTGATGGCGAGGCGAGAGAAGGCCCGCAGTAGAAATAGGGAGCGCTCAGTGGCAGGGGTGGTAGAAACCTGAGATGTCAATGTCCCTCCGATGGACGTAGCAATGTCCGAATTGAAGGTTATGTGAGCGTGTGGTACGGCTGTGGACTTCCACCAATCCTGCTGCTCCATGGGATCCCGGCTGAAGACCTTTTCAAAGATTTTAGCTCCATGTTGGTCTCTCAAGTGGAAGATCGTTGGAAGGATTGAAGACATACTCTCTCGCTGAGCTCGGCATTGGTGGAATACACGTTGATCAAGACAGTGCGGAACTGCACCTTTGCTTCGAGAAAACTGCGGTTGATTTCCACGACTGTTTTAGCCAAGGGGCCGGCCAGCTTCTCCACGGGCCCAAAATCTGATGTCTTATTCTGTCCAAGCAGGTGTATGAAGCTCTGTCGAAAATATTCGACGCCGTCACACTGCTGGCCAAGGCCAAAGAATATCTATGTCTCTTGTTAGACTACGCAACCGACACCACGGCCACGGAGACAGCAATCACTAATCAACTTACAATTCGCCGAGTTGACAAGTATATGTCTCGGAACCGTACATCGCCAAATGCAGACATTATCAGAGCCTATCAGGGATGAAATGTCAGTGGCAGGCTCATGTCAAGGTAAATAGTCCAGTTTCAGACGAAAGAAGAGCGAGTCAATTACCTCTTTGACAATGACCCCCCCAACATCATGGCCGAAGAACATGATGCGGCGTTTTTTCTAGCAAATAATAAGCAGGGTGCCTTATGCTTGCTTGGTTGTAACACTAAGGCCAACCAGGCCGTCGTATCTCACCTCTTCACCCGCTGCCCTGAGAGCAGTGAGGGCCTCCAGCAGACGGAGAGCCTCGCGCCGGATGCCGCCGCGCACGAAGACATTTGCCTGGCTGTCAAGAAAGGGGTAATCATAGACGGAGAAGCGGATGTTTGGGTACTGGTCCTCGAACCATTTCTTGTACTTTAGTTCACCATCGCCGGCATAGAGCCACGACTCTCGGCCGAGGCCGGCGATGCCATGCAGGGCCACGACGCTGAGGGCGCGTTAATTACGGCAGAGCAAGCGAACGAACAATTGGCGGTAGAACCCACTCAATGAACTGGTCGGGGTCGGTGCCGGTCGGCACGAGCACCGTCTCCAGGCCGAAAGATGTCGCCATGGCGATGGTGACCGCTTCGGCGCTCGTCACCTGAGTTTGAGGACTCGATACGGACCGAGATCAGGGTTGAGATTTCACCGGAAACAAAGCAGCTCAACTTTGCTCGCGACCTGAAGTGCCTGCAGGAAATTGGCGGCGCCTGGGCGGGATGCTGTGGTGCTCACCGGGGGCTAAACAAGCCGCTACCTTAACCACTTCAGGCGTGCCTTGGCGGGTGCTGCACAGGTCGGCAAGGCGACAGGGTCTCCTGGAAGGCGGTAATGCGTAATGCAGGTATGCCGTAGGAAGGTGGGCAGCTCCGCGCCGATCCGCCCAGTGTACGGATACAGTGTAGAAAGACAATCAAGTCAATCACAGGAACATGGAAGTGTGTGTGTGGCAATGGATTAAAATAACAACCCACAGACAGAAAAGGGGGCATAATTAATTATCGAGCATCACGCGATACCATGTACGAGTCACAAAGGCCGCCCTTGCTGCAGCTGCGCGCTTTCGCAGGGAATGAATGCATGAACGTGGCTGCCCACCCACTGCCAGCCCAGTGTCAGCCAAGCAAGAGAGGTATGGTGGGAAGGTGCAAACAGTGCTTGAGCACCTTAAATAAGGTAACCCCCCAATCCGCGCCTTCCCAGGTTCAAGTTTCATCGGCCCAGCCCCGGTTCAGCGTTCACATCACCCATTTGCGTTGCCGGTAGAGAGATCCCGTCAATTTAAGGGGGGAGCTAATAATCTAACGGGGCTGGAGCTGCCTTGGGACGGACGAGTGGATACAGCATCCGTCGTAACCCACCAAGTCCCCCACTGCCCCACAGTTATTAGAGCGGAAGGGTCGGGTGGGGGAGCTTCTGGCTTGCTTAGTGCTAATTACCCCTCCCTGATCGATCCGACACGCAGAGTTCGAAAGGCGACATCGCTGAGAAGCTTGAGGTCGACGTGGCCAAGATTGTCGACATCGTATTTCTGCAGGCGGTCGGTGCTGGGCGGCTTTCTGTCTGGGTTATACCAGACGTCGTCGTCGTCGCTGCCGCTGTTCATGGAGCCGGCCTTGAAGACAGACCCCAGGGCGGTCCAGGTGTCGGCCACGACCCTGACGGTGACGGTTGCCTTGAAGTGGGCCATGTCGCGGCGCTTCAGAAGGATGGCTGCCTGGAGCCTCGTCACGACGCCCGACTTTGCCGTTGCGTTCTCGAGCAGCGACCACGACACGGAGTTCTTACCGCCCCATTTGCGGTTCCGCAGGTCGATCGAGCCTCGCACCCGGGCCGAATCCGTCGTGTCGCGCTCGACCGTGTGCGAGCCAAGCAGCTTGATCTCAGCGCCCGCCCCGCTAGCCTTGATTGCCCCGCCCACCGTGTTCGTCTCGTGCTGCACCGTCGGCTCGATGAATAGGGTCCCGTTGGGCTCCATGCCCACCACCTCGGGGTCCTCTTTCCCCCTCTCCAGCGCCGCGAACGTGATGACGACCTGGGCCTCCTTGATCCTGCGCGCCACGCCGTTGGGGTCGAACCGGAACGCGACGACGACCAGCGAGCATGCGTCGTCGCTGTCCTCGGACATGAAGCCGTGCGCGACATCCACGTGCTCGCTCTGGATAATGATGTGGCCCTTGTTCCGATCGATGATGTTATCTCGCTGAAACGGGTTGCTGGGATCATTCCGGGTGTGGAACCCGGACGGCTCTGCCTCTGGCACTGCTGACATATCGATGGGCTCCAGGTCCTCGGCAAACACGCCCTCCTCTTCGTAGTCGGCCATGGCTGCTCGGTTGCAACGGGTTCCAAGCAGAAAACTCGGTCGGTCTCGTCCAGTGTGTTGCTGCTAACTAGGCGTAGGTATTATGTCGGCAGAGAGCTTGGCTTGTCTTGTCTTATCCTGAGAGACTCTCTGGCTGGGACACATGATCTATTTCTTGATTTTGAACCCCGTCTCGACTCCACCGCGGAAAGCTCTCGAAAGTCCTGTCGCAGCCTGACTGATGCATAGCGTGAATGAGCTAGCGGGAGAGAGGGCTGTGCTGTCCGGGTGTAGGACGGCCAAACGAAGGGGGCGGAAGGGGGGCTAGTCCCCACTGAGACGGGGACGGCGGTCCAGGTCTCGGCATTGCTGCTGATTTCAGCCATGGGCCGCAGAATCCAAGGGCCCTCCCTCGAGGAGCGCCATCCCTGAAGCAGCTATGCGGGCGGACAGGGGAGGTCAATCGCTTATTGTGATATGCTAAGTAATAAACGAAGATAGCAACTGCATATGATGTGCCACCATTCATTCGTTAGCGCCGTTCACGACCCCTCCACCATTCAGACGATGCTGAGCTCGTTACCTATCCCCATTTCTCACCACTTGTCTTCATTCTGCCGTGAGTCTGTGACGTGACGAGGCCGTTTGCCAGGATAATTTAGCCCCACAGCAACAAGAGCCTGTCAATAATCATGTCTGATTCCGAGGACGCACCCGCGGACAGTCAGTTGCTGGCTACGGGCGACGACACGGATGGCGATGATTCCTACCACCCGCCGGACCACACTGAGACGTCGGAAGGCGACGAGGACGAGGAGGATGACGAGGACGACGAGTCTAATGGCGAACCCGGCTCGGAGGACGATGAGCCTGAGATAGATATGATCGCGAGGTTCTCGGACAAGCTTACGGAAATGCAGAAGCTCAGCCAGTCCCCCGAGCTGAGCCAGAACGAGGAGAAGCAACGCCAGTACCTGACCAAGTATCGCCACTATTTGAAACCCCAGACCGAGGCTGTGAAGAAAACCGTGCGAATTGAGATCAGGAATTTACTGTTCAGGATGGCCTACGATGTCAAGCCCGTTCCCTGGCTGGTCAGGCATCTGGTCGAGAAGTTCCCAGAGCTCCTGCACGAGCTCGAGGAGGCAAACCGCGGCGCCCTGCTTGTTGCCGTGTCCAAGAGCGACGTGGTGTTCGTCAAAACCGTACTTGATAGCAAGGTCGAGGACGCCCATCTCAAGAAGGCGCTGCATTCGATTGGACCCGAGGACGAGAACTGGTATGTGATTTTGGCCGTTCCGTCTCCAACCCGCCTCACGTCACTTCATCTTGCTGACGGTGGGGAACAGCATTCATTGGGCCGTCAAAAACGGCTTTGACCCGGACACTACCATTCGGCTTGTCGAGAGAGCCTCTCCATTCACCCTTGCAGCGGTCAATAAGCGGGGGCTCACGCCGCTTCACTATGCGGTAGAGTATCAGCGATGCACAACCTCGGGTCTTCGGGTGGTACGGGCACTCATCGAGTACGGTGATATAGCATTCGACAAAAGGACCGGAAAGCCCGAGTACTTCTCGCCTTATCGATACCACCTTGACACCAAACGCAGATACATCAAACAAGAAGCGGCGCCCAAAGTCGACAAGCCAAAGAAGAAAAAGATTGTCAAATCGTCGACAAGCAAAGACGTCCCGGACTTGCTGCCAAAGGAACCCCCGGCCCAAGCTAAGGCCGCTCCTGGAAAGGAGTCCAAGAGCTGGCACGATATCCCGGTAGCTCCGACGCCTACGACGACCAAGAGACGAGACGATGACTTGGATGACTGGGAGCGAATAAAGCAGAATGGAGATTCGGCGAACAAGACCTCCAAATCCCGTACTGAAGCGACCAAAACCGCGGGAATCATGGTGGCCGAGATGCGCCCTCCACCGTTTCCCAAGCCCTTGAGACGAGCGACCACGGTCGAATTTGGAAAGGAAACCACCATCCCGACTCTTGTGACCAAAGACAACGCCCACCAGCCCCACCAGCCACACGACGGCGCCGCCCAAGACAGCAAACCAAGCACCCCAAAGCTGAAGCGGCCAAAACTCACAACATCGGAATCCAGACACTCAAAGTCGTCACGAAGTAAGGTGATAGCTGAAGCACCATCGCCAGAGATTGCAAATACCGTGGCCAAAGAGTTGAAACTGCACTACCTTCGCACCACTTTCTGGCAGAGACCGGAATTCTCAAGTGGAAGTCGCTCAGCCGATGCACAGGGCCCTGCCGACGAAGCTGCCGTAGTGAGGACACACAACTCGGCAATAGAGTTTCTATTTGGCGAGAACAAAGAAGGTAAACAAGGCTGTCACACTTCCCCCCTCATGCTGTGCCCTAATGCAATACTGATTCGTTGTCTCTCTAGACAAGCACATCTGTTTTGACTTTCCTCCCAATGTGGTCAAGGACGAGATCATGACAATCAACTTTGCTGATTTCGAGACAAGCTACAAGGGGCTTTCCTTTGACGAGGTCCTCCGATACGTCGACTTTGGTCCCGTCGCGCTTGCGGCACCCCTTGACCCGCCCAGAATGCGAAAGTCGGACTCAGACAAGGTGGGCGCGGGAAGGAAGGACATGGTTGCCCTCTTCTCGTGGCTCTCCAAGAAGGGCGTCACCAACATCATCAAGGTGATCGTCGCCGACAACAAGGAGCCGCCCCACAGCGACCAGGCCATCGAGGACGCCCTCAAGCCGTTCGACGTGGAGATTCTCGACTGGCGCAAGCTCGACCTCGACCCGCGGGCCATCAAGGACGCGTGCCAGAACTCCAAGCTGCGCGAGCTGCATCTCCGGTGGAGCGGCAACAACGCGATCCTACGGGCGTGGAGCGAGCCCGACGGGCTCGCCATGCTCAAGGACCTCGTGCAGATCCGGCTGCACCAGACAACCAAGGGCCTCGAGCCGCCGGTGCGCACGCGCAAGGACGTGCAGGAGTTCCGGGACCGGCTCAAGGCGGTGCGCAACCCCAAGTGGCCGCCCATCAAGGTCGAGTACGACAAGCCGAGCGACCAGACCAGCTCGCGGCCGAAGCGCGGCATCAAGAACGCCGACACGGACCGCCGCAGCCTGATCGACACGCACCGCTGGCTCGGCATCATGGACAAGTTCACCGAGGGCATCAGCAAGCTGCCGACCAACCTGCCGCCCGACTTTCCCTCGAACCCGCTGACCATCGACGAGCTGCCACTCGAGCTGCGCAAGGACGTCAAGGTGGCCCTCATCGACGACGGCGCCGACTTCATGCACAAGGCCATCGCCAACCAGATCGAGAACGGGCGGAGCTTCGACAGCAACTACGAGGACCCCGACCTCAGCGGCGCGCCAGGCCCGTTCCACGGCTCGACCACGGGCCACGGCACCACCATGGCCTACATGATCGGCCGCGTGTGCCCCTCGGTCAAGATATTCGTCTGCAAGCTGAATGTCACGCGCCGCGAGGGGGGCGAGAAGGCGAGCTTCACGGCCAAGAGCGCCGCCGACGTAAGTGAACACCTTCCTACTCCCCAAACTCGCCCACACATGATCGCGCAGTGGGTTAACTCGGTGCTAGGCCGTCGAGTTCGCGGTCAACCGGGGCTTCGACATCATCTCCATGTCGTGGACGGTGCAGCGGGTCGAGGACGAGCAGAACAACAACGCGGCCGACATCGCACGGCTGCAGGCCGCGCTCGAGCGGGCAGTCAAGAACAAGATCCTCGTCTTCTGCTCGGCGCCCGACGTCGGCATCACCAGCGCGCAGGTGCTGAGCTCGTACTACCCGTTCGGGTGCCCGACCACGTCGGAGAGCATCTTCAAGGTGGGCGCGGCCAACGCCGACGGCAGCGTGTACAACTGGGCGGGCTCGCAGCGCACGCTCGACTTCATCCTGCCGGGGCACAACGTCGAGATGGGCGAGGCCGACAAGATCCACGAGGAGGACGACATCCCCAAGACGGGGTCGTCGGTGGCGACGGCGCTGGCGGCGGGGCTGGCCGCGCTGATCATCCACGTCGTGCGCCTGGGCGCCATCTACAACTTCCACCGCCGCAAGAGCAACGACCCCAACGCCGTCAGCGAGGAGTCGCTGCGCACCATCAAGCGCTTCTCGGCCATGAAGGACGCGTTTGTGCGCGTCAGCGACGGCGGCTACAGCGAGAAGGACCGCCGCGTCGAGGTCGAGAGCTTCTTCCAGGACCCCGGCAAGAAGCTCGAGATGGATGGTTACACCAACGAGCAGAAGTGGGAGGTCGTCACCAAGCTCGCCCGCGACCTCGTGTCGTGGACTACCCAGGGCCGTGTTGGCCAGACGCCGAGGCTCGGCACGTTGTCGACGCTGTAGGGTGGGGGGAGGGGGGAGGCTGTAATGTATGTCGTGTTCAATTTTGGGGGGTTGTCCGGCAAGATCATCTGGATATTTGTCTTGTTCAATTCAATAGGTAATTAGCAAAATCTTATTCCAGCCCATTCTGGCGCTATTTTATTGGAGGTGACATACATTCAAGTGGTAATTTGGCTGACACGCACACGAACTATCTCCCTTCAATTAATAATTACGTGTTGGAGGCCAGAGGTTTCTTCTCAAAAGCAACTCTCTCTTTAATCACTAGCGAAAAATCGTGCAAGAAAGACTATTGCACTTCTAGGTCACGAGTCATTTAGGTAGGTATATATAAATAAACCGCTATTAGATTTTAGACCTATCTACTCTTGCATTTGACCACCTCCTTTCTTCCCACGTCCATTTCACTGATGCAACCCCCCTCCCTCCCTTGTTCTGTGCCCAACATCGACATCAAACTGATTAATTACTGATTAATTACCATCCCACTTCTCAACTTCGTCGTGGCTACCTAATTGCTTCTCTTCTCCCGCCCGCATCGGCCCTGGTCGTTCTGTCTTTTGCGCCTGCTTGACTCGCCCCTCTCTTCTTCCTTCGTCTCCCTCCTATCCCATCTATCCCCGGCTTCGTCTGCTCTGCCCCAGCCTTTCATCTCATCATTAGTAATCAATCAGATCGTGATTGCACGCGACGGAAGGGCAGGCAGTGCTGTGCTATCCTCCGCCTGCGGTTCTTCCCCCTGGTCTTGGGCCACGGCGACGTCCTGAACCGTCTCGCTCGGAGGGTTTGGCGCCTGGCCACTTATTAACTCCGCATCCCCCGTGGAGGGTGGCCCGCGCCGTGTCGGAGGCCGGCCCGAGAAAGTGGACTGCCGCGGCCGGGTCAGGGGCGGCAGCAGCAGCAGCAGCGCGCCGTCGGAGCTGGGGGTGGGCTGTGGCTCGGCGAACCACACGGGCGTGTGCGAGGCGTAGCGCGGCTGGGGCGTCGGCGGGGACGCAGCGCCGCCGCCGCCGCCGGCCGCTGTGATGGCCGACAGGTCCTGCTGCAGCTGCTGCTGCCGCCGGGTGGCCTCGCGGGCGGCGAGCAGGCTTGTCGACGTCGCCGGCCTCCCTGTCGTGCGCGGCTTGTGCTGCTTCTGCGAGAGGTGCAAGATCTCTTTCCAGATGACGTGGTAGTAGATGACGGTCTCTTTCCAGGACCGTTCGGGTCGGGCTGAGGAGGCTTTGTTCGGAAAGGCGTTAGTACTGTCATTGCAGCGCTGTGTGCGAATGATTGGGTGCGGGCTGCTCACCTTGACGGACAGGCCAGGTGGTCGCGGGTCGCAGCTGCTGTCTGCCTGCTGGCGGTTCGGTGTGCCGTCTGAACATGTTATGTTGTGTGGCTGATGTTTACAGTCGAGGGCCTCAAATAGGGAGAACAATGATATTAACCCACAGGGGTGGGAGTCGCGGTCAACAACAGGGGAGGACCACAGCCAGCAACACAGAGAACAAAGTCAATTGATTGCAATGCACGGGAGCCACCAGCTAAGCTGGTGACATGGGGGGGGGTGTGCACTATATACAGGCTGACTGACTCAGTTTGTGAAAGGAATTGGGCGAAAAAGAAAGTCACCTGCGGAACCACAGTCTCCCGCAGTTCCAAGGCGCGTTGATCAATGTCCCCTTTCGTGTCGGGTGCCTCGCTCTCTATATGATCAGATCAGTCGACGACCTCGGGCCCAACAACGGGCCACCCCTTCCGGCCGCTTTCCCACCATCTTTTTGCCGGGCCACGGCGAATCACCTTTGGCCGTGGCCTCGGGCAGCCCGCTGGGGGGCCCGTAAGATGGACGAAATAAGCTTATTTAAGACTGGTGCTTCCCATGGCGTGGCGCGGTTGTAGGTCGCCGCCGTTTCGGGCCGCTTCATCTGCGGCGCAGCTCTCACGTCGCTGCCGTGATCAAAGTCTTGGAGGTATCGTAGGGAGCCGATCAGACACCGTGGTGCTGACCACCAGTTGTTGATTCCAATGCAACAGCATGATTCATTTCGTGGTGATGTGGTTGAGGTGTGTAACGTCAGTCGTCAATTCAGAATAAACGAAACTCGAAGTAAATAGGGGCTGATCGTGTTCAGCATCCACCTAGCTTGATATTCCCCTCGCTATCCCAGGAACTTTCAATCGCCGTTATGCTCCTCGGGCTGTTCTTCATCATGCCATTGGCCTTCCTCGACCAAAATATCCGCCTCGAGCAACATGGCATCGTCCTCGTCAGTCCAATCCTGAGAATTTATCAGAAAATCAGCAGCGACAAAATGCCCCATTTTCTCAGCCAACTTGATTGAGCGGATGTACTGCCGCCGACCACTACCAGTCGTCCTTTCCCCATGCTGGAGGAGCAACGCAATCATATCAAGCCTCCCGTGCTCTGCCGCGCCTTCCAACGCCGTGCGGCCATGTTTTCTTGCTCGAAAAGCATTAACGTCGGCCCCGTGGTCCAGCAACAACTTTGCAATGCCCATGAAGCCCATTTTGGAAGCAACCTGAAGAGCCGTAGCCCCTGAATCCCTTGCGGGTGGCGCGTTGACATCCGCGCCGTCCTCGTCCTTCAAAAAGGAGATCGATGCTGCCCAGATCAGCCACCTCAACGGCATGCTGCAGCGGGGTGTGGCCGTGGATGATGTGACGCGTGCTGCAGTTGACGGTGAACCCAAGGGGGATCCTTGGACAACGTCATCATCGGCATGCCAGAAGGGAGATGCGGCCGTGAAAGACACGGGCAAAAACCTCCTCGACCCAGACGAATACGTGAGCGGTAGGATATATGTCGTTGAAGGTGGCAGAGATGCGTAGAGAAGTGCTACCTCGAGGCCTGTCATTCCCGAAGGATCTTGGTCAGTAAATTGGGCGCCGTGATCCAGGAGGCACCTGACCAAAGGACGATCTCTGAGCAGGAGCGCAGGAAAGAGCTCTTCGTTGTTCGCCTTTGCACCGCTCTGAAGAAGAGCTGTTGCAATCCGCAATGGGCCCCTGCTTGGGATGCGGAACTCGGTGATTGTAGAGCGTAACAGAACTTGAAGGGCAGATTTTCCATTATGGTCTTGTTCATTTGCGTCACCACCGGCGCGCAGTAAGGCGTCAAAGAGAGAGGGACTTGCCGCATTGTTGTACCAGAAGAGAAAATCCTAAGGAGTAAGTTAGAAGAACAATATATGATAAGGCGTACTACATACCGGTGGCATTAGTCGACAAGAACGACAACCACGGTAATGCTGTTGACCAACTAAATTCCAAGGAAACCGGTGCTGGAGTGCAGACGATGACGTCCCGGTCTAACAGAGAAAAGTCCGTCGTCGTTGTGGCTTGATGTTATATTAGTATTTTCGTCGGTCAATCATAAATTTGAAGCAAGGAAACTCACACAGACTGTCTGTCGGGCGAAATCTAACCTCCAGGTGCCGATTTATCTAGTATATGGTGGGAGGAATGTCCTAGGATGCATACTATCTCACCAGGATAATAAAGGAGGAGATGTGCCTCGTGACAAGGCCAGTGGGGATTGAAAAAGGCATTGTTGCATTGATAAATTCAGATTCCAATGGAGGGAATCAGGATATGCTAAAGAAAGAGAGAGATAGAGAGAGAGAGAGAGAGAGAGAGAGAGAGGTGTGAGCATCGGTCTTCGCGGGAATAATTAAACACAACAGCAAGGCTTTAGCTCATAGAAAGAGAGAAAGAAGTAACCCCGAAGAGCAGGTATCATACGATCACCCATGGATCCGATAGTGACACGGATGGTGAAGCCCATGAAAAGAGATAGGCCAAGGAGAAGGAAACGGCGAAAGAGATAAAACGACGCGAGGAAGGGATGATGCTGAGAGTACGAGCGCATACTTTGTTTCATGGGATGCGAACATATCGATGTCTCTATTTTAGCTGATACCCCCGTTGCCATTCCTCGGCTCTTAGGTTTCCTCGTCAACAGCCCATAACAGTCATGGCTGCTCAGATAAAATTTGCTACCGTCGCAATGCGATGCAGAAGTTTGTGAAGCTTCAGAGCGTCCTCAAACGTAGGATACCGGTCCGTATCGCCCTTCCGGTACGCCTCATACACCAGCCCAATATTCAAAGCGGTACGGTCCAGTCCAGCAACGTCGTCATGGTCCGTATCAAGTTCAGCATCATAGTCCACTTCCTCCACCTCGGCTTCCTTGTTGATCTTGAGTCGGAGCTTGGGCTGTGCATCCTGGACCTGCCACTGGGAACTCGCAGGCACGGTGATTTCAATCTCGCCCTCTGTGCCGGAGATGATCCATTGGATGCTGCTGTCGTTGATAGCCAGCTTAGTGCCTCGGAAGCTAATGGATGCGACGGCTCCGCTCTCCAGCCGTCCCTGCACGATGATGTGGTCGGGTGCAGTTCGTGTGTACGCTGGGTTGACCACCTCACCGGTCTCCATGTCAAGGACAGAGACGGTTGTGCATTGGGTGTCGAGGATCGACTGCAGGGTGTCAAGCTTGAAATCGCCGAGAACATGTGTGAAGCTGTCGAGGACTTCGGTTCAAGTGCGTCAGTGTCCGGCATTTATCAACCGCGAGGAGAGAAGCTTACAATGGCCGAACGAGATGTAGAAAGGATTTCCTCCGCTCTTCATCTCGAGATAGTACTCTGCGCCTTTGATCCAGAAGTCGATGGGGGCGTAGCTAGTGCAGCCAAAGACATGGGAGCTGATGACTTTGCCAATCTTCCCCTCTGCCAAAATCTTCCTTACGGCCGAGACGACCGGGCTGGCACGTCCCTGAGCGCCAACGACCGTCTTAACGCCAGCCTCTCTGGCCAGCTTGGTGAGTTCTTCAGCCTCTTCAAGGCTGGCACCCAGCGGCCACTCGACAAAGACGTCTTTTCCACTTTGCAGGGCGGGCTTGGTGAGGAAGAGGTGTTTTTGCACGTTGACAGAGACAACGATCAGGTCGACATCGGGATCTTTGGCGAGGTCTTCGGGGCTGCCGTATGCCTTGACTGTCGACGGAAGTTTGTGGAAGTCGATGGACCGCTGAGCGGACTCAACCGTGGAGTTGGCGAGTGCGACAAGCTCGTAGGCTGGGGATTTGAGGATGGATGGGAAATGAGCACAATAGGCCCAACGTCCTGGTGCCATCATTCCACCGCTTACAGCACCCAGTCCGATGAGACCGACACGGATAGGAGCCATTATGAGGAGGTGGTTGGTATGGTTGGTACTGTTTGAGTTGTTAAGTATGATCTGGGATCTTGAGGATGAGGATGAGGATGAGGATGAGGATGAGGATGAGGATGAGGATGAGGATGAGGATGAGGATGAGCCTGAGCCTGAGCCTGAGCCTGAGCCTGAGCCTGAGTTAGCAATCTGTTATGGGCGGTTGCCGCTTCTTATAATTATGCCGCGTATTGGGTTTGGTGGTGCAGTTCTGCGTAGTTTGCCAAGGAAACAAAAATAAATGAAACCACGGCAATTGGCACAACCAGTTGCGGATGCAACGGGAGGGTTCCGTTGCAACAGAGCCGCGGATTTGTTGGCCATGTTGCAGAACATCATTGCAATCCCGCCCGTGACACCAACCTGGCTGCGGATAGGATCAGGGTGGTAGACTGACTAGCAGCGATCCACTTGAACTCCGAAGTCGAGACGACGCTGCGGTCCGCCATTGGCTGCAAACTCCGCACCTGGATCTGAGTTCCGAAAATTGCTGACAAACCGCCTGACATCATGACCAACAAAGTTCACCAAGTGCTGGCATCAACCAACCATAATGTCGATATCTGCACCGTCTCGCGCTATCAACCTTAACGAGTAGTTCAAGAGAGTCCAAAGCAACCCACCATGCCCATCTGGCGAAAGAAAGCGTGCGCGCCATGCCGGAGTTCCAAGGCCCGTTGCTCTCGGGATCTACTGTGCACAAGACGTTGAGAACGACAACTTGAGTACGAGTATCTCCCGCCATCCTACCATCGACAAGGACAACGACCTCGCCCCATCGCATGGAAACCTCGACACTGACATGCAGGCCCACGGGACTCTCGATAGCTGGGCTCTTGACAATGTCGATGCCCCATATTCAGAGACTTTGGATTTTTCATTCGTCGACGATGTATATCTGCGGGACGACATGTCGCCAGTCACGATGGCCATGAACAACGCCTGTGATATCTGCAGCTACCAATAACTCTTTCTAGGGTTTGTCCGAAGGCAGCTCGAAGTGCCTGTGCCAATGGAGAAGCGGCCTTACTTCGCTCACCACACTAGTACAACAAGCGGGCCGGTCACTATCGCCCGGATTGCAAGGCCTTGTGGGGGTAACATTGTCTCGGCGAAAGGCAGCAAACGTGGGGCAGTACCTGACCTCCAAGATCCTCTTTGGCCGCATGACATCGTATCCCCACACGATAATTGACAAAAAGGGGGTGTCTCCCACCCTTTATCCACCCACGCTGCGTGTTGGAGGGGAGGTCGGCGTGGGAGTGTACAGATCTAGGCAACGGGAACCACACCTGCTTGCCCGGGCCGTTGGCGATATGCGCCAGCCTGCTGCATATGTTCTTCAACAGAGCGCCGGCGAGCAGCCTGTTCGTGTGGAAAACCATCTACGGCTACTAGCAAGAGCTGTACAACGCGGTTGGTTACTCACTTCGACACTCACCCGCCCACACTCACCCACGCATATCCCGATGCACTCACACATCCGCTTACACACTCACTTACACACTCACTTGCACACTCACTTACACACTCATAAACCAGCTACCTCTTGAGGTAGCTATAGCTCCTAAGATTCTACTCTGCCTACGACGTCCAAGTACCTGTGCCCCCGCAGCCATAGCTTTGAGACTTCTCTTTGCGCACGCCATTCAGGTATCTATTTAGGCGACCTTTATACGCGTCATTAGATCTGCAGCCGACTCTTATGCCCCGGATAGGCAGCTGCTTTGGCACCTGCTCTGTTCTTCAAGAAAGGGCTCATCCTTGTATTCTCGAGTTTGTAGCGGTGGGCGAGCGACGGTGGGGCATATAGTTACAAGTTACAGCAGGCAACTGTGACTGCATCATCCTTCCCTTGTCCCTTTCTCCATTGCAGACTTCCAAGTCACAACCGCTGAAGCCAGGTTAGCCCGTGCCGCTACGCCTTGCCGTCGTCACACCGAATGGCTCATTCATTAGTAGGTAAGCCGGGTAATCGTTTGCTCCGGTAGGAAGGAAAGAGACGGGGTGGCCAGGTGGCGGGGCACCAGTGTCCCGAAACTGGGCTCAGAAGAAGAGCATCCTCGCAGCTCCACTGCCGTTTTCAGACCACGGCAAGTATAGCCGGGTTAACCCAAAAAATGACCTCTTGCTCAGCCTAGCTCAGCTTAAGGCGGCCACCGCTCAGCTCCGAAGGAGGAAATGAAAATTCTCTTTGCCGGTTTTGGGGTCATGCGATGGCTGCTTCTGCAAACCCTGCACACAATGCACGACGGTAAGTAACAGTGCCATTGCCACACGCGAAGTACACGGGTAATTATCTGCAAAACAGACGCCTCCTGAACTCCCTTCCAACTCCCACCGTCTGCTCGTCCTAACTCCCTAGAACCAGATAAATAGACATTTACCTCATCAGCCTTCATCATAATTACGTGACCCGAGCAACCAAACCAGTTAACCAACTACATGTTCTGCAGCCGAATGCTGCCAGCCGAAGCCGAGTCCTTGGGCGGGTCCTCGCGCCAGGGGACGCCGCGGGCCGAGTCGCGCTGGTGCTCGAGGCGGAGCTTCTTCTGGCGCTCGCGGTAGAACAGCAGGGCGAGCGCGACGACGAGCACGACGCCCGCGACGGCGCCGACGACCGCCCCGGCGATGGCGCCGCTCGACAGCGTGACCCCCCCCGAAGACGAGGCCGGTGCCGGTGTCGGGGTGGCCCCGGGCGTGACGAGCGGCGGCCCGTTGTCGCCGTGGCCGGGCAGCGACGACGGGATGCCCGTGGCCGTCGGCGCCGGCACGTCCTGGTCGTCGGTGGCGTTGAAGCACGGCACCTGCGCCTTGAAGTCGCCGGCGCGCACGTACGTGATGTCGGCGCACGCGTAGAAGGTCTGGTTCTCGGGCCGGTCGAAGTCGGCCGTGTAGCGGATCTGGATGGTGGCGTTGGTGCCTGGTGCGATGTTCGCCGGCGGGCCCGGCACCGAGAGGCACGTGTGCCCCGGGTCGAGCTCCGCTATGGGCGCCGCGTTGAGGAAGTAGTCGAAGTCGGCGTTGGTTTGGGGGTCTGGGTTGATGGGTGTCAGGGGTTGGGTGATGGACGGGGGGTGCTGTGACATGCAATGTGGGAGGTAATAACGAGAGAAAGCTTACCGTTCTTGAACGACACGGCCAGAAAGGTCCGGTACGAGTCGTCCTGGGCGACGAGGGCCACCTTGCCGTCGGCTGGCCCCGACGTCAGTGCGTGTTTGTGGTAGACAGTGGCAGGGAGGACATCAGCTTACTGAGTGGGAACTCGGTGCGTGTGGTGACGCCGTCGACCGAGCCGCAGGGCGCCGTGTTGTCCATCTGGCCGGACCAGACACGGTCGGGAGGCCACATGAAGGCCGCCGGCCCCTGGTCGCTACTGGTGGCCTGGGCGCCGACAGCGGCCGCTACGGCGAGCAGTACGCGTGAAAGTGCCATCCCAGGGGGTTGGTCAGTGACTCGGGGGTTGCTTGGTAAATAAGACTGATGGAGTGGAGCTGACACTGCTCGAAATAGGATCAAGCACGGCGGCTAATTGATGCTGGGTCCAGGGTGTGTCTCCATGGCAAGACTGACTGCGGGTGATGCTGCCCTTTTATTTTCTCATCGGGCTCGTTCGTCACCGACTGCGGGGTCGAGGCCAATAAGCAAGTACAAGTCGACGAGGACTCAGCTGCAGAAGTCCAAGCTGTTCCCCCCGTCGGACTCTGTGCTGCGACCGGTCCCGGCCTACCTCGTCTTGGCTCTTCGCTTGGCGGTAAATGTCAGACGGCTCGCTGGATGCCAAGATGCGCTTGCTGACCCGGCCCAATGACACCTTCCATGGCAATCCACATCCTCGACTGTGATTCCTGATAAGGCAAGTGGGCTAGATTATCAGATGATCTGATAAATTGGCTTGGCAGCATGAGTAGGCTCATGTCGTCTCCCATGATTGGACCCCGTCTTCAGGGGCGTTCAAGTATTGGCTCTTTTACACACCCTGCCAGTCTTGGCCTGCAGCATCGTATATCACTATCGACATGCAAGTCGCGTGTCTGCCCATTGTTCCCGCCACTTTCTTTTCCTGGGTAGGACTCAGTCTTTTAAGTGTTTGCTGCCCCCGTGATTCGGACGACCCTTTTTATTTTGTTTTATCTTTGAGCGCTCCCAACTTTCCCTCATCTCTTGGCTACTACCTAGTCTTCCCAAGCCATCTGCTGACTGCAACCACAACCAAAATGCACTTGTCTCTTATCCTCGCGGTGGTGATACCCGTGGCTGTGCAGGCAACCACCCTGCCGGGCGGCCATTCCGACGTCCACGGCTTGATCTTGGAGAGGCAGGCGCCCGGAACACCGCAGTACGAGTGCCACGCCAACTGCGGTACGTGCCATCCGTGTCATGGTCAACCCCCGCCCCTACATCTCCCCAGACATGCCTCACCAAAGCAACGTGTCACCGCACGGCGGCCAGAGGCATCTCTCCCTATGCTGCTCGTCACTGACACCTTCCCATTCTAGGCGCTGCTTTGGCCGGCAGGCGAGATCCAGCGCACTGCAGCAACTCGACGTGGACGGCCGCGTACGATGACTGTCTGGAGTGCGCGCTGGACTTCAACATCTGGACCATCTACGGCGGCGGCGTCTCCTCTGCCGCCTCGTCCTGCGGGCTGTCCCCCACGCCTTCGCCATCGGGCGACACGACGGCCGCGCCGCCTATCACCACGTCCTCCTCTTCCTCCACGGGCTTGTCCACCACCGCCGGCCCGGGTCCAACGACAGCGCCTCCCACTGCGGCTTCAAACGCCACGACCGGCAGCTTGACTTCTTCCACTGCTGTCTGTCTTTCCATATCCTTTTATGAGAACCTGTTACTGACATTTGTGACAGCCGCCTATCCCTACCAGCGCTGGTTCGAGTCCCAATAAGGCGACAAGCGTTATGTTTCTGGGAATTTCAGTTGTCGTGTGGACTGCGTTGTTACTTTCTTGAGGTTAACGAGGAGCGGCAGCGATTAGATCAGCAGATACGAGCTCGGTCTTTATGAAAAGTCCCCAAGGAGCATGAATCCAGTTCCTCTTGCCTGTTCTAGTGATCGCGTTGATTCCCATCCCTATACAACGAAACCGTGCACCCTCACAGTGCAGGCCGGCCCAAGTCTTCGCACGGCACCAGCACCGTAGGACCAAAGTCTTGCGCCTCGCCCGAGTCAACGTTGACACCGAATCTCTCCCTCTCCGCCTCGCTCTCCGTAGCGAACCGGTACCGGCGGGATTCTGCAAACAGTTAACCAGCCGCCCCGCAAAAGCGGCCATGTCACGACACTAAGCACCCGACAGGCGGCAACGGCAACGGCAACGCACCACAGAGCCCGAACCTCGCGCCGGGGACCAGAAACGCGACGAAGCCGCGGTGCGTAACAAGCACGATGTTCTCGTACAGCCCAGAGCGCGCCAGAGCGCAGAGGCGGCTGCGCACGCGCTCGGCGCGGGCCTCGGCGCGCGCGGCGCTGTGCGCGGGGTAACAGGCGTCGTCCCACTCGGGGCCGCAGAGCGAGAAATCGAACCCCGGAAAGCGCGCGGCCAGCGCGGCGCGCCCCAGGCCCTTGTTGCACGTGGCGTGGTCGTGCGTCTCGCGCAGGTCCGGCCACACCTGCACCGGGACCGGGATTTGGAGTGGCCGGGAGGAGGCGTCGGCCGGGGTCTCCTCTGCCGCTGTGCCGAACACGAGGAGCGCCGTCTGGATCGCGCGCGTCATCGGAGATATGATGATGAGGTCCGGCGCGGCGAGCAGCTGCACGGCCCTGGCTTGTGCCTCGCCCAACTCGGTGAGAGGCGGGTCTCGGTGGGGATAGCCCCATTCTATGCTGCGATTGTGATGATTATGTTGGGTTAGTTTACCTGTAATCAATCTGCGGAACTGGCGCTGGCTTACTTGTGTAGTGACTGGCCATGGCGGAGGATGTGGATCACGGTGGAATCTGTGTCTCGAGTTACGTGCTCAGCTTTTGTTTCCCGCGTAGTGGAGGATTCGCCAACCGTGGGTTCCGGAAGGCTCAATCTCGGTCGGTGCTTCCAGATTCATGATTAGTGGGTGAAAATGGGAGAGTTGATAAGCCGGGAGAGTTGTTGAGTTTCAATTACGGAAAAGATGTAAAGTTGGAGTTGTCGCACGTGGCTCTTTGACTCGGTTGTATGTGCTTTCAAATTACCTAATAAGCTCTCACTCACTCATTACTACATGTGTGTCCGTTGGAATTTGCTTGTGAAAGGGAGGCATTTCCTCGTGCAGCTGTCAGTGGCCGGAACGGTTTCCTGCCAGCCACCGCTGACAGGTGCTGCCACTGACAAGCGGAAAACCGCTCTGAGTGCTCGGCATCACTCGAGACGGGTCTCCAATCCGTGACAAATGCTATAATGACCACGATGCGGACCCGTGTCTCCGACTGGGAGGCAATTGACTTCTTTATGACATGTCAAGTAATAATAGCTCACTACTCTCCCCTTCCTTCACGTGAGAAAGAGCTGGTGAAGAAGGTGATAATGAAAGGTGATCGGCCGAGCTCTTCGCACTGACCCCACCCCCGCCCGCTGTAAGCTGCCGCCGTTCCGCCTCGGTTCCACGCAAATGCAAACGGGGTGGGGGCTACTGGTTTCGCACCCCCAAACGTTGGATGACTTTTGTGAGCAAAACTGTAATCCGTCCAATGCGCCCTTGTACCGAGACGCCACTTCAATGCAGCCTGCTTAAAACGTGTCAACACGCCTGAAT
This sequence comes from Lasiosphaeria ovina, assembly GCA_033439765.1. Classification (NCBI taxonomy): domain Eukaryota; kingdom Fungi; phylum Ascomycota; class Sordariomycetes; order Sordariales; family Lasiosphaeriaceae; genus Lasiosphaeria; species Lasiosphaeria ovina. The sequence goes on along the minus strand of JAULSN010000004.1, from coordinate 4,686,720 downwards.
AGCACGCAGACAGACTCCGGTAAACTCCCTGACAACCCCGCTGAGGGGTACTCCGTATGAAAGAAGAAGTGCGCCCACTATCCATACTAATAAACGGGCTAGCAGCGCATCTTTCCCTCACCTTCACCGCCCAAGTAAATGTGAACAGTTGATTCTCGCATTGTGGATGTGAGATCTGGTCCTTTTGTAGGAAACCAGTCTGGCTCGGTGAGCTGGGCTCTCTGTGGTTGAGAGGGACGCAGCTCCACCCGAAGACATTCCATCTTTAGTAACAACTGCCCTACTACCCCGCAACGAGGCGATAAACTTCAAAGGGGTCGGGCGGCTAGGGCTGTTACAGCCTAGCGGCTGCCACGGATACTTGTGCACAACGTGGGAGGTGTCAAAAACCTCGCCCGCCGGGTCTACTAGTATAGCTATCTACCCGGGCGAGGCAAGTGTTCGAGCCGGGTAGGGGAAGCGATTGGCTTCCAGACGCAATTCGGACCCGTACGGGATGTCGTTGGCTGCCAGAGGAACGAGTTCCAGGCCATCCCGTCCCTGCTCGTGGGATGATATGCGCCCCGCCTGCATTTTCGTGGCACGGTGCTAGCGTTCATGGCCAGGGGGAAGTCGGCTTGCTTCCCCGTGGGTTCGGCGCGTTGCGCAACTAGACAAATAGCGCAAGCAAGCCACCACGGACGGGCACTTGGCCCGCAAACGGACCCAATTCCGGGGCCCTTGAACTCGAGCGAAAACGCTAGGAGAGGAGATAATATTTATTATTCATCCACAGCACCCCGGCGTGCTGCGTTGAGCTGCTTGAGCTACTCCCGCACTGTCGCTCGCCCGCCTCACCTTGGGTCCCTTAGCTTGCCCCTCATCTCATCCCACCCTTCCCGTCTCCTCCCGCCTTCATCTCTTTTTGTAACCAAAACCCCTTCTTCTGTCTTCCGCAGCTGCCCCCAATTGCTTGAGATCGCAATCTCTTGATTCTAAACGTCTAATTTTCTCCATCTATCCCGAGCGAAGCCAGCCGCGACAATGGCGGACCCAACCCCAGCCGCAGCCGCCGCAGCAGCGCCGGCAGCGCCGGCATCGGCCCCCGCTCCAGAATCCTCCACTTCGGCGCCTCCCGCCGCCGCCGCCCCTGCCGTCGCCCCTGCCGCCGCCCCTGCCGCCGCCTCACCTCCCGCTCAAGCCTCAACGGCTCCTGCTGCGGCGGCTACCTCGCCGGCTGCCGATGATGCGCCCATCGACCCTGATGCCAACATTGAGATCGATGACGCGGTCCGTCCACTGCAGGCCTTCTAGTCTATTGATTGATTCTGACTCTCGGCCCTTTAGCTGCGAGACGATGACTCGGCCATTGGCTCTCAGGTGTAAGCGCGCACTATCCATCCCCTCCACTCGCGATAAATGCAGTATTGATGTGCTCACTCGAATTTGCTGCACCAGCTCTGCCTTTACCGAATCGCTCAGCTCCAGCGTCGTCGACTACCCGATCAAGCACGGACGACGGTACCACAAGTTCCGCTCCGGCGCCTATCCGTTCCCCAACGACGAGGTTAGCTCTAACCGTAACTCTCTGCCACGCCTCGCAGGCTCTCTGCTGACTCTCTGCCGCTCTAGGACGAGATGGACCGCCTCGACATGGCCCACGAGCTCATGTACGTGGGCACTGGCGAGAAGCACTACCTGGCCCCCGTCGAGGAGAGCAAGCTGCACAGGATTCTCGATCTCGGCACGGGAACCGGAATCTGGGCCATTACCATTGGCGACGAGTTCCCCAATGCAGAGGTGCGTGTTCTTTTGAGCATTTGATACCGGCGCGCCCCCGGCTAACTGCGACAAAAGGTCATTGGAAACGATCTGAGCGCCATTCAGCCGACTTGGTAAGTCGACCGGATTTGCTCCCTCTCTGGATTGAGCTGCGGCGCAGATGTCATTAACAAGTTGCTTAGGATCCCCCCCAACGTCAAATTCGAGGTTGACGACATTGAGAGCCCGTGGGTGTACGGCGCCAAGTTCGACTGGGTCTTTTGCCGGTACCTGACCGCGTGCATCCTTGACTGGCCCAAGCTTGTAAAGAACGCTTATGAGTAACTCGTCCCTTTCCCTTGTTCGCTTTCTTTAAGGGTGAAAAGAAGAAGAGAAAAACGCCACTTGTTTTGCTCTGGAAATCCAGAGGCTAATTAGCGCGAAATCATCTGCACAGCAACCTCAACCCCGGCGGCTGGGCCGAGTTTCAAGACTTTGAGTTCAACTTCTACTCGGAAGACGGCTCCGTCAACGACGACCTGTCGGTCCGCAAGTGGATCCTGGCCCTCAACGAGGCGGCCAAGAAGACGAAGCGCGAGCTGAACCCGGGCAGCTACCTCGGCGGCTGGCTCAAGGACGCGGGCTTCACCAACGTCGTCCACCAGCGCTTCAAGTTCCCGCTCGGGCCCTGGCCCAAGGACCCCAAGTACAAGGAGATTGGCCTGTACAACATCGCCCAGTTCGAGCAGGGCGTCGAGGGCTTCTCCCTGGGCCTGCTCGTCGGCGTCCTCGGCTGGGCCGTCGAGGAGGTCCAGGTTCTGATAGCCGGCGTCCGCAAGGACGTGCGGAACCCCAACCTGCACATCCAGTTTGACTTGTGAGTGGTCATCCCATCCCCATTTCCGCCTCTATTGTTGAGACCGTTTCCTACTACGCGGCCCGTGAAGCTAACGGGATATTGCAGCCACGTCGCGTATGGTCAAAAACCCGAGTAATCAATCTGCGCGGCCGCGTTTGAAGTCGAATCAGTTTGGGCGGATGCAAGTTTGCACACCTCGCCAGGGAGGTGCCTATTAGTGGCGGGATTTCTTGGTTCTTAGCATGAGGGGGCTATCCGGTTACTTTTATCGCTGTCTTATGACTCTTGAGCCGGACGACGTTTATGAATGGCATCGTGAAGTGGCGTGACTATCATGATAGCGAAGCTACCTAGTTAATACAAATCTGTTTGTTTGCATGACGGATTGATAGGCCTGTTTGTGTGACGAGTCACCGCTTTACCAGCAGACCAAACATTTTCTGGGTTAGGGAATAGCTATGCAGGCTATGTAACCACAGCTCCCCAGAATCCATTTCGGCAACACGTTTCTGTTTTGTCTACCGGTGCAGCGGTAGCCTGCCTACGGCAAAACAGATAACTTCTGTTGCCTGGTGGTCTGAACTATAAGCCTACAACTTCCACAAGAATTTTGGGTAGATCTTGTACGGTTACCTGGAAACATCAAGAACAGCACTGTGAACGTTGTATTGACGAACATGGTTTGCCCCTGGATTCGCGTCGGGTGTTCTCGCATGGGCCACGTCAAGAAAAGACTTCAAGGCCATCGACAATCGCTTAAAGTAAAGGGGCCCACAGGGCTTCATGACATTTGGCAGCAAGAGCCTGTCGGCTAGGACTAGAACAAAGAAGTGTTATATGGAATAACACAGACATGTCATTGCGAGGTAGCGCAGGCGCAGATAGTGCAGGCGCAGATGTGGATATGGGCGCACTTGTGTTAGTCTGGTGGAGCGAACGGCTGCGTTTTAAATATTTTAGGCAAAATTCCTCTTCGTTGTCTCCCCTTCAGCTATAATTACACCAAAATGCGGACGGCATGCTTGCCCAACTCGGCGCCTAGACTAATTAGCTCCCAGACTAAGGTCGCTAGGCTGGTTTTTTATTTACAAAAACGGCTTTTCAGTTGTAAAATGACAACGACTAAGCCGCTTTTCACGCTTTGTAATGTCTTGTGCCGCAATTGCGTCGGTGAAAGACTTGCTTGTTTTTTATCACCGTCGTTGCCTGCAAATTTGTATAATAGGCTGGGATATAAAGTCTGGGAAAGATCACAGTGTTTCGTCGGAATTCGTGGCTGCTCTTGGGATTTGCTTTGGGCTGGTTCTCCTCACAAATCAGCCAGAACAGACTCAAATGTGCCCTACCCCGAGCCTTTCTAAATAGAACTCAGAGTACCTTGATGGCCCTCGTTTCGCCGTTGGACTCACTCGTTGGCCTAGGTTTCTTTTTACCCGCTGAATTTTAGAGTTAAACACGCCGCACCTCGTGGCATAAACCTAGGTTTCCTTGCGAATTCCTAGCGCATTCGCATTCGCATTCGCATTTACATTCGACCCGACAGTTTGCAGGCAGGCTCCCTTGGTAAGTTGCACCTCTTTTCACACCTTTCTCCAACCTTCTTCATTGTTCACGTTTTCTGACGCTCAATGAGGCTTGCAGGTGAAGGTGGACCGACTGTACCTCTAAAACCTCGACCAAATTCCTCCGCCTGCAAAAATTTCAACTTCACCAACTTTCTTCTTTCCGCCAGCACGTAAAAGTCTCAACCGCACCAATTCGTCATCTTTCGTCGGCAGTCGCGATATTTACTCACAGTGCTCAATCTCATTCACGGGAAAGAACGGAAAAAATGAACAGCCAAGTCCAGGTAAGCAAATCTCTCTTCTCATCACAATCCACGTCGCGCCCTTTCCACTCCTTCTCTCTCGACTCCAAACCGCCCTTTCATCTCTCCCTCCGCGGACGAGGGGGAAAAAAAAAACTAACACAATCCACAGCACGAGACCCCAGCCGGTTCTCCTCCCGCTTCAACGCGCAGAGAGCGTCGCAGCGGCGGCCGTGGCAGCAACAGCGGCAGAAACAGAAACCGCAACCGCAACCGCAACCGCGGCGACCACCATAACAACAACAACAACCAGAGCTTCTACCGGGCCAACGACCTTCGCCAGCGGGGTCGCGGCGTGGGCGTGGGTTCCGCGTCATCGTCGTGGCGACCAGCGAGCATCCTGCTCCCCGGCAGACCGACAACCAATATCACCACCACCACCACCCCCACAGCCGCAGCCGTCTACCTCTCGGAGCGCATGCGCGCGTACCTGCGCAGCGGCGACGACGCCATGGTCGGCCACCTGGCCGTGCACCCGCGCGCCGTCGCCGACATATACTCGCGCCAGCGGCTCATCACGCTGCAGCTGGCCGTCCACCGCGCCTGGGCCGCGTGCCAGCGCCTCAAGCATCCGTTGCTCAACAGCAGCAACAGTAGCGGCGCTGTGGCTGGAGTTTACGGTGCCGGAGGGGCTGAGGCTGTCGTGCAATATACCGGTACTGGCACTGGCACCAGCACTGGTACCGGAGAGCGTAATGACAACAATGACAACGCCCAGGACGGTGCTGCGGCGTTTGAAGCTGGTGGCGACTGCGTCATGCACGACATCAGCGACGTCGGCGCGCAGTTTTATGATGCTGACGACGACGACACCGCTGCCGCTACCGGCCGCGACCCTGCCGTGGAGGACATGCGTGCGGCGCTGGCGGCGCTGGAGATGTGAATGTCATCATCATCATAGGACGGCAGTCTCTTCTCGGATAGTTTTGGGACATGGAGTTGGGTTGGGTTGATTAATTACTTGACTTGGCTTGGTGGATTCACGGCTTGGATGATGGCTGGCTGGCTGGTTGGTTGTCTGGCTGGCACCTCTCGGTTGGGTTTTCACGCGAGCATCTTGTCTTGTGCGTTGGAACTGAGAGCGTGCTTGCCTGCTGCTGACAGCTCACTCGCAACGGTCAGACTCGAAGTCGGACAGAAGGCTCGGCATGGCACGGAGCTTACTCACGAGTGATGGGATGGCGCCGGGGATGGCGGGTTTCTTTTTCATTTTCCTAGCTCTTTTCTTTTCTGTGTTCTCCTCCTTTTCTTTTCGACTTATCGGCTTCTGTTCCACCTGGAGTTCAGGGCGCACAGACATCGATTATCAGGGGAGGCGATTAATATTTCCTGCCATCGTCATGGGGAATACGGCGTTGCACAATTAGCATGCCGCAGCATGGGATTGCACGGAGTTGTCGGCTGATTACATTGAATCTTTTCGCTTTCTGTAGCTCGGCCTTTTCGTCCGGCTCCCCGTCCTGTACATACATGCATAGTTCATAACGTTTTCAAAGTGGCTTTGCCTGCCTGCCTGCCTACGTATCAATCAGCGTAGCTACTGCCGGGTGGTCGATCCATCAAGTCTCGTCAGACCTCACCACACCTCAAAACTAACCCCTATAAACAAACCCCGCCCCTCACCCCGTGACATTGAAATAATTCGCCCTCACCGGCGCGCCGAGCCCAACAGCCGCAACAAACGTAGCGAGGTTGAATCCCAGCGTCTGGCCGACCTGGGCGCGCGTGACGGCGAAGCCGGCCGCGGGCGTCTCGTACAGCAGGCTGACGTAGCGGTGGGGATGCGCGGGAGTCTCGGCCGGCGGCGCGGGCCCCGTGTACGCGACGGGCCCCGTCGCTGATGTGGCTAGTGCATGCACGGCGCCGACGTCGCCGGCGCTGCTGCTGCTGCTGCTCGCTTTGAAGCCCGTGAGCATGGCGTGCAGGTTCGTGCGGCGGCCGCCGGCGCTGGGGTTTTGGAAGTTGGCTGGGCTAGGGTTGGGCAGCGCGTGAGTGATGGTTTTGGCTTCACCGGGTGTCCAGGAGAGCTGGTGCTGGTTGCGGAGGGTGGCTGTGTGCTTACACGTCCTGGTCTGTGATTGTTGTTTGCTGTTTGTCAGTCTAGAATACGGAAGACAGCTTAGAGGCAGCGTATGCCGCTGGCAGTTCTGAATCAGTTCAGTTCTACCCACCTATCATCATCCACAGGTACGTGCCGTTCAGGACCGCGTCGGTGGTGCCAATAGTCGGCTGCTTTGCCGTCTCTGGTTCGCCACACATCCGCCCGAGAAGTGTCAGTGCCTCCTCTATTGAACCCATTTCCCATAACCAAACAAACTCTGGATCCGGGGTGAATCTAACCGGCTTTCGTCAAGCTCGTGCCGGGAACGGTCACTGTCTTGGCCCCAAAGACGAGGTCTAGCCGGGCGGCCACCTCGGGCGTGAACCCGGCGGGCGTCTGGGCCGCGACAAGCGCGCCCGCGGCGAGGACCAGAGCTGCTGTTGGGAAGAGCATGGTGGCGATGAGGAGTCAGCTTGTGCCTGAGAAAGTCAGGTAGATGAGGAGAGGAATTTGGGTGTTGGGCGGTGTCGTCCTGGTTAAATAGCAGTTCTGTCCCAAGACATTCCAGTCGCCCCGTGTGTTTACCCCTGCTATGAGCCGTGGCGTTCTGATATGACTGGCCGCTGGAGACCAGATGATAATTACACGCAATATCAGGAAGAGCTTATTTGGAGGCGCGTGGAGGCTAAATGTACAGTATATACATACATGTCTTGGAAACCCAGCTTTTACAAACTGATATGTCCACCACTTATTGTCATGTAAATTGCGATAACGTTACCACATTCGTGTTAAGCGGCACTCATGCAATTTGCCCACGTACCCCGCATCGCTCGGATCGATCCGGCATTGATTGCCTTGTTTAACTGTCGGTGCACGATGAATATTGATTGGGGTATTAGAATCTGGAAGGGGTAATAACTGCTCTAGAAATCACTGCTGCTCTAAATAGAAATATTTGCGATGTAATGGACGTCGCCAAGTTAACCAAAAACTCCCCGGTACCCAGCCAACCCAAAAGACTAAAGAAATGTTTCGTATCAGATATTATCAGAGCTTTGCTCCCTTGCCGCTGCTAGCGACGTTCTTGGGCGAGTAGGTCCAGGGCACCGTGCCCGAGAAGTTGTTCTTGATCTCGAGAAAGTCAAAGACGCGGCCGCGGCTCATGAAGCGCGCGACGATGAACCTGAAGATGAACCTGCGCATGCCGATCGGCGGGTAGAGCCACCTGTCGAGGAAGTAGCGGACATAGGTGCTCCAGCTGCAGATGCGCACGTCTCGCGCCGAGAGGTAGGTGAACTTGGGCGAGAACTTGTTGTGCTCGGCCCAGTAGGCATCGAACAGCCGCTCCAGCGTCGGCGTGTCTATTGTCTCGGCCGCCGCGGCCGACGGCCCGGATCCGGGTGCCCCCATCTTGGACAAGAGGCTGCGAAGGTGGTTGACCAGGATTACGACGTCCTGGATGGCGCAGTTCATGCCCATGCCGAGGTTGGCCGTCATCTTGTTGGACGAGTCGCCGAGCATCACAATACGTTTCCAACCCCAGTGCTTCAGCGACCCTTCCTCGAGCGCCACGGCGCAGCCGCTGTTGCGGACGGCGTAGATGTCGCGGAAGGTCAGCTTGTCCGAGATGTGAAGGTGGCCGACCTTGTCTGCGAACGCGTCCCTGTCTTTGTCCGAGTACTTGAGCGGCTCGCGGGTGGGTTCGTCCAGCTTGTGGTACACGATCCACCACACGCGCTCCCGGCCGGCAAAGACCTGAATGTCGGTGCCGAACGAGTGCACCTCGTTGAGCTCTCCGGGTGAGAAGCTCGGCAGGGCGTCCAGGGGCGAGTTGCCGAAGAGACCCTCGAAGCTGGTGAGGAACGGCTGCACCGGGTCCGTCTTGGCCTCGGGGTTTTCCTCAAGCGCCGCCTCGCGTGCCAGGCGGCGGACCTTGCTGTGCACGCCGTCGGCGCCAAAGACTATGGACCCCGTCTCCCAGGACCCGTCCTCGCAGCCTACGCGGACGCCGCTGTCGCTGACCTCGATGGCCTGGACGCGCTTGCCGGTAAGAACACGGGCCTTGGCCGCGTCTGGCAGCGTGTCGTAGAGGGTCTGAAGGAGGTCGGCTCGGTGGCACATGTAAAAGTGTTCGCCGAGGCTTTGGGCAGGTAGTCATGCAACTGGTTAGGGGGGCAAAGAAGGGAGGGGCGATCAGCCAAGAAGACTCACTACTCGTCCATTTTGAGAGGGAAATTCTGCAAGACTCCTCCGTCGGCGAGGATGATGTTTTTGGAGGGAAAGGCGTTGAGCAGGGGCCGGATCTGTTCGAGGATGTCGAGCTGGTCGAGGATGCGCAGGCTCATGGGCCAGAATCCGACGCCGGCACCCAGCTCGGGCGCCACGGAGCTGCGGCCCTCGAGCACGACAAAATCAATGCCGGCCTTGGTGAGGGCGTGGGCCGCGACCAGGCCCGCGGGCCCGCCTCCTACGACGACGACTTTGAAGGCCGCCTGGTCCATTTTGGTGTTGTTGTTCGTCGTGGCTGTAAGTGGGGGGAACTGGGGATAAGATGTCGACGAGGATGCCAAGACCCAAGTAAGTGGGAAAACCGGGATGGTGGAGAGCAATTAGAAGATAGGGTGTATGTGATTATGAAGACAGCAGCAGAAGTCCCGTCGAGTAATTAGTTGTCTATCATGTGTCTCGGTAGTAAACAGGCGCCATAAATAGGGAAGGGCTCGTCAGACATGCACCAGTGCGAGGTTTTGTTGGGGCCCAACAAACAACAGGAACGTTTAGGGCCGGGCATGACCTCTCCTATTATACCTGGCCGGGGACCCCACCATTGTCCATAAGAGAACAATAATTAAGGTAACTGAAGGGGCCACATGCGCTCTGGGACGCAAGACAGAGGCTAAAAATCGGACGGAATTGCCAAGGGGCTCGGGCAAGGATAGGTAGGGCCTTACAGGTCTTGGATGCATGGCTGTGCCGCCGGTTTGCTGCGGCGCTGGAGCGGCCGAGGTTGAGGGAGTGACCTGGGGATTTGGCAAGGACCAAGCGGATTGATCGCTCATTGCTACCGGCATTGCATCGAAACGGAATTTGGAAGCCGAGCAGACAACATTTACAGGGGCCAGCAGCGGGTCCTTGGCAGCTCTGCTAGTCGCCTTTCTATCCTCAGAACCAGACTTTCGACGAGTTGCACGAATTTCTTTGGAAGCTAACTACCCAAGCTGCTCCGTAACTGCGAGCTTGGATTTAACTCCAATTCCGTTCGGAATTCGGACGTGCTGGTGTTGTTGTGGATGGTTACCTTACATGGCACCCTGGTTGGCCTGATTGAGACTAGCGGCAGCTTTGGAACGAATTAGCTATCGGAAATGGAGAAAAAGTGAATGCGACGAATCCGAGTTGACACGCAACAGCACGCGCGAACACGCATCGTCATTTGTGATGGGGTGCAGGGCGTATCGGAGTTGTCTCTGCACAACCAACGCACACGTATTGTTGCCTGCTCCATGCTCACCGGCCCACGCTCGTCGTTGGGTCTGCGGAACAATGGAAGCATTGATGCGAATAATTAAGCGAAGGTCTAATTGTGGACCGACAAGTTGAAGATGGCTCCATCCCTTTTAGCTTAGCTTCTTCGTTGGAACCCCACCAGCGCTCTAGCCCGCGCCGTTGGGCCTTTTACATGATACGCTAGGCTACCCTTGGCAGGTCAAGAGCACCCCGATTTTAGTTATTACACTACAACGCTAGTTCTTCCGTGCAATCGCCGAGGCGGAGCCGTTTCCATTACACATGACACGGCGCCAATGTCGAATGTTCTTGTTGATCTGACTGTTTCTGACAGAGCTCGTATCGATGCACAGTAGACTAAAACTAAGCAATCCTAATCCTAACGTCGCGGCCAGCTGGCCATGACACAAGTTGGACAGATTGCGCAGTTAGCGATGAATGCTCGGCTAAACATGACGCTTAGCTAACGTGATGCCACCGTGCTGGCCAGAGTCACTTGTCGTAATGGGTTGTACAGATAAGCAAGATAGTTAGAATAGGCATCTAATTGGTTTTTGAGTCTTCAGGCGAATCACATATCACGAGTTTGTTCATCAGGCTACACAAACACTCGTGGGTCATGACCTCATGTGAGTCCGGGATGGAAAGGAAGTCGACCCGGAACCACGACGGGCGCATGATACATTCCTCCAATTGATAACAATGTCAACGTACAAAAGAGAGGGCTTAAGCAAGCAAACAAGATGGGCTGATCAATCACATGTCGCAAATCACATTTCGTCGGTAATTGCTATCCAAACTCCAAGTCAGCTGTCCGTAGCTAGTGGTAATCAGTCGGAAAAAAGCTTTCAGAACGAAAATCAAAGCAGCAGCTCAACGAAGATGTTGATTTAGAGCGGACCCCAGCACAGAGCCTCACTGACTAAGGCAGCTAAAACGTATTTATTGGTTACACCTGCTATACAAGTGGAAGTCCGCCAAGAAACTCGCACTTGATGCTTGCACAGTGGAAAAAAGTCCGAGTTGTGGGGTGGCGTACCATTCATCAGCCACATGCGTGCCACTCGAAGGAGCTCTCTCCGACGCACGATTCCAGAGTCAGGATATTGAGCCGATACTATTCAAAAAAGAAATCACGCTGTTGAGACTGGATGGCAACCATAGAGGCGGGAGATGCAAAGTGACTACGGGTCAGGTCCAAGTAGAAAAACACCAAAGACAGAGTAAGCCACAGACACAGTGAGAATAATCTTAGGTAATTCATCCAATGATGTTGCATCCGTGAGGAAGCACATGGCGTGCCATGATTACTGCCAGGGTTCTTTAGACTAATTAGCTGTACCGGTACCCGAGGAAATGGAAAAAATGTAAGCAGCCAAGACGGCACCCGCCTATCCGAGTCGGCACAAACGCCGCCGCGCACACCCCATCTCATTACCGGCCCGTCCTGGGCTGTCCCAAGTGCAAAACACCGAGAGGAAAAGAAAAACAAAAAATTAGAGAGATACAAGAGACGGCCGCATCAAGCCGTCTCCTTGTCCGGCTGCTGCTGCTCCTTCTTCTGCGAGCGCACCAGCGACGTGATATAGCCGGGGCGGGCGATCCAGGGCACGGCGAGGGTGAAGAGGAGCGTAAACCCAAAGGCCATCCACTGGAGGACGGGCAGGGCGACGCCCTCGGAGATGAGAACAGGGGCGTTGCGGATAGTCGAGGACGCGTAGGCGAGGGCGCCGGCCGTCTCGCTGGTGGCGAGCGACGCGGTGAAGACGAGCGCCGCCGACAGGTACAGCAGGCCGTACGTGCCGCGCTTGAGGATGGCGCTGCGCCGCGGCTTGTCCGGGTTCGGGCTCGCCGCGTCGCGCTTGTGCAGCACCAGGAACACCATGCCCGCCGCGAACAGGAACGCCCCGCCCGCCAGGATCGAGATGAAGATCTGCACCTGCAGTTCAAGCGCTGTTGCTACCAGCTCGTGCACGTCCACCGCGTTGGCCGGCCCTACGATGCTGCTGACTGTCGTGTTGCTGGACTTGTTGGAGGCTGTCGTCGTGTTGCCGAGACCGAGCCCGGGGAACAGGTTCGCCGTCACGGCGTCGGACGCGGAGCTCTTGGACGACGACTGGCAGCGGAACCCGGAGCCATCGGTGCCGCAGATGCCTGTGCACAGAAAAGGGAGAGTTAGCCAGCGGCCAAGTTTGGTCATGGATCAAAAAGGGGGAAGTCATACCAAAATACCCGATCCGGACTTGCACGTCAGCCAGAGCAGTCGTGTTCTTGGTTGATCGCAGTGAGACGACATAGAGGCCGGGGATGCCGGGAGACGTCGAGACGCAACCCGAGAGCGACAGAGCTATGGTTATGTTGTCAGCAAACGTGGACCATCTTCAGGGGGTGGTGGCAGAGTAAGCTTACCGTCAAAAAGAACGATGGGGATGATGAGGGTGAAGGGGAGCAAGCGAAGGAGCTTGTATGCTGTCAATACGTCAGCAAAGTCAACTCTCAAACACCGGCAAGGGGGGAAACCCTACGGTTGAAGAACAGCTTGACGACTTGGAAGACACCCATGATGGGCGATGTTGTGGTGTCGATGGCTTGAATGGGGGGAGTGTTTCCGAAATATCGAATACGAGTGACAGAACTTTTTTTTTTAAGTCGAACGACGAGGAAGAGGGGGAAAAATATCACGAGTCGACGGAAAGTGGCTGAGGGGGGAAAACCGAAAGAGTCTTAATGTTGACCAGCAACAAAGGACACAAAGCACGATGACAATTGACGGAACCCTGCACGGACAAAGGAGACGTTGGCCAGGAAAACAATAGGAAAAAAGGAAAAAATAGAACAAGAAAAAAAACAAAGACAATGCTTTGTGCTGGGCCTAACAATAACAGTTAACTCACAAGAGCAAAAAAGTTGGCGAAGGCCATGTGGTGGGTGGTTATATACATGGAATGGTGGGGTACATACCATATACCATTGTTTGTGCGCCTCATTCAGGCGCCTGCAATACGTGTAACTAACCCCGGCTACCTCTCGCGGCCCATGGAAGGAATGCAAAGACCAAAAAAAAACAAAAAAAAACATGTCATATTCCCACGGCGTCTAATGCAGCCAGACAAACAACCCGGAACCAGAGCCGGGCGGGTCACGCCGAGGGCATTTCGCCCGGGTGCAGCCCGCTCACCTTGTCCCACCTCCCAGGTTTTTCCCGCGGCGTTGAACGAGACCCAAACAAGTGCGACCCCGCTTGGGGTGCGTTGGTTTGGGGACGCGCGCTGCGGGGGAAGGTTAAAAGCCGTCTAGCGTCTTGCCGCTCAGGGTCCTGTGTCAGAGCCAGGGTTGCGGCGGGGCGTGCGTGGGCAGCGATTCGACGAGACAAGCGGCGGCCGCTGTTTCGCAGCAAAAAAAAACCCTGAACCCAAAACCACGCCCAGCGCTTAAGACAAGACGCGCCCTCCCGATCGTGTAGCTACCGCTTGAATGTGCCATGCGCCGCCCACCAGTCAATCGCTAGGTCCGATCGGATCGGGCCCGGCCACTATTTTTAGGGTCGCAGCGAATGAACGAGATGTGTGCATATCCAATCAATCGTGTCGCCTCCTCCCTCCTCCATGTTTGCCAGATTGGGACCGAGACAAGCCCTGCGTCCAATCACAGCCGCCATCGCATGGCCGACAGACAAAGGCTCAAACGCTGACCGACAGGCACCATAACAGGCTTTCGCCCGTGGAGAAGGGGAGTCGGGCAAAAAGTCACAAATGGAAGTCAAAGGGTAAATCAGTGCATTAAAGACTCAAGTACAGCCAAATCCCTGAATGTTTGTCAGGGCGGGATATTTAGATCTCTCAGCCCATGTATTTAATTACTGCATTTGCTGTAACTAGGTAATTTATCTTTAATTGTCCCAAGTCCCACGGTTGTAGACATTCAGCAACTGGACAATCGAAGTAAAAAAAATATTAAATGTCATTGGTTCGATAAAACCACACCATTGAAAAAAGTTATCTATGTACCCAAGTCTTTCAGGAAACAAGTCTAAATGCTCTCTGGTAACGCTCAGCTTCTCGCGAAGCCATCAGCTTTAATAACTAAGCCCCTTAGACCAGAAATTCAAAATAACTGAACAAATCAATCAAGTAAACTGCCAGCGCCAACACCAAATCACACCACCGCCAGCCAACAGTAAGCCTACCGTGAGCTGTTCACTGCTTTGGCCAGCCGATGTCCCAGCTCCGTGACTCCCGGTTTGCGCATAATGCTAAAATGATCCCCCGTGATGGCTTCGCATCTGATATCTCCACCGGGCAAGAGTATCTCCCAACCATTGGTCCCGAAGCTCTCCCGGGGATCCATGATCCAGTCCTGCGCAGCATTCGCATAGCCTCCGCTCCTGGCATGCCTTGCACGCACCTCCTCTCCAGCCGTCTCCCACACGCCATGACGAGCCCACACAGCCGTAATTGTCTTGATGCTGCTCGACATGTGACGAGGCATTGGCACCGGTCGATACTGTTTGAGTGCGGTGACGGACCCTGCGAAATGGTCTTGCACGCCCTTTCTCATTTTACCCTCTCCGGCGCTGGCTGCACGCCTGTCTTTCAACCCGTCAAAGGCGCCGATCCTCTCCAGCAACCCAATAGTCTCTATCGGCAATGGCGGGAGCGATTTCGGACAGGGCGCATCAATGAGCGTGAGGCTGTCGACCCGTTCTCCGTGATGCCGCATCAGCTGCGACGCGACTTCGAATGCATATGTGCCACCGATGGACCAGCCGGCAAGGTGATACGGCCCGTGCGACTGCACTCGCCGGATCTCAGCCACATACATGGCTGCCACATCCTGGAGGGAGACAGTAAAATCCTTTGCTTTGTCCAGGAACGGACTATTCAGGCCGTACACTGCCCCAGCGAGGTGCAAGCGCGGGAAACCGACGTAGCTACTTGCACTCCCCGATCCATCTGGCAGCAGAAATAGCGATGGGTCTTGCGACAAAACCGAACCCTGGAGCAAGACTGCTTCTGCTCTGGGGGCATCAAGCCTCTGCTGTGCCTTTTCAAGGACATGGACAAGCCTCTGCACAGGCAGGGTAGTCGAAGGGCGGCCAAGGGCAGACTGGATGGCGGCGATGGTCGGGTTATCCACCAAGAAGCTCGACGGGAGCACCTGGCCTGTCTGTGACTTGATGGAGCCCAAGATAGCCAGAGAGAGCAAACTGTCAACTCCGAGATCCGCAAGAGGCGTCTCGTCGTCGACCTCGCTGGCGTCGACTCCGACTTCGTTGGCAATAATCTTTCGGAATACTTCGATCGAGTATTCAGCCGGTGTCCCTATGGTCCCGGTGGCGGCGCTCATAGGGGTATTTGCAGTCGTTGCCGGAGCAGTGAAGATGTCTTCGCCATTGTCAGAGCTGTTGTCCGAAACTGAGGCGCCATCGTTGGAATCCTGATGCCCCGTGAAGTACGTACGAAGATCCCCGACGGTTAGACACTCTGTGAAGAGAGTTGCAGAAATATTCTCGCCAAGTAGAGCACCCAGTCTTGCTGCGATGCTGATCGAGAGAAGACTATCGACCCCCAAATCTGCAAACGTGGCATCGTCGCTGAGCTCATGTATCTCTACCCCGACTTCCGTGGCAATGAGATTGAGAACTATGCTGAAATCTAGAGACGACACCGCCTGGACTGGATCTTCTTGGGTTTGTGGCATTATGAGATTCCGAATCGGCGCAGCTGGTCCTGTCATGGGCGAACTCTGGGCGGAAACTTGAATATCTTGCCTAGAGAGGGTGGAAGGCATGAGGCTGTTGAGAATAGTCCGCTTGATCCGCTTGAACTTGAGGTCCTGGCAGACAGCAACGACCACGCCATCATCGAAAAAGTAGACGTCTCCAGCCATGACTCCACGCGTCTTTGTTTCCTGCATGCGCACATAGCTCTGGTACTCCTTATCGTTTGAGAGCTGCCCGACTATCTTCATGCTTCCCCAGCCATGCGAGATGTATACCGAGTCTGGTGGGGTGGTGTCAGCACCGTTCAGCACAAACCCAGAAAGATGAGCCAGGCTGTCAATCCAGTAAGGGCTGTAGGTAAAACAGCCGTCCGCGTCAGTCGTGTTGAACTTGACATTGGCAGAAGCCTCAAGGAGGTTGCTGTCCATGTAGACCTCGCGCATGCCCTGATACTTCGTATCGTAGTCTACCAGAGCCGCGAACAGCTTGTAGACCATGGGTCGTAGCAGCCGGTGCGTCTTGCCCAGGGCCGCGGATTGAATGAGGTGGTCGATTCTTGCCTTGACGAGGTACGCCGTCTTTGCCCACTCGTCTTTCCAGTCGCTGCCGTTGCCAAAGACTACAGTGCACTTGGCATGGTCTTCGTAGATTTCGGCGTCCTGGGAGCTGAATTTGACTTCCACTTGGTCGGAAGATGACTTTTTTGACGCCTTGACGCGGATAATCTGCTTTGTCTCGCCCGGATTGATGAGCAAAGGCTTGAAGACATCCATGTTTCGGACGTCCATCGACATATCAAATGCCACATTGCCGAGGCTCTGAATGTATCTCGCGGCAGTGAAGGCCATGTCAGCGTAGACAGAGCTCGGACAGAGGCCAGCGCCGTTGACCAGATGGCCGCGGAGGGCCTTGTTAAGCTTGGGCTCGTTGGCATCGGTGGCAAATGTGACGGTGATTCCTGCAGCGTCGTTGTTCTCGGATTCGATTCGATGGAGGCTTGTCGTGGAAAAGGAAGGAGGCAGCGTGTTTGGGCTTGCTGGCGTCGATGTGGTGGCCGGGGCATCTCCCTTTCTAACTGCCCAGTCGCCTTCATACTGGATCCAGTAGTTCTTGAGGTCAAATGCGTAGTTGGGGAGCTCGACAAGCTGGAGGGCAATCTCGTAGGGGCGGTGGAGTTCTCTCCAGTCTATGTCGAGTCCGGCGGTGAAGGTCTTGGCTAGCGCGCTTGCTAGGATTTTCCAGTCGCCTTCTTTGCGCTTGAGCGAGGGAAGGAGCAACTCGTTGTCAGAGTCACCCAACACCGACCGGACCAAGCCAAGGCAGGTGGGGTTGGGCCCAGTCTCAACCCACACCGTCTGTTTGACTTTGCGGCCATCCCCCAGCAAGGATTTGACACTATCCACGGCCTTGAGAAACTGCACCCTCTCTCTGGTCTGGCGTTGCAGATACCTCGCATCTATCACTCCCTGTTTGTCAACGACTGTCCCAAGCACTGTTGATGCTACCGCGATCGAAGGCGCTGAGAAATGGACTTTTCGAGCAACTGCAGCAAAATCTTCAAGCACTTCGTCCATCTGCGCCGAGTGAAAGGCGAACTGCACCTCTAGCAGCGTGGTCTTGACAGCTCTTGACCTCAACTTCTCCTGGAGTACTCTTATCTGGTCAACTGGGCCGCTGATGACTGTCGATGCGGGGCCATTGACACAAGCGATCTCGCAAGAGGAGGCACTAAGCTCGTCGCTGAGGACTTCTGCTTCCTCCAAGCCCAGCTGCACGGCGAGCATTGAGTGCGTGCCGGGGGTGCACTTCTCCATCATGAGACTTGCGCGCTTGCCGACGAGATACAGACAATCGCTCAGCGAAATCATCCCTGCCGTGCACAGAGCTGGGTATTCTCCCAGACTATGGCCAAGAACAGCAGTCGGCACGATCCCCACGGCCTTCCACAGCGCGGCGACGGCCAGCTCGACCGACACAATGGCCAACTGGACCTGCACTGCCGTTGCCTGAGACATGTCAAAGGCGTCGTCGGCGATAAGCGGCAGGAATGATGTAAAGCCGTGCGAGCTGCAGATCCGTGCGCTGTCCTGAAGAGACTCGCGGAATACCGGGTTGGTCTTGTACAGCCCAGAAGCCATGCCAGTGTACTGTGAGCCTTGGCCCGTGAAAAGAAACACGACCGGAGGCTTAGTTGCTGAGACTTTGGTCCACACCTCTTCCGACACTGCTTTCTCCAGACTGAGAGCCAAGCTGTCCAAAGTAGAGGCGACGTGGGCCCTTCGGAAGACGTGGTGCGTGCGTCGCGCAGTCGTCGTGTACGCAATGTCCTCTAGGCGAGCGCTGGGATGTGACCGCACATACTCGAGCAACCGGCGAGTGTTGTTGAGAATGGCATTCGGGGTCTTTCCCGACACGGCAACAACATGGTGGGAGCGGGGATCGGCTCCTTCGATGCTGATGGCTGGGGGGTCCTCGATGATCATGCTTGTGTTTCCTCCTGCTGCGTCAAAGTTGTTGATGAGAATCCTGCGCTTCCCGTCCCCCTCGGCGCGCGGCAGAAAAGGCGTGTTTTCGAAGGAGATGTGCGTGTTGAGCTCAGCAAGAGGCGGCAGGTTTTGGTTAATGCGACCCTTGATGCCAATATGGGGCGGAATCGTGTTCTTCCTCAGCATCATGATTGCTTTTATGAGCGATGTCACACCGCTAGCAGCCTCACCGTGGCCGAGATTTGGTTTCACTGTGCCGATGTAGAGGGGATTTGAAGGGGCGCGGCCGCGGGCGAGGACGTTAGTCACGGATCTAGACTCGGTTGCGTCGCCTGCTTGTGTCCCTGTTCCGTGGAGCTCGGCGTAGTCGATGTCGTGAGGTCGGATACCCGCCTGGTTCAGTACCGAGTGAAAGAGGCGCTCCTGTGTCTCTGCATGTGGGTGAGTGATGGAAACGGCCTCGGCCGAATGGTTGGTTACCGCCCCTCGAAGAACGGCGAGGATGTTGTCCCTGTCCCTAAGCGCGTCGTCCAGCCGCTTCAGCACGACGACTCCGACGGCGTCGGCACGGACATAGCCGTCGGCGTCGTGATCAAATGTCTTACAGCCTCCGGTCTTGGAGAGGAAGCTGCCGCGGCTCAATCCGGCAAAGAGGTCG
Source organism: Lasiosphaeria ovina (assembly GCA_033439765.1). Taxonomy (NCBI): domain Eukaryota; kingdom Fungi; phylum Ascomycota; class Sordariomycetes; order Sordariales; family Lasiosphaeriaceae; genus Lasiosphaeria; species Lasiosphaeria ovina. Next base: position 4,667,837 of record JAULSN010000004.1, on the reverse strand, counting down.
GACGCGGTCAGGAAATTGGCGCCCCCGCCAACGGCCATATCGCACTCTCGAGCCATCAGAGCGGAACATGCCAGCTGAATCGAGGCGGCGCTCGACGAGCAGGCGGTATCGATTGAATAGCTCGGACCCTCCCATCCAAAGTGATAATTCAGCCTGCCGGGACCAAAGGCTCGAATTCCGCCCGTGATGAAATACGTATCGACATTTTGGCTCGCATTCACCTCTCGCCAGTCATCGCTAGTCTGACCGACAAACGACCCTATCCGCCTCGTGTTTGTTGAAGGTGTGCCGTTGGGCGTGTAGCCAGCCATCTCGAGAGCCTCGTACGTTGTGAGGAGCATCAGTCGCTGCTGGGGGTCGGTCTGTGATGCCTCCCGCGGCGACATGTTAAAAAGACGCGTGTCGAAGTAACCGGGCCTGTCAATAAACACCCCGTATGGCGTCAGGCTCGTGTTTTTGGTCTTTCCAGAGGGATCGCAATGGGTCTTGACGTCGAAGCGATCTGGGCGGATCTTTTCGTGGAGATCACGCCCCTCCTCCAACACCTTCCAGAACTCTTCCAACGTCTCGCTTCCGGGCAGGCGGGCGGACACTCCAACGATGGCAATCGCACCGGTGTTTCCAGGGGCAATTTTTCCATCCTGGTGTTGCAAGTCGGCCATGTCGACATCCACTCCCAACGGTTTCAGAGCCTGTTGGATGGCTTTGGCCGAGTTCACTGGCCCAAATCTAACCAGCGTCGCTTGTGGGCCAAGTGCTTGCGTCAATCCGCACACATATGCTTCAAATGAGATTGGAGCCTGGAATATGTCGTGAGCTACCTCTTCGAGCATGTCGGCAAACGTCTGGCCAGAGTAGAAGCGACCAGACGAAGGGGATATCATCGATCGATGCTGCACGACGCATTCGAGAAGCGATGGGCTCAGTCCATCTATGAGCCTTTTCCTTGAGATGGGCTCCAGGTGGCTGGCATGAAAGGCCGCTGAGATTGGAAGAGGAATCTTCTTGCATTTTTGAAACAGTTCCTGGCCAAACAGGCGGGACGTGGTGGGCGGTGGACCACTGATGGTTACCGACGAAGGACTCTCGGCGCTGATGTATGCATTTTGGCTTGGCTCAAGGACCGACCCGGAATTGAAGGCTTCGACTGCTTGTCGGACGCTATCCACCTTGATATTGATTGCCAAGGTTGCCCAGCTGTCTGTCGAGCGGTCGATGACTTGGGATCTCCGGGCAGCCTCGAAGCCAACTTGAAATGCCAGCTGGACAACCTCATCGGCCAACCAGAGAACCTCGGTCAAGTTTTGACAACATGCGACGGCCACGGCTGTGAGTGTACCGGTGCAGATCCCCAGAACTGTAGGATTTTTGGAGCTCTCGAGTGCTCGTGGGTTGGACTCCAGATAACTGTTGGGCGTAGAGCATTGGTATTAGTAAGTTATCTGTCTCGTTCACAGGTTCACTGATCCTGTCTCTTACAGGATTACATGGCCAAACTGAGTAATGCTGAGAAGCGCTGCCGTCAGGGCTAGGCTCTGGGTAGTCTGGTTGGCAACAGCAGTCGCTAGCTCCAAGGGCGAATCAAACGAAGGGAATTGGCGCCTGTATTGCGCCGGTGCCTGGGCAATGACAGTCCGGAGACGATCCGTAGACTTCCGAAAGAAGGCATTGAGGCTCTGGCAGCCAGGAGCAAGTCGACTCAGCTCCTCGATGGACGGCAGGACCTCCCCGGTCTGGTCCCCGAAGATGAGTAAAGTTTTTGAAGACATTCTGGGATTGTCAACTGTGGAAGCAGGGAATCGAGTGGTGAAGTGGGTGTGAAGGGGTGCCTATTTCTAGAGACTGTGCTCCAGCCATGGGTACTATTATACCCTTCCTTACAACAACGGCCTCCAGACATGCCCTTGGCGTATCACATTGGTCAAGACTGCTCGACCCTTATCTCGGCGACTCCAGGTATCCCTACCCACGTGCATCGTCAAACAGGGGAGCGGTAGATGCAACTCAAGACACGCTAGCTAGATCCTTCGATACGCTACATTCGAGCCGACAATGGAGATAGCTCCGCCAAGTCGTTATAGCTTCAAAGGGGCCGGTAGCCAGGTCCGCATCCGCGGGAATGACGGACCTGAGCAGACACAGACGCCGGTTTGTGTCGCTCAGCTCCGGCAGGAGGCTGTGTTAGCTGCCCCATTTGTGACTTTGGTCAGACCTCTCCATCAATGCGATGGTCGGAGATGGAGTTAGGGCAAGATCTTCCAGGGGCAGATAGACGGTGAGAGGCTGGGTTAACTGTTAACTCCGTCGGTGTCGGTAAGCCGCATACCCATCGGACGTCATGATCTGGGTCGGGGGCTAGAGGGGTGAGTGGCGTCCGGAAAATTCCAGACGCACGACAGAGCGGCGAAGCAGTTCAATAATACGCGGAAGGACAGAGTACGTACTGCCCTGCACCTAGCGCCGCGCCCCGCCCCGCCCTGCCCCAACAAACAGTGGTTGTCACCGACTCACCCCCTTTTTTCTTCTTATCTCCTTTTTATACCCCGTTCGAGTTCGGAGCCCCTTCCAAGACTTTTCAAGCACGACCGTTGGCGGCGCCCCGCATGTAAGTCGGGTAGCGGCTTGGCTGCTTATGGCTGGTTTACTTCCAACTTGTTCATACCGCCTGATAACACTAACTATTCTAGAGAGTCAATTGGATTTTTGAGTCGACATTCTATTGGATCCTTTCCTTGGCAGCCAACTAGGGCCTTAATTTTAGAAGTCAGTTGGCTCCTCAACTGGCGCGATCCAAAGCTATGATGTGTGTTTGGGGTCGGGCACGCCGGGGTTTAGTTGCCTAATTCGGTCACGGCAATGACATCCCAATCCTTTCACTCTTGCGACCAACCAATCACCCAATAATCCTTCGTCTTACCATCCTCTATGTTCGCATCACCGAGCTTGCCTATCACGGACCTCCTCTTTTGCAGTTCTGTATGAAACCGTTGGTTGTCCTTGTGAATCGTTTTTTTTTTTGAATGTACGCAGACTTGGATTAGCGGCCGTTTTACTTTGCGGTGGGCGCAGTCGCGTTGACAGTTTCGTATTACAAGTCCGGAGGTCCTTGTGAATCTTTTTTGAATGTACGCAGACTTGGATTAGCGGCCGTTTTACTTTGCGGTGGGCGCAGTCGCGTTGACAGTTTCGTATTACAAGTCCGGGGACCTCTTTTTGCTGTGTTTTACTTTCATTAAATAGGCTGTCTCTTGTTCCTATTCGACATTTATGAAAACGAGAAACAGAGCCAAGCATAGGCAAAGACATTCCATCTCCTCTGGGCTTCCCTATACCGAGGCTGTGACTTGCAAGGACCTCGAGACTTGTGACAAACGTCTTAATCATCATCATTCCACCTCTCACGCTTGTTATATGGCCGCCATCATGGCACCCGACTGGGCTCGCGCTCTCTCCCTGACCTCTCTTCTCCCCCTGAGCATACCGCTGCTCCTTTTCGTCTGGCTCTTCCGGTCGTGGGAGAAACAGCGCCACGTCCCGGGCCCGTTCCTCGCATCCATCACCAACCTCCCGCGGCTGGGGTGGGCGTGGTCCGGCAAGGCCCACGAGACTTATATCAGCCTCCACGACAAGTACGGCAAGCTCGTCCGCATCGGCCCCAACTGCGTCAGCGTCGGCGACCCCCACGAGATTCAGAAGATCTACGGGACAGGGGCCAACATGGGCAAGGTACGTAAACAGTCTGCTCTATTGTTGGTTCTGTCACACACACACACACAAACATGAGACAGCCACTTGGCTTGGCTTGGCTCTGCATGTCAGATTTTTCTGTTGCTTTCTGTCTGACTCTGGACAGGTGCGAGGTGGGGGACATGTATGATATAGGGCTGACTGAAAACTCTCACACACAAATCGTGTGTGGCTTGGTTACATTGCAGTCAGACTACTACAGAGTGCTGCAGCCCATGTCGCGAGGCAAGGTCGTGCAGGGGCTCTTCAACACGCAGGACGAGAAGCTGCACAGGGCCATGAAGCGGCCGATCGCCGGCATCTACTCGATGAGCAGCCTCGTCGAGTTTGAGCCGTACATGGACACAACCATCCGCTTCTTCCTCGGCCGGCTCGAGGAGGTCCAGAGCCGGGCTGGCGGTGATGCTGCTGCCGGCGCCTGCGATCTCGGCACCTGGCTGCAGTGGTTTGCCTTCGATGTCATGGGAGAGATCACGTTTAGCAAACGCCTCGGCTTTCTGGACGAGACAAGGGACATCGATGGCATCATGGGCTCCATCTGGAAGTTCTTCGAATACACATCCTGGGTGGGTGCGAGTTCCATTGCCGTCGCCAATTTCTCTTCGGCTCCCCGTCTCTCGATTTATTCTAAACACCACAACTGACAACCATCAAGGCCGGCCAGATGCCGTGGGCGGACAAGTTATGGGTCAAGAATCGTTATCTCCAGCGCCTTCTCCCGGAGAGGAACTCACCCGTGGTTGCATTTGCCCTGGCCAGAGCGCGGGAGAGGGCGGGGGTCAGCGGCGATTTCGAGAAGACGGCGGCCTCAAATTACAACTCTCGAGACTTCATGTCGCGCTTTCTCGAGGCACGCGTCAAAGATCCGAGTATCCCAGAGTGGTTTGTGACGGCATGGGCCACCTCCAACGTCCTCGCGGGAAGCGACACGACCGCCATCATGCTGCGCGCCATCATCTACTTTCTCCTCAAGCACCCGGCGAGTCTCGAGAAGCTCGTGGCCGAGCTCGAACAGGCCCGCCTCGAGAACAGGCTGTCCGAGATAGTCACATGGAAGGAGTCGCGCAGCCTGCCGTATCTTGACGCATGCGTTAAAGAGGCAGGGCGCCTCCACCCTGCCATCGGGCTCAGCATGGAGCGCGTGGTCCCGAAAGGGGGAGTGGAGCTATGTGGGCGGCACTTTACCGAGGGCACCGTCGTGGGCATGAACCCCTGGGTAATTCACCGCGACAAGGCCGTGTTTGGCGCCGACGCGGACGAGTGGAATCCCGACCGCTGGCTGGCTGACAAGGGGCAGCGAGTGGTGATGGAGAGATGTTTGCTTACCGTAAGTTGACTGCTGAATCTCAACTAGGTGCCGTTGCATCATGCATGGGGAAAGTGGTATCTTGGTCTCGGCTAACAGCGCGTGTTTGCTGCTCGTTTTTGCCCGCGGCAACAGTTCGGCTCCGGACACCGCACTTGCATCGGCAAGAACATCTCGTACCTCGAAATCTATAAGCTAATTCCGACCATGTTTGCTCGATACGAGGTGGGTCCCCGAATCCCCGGACCATCAGCCCTATGCTCCTGATCCATCTCCATGTCCATGCAGAGGCGTTCTTCTCACTCATTCGATGATTTGGTCGCCGAACAATCAATTTCGGGGAGCACGAGTAGGGCTGACCTTTTGATTCCAGATGTCTCTGGCTGGGGACTGGAGCGTCAACAACCATTGGCTCGTGGCCCAGTCCGGGCTCCGTGTGAGGTTGTCCCAGCGTCGGTAGTGTCCGAAGGAGAATGCTTGGCGCTCTAGTGTGACCTGAAAGGCGTGGGCGTGGATTTGGTGTTGCATTTGTGGTAAGCTGCATGCGCGAGCGTGCGAGTGGACAGCTGAAACTCATGTGGTGCGGGACAGAAAGGGTCAGCATCCCGCACTTTTTGACGCAGTTGGGATGTTGCATCATAGACCATAGTGCTAAACATGGTGGCCTTTGGATTAAGGCCGAAGGACAACAGAGAAATGGAATCGAGGAGACATGGTATGATAAATGAATGTAATTAATAAATTTGCAGCGGATTAACTAAAATCCCATCAGAATAGTGTTGGTTTTGCCGGCCTTGAGACTCAGGACGGACAAGAAAAAAAAAAGAATTGGCAGAAACAGAATTGAGCGCACTGCCCCGATATTTCGCTTGGCGGATAAAAAGCGGTCTCCAGCTCGAGGCCCAATGGCGTGAGAGTGGGCGGGTTTCAAGAGCGGTCTGCGTTAGTGAATTTAAGGTATGGGCATGGCCTCATTGTTGTCTGCTCCTGCCGCTTCACGATTCATTGCTACTCAGGGTACCTACCTCACTTTAGCCAAGCATGGCCAACATCTCCGCGGGGTCACAGCAAATGGCTCCTTCCATGGATTAGTCATTTAAGGTATCTGAGAAACCTGAGGTGAACGGCTTCAGGTTGTGTCATACATTATCTCGAATATCTCGGGTAGAACACTCAAAGACGATAAGAGATCGGCCCTACAGAGTGAAGATGCCTCGTACCGAGTCCTGTGCAAAACACTCCGTATGTACATGTTTGCACAAATACACTGCAACTTACACAACATGAGATGTCCCAAGTGCCCGTTAGGGTGCTACTGGAGAACAAACATGCGGTGATTAAATGGATGAACTGGTGATGCCAGGGGTCCAAATCTTGAGACACCAAAACACGAATACTGCGTCACCAAAGTACGGTAGGGTAGGTAGGGTAGGTAAGGTATCTGCATGTATTGTACGGATGCTGGATTAGGTTCGCCGAGTACGTGTACCACTCACAATGAAGTTCGATGCCGGGTCAAAAAGTGGTGGCGCTTACCCCGCCTCACTGAGATAAGCAATGCCCCAAGCTCCCGAAGCTTCGAATGTGCTTCTAGTGTAGACTTGCATTACACAGTACACGTGTAGATCGCGGTGGCGACAGCTAGCAAGCCCTGAAGTGGCGTCGGGGCCGCAAACCATCCGGGCTATTCGGTCCGAGTGACTTTAAGCTCTCCACTGAACCTTGGCGCACATCGAAAGCAGATCTCTCAGATGTGAAGTAAGCACAAGTCAGACGACGCCTTGATTAGTTTGATGTTTTGCCGCCGCTACCTCGCAGTGTCGCGACGGGAAGCCCGTAAGGTGGTAGAGGTAGGTGTCCATCTTCTTGCGTCTGGAGTGGGGATTCCATCACAACGGCCAGGGGGGTGCCTACCTTAGGAAGGTAAGGTATGGTAGGAAAGTAACTACCTTAGGGCAGCAATTTATCGTCTTGATTTCACTTGCAGGAACCGGCATTCCCAAACGCCAATAATCACCACTAGTCCACGGTTCCGGACTGCTGGGACATCAGCTGAACCCCATCACCGCTTCATTCCCCGCACTTGGATGGCACCACGGGCGGTGGCTGAGTTACGGCCCGCAGAAATGAGCCACCCTCCCAAGTTGCGACTGGCCGACCTCGAGCTCGTAGACTTTTCACCGCTGGAACTTGGCACCACAAATTCCGCATTTCCATGCGTCGTAAAATGTCTGCCGGCCAAAGATTGAGGCGATAACTGCTCTCCGCTCCAGGCGCGTGCCGCGTGGGAAGAAACGAAAGCGCAGACACGGAAGGCGTTAAGGGGTCCAACCCTAACCCTGCTACCAACCTGTGTCGAGCTTTCTCCCGTGACCCCAAAACCCACGACTGTGTGGAATCGCTTGGCAGACTTCCGTGAATCGGCCATCATAACAGAGCAAGCGAACACAGCCCTCCTGCATGAGGGGATTCTGGCATTAATAATGCAGACACGACATTTACTTAGCCGAGGATGGCCTCAGGAAGCGAAGGAGAGTGACAACATGTGCATAGAAACTCGATTGACGTTCCGCATCCCGTCTGTTCTGTCCATGTTATTGACTGCCCGCCAGGAGAACGCGAGTCGGGTCAGCTCACGATGCTCCCACGTCCAGTGTTCCAAAGGGCCACACAGAAGCAAACGGGACCAGGCAATATCCGGAGGATATCATATATCGCAGCCATTCCGTCATGTTGCAATACAGATGTCCACCAAGGGCTCGCCGAAAAAGGAGCCGGGGGATTCTGGACCAAAGACGGTTAGAGCAATTGGATGGTACTCTAGTGATAGTGATGGGGGCAATGGCACCTGGCATAGTGGACTCATCGCCTGGGTCGGAAACTAGCCGCTTATTGGCACACGAAATAGAGTTTTCGGGCTGGCACAGCCCTCCACCCACCGGCCTTGGCCCGCAAGACACGACCCCACCTTGCTCCAGCTGCCAACACGGCGCAACCACTGGAACCTCACCCGCAAGCTTTGCCCGCCCTGTATCCGTAATCTGACGAAGCTCCCGTCTACTTGGTGTGGCTCGGTACTTGTCTGGCGGCCGGCTTGCGCGCCTCTGTCGCTCGCGCCTCCCGAGGCCTAGAAAGCTTGTGGCATCCCGCTGCTCGAGACGCAACCGTTGTCCCCCGTCGCTGGTACAAGAAGTAGTGGATTAGCATCACCACCCTTCCAAGCAGCCACCTCGGTCGCGTCGCTCTACCCTCCCTTCCCATCCCAGCAACCTAACCCGGCTCAACGCCCTCACACCTTCGAGCCTTCACCATGCTTACCTTCAGTCACCTCAACGCCGACAGCTTCGAGTCGCACCTCAAGGCTGGTCGCAAGCGCCCTCGGGTACGTGAAGCTGTCTCGTGCTGGCAGTGTCGCACCCGCAAAATCCGCTGCGACCGCGAGTTGCCGTGCAAACAATGCCAGGACCGCGGAGTCCCCCACGACTGTGTCTACGGCTTCTCCAAGGACCAGCACCTTTCCCCACAGCCTCCCGCCTCGCGTGTCTCCAAGAGATCTACTCCGGCTTCATCTCGCCACAATAGCCCGGCATCTTCTCGTCCGAACACCCCGTCCCTGTCTCGCCAAAATTCCCCACAGCCTCCCCCGATCCAGATCCACACGCCCCCTGACAGCTCCTCCTCCCGCGGAGAGACTCCCGAGCCGGCATCGGGTATTGAGATTCGGGAACCGCCCTTTTCGTCAATCGGCAATGCATTCCAGGGCTCCACTTTCAAGACCCGCATGGTCGGCCTGAGCCACTGGATGGCGCCCTGCAACGAGATGACGGTTGTCAAGGCCATGCTGGACCACTCTGACGAGTTCCAGACGAGCCGCAAGTCCTTCGGCGAGCTCAAGTCGTTACTTCGTGCCCGCAACGCAATCCCGGCGCCCATGCCCTCGGGCATGTCCGAGAGCAGCAGTCTACAGAGTCTGCTCCCACCGCGGCACGAGTGTGAGGGGTGGATGGCCCAGTACCGTCGGACCTATGGCCGCATTTACAGAGTTCTCGAGCCAGATGTCATGGCAAGCGAGTTCGATCGGATATGCGCAGGGACCCTCGACAACCCGGTCCACATCTGCAAGATCCTCTTGGTGACCGCCATAGCCATGCAGAACGACGAGTCTGAACGGCTTCACGGTCGGCGGATAGCAAGACAGGTGGAAGACTGCATCCACAACTCGCCCCGCTTCCAGAAGCCGTGCGTCGGTGTGGTGCAAGTTCTGCTCCTCCTCGCCATCATGAAGACCATCTCGGCCTCCGACAATGACAAGATCTACGAAGCAATGGCTCTTCAGGGGCTCACAAGCCAGATCATCTCGAGCATGGGTCTCCACAAGAACCCCGCTTATTTTTCCGAGGTCACTCCCTACTATGCCGAGATCAGGAAGCGTCTCTGGTCGTGTTTCCTGCGGCTCAACTTGGAATACTGCGTCCGCAGCGGAACGCAGTGCAACCTCCGCCTCAAGGAGAGCGACTGCCCGTTGCCCACGTTGACAAACCTGCGGGCTCTCAACCCAGATCTGGCCGCCCAAGGTTATGAGCTCGAGTCTGACAAGCAGATGGAAGCTGACTTGGCATTTGGCATTGCCTCCGCGAAGCTGGCCAGGATCGTCGCGCCCGTGTACCAGGACCTCTACTCGCCGAATCCGAAGACAACGCGGCTGCAGAGCGAGATCCGGGCTTCCTTCGGTTCGCTCCTGGCCGAGCTCCCTGCCGGCTTGAAGCCTGGCGCCCAAACCTTTGATCCGGTTGAGGAAGTACAGCAGTCCTTGATTTCGATCCCTATGCACAGCTTCCTGACCATACTCTCCTTTGGAAAGGCGGCGAGCGATCCCGCCGACTCGTCGCAGCGCAGCCATCTCATGGAGATCTGGGACGACGCGACGTCGGTCTTGCATCAGTTCGAGAAGATTTGCTCGACTTCGCAAGACACTACCAACATGGCCTGCCATCTACTCTGGACGGATGCAGGGCGAGCTGCTCTGACATCATGTTTCATCATCGGCCGTCTCCGTCGGCTGGACCTCCGCCGGATCATACCACACCCACAGCATACGTCGTGTGTGTTCCAGCAGCTCCTGACAAAGGCCCTCTTGTTCTTAACCCAGCTCTGCCAGAGCAGGTTCCACCAGGGGCCCGTAGCAGCCAAGATGAACCTCATCTTGGCCGTCAGCCTAGATGTTACATCCAATCTGTCCTCGCCCAACCACAGTTCCCCCAGCACGCAGCAGAGGCTAGTGGAGCAGGGCGTCGCAACGGCCGAACGGCTGATTGCTGCCATGAAGCTCACCCTGCAGCCGCAATGTCAGCAGCCACCCCCCATACCCGCCGATCTGGTTACCACACCCTCTTCGGTCATGCCGAGCCCGGGCTCGAGCATGTTCTCCGCTTGGCCTGCGGAGAGGATGACGTTCCTAGGCCACTCGGAGACGTCATCTAGTGCGGGCAGCACGCCGTTCTTGGGTCATGACTTCATGCCTCTTGATTTTCCAACCGATGTTTCATTCAGTTCATTCATGTCCAACTTCAGCTTCCCAACAGACCCAACTGGGGGCATGGGCCTAGATGACCCCACCCTAGCGCCCTTTGACGATTCACCCATGGAATCGCTCTGGGAATAGTGATACCCCGTCATGTGCAGACGTCTTTTGGTTTACTCTTCTGCCTTTCTAGCAATGTTTCACATTCTACCTCTCTCATCTTTCCTTACTAGCACGCTTTTGATATCCGGTGCAATGCGATTGATAGAGGTGAATGCAAGGACACGAAAGCGCAAAAGTATTTGGGCGGCGCGCAATGTATTTCACCATGGTTAGTGGTTATCTTTGTCCCTAGGACTATTGACTGTCCGTATCCATCTAGATTATAAGATCCCGATGAAAGAGTAATCCGTCCCTGTGACCTGTGAACCATGTCTAACCCGTGATCAATGCCCCGTCCCTTTTCCCGTTCCTTTGCCCATTTCTTTGCTTTTAATTATCATCCACAGATTGGAGATGAAGTTTGAAAGGGTGTATCCACCAACACTCCTTTCCTGATTATGCCTTTACGATGGCAAATCCGACCTTGATCACGCGGCACGCAGTGAGAAGGATACTGCCCGCAATGATGAAGACGCCAGCAAACGTAAGAGCCCCCCAAAACACAACGCCGTCGGCTGAAGACTGGCGGTCGATAATGGCGCCGGCGACTGGGCTGCCAATCAGCAGACCAAAACCCGAGGTGAACATGGTCATTCCCAGGTTGGAACCAAGCGTGGAGAGGTCGGGGCAGAGGAAGACGACGTTGGCTGGCAGGACGGCCTGGATGGAACCGCTGACCAGGCCCAGGAAGAAGGCGGCAGCGATGAGCCCAGGCTGCGCGTGGGCCCCGATCCAAGCCAGCGTGATGACGCCCGAGAACAGCACGGCGGGGATCATGATGGACATGTTGCCCACCTTGTCGGCGATCATGGACGGGACGATGCGTCCGGGGACGGAGCCGGCGTTCATGATGATGAGCAGATAGAAGGCGAGATCGGACGAGACACCGACGGAGAGGGCGTACTTCTCGGCGAAGAAGAAGGGGACGTAGAGCCCGACGAAGGTGAAGAAGACGGCAACCAGCCAGAGGGCAAAGGCCGGGTCCCGCAGCGCGGCCACGTTGACGAGCGGCGGCAGGCCCGACTTGCGCGGCGGCAGGCGGGGCCGCATCACGGCGACCGAGACGAGCAGGGTGCCGAGCATGATGAAGCCCACGACGCGCGTGGCCCAGCGCAGGCCCAGCTCCGCAGCCAGCCGCTTCAGGACGACGGGGTAGACGATGCCGCCGATGCTGGAGCCCGTCGCCGCCAGGCCCATGGCCGTCGAGCGCCGCGTCGAGAAGTATGTGCCCACGATCTGGACGCTCGGGATGAAGATCATGCCGGCGCCGACGCCGACCACGACGCCCTGCGCCAGAATCACCTGCCAGTACTGGCTCGCCAGGGACGTCACTGCCATCGCGCTCGTTAGCTCGCGTCCTCTTGCTCTCTTGGCTTCGGAAAACGGGAAAAGGGGGGAACCGCGGCAGGACGAAAAGACGAAAATGCGAAAGGAGAAAGGAGAAAGGAGAAAGGAAAAGGAGAAAGGAAAAAGACTTACTCATCATGCCAAACACGGCCAGAAACACGCCAACGGTGATGTCGGCGTAGAAGTGTCCGGCATCCAGCAGGCGGCCGCACAGGACGCACACGACGAGCATCAGAAAGGCCTGCAGGGAGCCGATCCACGAGATGGCCGACTCGGACGAGCCGCTGAGGATGCCCGTCGAGTACTCGGCCTGGTAGATGCCGAACGTGTTGATCATGCCCCACGAGTTGAAGTTGAGGAAGAAGGCGCCGAGCACCTGCAGCCAGGCGCGCAGGCCGCCGTTGGGAGGAGGCGGCGGCGGCGGCGGGCCTGCGGCCGTGGTGTCGACCGCCACAGCAGCGGCTCCGGCATCGTTGACGGCGTCGGTGTTCTTCTCGGCACCGGCGGGGATGCTGGCAACGTCGGTGTCGGACTCTCGATCCTTGGGGTCCAGTACAGACTCATGTATCGACGCCATTGTCCTTCCTTCCGGGACCCGGGTTTTCTTTTCTTCAGGCGAGGGTTGTGTCGTGGAGTGGAGGTGGCTGTGTGAGGGCGTGCGAGTGGTGCGGGAGAGGCGACAAGGACTCAACACGATCTGGATTTGGTACTTCTTGCTTGCCGATGGAAGGATGGATAGCTCGTGAGAATGCCGGCACAACGGCTTGGCTCTGCTTGTCTCGGAGACGATGTGGCAGCTCTTTATTCCTGGGAAGACGAGGTCGGAAAGGAAAAGGAAACGCAGGAAAGTCGACACGGGTTTCGGAATTCAGAGCCCGACTCCAGAAATGAAAAAGCAGATGTAGTGCACACTCGAAGGCCGGTTGTCGCCTGGCTGCCGGTGCTCCTGTCAGGCCGAGCAACAATTACGCCCTGTATTACAATCCAGTCTCTGAATGTTTGTTAGCGGGGGACTTTCCAATATTTAAAAGGCCACAATGTCTTACGGCTCGCCGTCAAGATCTTTTGCCAAGGCAAGTAAAAGCTATTGGAATTCCCATTTTGGAATCTCAGAGGCCTATCTCCTCTCCAAAACACGAAAGGGCTTTTCTAGGCCGGTTTATTTGCTGGGCTATGACATTTATTCTACCCAAGTACCTCGCTAACAAACATTCAGGGATTGGAGTGTATGTGCAGGAAAGGATGTTGGAATACTGGCAGTGGAGAACCAAAGAGAGCAAGAAGTACCTCTGCAAGAAAATCTGCGGTGCTGTACATGGGATTTTTACTTGTTGGATCGAGTCGCGTTTTCAAAGTTGTTGGCTCGCTCCCCCGGGCCCAATGGAGCGGTCGACTTCCCCATTGGGAATGGAGGTCGAGTCTTAGTGGACGCGGACTTAAACTTCCGCTTTGGGAACGCCACATCCAGGCCCCAGTCAATCAGACGCCGGGCCCTAAGTTTCCCCTTTCGGCGAGCAAACCGTGACAACAACACACACAGCAGGGTTGCACCGCCTTTCCTCTTGTTCCCAATTAGTCAACTCCAGCTGTTACTTACTAGGAGTTACTGTTGCTGGTAAGCGGAACCCCTCTTCCTCGGCGCTCGCTTCTTCGCCGTTGTTTAAACCCGTTCGCAGTGGAGCTCGCCCGGCCACGTCCCATCCGAGAAATGCCGTCGCGTGCATTCGTCGATAGGCGCGTTCGGTTTGTTTTTTGTGGCGCGGACGTGTTAGGCCACAGTTTATACCCAGCCATCCATCCGGGGCGGTTCTTCCATCAGACGGTGTCGCACAGACCCCACCGGCTTGAGAGAGAGAAGCAAGTGTATCCCAACGACGTCAGTCTAATTCGAAATTTCTGCGACCGCCCTTACCTGTTGATATGGAGACATTCCGTTGCCCTGGTAAGTAACCAGGGTGAGGTTGGAGGTTGTTTTGGACTTTGTGTTTTGGAATAGCGGTCGGTATTTCGTTATCGATATGGTAATTCACCCTCCTTGTTTCATCGCTCTAGTTACCTATTCTTATTTTGTCTTCCTCTGCCTTGATTCTGATTTCCATTTCGCTGTTATTAGCACCGGCTTCACACTTCAAACGCTGCCACCGTCATACTTATTGTCAGGCTCATTCACTCATCATTTGCCAGAGTGCCAAGTCGGCATCCTAATCAAACCAATACCCTGTGATAGTCTTCTAAGATGGAAAGGAACTAATGCGCAAAGTAACACGCCAACAGAGGCAGCCGTTGCATGAGGAGCTTTCCTTGTCGGACTGTATCCACGCCTCTTTTCCTTCAAATACCAAAACATGCAAAGTGCCCCCCGCTGAACCGAACCAGACACACGAGAAGTAAGTGTTGGGGTGGCGAACCTGACAGAATCTATACAAGCATTTGAGAGAACAGGGGCCACCGGGCCAGTTTAAACCGCCACCAGAGCCAACATTGACACATGAGATCATAGTCCCGTGGGACATGACATTAAGACATGACACATAACACACATAATAGAACACAACATCAGTCAAGCCGCGTCCTCGACCTTTTTCTGCAGGCCCAGGACGTCGATGACCTTCAGCGGCTTGTCGGGTCGCTTGAACCCTTCGTCAAACGGCAGGCGTTCCTGTTCTGCAGTGCGACGGCGGTGTCAGTACGCCGGTTGAGTTCAAGTGCTCGGACGATATCTCTCCCTACCACCAGAGAAAATTGGAAACTATTGGAAAGGAGAAAAACAGACGCCGACATACCAAACAGCGTCCGTACCCACTCGGTCCTGGCGTCGCCCTCGGTGCCGTGGCCAAAGACGAGCAGATACAGGCTCGTCTCGATGGAGCTGAAGCCCAGCTGCTCGTCCGTGATGCTGAAGGCCGGGTTCATCTTGGGCGCGGCGGCGAGGCGCGCCTTGCGGGCCCGCGCCGCCGTCTCGATCGAGATGACGTCGTCGTCGGCAAAGTGCGCCGCCACCGCCGCCCACACCTCGGGCGCGAAGCTGTGGTTGTCGCCCGAGTGGGCGTCGTTCCTGCTCAGGCTGCCGTCGTGCTCGATCACTGAACATGCTTGTGTTAGCTGCTTTGTTGGTTTCGGCAGGACACAATGGAGGCAGCTGGCTTGCCCGCCCCCACTCTGGCACTCACCCCCGTGCTTGGAGAGGTCGTCGAGGTTGAAGGTCAGCGGGTTCCGCGTCGTCGACGCCTGGAGCGACTTGAAGCCGACCAGCAGCGTCGCGGCCGGCGCAAGGTTGATGGCGTCCTTGAAGGCGGTGACGAGGCGCGCCAGCGACACGCCCTTGCCGTCGCGCGGGAGGTAGCCGTGGTTCGCGAGCGCGTTGACCATGGGGCAGGGGCTGCGGCCTGTGTTTTCAGCCGGGTTAGCATTTGCTTACTTCTCTCTTTGCGTAGGAACAGGACAGAAAGGACGGGAGGGACATACGATCTGTCGGCGCCGGCTTTTGCCAGGCATGGTCGACGGCTTCCTTGGCCCGGCAGCTGACGGCGCGGGCGACCCCGATCGCGCCCGCAAAGGCTTTGGCGACGACGGACAAGAGTTTGAGCTTGAGCGAAGTCATGGTGCCTAGTGGCATAGGCCTGGGGAAGGGATATCAAGTCAAGAGAAGACCCAACAGGAGGCGACTAGTCAAGTCAAAAGGGCACGCTTTTTTCAGCAGACGGGCATCGATGGGCATCGACGGAACAATCGGATGTCATGGCAGTGCCCAGCACCTGGTAGTCTAGTCGTATGGGAGGTAGGGAGCACCAACCACTCATTGGAGTGCCGACGAATGCGAGACCAGGGAAGGGGAAGGGGGGGCTGACGGCATAGCAGCCCGCAGGAGCCAGTATCCGTGTGACATTGGCATTGGGGAGAATATGCTTTTGCTTTTCGGCGGGACGGGCTAGGGAAAAAACCAGAGTGCAGAAAACACCCCCCCGGCTATTATGTTTTTCTTGCCAATTCCCATTTTCCCCTTCGCCCCTCGTCAGAGTCAAGTGAGTTGCTCTGCTGGCAGCCTGGGTCTGGGGGGGCCTGCATCGAAACGTGGCAGACGTGTACCAATGGGGCAGCTGGCGGCTTGGCTGGGCCGCTGCCATTCGCGAGACGCTCCCAGGGTCTGAACCCACCGAGTCGCTTTTCGGTAACGCCTCAATGCGAGTTGACGTGGTTCTGCTGTTATATCCCTATCCTGCACGTAATTTTTGGCACGCACAGTATTTTTTTGGTTCTTTCTCGTTTCCGTCGCCAATTGAGAGCCGCAGTCGCCTTCCCCGAGCTTGGCTGCCGCCTCGGCCAATTGACGACCGAGCCCACGGCACGCCAGTCTCGATCCTTTTGGTCGGACCAAGAAAACCGCTCCCCTGACAGTAATTTGGCCCCAGGTACGGCAATTTTTTGTAACAATCTCGAAACCCGTGCCTCATGCAAATTTTCATTTTCACGTTGACCTCGAGCAGGCCTTAATTGCCCTGTTCGTGATGCAGATATCCGTCGTATTAAACCTCAATCTAGCCCAACGTAATTTCCATTATGCCGCTCTCCCGAAGAAAAAAAACCCCCCAAAAAAAAGGGAGGAAGAGAGAAAAGAAGTTAGAAACAGGTTAACACTGATGTCGTCAAGCTGCACCTAAAAACAAAGTGCGGATTGGCATCGGACTCGTAAATCAGCTACCTAAGAATAGGTCGGTCGTTGTGCGAATGCGTGCAGCCCGGACTGTCGAGTTGAGAGAGGTGACGAAGGGATTCAAAATTAGAATCAAGGTGAATGAATAATTGCTACGAATCGCGGACTGGGGTAACGTAACAACCAAGTTGAGCATAACATGAGAGAGACAGCAACGATATAATGCAGCGCGGGCGGGATGCAGGGTAAAAATAAGAAGTCGAGGTCGTAGTTGGGAAGCGATTATAAAGGTGGACAAAAAAAGAGAACAAGAGTGAGTGCCCAGTAACAGGATTGAACTGTTGACCTTCGCATAACCAGATACTGCCTTTCGACGGTATTAGTACGACGCTGCTAACCAAACTGAGCTAACCGGGCTGGTTGGTGTGTTCTCATTTGTTGATGATTTTGGAAGGTGTGGATTGCGGCTATAGCGTGGAGTGCTTTTTGCTCAATTCTTTCTCTATGTGCAATTGATCGCGAGCAGACTTTGCACGGCGACTCCACTGATGAAAGAGGAGACGGAATTCAGATTGTCTACCGGCTCCACTCTGAAAAGAGAGCGTTCGCGGACCAGGTAAGTGAAGGTAATCTGCCTTGATTGGTTGCGGGGTGCAGACAGGCACCGGTAGGGATTCTATCCTTAAAAGCATTCGAAAGAGGAAGACAAGGGGTTTTGGATTCTTTATTAGGGATTATAATAGCTGGACTTTCGGGGGAGCGGTAAGGTAGGGCAGTAAGGCTTTTTATATCTAAGGAACTCCCGTACGAATAAGCATAAGTAGACAGATGGCTCCTTACGTAGGAAGCACAGCAGTATATGTATCCCAAGTTGGAAATGTAATTTCAGAGTGCATAAAGATGTGCCTGGGACTCCCCAAGGCATTTTGTATTTTGGCATTTGGTAGCCAATGGCGGAATTATTTCCCCCTCATTAAAAATTATTCGTTCCAGTGACGAATGGCGATCAAAAAAACTCCATTTTCCGAATCCCAACTCCCAAAAACAAAACACCCCCATATGCATGCTTCCATTGTAACCCATAATTATACCCCGCTGCCTTCTTGAGGCAGATAGTTAGAAGATCATCACTGGCTGAGCCAATCACCTGCTCGTCGCCGTCCGCCTCCTCTTCGGGTCCGAGGCCATCTTGTACGGATCGACCTCCTCACCAGGCAGCTCCGGGATGTCTTCCCAACGCCTCCGGCCGTTCTTTACCTGGCTCGACAGGTGGTGAAAGTTCCAGCAGTGCCGTCGCAAATTGTCTCTCCTGCCGAAAATCTTGCTGCAAACCGTGCCGTCAGGGTTGTGGCAGGTGCACGGAAAGACTTCGACCTTGTCATCTTCCTGTCCCGTGTTGACGATGTGCTTTCTGGACTTGAGGTGTCTGGCCAGCTTTTTCTTCAAATCGCCCGCTTCCTTCTCTGGAAAGTACCTGCAGGGTTCGCAACGATCGTCGTAGCTCCTTTTGAGGCTAAGCGAGGCATCCTTGCGGGCGTTGCGGATCGTGTCAAGGTCAAGTGGCCGTGGCATCTCGGCAGTCGGAGGAGTGCTAGCTGGCAAGTCAAGAGAGAAAATCTCAACAGGTTCCAGGAACAGAACCTGGTTGTCCTCCTTAGGCGCATCTCGTCCGACGAACACGTCGGAAACTTCTGACTCGAGGTCGAGGACAGTGCTTGCAACTGAGTCCCACGAATCCTGGCGAGGAGGTGAGGATCGGGTAAGCTTCGTCTGGGTATCTCGAAGCCCAAACTCGTTTTCGAAATGCGACTTCAAGAATTCGAGCGAGCCCAAGATTGTGGGCGGACTTTCGGATGGGCTGTATCCGTATTGGCCTGTGTTGGAGTCCAGTTGGGCTCGCAGGGCTGCAAAATGTCAGCATTATTGTCTAAAAGCACGGCGAAGGGCATCGCGGACTATCACTCACCGTTCAAGAACTCCTTTGCGACGTGAAGAAAGCGCCAAGACAGCTCCCTCTCCCCATCGCTCTTCACCAACTCGGACATGTCTGTATTTAGACTAGCATATAGTCGTCGAGGGAGATCATATTTCAGCTCAGATGCCATCGCAAGCGCCAAGTAGCCAAAGCAGAGCTTATCGGCAGCTGTGGCAGGTGTTGTCTCTTCCAATGTGCTTTTGAGAACGTTGATACCGGTCACGAGAGCGGCTTTGTTGTAAGCTTTGTCGTAAGTAGTGTTAGATAAGCACTCAACGTTCACTCCAGATCCGCCTATAGTGTTGCGCTTATCTGAAAAAGAATCGACGAGATTTGTCAGAAGCGACGGCCTGTTGGCAATGGAGGTCAACTGCTGTTGGGATAGTGTCGGTGCATTTTCTGGATGTCGCCGGGCCACGTTCGATCGGATGGGGAAGTTCAACACATGAGATGGAATCGGCGGACATGGCATCGACGCGGAGTCGAGTGCCGCTGGTGCTGAAGGTGTCTCGATGGGTTCCGGGTCTTGACTCAGCTGCACGGGCGCTGGAAAGCTCTTGGATGGGGTGCAGGGCAGTTCAGCCAATGTGCTTGCCGAAGACAACGAACTTTGAGAGCTTTGAGCGCTCCCCGACCACGCGCCAGATGAGTTAGCGAAAGTGCTATTCGACGACCATGAATATTGGTTTCCCTTGTCAAAAATCCCGTGTCGCGATGGGGACGCATGAGCCTGTTCTCCGTAGACGGCGGGATTATATGCGGTCGGCTCGGCAAAATAACGCCCCTCGTCGCCGGGTGACAGCAGTGAAGGCGAAAAAGGGGCCGGATTCGCGGACATGGCAAACAATGACGGCTGCGGGCTTACGAGAGAATGGTCTCCCTGAAGTGCCGCTGTCGTGTCGCTCATCATTGACATGCCAGTGAAAGATTTTTCCGACCACGAGTTCAGGTTTGAATAGCTCGAGACGTCATGGGGGATCCTTCTTTCTACAAGAGACTCGCTTTCGCGGACTGGCGTGGCTGGTCGAGAGACAGGAACAGGCCCGCTCCGAACAGGTGATTGCTCTGAAAGTTCAGCCCGATATTGTTGACGAAGGAAAACTGGAGCCTCCATGTAGCCGAGATCGCCTCCGCAGAGCTCTGCATGAGACTCAAACGGCGACCGTTGGGCGGACGCATTTCCAATGAGCTCATGTCTCGGGGGCGACTGGGGCAATTCTGGGCGATATGAAACCTCCGAGGACTGAGGCAGCTCGCCCATTCCCTGAGGAAACGGGAGCCCGGGGAGTTCTTGGTCCATGAGGAATTCGATTTCTTGCTGGGGAGAGCGGAACTCGGGAGACGCGGGTCTAGACGTCTGTCCCCGGGGACTATGCCGGGATCTCCCGAGCGACTTGAGGGACAGGCGTCTTTTGAAACTTCCAAGCAGAGACTTTGTCCAGCACCACGGGCAACGCCCAGGTTGGCACGTCGTTGGGGCCGTCTGAGGCTGCCGAGCACGTGAGCAGTCCAAGCATTCCGAGGCATGCAGCACTTCGCAATCCTTTTCCAAGTGGATGAGCATGGACTGCAGGTCGCTGAAGCGTTCCCGGAAAAGGGGCATTGGGCACGTGTTGTCTCCATCGTTGGCGTTGAAATGAGATGGAAAGGTGCGCGACATCAATATCTTGTTCATGAACCTGGCATGAAGACAGTCACGAGACAGGGAATCAGATGCTCTGGATTTTGTGATTTTGTCAGTCACCGGAGAAGGCAGGTAAGACTGGAGCAGAACAGACAAAACATACTCTTGGCACGGAGCAGTCACCGGTGGAGGTACGGATGAGGGCCGGACCAGACCGAGGGTCTCGGCCGGGAGCTCCAATTCGGTCGGGGCGGGCAGGCGACCGGGCACAGCCGCACGTAAAGAACTTGAATGATGGTGGTCGTGGAAGAAGGCCATCTTGAAGCGGGAGTTTGATCGCAGATCACGCCAGGTTAAAGGTTTCAAACAACTAACTACTAAGGAGCAGATGATTGACAATGCCATGGTGGCGAAGAGCGGCCCCCATTGTAGGTTTTGTGTTCGAAGCCTGCCAAAGGCGGCGGCGGCCAAGAACGACGGTTACAGCAGATATCTCGATCATCTACAGGCCTTCATTGGCCTTGATTGGGTGTTCTGGGGTTGTTGTCCATGGCGGGACCTACTGGACGGCAATATGTGTAGGTCCGCCGCAGGAACGACGAAATTCCATTTGCCATAAATGCCAAATGCCAGGGCCAGCACGTCAGCCGGCTAGGAGCTTGACCGAGGTGGCCAGCCTGAAACGCCGTCTTGCAGCGACAGTGTAGCCCAAAAGCAGTAGATAAGTCAGTTCCTGCCGCTATTGGACAGGCGGATGACGAGGCAATCCGCCATGATGTATTTTTAATGTGGCCTTGTTCCTGTTAGGCGAGCGACGGGTGATACGACGAGGTGTCGACGTGGATGCCTTTTTCGTGGGGTGAAAAGTGAAAGAAGAAAACAGATGTCATGAAGACACAGTGGAGGTCATGCGCGGCATGGGAGCCTGCCTTCACCGACGCACCGTTTAAGGCACCCACCGGGCTCATCGGGTTCGAAAATAGGCGCGCAGGCCCAGAAGACGCGTGCAGCGTCAAGCGTACGTAGGTCCCCCCCACAGTTCAACAGGGGGGATTGGCGGCCGTCACCTTAGGAGCGAAAAGGCAGCGAGGCCGCCCATGGGCATGAATCATCCGGGCAGAGGGATAGCGAGCCTTAAGCGGTCTTCCGTTGCTGGTGTTGAGTCGCCAGGGAGGCGGAAGGTCCGTCCAAGGCAGAGAAGTGGGTGTGGTAAGGACAGCCCAAAACAGAAATGCGGCCAGCTGCTTGTTAGTGAGCACTGCGCTGGGACGCCCGTGCAGGCGTCCTGGCTTTGGGATTTCGTCGCCGAGGTTCGTGTCAGAGAAAAGAAAAAAAAAAAAGGAAACAGTCCGAGAAAAAGTCGATATCAACCTAAACCAGGGAAACCGTCTCCTTTAAGCTCGCTCGCTGGCTGCACTGCCCTCGAATTCATCTCGCACCTATGGTGGGCTATGTAAGGTTGACCACCAGCGCCTGGGCCCGCTGGGTTGACCCCCGGCCGTCTTTGCTGGGCGGTTTGGGGCGGTGCTCACGGTTCACAGGCCAGCATCGGCCTGTGTTGTGAACATGTGAGGGCCGTTTCAAGGGTTCCTGTAAGTGTAAGGGTGGTTCAGCTCAAAATGGGGACCGGGCATTCACAGGCCAATCAACGGGATCGAACCAGAGCCTCGTCTCTCTCGGTGTTGCGGGGCCGTTGATGACGACCATGACGAAGCCGGTGTGTGGCCGTCCAGCGGCTTCAGTTAAGTGGGAACGGAATTGCACCAATTTGCGGCGATGATATAACAGGGATCAAGTCGGTAGCCAAATACGTACGGAGCACCCAATTCGCATCCCGTATTGTTCTCGATTCCGGGTCTTCAACGATGGGATAAAGGTGCAGCATTTGACATCATCCGGGAGATAAAAAAACAGAGACAGAAAATCTTTGCTTGTCAAATCCAGGGTTCACCAGTTCGCTACATACTGTAGAACCTGGGAAGGAGCGATGGAAATTACCCCGCTCTTCACCGAAATTTGTGAGGCACACAGCGGGATGGGGGGTGACGTTGTCCTGATTGGCTAATGGTCCTTCGGCGTCTTACGGAGCCGGGAGACCCCCCCAACACGAGTTTATTTCGGTCTTGATAAGGACGGGACCTACGCTAACGCCTTTCGTCTGGCCGCCTGCTCTTGCCTCTCCAAGGCCAAATTCCATCAGGCTCTTGCGAACCACGAGAGAAACGCGGAAGGACGGAGAACGTACTGCACCTGTTCGCTCCTCTTGATTCCTCAGCGCGAGACTGGCGATTGCCTTTCCTGACCCATCAGCAAAGGTTATGAGTGAATCATGCCCATATTCACTCACAACCTCAGGGTTTTCCTACTTCCAGGTTACTTTACCTCAACCACAGACAAATAAGCATAAGATCCCTAAACAGAACATTTGACACAGAAGTATACGGAGTGTCAAGTAGCATACCGCTTATCTAATCTCATCGACCATCTTTGTCGTTACCGCGATGCTCTCATACTGGCATCTGACGGGATCGATAAACAATTACCCTCGACGGCTACAGTCTAGCGTCGAGACATCATGCCGAACGATCCTTCACCGGCCTTAGCGACGCTGATTTTCCCACGGATAACGAAACCTGTCGGCTCCGTCAACGCGCTTCTGCCTCAGGCACTCAGGTACGAAGGAATGGAGGTGAGATATTAGCCTGGAGGGCAAGGTGGGCTATATGTACTCTGTCCTAAGGAGTACTATCTCTCGTTTCAGCTTTGAAAAGAAAGAGAAACTAATTAGTACGAAAGTTGTGACCCATTCCGGGGTGCGTCATGCACAGAGGGCTTCGCCCCCCTTCGAGCTGCCCATTCACCTGTCTGCAACTAGGATTTGCCTCTGAGCAGAGAGAAGCTGCATAAGTCTAGACTCTAAAACTTGAGGCCGGCCGCCGAGGGTTGTATCCAACTTAGCATGCCGTGTCTGTATCAACGTTAGCTGCTCCGGTTAGAAAGCCAGACTAGTGCTAACACCTATATCGACATCATACTTTCGTGTTATACCCACCCAGTTGGCATAGTTGGCAATCCTACACTACGTACGGATAGCCTGGCAACATTGATTAGGCAGGCCGTCGTGTATTGTATTCCCCAAACTTAGGTGGTGTACAAACATCCAGGTGGCCAGAGCTTGACACTGACGGTCAGAGAGACCGTGTCGTTTTGAAAGGACCAGTCTTAAAAGAGTGAAAAACTGGGAACCTCGGTGCACACGTCAATGCAGACAGAGCTCGGAAATCAATAGCTGCACCTACCCAGAGAGTTTGACTGCAGATTTGAGGACCGATATACAAAAACCAGATACTGATGGGAATCGAATTCACAGGTCTTGAGTCCTTGACCAAGAGACCGCAATTCAGTCAAAGCATGAAATGTGACTTCATGCCAATATAATCCGGTGCCAATTGGATATCGAATATCCACTCTTTGCCCCCCGCCGGGATAGAAAAGGGAAGGAATGCGGGATTTGTCGCGGCTGTCACCGTGTGTAGGTGTGTATGTACGTACGTACGTGGCCCGGCTGGGCAGGTCTTTGGAGGGTGGGACTGAAGCTGCGGTGAGCTTGAATCGTTGAGTGTCCGAGGTCAGCCTCTGCCCGGCAATGAACTTCCGATGGAAAATCCGGAACAAGAATGACACCGGAATCTATTCTAGAGTCAGCCATAATCATCTTCGTGGCCTCATTGCCTGTCGTGCTTTAAATACCTAGGATGCGATGGTACTTTTGACCGCCACTTGTCAGCGGCTGAATTGGCACCGTCCTGGCTCGATTTGGCCATTTGGGCAACCGGCCCAGTCGCGTTATCGCTGCAAGGCCCGCGGCTCTTGACGAGGGCGCCCTCGGAGGCCTCGGCAGTTGCGGCGGCGTGGACCTGCACGCCCCAAAGCCACTGTGTTTGTCAAGTTCGGCGCCGGACAGTGGGGTGGGTTAGTGGGTGCAAGCCCCGGAATCAAGCGCCGTAAGCCGCCAAAGTCGTTTGCAACTGCAAGCGAGGTTAGTTCAGGCACCCCGCTCGCCGCAGCCTCGCAAGTCAAACCCTGGGGCCTGGGGCAGAAAATACGCAGCAGCTTAAACTCCCTCCCCAATCGGGGGTAGCTTGCAGTATGTCGGCCGCCTGCCACAATGTGGATTGTGAACGAGCTGCCACCCAGAGGCCTCTTTTCTGCAAGGCATCGACCCAATCAACATCTGGATTCACTGCGGGTCCTGCTCCTGCTGCTAAGGTGCTGCGATGTCGTGCTCTGGCCAGGCAGCGGCCTCCTCCCATAGGTTGCTCCCCCACCAAATCCCTTGATCCACTTGAAGGTCATTCCCCAATGCGCCCCAGACGGCCAAGACAGGGCCTCAAATGCGCTGCTGCTCAACTGGCCCGTGGTAGAGAAACAGGACAGGCCTGTCCTGCAAAAGTGACTCCGCCGCCGTGGGATCGCTCGACAAGACCTTGTTGCTTGCGGGTGGCCGCATGCAGCCTTACATACCTTAGCTACTGCGTAGTAGAGGAGTCGAGTGAACTGTGCTGCACTTTTCCCGAAGAGAGCGGCGCACACGCACCGCACCGCACCCGACTCTGTGCCGTCCCGTTTCTGCCTCTGAACCCCTCCTCAAATGTGTGGTACTGTACCCATTGGCTTTGCATGGTGGGCTGAGACTGAGAGATAAAGAGGCCGTCATCCCGAGCTGTCGTGGCTGGCTGTGCCCTCTTGGTCCTCTCTTCTTTAGGATCGCTCGTCGATCCCAAGCCGTCGACTTCTTCCGTCCGATTCCAATTGCTCCATCACTGCCGCCATTCCGACTTCGCTGTTGTGACACTATTGCGCAACATGTACAACGTTGGAGATGGACCGGCATCGCGGCGGCGTGCCCCACGGCGCTCGACGTCTAGGCATCGGTATCCCAATCCCCACAACGACGATGACGACTGGACACTGTACGATGATACCGACAGCATCTCCAGCAGCGACTCCGAGGACGACTACATGTATCGGCCGCCTGTTATTGTCGATCCTCCACTGTGAGTCCCCTCCCGACCCCCTTTCCCAATTGGCGATTCTCTGCCATTGCTGACACCACGACAGCACCGCCGCGGAAAGCCACCCGCTAGACATGCCTGCGTACGAGGTCCATCGTATCAGCATGAACTCGAATACCCGCGAAGTCGTTGGCGGCTACAGGTTCATCGGCGTCAACGTGGAACAGTTTAAGCAGTTCAAGCCTTGGAACACTTCCCGGCCTGAGCAGTTCCAAGAGTCGGACCTGGCGGACATGCATCTTCGCGCCATCAGCGAGTTCCAGGCAAAGGACCGTCGCTGCTTGGCTTCCCGGATTCTCGGCGCCAAGGCCAAAACATACGAGCAAGGTCTCGAGGACCGATGCCGCAGGCTTCCCGCGCCTGTCCGGGAAGAACTGGCTCATATTCTCACCGCCCGGGGGATCGCAACATCGAGTCCTTGCCGCATCCGATCATGGTCCGTCGCTGTGATGCAAGAGCAGCTGCGTGAACGGTTTACCACCGCCGAGCCGGTTGAGGTGAAGCGCCATAAGATTCGTTTCTGGAAGAATCCCGGCTCCAAAGATCTGGTTGACTATCTGTTCGTCATTCGAGGTGCCGAAACCAAGACCTGTAACGGCATTGATGGTTTTAAGACAGCCGCGCGAAACGGCAACCCCTGGGAACAGGCCGACATAAACGACGACCTGCGGAAGTTTCGTGAGGCGAGAGAGCGTCGGGCTGAGGAGCTTTTGAAGACTCGCACCTCACCCCCATCCTATCGCAGCCGTCGTCGTGAGCGTGAGGGTTCGCCAGTAGAAATTCGGCGAAGGCCCGTCACCAGAACGCGCGTTCCGGTACGACGCCGCAACGATTGGCACGGGGACATTGTTCCACTTCCGAGATACCCGGAGTCGCCGAGATCTTCGTATCGATGTGCTCCTCCGCCGGCCCCGACTCCGCCTCGGTCATATTCCCCGCCACCCGGCGTAGCCAGGTACAATAGACCGTCGGTGGTCGCGCCGCCGTACCCGGACAGATCAGTCCCGCTCCCCATGCCGGTGCCCGTTTCGCGAGACGTTTACGGCGACTACGCCATGCCTCCGCCTCCGCGGCCGTTTTGCACCGTGGATGCTCCCATGTACAATCCGGATTATTTCGGCGGCGGCGGTGAGCAGCAACAGCAGCAGCATCGGTCTTCGCCGCCGCCGCCGCCGTTCACACCGGAAGATCTGCCGCCACCGCCGTTCGGCGGTCCTCCGGGCCCGTTACCGTACTTCGGGTCGAATTGCACACCCTCGGCATCCTGCCCCGCGTGCGCCGCCTCACCAAGGTGTCAGCACTTTCCCGGTGACGGCCTCTGCAACCGCGTTTTCCAGCTGCAAGATTCGGGCATCTCGCACCCGCCGTGCTTCTTCTGCCTCAGCGACGTCCCGGCTCCGGCCCCTGCCAGGTTCCCCACATACTGGCCGACGTTCCCTCATTCGTCTCCGCCGCCCCCTGCTGCGGAGCCGCTTTTCTCATCCCCGGAGCAGATCTACCGCAACACGGTGTGCGGGTTCGAAGCACAGTACCAGAGCGGCCCGCCTCCCGTACCGCCGCACCCTCCGCTGCAGACGAGCTGGTGGGCAGACTGCGACTACGACGAGGCAGTGACGGAGCTCAGCGTGAGCGATGACGGCCGATTGCAGAATGAGGAGCCGGTAGGGACGGCAGAGGAGGAAGTAAGCACCGGTGGCGTGGCAGACGCAGAAAAGCCCAGCACCGGCAACAATGCCTCGGAGTCGGACACCGCTGGAGATGTCCCTAGACCCGACAATAACGCGCTCTGAACGAGCGAGAGCAGCCCGATTTAACACCGGGCGGCTCGTGTAACGATGATCATGACGAAGATGATAAATGTTTCGTGACAGATGTTCTTTTCGGCGTTCTGGTATAAGGGAAGGAACGGTTCTGGGTCTCGGGGGTCCTCTATCACGGCACCCCAAGCACGGACGGGGTTATCTCTTCTTCTTCCTCTTCCGCTTTCGAGTGTATTTTCCGTGTAATCTGTGTAGGATCTTCTTTCTCTTCTCTTCCTGTACTTTCTTAGTGTAGTCTCACGGGTCTCCAGACCGACCCAGCTGTAACGCCTGATGACCACAAAAAGATGCTATTGTCGCACATACAGCTTCCTCGTTTTTTTGGTGACTCCATGTTGTGAGGCGCCCGAGTAAGCGGCTTGAACAGAACAGAGTCCACTCTTTTCAGTATTTCTTTCAGTGACGAAAAGAGCGTGGTTACCAATTCCAAGAATAAATAAGCAGCTTGAACTCTTGGCTCAATGAAAAAATACTTCCAGTTGGAGTAGTGAAATGTAATCTTACTAAAATTATCGTTTCTTTTTTTTTTTTTTTTTTTTTTTTTCCAAGAGTGGTGGGTTGGGTACCGTTGCCCAAAAATTGGGCTGCAGTGACAGTGGTTGCTCTTACCTTCCCCGTAGATACCCAGCCGTTAGGCACGACTGCGCAGCTGTGGGGCCCAAGGTTTCCAGAAACCAGCAAGCACAGCGCGCCCCACAGATTGCCCTAAACGGGCAAGGCGTCAATTGAGCGGCGGGGTGGGGCCAGCCTTTTTTCTCGCAAAGAAAAATATTTGCAGCAGAGCGAAGAAGATCGGAAATCTGAAGCCAACTTCAACAGCAACAAACTCGCCCACCCACCCGCAAACGGTCCAGTTCGATCGACCGATAAACCCCCGAACAAATCCCCAGTCACGATGCATCTCATGTTCATCCCCGACGGCCACGGTGGGCGCCAGTACTCGCTCAAGAAGGTGCTGGGCGGCCAGGTGACCAAGTCGGCGCACCCGGCGCGCTTCTCGCCCGACGACAAGTGGTCGCGCCACCGGATTGCGCTGAAGAAGCGTTACGCGATCCTGATTGAGAACAACAGTGCGTTCTTCCTCTCGAACCTGGTTTTCCTTTTCCCTTGTCCCCTTTCCCGTGTCTCCCCAGTAGGGTAGATAGGTCGATGCTGGTGGTTATGACCTACAAGCAAACAGGATGGAAGTTGACAACCACTATTTCACCACCTGCAGAGGCTGGCAAGCAATAGAAAGCGACCCGATTATTTTGGGCACCACGAGCATTGCAACAACGACGGCTTGGGCGGCGGGCTTACGCTTGCGACATGCTTGCGGCTCTGGGAAACCCACTCAAACTTTTCTACGACCTTGCTGAGTAGGACACTCAAACCAATTTTGTCTTTTATCTCGAAGGAACGATGGTTCGGCGCGCTAGCCGTCGGTACTGGCGAATCGCCGACCAGAAACCGAGTAGCAGGGACATTCGCCGAGAATGTATTGTCAGGTAGTAATATGGCGGCTATTGGAGTCGCCCAGTGCGCGTTGGGAATGCCCCAACTTCACTTCTGGCCGTCAGGGCTGGTTACGGCTTGGTTCTGGAAAGGACGGCGTTTGCTTTGGGTCAGGCTTTGTGGGTTGGCGGTTGGCGTCACGTTGGCACTTTTTTCATGTGAGCCGTTTTCAGAAACAGCTAGATAAGGGCGGTGCAGACAAAATGGCTTAGGTACTCATTGACATCCTTTCTATCACTGGGCCAATGTCAATGTACGCCTCTCTCGCCGAAATTTGCAATCAGACCCTCTTCTTCGCGTTGACATTGCGAGGCGCTCCCACCTTGGGCCTCCCATGGCCCGAATTCCTAGAACCGGTCAGGATGCTCGGCAGATAATCCTCGTCCATAAGGTCTCGGTATCTCGTCCGGCGATCTTCTTCGAGTATCTTGCTGTACTCCTTTTGGTCCTCGGCCAAGATAAGCTGGCTTCCCCACCCCTGCTTGCCACCTCCCTTGACGTTTGCGAGCTTGCCGCTTGCCGAGCCGTGTGTGGGCTTGGGAATGCTGTACACATTTCCCCTGTTGTTGTACTGGAAGTTCTTCTTGAGGTGCAGTTTGAAGCTTCCTGAGGCATCCGTGGAGCAGGATACCCGCGTCAGAGTCGGCTGTCCGCAAGAAGGACAGAACTGCTTTGACATGTCCTTGCAAACCTTCCAGCAGCCATGGCACCTAAGAACCCATGTCTTCAAATAAGTGATGCGAGAGAAGCCAGTATCCAAGAGACTACATTTCGTTGGTTAGCATACTCAACTGCAGGTCAAGACAACTTTTCACTTACTTCAGGTTTATCCTCAATGCCACGTTTCTCATAGCCATATCAGCGGTGATCAGGGCAGCCTTCAGGGTTCGCTGAATCGGCTGTGGCGCTTTATGGGTATTTTCGCGGGCCTGGTGCTTCTTTATATTGCTTGGAGCTGGTTGAATTCAGTGTTAGCATTCGCCAGGTTACGGCAAAGAGCAGCAAAGGCGCCTCGGGAGTCTCACTTATCCACTCTCCCGCACCATCGTCCTCTTCAGACTCTGATTCGGACCCTTCTGCTTCCTCCGGTGCATCGACAGCTGCGTCCTTGCTAACTTGGCCGCCCAGGTCAAGGTCTTCCAGCTGTTCTTCCAGCTCGTTCGTTGTAGCCTGCACTAGGGCTTCGCTGGCCTCCTCTTTTGGCTCAACCACGGTGTCGTTCACTTCTGCAGCCGCCTTGGGAGCATCCTCCAGTGCAACACTGCTATCTGCTTCCTTTGCTACCTCTGCATCAGTCTCCGATTGCTCAGTTGCTAGGTCGACTTCCTCGGCTGTGGTGCTTTGCCCTTCCTGCGTAGCTTCCACGGCTCCAGGAGGCTTTCCATTAATGGTTTTCTGGTTTGGCTCACGCCTAAGCCGCCACTGTTTGTATATCCATGTATTAGATGTGACTTTATGCTAAAAAAAAAAAAGAAAAAGGACCGAAATTGGTAGGGTTAAAGAGCGTACGTCACCGCCATTTTTCTCTAATTCCAAATCGTAGGTCAGGGCAAGAAGATGCAGATCTGGCGCCGAGAGGACTTGCAGGTCGCCCGTCCGCCGCGCAAAGCCGGTGACGAATTGGACCGACTCGGGTCTTGGGGTTCTGATTTTGATAAATGGTCGCAAGGTTATCTCGAACCGAGATCTCGTCGCCTCGTCACGGACTGCGGCACTCTTGGATTAGAATCAAGATGGCGGCGCTTCCATAGTCCAAGACATACTTTCTGCCACCACGGCCGGGATCGTGTAGAGTTCGTCTGCTTGAGCAATCAGAGTAGACACCGTAGGATCGTTCTTTATTATGGCATTAGCGTCCAAGACCAGGCAGTGCACGGCTTTGGCTGGTGTTGCCGGCGCCGGAATAGGTGATGTCGTCGAGTGGGTTGGGTCGCCGAGCGCTGTGGTGGGGGCGGGGTTAATAACCTCCACCACCTGAGCAACGGGCTCGGTCGCGGGTTCGGTCGCGGGCTGTTCCATGTTTTGGGATTTGGCTGGGATGGCGAATATCCTTTTGCTCGAAATTTCCAGTGAGAAGTAGCGGTTATTCGGCAAAGATTCGCAGTCTTGCGAGTCAAGCTGGTTCAGGGACACAAGGTTGGAGTGTGAAAGTCCCGTCAGGCCCAAATCCCAAAAAGAATTCAGGCGGGGACGGTGGGCAGAACTTTCATCCCGGCGTCTAAATCGAAGACCCTAGCCCCACACTAGAACCCAACTCGAAATCAACCCCTACCCACCCTCGCTTCGGCCCCCACGGTGAGTAAACAAAGGGGTCAACGAAAGCACTCTTATGAGTGCGAAGTTTGTTCTCTGATCGTGAAGCAGTGCGCCATATTTGAGCGAACTTGGTTTGAATTGTATATTTTTATTAACAAAGACTGTGTATAACGTTACTGGGAGCAATCTGAGGCCTTTGGAGCTACTCCGTATCCCGGACAGAATAGCTCGACATACCTATTGAAGGAATATTTACAATCTACTCAATACCCTATAGGCCCAGTTTTATCAAATCAACTCCATGACTGTTAAGCTGTTAGTTCCCGCTTTTCCTCACAAAAGACGTCATTGCATGGAAATGATATAGTCGTCAGAAATCGGTTTCAAATCCAAAGAAACTCGGCTTTCTCGAGAGTATCAAGTACCCTCCAAGTGTAATTACTCAGATGAAGGAAAAGAATGAGTAGTATGGTGTTAGTCAATAGATGATCAAAGCACTTAGTGAGGAAGGCTTGCGATTTCAGAAGACTCCCATTAGGAGACACGGGAATAATTGAACAAATAACTACCTTCCTAGGTACACATCGACCAGAGATGCTACGGCGGCAGCAGGGAAGGCCCCGTGGAGTCAAGGCAGACAATCAGCGCAAGTTTAACCCTTTTGCGGAATGAGTATCAGAGTAAAGTTGAGATGGAGGTTGAATTAGTATTTTAATTACGCCGTCTTCAGTTAGCTGTCAAAGACCGAATCCAATTATGGGTCTGCGGCTGGAAATTATGGACAGTACCTAGAGAGTTTATAGGAGGACGAAAGAATAAAATCCTCCCTCAACACCTAAACGGATTCAAGTTCTGGTTCCGTTAAAATTTGAAAGGATCGGAGTTTTGCTTAATCGTATGACACTGCTCACCTGACATACCAAGTTCCCAACGGCGACAAGTGGTGGGCTGGGAGCAGAACGTCATGCCAAGACATAGAACTGCAGATACGAGCCGCAATTGTTTTCTTGGTGACATTCGGCAACGACGGCAGATCGACAACCAACAACCGAGTGCGTGTTCCAGTCTGCCCGCAATAACACGGCGAAATTCAGCCCCGTTTTGGAACACATGATTGCAATCTCAACTTATTGCCCCTCATCATGCCATTATCCTTTTGCGTATCATTAATAGTTGTTGTAGTAGTGTCTACCTCGTTGGGTTACCACCTTCAACGTCTCTGTGGGCAGATGAACCCTCACAGAATTTCAAACTAGACACAGAATTGTTCATAATTTTTTTCGAACCTCGGTTTCCATCAAATAACAAGCAGGCGCGTGTCGGCACACTGGCCTAAATGTTGTAGGGCATCCATCCCTTGGCGGCTGAATACGCATTCAAGCTGACCGGCAAGCTCGGCGAGGAAAAGATCGGCAAGGCGGGGGGACCAGCGGTCCGCAGTCGGGCTCCGCCTCGGATCTACCGAAGCCTCTGTGTTTACACGTGTAGGGCGAGGTCAAGGTCAAGCCCGAGTCCGCGATGTGACTGTGCGATGCCCAACGATGCCTTGGAGAGTCAGCTGAGGCCTGCGCATCTATGGGGTTTTCTATTTTCTGACTAAAATATATTCCCACTCACGTATGATGCAGGCCAGCTTACCCGGCTCGGGAGGACGGATCTGCAGATGCACCCCGTCATAAGGTGCCAACAGACGGTGACGGTGGGGGGCTCACCTGACTGGCCGGCTCCTCTGTGCCTTTCGTATTCAACCCAGCCAGCCAACGAGAGGATTCTGTGGGTCGCACCCGCTTCTTTTTCGCTGCCTACCCACCTCTCACTGTCGGGTAATCCATTGGGCTCGACTGAAAGTTCGTATTCCAGTAATTACTTGACATGCCTTTTTGTTACCTATTTGGAAACCCCAATTCGGACCTATTATTAAGGGTCCGTTGCGAATGGCCGTCACGCCAGCGCGACATGTCTTTTAAGAGACGCGTAATATGCCGTATGGTAAGAGCCCCATGAGGTGAGAGCGTGGCTGTTGTTCTCTTGCGCCTCGCAAGCGACCCACCCGCTGCTTGCTGCTTTCAGAAACCGCAGCAAGATCCGAGTGGCGCCGCGCCGAACATGGCAACCTACAACACGAGGATCATATCGTAGCCAGCCGCGGGACGGTGGTGTCGATGAAAAGATATAAAACCCCTCGACCTCTCCCCTCGTGAGACGTCTCAATCTTCCCTCGCCACTCCCTCAACAGCCATCACTCGCTCATACACAAAATCCACACCAACCCAACTCACAAAGCTCAAACAAATTCAAACCACTCAACACACCACAACCCCATCTCCACCACCCAACATGCTCAACACACTCACCATCCTCGCCCTCGCGGCCGCGGCTCCGCTGGCCTCGGCCTTCGG
Source organism: Lasiosphaeria ovina (assembly GCA_033439765.1). Classification (NCBI taxonomy): domain Eukaryota; kingdom Fungi; phylum Ascomycota; class Sordariomycetes; order Sordariales; family Lasiosphaeriaceae; genus Lasiosphaeria; species Lasiosphaeria ovina. The sequence continues at coordinate 4,634,460 of JAULSN010000004.1, read as the reverse complement.
CAGCGCGCGCGTGGTGAACAGGTGCAGCGCGCCCGTGACGCTGTGGAGCGTCGGGCAGAACATCGCCGGGCCGTTCACACTAGCAGCGGGTACAGGCTCATACGCAGAGGAGTTCACGCGGGACCCGGTGACGGGGGGCAAGGCGCTCAAGATCACCAAGACGGCCGACGGCTTGTACACGGGGCAGCCGCAGACCATCTTCGCGTACAGCCTGATCAACGACGGCGTGTACTACGACCTGTCGGACGTGTTCGGCGACGCGTTTGCCGGCAGCCGGCTCGTCGAGGCCAGCGCCGACGCCTCGTGCCCCGTCATCGACTGGCCCAACGGTACGCCGCCGGCCGGCAGCCAGGTCAAGGTGTGCACGGCCGAGAAGGACATCACCTTGACGCTGTGCGCTTGATCGCATCATTTGTAACGGCCTGAGGTATTATCTTAGCTTTGGAGAGGAGGGCTTGGGGACAGTGAAATAAGGCGGATGGTGAAGATAGGGGTGACGGTTCACATGAGAGAAGGGGCTCGAAATCACAGGAAATAGAATTAGCTTCGCAGACACAAAAATACACTCCCTTCACACAGAACTACCACATTCAAGCTCTTTGCTGTTCATTCTAACATCTTAAAACCGTGGAAAGGGGTATCAGTTTACTTAAATGTCGCAAAAATTTCCCTCCTCAGTCAGAGCAGCAAATATTGATCCTGTACCATGTGCACCTACTCCAGTCACCATAATACTAGGTAAAAATGGTATCGCTACGTCTCTGTTAGATCAAAAAAGGGAGTATCAGCAACACCTAGTTTACTAACGCCTGACACTGCTAGTTACCACACAGAGATACATATCGGCGATTCAGAGTTATTAGATCGCGGCCTTGATCATTTATCATTTGGTGCGATTATTGCAATAATTCATTACTAGACTGCTTCCAGGTTATTATCTAAGTGTAGACGAGAGCGGCGTGCATTCTAATGCAGAATAAAGCCCCAATTACAACCAATTAAGCTCCATGCCCTTCAAACTGGTTCGGTCTATGAGGTCTAGGTAATCAAGCATGGATGGCCTCCTGCACATGGGGGTAGACCTGGACCATTTGATTGTATAGGTCGGGGTGGTCTCGCATGAGGACATCAGGATCCCAGGCTGACGCAACGAAAATCGTGTCGATGCCGCTGCTCAGCGGAGTCGTGAAGATGTTGCAGATCTGCAGCCCAATAAGGAAGGAGAAAGCCACAACAACAGGAGTAAAGCCGCCACCTGAGTTGTAGGCTGGGTGTGTGAGCACCATGTAGACATAGGACAGCAAAGCGCAGGCATAGCCGACAAAGGTGGCGCCCATGCTCAAGACAGGGCCAATGAGGCATTCGTTGATCAAAGCGTCAATGCCCCGGTCCTTGATCATTCTAAATGAGAGAGTAAGTATCAGACTCATGGCCCTTTCGAAAAGGGTACAACAGAGAGGGTGTGCATATACTCACTTCCAGGTATCCTTGGCGGCGGGAATATATGCCTTTCCGTACAGAGCAATGTGGGAGAAGGCATAGCGATTGATGAACTGCACCGCCCAATCGAGGAGACCGATGAGGCAACCGAGGACACACCAGAGGATTGTGCTGACGATGTTCCCGTCTGCGGCCGACTGCTGCTGAGCAATGGAGCACACTTGACGCAGCATGTTGATGATGGCAACAACCAAGCTGCCGAGACTGATACTGCCAAAGCTGTAGGTGAGAGACCGTCTAAGCGCACCACGTGTAACCTTGGTCGGGAGGTTGCGCGAATTGAAGTACCAAGAGCCATACACGCCGGAGATGGTTGTGTGAATCGTGTTTTTGAGCCACTCCGATATCCAGTACGAGGCAAATGTGATGAAGACAATCAGACCTATGACTTTGCCACTACCACAGCCGCCAGCGCCTTGGTTGCAGGCAGGGTTGTTCGTGCTCGGCTCGTACTTGACATAGACGGCAACCAGAGTAACCGAGTACCACGCGGCAAACACCGTCCCCAGGAACCCTCCAATTGCGCTGACGGCGTAGACATGGCCGTAGTTCTTGGAGACGTCAATGGCGGTTTTGAGCATCAGGGCACTGAAGGGGATCCTTGGAATCCAGGATATGAAGGCAAAAATCATGAAGGCGGAGAATATGATGAAGACAATGCCGCCCGAGTAGTACTTCTGCGTCAGCATATAGATGGCAGTGGCGAGGCCGAACACAATGTTCAGAATGCCCGTGATCCAGATGAATTGTTTGGTAAACATGCGGGCAAGCCAGATGTAGCCGTAGCTGAGCGTGATTGCTGTTATTAGCACCCATAGAAACAGGTAGATGGTGTGCGTAGTCAGTCCGAAGTTGTTGGCCTGGCCGTTGAGGCCGCCCCCGTTCTCTCGCCGTGTGGCCGCTGTTTTAACGACACCGCCATGTCAGCACACACGCTTCTCGGGATGCATTGGTACCCCAGGGAGGAAAGGCCTGGGGCAGCTTAGACGTACCGTAGCCCTGAATCGATATGGCCGAAACGGCCACAAACCCGGCACAGGTGATGAGGAACAGGATGCCGGCCCAGAGATCGTTCCATTTCGGCTTCTGCACCTGGAAGACCTCATCAAAAGTCGGCGGCGGCCCTCCTGCGCCGTAGTTGCCGTTGAACTTGGGTTCGGCCTGGTTTTGGGGAGGCGGGTATGCTGGCGGGGCGTACTGGCCACCACCGTTGTAGCCATTGGGCTGCTGGGGCGTGTTATTGTAGTATCCATTCTGCGGCGGCTGCATCTGGTAGGAGTTCGGAGGAGGAGGAGGGGGACGATACTGCGGGTTGTTGTAGCTGGCAGCCTCGCCGCCGTACGCGCCCGACATGCCGTCCTGAGGGGGGGTTTGCAAGCAGAATGTATCGAAAATCTTTTGGTTCAGCTCGAATGGGGGAGCTGGGAAACGGCGCAGCAGCAGCAGCAGCAGCAGCAAACAGCGGTGGCTCCTGCTTGGCTTCGGCAGCTGGGCGTTAGGACGGCCGGACCCCTGCGGGTTGTTGGCAAATGGAATGCACGGGAGCTGAAGAATGAAGCTGTTGCAGGACGGACGCGTACTGCCGTCAGAGGATGTCTAACACTTTGGAGGATATGTTTCGGAAGGAAATTGTTGGTGCTGCCCAACGCAACACGGCGCGGCGTAAAAGCTTGATGGGTGATGACGTAAAAGCGCTAGAATCGCTTGCTTGTGCATCGTTTCCCGGTTCCAATTCCCTTGCCCTTGCACAATTGGGTTGGCCGCCCCGCCAAGCCACTACCGAGCGCCGATCTACGATCTCAGGTGCACTTTCCCAGATCTGGGGGATAACTTATCTCAGCAAAGCTCAGACCCTTCGGTGCGAAGGCGCTAGGGAGGGTTTTCAGCTGAAGTGAAAGAATCCGAGACTCCACATTGTGGCTGCAGCCAATAGAAAGCGGCGGAGCGGCACGGAAAAGAGCCGTGCCTTCGGGAAAGAGAGATTAGTACCTACCTACCGTACCTTACATATCCGTATATTTATGGTCGCATGTTTGGATTTGTCGACATTGCTTTAACGTGTTTCCCTTGTTGAGGGAGTTCACTTGATGGTTTTCCAATTTTCTTCAGGGCATAGTTTTTTTTTCCCTAGAATCGGCACAACGGCTTGACTCGGAATACAAATCAGAGTAGCTGCCTGGGAGACGTGTCCGAAAGTCCATATTTGAGTTCAGTGAACTTACAGAAGTACAGCTCTTTCATCGGCAACTCTCTGCACCGCTGTGCTTAGCCCTTGACGAAATAGCCGAATGATAGGTTACGAGACCCAAGTTATGATACCTGGAAGTGAAGAGCCAATGATTGTGCGAGTCTTATGACTTGAAGATCAAATGAGAACCAAATATCCACCTATGAGCATTCTAATCAGTTCTCCCTGTTCTTCTGGCAACCTGCAATGCTAAATAGGAGTTTTTACACTTTTGTATTGTGTTTAATTACGCGTCTATTAGAAGCACGTTGCGGGTCTATCAGACTTCTCGCCAGCAAATGTCCCGGCGGCGGGGAGATGGCGTGCACCGAGAGCGGAGTGCTGTACTGTCAATGGGCTTCCGGTTTCATTGCATCTGCCGTTGGCACGTGCTGCCTGGATGGGAACAACAATTGGGTTCCCTCGTACATGTGGAGTTTTGACGAGTGGTTGGGTCACGGAAAGTGACGGGGCAGGATTTGGGTTTGATGTCGGGCCGTCGGTCAGCAGAGATCAAAATATTAAGACTTTCACATTCTTTCATAGGTAGGTATCAAATTTATTCTATCATTGTATTATGCGTACTAGCTTAAAGTTAGTAGCAGATCAATACTTCGGGTGAATACCTTATTTACAGTTTTGCTAGGCACAGCAGAACATAAGACGCGACTCCCCGCGTTCTCGCCTTGACTCGTTCTTCCCAGCTCACCGTCTTCCCCCGAACAAGTCTAGCCCTTCTTTGTGCTCTTGTAAAATCGCGCGGCTTGGTACTGGTCGAGGAAATTACCCCCTCCTTGTCGTGGGACGAGGAGTCGCCAGAGGCCGAAGAAGAAGCGACGGAGTGTTTCTCATCCTGCCACTCGCCGTATTCCTCCTCGCCGCCGCTAACTTCGCCAATCTCCTCAATGACAAAGTTGGTACCGGACGCGCTGCCAAAGCCGTAGGGGAATCACTTCATGGCCGCCGCCTTCTTGGCCTCCTTTTCGCGCTTCACGTCGCCGGGGGTCTTGTTCTTTTCGTTCGTAATGCCTTCGAGTCGCGGATCGACCTTGGGCTTGTGCTTACTGGCTCGCTGCTTGTCCTCTTCTATCCACTGCAGCATGCTAACCGCTCTTTCCGGGCCCATGTCGAGGTGCAATACGTAGCAGGGCAGCATGGCTCGCTCGTTGTGCGCAACGTACTCGTAACCGCCATCGAAATGGCGTCGTAGCCTTCTACGAGCGGGCCATACACGGGATGTCTTTGATCAACAGCCTCGTTTCCCCCCGCTGAGGGTGCGGCCCATGATTGTGGCGCACACGAAGAGCCTCAAGGTGGGAATATCGCCCACGGGAGTCCTTTGGCGCTGTCCTGTGGCATGAGCCATGGCGTACCCTGCCTAGTCGGAGCTGTAGATGCCACGGTTAAACACGAAGCCGGACCGCGGCGACGCAATCACTTTCCCGTCAACTATCTTCCCCGGCATCCGGAATCCAAACCAGACGATGGACCTGACACTTGACAGGGGCGTTCCGTGTTATGTCACGCGCGGCTTAACCATCTCATCGATCAGATCCTCCTTGGAGATGGTGGACAGGACACGGCCTGCGAGCACCGTGTGCGGCGGCAGCTTGCCGCGCAGATCGGACACGTCCATACCCTCAAGCTTCTCTCGCAACCTCGTCTGGTAGTTTACAAAGCCCCGCGCCAGATCTTGCCGCATGATGGACTCGATGTGGACAACACGCAGCCAAGACTGCAAGTCTCCGGCGATCTGCTTCAGCGCGCGCCCCAGGAAGTGGGACGCCGTGTCCACGACGGTGCTTGGGTCGAGACCAGCCGGGTTCTCTAGGATGGTATTCCAATCGGACACTTCGGAGGCTACCCATCCTTCTTGAACCACCTCGCTACCGCTCGAAGCTTTGGGGTTCTTGACGTACTTTTCCTCGACAGAAGCTATCTTCTCTAGAGCCTCTAAAGTAAGCAATGTGAGATCGCCGCCCTTAATCTTCACTGGCTTGGTCGTTAGTCCCAGGAGTTTCAAAGCTGATACGAGCCTACGCGTAGAAGAGAAGTTCAAATCGACGACAAGAAAAGTAGTAAAAATCAAGAGTTGAGAGTCGTTTTCATAATGATTCTGGTCGACTGCCTAGCTATATAATAGCCTAAAATCTCGTTGTAGTCGCTTGCAGAACAAACATAGGCTGTTTCGTAACCACAAGGGACCCAACAGTGAGCCACGCCGCCACAACACCTTTTATCAATAGAACAAGGAATCTTAGCGACCGCAGTTTAGTCGCCATTAATCCTTCGGTTCTTATTTCCGCACAGAATGCCAAATGCAGTCGTTTCATTGGTCAATATATTCCAGTATTGAAGAAACGACAAGTGTGGCTGAGTGGGTCTTCAGTCTTGAGTCTAGAGACTTCCTGAGCTGACGATGACGACAGAACAAGCGAGGCCATTGGTGGATATCACCCTAACATAAGTCTGCTCGGGCTATTCGAAATTTCTACTCGGTCTATAGGTAGCCTATACAAAGGGTGTATTTGGTGATAATCGCATCAAGCCTAGCGTAGAGAAACACAAGGGCTTTGTATTAAATGCCAACTCCATGTGGACGCTCTGTAGTATGAGTAAACGTTTTAACAATGGGAATAGAGTTTCTCCACCGAGAAGACGAGACGAACCAGAAACCTAGGTGGGTAGAGGTCATGGTCAAGTTGAAATCAGTTTTATCCACGTTTATTCACTTGATTGCGCTCACCCCAAGACAACTATGAGTCCTAGCAGTTGTGAGGCACTAGCTCCAAGTTACTTGGTAGGCACCATCTATTTAGGACCCGTCTTACCAGTGGGAATATAGAACAGCACAAGCCTCTTCCCCTTTGCGCCCTCCTCGCCGTCCTTCCAGTCAGCAAGCCCCTTGTCGACCCGGTAATAGCCGCGCCTCTCGAGCTGGATGATGTCATCCTTCTTTAGATCCTTTGAAGCCTCGTCACACCACGCATCCTCAACAGTCTCCGTGACTGGCGTCAAGAAGTCTTCCAAGTTATCTTCCTCTTGCAGGACATCCTTGGTGATGAGATAGTCAAAGTCCCAGAGCTCAGCGGGCACCAAGGTCTGCCCCTTCGAAGAAAGCCAGGTGACCTTCTTCTCGGTGGACTTGACGTCACCTTGAAGGTTAAGTTCGCAGGTGAGGCTAGGGATAGGGTCGCCGCTTCCAATCTCTCGGACAATTGCATTGCCCCAGGCCATGAGTGTGATCTCCTCGCCAACCTTGAAGCTTTTAGCATCAGCCTGATCCAGGATAAGCTCAGATGAAAAGGCGACATTTTTGGTGCCGACATCCTTGTTCTTGGGGTGCTTCGGCTTCTCTGCCGTGAATGGCTCGGCAGGAGCATCGGCGCCGGTGATGGTAACCTTGACAACATCCCTCTGGGATATGGCTGTGTGGCGGGGTGCAATAGGATCAATTTCCTTCTTGTTGCTGGCCCAGAAGTTTGTCCAGTCCATAGTCACAATGTTTCGGCTTGGACCCTGCTTCAGGATAAAATCCCGAAGGGCTGGAACCGTCATACCCCTTCGCCTAACTCCGCGAATTGTCGGAAATCGCGGCTGTATACAAAATATTAGTTGGAGTCAGAACAACAGCGAGGGGCAACAATTAAGGGGAATTAGGCGGCCATACATCATCCCAACCCCAGACCCGCCCAGTGTCGACCAACTTGGCCAATTTCCGCTTTGAGAGGAACGTCTTGATGAAGTTCATACGAGCAAAGTCCCAGATGTGGACCTGTCGCAGCTTCAACGTGTCGATAAACCACTGGTACTGGGGGTTCCTGTCGGTGTACTCGGTGGCCCTCAGGGCATGTGTGACGCCCTCGTGACTGTCAACCAACGGCGCGGCGAGATCGTAAGTCGGGTAAACCTTGTAACGGGTACCGGTACGATGGTGAGGAGTGTCGACGTTGCATCGGTAGATAACCGGGTCTCTCATCGCCTTGTTCGGGTTGTCCACCGAAATCTTGGCACGGATGCAATTCCGGAGACCTTCCCCGGTGCCCTTCTTCATCTCCTCGAAAATGTGAAGGTTCTCTTCGACAGTTCGGTCTCGGCGCTTGGAAGCGATGCCCTTGAAGCGCTCGTCACGCATCGTCTCTTGGTCTGTGTCATCCGCGTACGCGTGCCCTTCTTTGATGAGTCGAACGCACATGTCGTGGAGGTATTCGAAGTACTGGGATTCCGGGAGACTAAATGTTAGAATTCTGTAGGTTTGATGGGGAAACGAAATCCCCTGAGAAAAATCGGTTGGGACCTTCTTACGTCTGAGGTGTAGGTGAGAGTGTCGGGCTTAATCCCCATCAAGGCCAAGTCCTCAATGATGGCGTCCTGAAACTCCTCCTTCTCCTTTGACGGGTTTGTGTCATCAAGCCGCAACCGCAGGGTTCCTTTATAAGTCCGGGCAAAGTAGTCATTGAGCAGCGCGGCTTTGGCATGTCCAATGTGCAAGTATCCCCTGGCAACTGTCAGTTGGAGTGATTCGTCGAGGCAATGGTCCCTGGGAGGAGCAACCTACGAAGGCTCGGGCAAGAATCTCGTCACAACTCCCTGGTCGGCGTTCTGCAACGCCAAGGCATAGCTTCCACCCGCCTTGCTAAGGGCAGCAACCTTGGCCTTTGCGGCGGCATCCTTGGCCTTGATATCCCCCTGGATCTCAGGATGGTTGTCTTCGACGAACTGGAACCATCTGGCGAGATTTGCGAGGCTGCCTCTCTTGATGAAGGACACGGCTGCCTTGTTTCCACGGAGGGCGAGCCAGATCTTGGTGTCGATTTCGCCAAGCGAGTAGCCGTCGAGGTAGGTTCGAAGAATGAGATGCTTGTCGAGGGCTTGGAGCCGGGGTTCGATCTGGCGGAAATCCGCCGCGAGAAGCGCCTCGAGAGACTTGAGCTCGTCCAGCTTCATGTCGGATCAAAGCGAAGAGTGCCTGTATAAAGAGAGATGCGGTGGTGGTGGTATATCGTCGCCGTTGAAGTTGAGTCAATCGCCCCAAGTTTTTGGAGGGGTCAGTGGGATGCCTGTGTGGCGGGGCAGGCGGTTGGGCAGTACGGGGCAGCTCATTATGCCGGGCGGTGAAGACTCAATCCACTCAAGTTCGTCTAAGCTCTGACACCCCCTGTCAGAGACCGCATTTCAGCCTCAGAACCAAGGCATCAAATCGCGACGCTGGGACCGCCCAGATTGGCGTACGCTTTTTTTCCCAGCGTAATTCGAGCTCCCTGTTCGCGATACTCGTTGTGGGAGCAACCGTTCGATTCCAACCCCCAATGGCCTCGACAACCCAATGCCTTGCCTCGCTGGCAAGGCTCAGTCTGCGGGTTCCCGCAAGGCCGATGGCAATTTCCACAATACCCAACTTCCTGTTGCCGTCGGTCGCGACACCACTGGTTCGATATGCCTCCAAGAAATCATCAGGTGGAAACAACAACATGCGGAAGCGCGTGGTGAAGAAGAAGAAGGCGTACAAGACATTTCGCTCCTATGATATGACCAATATGGACCAGTACTCTCTCTGCGATGCCATGAGGTGAGTTTGGTACCCTGGCTTAGTTATCAGTTGCCGCTTGTGCGCCAGGTGCTGATGGTGCTTCCAAATTATAGATATCTCCGCGCCTTCGAAGTCGGAAGCCCGCCTACCAGCGTCAAATACGAGGTCGCCGTCAAGTTGAAGACACAAAAGAACGGTCCCGTCCTGCGAAACCGCATTCGCTTGCCGTTCCCGGTCAAGACGGACACGCGTATCGCCGTCATCTGCCCCGAGGACAGCCCCCTAGCCTTGGAGGCGCAGCAGCTCGGTGCCGTAGCAGTCGGCGAGGAGAGTTTATTTGAGGCTATCCGGCAGGGCAACATCCAGTTCAACAAGCTGATCTGCCACAAGGAAAGCGAGGCGGCGCTCAAGAAGGCGAATGTGGGCAAGCTGCTGGGTCCTAAGGGATTGATGCCCAGCGCCAAGACCAAGACGTTGACGACAGATCTCAAAGGGACGATGCAGGAGATGATTGGCGCAGACGAGTTCAGGGAAAGGAACGGCGTGGTGCGGCTGGCCATTGGCCAGCTCGGCTTCACGCCGCAAATGCTATCCGACAACCTCAAGGCGTTCATGGGACAGGTCAAGACAGATATGAACCAGATTGACGACTCGCATGTCAAACTGCTCGATGAGGTTGTGCTGAGCTCCACCAGCGGGCCTGGGTTCAGCTTGAATGGCAAGCTCAACCCCTCAGGCGAGAGCCTCAAGATTGAGGACCTCGAGTCTGTCATGTAAAGTCACGCAGGATTGTCTTGTATGTATAATTGGTGTTTGGTGTACGTCGTTACGTGGTGTATCATAATTCGGAATCCAGAAAAAAGAAACTGTCTATAGCTTTTGGGTATCGATATTCCGGTTATAATGCCTTTTTTTTTGCTCTTTCGCCCAAGCCACCTTTCCCTTAGCTGCCCAAGCCAAGGTCCTCTCGCTTTTTCCCATATGAATGCTTTACTTTTCCTTCAGGACGCGGACTGCTTCGACATCCGCGTCCAAGGTACGGTATATACCCAAGAACCTGATGACGCGCTCTTGGCCTCTTGTCCCGGCCCTTCGTGCTTCCTTCATAGCGGCGCTCAAGTCGAGTAGAATTGTGTTTCGGCAACGTATAATCCTTTCCCCCATTTTCTTGACAAATGGCAAGTCAAGCCCAATGGACCGCGATAATCGGCCAATGAGGACGTACTCACGAGCTAGGGCGGCCAGCTTCGACGGGCTGCTGCAGACAAAGTCACCACTACCCTCGCTAAGGCCGTCGCCGTGATCGTCGTCAGTGTCTTGTATGTCATCAGCCCATTCATCATCGTCGGAATCTGAGTCGCTGTCATCTAGTTTCTGCTTTGCATAGCCCGGTATGCTTCCGACGGCGAGACGGGCTTCCAGCTCGGCGACGCGCTCGTCAAGTTCGAGCATCTGCCGTCCAAGTTCAGCAGCGCCCTTGACGTCTTGTAACTCGTCATTCAGCACCGTAACCTCGACTCTGCGCTCGCGAACGCGGCTCTGAACCTCCTCGGCGGCGCGGCGGAAGCCGAGCAATGCTACACGGACGTCCTCGACGCGTTCCTCCCCACCCTTGAGCTCGTCGCCGAGGCTGAGGAAGGACGTGTAGTTGGAGTTGACAAGCTCAAGCAGTTCCGCGCTGATGGCGGTGCTGCGGTCACGCAACTCGGAACGGAGGTCCTCGAGGGTTTGGTGACGTGCCGAAGAACCGGTGTGCAGCGCCGACAGGTACGAGGCTGGGTCGAAGTCGGGCGCAAGGAAATCGCGGCGGGCAAGCGCAGTTGGAAAGGGCAACGGCGCATCGTCGTCATACCCCCCCTCGCCATCTGAGGACGAGGACGAAGATCCAAGATTGAAGCCCGAGTAAGAAGACGCGGGTCGCGAGGTGGGCGACGGGAGACCAAGCTGCGCCATGATGTGCACGGCAGTCGGGATGTCGATGTGGATGCCAATTAACCATCGCCCAATTGCTCCAAAACGTCAGAGAGGAACACGGCTGAGAGCCCGGAGGCTGGATACGAGATATGATTGGCTATAGCGACATAAAAGTGGGTCTACAGATCGTGTCGCTTTGCTGCGGCATTGGGCGCTTCAGTGGGTGCTTTTCCAAATTGGAGACGGCTTCGGAATTCTACACGTTCAACAGGGCCTGCCCCAACAGCTCCGATCTCTCCTAGAATGCGCAGTACAAGGCTTTCCCTAACTCAGGTAATCTGTCCTATCCGAGTTTTGAGTTACGCGGCGCTTGAGTTCGAGGTCGGATTTCGGCTAGTAGAATGACATCCCGTCCGATGTCGCTCTGGTCAAGATCTAAAACATTAGTAGCTTCAGAACTGGAGTACGTAAGATATCCCCGGATTAAGTACATCTGAATTTCCCCGAAGTTGGGACGACATTTATCCAGTGACTCAGTAGATTAGAGGCTATTAGTCGATGCCATCTGATAACCAAGTTTCTCTCGATGAATTGCGGTGACCGGCTTGCAAGGAGCCAAGAGTGGGCCCATGCAAATGGACTAGGCCGGATTGGGAAAGGCGCTCTTAAGATTATCTTATCAATCGATCAGTGGGCCCACCCATTAGAGCCATCTTCAACCGGGTCGGACCCCACGAGGGGCTTGCACTGGTGCTGGAGGCAGCGCTTCCCGTGCCCGACATCCGGAGAAGTGGCTCGCACTTGCAAATTTGAACTACCAATTCCCCTCTTTTGCATTCCGGGAACTTTGAGGACGTGTTTCTTCGCCCACGCACCTTCAAAGCCCACTGAGAAGTGCCTTCATGAGAACAATCTCCCAGCTAAGTCGGGCGAGTCGTCCTCAAGCATTGCGTCACACGCCTCAAACCGGAGACTCGGTCGCAGCTTTATTTCTTCACGTGGTTTGCACCGTCTTCCGATTCCGTGGGCGATCAATTACCGACTGCCTCCCGTCTCGTCCTCCTGCCAGCCCCACGCTATCGGATTCGGAACGCCGACGAGACTACCCGGACGGATACTGATAGCCAGAAGAGAGCGTGGCCCGTCGCATCAACAAAGAAGCCATAAATATTCCCGGTCCGCTCACTCCATAGAATTGCCGGAGATTGGCGGCATTCGAAATCGGAAGCCGTCTACTAATTAAGAGTACCGCTCTGACCGGTGCTCTGGTTTTTTTTTTCCCTTGCCAAAGTTACCGCGGGCGCTTTTAAGTTGCCATGTCGTCAATTCAGGTCAGCACCATGTTCAGCAGGGACGAACTTGAGAGTGCTGCATCGAGCCCCGCATCAGCCGCCTCCTCTCCCACGAACGTCTCCACCCCAACATCCGCGGCTTCGACGACCGCACCTCAGATTGCCATCCGCCCCGGCACAGCAGCCCGGCCGCCGCCGTTGAATACTTCGGCTGCGATTGGCCACATGATGGCTGCGCCGTCGGCTGCATCGCCGGGCGTTTCGGGGCAGGCGAAAGCCATGACTATGACGACCAGGGAATGGGTTGTCCCGCCTCGGCCGAAACCGGGGCGCAAGCCTGCCACCGACACCCCGCCGACAAAGCGCAAAGCACAAAATCGTGCTGCTCAGCGCGCGTTCCGGGAGCGCAGGGCCGCCCGCGTCGGCGAGCTGGAGGAGCTGCTGGACGACGAGCGCGAGGACCATGAGCGCACTGTACGGGAGTTGAAGGAACGTGTCAGTCACCTCGAGAGCGAGACTCAAACGTTGCAGTCACGGTGCCAGTGGCTTGAGGCGCTGCTTGAGAAGGAGCGGCAGGGACGCGATATCGGCATGGCGAGCAGCTGGGACAACACACAACATCAGCCGATGTCGTTAGATATCTCGCATCCCCACCAGCATCCACAGCGCCGTGTCCACAGAAGCATTCCGACAAATTCCGGAGGAGTAATAGCCGAGCCTCGGCCATTGGCCCAGCCCTTCTCCATCTCTCATATCATCTCTCCGCCAGAAGATACGAGTGGAGGGGCGCTAGACCTGACCTGCGGCGCCTGCCAGACAAACGGACCTTGCGCTTGTGCCGAGCAAGTTCTTCAGAGCGCAGACGTCATCATGGGATGCGGTAACTGCACCATGGACACACGGTGTGCCTGTCTCGAGGAATCAATACGTGCCTCGATTGCGGCCGACTTAAAGCGGCCATTGCCTCCGAGCTCCCCGTCTTTATCCACGGCGCCCGGGGAGAAGAGGCAGCGCTCTGACACGGGGGTACTCGATGACATGGAGACGGATTTCACAGCCCTGTTTGCCTCTGGCAGCAGCAGGATAGCCAACGGGCCCGACTCTTCTCAACCAAGCCAGTTGCAGCCCCCGCCCCTGTCGCTACCGACGGCATCGCAAGAGATGAGGGAGTCTTGCGGGTTTTGCAAAGACGGATCGTACTGCGTGTGTGTAGATGCAGAGTCTATGGTGATCCCTTCCATGTCTTTCATGACGCCCGCGCCGGCTACACAGCAAGCGCATGTTGCGCAACAGACTCATACACCACCACCGTCAGAGGATGATGTCATGCCACCTGTGCCAATGGAAGTAACGCCAACAGGGGCAATCAAGTTGCCTGGCATGCGCCAGTCGCTTCAACCTCAGAGCAGCGGTTCCGGAGCTCGCGTCGCCTCGCTACCCAATCCAGCAGTGAAGGCGGCTGCTGGTTTTGGATGTGGCCCTAACGGGCCTGGGACTTGTGGACAGTGCCTCTCGGACGCCAAGTCGGGCCTCTTTTGTCGCTCGCTAGCAGCCAATTTCGAAAGGAATAGCAGACGGCAGCAGGCTGCCGGAAATAGTAGCTCAACCGCCGGTGTCAATGGAGGTGGGTGCTGCGGCAATGGCGGGCTAGTGGGGTGCTGCAAAGGGGGGGATCAGCCGGCAGCAGGCGCTGGCGACAACATCAACGCGAACAGCAAGAGCAACAATCCTGCATCGGCCGCGGCCGGTTCCGGTGACCTCGGTCTCAGTCTTTCATGCGCCGACGCGTACAAGACGTTGGCTAGCCATCGGAACTTTGACGCGGCGGCCGATGACATTGGCTCATGGCTGCCGAAATTGCGGGCGGTTCCTGTGCTGCCGGAAACAAGGCGGCATGGCTACATCGGCCATGGTTTAAGCGGCCGGGGGCGGGCTCCAATCGAGGTGGAAGCAGCCAGCATCATGAGCGTGCTCAAAGACTTTGACATTCGCTTTGGCAGGGGGGAATGAGAACATGTGTGTATGCAATTGTCTACCAGGGTATAACATTTTGCCCCCCTCACCCCCACCCCTGCTTTCGAATCGCGGGGAAGAGTTCCGGCGCAGCTCGACTGTATCATGTGCTTTTGGCCAGACGGGCGCGAAGGCAGATGAGGAAGGAGAGCCTTCTCCATTGGTATGCGGCCATATATGCAGCCAAGGTATCAAAAAGCTACTGTTTGCGCTCACTAGTGCTACATGCCAGGTGTTCTTCCTTTCTCCTGTTCACGGCATTTTATCAGTTATCACTTGCATGCGACATCATATCGCGGCTAGGTGAGGGATTGGCCGCGGTGAGGGATTGGTCCTCGAGCACCCCGGCGGGTGAAGTCGGTGGGCGGTTGCGCAATCATTTGTGCATACAACCAGCATGTTGCATTACATATTGTGTAGGGTCGTGTCAAATAATGACTCTGAGATGGATTCAAGGGAGGTAGAAAGGGGAGGTCCGAGGACGGGAAGCCCAGATATATTGGAGTTGCTTTATCCTTGACCAACAACGTCTTGTTCGGAGGATTCACCCCGGCACTGGCGCGCGAGAAGAGGGGCTTCGGTTGCAATGGCGATGGAGAAATCAAGCCAAGCAAGCGGGCATAAAATTCCCGATAAGATGTAATGCAGATAACTATCAATATTCCGCACTCCTGTGGTCCCGAACAGAGACGTCCGGAGCCGGGGGGACAAGGGTCCGGCCGGCCCTCATGGGTGGGCTAGCGCGCCGTCCACCGGCGGCTTGCATTTTGTTTCCGCGCATCCAACGAGAAACCAGCTAGGCAGGCTAGTCCTCCAGTCTCGCTAATTGTTGTTGGACACCAACTGCCGTGTTTGGCAAACTCTGCAGATAAAATCTGCAAGTAGACGGAGCCAGCAGAAACGAGAGCACTGCAGCAAGAAAGCTAACTTCCATACGGGCGATAGGGTGAGGTGCATGCTTCTATACGTCAGCGGGCGTGCGTGATGTCTGATCTAAGGGCACAAGACCTCTCGTGTGGAACACGACTGCGAAATAAAACCGAGGTGAAGGCTTTTTCACGCATCTTGAACATGATAGGACTATTCGAGAGTGTTTGTATGAAAATAAAGCATAAAAGTAGACCGCCTATCAGGGTTTGACGAATGGACCATAGCAGACGGAAAACCGGACCCGGCCACAAAAATAAGCTCTCGGGACCCTGAGAGCCAATCCCGTCGTCGTGGGGGGACTTCAGCCCGGCAGGTCCGGACGGCCGCTGGCTGACCCAGGCTCGGCGGCCGCCTACTTTGGTACCTACTGTTTCCGCACGGGTTGAAGGAATAGAGAGAGAAGTACTACGGAATACTTGGCCACGCACGATACAACGGGCGAGGAAGGGGAGGAGGGGACCTTGGTCTCAGCAACGCACGCACGCACGCACGCAGGTGGTGTAGCATTCCGTCCACAGCACCGGAACACGCACACGCACACACACACACACACACACACGAGTCTTTGAGGTGGACAGCGAGGGCGGGCTGGGGGCGGTGCTGCTCGTGATGCTCGTGGGACTGTCCACGACATGTTTTTAATGGAACTGTGGCATCTGACATGCAGGAAGGGACAAAAAAAAAGAGAAAGACATGAGGAGGACTTCCTTCGTCAGTGGCGCGGATCTTGGACTAGACTAGTTCGCTGTCGTCTATCCAGATCACGCAGGCAGGCAGAAGGAACGCACATACTGAGAACAACAAATAATGACTGACTGCCGCACTCCACGTACATACCTACATACAAGAGTATGTACGGAGTACATGCGTATGTACTTGAGGTAGAAGGTGGGTGAGGTATCTCATCGCACTTACACTGCACTGATGTCTCTCCCTCCGGTTGGTCCGTTCGATGTTGTCATCATGGCGGTGCCTGCTGCTTGATGTGGCCTGGGTTTTGGCTGGCCTTGCTGGCAGCCGCACCCCCTTTCCCATGCCCATGTGGAGGAGGCCCTCGATGGCGTTCCGCGGCCACGGAGTCTGGATTACTGTGTAGAACGACAGGGAACGGTACGTCTGACTTCGCCTCGTTGCAGTAGAAGCAGATGTCCATGATATCAGACGAGGACGCTCATAAACATCGGGGGCTCATTACCATGTTGGACGGTGAGGAGATTTTTTTTTCTATTTTTTTTTTTTAACTCGGCTTTCGGTGGCAGCCTTCCATGAAAAATCAGAACGAGGTGACTAACCCGTTAAAGATCAGAAAAAAAAAAAAAAAAAAAAAAAGAGGCATATAGTCAGGGGGAAGAGGGAGCGGGCGGGAGTGGCAGCGGGAGAGGCAAGCGGGAGAGGCAGAAATGGGTGGCGGCGCATGATTGGCGGTGGGAGGTTGTTGAGCTGGCAGGACCCAAGGCAACGCTGCGGGCGCTGGCTGGGGTTTCGACGATGCGGGCAGGACTCCGTCTCTGTGGTTTTGGGCTCGTGGACAACGCAGATTGGCTGGGCTGCATCCCGCCGCAAAATCCAAGACTGAGCCCCTGGGCAAAAAAAGGCGGGGAGGCGAAACCTAGGTTCCTCCTCCACCCCCCCCCCCCCCCCCCCCCCCACCTCCTCTAAAAAAATGCAAGGCCAGCTCAGCGAGAGGGGGGGCTGTGGTGGCCTGGTGAGAGGAAGGTTTCAGAGGTAGGTAATATTTCTTTTGGAAGAAAGAATATGAATGGGACGACGGGAACAGCGATGAATCCAGGCAGTGGCATGACGCAGAAGTCAATAATTGACTACGGCGATGCATGCGTGTTTTGGCAATACGTACCGTCCCGTACCGTCCCTAAGTATCCGTAGAGACACACCATGTAAGCCAGCTCCAGTCCCTTACTTCTAGGTTGGATCATCATCGAAGCAGCATGTACCAACTTGCCACACAGAGGCAGTGTCGGAAGGTGAAGTGGGTGAGGTTGGTGAGCTGGCAGTATTGTCTTGCGGCCTCCCTTAATAAGTCACCCGGCAACTGGGAAATCAACAGTTGGCTAGGGAGTCATTGCAGGTGGCAGGACTACCGAGGAAGGTTCGGAAGTACTCCGTACAAGCACATACCGGTGGTAGCAGCCGCCTCGAATAGTCAGACATACAACGGAAGTGGACGACAAGCTCCCATATATTGGGAGAGATCGAGGGTAGAGGCGGCTCATGACCTGTGAGTGCGCTGTGCGGGCCAGTCTGTGGAGAGCGAGCCAGAGCCGAGCTTCCATGTAGAAAGGGGCAGGCCGAGACGCGCTCTTGATTGGAGGGGCAAGCAAGCTGAAGTCGTGTCAGGCTCATGTCGGGCGGGACATGGCTATGAACAAGCAGAACAACTGGAGAAGAGCACAGTCACCCGCAGAAGCAAGGTGTCGGGTGAGCATCAACCTACAGAGTACCTCAATCTGCCATGGGAGATATCCGCAGTCCGTCCGGAGTATGTACACTCCCTACCTAAGGTATGGACCGAATACATGGGCACGGAGTACATTTTGCAGGCCGAGGTGCAAGGCTTCTTGGCATGGATTATTGGTGGGATACAAACGTGCGACGGATCCGACAAGTCGTCGCGTTGTTCACGGGATCGCAACCCAGCAGATGCAGTGCCCGGTAGGCACGCTCGGTTGGATTACACCAGCCACCTAGCCATCTCAGGGCAGCCAGCTCACATGAGCCAGCCGCGCCGGGCGAGGCCAGCTCGAGTCTAGGAGTGCGGCGTGCCAGCGCCAGCACCCGCGCCAGCACCAGGGCCAGCCGGGTAGGCACGACTGCCCTGCCCGGGATTGAGTTCAGTGACAGGGCAGTCGGGTGTTCGGTGTGCAGAGAGTGCCCTGGCACTGGCACTGGCACTGGCCGGCACTACTACCGCACGCGTTGCATCACGAGTGACAAGGATCTCCCAAGGATCCCGGCGTGGCAGATGGAAGTTTGGAGCCCAGTGCCCTGGCTTGGCACCCATGGCATGGCCCTCGCTCTTGCCTGGCTTGGGCCTGCCCGGTTGGGTTGGGTGGGTTGGGATGGTCCCCGCCCGCTGCAAGCCTCCATCCGGTCTAGCGTCCTCGCATCTCTACCCCACGCTTAGGTTGCTACCTGCGCTGTACATACATCAACACCCACGAGGAAGGCGCTGCGAGGTTCGAGAAACCTAACCCTACCTACCTTACCGACCTTACCTGACCTGACCTGACCTGACCTGACCTAGCGGACGAACGGTACATTGGCTTGTGCCCTCGCCGCAGTTCGGTTTCTTTCGCCCGACCACCTAGCAACACGCGACGCCTCGCCTTGCCTTGCCTTACCTCGCCTTACCCGCCGGCGGCCAGCAGCGCCACTCCTCTCCCTCCCCGATCCCACGGAGCTCCACGACTGCTGCCGTCCCTCTTGACGAGACCATGTCCCCGCGGGCCCTCTGAGTCCAAGACCTTGGTTGGTTGTGCGGCAGCGAGGCCGGACCAAAGCTGCTCCCCCAACCTATCGTCGTCGCCAGATCTCTACCGGTTAATCCATTCGATTCCCGACCGTCCCATGTTCTCGTCCTAACTTGCCTTGCTGTTCGCTAGCCCGAGCTGCTATTTATCGACCCGCCCCATCCCCCGGAACACCTCGCCGGGCTGTCCCATCACTTCTGCCCGCCGTCAGCATTCGCTGGTGATGTATAGGTGATCTGATCGCACCTGGCGACTCGACCTCTCCTCGCATGGGCCCATTATGATATCCATGCAGCGTTCTCTCTCGTCGCCTGTCGCCATTCACTCGTCGCCGCGTATGTTGGAAGTGCCGGTCGCGAAAAGGGGAGACACCATATAAACGTGCGCGCGTGCTGACTTGTGCCTGCCATGATAGCTCTGTCGACTGTACCAACACCCGTGTCGAGATCGCCCAGCCCGCCGCCTCCCGACGGCCATGTCGAGGTTTCCCATTCGCGACGCTTCCGGTCAAGAAGCCCGCCCCGCGCCACCAAGGACGCCATAATGGCCTCGGCGCGTCGCAGCGAAGACCTCCCGAGGCGCCTGTCTGTCCAGCAGCAGGTTTCGAGCTCTACGCAGAGTCGCGGCAGGCCCATCATCGACCAGGCACGCGCCCCGTCGCCGGCCCCGGCGCCCAACGACTCATCTGACAGTTTAGAAACCGTCGGCAGTCCGACGTCCCCGCCCGACGACAAGCCGTCCAAGATGAAATTTCTGCGGCCCTTGCTGACTGATGTTTCGCTCTACACGAATCCATATCTCGGCCCGGATAACGACGGGACGACTTTGGAGGAGCTTGCCCATCTGGTGCGCCTGTCCAAGTACCAAGAGCGCAAGCGCGCCAACACGCGGATCCGCCTCCAGAGGAGCCTGGTGTCCACGGCGCTCTCTGCCCGGCTGATGAGATGCGGAGAGATTGCCCATCGCAACCTTGTGGACTGCTTCCGAGGAGACGACAAGAAGACCTTTGCAGCCTTGTACAATGCTATAATCGATGTTCGCAAGAGCTGCGACGAGACCCGTCGCTATGCCTTGCTGGAGCCTGAAATGGAGCTGCTGCAATCTTCTGGTCTTGCGTCTTCCGAGAGTCTGGACACCCCCACGGCATCCGTGACAGGTGGGAGCAATGCGCCAGGCGTCGCCACGCCATTTTTGAACGACATATCTGCGTCCGCTCGGGAGACCTTTTTGACCTTTCTCAACCAGATCAGGACGAACCCGGACTATTTGGCTACGCGGATTGCGTCTCTAACCCAGCACGAGCTAGCAGCGCTTACCACCTTTCACCAGGCACTTGAACCTATCGATTCCGTTCTTCCGTACCACAGTCGCCCAACAGTCCGTGGCTCCTCCGGGACTTCTGCCTTTCCCGGGTCTGGCGCCATTCCAGGATCGGCCTTTGGCGGTTCTTCTGGGCCTGGAGGGCCTGGAACTCGCCATTCAACGCAAGAACGGAGTGCTATCGAACGGCTGCTTTCGTTTCAGAGACACGATCCAATTTCCGCCTTGATCTACACATGCTTTGCTAATTCTGCTGGCCCGGACAGCGCCGAGGACAAGCGCAGAACCGTGACCTGGGCAAATACATGCGCGCGGTTAATTTCCGCCCCCATCCCTATAACAGGCAGTGAACAGACGGTCATTTCGGTGCTCAATGTTTGGATCTCGATGCGTGACTGGGCCGGAAAGTCCAACATGGAGTGGTATCTCATGAAAATCTTGGAGGACGGAGCCTTCCTGCTTGACCGTGCAGAGGACCAGCGCGGGACCCGCTTCAATCTTTCCGACTGGACTCAAAAGGACACAATCGCCGCCGAGGAGTTCTACACCAAAGCCGTCGATGAGCTCTTCGAAGTCATCGATGATGAGGACGCTACCGGGATACCCGAGGGTCTGGTTGAGCTGGGCAATGAGATTCTCAAGCGGCTGGATAGAAAGGTGGCCGAAGGCACCCGCAAGTGGCTGGTCGCCAAATACTTGTTCACCGTCTGGCTCTTCGGGGTTGTCATCCATCCGGAGGCCTATGGCATGATGGCAGAGTACCACATTACCGAATACGGCCGGCAAAAGATCCTGAAGGCGGTTGCCATGCACGCCTCGAAGCTCGTTGGTGATATGCTCATGAGCAAGACGCCCGTGTCTACACCGCCAAAGGTAAAGACCCACATTGAGAATATCTATGGCCGGTTCAAGGACTCCAAGTTACGCAAGAAGCCCAGGCTCTTGCCCGCGCGATCCATCACATCGTTGAGAGAAACGACAGAAGTGCACCCCTACCTCGTGATCAGTCCTGCTGATTTGGCCACCCTCGTCAATGCCCTCTTTCCCGAACGGAGACCACAGTCGGCACACTCGGGCAGCCTGCGGTCCGGAGCCCCCTCCATCTCGGGATTTTCTGCCATGTCCCAGCCTCTGTCAGTGAAGACTACCCAAAGCAACTTTGACACAATGTCCGTGATTAGCACAAGTGCCGAGTCCTTTATCAGCGACACAACTACCTCTCGTGAGCCCCTTTTGGATGATGAAGACCCGCGCCGCTACTCCCCCCCGGTCCAGGATCAGGCTCCTCCGAAGCAAACGACCAACTTCGAGGATGATGGATATCGGCTGCGGCTTGCCATGCACGAGATGACTCAGATACTGGGCCAGGATGTTGTTTACGGGCTTTGCCATCCGTGTGCGGAGCGATGGGCTGTGTTGTTCATCTCCGCCGACGGAAATGACTTGTCTACGCAGATGACATATGATCCAGACGACGACGTCGAGGAGGAGGCCAATTCTTCCACGAGCGACACCGAGGGCGATGAGACGGAGGATGACCGCCCGGAACTCGATAAAGACTACCACCAGCTTCGTGACTCCATTCTGAAACTTGTCCAGGACTACGAGATCCCGCAGAATCTAGAGGACGACGGGGCCAAAAAGCAGACATTTAGCAACCGTGCATCGAGTCTCAAAAAGTACCGCTCAAAGAATCGGATCATTACGACTATGGGAAGCCGGAATCCCTATCGCCAACGGGCTGAAAGCTTCGCGAGCAGCCTAGCAGAGAGCCCGCCGAAGAGTGGCAAAGGGAAGGAGTCGGCCGAGTCTGCGGAATCGTCGTCTCAGCTGATTACTATGTTGACGGCGGCCTGCTCTCAATCGCGAGCTCAGTCTGACTTCGTCTCGGCTCACATCTACTGGAAAACCCTCCAACAACTCAATTCCTTGGCATCCGCTTCCCTGCGGCGGGATGGTTTTGCAACCTTGCTTAACATTTTCTCCCGTGGGCCGCGTGACTCCATTCGCAGGTCAGCCGCGGCCATTGAGCAGTATGATGCCTGGCTGGTTTGGCTCAAGCAAAGCCAGGAACGAGCTGAAGGGCTGATAGACTCAATGATGCGCCGCCTGCGAGCACTCCGCGACAAAATGTGGTACGTTACAGACGTGCGAAACTCGGCCCCATACGAGGATTCCCGGAATATCGCTGCCGCACTGAAGACTATGGGCCTACCGAGGAGGTGGAATTCGTTCCAGAAACTTAAGAGCCAGATGCAGCGGGGACCCTCTTCGAATTACATCTTCAGAACCGAGTCGCAGATTCTCGACTTGCTTGCGGCGTCAGAGGAACAAGGGGGTCCGAACAAACTACGCGACGATCAGGCAGAGAAAACGGCCCGGTGGTTGCAGCAATGCGGCGTCGAGAATTTCTGCCGTGGCGAGGAGCGAATACACCGGTTCTGCTGTGAGGTAGACAGCTGCGTCAACAAGTTGGTTGGCGATAGCATTATCGATGGGCCTGTGCTGTGGTCGAGTGAGCTCTTTGCGCGCGACCGGCGGACATTTGAGAGCACAAAGACTCCGAGGGACCGAGACAACCAGTCTGTCTGGGATGATTCGGCCAGCGTTGTCAGCGATCCCGAACGAAGATTCACCTCTATCGGGAGGTCACCGTCGGCGGCAGGAGCATTGCGAAGCATGTCTGGCCAGAACATGAGCCAAATGTCCTTTGATTCCGGCCGCTTCAGCTTCTCCAAGGCTAGCACGGTCATGTCGGATATCTTGGATGGGCAGGAGTATTTTGGTGCTTCATCCCCGATCCACCAGATCGACTCGAACACGACGTTCTGGTCGCCCTTTCAACACCGTGCTACCTCTCCCAGTACGACATCCAGAGCGCACTCGCCAACTACAAGCCTGACGAACCTCTCAGGCTCTTTCCACCCGCCGCAACACCACCATCTACCATCTCATTCTCATTCCACGGGCCGGCCGGGCACATCGGCGTCGTCAAATGAGACAGTCTATCAGCAACGGCTGTCCGAGGATAAAGTCCGCTTCCTCGGCGAACTGCGACAGACGCTGACCAGTCTCCTGCTCTCCGATTTGGGAAATCACGTCTTTGCCAGCGGGTCTGAGACGGATGCATGGTTCGAAGGTTTGGGCCAAGAATGCATCGACCGTCGGGAAGCCATCCAACGTCGCGCGCGCCAAGCGCAGGCTCGTGACAGACGCAAGGCGGGACTCAAGCAGCGCATCATCGAGAAGAAGAGGAGCTTTGGCGACCTACGGGGTACAAGCACTGGCGGCGCGCCAAGCGACAAAGCCCTCTCCGATGTTCAGAGTCTCGGCCCTGAAGCGGCTAGCGGCAGCCATTTAGGAGGGAGCGTCCACGGTGGCAGTGTCCATGGCAACGAGAGTTCTGCAACCAGCGATACGATTTCGGCTCAGAGACAGAACCAAGATCCAAAGAAGGACCCCCTACCCGACTTCCCGTTCACAAAGGCATACCGACGACTTTTAAAGATGTTCTGTGTCCACCCGAACCCGTACGTGAAACTGAACGCCCTGTCCGAGTTGGAGCACCTGATCGTTGCTTCTCTGAACTCGGGATCCCGTCGGTCGAGACTAGCGTGGGCGCGATCTGAGCTAGGCTCGGCGTCTTCTGCCACCGACGATCATGGCGGTGGTGTGGGGACGGGCCGGTCGCAGCCTATCGAGGAAGCCATCGACAACATTAAGGAGAGGCGCTCGCAAACCCTAGTCCAGGCTCCTGCTTTTGCTTCAGGTGGCCACGGCCCGAGCAGTCGAGTTCCTGGAGGAGGCGGCAATATCGAGACTCGCTCAGTAGTCTCGGTTTACCCTGCCAATACTGATGCCATTGCAAACGTCTTGCAGACGCTGTTTCGGGACCCGTCACTCCGGCCGAAGACACTATTTCGCGATCTTCAGTTTATTTCTTCCTTTGTACCTTCTTCCATCCTTGACAAGACTGAAAAGGGCAAGGCGTTTTGGGATGCCGGTCTCGCCGCACTTGGCCTGAAGCAGGAAGTCTGCCGCACGATGGTCGAAGTTGCGGATGATATTGTCAAGAACTACACGCAGACACGTGGTGGAGTTCCGTCCAGCTCCGGCAACAACAACCGACCGGGAACTGGAAGCACAGCGACCGGTTCCAATGCGGATGCGAGCAGCACTGCCTCTGGGCCAGTGGCAGGAGAACCGTCTTCCCCTCCTGTCTCGCCGCCATCACCGCTTCCCCTGACAACACACTCACTCGCCGATGCAGCCAAAATGTGGACAATTACAGCGAAGGAGGGCGATCCCACGGCACAACGCGAACTCGCCATCTTCTACCTTTCCAACCCCGAACTTGTGCAGCGTACCACAATGCCTCTCAGCAAACCGCGTGAGGTGTTCAAGCAGGCAGTCATAGAAAAATATGGCGGCGGATCCTCGGGCCGGTCCGGTCCGGCTGGCTCTGCGTCTAGCAGGCATCATCCTGGCACGGCCACTCAGTCGCAATTCCAGAGGCAATCGGGGAGCGGTGGCATTGGTCTTGGGATTGGCAACGGTGGCGCCGGTTCTGGAACCGGTTCGGGAATGGAAGACGGCAGCGGCCTAGGTGCCAGCGGTATGGGCGTGGGTGACGTCCGAAGCGACCCGGCCCTAATGTGCCTGGCAATTCACTGGATGGGGGCAGCAGAGCAGGGCAGCGATGAGCTGGCCAGGACGTTCATGGCTCAGAACGAGATCGGTGCGGGGCTGATGGGTTAAGTGGGAATCTAGCGATAGGTCCTCTAGGCCTTGCCAGCTCTTCCGTGTTTTGCCAGCCATGGCCCTGCAATTCTGCCACTACTATTTATATAACCCCCCTTATCTTTTTCTTTCTTTCTTGCCACCTATTACCTATTTATTTCTTTCAGTTGCAGTGCAGCTTTCATTTAACACATTGCCTTATTTATCATCTCCTCCCTGTCACATTAAAACCCATGTTCATGTCCTTAATTCGCGTTGGCACTTGCATCAGCATTTTTGCTTAACCCCATAGCATCATTTTGGCCCCGTGTTCGGCGACCTGAAAAGGGGCATCATCAACATGTGTTTCGTTTCACGCCCCACCAGCATAGCATTAGCATACCCATCCACTGTCCTGCTCTCTTATAGCGGTGCGTCGGCATCTACAGCATAGATCATTTTCAGGGCCAGCTTTTTCTTCAAGGGTTGTCATACTCTGAAGCACTCACTTCACGCGCGCGAAAGGGTTTTCATCAGCGGGCTTGAGGGTGGCGCGTCGAAAGCAGAGTAAAGGGTAATATGTTCTAGATAAGGGGCTGTGGCGGATATACCACCAATTTTTTTTCTTCTCCTTTTCCTCTTTTTCTTCTGTCTGTGCTGTTTCATTCAAGATACCAAATTACCGCTAGCGACAGATCATTTATAAAGCATTTCTTCTCTCTCAAGGGTCTCCAGAACTGTGAGCTTATGTGTTTTTGTGATCTCAAAGAGGGGTTTGATAGAGAGTAATAGACATGTACTGGGAGCTATTTGGGTTTGACAAGTTCAAATTTCGATCAGTAACGTTGGTGTGAAGCGAAGCTTTTCTTTTCAGGAGTCGGAGCTGTGCGAAAGGCGTTGAACTGGCTGAGCTGGTGGTCTGTGCAGAACCGCATAGCTTAAGGTCTTGGCGACTGGGGGCCTAAGGGGAATGGCGGTCAGAAGCGGCAGTAAAAGTGTCCCGCGCACTTGAGTCATCCAGCGGCAGATCATCGAGCCCAGGTGGTTGGGCCCCGTGTCAAAAAGTCCAGGTCCCCTCACACCAGTTTAGATTGCGGCTTCCATATTTGCGCTCGCGATACCTGCCGACAATTCAATTCGATTCTACTCGAGCCTACGACTTGAGCACCAAGAAATCAGGTCAAGATGCCGACCATAAACGTGGATAAATATGCCCTCTTCGAGGAGCTCGGCCAGCAGTACGAAAAGCTACCCCACCATGGTCAAAACATGCCTCCTCCATAGACATCAACACTGACAATACCGCCTCACTAGGTACACGGCCGATTCTTTCCAGCAGCTATGCTTCGACTTCGGTATCGAGCTCGACAAGGACACCGAGGATGACCCGGCGCGGCCCAAGGACCAGGCTCCCGAGCTGGCCATCGAGATCCCCGCCAACCGCTATGATATGTTGTGCTTCGAGGGTACGGCATGCTTCAGGGCAGGACGCAGTCTGGCGTACGGCGTGCTGACTTTGCATGGGCAGGAATCGCAATGCATCTGAACATCTTCCGGGGCAAGCACGGGACGCCGAAATACAGGCTGCTGGACATACCCGAGAGCAAGATGCAGAGCATCACGGTCACCAAGGAGACGGCCCAAGTCCGCCCCTATGTTGCCGGCGCAATCCTCCGCAACCTCAAGTTCACCGAGGCCACATACAACTCGTTCATCGGCCTGCAAGACAAGCTCCATCAGAATCTGGCGCGGCAAAGGACATTGGTTTCGTAAGTGGCTGTCCGCAAACCTCCGCCTCAATGCGCTATGCGTGCATGGCGAGAGCCGCCAGTACTGACGCTGGCGCATAGTATCGGTACCCACGATCTCGACACGATCCAGGGCCCCTTCACATATGAGGCTCTTTCCCCAAAGGACATCAAGTTCGCTCCCTTAAATCAGACCAAGGAGATGGATGGCGAGGAGTTGATGGCCTTCTACAACAACGACAAGCATCTCGGCCGCTTCCTTCATATTATCCGGGACAAGCCCGTCTACCCCGTCATCTTCGACGCCAACAGGGTCGTGTGCTCTCTTCCCCCTATAATCAACGGCAACCACTCCAAGATCACCCTGAACACGACCAATGTCTTCATTGAGATTACGGCTACCGATCAGACCAAGCTGGACATTGTCTGCAACATCATGGTGGCCATGTTCTCCAAGTACTGCGAGGAGCAGTTCACCATCGAGCCGGTGAAGATAATTTCCGACCACAACGGGACTACCCGGATCACGCCCAGTCTGGCCGTCAGAACCATGGACGTCGAGTTGGATTACCTCAACCAATCCTGCGGTCTGAACGAGTCGCCCGCCTCGATAAGCAAGCTGCTAAGCAAGATGGCTTACACAACAGAGCCGTCGGAGGATCCAAAGCTCATCAGGGTCGCGGTACCGCCAACGCGAGCTGATGTTCTGCACGCCTGTGATGTGATGGAGGATGTTGCCATCGCATATGGCTTCAACAATCTCCCGCGGTCGTCGCCCAACAAGGCGGCCACGATTGGCAAGCCCCTGATGATTAACAAACTCAGCGATATCGTCCGAAACGAGTGCGCCATGGCGGGCTGGGTCGAGGTTATGCCCCTGATTCTGTGCTCCCACGAGGAGAACTTTGAGTGGCTGAACCGCGTCGACGACGGAACGACGGCTGTCAAGCTTGCCAACCCCAAGTCGGTTGAGTACCAAGTTGTGCGGACTTCACTCTTGCCTGGGTACGTATTTCGTGTGGCAGTAGACCTTTCCGTCTCATCTTAACCCTACCATTTCATCCTTTCCTTACACGCTCTGGTTGCAGTCCAGAACAAGAGAATGGCAATAACTGACAGTCTACTAGTCTTCTCAAGACGATACGCGAGAACAAGTCGGTTGCTCTTCCGCTCAAAATCACCGAAACGTCCGATATCGCACTTAAGGACGATACCTGCGAGCGCCGTGCTCGAAACGAGCGCCACTGGGCAGCGGCCTTCTACGGCAAGACGAGTGGTTTTGAGGTCGTCCACGGCCTTCTAGACCGAGTATTGTCGATGCTCCGCATCTCCTTCATCACACATGAGGAGGGGCTCACGGGCAAGAGCGTCGACTTTGAAGTCAAGCAGAACCCCAGCCCGTCAGACGGCTACTTCATTGAGGAAATCAACGAGCCGACTTTCTTCCATGGGCGCGCCGCGGCCATCTATCTGCGACTCGGCGGGAAAGTGCATCGCATTGGCGAATTCGGCGTATTACATCCCACGGTTCTGGAAAAGTTTGACTTAAAGTATGTTTACATTTCCTCCCCCCGCTGGCCTCTATGTCCCAGGGGTAGTAACAAAATACTGGACAATTTGCTAACGGAGCTTACGCGCAGATACCCGATGAGCACCTTGGAAGTTAACCTGGAAATTTTTCTTTGATGCGGTGAGGGGGGGAAAGCGCAAGTCACTGGGCAGATAGATGCTGTAGATGATAATCCCATATAATAAAATGGTTACCATGTCGATCAATATGTAGCGTTGTGCCAAAGGATTGCATGAACAACTCCGCCCGATCCTTCAACCTGAGAACCGCCGGTGTGGGCCTTAAGTGTTGGTTCAGTCGCCTCTACAACCTAGTATTGGGGGCATGTTCTGGGTCAGTTGGTTGAAACTGGAAATATGTCGCGAAGGGGATTCTCCAAGAGCCGAGATCCAGGTGCCATCGTCCCACCGGCCCATCGTGCGCCACATGCATCTTCCGCAACCAACAACAACAACAGATCCCAGACTTCTTGTGTATGCCATAGGAGGCTGTGATGAATGAATGGTTAACGCCTCCCAAGAAAGGCGGCCAATGGGGCCGGAGTGTCCATGGATGTGTTGTGTCGGTTGGTCGGTCTGACCGATGAATTACGTATCGCATCGCAGCAGTAATTGTGTACAGATACATACAGTACTAATTGGCCGCCACTGTTCACTTCGCCATCAGCCACTTACTTACTTGCCTCGGGGCGCCTTATTCCCTAGCTCCTGTGGAGGCCGTACATGTACTGTTGACACTTGACAGACCGACGAGGTTGGTTGCCTTTTGGAGTAGCGCTGTGCGACTGCGAGCTGCTTGTTTTACACTCTCTCGGCATTTTGCGTTTTTCTGGGTATTTGGTGAGACCGGGTGTTTTTTTTATATGGATGGATCTATGTGTGTGATGTGATGCGGCGCGCCGATCGAGTCCACCAGGCTGGTGGTGGTCATCTACAGGAGGGGACGGGGGCCCATGGACGGGGGACGGGATCCCGACGGGGCGGGTTTGTCTACCGGTGTGTTTCTTTTTTTTTTTTTTTTTGGGGGGGGGGGGGGGGGGGTTGCTGTTGGACGGAATCGGCTATTTATTTCCGAGGGACGGAGACGGGGATAACACTCGCACGACAACAACAAAAAACAGTGCCGACAGCGACCGCCCGACATTTCAGCAAATTTAGATTGCTGGGGGGCCGTATTCAACTGCACATCCCCATCTCTTATCGCCAGCCATCCTGGAGGACGAGGAGCTCCGCCGACCGGCCTGGTTTATCCCCTCGGCTCGGCATATTGTCGCTGACCGGTCCGCTAGCCGACCGGTCACCGAACCTGACCGCCGCACTTACATACACGTCCGCTTTGAGCTAATTAGACGGTGGAAGTTGCGCTTCTTGCGTGCGCAGAATTAGGCACAGCCAATTGAGCCGCCCTGTTTTACGAGGAGCCTGGGGATGGAATGGAGCAAGTTAGCGGCCGCAGTTAAAAGGCAAGCTCGGACGAGCTAGTTTGTTACAGGTGACTGCTCCGTAGATGTGGTCAGCATTCGCGGGGATAATACCCTATGTGGTGGATCTCACCTTAAGGTTTTGTTCACAGCCACAGCCCTACGGATGCTCCGTACGCTAGTAATTTAGACTGACTGGTGGAGATGTATGGATGTGTTTCCATACACGTAGTGTTGGGTGTCACATCGGTGGTTTTCTTATTTTGGTGTCCATAGTACTCGTATTATGGGCGTTACTGAGGAACAACACATTCCTAGCGCCGTCCTCTTGTAAGACGATAAGTGGAGAGCGGACGTTGGCCATTGATTCTAAATACTGGTGCGGAGAGAGTGGACGACGATGTATCTATTGTCATTGTTTTGCCAACAAATGGCATAGCGACATCCCCAATGCAATGTCTTTGGTGCTATTCTCATCTATTTGCTCAACTCTCGTGGCCCAATCCCGTCCGTCCTTCCTAGTTCAACTACACAGGAGGATTAGGCTGGGAGCGCGAGATTTACGTCAGCTTACTTGTGGGGTATTTTATCTCCTTACCACATGGTTGCGCCTCTTGAGACTTGGCCTCTTGTAGAAGGTAGTTAAGGAAAATAGCCACTGAGTAAGGTATACACCTGCGCGCTCGGTCGGATACAGCGAGAACTTGGCCTGGATGGGATCGAAGATGCGAGATGGATCGCTAGTAATGGGGTTTCTTCCAAGTTTCCCCTGTGCAGCAGGGCTGTGTGTGGTGCGGCGCGGCACAGCCATATCGGTCAGGTCAGGTCAGAGAGTGATCTACAACGCTGAGGGTATTTCGAGAAGTCCGGCGGTGAGACAGACCCTTTGCACATGGCTTGGGGTTGAGGGTCTGGACAGCGCGAGGCAAAAGGCACGTGTTGACGTGTTGCGGGTAGGTACAGTACAGTAGCGCGGGGGTTCGCGCGCAGGATTCCGCGGAAACCCGTTGTGGGAGGGGAGGAGCAGTCAGAGCGTTGGGGTGGTGGTTGTTTCACAAATTTAGGCAGGTGGTGGCGGGGTAGTATCCACGCACATCGCACATCACGGGCAACACCAGGGTCCCGACGACGTGGATATGGAGGGACGGGCTGTCATTAAGGTGAACGTGTTCAACGTCAGACTGACTGTTTATTAGCCGTCATCCGAGTTTTTGCGTCGCGTGGGAGACGGCGGCGCCGATTGCTGTCCAAAGCATTGGGCGTTGTCTTTGATATGCATGAAATCGGAATGAACCATCATGATAGGGGATGGGAGATTATCGCAACGATGAATCATCATGAATGGGGATGTAGATTAGATCGTTATCTGGCTCGGGGCTACAGTACAGGGTATCTCCAGCGATCTAAGGTTATCTCCAATCTCCGTGCCAGGAGCCTAACACGGCATGGCTTGCGTTCTCCGCCGAGAAATGGGAGGAAACCGGGCGGGCCAGGCGGCCGAGTGCCAAGTGCCAAGTGTGGTGGCTTCCAAAGTCCCAAACGCACGCATACGCATCTCTGAGTCATCCGCCGAGTTCCATCACTTTGCAAATGCCAAATACAGCAGCAGATAGCGTCGCATTCCTAGCTTCAGTCGGTTGTCGGCAGGCTCGGAATAACGAGACGAGATGCAAGATCTGCAGCAGCAGCAGCAGCCATGCCACCCTCCAAAAAATAGTAATGGCAGGCGGGGCTTGCGGGAAGCCGAGCTACTCCGGAGTTAAGGGCTACCTGCAACCCATTACGGAATACCTAACTAATGCAAGCCCACCTTATTTTTATTTTGTTGGCTCTGGGCGGCGACGGAGGATCTGCATTTGCGAGCGTGCCAACGTTCCGGTTCCGGTTCCAGTCCCAGTTCCCAGTTCCGTTCTACCAACCAACCGTTTGGCAAACCCACCGTTTTACGAATAAGGCATTTAGGAAATTTCTTCAAAACCATTATCCGACAGGGGTGACAGGAGGCTCCCGATGGCGCGCGAGATCCTTCCCTCGCGTCGTATCCGTGGATTCGCGGCAGCAACTTCTTCTCAATTCTCGAATCCCAATCTCACCCAACGTCCATACATAACAACCCAACGAACAATGCCCAGCCAGCTACACGCCGGAATGATCAGAAAACGGCAATTGACCCGTTGCCAGGTGGGGTGTCATGCTTCGCGCTTGAAGGCCAACCAAAAATAAGAGAGAAGCCCAGACCGCCTTGATATACGCAGTACATCCATCGCCTTGTAACCGTGCCAGGAAGTGATTTGCAGACCAACAGGCCTCGCAAACCAACACATCCTAATCGTTGTTTGACCCAACTCTCGAGGAGCTCTCGGCCTGCTAATTGGGGGCATCGAATGCCGATACGCTAACGCATCGTTGCAACACCCGCAGAGTTTGAAGCACAACGAAACTGGGAATGCTTTCTTTCTATCGCGGCTCTCTCGCCGCCGCCGTTATTGCAGCACCACCGCTGTACTGCCAATTCGGTCGGCGGCTCGGCCTATTACGAGCACCCGGGCGATAACGAGTCAGCTTACCTATACTACTACATACCGTGAACAGTCTGTTCGTGCTTTGTTCAATTCTCGTCTAGCGGTTGCAAGTCCCCGTAAGGCCAAGCGGCAAGCGGACAATTGCAAGTGCGATGATGGTGTGTGGATGCTACGGCACACCCGACCCTCACGCTCGCATCTTCCCGTTCGCGGTCGGATGGTGTCTTTTTAGCTCCGCGCTGACTCTTCCGCCGAGCGCGGGCGGATGGCGGCTGGGGTGTGCCGTCTCGGTTGGTAATGACACAACCCTGAAAAAAGAACACGGCCATACCAAAAGCAGCACTAATCCAGGGG
This sequence comes from Lasiosphaeria ovina, assembly GCA_033439765.1. Taxonomy (NCBI): domain Eukaryota; kingdom Fungi; phylum Ascomycota; class Sordariomycetes; order Sordariales; family Lasiosphaeriaceae; genus Lasiosphaeria; species Lasiosphaeria ovina. Next base: position 4,601,913 of record JAULSN010000004.1, on the reverse strand, counting down.
CCCACCGGCCTTACGGCGTGACCTTAGGCCCGGTACTTCAGGAGGTCCAGACTGGGCTGAAGACCTGGCGGTGGGTAAGCCTTCTGATTGGCCCAGAATGCGACGGTGTCCTCCGTTTCCCTAGGATTTCATCCCAAAAGCACCGCTACCAGGGCCGGATTGGGGGGCATGGGTGGGGCCTGAGGCTTTGGGGGTTCCAGAATACGCCGCCTCAGCGCGCCGGATCGTGGCCCAGGCAGCACAAAATAACGCCAGAGCGTCATGGCTTGCGGCGCAAACCCACGGCAACGAGGATCTGCCCGAGGACCGACCCGAAAATGGGCGTTGAGAAGGGCGAGGGGCGAGGGGGGGCGCGGGAGGCTGTCAGTGCCAAGCACCTACCAAGAGTGCCTAGGCGCTGCCGTGGGACAGCAGTTTACCAACCAAGACCAGGCTCAGCTCAAACAGTCACCATGTTGGCGAGAGAAGAAGGCTCGAGAAAGGCGCCCAAGACCCCGTTCCAGCGTTCTAACGTCCCAGCGTACTGGAGCTGCAACCCGGACCCATAACCGTCAGACGTTGGGCATTGTCATTGACAGAGTCCGTCCGCGTCTCCGCAACGCAACACAAACCCACACTCTCGGAGGAAGAACCACACCCCCCTGCTTTTGTCATCATCTCCCATCATCTCTCGGGTTTCTGACGCGGCCGTTCCCTGTTCTTCTTTTTGCGGGGCGTCTGTGTACATTACATGTACACAATTCCATGTTCATGCCCAGGATCCAGACATTATTATAACTAAGCTGCCTCGCCCCGGCTTGCTCTTCCAATATCCAATTCTGCCTGTCTGTCCATTACACAAACAGAGCTCATCTGTCCTCGACACCTGAGCCCAACATTGGCACTGTCACCGACAACCATATCGAACTCTTGCGGACAAGGACACAACCCGAGACACAGCCAGACAGCAGCCAGCCATGGCTTCGTCAAACGAGACCGCGCCCGCGGCCAAACTCGCCCCCGCCCACACCGGGCCCGTGGCCGAGTCCACTTCTACCCTCGCCGAAGGAGACCGGCCCGTCACAAGCGAGAAGATGGCCCCGTCTCACCTCAGCCCCGATAACGAGGCCACAAACAACGCGTACCTCAGCAGCGACTCCACGCGCGCGCCATCCACCGTTGGAGACGAGAAGAAGACGATTGACGACGCGGGGAGCACCAAGGAGGAGCCCGCGATCCTCGCAAACGCCGAAGGCGAAGAAGACCTTGGAGACTATCCAAAGGGCGTCGCCCTCACCTTTATCGTCATCGCCCTCGTCCTTAGCATCTTCCTCGTTGCCCTTGATATGGTAAACCCCCCCCCCCCCCCCCCCCCCAAAAGCCCCGGTTTGTGTTCTCGCCTTCTCCCTGGCTGTTGCTAACTTGGGCGCTCTAGACAATTGTCGCAACCGCCATCCCCAAGATCACCGACGAGTTCGGCGGCCTCGCCGATGTCGCCTGGTACGGGTCAGCCTTCTTCATGACCGTTGGCGGTTTCCAGTCTGTCTGGGGAAAGGCGTTCAAGTACTTTCCCCTCAAGTTCGCATTCCTTCTCTCCATCATCATCTTTGAGGTTGGTAGCTTGATCTGTGCCGTCGCGCCCAATTCTGTCGCCTTTATTATCGGACGTGCCATTGCTGGTGTTGGCGCTGCCGGCGTCGGTGCCGGTGCCTATACCATCATTGCGTTCGCCGCCGAGCCCAAGAAGCGGCCCATGTTCACCGGCATTATCGGCGCGTCGTACGGCATTGCCTCTGTTATCGGCCCTCTGCTCGGCGGCGCCTTTTCGGACCACGTCACCTGGCGCTGGTGCTTTTACATCAACCTACCCATTGGTGGCATCTCGGCCCTTATCCTCTTCTTCTTCTTCAAGGCGCCCGAGCGTGCGAAGCCCATCGACGCGCCGCTTAGCGAGAAGCTCCTCCAGATGGATCCTCTGGGTGCCGCTCTGATCATGGCCGGCGTCATTTCTTATGTTCTTGCCCTTCAATATGGCGGCCAGACCGCAAGCTGGAACAGCTCCAAGGTCATCGGCTTGATCGTTGGCTCCGTGCTCATCTTTGTCGTCTTCGGAATCTGGGAGTGGTACAACGGCGAGCGTGCCATGATGGTCCCGCGTCTGATGCGGTTGCGGACCGTCTGGAACAGCTCTCTGTTCGCCGCCTTCTTTGCCGGCACCTACTTTATTATCGTCTACTACCTGCCTATATACTTCCAGAGTATCGACAACACTAGCCCTACCGATTCGGGCGTGCGTAACCTGCCTCTCATTCTTGCCGTCACCATCGCGACCGTCGCCTCAGGCGGTAGCATCACGCAGAACGGCATTGCCGCCCCGGTACTTGTCGGCTCCGCTGCCGTTGCCACCATCTCCGCCGGTCTCTTGTATACCCTCGACATCGGTACCGGCTCTCCCAAGTGGATCGGCTACCAGGTCCTTGCCGGTCTTGCTTGGGGCGCGGGTTTCCAGGTCCCCATGATCATCGCCCAAGCCTCTGCCGAGGTCTCCGACCTGTCTTCCACCACTGCTATTGTTTTGTGTATGTGTTTCCTCTTTTCGTCTATCCTTCAAATGACTTCGGCTAACAGGACCCCAAAAATAGTCTACCAAACCACCGGAGGTGCATTCCTCGTTTCTGCCGCGCAGTCTGCCTTTATCAACAGGGTTATCAGCACGGCTGCCGTTTCGCTACCCGATGTCGACCCCATGATGATCCTCGCCACTGGTGCGACGTCGCTCCGCATCGCCTTCACCGAGCAGCAGCTTCCCGCAGTCCTCGAAGCCTACATGGCGGGCATCAAGCTTACTTTTGCCCTTGCTACCGGCACTGTCGGCTTCTCTTTCATTCTCAGTCTCTTCGCCAGCTTCAAGCGTCTCAACACGGATGCGTTGAAGGGTGGTGCCGGAGCGGCTTAGGCTTGATACCCCGGCATTCGATCTCTTGTCGCGCTCACTCGTCTCCTTTTGTTCTTTCTTTTTTTTCCTTTAACATCATTAGACTGCATGTATATGGGCGGCACACATACGTCTTCCCTGAGTTTATAATCTGGGAATAGGGACTACAGCTCGTCAGGCAGACAGCTGGCACTGGTTTGGAATTGCTCATCTGTACAAGTCTGGCATGGGGGAGGGGGATAATAGCGGCCATAGACTGGGATGGACTGACTCAGAATCAACGTGGAAGACCGGAGCGGAGCTGCACGGGCCAAAAAAGAAACCAGCGAAGAGATACCAACGGCGTTGAGGGCTGCGGTTTTTTTTTTTTTTACCCCCCTGGTTAGATGGGGCGTCTGTCTTGGATAGTCGGGTTTTCCGATATAATTATTCTACAATGTTAATATCAAGAGGCCATCTCCACTTGTATCAAGTCGTTCACACTTTCGTCTCTGAAAACAGCTATGGTGTTTCGGTTTTCCACGTCGTCTCTGCAATGGCTGTCCAACATTTTGGAACTTCAAAAAACTTGAGGGGCAGTGAAGCCACGAAGTCACCGTTTCAACACAAAATTCTTACCATGCCACCCAATCCCGAACTCGAGAACAGAATTGGTGGCACCAGTTGCCAAAAAACTAACCGCGGTCACAAGCGTTTGTGAGTTGACGGTAGGCGCGAGAGCGCGAGACAGGTCGAACTGACGAGCTTGGCAGCGAGATTCTTCCCAACTTTACATGAACAACAAACACGATATCCCCTTAGGGAATTACCTAGTGCATTCAGCCCTGACACCAACTAGCTGCTCATCCCGCTTAAGCAACCAAGGGAGGAATTGACGTGAGATTTAAGATCCCACCCGCGATCCGGCTCTCGCCCTCGGACTCGTTCAATCGCTCTCCCTCGGAAAACTTGCCCAGAACAGCGAACCAGCCAGCGAACGGGACACACACCAATTAGCTGCTCAGAGCCAAGCGCCTAATGAGTCCGCACAGGATGATAAATTTTCTAGTGGCTGTCAAAATTTCAATCAGATAGATACGCATCCTGCCCCAACAAGGAAGATCCGTCGTCCTAGTTTCATTTCCAGCAGGGAATCTGACCCAACATGATCATCCTTTCCCCCCCACACACATGCTTCCTCTCCCAACACGAAGGAAACCAAGCCACCTACATTGCATGTATGAAATCGCCAATGGGGTACATATCCTCGCGGACCAGTTGGGGGGGGGGGAGGGGAAGGTAGAAACCCCCCGGACTTTTTCTGAAAAAAAAAAAAATGAAAAAAAAAAAAAAAAAATTGGTTTCCGTGCATCGTCGGGGACTCGGGATTATTACACCCCCCTCTCGGGCACCCGTTTTCGGTTTCGCTTTCCCCCTCTCGGGCACCCGTTTTCGTTTTCGCTTTCCCCCTCTCCCCCTTCGCATTCCCACTTTCGTATAAACGAGCAAAGATAACAATAATCACAAATTTCAAGTTCGTCGCAACCCACCTACCTACCTATCTACCTACCTTAATTCTTACCTCAAAAACGTGAGTCCGAGCATGTACTGTACATGCCTGCCGAGTTGTTCAGCCGGGCACGGAAGGTAGTCAATCAATCAATCAATCAATCAATAACTTGTGCATGCGCGCGCATACGCACGTGGATGCGCGGACGTACGGGCCGTAATTACGGCCGACACGCGGCAGACAAGGAGATAAAAAAAAATAAAAAGATACGGAGTAAGCACTTGTTCCGCCATGTGTTTGGGCACTTGGCGGCTGTGTTGGGCTGGCCCAGCTTTTCCCCCGCCGGCGATGGAGATAAGCTGCGCGCTGCGTAGTGAGTGCGTACAAAGGTTGTGCTCACTGCTAGGAGCCGTAATGATTTGAGATGGGTGCGGATGCAAATGCATGACTTGACGTCTGACTGGGCAAGGTAATCAGATAGGGCGGAGCTTCCCGAGCACACACACGCACAACGAGCGGGATGCCAGATACTACTGGGTTCGTAGACGGACACGCTTCTTGTTGCGTGGGCCAATCGGAAGACGTGGGTGAGGGAGGGCTCGGGTTTGGGTGACATTGGGCATGTGATTACGTGATGAGACGTCCAATACATACGCAGTACCTTTTATTCTGAGTCCATTCCTAGCTACGTTTGATCCCCAGTCAGAAATGGCTTCCTTTCCCATGCAAACCCCCCACTAAATGTCAAGGTACTGGACATAAATGCTCGTCCCGATTGTGACCGGCGTTACATTGCACCGAGTCGAAGACATGTGATTTCAATCATCATCTGCAAGCATCCACAACTATCAGCATTTCATCGTCTTCGCTCAAAGGAACACGTTTGGCCACTTGTCCTAACAAAGAAGACTTATGACGCGAATGAAACGGGCAGGTTCTGCGTTCCAATAGTTAGTTATAGGCCCACGGAGTACACAGTACAGCAAGATCCGAATCTGAAAGTGCAGTGAGAGGCTAAAGCCTCGGCCGCTCCGTCGGCCCTCTCCAGTGTTAAAATTGGCTGCCTGCCGTAATATTTTCCTTGTAGGGGAGTGTCGAGTCTCGTTCATTCATTCATGTCTTCTTGAGGGATAGTAGACTTCTCGAAAGTCAAGGGGAGAGGTATAGCAATGTGAAAGCTCTCTATGGTACATCGATCTTTGAAATGTTAATACAGACCGCTAGCCCCTGGATTATGTTTTGCCAGGGGTTGCCAGTCTTCCCATTGCCCTTCTTGTGCGCTCTGCCCGCCGTATGGCACACTTGGGTTGCTGCTCGCGGGTGTATTGCCTCTCATCAAACTGTCAAAGAATGCCATGTCGACACCTTGAAGTGCCCAGTCATTCACGGGAGCCGTCAGTCCCGGGTACTGGTATTGCTCTTGGAGGGCGTCGTTGATTCCGGTTGGGAATTGGGGTGCAAACTGGAACTCGTTGACGAGCGGCGCCTGCGCCTGCAACTGAGAGTCTGGCTGGGCCGGCGACTCCAAGTTGATTCCCGCTGCTGGCTTGTCACAGTTGATAGGAGGCAGACAACCACCACCGAGCCCATGAACACCCATTGAATTAGGCGCGGCGGAGTTTGAATGAGCTCTGAGTGACTGCGGCATAGCTTGTGCGCTTGGCTGCGTCGTTCTGGGCGACTCCTTCGAAATGACGCCTTCCTTGGCGATCTTGATGATTCCAAAATATGGAATGATCATGCGTAGAACATGGTCGTCCTCGTCCTCGTCACATTCCCTGTCCGCTTGAGGACAGGGCAGTTGCCCAGGGCAGACGCTCCGACCCTCGGCAGCCTCGTTCTCCAAAGCGAGGAGGTGGCGAAGTATATCGGCGCTCTTTTGACTTAAGCTGTCTCCGTTGCTCTCGTTGATGCCGTCCATTCTTTCCAGCACCTCCTCCATGATGGCGCGGTCACTGAGCCGCTGGTGTGCCAGAATATTCTCGCCGACGCGTTGGCGATGGCCGTCTAGGTGAGCCAGCAACAGCGTCATGGCCCCGACGAGGGCGAAAAAGTCGATCGCTCGACAGCAAAATGCTATGCGGTTGAAGGATCGGAACTCAACAAAACGGCGAAGGATCTCCCTAGACGCTGGAAAGCAGAAACACGTCAGCGCAACGGGTCAACAAGTAGGTAGACAAGGGTAAAAACACCCACCATTTACGCAAGTCATTTTGCTAAAATTATAACTGGTGCTTGCACGTCCTTCACCCTGGTTGGAGGGGTCGTCGTACCGCAGCATATACGGCAGATGCAGCTGGTTGAGGAGGTTGTAATGGAACAGCTGATTCAACAGTCTCATTGTGTTCAGGAAGGTTTGCTTATCAACGGTTGTAGAATCCAGCGTCGGCATGAGCCACCACCTACTGGGGAGCAACTTGGAAGCCTTCTGCAGCTCCAAGTCGATTTCTTGCGTCAATGAGTAGTCGGTTGCGCAAGGGTCCGACTCGTTGCGCTCCAGAATGCGGGACATGATGACGGTGTGGGTGCGTTCGAGTCGACCAGTATCGCTTTCGCTGGCCAGTGCAGCCGGCGAGGCCATGGTGGTGCTGAGGGTGCCTTGGGGAAGACCAAGCATCATGCAGAGGAAGCGATCCGCATAGACAATTCGGTACCATAAAAACGATGGATCAATCGTCGTTGTCGGATCGAGCTTCTTCAACGGCTGTGGATTATGGGTTCGATGCAGCCCCATCAGTTGCGCAATGACCATGGCCCTTCGCATGACCATCAACGCATGTCGCAAGTTGCCATTGTTGCAGTGGAAGAGGCCTTCCAAATAGACGCATTCCAGGCCCTCAAAGGTACCGACAAGTTCGTCGTTGGAAGTGACTAGCCGCTTGACCTTATCTAACAGTCTTTCCCTCAAGGCAACAGGGTTCTCGGACAGGCCAAACGGGCGGAAATACTGAAGGAATTTCGCGAGAAGTAACAAGTGCTTTCCCAGAACCACCGGATGGGACCTGGGGTCGGGCAGGGAAAAAAGATGGGAAGGCGAGTCTAGTCCATCCCGATCGATTTCACTGTATGGTCTTAAGCCTAGGAGGTTGAAGAAAATAAGAGCTTCGGTTTCGTAGCGCTTGAGCAGCTGGAGATCGCCACGACACGGCAGTGCCGCGTACAGAGCCGCCGAGATTCTTTCATTCTTTGAAGAATCTGAAGCAACTCTCGGAGGGGCTGGCGAATCCAACGACACGGCAGGCGTCGGTTGGCTGCTCGGCTCTCCTTCCTGCTTCAGTGTCAGTATCATGTTTGGGCAGTTAGGGGCAGAGGGCAGCATACCGACGCTGTCATATGCGTGCTGGAAATGGACTGAGGGTCCAGGTCCATTGACCCATCTGGGGTGGGCAGGTCGGGGTTAGGGTTAAAGCCGGTGGTGCGGTCATCGCCGCTGAACGCTACCCCTCTGGTGGTACTGGTACTGGTACTGGCACTGTCTGGTGCTGAGGTAGAATCAGGCGGTGTCGGGCCGGCACCGCCATCAGTGCTGACCTGCTTCACCAGCTTCTCAATCAAGGCCTCGACGCGCACAATGCGGTCGCCCATGTGCCGGCCCCGGTCGGTTAGGGAAGATGCCTCCTCGGGGAACTCCTGGCTGACACAATGCGCCCCCCGGCGGTGGCAGCCAATGCACACGGGGTCGGTTGGGGAAGCAAAGGTGCATCGTATCTTGCGCCGTTTGCACTCCCAGCAGCTGCGAGTCCCCTTCCTAATCTTGCGCCGCTTGGCTTCGGCGGCAGCGGCAGCGGCAGCGGCGTCGGCAGCGTCAGCCCCGTCTGGCGACCCGAATTCGCGAGGGCCTGCTCGTGAAGGCGAGTCGGGCGAAAGCGGGCGCCCGCCTCGAGACCCGGAGGTAGTGGTATCCATAATTAGTAGGTAAACAGTTGTGTTCAGATTCCAGAGTTAGGTGCCCAGTCTGCAGCGACGGCGGCGTGTTTGAGCCTGCCCGTCTGGTAACATAAGCGTCCCAACGGCTTTGGCAGCTGACAAACTGGCGCGGCAGTCTCTGGATTTCTTGGTAGGCCAGCCAAGGTTGCGACAAGACAAGCACAGAGAAGCAACAAGCTGCTTTGACCGTTGGAGCCGGCACGGCGGAGTGGGAGGGCCAGGTTTTGGAAGAGCTCGGGGTTTGGAGCATTTGTCATGTTCCGCCGAGACGGCGGTACAGGCCCCCCTGACGGCCTGACCAGCAGCCTGGGCTGACAAATTGCGGCCTCTCCAAGCCCTCGCAAACCAGGTGCCTGCCGCCCAGTGTTCCTTTGAGGCTTTGCGGCCCATTTGCTCCATAATAAATGGACGGCACGGCTGACAGGACAAGGAAGTCATTTGTCAGACCAGACTGCCCGGATCCGCACCACCTCGGATTCGGCGACATTCCGGAGACTTCATTGCCTGCCATGGCCCCACCACACCCGCGTGCCGGCCCATGACTCACCACCGGTCGATCCCCACCCCCGGTGTTGAGACGGTCAAATCGCCAACGGGGTATTCCGTACAATGCGGTGCGCGTTTGATGAACAATTCGCGGCGACCCGGCGTGCCCATGGCAAGGGGTGTCAGGTGGCGAAGAAGACGCCCCGAATCCGCTAGCTGCCCTGAAGGTGTTTAGTGTTGCCAGGGGAGAGATGGGCAATGGTTTTGCTTTCTTCTCGCATGGCCGACGCGAGAATTTTGTCACTCTAGCTGCGCCGAGGACAGCGGAGGAAGCATGCGCCGATGAAAGCATAATTCGTTGGCCCTGCTTAGGTTGATAGATCTTGGTGGTGGGCTGGGGGAAAAGGCCGTGGCCCACAAGTTTGAAGTAGGTGAGAACGTAATCAATTGGACTGGTTTGAGATTGGGTCCGGACAGCTGCCTCTCCTAAACTCTTTGGAATAAAAGGAGAGAGGGAAAAGACCAACGGAAGATGATGCTGAGGCCTGGCCAGGTAGCAGCTCCTCTCCCGGGCCTGTCTATTGAGAAGCTCGGGCACCCTGTGTGACCTGAACTCCCGCTGAGTGGCATGATTTAAGGTTTTGATCCCACTCTCGGCTTCCCCATGCATGATGCAGACCGCTCTGTGTTCTCGTCTCCAGGTTCAGTCTCTTGCCCCAGATTAGGCGACTTGCTTGATTTGGACTGTACGGGGTAGGCACAGGTGCATGCACAGCTGTATACGTACTTCCAAGTTATGCGAGCTTCTCGCCAGAAGAAGCGCCGTCTTGAGCCTGTCGGCGCTCATTGTCAATTAAGCCTCGATAAGCGCGCTGGCTCACTCAGAAACAAGGTTGAACGGCAGTCCGGAATTGGCGCAAGCGTAGTCGCGGCCCTCTCTCGAAATCGAAACTACCTGATGCGCTGCAGCGGTGGAATGACAAGACGCGGCGCATCATGTCCAACTTGAAAAATGCTGCAGAACAACCCAGACGGGGAGAAATGGACGGCGGCTCTCGTAACTACTAGATAAGAGCTGGGGTCGAAGCCACCATGGCTTGGTCGCCTTTTTTCTACTTTTGCGTTTGAATGCCGCTCTGTCTCATCTCAGGGCTTCTGAAAGAAAACACGGCCTCAATGCTCACGACATGCCTGGTTGGAACTATGCCTTCTCCCTGTCCCGCAAGGCCGTCAAGGCTACTACGCTGCTAGGGACAGTCCGTCTCATAGGTAAGAACGAAAACCGCCCACAGTGACATGGACGAGTCGTGCCTTTATCAGACAGTAACTAACTCGCTGGCTAGAACACAGAATCACGCAGCACAATGGCAGATATGTCGACCATGTCGCTAACTTCCCCGTGCCTACCGCAGACCCGGCAGATCCCCTCAACTGGGCGCGCTGGCGCAAGTTTTCCTGCCTAGCCGTCGTGTCCTTGTACGCCTTCGTGACTAACTTCGTGTCGGCATCGCTGGCGCCCGCCCTGCCAATCTGGAACCTGTCGTTTCCTCAGAGCCCGAGGCCGCCCGAGGACTTGGTTCAATTCATTGCGGCAATAACGAATGCTTCTTATCAACTCTCCGCCGAGGTACCAACGCCCCTCTGTTATGCTAATATTTCTTCGATAGTTCAACGTGCTTCTCCTCGGCCTTGGAAATATCTTCTGGGTGCCCCTGGCCAACGTCTCTGGCCGCCGGCCCATCATGGTCTTTTCGGCGCTGACGCTTCTCATCGCCACCGCTTGCGGGACGACGACTTCGGATTTCGGCCGCGTTCTCGCCATCCGCGTCTTTCAGGGGCTGGGAAGTTCGGCTTCCGAGACCGTGACTCCCGCCATCGTCGGCGACATGTTTTTTGTCCACGAGCGAGGGGTTGGATGGTGAGTTGCCAAAGAACCATTCTGACCATGTTCCTAGATTTTCCGCCAATGTGGCTTTTTTCTCTTCTCAGGCTCTCTACACGGCATCTCTGGCCAGCGGATCCGTCGTTGGCGGAATATGCGGCGGCTACATCGCTGCCCGCCTTGGCTGGTTCGCTCTCTTCGAGGCAAACGCAGTGCTGTCGGGGCTCACGTTGCTGTGCGCCATCCTCCTGGTCCCCGAAATGATTTACTACCGCGTGTCGCTCTGTCTTCCGGTCCAGCGGAACATCCCTCGGACTTCTCGCTTCCAGCTCCGGACGCCGGCGCCATATTTGAGCCTCGTTTCGCTCCCTTCAATGCACATGACCGTGCCGTCTCGCTTTGTCGGCTCAATAGACCAAGGCCCGAGCCTGAGTTGGTACCAAACCCCGTCCTCGAGCGACTTGTCCTCGCCGGCTCCGTTCCGGGTTTCCAAGGTCTCAAAGCAGAATCGGTCATCTCGGGCGACATCCGCCATTACCAGCGAGCGACAGGCCCCGTTCACTTTCTTGCGGTCTCTCAAGTTTGGCATGTACAGGGGCAATGTCCTCTACCAGTTCAAAAAGCCGTGGTTCACCCGCCGCCTCCCCGCCACATGGATCGTCATGTTCCAGTATGGCGGGCTCGTGGGCGGCGTCGCGGTGATATCGTCTGTCGGACCGCTGCTTCTCGACTTGCCACCGTACCATTGGGGGGACAACTCGGGACTGCTGTTCATCCGCGCCTTGGTCGGCATCGTCCTCGGCGGCCTCTACACTAGCGTCCTGGCCGACAAGCGCCTCAAGCAGTTTGCAAAGAACTAAGACCACGGCTTTGCGGAGCCAGAGTCGAGAATCCCCGTGCTGCTCCCCTCGCTGGCAGTCGCTACGGGCGGGCTGCTTGTGTTTGGCTTCTGCGCGCAGAATCCCGGGCGGTACCAGTGGGTCGGGCTCGAGTTCGCCTACGGCATGGTTTCGTTTGCTCTCACCCAAGTGCCGTCGATATGGTCCAGCTATGTGAGTGCCAATGTTTTGTTCAAGTTCCGGAAACCCCAAGGCTTCTGGTCAGGTATGGAAGCTCACAGTCTGACGTTGAAATTACCTACAGCTCATTGACTCCTACGCGCAACTGGCGAACGACTGCTTCGTCATGATCTGCATTTTGCGCGGCATCATCTCCTTTGCCTGGACATTCTTTGTTAGCCAGTCGGTGCAGAGGGACGGGTACCTGATTCCGCTCGGCGGGTTCACAGTTATCATGGGGGTATTCTCCCTACTGATCCTCCCAGTCATCTGGATGGACAAGCGGATGAGGATCGCAACGGCACGATACGTTGTTGGCAACCAATGAGGGTTGGTCACGGCCACCGTCGGGCTACGAGATAATTAGAACTAGTTAAGCTGTTTGGCTTGGAGAACTGAGAAAAGTACCAAGGACTCTGATTAGAGCGCCCTAGAAAGCCTCTCCATGCACCCCTCATATGCCTCCCGGAATCTACTAGTAGGCATATCTTTTTTTATATAATGGGTCTGTGAACTTCAACAAAACCATTGTCAGTTCCGGCATGGAGCTCCTTCTCTTGGCAGCCCAGTATATCCATTTACATAGGTCAGGTGGCGGAGCGATCACATTTAGCCTGTGTGTAAGGGGCTTTGGGACAAGAGTGTCAAGAGTGGCAGAGGCAAGAAGGTTAGGTGGTTATTGTGTGCAGCACTAATCTCTGACCCGCTGCGAAGTCTCTGCGAGCCAGTTCTTCCTTTATGTACGCACGGTGGAGAGCCCGTGCGTCCCTGGGGCCCCTGGCGATCCTCCCCCTACACTGTCAACACGAGTCACGTGCCCCTCACGTGACGACCTCCCCTGAAGTCCCTGAGCGACCATGACACTGTGCTTTCACACGCCCCGTCGTTCACCAATAATATGGCTGCAGTCTGATTTCGTTCATCTACCTATGGACCTAACCTAGTTATCTGCAGCTCAAAGATCTGATGACGGGGTTACCTGCAGTAACTCCAAGAATCCTGCAAACACCCTTCCATACCGAGATAAGCCGCGAAATCTCAATTCGTGTCCCCAACGCTAGACTATGGAATTCTCCGAAACTTTGCACCGCCATCCGGATGACTATCGCCATCTGAGTCAATCTTCCCATTCTCCTGCCCATATGCAATAGGACCCCAGTGGTGACCATATCTGTATTAATTGCCTCGCCGTCCTGCCTGGATTTCCGATGCTAGACATTAGGCCCCTAGGGTAGGGCCTCTAGGTAGACCTTCTTGATTATTTCGTCAATCAACCTTTGGTGCACCGAATGAGTAGTTGGATTGACTGCGGCCTTCCTTTGCTGTTTGCCTAGCCTTGCCCGAAAACGCATTCTCATGAGGTGGAGAACCCGCATGATTCCCGGATCGCCGCCAACGAAACGCTCAGGACACTTCAACTCTGGATGGCCAGTCTTGTTGCACATTATGCATGGCTGAGCTGGGCATTTGGATTCCCTATGGTTTGCTCCCTTGCATAGCCGACAAACGACCTGGCTCATACATCTCTTGGTGGAATGGCCCTCTGCGTTGCAATAGACACAGAATTTGCATTTTTTGAGCATGTGACCAGGTTGCTGACAGTTCTCACATAGCTCGGGAGGTTTGTTTCAATATCTGCCACTGTGTCCTTTTACACCACACTTATAGCAGACGATGTATGTGGGGCACCGATAATGGAAGTGTCCTTTTTCACCGCAAGCATGGCAGGTGATATTTGCGCGGCGGCAGTGGCGGCATCGTTTCTTATCGTGTCCGGTACTCTGGCATATCAAGCAGCGAAAGAGCGGCGTCTCTTGGTAGGCTGGTATCGTATGAGCTGACTCCAGACGCTTCTCGTCCTGGACGGCAGCGGCACATTTGTCGAGGCGGTGACCACTCTCCTCGGCATTCTCACAAAAAGATTTGTCGTCTGTAGCTTCGGCAACTGAATCTCCAGCATCCGGCTGGGTGATGATTTGGACAGTGATTCGAATCTTAACGGATTGAGTTTCCTGGGAAGAAGGTGAGCAATGATCCTGTCTTGGACAGATTCAGTTGAGAATACGTTCATTCTAGCAACAACCAGGGCTGTGAAAGGACTATCGGGTCCATCACTGGGAGTTTCCAAGACGCTGAACTCCATTCTGTTGAGCGGCGGAAAGTCAGAATGCTTCGAAAATGGTATTGGGTGCGAAATAAACGAATAAGGCGTCTTGCTTTCCCTTCTCTGTACGGATCTGTAGAGGTGACTAGGGTAGATGCCGCGTTCTAAAGGTCTCGCGTTAAGGCAAATTGCGGCAGAGGAAGGTGCGAAGCAGGAGGAATATGTGGGCTCGGCAAAGCGAATGCATCCATGGATGAAAAGCCTTTACCTCGTAAGGTAAATCGTAAGAGGACGAGAGCGCTTTTCGATTCTACACCAGCGTCTCCGACTGCGTCCTCCAACCTCGGAGAAAATCCACAAGGCAAGCCGCAAGGCAGTCAAGCGTCTTCAGAGAATGGATTGCATAAGAAAATAGAGAACTTACTTTTCTTGAATGCCTTGATAACGGACCAAAGGATGTGACACCGACGTCAAAAGTCGTGGTGAGTGAAGGAATGTATTGAAAGGTGCAAGGTGGAAGTGAGGTGGGTGGTTTTTTTCCCGTGAAATTGTTTGGAATGGTCCGACCACGGGGTGGGTTGTTAGGTGGCCGATTTTTTTGAGGGAGGAGCTCGTTTAGGAAGGAGTTGTTTTGGCTTTTTGATATTGTGGAAATAAATAGTGGGTCATCATTCTGTGTAACGTGGTGCACAGCCTGCAAGTGGAAGGGAAACCCTAGGGCTATGGCCTCACCCGATCTGGACGGATACCCAGGGTAGTTGATGACGAGCGTGCCCAGGTCCTGGGCAGTTTAAGGACATGCCTAGGTCCATTCGAGGCGCGCGGGTGCCCAGCATAGCCGGACATCCCCCCGCCATCATGATCTTGCCGGCAAGGAAGGTAATTAGATATTAGAGATTACTTGGTGATATGGAGCAGAAAGGAAGCTGACGGGTATTCAAGATCCGGGCTTCTGGAGCAGAAGAGAGGTGTATGGATGTTGAACGAGATCCTACCTCCAGCCGATGACGAGGTGGGACGTGTCCGATTTTGAGGTTTAAAAAGAAGTGAAAAGAAGTGAAAAGAAGGTGATGGGATAATGAAGCGGAATGGTGCCAGATTCACGATCGACGGACCGCCGTGGCTCAAAAACGTCTGGGTAAATTGGAACTCGGCAAAGTCGGGCCATCGAGCTAGAAGCCGTCATCGTGCGGCAGATGTATAGGTAGAAAAGAAGTCGGACTAAAAAAATACTCCACGTACCCTCTTCTGCTGAATTCAGAAACTTCAACGAGGCGATTAAAGGTCCCGAGTACGCGAATAAATATCTTATTATCTACGGGGGGCACACGAAGCGCTGACCGGGATTGGTCCGGGTGCCCAGTGCCAGACTGTGGGCATTCCCTGGTGTCAATCAAGTGATGAGGTTAGCTGGTCCTGGAGGTAGTCCAAGAGTAATTAAGGTATTAAGGTATCATTGTCATCGTAACTTGGCCAAGGTGGATGCCTTTTATCTCACAAACTGCCTGACTCGGTTTGGTCTTCACGACAAACCCGCAATGGCTTCCTGTACCGTGCGCGTGCTCGCCAGGGGCTCATACTTTGTGTATCCCCAAGAAATGGTATTTGGCTTTCTAATATTGATCCGCAAAAAATACATTGCGAGGCGCCTGGATTGCTAACCGACACAGGGTCGCCTCATCGAAATCACGGCCCCGAACTCGCCCGTCATGCCGTCTCCCCTGCACCAGCTGCGGCCGTCCATGGGCAGGGGCTTGTCCGAACCTCCTGTCGAAATCCTCCGGCCTCGGCAGCGCATCCTGCAGGGAAAGCAGGGAAAGGTTGCCGCCAACTCGCACTACCCCACGGCCCCGAACTCGCCCGTCATGCCGTCTCCCCTGCGCCAGCTGCGGCCGCCCATGGGCGGGGGCGGTGACCAGAAGCAGGAGATCGCTACCTTTCGCGCCCATGAAACTACTCACGATTGGCGGGTACTCTTTCAGCCCGCTGATCCGCGAGTCGTACGGTTTTTGTCCGACCGAAAGTAAAATGTTAGCGAAACCTTACGCCTTGAAGAGCGAGTGCCGTCACTTACTGGGCATTATGAGCGTTGGCAACTGTAGGACTGCTGGCAAGTAGAAGACCGAGAATGATCCGACAATGCTACGAAGTCTTTTTCGTGGTGCTGCCGTTGTTGCTGCTGCTGCCAACGCCCACACGGTGGACGGCGAGAACATTCGTTTGGAGCAGCGAGCGGCGAGCGGCGACCGAAGGCGAACGTCAGCTCGCTCGGCGTAATGGGGGGTGGGGGTGTTGTCCGCAGCGGTAGTCTCGGGGATCCTTGTCTTTTCGGCCGTCGCTCTGTCGGAATGGCTCGAGAGACAAGGGAAAGAAAGCAGGCGTCGGTTCAGGTCCGGCGGCTCGGCGTTCTCAGTGGTTAACCAGATCGGACACGTTGAGACGTGTCGCTCGCTCGTCCCTCGGGTGGTTCCTCTGGGGCTGCTCAATCTGGCCGAGGCGGCGCTCGAAAGTGCGAATTGGTAGACAGAATTCAAGACAGGTGGTACAGCTTTCGCGATTGGCGACAATGTGCGCAATGTCTTGCAGGAGCATGTCTAATGGCCGGCTGAAATTGTGCGGGAATCGAGAAATGACTTCTTTCTAATTAGTCGTGTGTTGCACGTGATCTGGAATGACCAAGCATTGAATTGTCTGGTTAGATCGGTCTAAAATATAGGTAAAAAAGCATCTTCTTATAGCCAATAAGATCACTGAATATCCCCACGGAAATCCGTATCCAGGGCAGGCATTCCGGGCAAAAGGAATGCCGTAGAAATGAACGAATCTTCGGTGTAAGGAATGCAGTCAGTTTGAGGGCATTTCGAACGTAAGGGCGGGTGTAAGGGAAGAAAAACAGGCATTTGCATAAGCAAGGGAAGGAAAACAGTCAATTTCGTAGGCAAGGGTCAATTTTTGGCGACATCGTGTCATTGGGATCTCGCAGAAATGCAAAATCTCATCCCAAGTTTTTTTACCTTTCCGCCTACCACCTTACCATATTCCGAGAATTCTCAAATTAGTTACATCACACGCACGGCGATGAGAAAGACAGCCCCCAAGGCCCAAAGTCACAAACCAAACTTAACTGACTAACGAAATCAATTGCCGTGGGTCCCGAGGCACGACGGTCCTGAGTTATCCACAATTAGGTTGCTGACTAGCATCAACAAAAGGGAGAAAGGGATGATAGTATAGTGGTTAGTATTTCTCGTTGTGGTTGTGTTCTTGCATCCGAGAGGACCCAGGTTCGATTCCTGGTTATCCCAGCTTTTCTTTTGCCTCCCGATCCATCGTGAGCCACTCACTCACTGTCAAGCTTGGGTGCTTACTTTTTGTCTGTTTGTCCCTGAGAGAGAGAGGCTTGCTGATGCAGCAAGCCAACATACCTTTCACTTGTCTACTGTCTTCGCCACAACCCCTCAACGATGCATTATTTATCCGAAATAGACATCCTTTCGTTTGGCACGGTTACCCCAGGAGTTACGCAGTTTAGTTTGTGGCAAGAAACCTTCCCGGACATGTAATAAACATTAGGCACTGAGAAGTAAATAAGCAACTGATATTGTCCTCCTCTCCTAGTATATAATCTATTTTATTATCCGAGAACACACATGGGCTGATTGGTAATATCATAAAGCCCAGAAATAATAAAGATGAAGCCGGGATATCATACCATTCGTGAGCGGGGAATCATTTGCCAACCACCACACACCACACCACACACAGACACAAGTATACATACAACAAACCAACCAGAGAATAAAAAGTTATTGCCTGTCAAAGGCGGACAGATACCACCAGGATACGGCATCCCGCCTTTACGCTTCAAATGCGGGCGCGACGGCAGCACCCCTAGAACTCGCCATCCCCTCTGTCGCCGAGGACTGTAGCTGTCCAGAGACCAACCAAGCCCCACCAGCTCACCTTCCAGCCGCGCCAGAGGCCGTCCAGCCCCTGTCCTTGCCGGTAGACAGTCTCGGAGATCGTGGGCTTGCCCCTCTTAGCCGGCGGCACCCTGGCCTGCGAGACTGCCGAAGGGACGGGCCGTGACCCTTCTTCGTTTGTGATTGTGTACATGGTGCCGAACAGGCCGTTGTAAGACCCAAGAGGAACGATGGCTTCCAGCTGCTCCCCACCAACTCTCTTCCCCTTGCCGGGTTGCGAGACTTCGAAAGCTTGGACGTACTGGGGTGAACTAAGCACGGCTACCTGCCCTCGCCGAAGCACGGTTTCTAGCGGTAGCTTGAAGAAGAGGGCGGCGGTCGAAGAGCAGAATTTTCCGATCGAGAACGCCGTCGGCGACTGTTCTTTCTCAACCATGAAGTAACTCCTCAGAGCAAGGGGCGTCGAAAGTGTGAGGACTGGATGGACAAGAGAATGTAGAATAGTAGGAATGACGAGGCCCGAAGGGCAGAGATATGACGGGAGGTTGCGAAGGGCAGATAGGCTCCGCCGAGAGCCTCGTGCCGTGGATGTGATAATGAGACTGCATCAAGTTAGTGCTAGCATTCAAGGTTGGGCAGGAGTCCTTACCGAGTGCGGACGAGATCCAAGGGGGCGAGAACCAGACCCGTCATGACAGCTGCCGTGGCGGCAACGCAGAGTGAGGCCCATGGATACGGAGATGCAACATTGACCAGCCGATCCAAGTCGTTCTTCCAACCCAGGTCTGGTACGTTGAAGAGGGCGCTTAGGAGACTCCGGGACCAGTTCTCAAGCAGCGATTGCAGGACATGGTAAACGAATGTTGCGTTGGACCCTTTCCATACGCCCCAGGCGCCTTCCTTTTGCCAAAGCTGCCCAATCACCTCCAACACCGAATCAGGTGTGCGAATAACTAGGTGGTGCGCCGGAATGGGCTTGGGAGGGGCCCGTGGTGACGGCAGTGGGCTCGGCTGCTGCGGTCTTTGTTGTGAGCGACGGAGGGAGGGCGACGGCGTGCTTGGGTGGTGGTGGTGATGATGGCTTGCGCCAAAATATGCGAGCTCGTCGAGGTCGGAATCGGAGTCTGAACCTTCGGTCTAGTGGGGAGCGTCAGCCACCGCCGGCTTCTACGGAGGACTGAGGCGGGGGGTCGAGAGGGTTTCACATACCTCGTCATGGACGGGGATCTGCTGGCTAGGACGCCGCTGCCTTATCTCTTCTGGAGCTGGCGTCACGGGCAGCCCTGCAGCAGCCAGACCTCCTAAATCGTCCTGAGACCTTACTTGCATAATGGTTTTGGCCACCTCGAAGGGCTGCGCCATCAGGGTCGACGTGTATTTCCACAACAGCTCGTCCAGAAACTCCTTGACCGTCTGCACGACCGACGGCGAAGGCTCGGCGAGGAACTCCTTGTAGTCAATGTCGGAGAACATGTCGCGTGCCTTGGACGCGTACATGCCCGAGGCATTGCCCTGCGCAAAGGCATTCGGTCCGGGGGTGGGCAGCGACTCGGGCGGCTCCCCAATCGTCGGCGGAATGTAGTATGGTCGGAGGGGGTTGACCCCATCGCCGTGGTGCGCCATGGTTGCTTGCTGGTTATGTGTGCGGGATCATGGCCCGTAAGGTAAGGCGAGTGTTGAAATGCGGCCCTCACAAATCGATGGCGGATTGAGTTTGTGTCTTTTGCATGTGCGGCGCGAATGACGAGATGAGGTGAAATCTCTCGGCGATAAGGAGAGCCAAGGCCTGTCGCCAAGCAAGCACAGGCATTAAACTTTTTAGCGTTCAACTTGCCAATTGCATAAGCGGGGCGCGATAAGCCGCCGCCTCAAGCAGCTTTGCAGGGGTAAATTTTCATATCGGAGCTCTGTCCCAGCGATTCGGACATCGAGATTCGCCCGAGCTTGCAATTGGCGACCGCACTGAGTGGCTTGTGACAGGTTTGTCTTCTTGCAGGCAAACCAACATGTTTTGAGCCTTTTGAGAGGGGGTTTCCATTTGTTTGACGGTGACTGCGCAACTTTCGTGGACGTCCTTGGCCAGCGTACAAATATTTCCCGGGGCGGTTGGTTTCGTTACCTCTTCGTCGCGCCTGGGTTTCCCCTCCACTCTCCACCACCTACGGGACGGTCCTTGCTCCCTCACTCGAAATTGTCGCGCGAATCCTCGGCGGCTCTTGCCACCGCTCCCTCCTCCGCAACGAAAACTTCGGTCTCCTTCCTCCTCCCGAGACACTGAGCCAGAATGATGCCCCGGCCGCGGTTAGCCCAGGGCCTTCGCAGCCTGAGACTTGTTCCGAGGCTGCCGTCTAGCTGCATTGCACAGCAGCAGGCACGGTGCAACAGTCGACTCAGCGCAGCGCCGCGCCTGGCCATTCCGGGCTGCTCCCCACGACTCACAACCAGCCGCGACTCCAGCCTGTCTCTGCGATTCCAGCCGCGACTGTTTTCCACGTCATCCGCACTTTCCCACGGCCATGTGGATCCTCCAAAGCCAGGCGAAGAGTAGGTCACCGCAGGCAATCCCTCACTCAAGTTCCGCCCTGCTGACGGTCCCAGGCTATACGTTACGTTCATCGATAAGGAGGGCCTCGAACACAAACTTGCCGTGTCCAAGGGCGACAACCTGTTGGATATCGCCCAGGCCCATGATCTGGAAATGGAGGGCGCGTGTGGCGGCTCGTGTGCCTGTTCCACATGCCATGTCATCGTGACAGACGAGGAGTTCTTCGACAAGATACCCGCGGCCGACGACGACGAGAATGACATGCTCGACCTGGCGTTTGGGCTTACCGAGACGAGCCGCCTGGGCTGCCAGGTCGTCATGACGCCTGAGCTAGATGGCCTGCGGGTCAAGCTGCCCTCCATGACGAGGAACCTGCAAGAAAGCGATTTCAAGTGAGAGCGTGCTGTAATTTTCCTGGGACTGGCGTTACATGAATTCGAAACATTCAGGGGCAGGGAGATGATGCATAGATACCAGCAAAAGCATTGGATGGGATTGCGGGCTTTCAGCGCACGCCCTGCGTTTTATTCTTTTGGATGATAGAAGGGGCATCATATGGTGCCCATGGCTCAGCTCACGATGAGCCACTGTACATACATTTATATGGATTGCCCGGGAGGCGCGCCCGAAAGGGGGCTGTGTATATCACCAAAGATTCTGCTCTGATAGCAGCGGCAACATCTGCCAGTACAACCGTGACAGCTCAATTGCCCGTTATAAGACTCTTCCCGGTCGTTGAACTAAAATCCTTCATGCTTCCTCTAGCCCTCCCTTCTTCAGACCCCCGCCTCCGCTGGCAATCAAGTCAAGGAAGCCCTTTTTGCTCATCTCGGTGATCTTCTCCTCTTTCCGCTTCACGCCCACAATGCCCTCGCCTCTTATTACGCGCTGGGCGTCGGCCGCCTTGACCTGGGCCGCGCGCACCGCGTTGAACAGCTTGACCACACCGCGTTGGGCGACCTTGCGGAGCCGGCGCTCCGTCGCCATGATCTCGGCCGTAGTATCAGCACCCTCCTCAACCACCTCCTCGACCTCGCCCGTGGCAAAGTTGAGCGTGCGCGTCGTGCTCGCGATCAGCACGTTGCGCACGCGCCCCTTCTCCATGGCCAGGCGCTTCTGCTCGCGCAGCCGCTTGCGCGCCTTGGTCTCAAGCGCAGAGTCGACCAGCTGCCGCGCCGCCACCGCCGACTCGGCGCTGCGCGCCACGATCGGGTCCGCCCGCCGCGACACGGGCAGCTTGCTCGATAGCATCTTGCTGATGGACGTCGCGAACGCCTCGGGGTCGTTGCGCTTGGACTTGGAGTTGGGCTTGGACGACCGGTTGGTGTCGGACCCGAAGTCGGAGCCCTCTCCGTCGTCAGAGCCATCATCGTCGCCCGACGAGTCGCCGCCCGAGTCTGGGGCGTCTTTGGCGACGAATTTGGGCTGATTTGGTTTTGTGGGTTTCGCTGCTGTCTTTTTTATCCGCGGCGATTTGCTGTCGGACTGGTTCTCGGCATCGCTACCCTCGGAATCCTCCCCGGAGGAGCCGCCGTCGTCCACCTCAATGTTGTCGAGGTCTGCATCGTCCGAGTCGAACAGATTGTCTGGGATTGGCGCGCCGTCCTCGTTGTCGTCGCTGTCGCTGTCGTCGCCGTCTTCACCTTCGGAACTGCTGCTGTGGTACGCCGCTGCCTGTCTCTGCTTCTTTGTCGGCCGAACCCCGCCCTTGCCACCTTTCGGGCCGTCGCCGCTAAATGACCGCTTCTTGAATGTTGTGCCTGCCATTGTGTTGTGTGCTGCAGTTTTGAGACAAATGGGTCCGAATCGTGGTTCCTAGTGTTGGGACGTACAGACAGCTGGTGCTTTCCCAGAAATTTTTGGCGGTGGGGGCCGGCAGGATTGATGCCCCTCACGAATTGCCCAGCTGCCTAACCCTATCCCTAACGCTCACAGCTCTGCTGATTACCATGGACCAGAACAGATCTTGGGCATAGAACTCCAGGCCCAGTTATATGATACCGCTTCTAAGGTCAATATATATGAGAGCTTAATTTCCTCGCTTGATAAGGCAGTAATTGCATTCCAAGCATCAATTGCTAATTAATTAAAGCCATGATTATCTCGTAAGTTGCAGCCTTCCAGTCTCTCCTATTACATCTCGATTTATTTTCCAATAATTACCTATGATAACCCAAACATGCTGCGTTCTTCTCTTTCAACTCGTATTTATCCTTATAGGGCTAAAGTAGCAGCCAAATCCATGCCCAAAACTCCCACCATGGGCTCAATCAAGCCCGCCCCAGAAGTGGGGATCGACGCGCCGGTACTGGTAGATTTCGTCGCATCTGCGCTGGTAACGGAGGCTGACGAAGTCGCAATCGAGGTCTGGTTTGTCGGGCTCGCCTGGGAAGATGACAGTAACGTTACGGTTGAAGATGGAGATATTTGATCGCGAGCAAAAGTAGTGGTGATCGATTCAAGCTCGGTGCTGCTGTTGCTGCTGCTTGTGCTAGAGACTGAGGACGTCGTCGTGCTCGTCCGCGGTATGGAGTCAATGCCCCGAGAAGGCGTCACGACAAGCTGGGTACCGCAATCCTCGCATCTACCCACGGAGGTCTAGCCAAATTAGCTCCAATCGTTTTCGCAGTTTTGACGTGCCCGACGGCATGAGACGGTGTCGATGGTGTTTTGGTAGCTGCTCCAGCCCTCGGGGTATCTGCCGTTTTCGCACATGCAGCTAAAGCAGTATGTGTAGCTCTGAAAGGGGTTATCGTAGCCCTCATTGTTGGAGGTGCATGTGTTGGTTTTGGCCTTTCCTCCGCACAAGGCGTCGCAGACGTCCATCTGGTCTCCGCACATATGGGTCGCCCATAATACCCATGGTACCGACAGAAATGTTTTCTATGGGCCCTTTGAGAGTCGTGGGCGTGACACAGCTTGACGGTTGGGCTGCTGCTGAAGACACCAGCGCCACAATAGTAAAGACGGCGATCTTGTTTGAAATCATGATGGCAGTATCATGCTAGCGGAAATGGGCGAGCACGGAAAGTAGCCCCCATTGGTCACCGTGGTTGTATCAAATGAATTAGGATCCGATGCGCTGTGCCGGAGAATGGATCCTAAAGAAATAAAAGCTCCGCCTTTAGAGCTCTCTCTCTCTCTCTCTCTCTCTCTCTCTCTCTCTCATCGAACGTCGCATTTTCACAATCCGAGCGCACCCATCATTATCGTAGCTCTTTTAATTAACAAGCTTGTGTAGCTGCAGCTAACAAGGCTAACATGCTCTATAGGACTTAGCCTCCAGCTCGTCGATATATTTACATTCACCATCTTTGGCCGGCTCTAACGATTCGTTTGGCTCTAATGAACCATCTCTGCTGCTCTGGAAAATCTCCGCAACGAGGGGTCTCACCGACTCACCTTGAGAGGGTTTACTGAATGTGTGAAATCATAACAGGACACGCAGCTAAGATTAAATGGACCCTGTAGGGGATGGTATATTTATATCTATGTAGATAGGATATCTAATTCAGCCAGAGTGAAGCATTGCGAAACCGGATGCAAAGTGGCAAATCCAGCAAGAATTATTGCCCAAATGAGAACGAGTGTCCATATCCGGAATATCGGTGAGCACGACAGGCCAATCAACACCGTGTTGGTTCAGTCTGGCCCAGCTGAAGCGATAGTCCCAAGCCACGAAAACGACCCTGGCAATTGATCGTCTGTACACTTTGAGTACGTAGGTACTTGTTCCTCCTGGGCTTGCCCTTTCCCCCGGAGCCTTGGCTCGAGTTTCATCTGGCACCGTCAACATCTCCTCCACCGGCTTTCGTCGCTATTATTGTTAATTATTACACTACATTTTCATCCTTACACGGCAGACATCATGTTTCTCCAAAAACACGCCAAGCTCGCTTTGATGGGCATCTCGAGCTTGCTCTTTGCCTGCTCGAGTAGCCAAAAGGTTCCCACCGACGCGTCATTCGACTGCTCAAACCCCAACTTCCAGGTCATCTACACGGCCTGCTCGGCCGGCGACTACACCAAGTGCTGCGGCGTCGGCACCCAGTGCTGCGCCGGGGGGTGCTGCGATCTGCTGTCGGTCTGTGTCGGTGTTGGCACGAGCCAAGAGACGTGCTGCGACTACAGCGACGTCACGTACTGCGGGACGGGGAAGGTGAGTTTCCTTTTCTCCATGCACATATAATTGCCCAAGACTCGGCAACGTCCATGGCCAAATGAATTAGGTATTAATAAGATCCGCACTAGGCCCCTCGCCCCAGCGTCATCTGCACGGGTTCCAGCGGCCTCTCCTCTTACAACTGCCCGCCCGGATCGACGTGCAACATCCATAACGACTCGTGCTATGCCCCGGAGGGTGGGTCGTCGCCCTCGCCGAAGCCTCCGCCGTCTGCGCCATCGTCCACGACAGCCCCCACGCTGCCGGATCCTACTCCAGCCACCACCCGCCGTCCCACTCCTACGCCCGTAGCGTCGTCGGACGACAGCGATGCGACGCCCAGCAGCAGTGCGAAGGCCGGTGGCGGCGCGGGCGCGGGCGCGGGCGCAGGGACAGGCGGTTCAGGTGCTGGGACGACGGGGCCTGTGGGCTCGCCGGGCTCGGGGCCAAGTGTTTCCGTGTCAGTTCTGACTGTGTCGGCATCTGCGTCCAGCAGCCCACGCCCGTCGTCTGCTGCTTCGGATCAGATTGTCAGTCTCTTCCTCGGCGGGTGCTTGGCGGGTGTTGTCGTGTTTGCTGCTTTGCTGTGAGGGCTCGGCGCCTGCATCTACCACTACCAGTAGTTTATGAAGCGGTCACTGACCTTTCTCCGGCTGGCACATTTTCTTCGATGCCGTGTTTACATTGGCAGTCAGCGGCTTGTATTTTCCCTCCGGGAGTTAGGAATTGATGACATATATCCGCCCACTTTGAATGCGCTTTTAATTCATTACGCCAAGCGTGGGCTGCTTGGACATTTTGAGCCACAACACCATACCTGAGTTGATTAGTTAATTACCACCATCACGGACAGTTATTATATATGGTCATAAAAGTTGAGAGAATGATCGTTCTGGATAGTCTAAAGCATAACCCTAAGACCATTGCCTAATCCTAAGATCACGGCCGAATCGTAAGACCATTGCCCAATCATAAGACCATCGGCCCTCTTACGGCCGCTTTGTAGGCCCTCCTGATATCACTGGCTGTTCTTTCCACCATAAAACTCGCTCGCTTGCTCGCGGCGACACCTCGACAGGCGCCAACCTAACCGGAACTCTCAGTGAAGTCGATAGTGGTGACTCCAATCTTTTGGCCCTGAGATAGGCAAAAGCATTTCAACACGCCTTCGTCGGATCTGAACTCCATACAAATTTTGAACTTGAGTCTGTACTCGGTGCCATGAGGGCCTGGCCTTTTATCGAACTTCGACATGTCGACGTTCGTGAAGTCCATGCGAACTTTTCCAATCTGAACCACACCTGCGAACATGTCAATCATTGGCCAGTGCGGTAACTTATTCGGACATACTTGGGTCTTCTATACGCTCTGGAGGGGAGTCGAGAGTGCAAGAATAGAGTTCGAGGCCGATGGCAAAAGAATCTCTTAAGGACCAGGTCCGCTCGAGACGAGACTGTTCAAAGGTGGAGGTGGTAAGCTCGATACCCTGTTTGAATGGAGTCAGTATTCAGATGATACCGACAGTGTTAATCGTAGCGCGGGATGTTTATCACCTTTGATACTATCCACTTCATCCAACCCTTACAGTGCTTCTCGCCCCAATGAAAATAGGCGTTTTTTTGATCATCAATTCCTGATCTGAATGGTCGCCCGTACGAGATCCCGTAATGACGTCGACAAATGAGAACGGTTGGCGTAGTTCCTTCCAAGCCCCTGATCGCAGCTCCTCGAACGACGGCAGACTGGCTGGAGTTTGCAGTTAGTACAGAACCAAGGTGGTGTGCTAAAAGGGTACATGTAGCTGGGGCTGATTCATATTTACCAGAAATCGGGCCGGATGCATTTGATCTTGCCGTTTCTAGCGCACCATTTGTCTAGAGCTTTCTTGAGGTAGTCGGAGTTTCCGAAGCCACCAACAAGGACGACCAACTGTGAGCGAGATGGTTAGTCCAAATACTATCTGGTATGCGTGGTAGGTTTCCCACTTACGTTGATTTTCTTGCCCCTGATGTCCGAGGCATAGCGGACCTGTCTGCTCACAAGACCCACGATCTCTTTCACCGCCGGATTGA
Source organism: Lasiosphaeria ovina (assembly GCA_033439765.1). Classification (NCBI taxonomy): domain Eukaryota; kingdom Fungi; phylum Ascomycota; class Sordariomycetes; order Sordariales; family Lasiosphaeriaceae; genus Lasiosphaeria; species Lasiosphaeria ovina. The sequence goes on along the minus strand of JAULSN010000004.1, from coordinate 4,575,351 downwards.
ACAAGTCCATCATATCTTGTCTAATAAGGTAGGATTTGGACCCTGATTAGTAGCCGAGGTAGGCTCATGGTTCTCGGGATACGATAATGTGTTTCGGGCATGTCACTTACTTTGTCAAGAAAACAGTCGCCTCATCTTCGTCATATTGCTTTGTGTTGAACGTCCCTAGCATGTCTATCGGGTGGATATCGAAGCGGTCGGCTTCGAATGCGTTACGACCGGATGTGCCAAAACTCTGCTTCACTCTCTCGAATGATGCCATGAACTGGCTTCCAGGACCCCTTCGCTTCGGTGGAACTTTTTCGAACGATTTCCCAAACCGAACAGCCATAAGCTGGAGGAACTTTCGATCAATATATGTAGAGCCGCATTTTCCGCCTAGTTCGAGAATGAACAAGTAAGTTTGGTTGCCAAGGCAATATGGATCATATTGAGGCCACTTACCGACGCCGACGCAAATCTCATCGAACTCGATAGTGGGGAGCGTTTTCCGAACCGTATACGAAGTGATATCCTATTCATACCATCAGTTAACCATGTGGAATGACTGGGAGTCAAGCAGTGTGCGAGCTCACCACAGTCCCACCTCCACAATCCACAACGAGAAGATTATCTCCAGCCTATGAAAGTTTTAGTTATAGGTGTATATTTTGGTTGGGATAAATGAGTTTGAATCACTGGCGTCTTACATTGACGGCGTTGACTGAACCTGGTCGAAGATCCTTTCTCAGAGCTGCGATAGCCGCTGCTTCGGGCTCGGGGATCATATAGATTGAGTCAATCTTGCGGGATCCAAACCCGGCTGCCTTGGCGGCCTCCAACGTAGCTGAGCGTGCCTTGTCGGTCCAGATTGCTGGAATTGTGAGGTAACATTCCATAGGCGTCCTTTTGAAGACTTCAGGCGTCATACGCATCCGCAGGTTATTGACGACGAAACGGTACACCTCGACTAAGAAGTCCTGGCATACCATTTGAGCGTCCTTTCCAGGCGGCAGGTGGAAGAGGGCGGAGCCAGTGGCCTCACGCAGCGAGGGGTCGTCAAACTCGGCCGTCTCAGCCGATGTATCCAATAGCAACTTTGTCCAAGAGCACGCCTCCATGCCTCGGCGCACCTCATAGCCCCAGCGGTTTCGACCTTCATTGTTGTTTTCGCTACCGTACGCGATAACGGTTGGGGTCTTCCAATTGCCTTCAACAGGTCCTCCATCACCGGGCCACGTTCGGATAACATCAATATCATCGACATTGGTCTTGTCCGACGTTACGAAGCTGACACCTGATATGCGAGATATTGTGAGATGGGCATCATAATATTCCTATAATTCTCAGTTCGCGTACCTGTGAAAGTTGTGCCATAGTCCACGCCAATGATGATTTTCAATACGTCGGCCGTTGCTCCGGACTGCCGGTCGCGCTGTGTGTCGGCCATCACGGCTTAAAACGAGGGATCCGGGTGTGAGTTGTGTGGAGGTGGAGGGCGACGGCCGAGTTTTATTTGCTGTAAAGTATTTGGTTCTGGGCAGAAGGAATTCGGAGGAGTAATTTTTGGCTAGCCACTGAGAGTGATGTTTCAGGCTAGGTGGGAGGACACTCCTAGAAGCCTAGGTGCCTTCTGCCGAGGAAGAGGTAGAGAGTCACGGCCTCTTGGTATGCCGAAGGAGCGAAATTTGTCAAGGTGATGAGCCAGAAGCTGTTCTCGATGGCAAGAGGAAATATCCTCTCAGGACCCGTTCGTGGCCTGAAAAGTACCGCCCATATAGTGGGTGAAGGGTGAATAAAAGTGTTTGAGTGATGAGGGTGTTGTTTCTCCGGTTTACAGGATGATTAGGACGTAAGATACCTAGGCAGGTACCGTACCGTACCTTATTTAAAGTAGGAAAGATACGTTGATAACTAAGCCAAGTTAGGTCTGGGATGAAGGTAGCTCCTTCCAAATCCAGACACGGAAACTTGGCCCTAAAACAGATTGAGGCAGGGGCCAGCCCTTAAACTCCACTACCACCTGTTCAGTACTACTACTCGTAACCAGGGCAGGATTCATCAATTCTCACTTTCTTTCCCTCGCGAACAGGCTACCTCGATTTCCTCACTCACGTTGACCGCACATAATCCATTACGTGGTACCTTGCTCACTCGGCCGTAAATTTCATACGTTCACTCGCCCTTCAGAAATTGAACCCTGCTCGAGCGATCACCTTGCGAGCGGAAATGACCGACTATCCCCGGGACGAGGAAGATGTCGTCGTTCTTCTATCTATTGAACCCCGCTCATCGGGGCTAGGGTCACAGCTAAGCGAGCATGCCGGGTACACGACCGAGAACCAAGTCTCGACGACCGTTACGCAAACAACAACGGTGGTTATCCCAGGATATGCTCGAATCAAGTCGGAATTCGGTGAAATCATTGAAGAGAATGGTGGGGATCAGATTAAACATCTACAGGCCAAGCTCCAACAGGCACAGGGCAAGATTTCGAAGTTGGATGCTCAAATTGAGGAAGCGGAGGACTTTTCCGCCAAGCTGCAAGGCAAGATTTTGGTGTTGGAGACTCAAATCAAGGACGACCAGGACTTGGCCGCCGAGGCAGAGGGTAGGATGTCCGAAATGGAGAAGCAACTCTCGGAAGAAATGAATCATGCTAGGCAAGCGCGGCGCCTGGCCACCGAGACACAGGCCAAGCTCCACGAAGTCCTCAAACATCCGGATCAGCAGCTGCGAGAAATGGTCATGTCTCTTGAGTGGGAATGTGACAACATGAAAGTCACCATCAAGAACCAAGAGAACCAGATTCGCCAATTTCAGTCTCTTGCTTTTGAAGGATTGAATGGCGGTACGTGGGCGGCCGGGGACGATACGACAATCCGGGCAGAACTCGAGAGCCTGCAATGCAACATCAAGGCATGGGCCAGGAAGTATGCTATAGACGACATGAATAGCATCAAAGAGATTCCAGCCAACAACTACGAGATCTTCTTGAAGGCACTAGGCAACGTCGTGCGTCTGCGCACCCGAAAGGATGAGCTCGGATGCCTCCAAACGTCGCCAATGAACAAAAAGGCGCCCACCATATGTCTTCAGGCCCTTCTTTCCCATCGAATCTATGCCAACATTATTAAAGAACCATTTTTTGCGCTGGGAAAGCGAGGACGCGTGCTACAAAGCGTCTATGTCGATATGAAAAAGGGTAAGATTTCATTCAACTCCACTCTCCAGAGGATCTCGATGAACTAACAAGTTGACTTCAAAAGCGAACGAAAAGGAGGCCCATATTTGGCGATCCAGAACCATTCGCCTCTTATCAACCCCGCCGGCAACTAGGACAATGGGCGGCGGCGGCGGCGACAACAGGCAACAATCGCAGGACCACGAATTTGCCTTAGGTCTGAAAGACGCCAGTCAAGCTGTCACAAACTACTTTTTCGACAGTCCGGCCAAGCACCTGATCCGCCCATCGGCATTTTCGCCAGATAATTTCAGCCAAACCTGCAGCGACATGGATTCACTGGTACAACAAGCAGCGTTGATATCCTTCAAGTTGTGGTCTCGGAGGACTGCACTGTACTTGCTGGGGCTACCCGACCTGAAGGACAAATCGTTCTCAGTCGTGTCTGACTTCATGAAGGCGCACCCTCTTCACCGTCTCCACGATGACGACGACAAGTGCAATGGTTTTTCTGTTATCATTGTGACACAACCGGCTGTTATTGGGTATGGGAGCAGCGATGGGCGGGATTATAGCAAGAGCACGGAGAGGGTGTGGATGAAGGCCGAGGTTCTTCTCAGTGAGACGGCGAAGATTTGATCGCCAAGATTTTCTTCTTTCCTCTTGGAGAACTCTTCCTTCTGGATCGTCTGTCGCAGCCAAACTTTCAAGTACGATACTTGATCTGTGGCTCAATCAGACAACCCCATCCAAAATGCGTTGTTTTAGCCCCCACCGAGCTCCAGACCAGTACACCAACATCACGTTGTTACTTGCGTGGACTCACAGCTTGAGAAGGTTAGCTTGAAGTAGCTAGTCCTAGGCAGACGCGGTAGATATTCACCACACCATCCCTGAATTGATCATTTTCGATATTCTGCGAGCCTGTGACCGTTTATATTTCTCTCATTCCAAGTTGGTGGGCCGAAGGTCCGGAGCTACGAAAGCTAGATCAATCTCTCCCTTCGGAGCAAACTGTCGCCAGAAATTGGCCCACAATGCATGCAAATGCCCGTTTTTCTTCCCTTTCTTACGCTCGGAATGCCCTTGTTATCCCTCCATTTCTTACACCTGGAATTCCTTCATTTCTACGGCATTCCTTTTGCCCGGGATGCCTGCCCTGCATACGGATTTCCGTGGGGAATTTCAGTAGTCTTCTTGGCTATAAAAAGACGCTTTTTACCTGTATTTTAGATCGATCTAACCTGGCAATTCAATGCTCAGTCAACCTAGATCACGTGCAACAAAAGGGCTGTGCTCGCTGTAGTACGGCGACCTCCCCATATACTCGGGAAATGCAGCTTGCAGACTCTCGACCGTTCGCCCGAGTGGTGTAGCCGGTTTCTTGACGATTTCCCTTTCTCTCCAAATCATCCAGTGGAACTGGATACGGAGAGCCATGATCTGGTCAGGATCACTAGAATCGACGTCTCCGGTGCCGAGGCACTTGAGGCCAAAATACGCCTTTCCCCACCAGCTGTGGAGGGTCGGCGCGAGTGAAATGGTGTTCCAGTGCCTATCGTTGTCCGAGTTATATGTCGTGTTGGTCTTCTTCTTAAATAAGAAGACGTCGTCTTTGTCCTCACCGAAGACTAAAGATATTAGCTTGGCGCTGCGGAAGGTCGTGGGATAACATTCACCGTCATTGACTGCCTTGAACGCGCGGCTCAAGACATTCCGCGCTCTTTGGCGGTACGAACCACCGCGCGCAAGGCGGCGCCCCGTTGGGAAAGGGTGGTATGGTCAGATGGCGGGGAACTTGCACGCCTTAAATGCCTCGGTAAGCTTTGCTAGTGGATTTCTGATAAAACGTTATCCCCTCAGGCGCCCCCTCGGCATCGGTGATAGTTTTCAGCGAGTAACCTACTTTTCTCCCTAAATCTAGCCAACCAGACTCCCTAGAGTTTTTCGGACTTCCTTTTCAACACCCCCCCGGTCGCGGCCAAAATGAAGCTCTTACGGTAAGGGGGTGATCTTTTTCGCGGAAATGGGACTCGGAAAGCCACTTTCGGAAAGGCTTTACGGAGAACAGCACAGACCCTTCAGAAAGGCAAATTCCGCCCTGAATTCAAGATTGGTTTCCTGAAAGAAGCCTTTTCCAAGTATTAATCATTTCTCCCAAAGTCTAGGAAATAAAGCTTTTCCCGGAAAGTTATTGATCCAGGTCGCATTTTTCATCCTTTGCGCGGGACATCAAGCCTACAGTCTTGTCGAGGGGCCGGTTTTGGTGTAAATTTACGCCTTTGGTGTTGTATTCAACGGCTAAAGACCCCTCAATCTCACGTGTTTTGTCACATGTGGGCAAATCTAAGGCGTTTTCAGGACCCCTTTGGGCCCTGAATCTTTCCAAGGAAAAAGTTGATTTTCTATCGGTCCTGTTAGAACTTCAACATCCCGCCACACCAAACCCCGCATGAGTTTTCCCCCTCTCGCTCCTCGACTACACCCTCTTCACCAACTTGGTCGGGAACGGGAACTTCTTCGCCAAGTCGCACTTGCCGCCAGGGGTATAGAACGTGCCGGCGACGGCCTTGAACGCCTTGAGCTGGGCGGCGATCTGGGTGAGGTTTGCGTTCTTGCCGCCGGTGAAGGCGGCGAGGCCGCCGGGCACGACGGTGTCCAGAAGTACAGCGCGGCCGGCCTCGGCGAAGTCTTCGACGTACGAACCCGCGCCGTACGCGCTGACGGCGTACCCGTCGGCCTTGACGGCGGCCGCCCACGCCGCCGTGCCCGAGAAGGGCTTGCCGCCCCCGGGCGACGCCAGCGTCGAGTCCACCGCGTGGCCCGTCTCGTGCACCAGCGACGTGCTGAAGTAGGCCACGCTGCGCCCCACCACCACGCCGTCGCCCGCCAGTGTCGCCATGTAACCCCCGTAGTTGGGGTTGTCGGTGTTGAGGTCGCCGTAGACGATGTAGATTCTGGGCGGAGGGTGGGTTGGGAATTAGTTTACGCTCTCGAGCGGTCTGTTACTTGGTTTGGAGGGGTGGTTGATTGGAGTGGAAAGAAAACTCACGAGGACGCTTGCCGCATCCTGACGGGAAGTTTGCCGATTTGCTGCCAGCCGAGAGGGTTTGTCAGTATGAATACATTCTGCGCGAATTGCTCATGTACGACGTCACGTACCGACGCGAGCTGGCCGATGCTCTTGGTGGACTTTTGGTGGCGGCACACGACGAAGGGCGTCGCGCAGTCGGTGTACGTGACATTGTAGACGAGAAAGTCGGTGGCCTTCCACTTGTCGGCCGTCACGCCCCAGTAGTAGCACCGCTCGGGCATCAGGCCGTTGGTCCATTTGGAGAAGGTCCACGGGCTGGCGGGCAGGTATTGCTGGTAGGCCAGATCGCCGGGGCCGTTCTCGGAGGAGAATTCGAGGATCGGCACGAGATACTTTCCGCCGGCGATGCAGTTGGGGTTCGTGGCTGGGTTGCAAAACGGGTATGCATCGGCCCGCTTGGCCAGGCCCGTGTTGGTCGCCCTGGGGTCGGGCTGGAAGGCAACGACAGCTGCTGGCGCGTTGGCTGCCGCTGCGAGGGCAATGAGCAGGGTCTTGAAGACTGCCATGGTGAAGGTAATTAGAACTAGTTGGTCGTTGACCGGGAATGCTTGCGTCCAGTTCTTCCACAGCTTGAACTTGGCTGACGCGTGGCGTGTCACTGCATTGTATTTGTATCCGAGGAGGAGCAAGACTTCATTTGCTGATGAGGCTGAGAATGGGAAGGGGTTTCATTGCGTATGTCCAGTGGCCCACTTTGCTGAGCTTGATAGGTACTCGCTGGGGATGCAACACGATGCAACGTCGATTTTCTCATGTCGCGTGGTCCGGAAATCTTACCGCGCCGCAACAAACTACTACGGATCCCGGTCTAGTGAGACCTCACACCACCACATTGGCGCACCACAGGCCGGCGAGGCGACCAATGAAACCAACCGCCTTTGGCCGTTTGAACAAAATGCAAAGAGATGTTTCATCCCTGAAATTTGGGGTCGGTAAGCACTAGGATCCCCTACTAGCGCATCGAATTTACATTTCAATCGCAGGCAGGTCATGGCTCTGCGAGCCCCTTTTCTTCCTCGCGAGGCTCTGACATTTCTAAGAGCATTCATTGCCGGGTTGATACTCGCTACGCCGTAAACCTTCTAAGGGCCACAGTCCAAACATGATAATTATTACGGTAGCTCTAAATTTTAATCTAAGATAATTCAATGTAAATTATGGGGCCAGCCCAGTCAATTACCATTAAACCACCAAGGTATGTCGGAATATCATCTTTCTTGTAATAACGAGTGTGATGGTGAATCAAGACAAAGCCAAGAGCGCAGAAAGATTGAAAGGAATAACAGAGGTGAGGAAGTAAGCGAAAAAGGGAGAAAAAACAGAAAGACAAAACAAAGCAGAGGAAGAGCTTGCCAGCAAGCTCTCCAATACGGGCCGCGGTTTAAAAAGGTGTGATGAATTGCAAACAGAACGCTCAGTCATTGGCTTACTGCGCGCTTCAAACTCCAATCCCCTACTATTGTTTCCTGCCACTCTTGGCATCCTTGGCACTGATGCTCTTATCGGGATTATTACTCCCACTGCCCGACGGCTTGGAGACCCCAGAGGAGGTGTTTCCTGGGGGATTTTGTCGTGCCGGCTGCGATTGCGATTGCGATTGCGATTGCGATTGCGGCTGCGGCTGCGGTTGCGGCGACCGTTCACGTAGAGCTGCCGCAGTCCCCGGGGGAGCACCAGACTTTAACCCCACAGTTGAGATCTTTACCGGTGCGGTAGGCTGTAGTGGGATGCAACGAGTGATCCGTACCTCGCCGGTGTCGGGATCAACTCCAAAGGTCTTATTGTAAGCATGTGCTAACCAGCCGAGTAGTGCTTTTCGAAGCAGCTTCTCATCGTTGCCTTCGCGGGAGAGGAGGGTGCCGTGTATATAGTCGCCATCATGGGAGCTCCAATAGTCGGCTAGGAACAGCTGCTCGTAAGTGAGGATAGCGGCGAAGGGACTGAAATCCTCATGTCTTGCATATTTTGATAGCTGCCTCATGATCTGAAGAGAGTTTTTGGTGAAGAGTGTACGTGATGTTGGAACATTTTCCTTTTTAGCTTTAATGATAGTCTCTTTGTGAGAGCTAGGCTCAAGTTTCAATGCTGCTGCGCTGAACTCATTGAGGTCAATGGCGTTGATGTTTTTATATTCCAAGACTGCAAAAACTTGGCCGTGTGCTTTCCAGATAACATCGGGTCTTGGTTTGCCCTTTTTCTTCTGATTCTTACTACCTTTGGTCTTTGGCGTGTCACTGTCGTTATCATCGCCGGGATCAGTGGTTGAAGTGAATTCAGACTGCATGTAGAGTTCCGGAACCGCATTGTGCAGAGCCTTGAAAGCAACATTCACTGGGTTAAGCACCTGCTGGCCGCCGGCATTCACAACGTCACCTTCATGTTGAAGGACAATCATCGGGTCCAAAGGGGCCATGCAATTTGTTATCGTCTGCCTTTTAACAATCGACTTCTCTAAGATTTCCTTTGCGATGTCAACGTAAACTGCAGCTGTTTGAAGTAGCCAAAACCTTGGCAGCATGGTGCCGAAACTTGATGCGGCGGAAGAAGTTACGGGGTCTTTGGGGTTCTTTTTGATGGGAATTGCGGGCAAGGCCAAATCGAAGGCATGGCTAATCGTGATGGCGTTTGACATCGACTCCGGTTCTCTTGAGAGAGATGAGTCCCTGGACGACGACATTGACGACTCTCTCGACGATGTCTGTGGCATCTGCTTGGGCGGCGGCAGCTGCCCTAGCTTCGATGTTGCCTGAATTACAGGTAGCGTGCGGTGTGGTATATCGGACATTCTGATTGCGGGCTGTCGGTTTGAATGCTGGGACTGCTGATCATACAGGCGATGGAAGAAGTGTTGGTCTTGTTATAAGAACAGAAAGGCAAAAGATGGCCGGAGTTGTCTATCAGTATCGAGGAAGAATGTCTTGAAGATTGGATGGTCTGAAGAGAATGCTGGCGATGGACCTGGGAGAAGAGGACGGAGAGATGCCATCCTTTTATCTCGAGAGCTTCTACCACGTCCATTGCATCTCCATTCCGAGAGATGAACTGTTGGTTGGTTTGGAATGGCTGAGATATGCAGTGGCAGTGTGGTAGCTTGCGGCGTAAAGGACCAACGACCGTCTGATGGGAAGAAATGCAGCCATCGATACGGTGAGGATTGGGCAAGGCCGGGGTCGGCCATTTCTATCATTAGCTGCTCGGTGTGTAGGGTGTTGGTACTGGTACTTGCAATGGAGCCAAGGCGAGGTACCACTACCGGGTGGTGATTGCCGCGGATCAAGATACCTCAGATGAGTGCCTGGCTCAGTACCTAGGGTAGGTAAGGTACCTTGTGGAGGCCACTAGTCGCCCCGCAGCTTCAAACAGCAACCTCCAACAACACTAACGCAGACCAACGACGGCGATGGGGGGTACGGCGGAGGCGGCAGATGGAACCGCTCCGACTTGAATCGAAACAGCGGTCATCGTCACCAACTGCCTGTCTTAAAACATTGGACCTGCATAGATGGCGGTGTCTTGTTCTTCAATTGGCCCCGTCTCTGAGCCGTATCCTGCGCCTCTTTTTTTGGTGAAGCGTGATTGGGCGTCCCAACCTGTCGGGTCCGTTGCCGTACGGACCCTGGGAGATTACCGGCGAGGTAAGGCGTTCCGGCCGCATATGCGCACATGCGCACACCAACAACATTGGATGTCTCTTCAAGCGGGCGACAGGACGGCGCAAAACAGAGGTTAACAGGTGCGGCCTCGTCTCGTGTGGGTCATGTTCTCAAATTTTGAAACATTTTCCTGTCTGTGGGAGGCGTTGATGTTTTATAACCACATCTTTCGAATCACGGATGCGGGTTGGTTGGGCCTTTCACGAATTGAATCCATGGAATTAATTCCATCCGCGGAACAATGGAAGGCTTCCGTTGGAGCCCCCACCTTTGTCGTCCAGCAAGGTCCTGAGTGCCTTCCTGATTGGCCGGGCTCGAAAAAGCACTGGCCGACGTGTTTTGTTTTCCCCGGGCATTTAAATTCAAACACAAGCCGCCTGGTCGTACTTCGTTATTAAAGCAGACTGAGCAGCCATCACCACACCATCGCCATCCCCATTATCATCATCATTACCATTACCACCAACACCAGCGCAAGTCAGCCTCTCTACCTTTTTGCGCCATGTCGAGCAATACATCAGCATCGCATCGCTCAGCAAGTGAAAAAGCTAAAGTTAAACACCCAAGCCCAGAGTCTTCGGTGGAAGGAGACGACCAAGATTACCGCCCCAACCCGTTCCTCTATTTCCCTGGCGCCACTTTTGAAATCCATTCACATATTGCGCCTCACCCATTTGGAGATCCTTACTACAACCTGACGCGAGATCCTATCCCCGACGAAGAGCTGGAGAATGGAGACGGGCCGCGTCACAAACTGCGAGTGGTCATTGCCAACCCGCCAGCTGAGCTTCCACCTGATGTCCGGGCAAAAATACACTCTACCCACGATCACAAATCGCTCACCATTGTCGGGCCAATTGGGGACAAGACCGGCGGCGCCCGTCTTGTCCGCTGCTACCTTGGCTCTGATAAAAGCCACCACTATGTCGCCAAGATCTACGACGCCATGGGCTACCCCTTGAGCAAACTTGACGCCGACGACTTCTTGATGGATTGCATGTGGGCCGCCGACATGGACTATACTCGCGAATCTTGGGCATACGAACACATCCCACAAGACCTCCAAGGATCCCTCGTGCCAAGCTATTCCGGTTCGTGGACCATGTTCGTTGAGACAGGCCTCCCCGAGCCAGAACCAGCCCGCAGGCCCGTGCGTATGATTCTTCTCGAGCTCATCGAGGGAGATAGCATGCGTGCCATCACCAACCGCGCCATCAGGCAAGCTGAGAAAGAAAAAAGGCCCTCACACCACCGATTCCTGCCCCCCGAGCCCGAACGGCTCGACCACATGTTCCGTATCGTCGAGGCTGAAATGACGCTGTATTGGCACGCCCACATAGAACATAACGACATACACCCACGGAATATCATAATTACAAACAACCCAGCCAGACCCATAGTCATTATAGACTTTAACATGGCGACCGTGCATCCACCCGACTCGGAAGACTTCAAGAAGCACCCCCTTCTGCCCATGTCGCCCCTCGCGTTTCTCCAACCCGCAACCATGTTCGGAGCAGGGAGCTACTTTGAAAACTGGACCCCGGAGAGCTGGATGGACACGAATGAAGATAGAAAGAAGAACCGTCGTGAAGCCAGCAGGTGGGCATTCAGGTGCTGGGCGGGATCAAGCCGGTATGAGCCATTGACCGAGTTTTTTCTCCACCAGATGAAGCTCATACATCCGGAGGAGTGGGAAGACTGCGTGGCGCAAATCAAGCGGCGTGAGAAAGAAAGACAGTAGAAATCACTCACAAATCCAGAATGTCATTCAGCGGTGTTGCAATTAAATAGAACCACGGTTTGTTCCGTCCTCTGCCGACAACAATGTCGGCGACAAGGCGCGTGACCAAGGCGTGCCTACAGTCCAATCTCTGAATGTTTATTAGCGTGGTACCTGGGTAGATACTTGCAAAGAGTATAGATCGTTACAAATGCACCAGCCAGAAAAAGCCTTCGATAGGTATTTCTAGGATAGATAAAGACCTCTAAGACTATAGAATAGGAATCTTAATAGTGACTACCCCCCTTAGCGAAAAACCTTTAGGGCGAGCCGTAAGTTATTGAGGCCTTTCGAATCTTAGAAAAGTCCCCTACTAATGAATATTTAGGGATTAGATTATATAACAACCCTAGGGGGCTCAATCGTGCAAACCGTCACTACTATTAAAACTCTTCGAGACCAATTAGCGCGCGAGTGAGTGAAATCGCAAAAAGGTCGCGTTTGTTTTGGGGTTGCCCTGCCTGGTGTTTGGTGAAGACGCGTGTTTAGGGACGGGAGTTTTCATCAAAGGGATAATAGTATAGTGGTCAGTACTTCTCGTTGTGGTTGGAATTCCATCGTCCGAGAGGACCCAGGTTCGATTCCTGGTTATCCCAGTATTTTTTAGGTTCTGCATGTACCGATTTCTTTTTTTGGTTCAGGCTAGATCCACTTCTTAGTAGATCTCCAGGCCGCGCAGACAGAAACGGTGGCGGCTTCTACCTACAACTTGGACAATGTCAAGTACGGTTGCGACATGGCGACCGAGGCAGTCAAGAATGCGAGCCGGACGTGTCTCAATGGCAAAAAAAAAAGGAGATTCTCGTCATTGCTTTCTACTAGGCCCAGCTCTTCCAGTATGAGATGGAGCTGGAAAACCGGGTTCGGAACAATCAGCTCGCTAGCGAAGAAGGCCAGCAGATTAAACTTCGCACTGTTGATGGATCGCAAGGCTTCTCGGCGGACTTTGTCATTGTCGACTTTGTTCAAACCTGCTCCCCAGGTTCACATGCGATCGTCAGCGCATCTGCGTCGCTTTGACACGCGCTCGACAAGCCGAATTGGTCATCATGTCTCGGGGATGCTTCTTGGGCGTCAACGAGAATCTTCTCGAACGGCCACACGGACACGACGTACGTCTCTTGGAAATGATGTACGAGGACGTCGGCAAACTCGGCGGCATTGCCGCATCAAGCGTCGACAACCAGCCAGCTAGCGCGGTACCCGTACCTTGACAATCAGAATGCGTCTGACCAATGCCGCAATTGTGGTGAGTCGGGCCATCTTCAAGCGGAATGCCTCAAGCCAATGAAATGCCGGAACTACCACCGCCTCCACCCATACTACGAAAGGGTGCACCAAATCGAAAGTCCCCAAGATGCTTCATCTGCAATAGTACCGAGCACTCCAAAATCGACTGCACAATCTGCGGAGCTTGTCGTCAAGATGGACACAACAAGTCTGCGTGCCCTTCGATCATTGCATGCCGGACTGAGAGAAACCGGGGCATAGAGCCAAAGACTGTCCGGATCGCGTCTTTATTTGCAGAAGTTGTGGCTAGGGAGGGCATATGTCGGCCGTATGCAATCATTGCACGATAGTATGCAAGATTGACAGACATACGGCACGTTTTGACAGTCGGAGGAGACTCGCTCAATATTTATTAGTAGAATTTTCCACGATCCAAAGAGCCTCTCACTTGACTCCTCGCCCTAAGGGACTTCCCACCTAGGTGTTTGTGGAGAAGAGGTAGGCCTCTAGGATTTTGAAATAGGGATTCTAATAGCTTTTCACCTCCCTCGGCGATAAACCTCGAGGGCGAGCCGTAAGGTATTGAGGTCATTCAAAATTTGGAAAGCTCCCATCAGCGCACTCGAAGGGATATTCGCGGCCTTGCAGAGACTGTCGCGAAAATGGATCGACGATTTACAGATTTGGACAGACAACAAGCCGATCTCGCCAAGGAAGTCGCGTGTGGGTATACCAATCGACCGCTTAGCACTCGGTTCACGATAGTTCGAGAACGTTGGCCTATTTGCTATGTCCAGTCTAACCCCTGAATGTTTATCCTGGTTCAAGCCAAGGTGCCCTGCCAGGGCAAGGATGAGATGCATGGGCGGCTCTATCCAAAAGACCGAATTTACTACGGCAAAAGCCGGGCAGTTGATGTCAAGTGCCAGGCCTATGATTTTATCATGGGGTGGGTGCGCGCAGCAATCCTCTAGACCTAGAGAAAAGCCTCCAAGATTCTATCATAGGGATCCTAAGAAACGACTTCCTCCCTCAGCGAAAAACCTTCAGGGCCAGCCGTAAGTTTTCCAACAGCACAGCCCGATAGAATCTTCGAGCAATATCAACGCAAATATTATCATCTACCGGCTATAGTGAACCGGCCACATGAGCAAACCCTGCGAGCTAGAGTGCACTCCCAAATGGAGAGTTTCGTTGGAGAGCTCAGGAGCCGTGACCTCAGCTGTTGAGCACGCCGACAGAAATGCGGTTCAGTGGGGCATCAGTGTGATTTTCCAAGCTCAGGGTGACAGAATGCGGGAGCAATCATTAAGCAGTGTGGTGGTCGCCTGCTAGGACAAGTGACCTTTGTTATGCTACCGCGCCCTTAGCGATAGCTTTACAGAGACCAGTGACTCTGCAACAAACGCTCCCGAAGCTCAATCACTGATATCACAGTATGCGAGCGTCGAGAACGCATGCCAATAACCGAGGTGCAACGCCGGTTGGACTAAAAGAGCCGCAAAGTGAAAGGCGCGAAGAGGCTGGAGGATTTCGACAGGAGGTTCGGACAAGCCCCCGCCCATGGGCGGCCGCAGCTGGTGCAGGGGAGACGGCATGACGGGCGAGTTCGGGGCCGTGGTGTAGTGCGAGTTGGCGGCCCCCTTTACCTGCTTTCCCTGCAGGATGCGCTGCCAAAGAGGCCGGAGGATTTCGACAGGAGGTTCGGACAACGGCCTTTCGAACCGATAGCGGCTTCCCTGCAGGATGCGCTGTTTCTCGCTCTCTTTCTCTCTCTCTCTCTCTCTCTCTCTCTCTCTCTCTCTCTCTCTCTCTCTCTCTCTCAGTGGTTAACCAGATCGGACACGTTGACACGGGTGCAGGCGATATTCCGGGCATGCACTTCGAGCGGCCAGCGCATCCTGAGAGGAACTACCTGAGGGACGAGCGACACCTTTCGTCGCTGTCGGAGTGTTGATTGTATTGTAATGGAACTGGCGGTGTGTAGTGGAGTGATGAGTGGTGTTTGGGAAAGTACATGCAATCGGCGCTGTGCATCCAGCACGACGTCCAGCGCAGGCGACACGTTCAATTCGACAACGGTGACGAGGACGGCGCAACGGCACAATATGGACACATGAATCGCAGGTGCTGCAGGCGGTGCATTGGCTTTTCAGTCTGATAGACCCTGATAAAATAATCCGCTTCCAGGGGCCATCAGCAGTGGTCCAATCTTCAGAGTCGATGGTACTGTACATACAGTAGCCGGTCAATCTTTGCGGTCAGTGTTTGATGGCCAGTGCGCTCAAAGCACGCCCACGCCAGTTACCCGCCGACCAGCCCACATGAGGAAATATCGGACAGCTTTCCGCCTTGTGTCCATCGAGTTCCCCGAAAAGCAATCTCGCTGAGCCGGGCGTCTAGGGCTCGAAGCAGGACGTGATTGGTGAAAGCCGAAAGGCGAGTCGCGTGCAGAAACATGGAATCCGGGGAACGGGGAGCAGTGAGGTCTGTGCTTGGTTCGGAGGCATCTTCCGGGCCGCGTTGGGAAGGCCAAGCGGCGGTACGATGACCAAGACGCATCCATTGTGGGGGCATGCAACGGTGCTTGGAATTGCTTCCGTGTGACTGTGGTTCGGTGCCGATGCAGCCCATTTTAGGCAGAACGAAACAACTTTGTAAGCGACCTTGGCAAGCCTCACTTCTTTTGAGTTGAAAAAGGCAGTTAGATAAGGCCGGGTGCATTGTCATTTGTATGGCACTGTTGTTCATTAGTGCCTGTCCCAGTCCCAAGGTTCATGCAATCTCTGACAGGCGTTTTTAATACCGACTCGCAGATGCATGCCGGTAATGCTGTGGGTTTCAATTTCGGCTGTTGGGGTCTATGACATTGACGAGAGGTGCGGTGCAATATGGACGCGGCATCTCGAACAGGAAGTGGCAAGCAAGGCAACCTAGTAGGTTCCACGTTGGTCACGGTGTAAATCAGCTCTGAGGAGATACGTTAGTTCTGTTGGGGGCAATCTTAACGTCTTTCTCTCAAGAGGAAAGAACGACCGCCCTGGCGCTTTCAGGTTATTTTGGACCTAAGAGCGTGCTTCACACAAATTCTAGACCTATAATCTTGGCAGCTTTTGCCGCTGTGTCCTAGTCTAGTGGCAGTTTGAGTTGTTCATGTGAGCTAGGGATCGTTCTAGTAGTTCCCGCCATTCGAGCCTTCCTCAGCTGTGATGGCTTCGAAATCCGAGGGTACGGCAACCCGGTGTGACTTCCTCCACTCCGAGTCCTTTCCCCACAGGATCAGGTCCGCCGCGATGTCACCACATGGATGTGATACATTCACGGGATTGGCAATCTCGTCGTGCCGAAAGAAACTCAGTCCCATTCCCAGCCAAATCGAAAGCTATTTCAGCCGAGGCTGCAAATACACCCAGTCTTTGAAAGAAGAACGCGCGTCTTCATCCACTTTCAACTGTCCGGATTACCGGATCGGATCACACTTCCTAGCTAGTATGGCAGGTAATGTACTCCGTCGGTCAAGTATTATTGTTGTTAAATGAAAAGCGACGCCAAGTTTAGTCGACCAAGCTCACAGCCATATATGATATGCCCAAGAGATGCCAGCTACTAAGACAAGGAGCTTTCACCACAGGCTTTGGTAGGTGCCATCCATAATCTAGACCAGCCTGACAGTCAGCTATTTCCAAACAGCCCCCCTCTCGAGTGTCGTGATATCCTCTGCATATAACACACAAGAACTAGCCTCGTTGCTCGCAAGCTGCCTGTTTCGCGGCAGCAGATCCATGACCATACCCCTCACAGCTATACTCCAGCAATCAGAAAGCCGAAGTGGCCTTCCAGCCCGGCTCTTCGTCCTCGGAGGGTGAATCGGCTGCTGGCATGCCCTACAGCGAAGGAAGGCGACGAAATATGTCGTGCAGAGCGTCCACGACGGCCCAAAGAGCTTGTTGCCACGCGTCCCCCAGCCTCTCCCACCAAGGCCAATGTTGCCGAGAGCGCGACGCCAGGAAAAGCGGTGACGCCTACCAAGGTCATGAATCCCTTGTGAAAGGGAAAGCGCAGCAAGAATGCACATCAGTAAGCCAGGGAATTTCACAACGAAGCAATACACGGCGCGCTGTGGATCCGCAGCCAACTCCCCTTCGCCGCCGGATGAATGGTATCTGGCGAGTAAGCCTGGCCCTCCGGCCCTTCCCTTACGCCTCGATAGTTCTCCACGGGCATGGGTACAATGCGGTGCCCTGACGATGCGGAAGGCGCAAGAGCAACTTCCATTAGTTGACGATGTGATTGGTACGAGTGTGCGCTCTGCGCTGAGCCGGTTATAGCATTTACTGTCGTCTAATTAAATTATGTATATGTATCCCAGATATCTCGCCAACTTCCAAATTGTCAAACCATGTATAAGCACCAGTATTTCTTCGAGCCCCAAGCGGGGATGGTTTGTCTTCTTCTCCATCAAGCCTCTAATGCCGACAGGCGCGGCTTGGAATGGCGGGTCTCTTCCTCTCAAAGCTGCCCAGCATCTCCAGCGCAGCAGCATTTCCAACTAATTGCGAAGACCAAGGCTGTCTTCGACAGACCGCCTATAAACGTAGTGGTGTGCCAAAGGTCCCATCACCTCCGTCCGGTTTGGAGCCCACGCCGCTTTGTAACGGCCGACGGTGAGGTCTAGGAATGCGGATCAAGCTGTAGGTACCGGGACCTGTCAGATCGCAAGCCATCATAACTGTCTCCAAATCAAGGAGCCGGTAATGTGTCTTGGTCTCTGACCCAGATGGCCAACGTCAAGTCCGCAGAACCGCCGGCTGGGTCCGCAGTCGCCGGGCACGTCCTTCGGCACCGGGGCGTCTCATTTCGGTTGCGGTACCGCAGCAGACCATTTGGTTTCCCAAGTGGCGCGAACAAGCGACCGATCTCGAGAAAGCGAAACCTCAACCACGCATCCCTATATCGTGTATCTGTTGAGCTGGGTCTTCAGCCGCGAGTAGCCGCCAGTCTTGTACTTCCGGACCATCCGGGCGATGAGCCAGCCCGCGAGGGAGATGCTGCTGACCAGGAGCAATACAAAGAGGAAGAGATGATCGCCAATCATCAAGAAGAGGTAGTTGTCCCAGTTGATCCACGTGCCGCCACGCTCCTGGGTGAAGTAGACCCAGGGATCCTCGCCGGCGCGGTCGTCCATCATGAGACGATACAGCCGATGCTCAATGTCTGGGTTCTCGCTAACTTTTGGGAGGAGAGAGTGGTATTCCTGCCAGATGGCCGACACAAACCACTGGCCGCTCGCGTAGCTAATGGTGACGTAGGGGAAGAACCAGTTGTAGTCCCAAGGCATCAGCGACAGTGTGAGGCGGTTCCAGAATGGGTGGTTCGGTCGCGAGGCAAGGACATTATTGCTCAAGGCGCCACGGCCGGGTTCGGTGATCCACGTAGGATAGTACAGGAGAGGCGTCAAATCCGTCTTGCAACCCTACAGCGTGAAAAGTGTCAGCAGAATGTCAGGGAGCCGGAGCCACGAGATGGGGCCGTATTCGGACGCCAGATATTACGTACATTGTCTAGATCGAGGTAGATACCGCCGTAATGCAAAAGGATAAAGTAGCGGACTGCATCGACCCTCTGCACGGGATATCGGTAGCCGTCGTACGTGTGGAGGAACCAGGCATATTCCCTCTCGATGAAATCGCGCGACGATTTCTCGGTCCAGAGCTTTAGGAGGTAGGGCAAACTGTTAGCGCCTTGCGACAAACCATCTCTCGTCGCATGCAACGGGTAGACTCTGGCGCCCGCGTGGTACGAGACGGGTGCAGGAGCGTTGAACAGGGCAGGAGCGTGCTTACCGTGTAGTTGAAGTCCGGGTTCGCCTTGATGCACGTCTGACGGACCTTGTCCCAGTCGTCGGGTAGCACTTCGTTACCGGGGTCGTGCCAGTTGTGGAAAACCTGGTGGATGAGCTTGGGGATGAGCTGAGGGCGCGAATCCCCCGAGGCGTTGTAGGCGTTTGCGACTTCGGGTTGCGAGATGGGAATGCCCGCGTGGTTCATGAAGATCTGCTTGAAAACGAGCCCGCGCGAAATCACATAGCAGATGCCCGTTAGCAGGGCAATGCCCCAAAAGACAAACGAGACCCTGATGGAGAGGCGCATCGTTACGGTGCTCCTGGTCGGCAACCCGGAGGACGGACGCGATATCGTAGGAGGCAAGAAATTGATGCGGGAGATGGACGGCGCTCCGATGCAGCCGCAGTCGTTATTTCACTTGGTTAGGTCCGCGGCTTGACAAAGGGGTCGCGGGCGTCCCAACCAAAATTTCCCAGCCAGGGTCCCGTCGGGTTTCTTGGCGGGACCAGGCCTGGCGCAATGACGGCCCAAAAAAGCTCCGTGTCTCCGTTATGGGCCCGAACGGATCTGGATGCAAAACGGCCCGCAAAGAATCCCTTCTTTTTGACTTTCCATCGCAGAACGGCCCGATGTTTCAATGTTCCCGTGAATGTTTCGGATTATGATTCGTTATAATCTTGATGTATAACAAGAAGCTTACCGGCGTCTCTAGTAACATAGGTCGGTACTGGTCAGCATCTTAGTACGATATTGGATGGCAGTTGCTTTCTCACTACTACTAATTTTCGCCGAAGTGTTTCTGGCAATGGAGCTGACTGAGGTCCCACAGTAACCTCGAGGCAAACACACTTGAAGCAAGAAGCAGCAAAGAAGAATAGTGGGGCTAATTTTCGTATGTCGTAATTGTCTGGATTTTGCATGTCAAAGTTCTTGCTTGCTCCAGTTGTCTCGCCCTGCCAGAGATCGTTAGGTTCCCCAACGCTTGCATTACCCTGTGCGCTTACGGAGATCTGCCCGCGGTAACGGACCCCACTCTTCGGACCCGCCCCCTTTTCTCCAGCTTCAACTCCAGGTTCAACTCCACTTCAAATCTGCTGTAAAGGGTTGTTTTATGAACATGAATCTTTAGGGAGGCCTGAACACAAAAAAGTGCCTCTCTGCCGCTGGGAACCTTAAATGCCCAACTAACCGAGTTCTCGACACCACGAACAAGCAGCCGTGAACCGTTGGGAACCTAAATCCAGGCCTACATATGTAAAATACACGGAAGCGCCCTGTCCAAAGATGGGAAATATCTTCTTGCTCCATTTAAAAAATCCCAAACATTCGGCATCAATGTAGACTCGTCGCCTAGATGAGCACCAAAAGTATTTGTTACTGAAACGAGTCTTGGTGGTTATCTCTTCCAGTCAACCAGGTTTGGCTATGTTTTGTTAACTTTATACAAACCCTTGCTCTTCTTCCCCGGTTCTAACAGAGCTCGTTAGGTTCTGCAGCGGGAATTCAGACCCCACGCCTTCATCACCAACAAAGTTAACACACAGAGGACGAAACATGGGTAAAGTCGCCAAACCCGTCGGACAACTACTGCCCACAGTCCAGCAGGCATGGAAAGACTACACACTGGCCGCTCAATGCGCAAGAACGAGCCCGTGATCGGCCTAGGACTGTGAAGGGTCGGGTGGGTAAGTAAGCTAAGAGAAGCGAAGCGCACAAGGCTTGAGAAGTGTAAGGAGCAAACAATAGTGCACAGATTGCGAGAGTCCTACTCTCGATCAAACAAGAAATGAATGATCAACCATATGCATTGAGAGCTGAGGAATGACTCCCAAAGAGCCGTCCTCTGCTCTTCCTATATAGAACTATGAATAACCAATCAGAGTCCTCTCAATAGTGATCCGTAGGTCCACGAGCGCTCTGTCAACAAATCGCTCTAAACGCCACATATCACAGCGCTCTGTGTGCCTTCTGCGGCCGAAGTCCCCTATGAGTGGTTCACTTACGTAGAAATATACCATGATCGTGCCTACGGTCTTAGATAGAGCTTGCTTGGTTCCTCAAGCAAGCAATACACATTCTTTGTACTCGTACACTTTGACTAGCAATCCAGTTTTACAGTATTACCCGTGCATTAGGAGCTTGCCCTTTGTTCTATCATACGCCTACCTACCCAACCTTCAGGTGCCATTGCGCCGTACAAACAGACGACCCACACAGTCGAAGCGGTTTGAAATACCAGTGTGTGGATTGTAATATATAGTTATATACGGTGGCAAGTCTTGTTGTTACGGCTAAGCAGTAGGCTTCAAAAAGACCTGGCTTCTGAATAATTATTGCTCAATTGCGTATTCTAAGCTGAAGAAGAAGAAATAATAGAGGTAGTCTGTTGGCAGGTACACCTGATCAAGGTGGTCACAATGGTGGCAACAGGCAGGGTGAGCAATGAACAGAAAAAAACTTCAACCTGGCCCTCGCAAAGGAAGGTGTGCGAGGGCCACTGTTTATGTACAAGCTCCCTTGTGGATGTGTGTTGTGGATGCATGTACGTGCGCTTAGGGAAGTGTGTGGGGTGCCCTTTCTATACACTTATAACGTTGCCACACCTTGCTCTGAAGCAACCCATCTTCAGGACAAAATGGAGAGCTCGAAATGGTTAGAGAGGTGAGGCCTGGAAGATTCTAGAATACTATGACGCCTATAAATTAAAGGACCCCCCCCCCCCCCAGACCCCTCCTGTGGCACGCTATAATTTTTTTTTAAAAAAAAGGAGAGAGAGAAAGAGAGAAAGAGAGACCAGCACTAGTTGTCTGTCGGGAACGTTATAATTAGGACACGTCCTGATAGACAACCAATGGCAATAGTTGATGCCACTACCGCTGAACATACTGGCCGGAATCCCGGAGGTAGCCACAGCCAGTTTTCTGACCCCCTCATAATCCACCTATCGTCCGAGCCTATACTATAGTCTTGGTTGCCTGACCTAGAGGTAAATGACCCGGACGTAACGAGCTTCGAATCGGGAGAGAATGCCACAGACCTAACCCAATCGCTATGCCCCTCTAGCATATGATTCTCTAGCGTCTGCGTACATGCCCCCGTCGCCGCATCCCAGATCTTGACGGTCTTATTGTTTGATCCGGACGCAACGAGCTTCGAGTCGGGAGAGAACGCTACCGACCTGACCCAATCGCTATGCCCCTCTAGCGTCTGCGTATATACCCCCGTCGCCGCATCCCAGATCTTAACGGTGCTATCGACTGACCCGGACGTAATGAGCTTTGAGTCGGGAGAGAACGCTACTGACGTGACGGAACCGCTATGCCCCTCTAGCGTCTGCGTACATACCCCCGTCGCCGCATCCCAGATCTTAACGGTCCTGTCGTTTGACCCGGACGTAACGAGCTTCAAGTCGGGAGAGAACGCCACCGACGTGACGGAACCGCTATGACCCTCTAGCGTTTGCGTATATACCCCCGTCGCCGCATCCCAGATCTTAACGGTGCTATCGACTGACCCGGACGTAATGAGCTTCGAGTCGGGAGAGAACGCTACTGACGTGACGCTATGCCCCTCTAGCGTCTGCGTACATACCCCGGTCGCCGCATTCCAGATCTTAACGGTCCTGTCGTTTGACCCGGACGTAACGAGCTTCAAGTCGGGAGAGAACGCCACCGACGTGACGGAACCGCTATGACCCTCTAGCGTTTGCGTATATACCCCCGTCGCCGTATCCCAGATCTTAACGGTCCTGTCGTTTGACCCGGACGTAACGAGCTTCGAGTCGGGAGAGAACGCTACTGATAAAACGTAGCCGCTATGCCCCTCTAGCGTCTGCGTACATACCCCGGTCGCCGCATTCCAGATCTTAACGGTCCTGTCGTCTGACCCGGACGTAATGAGCTTCGAGTCGGGAGAGAATGCCACCGACGTAACCCAACCGCTATGCCCCTCTAGCGTCTGCGTACATACCCCCGTAGCCGTATCCCAGATCTTAATGGTCATGTCAGCTGACCCGGATATAATAAGCTTCGAGTCAGGAGAGAACGCTACTGACATAACGTAGCCGCTATGCCCCTCTAGCGTCTGCGTATATGCCCCCGTCGCCGTATTCCAGATCTTAACGGTCCTGTCGTCTGACCCGGACGTAATTAGCTTCGAGTCGGGAGAGAACACCACCGACCTGACCCAACCGCTATGCCCCTCTAGCGTCTGCGTACATACCCCCGTCGCCGTATCCCAGATCTTGACGGTCTTATCGTTTGACCCGGACGTAACGAGCTTCGAGTCGGGAGAGAACGCCACCGACGTGACCCAATCGCTATGCCCCTCTAGTGTCTGCCGGCACGCATTCCAATCATCTTCTACAGCTGGCCCGGTAGTAATCCACCTCGATTCTTCCTGCTTGAAGAGATCTCTTGTTATACTGCGGGCCGGGCTGAACACAAGTGCTGAAGCGTATACCTGAAGGGGATGGTTCTCAACTAGCCATCTACAGTATAGAACAAATCGGCGCATGTCATAAATAAGGTTTGGTAGCTGTGATGTAATTTCCCGTTGCTAAATCAATATTAGAACCGCTTAACGATAAGACAGCATCACCGGGAAGTACTAACCTGAAGAAAGTTTTCAAGCTTTGCCATTGAAAATATCCCCTGTGACATGCTCTTGCAAAGTGAAAGAGCTTCGAGCCAGTGGAGATAATGCTGCCTTAGAAAGTCTTCGATGGCACCGCCATCTTGGAAACCATCCGGGTGCTTGGTATTGTCGCTTGACTGCCAGTCATGGAGATGATCAACCCAGTAGACACAAGCATACCGCGCTGCGGCCAGCGGGTCTGGATCGGGTAGCTTAGTGTCCTCAATGAAAGATCCAGGAGCGCCAAGGCTGTAGATGTCGCGGCGCAAAGTATTGGTCAGGACTCGTAGCGAACGCGAGAAGATGACATGGTGCACGTCTCGTATTCCGGAAGGGAAGGTCTCCCCAGATGCCTTTTGGGTCAAAAAGTCCTTAGCGGACTGATGGACGAAGGAGATGGCGCGTTCTCGAAGGGTTAGAAAAGAGCCGCAGCGCTCAATAATCTCTGCTAGAGCCCTATAATTGCCAGAGGCACCGGATGGTATATTGACCAAGGATGCCAATTCGTCCACGGTAATCGGGCGGTAAACAACTGAGACGACAGCCAATATACTCTTGCAAAGATCGGCATCGACATCATCGAGACTACGAATCTGGTCCATCATCCGCCTGTAAAATGCATCGAGCCCAGGCGGGAATGCTGTCAACTTTTCTTGAGCCTCCCATCCCGGGATGTTGGCGAGTTTATGGCAAACCAAAGCTACCCAGAGGAAAGTGCCGTTTGCATTCAACGACAAGTACTGCCGGACCCCGTTCCACGTGTCGCTGTCGTATCCATTTTGTTTTGCCAACTCATTAACCTTGAACTGGATGTATGCATTGACAGCCGCAGATACGGACTTTTCGTTCAGCTCAAGAGAAAGCTTCACTTTCTGCAATGTTGTATCAAGACCCCTCTCGATGCTTGGCCAGTTGCGACTAGATACAATCCACTTGACATTCGAGTGTGCAGCTGACTCCCGGACAATAAAGTTGAGAAGTAGGTCCAGATCTGTCGTACACTCGTCGAGTGCGTCGATGACGAAGTAGGTATCGTGCAAACGCCCATCATTGAGGATGCCGATTAAGATCTTGGACAGGGCCACCCATGCGTTGGTGCCTTCGAAGCACTGCTTGCCGGAATCATCGTAGATTTCGCGTATGTGGGAAATAAGAGACCGCTGCTGTTTGACAAGTAGGTAAAGCAGGCCGCGTAGGACAGCTGTGGCGTTGTTGATGCGGTTGTCGGTAGCTTGGCAAAAGAAGAAGGTGACATTGGTGGTAGAGGGGGTCGATTTGACCAGCTCATCGATGATTCCACAGAGCAACATCGTCTTTCCTTTGCCGGGGTCGCCCTTGATCCATAGCAGTCGGCTCTGTTCGGTGCCGCGTAATCGATGAAAGTCGACGTTTTCGAGGACCCAGCTGTACGAATCTTTAAGGAGTCCGCCCTTGGCTAGCTCGATACGTTCCTTGTCAAGATAGGGGTTGGTCGTCTGCAGGTCCCGTAGGCAGGTACGATTATCAGCGTCCGACATGCGCCGATCCATTTTCCGTGCGAAGTCTAGATGATCTCGAGAGATGACAACGAGCTGCCGAATTCTGATGAGCATATCGTTGAGAACCTTGCGAGACTGCTGTGCTTCCCGAGCAAGAACCCTCAGCTCCTGAAGACTGCTAGCAGACATGGCCGTCTCAAATCTTGCTACTAGCGCCGCGTCGGTATCCTTAATATCCTGGAGCTTCTGGTCCCAGCCGTCATAGTTGACGGTTCCTCGGAAGAAGTTTTTGGTCCGAGTGCGATAGAACCGGATAATGCTTTGAACCTGAAAGTCGATGATGAGTTTGTAGAAGTCCACAAGACGCTCAGTAAGGTCATCCTTCAAGTCGGACTTCGTGTCCTGAGGCAACAACAACGACTCCATTGCGGCGAAGTAACGCATCTGCGACGTGACGTAGGTAAACCCATCCCGGTTCGCTTCTTCAGCGGCGGCGGGGTTCTTCAGGAGGGGGAGAACGAGAGACACGCCAGCCATAACGATGGAGGCGTACGGCAGATCCTTGATGGCATCTTTGACTTGGGCCTCGACCCACTCCACAGCGCCAGCGACCTTTGCCACGGCATCCTGTAGGACGATCTCGCGCCCTAAGAGCGTTGTGCTGATTTTCTTGTCTTCCATATGCTTCAGACCAAGCTCCATTATCTCTTTCAGCTTCTCTCGGCGTGCGATCGGATCGTTCTGGGGGACATGATTCGTGATCCCGGCGACATCTTCCGTCCCGTTTGCAGCTTGCGGGGTGGACAAAGCTGTATTTTTAAGTAAGTTATTACGAAGGAAGTGGCCCAACACGGGTTGAAGGCGTACCTCTGATGAGCACCCTGGACAAAAGCTGCTCGTACTCAGTGACTCGATCGGGCTTTTCCTCTTTGAGAACATCGTAGGCCCTGTCCCAAAGAGATACGCCCGCTGCGGGGCCCTCCCCAATATCTAGCGCTTGGCACTCTATCGCTACAGGGTGTTTCTCTTTAACCTTATCGCTAGTGTTGCTTAGTGAGGCGGGCGTTGCTGTGTTTGAAGGGGCGGGTGGCACTGCTGGAGCAAGGAGGTCGGGGCTATTCGTTGTCAATCGCAGGATTGGAGGCGTTACAGTGGTCGATGAAGCGGCTTGCTCGGAGCGAGGGATATTAGCTAAATTTGTTAGCAGGGAAAGTAGGGCTTGCCGCTTTCCGTACCTTCTGATGAATTCGCTGAGGCGACGCTGCAATTTGTTTTCGGATCCTTCTGTGTCATCTCCTTCTCCTGAATCTTCTTTCTCCACCTAGACAACCCAAGCTTCTTCCAGAGACCGCCAGCCATAACCGTCTCGTGCGCTCTCGATTAGGGTCGTATTTGTCGCAATTGTGTTAAAGGTGATTGATGATGGATGCTTTGAGGGGTTGCCGTGGAGCTGAAGCCCCACGCGCGGTGTGGCTGGCTCCCCCGCCAATAGAAATTCCCAACCCATTTGGCCCCGCCATTTACAAGCAGAGTTCTGGAAGACATCCTCCTGATTAGTACGCTGCCGACGGCTTAGATCACCCCCAATTTCCCTCAAGGCCGCCCTGAATTGATACTTGAGGAAGATACTGGAGAAGCGTACTTGACATGGACTGTAGAGCGGCATCACCATGGGAGGATCCGCGTTGCGGGACTGTTCCGGACGATTCGGCACGAGCCATCTCTCACAGCAGCATCATCGCTGGACGGCAATTCAGCGCAACATTCGTGGTCGCGATCCCGTAAAATTTACAGGAATTGGGTGAGCGCCGTCCTTAACTAACTAAGCAATGCTAACAGTCTCTACTCGCGCCCTTAGACCGGCATGAACTGTTACTGGAGCTCCAACCACGGGATTCCGACAAGGTAAGGCAAGTCTCGTTGCAATCGCTGCAGCAAGCAGGTTGGGGCAAAGACTGGACATATAACGAACACCCTCCCTGCATCCTTCCATCGGTCAGTGCGCGATTTTTATGATAGTGCGAATGCAGGGTGTGTTAGCCCCACCGATCAAATGGCAGGGTGATAGAATTCCTGTACATACTAGTACCTCTTTGTGTATACAAAACTGGCCCGTGAGACTTGTATTACAAAGTAAAGAGTCCTGATTATTTTGGGAGCCACTTGGGATATGAAGGGCCGCGGTCTTAGATAGAGCTTACTTGGTTCTTCAAGCAAGCAATACACATTCATTGTACTCATACACTTTGAGTAGCAATCCATTTGACTGTATTACCCGTGCTTTAGGGGCTTGCCCTTTGTTCACGTCACACGCCTACCAACCTAACCCATAGGTGCTGCTGCGCCGTACAGACAGACGACCCACACAGTCGAGTGGTTTGGTAATGGTATATAGATCGCTCTCGCTCTCGTCTAGAAAATCCAACGCATACTCCTACTTGATCGGGGCTAGGGGAGGCTGATATGCCTCCGTAATAAGCATGCATATATGGCGATTTCGCTAGTGAGGGTGCCGTGTATTTACGAAGATCTGGCGACTTGATTAGCGAAGGGGCCGATAACCAAGCTCGCCCCGATTGAGGTATGTGGTATTTACATTGGCTAACCTCGGTGGGTGTCGCGCAGGCAAAACAGAGCAAGCAATCAGAAAACGGCAGCCCCGACCACGGCGGCACATGTTTTCCATATAAAAGCTTCTCGGGTCCAACTCGCTAATCGTTATTACAACCGATGGATGCATCACATGCCTGGTCAGCTCCGCTCCAAACACCCCGACTGAAATGTTCATGAGGACAGTAAAAGGAATATATTGAAAAACATCAGGTAACTATAATTAACCAAGCCCGTTGTTTTTGCATCAGCCCGATTCCTGGAGCTTGAGCTCTTGCCGGCGATGAGCCTGCCATATTCATATTCGCAAGTCTACTGAGGCATCAGTCGCCTGGCAACATAGAGCGTCCACGGTGTGGGCAATCCTGAGAGGTTGCCGAATCTGATCATGAGATGGTTGCCTACGTAATTATCTAGGATTTAGGATCTGGGGTTTGAAAGATTCAAAAGCGCCAACTGCATGGAGAGGGCCAACAGTTGTGAGAGCTCTGAACAGGATGAAGAGCTTGAGACTTGCCAAATTGGAAGATGAGGGGACCATGAGTACCATGAGACATTGCAAACGAGAGAGAGAGCTCAACGACCAAAGCAGGATTCATTGATACCTAATCATCACTTAGCACCCTTGAGAATGTCACATCCGCTTGCTTCTTTATCGAAGGTATTTCCAATTAAAGAGAAGACCACTTTAAGTTTACTGTAACCGAATTAACGGAATGGCACTGCCGAGCGACATTCGTAGTATCCACTTCTTAGGGAGAGAAGACCCAATATACCCACTACGAACCGCATCGAAGAACCTCGCCCGGCTAGCTCAATCGGTAGAGCGTGAGACTCTTAATCTCAAGGTTGTGGGTTCGACCCCCACGTCGGGCTCAATTCCCGGCGGCGAGTTCTCCTTTTCTTTTGCCCTCTATAGCAGAAGAACTTTTTTCTCTTCCTTTTTACTGTTATCGTGTGGTTCAACACTGTGGGAGTTCACTCACGGAACTCTTTTTCTTCTCTTTTAACAAAAAAGAAAACAAAACGCCGTAGCTATACGCCGTACGGTGTTGAGCGTCGTATCCCCTCCCCTCCCTTTGGTTTGTCTCACGCTTTGTTTTTAATCTAGTGTAAATAGATAATAAATAGATTATCAATCTTACCTCGTTATTATTTAATTCCCCTTGCCTACGCATCGGTTAATTCTCCTTCTAACTACCGCTTCCAATGCCCGCGTATTGATGATTTACTAACCCTCAACTATCTATTACTACACTAGTCTAGAGCATATCTAAGATCTTACCATGTAAAGTTGTGACAAAGCCGTGCAGAGGCTCTCTAATTTGCCACATCTCCTATTAAACACATTTCGCAGAGTCGGCAAAGTTGCCGAACAGGTAACAATAAATCCGTAGGTTACCGTCAATTGTACTCCCACGAGTAACCTGGTTGTGTTATTTCATATGTAAACATGTTTTCGGTAACCGTGACACAGCGGCTCTGTTTCAGCCGCATTCTCCCCGCTGCTTTGGAAGTGTTCCGCGGGTAGAGTTGAAAAGACGTCAAGGCTTCGGGTGCCGCCAGTCTCGGGGGTGAGATTAATGCCTCTCCGAGTCTTGCCATGGTTGATCGACAAACTGGCGGTGAGACATTGTTTTCTTTTCCTTTCTTCATTGCTAATAATTGGCATTCGTAGCTCGACCGTTGTTTGCTTCATTCTTAATACGGGAAGCAGTTCATCTCGAGCTTCTTGACGCGTGGCTCGTTGAATCCAGACTGCACGTCCTCTGCCTCATGCCCGACAGTCATCCACGGGCTGACGCGGCATTGGTTGCCGAACTTGGGGTTCCAGGCCCACGCCATGCAGGCCTTTGAGTGTGTCTTGCACTTCTTGGCGCACTCCTCGGCAGTTTTCACGCCGTACCAAACGGTAGACACCGTGCTCGGGTCGCCCGTCTCCGGGTCACCAACGTG
Organism: Lasiosphaeria ovina; assembly: GCA_033439765.1. Taxonomy (NCBI): domain Eukaryota; kingdom Fungi; phylum Ascomycota; class Sordariomycetes; order Sordariales; family Lasiosphaeriaceae; genus Lasiosphaeria; species Lasiosphaeria ovina. The sequence goes on along the minus strand of JAULSN010000004.1, from coordinate 4,545,906 downwards.
GTCCCAGTTCTGGCGGACAGTCTGGACCCCACTGCGCCACGGCGCTGGCGCTCTGAACATTTCCCACAGGTCGATCCAGAGGACGGGTTTCTTGACATCCTGGTAGAGCTTGCCGGTGGCAACCATTTCCTCGGGCGAGTGCAGGCTGTGGAACGACAGGATGGGAGAGCAGAAGCGGTCGGCACGGATCTTGCTGAGGCGCGGAGTCTCGCCGCTGAACAGGTGGCTCCATCTCTCGTCGAGAAATACGCCCGTCCTTATCAGCGTCCTCGCGAGCAACCGGTCGCCCCACGGTTCCGACAGAGTCTCGGAGTGGGCCCTCGAGACCACCGGCTGGTTTTTGAGAAGGAGGTTTCGCATGGTTTTGTGCGAGAGGATAATGGCAGACCCCCCATGAGCAAATCGGACGCTAAAACTGCCGACGACATTGCCGAGGTAGTAGGGGTGTTCGCCGTCGAGCTGGCTCAGAAACTGCTTCAGCGAAGGCTGGATAAGATACGTGTCGTCGTCGACGAGGATAAACCACTTTTTGTATGGGAACTTTGCATATGCGAGTTCAAGAGCCGAGATGAACTGTTCGCGCAGTCAGAACAAGATGGTCAGTGTTCTCAGGGGGTGGATAATCAAAGTTCTCACCTTGAGCGCATCCAGCTCCCACCCAGAGGACTTGGCAAGTTTAAGACTATGCTCTTCATCCCCGCTCTCAATAGCCGCGGTAAGCTCCTGGTACTTGATGGCCCGCGGGTGCATCTGTTGGTTAGACAGGATCTTTTGGCTCAGCGTCTGATTCACCACGTCGTGGACGGGCAGCTCTTGGCCGCGGTACACGACGTGCTTGCGCGGCTGAGATATATAGTCGCCGACAATGAGAAAGTCGTGGAGTTCGCTCTTATCGCTCAGAGACTCAAACCAAGCCTGCACCCTCTGCTGTGTGCCGTAGCCGGTCTTGACGATGATGAGGGCGTCCTCTCTCAGGTTGATGGGTCGCCTAGGTGGGGCGAAGACCCAGTTCTCACTTGGCCGGCCACCCAGGGCTGCTTGTATCCTCTTGACATTGAATCGGATGGCCAGACGGATGGTGTTGTCGTATGGCAGACACAGCCATGCGAAGAGCAGACCGCCGATGGTGACGTATAGCAGGGTCCGGAGGCGCACGTGCAAGCGGTGCCGCGTCCGCCGCCACAGAAAAGACGGCAACCTAAAGAGCATCTTCGCGGAAGATACGGACTCGGCGGGGTGTGGAATGCCTCCGGTGGTTTGGGCAATAATGGGGAAAGGGGGTCGGGCTGGTCCTGGAGGGTGAGAGGACCTGAGCCGTCAAAACCCAGGATGCGCCGGCGTCACAGCAGTGTCCCACAAAATTTCAGGCACATCATCTGCGCGGGAGAAGCGCGCCAAGGGCAAATTGCAGTTTCTTGGGGATGGCCAATTGTCAGGGACACTAAATATTTCGAGGGAGGTGTTGTTTGTCTGCGAGATGGCCATGCCTGCACGTGCCCCGTTGTGAGCTTGCAAATACATGTCCCAGTGGAGAGAAAGAAGGTGGAAAATGGAAGAAGTGAAGGAAGGGCAGCCACATCGCCCTGACCCGCGTCGGTGGTTGGCCCGGCCTCACAAGTGTCTTACGTTGGCTTGCGCCTTGTTTGTGCCGCCTGCATGTGCCTGCGCCTGCGCCTGCGCCTGTGGAGGGAGGAGCATCACTGCAATGCCCACCCTGTGGTAAGCTCAATTCCGAATTGTCTCACGCGGCGCGCTCTTGCTTTGCCGTCTGTGCCGTGTAAGTTACAGGGTTAGGGTTCGCGCCCCCTCAACTGCTGCGTCTGGCGGGCTACATTTCACCTAACTGCGACAAGGTACCAGTAATGTTCAAGGTCTCGTACTCAAAATCTCAGATTAATATGACTAAGGATCCAAGGCAAGAGTGACGACAGGTCTTCGGCTTCCCTCCCCTGCCAGCCAGTGTTTACTTCTAAAGCCAAAACTTTCGACTTTGCTGGTTCAGGGGACCCTTCGCTTGATTCGCCAAGTTTGGTAAAAAATCCACTTCCGTTCCTTGCAACCCTGTCAGACAGACTCTTGGGATTACACTACCAATGACACCCAAGACGGTCTCCTATCCCTTGGTCTTATTATTATACTTGATGATCAACCTCGACGTTGTGTTGGGGATGGCTGTTATCAGCTTCGTTCAATGAATTGTTACGGTAATGGGTCGCAAATCGGCTTTCCAAACAGCAATGCCCTCTTTTCCCAGTCAGCTAATCAATTCAACTTGAGCCACTATCATGCAGCAAAAAAGTACATTAAGCACTCGTGTGCTCGACATCGAGCTATCATTTTCATTGCGCCAGGGACGATGCCCAGATGCCGTGCTTCCGGCACCGCCCAGAATTCGCCAAGGTACCTAATTACACAGCCTGGAGCCAACCTCTAGTCAAGAGACTTACCACCGACATCGAAGACAGCCTAGGCCCCCGTGGCTGCCGGCGTGGGTGGCACGCCAACCGTGATGTCGGCGGTTCCACTGGAGTCCTGGCCCTCGATGGCAACAATCATGTAGTTCTGCTTGCCCATCTTCAAACCGGCAGCCTCCCAAGCCTTGAAATGGTTGCCCGTACTAACAGTTCCGCCGATCTTGTTCTCGGAGCGAATGGACCAGTACTGGGCAAAGGTGGCGGTGCCTTGGATGGACGGCTTGTTGACTCTTTGCTTGGTCATGATCTCGTACGAGCCGCCGTCGCTCGTGAAGTTGCCCTTCATCTTGGCCTCGGACGTGTTGGACGGCTTGTGCGTGCCGTACGCCTCGATGATGTAGTACTCGACAAGCGGGTTCGTCGTCCACCCGTAGATGCTCAGGTAGCCGTTGCCCACGGGCTCAAACGTGCCCGAGTACGTCACCTCCCTGGATGATTCAAACAGATGAGCTTCTATAATTAGGGGGGAACGAATCGAGAGAGAGAGAGAGAGAGAGAGAGAGAGAGATATCAATTACCTTGCGCCGCCCGTGCTCCCTAGAGTTGGACGCAGTTAGCACTAGTGACTACAATAGGTAGGGGAATTCACGTGGAATAGAGCGGCAGACTCAGACTCACAGCCTTTCCCAATCACAAAGTTGCCCTTGTCTCCAGACCACTTGACGCTGAATTTCCCGTCGGCGCCATTCTTTGTGGTGAGCTTGGGCTTGCCGTCGCTCCAGGACGACCAGAAGTAGTTCGCCGAGGGGGCGGCAACGACCCCCAGCCCGCTTGCCCAGAGGCCGAGAACAAGAATGGCAAAAGAGAGCATGGCGGCGGCAGCAAAAAATAGGCGACTAGGTAGCTTAGTGTTTGCAATATGTCACGGGCTTTCTGTATCGCGTCCCTGGCCGTGTCGGGGCGAGCCGGGAGGGGACAACGGACGAGCCCGCTCAGCCATCCATGCTTTATATCTGCAAGCAGACAGCAGACAGCAGACAGCAGACACGGCCCGGCGCTGCTGTGCCGGCCAGAGCGCTGAGGACCGACATCCGTTATCCCGGGACCTTTGGAGGCTTTGGGAGGCTCGAGGCCAACTGCCGAGGTGGCAGCAGCCACCCATCCGGCTCCAATCTCTATATAAATCCTTTATTGATGCCTCGAGCTCGGGCGTGTGGGGTCTGGGGAATCCATGTTTATACTTTAGACGATTACGGCGAGGCAGAGTCAGCTGGCCCTTGCCTGCCCACCCAGGACAAGGGGGAGCGTGGCTTTAAGCGGCAGCGGCGTCCCCTGGCCTGTCCATTGGCCAGGGCGGCGGCGTGCTTGGCTGCGGGCCGGTGGTGATTGGCGGCGCAATATCTGAAACCCCCCCGGGTAATATGCAGCACGAGTATCGACAGCTAGATGGGGGTGGGCTTGGCCCGCCGCCAAAGTGGATTAGCTGGGGTGCAGCCAAATTTCTCCGATGGCTAATGATTATTTCTATAAGTACCGTGCTTGGCTCGCCCTGCTTGACAGACGTCTTGGCGTGGAATGCAACGTCCGTCCGCCACCCCGTCGACCACCTTTGCTGGCAGCCCCCCCTCTGCTGCCACCAGTGCCAAGAAGATCAAGTTGCATGCCTTCCTGGTTTGATGACGGTATTGTCTTGGCTGCCATGTAGCTCGGGCTATCGCCGATCAAGCCATATCCCCGGTGGTGTGTGGCTCTTCCTTGGCAGTCAGAGCATCGGCCAACAAGTGTCCGAGGTGGATGGACATGATGCCTCCATCTTCCAACGCAGAGACTCGGCGGTTTGTTCTGGAAGCCGCAATCTTGACATCGACGGTCGGCTACGGCGGCATCTACCTCGGAATTCCCGTTGTCCTCAATATTTCATTCCTCTCTCTTTATGAGGAAGGGGTGAAGGAAATCAGAGCGTTGAGCTGCAAGAAGCAATTAACTGGCAGATCTCAAGGCGATTGGGAACGGTGGACATAAGCAACTGATTAACTCGTCTTGCCCACACAGTGTTATGTCTCATCGCCTGCCATTCGATACTAACTACATTCACCAGTCTGATTAACTAATTCCCAGGCCGAGCTTGATGTACATGTACATGTACAACCGCTAGCTAGTCGCTCATCCTAGTGAGCAGATCAATTTCAAATATTTTAACTCATTAACGCAAAAAGAAGAAAGAAAGAAAGAGAGAAAGAAGAAAGAGAAAGAAGAAGAAAGAGAGAAAGAAAGAAAGAAAGCAACAATGCAAAAGCTCCCAAAGTTGATGACAGCCCGGTTCACACAATGAAGATGAATTGGCGCACGGCTGAGAAGCTGAATAGTCAAGGCGCTACCAGCCACAGCACGACTAGAAATCCCAAGCCGGCACCCGTGGCGCTTAATCTACGAATAACCCCAGTCTCTCAACAGCAAACCGCCAAGTTAGCCAAACAAACCTTCAGCAATTGACCAGCCCAAAACCCTGCATTGTCCCATTGACATCTGCATCTTATTAACTTCTTACTATCAATTGACCCAAACGGGCTAAGCCTTGGTTGCAGCGATGGTCCGATCAATCACGTGAGTCAGTCATTCGATTTCCAATCCAATCTCTCCCTCTCAATCTCAAAAAAAAGCGATTGCCAAGATTTCCATCCGCGCCATCCGACGGTAACGAAACTTGAAACTTTTTCACATTTCTCACCAACCAGAGACTGGAAAGAGACTGAAAAGGGGTGATTGGATCAGTTTGGAAACACAAACTATTTTTTTGTTCAACATGGGACACCACAACCGCCACTTTGCCGGCGATCCCACGGCGCTGAGCGGTGCCTATGGACCGCCAACCAGCACGGCGAAGTAAGCCAAGCAGACAAGCGGGAGCACCCGGTCCCGGGCCGTGTGGCGCAGCGCAGCAGGGCTGACATCCTCCCCCCTTTTTGGACAGTTTCTGCGAAGAAGACTATGTCGTCACTCGCTATCTTGCCGAGTTTATCAATGCGCTGACGAACCTCGCCTATGGTATGTGGATGGCATTCAAGTCTCAGAGACCAGCCTCAGACTTGGCCTGGCCCTCCCGGTTCGAGACCGGTGGGGGGGGGGTTTGATTTTCATCTGGAACTCTGGATATGCGTGACCTGTAATCACTCAGCACTGACTGACATGGGACCCATCAGTATACTTTGCCCTCCGCTACATGTACGGCCCGGGCAGCCGGGGTCTGCTGTCGCCAAGGTGGGACTTCATGTCGGCGTCGCTGCTGGTGCTGGGCGGCGCGAGCTTCCTGTTCCACGCGACGCTGCGGCACTACATGCAGTTCGCCGACGAGCTGTCGATGCTGGGCGTGACGTGGTCGGTGCTGCAGGGCACCATGCCGGTGCGGCACTCGCCGACCAACGCGCGGCTCATCTCGGCCGGCCTGGCCCTCTTCAACCCGCTCTTCTCGGCCTTCTACGTCTGGACCGGCGAGATCATCTACCACTACACGGCCTTTGGCGCTATGATCGTTCTCATCACCCTGCGCGGCATCTACCTGTTCTACTACCTGGAGCCGGCCTTCCCCGAGGCTAAGCGCCGCTCGTGGCGGTTCAGGGGGTGGCGCGCCCTGTTCGCTTTCGTCTTCGGCTACGTCCTCTGGAACATCGACCTCGAGTTCTGCGCCGAGCTCAGGGAGCTCAGGGAGCACGTCGGCCTGCCCTGGGCCTGGCTGCTGGAGCTGCACGGGTGGTGGCATGTCCTGACGGCCATTGGTGCCAGCCAGTTCATGGACATCGTCAGGGAGATGCACCAGGAGCTGAGCAGCGAGAAGGAGGAATAGCGGTTCCAACAATAGTGACACATGTCAAGTTTCTGGGTACCCGGAACCCGACTCGCCACTCCGGCTCATTGCGTACATTACAGCTGCTAGCAGTTCGTAACTCCCAACCCATCCGAGACTACTCGTTCATATATACGACTAATGAGGGCCTATAGTTTGCATATATTTCCCATGCTTTAATTTAGACTAGAGTTCCTTCTCAGTTGCAGTTCAATAGGCCAATGTCATTTCTGCTTGACTGTTCCGTCACATCAATGACACTGGTCACTTGATTCATGTTGATCATTTACAGAATTCTGCGCAAATGGACGCTGTTATGGGCCTCCTCACTGATATACCCGCCAAATACTTGTTGTAGTTTGAGGATGACGCTGTTGGATGCCAATTAGGGCACCAAAGACAAATGAGTGGGCAATACAGGTTAGATTTGTGAGTGGTTAGTTCATTATTTCATTTAGCCAGAACGGCAAACGCCGTACTCGGGTCAGAACAACTACATAAAGATATCGACTTAACCGCAAGCGTCAGCAGCTCGGTGCTGAAGAAAGAGACGAAACTCTCCAGTGATGATATAGCGCCACGTCCTAGTGTCACAGCCATCCCACAACAGGAGAGCAAAAGAGATCACAACGGCCCATCCCCCCAAGTTCTATATCCATGACTACTCCAACTCCCCAACAAAAGCAACCGACCACCCGTTACAAATCCGTTCTAGGGCGCTTAGTATCGGTGGCCTCATCGTGTCCGTTGGTTCCATTGGCCATTTCCTCATCGTCGTCGCGGCCGTGGATGGCGCCAGCGCCGTCACCCAGCTCTCCGCTGACGCCCTCGCCTCCAATCCAATTGCCGTCCTCATCAAAAAACTCGCTCACGTTCTCCGATGTGATCCAGCCCCCGCTTCCGGGCATGGGGGGAGGTAGGTCCCCGTTGCCGGCGCCCATATAAACGCCCGAGAATCCCTCCACAATCTCGGGTCCGTCCTCGAAGATGATGCGGTCGCCGTCGTCATCGCTACTGCCGTCGTCCGAGTCGGGGTTCAAGTTCGAGCAGTCGGTGATGGCGCCGAACAGTCGCGAGACCTCCGTGGGCGGCTGGTCGGTGTTGCCGATCACAGTCGGGGCCGTCGTGGCATTGGTGGAGGGGATGATTGTGAGGTCGATCGTCTCGAATTCGTCGTCGGTGGCGCCACCGTCCGAGAGCTCCAGCTGGAGGTACAGCGAAGGGAACTTGTTGTCGCCCGATCCGAGCGTCTTGATCGCGTGGATGCTGATCAAGGGGTATGGAACTGAGAGACCAGACTCGGCGGCGGAACAGAAAATGGTGAGGTTACTTTAGATTGGGGAGAAAGAGATGGGAGTGGCTGTCAGCTTGAGGCTCGAGAAACGAGGGCTGGGCATGGGTGCGGGCAGGGGCATACATGGGTGTGCGCGAGCAAGGGGAGTTAGGGAGACTAGGTTATTTTTAGAGAAAAGCAGGCCCATACCGGGAATCGACAAAGATGTCGACTTTCTGCTCGACGGTTCCCTCGGAAGACTCATCTAGAGTGCTGCTCTCCGGGGCAGTGGGCGTGGACGAGAAGTCTGCAGGGAAGAAGGGCAGATGGCCCAGCTGCGACCGCGGGATCCAAGCCTTTGCGCCCGTCGCATGGTAGTGAAGAACGGGCTTTCCTCCGTAGAAGGTCTCGGGCGTCTGCTCAAGATGCTCGGAAAGCGTCTTAAAGTCGCCCAGAGACGGCGACGAGTGAATTATCGAGGGTAGCATCTTCGAGATTTGTGCTTTGTACTGTTTTGCGTTTCGAGGTCAGAAACGGGAGTCGCAGATCGCTGCAGTGTTGACATTATTTGGGCTTGGGGAGCTGGATAGCGGCGGCTTGGGGAAATTTTAGTGGGGTGAGCTTCCTTATCGGCCTTATCGCCGGTGCCTGCAACCCCACAAGAGCTTTCAAGGTCACTCGACACCCCGCCACGCGCAAGCGAGTGACAAACAACCCTGCAGAATCCGTGTAGAGGACACCAATTCATCAACAAGCTCCTTGAATGTCAACCAGAACACCCTCACATTTGCTCAGCAGCCTTTCACCATGCACGACAATCGTATGACCCCAGCTCTCTTCCATCCCATGGTTACACCCTGCTGACAAAATCCCAATCTGCAGGTTCCCACCCGCTGCTTCAGCAGGTCCCGCTAACCGTGTCGCCCTTTGTAAACCTCCCGACCGCCACGACGCTACCCTACACGTACAAGAACATGCCCAACACGCTACCGCCGTCAGCGTCGGGGATAGTGGCTGCCGCCGACATCGGCGGGCCGTCGTCGTCAGGGGGGCCCGGCGCAGACGGCTCGGCGCGGCCCAAGTACGTGGTGTCGTCGTCGGGGCACGCGGCGCATCCCGACGACATCATCGCGTCGTGCCGCGCGCTGGCGGCACACGTGGCCAAGCTGCAGGCCGAGGCCGAGGCCGAGCTGCGGGCCCTAGACGAGCGGATCCGCGCGCGCGAGCTGGCCGAGAAGCGCCGCCTCGCGCCGGGCTGGCTCGACAGCGACGCGCGGCTGCTCGAGCCCGAGCGCGCTGCGAACAATGCCACGCCGGTGCCGGCGCCAGCGCCAGGCCTGCCTTCTTCGTCGTCGCTGTGGGACCGCGAGCTTGCGGCTGGCGAAGACACTGCCATGGCCGGCGTCTCCCAACAGCAGCAGCATCATTACCACACGCAGGGCCAGTTTGCTCCCATGCCAGGCTTTGGGCAGGAGGGGCACGGCCCCGGCGGCGCGAGCGAGATGGCGGTGCCGGATGAGGGAGAGGAACTTGATCGCGCTTTTGGGGTGTTGGCACTGGGGCAGAGATGATGGCGAAGAGCAGTGATCTGGAGCTGGGAGCGCCATGCCTGTGAGAATGGAGTTTATTGTGATGGGGCCTTCTCATCACGGATTCGGTCTTGTCCTCGGAAAATGGGCATTTACACGGCTTTGATTTAGTATTTCCAAGGCCGGAAGCCTTTGTTTATATAGTGTTTGTATTGGAGTGATGCGGTAGCGCTGCCACTCTCGCCGCTCCGGGGTTTCTTTTCCTTCACTGCGTTTGTTGCGGCCTTCGGCTCATCAGGTATTTTAGGCTGGGAAGGAACCTATATGGGGGGAAACAGCGTCAGTGTCTTAGGAAGTACCTTAACACTAGATAGACAGCGATATGACTACAGCTTGTGACAGGGCTTTAGTATTAACTCATGGAAGAAAAGATTCCCGTCCTTGGAAGACTGGAGTCAATGTCGTTGAACAGGAAAATGGCCTCAGTCGCTCGAACACCTCCCCAGCTGAGCCAGCCAAAAACTGATAATGTATGATCTACATCCCGTACAGCACGGAAGGTCCATAGTTTAGATGGACTTGGAGGCGGTGGATGTCGGGCCACAATTACACGCAGCAGTCTTGCAGTAAAACTAGGCCCGAATACACCTAACCCACTGCCCCGCAGCGCCACTCTCGGGCCCTGCATAAGCTTCCCCCCCCCCCCACAGTCAACCGTCCGAAGCCCACCTCACAATTCCATCAACGGCTACGACGAACACCTCGATTGCCCGGCCGGGTGGACCATACCACAACAAGACAGCCGCGTCGTCAAACCGCAAACATGGATATTGCAAACCCCCGTCGTATCCTGGCGGTCTCGCTGGCCGACTCTACTCACCACCTCAGCCGCGTCATCAGAGGTTAGTGCGGGGTCCTATTTTTTGTTCTTTCACTGTTGCCCACTCTCTCTTCAACGTTTTTGGGTATAGTATTCGATTCATTCTGGGTCACGTTTCCATGAGTTGTCCAGTCTGCTCGTGTCCATATTTCCCCTGTATTATGGGGCGAGAGCGAGCCTGAAATTATATCTCGTTTCTCTTCTCGGCTTTCTTTTCCTATTTGACAAAGCCGGGACCGGGCTTGGAAGTGAACGATAATCCTGGCCGTGAAACTATCGAATGGGTTTATCTCTCTTACGCGACTTGCTCTTGTGTCATTTGCGTCTTATGCAATTGGGTCTGCCCTACTTTCCATTTGGAGATGTTTTGGATCAGGAGACAGATATACATATCGGATTGAGTGAAGGGGGCTGAATTCTCTTTACTAACAAATAAACAATAGACTTGACCGGCTCTGCCCCAGAACCCACAACGGGAGAGGTAGTAGTAGTAGCAGAAGAGTCGGAGACGGAGGCGACAACGTCGTCCCTCGCCGGTACCACACACAATCTCGCCCTGTCGACACCATACTACACGGCCCAAGTGCCCATCTGGCTCGACGTCGTCGCCGCCCCCGCCGACTGGGCCGCGTCGTTCCTCTCACCTGAGGCGCGCGAGGTGCTCGCCGTGCTGGGCGGCGTAGTCGTCGTTTTCGGTCTCCCGTCGTCCTCCCCACCGTCGTCGTCGTCGCCCGAGTCGGTCGCCCAGACCAAGGAGCTGATCGCCCACGTCGGCCGCGTCGTGCGCGAGGGCCTCGGCGGCTGGGACTGGGACGGCGTGTCATTCGGCATCGGCGTCGGCGACCTCGACGACGGCGACCTCGACGCGCTGGATGAGTGGGAGGACTGCTGCACCGAGTGGGGGCTGGAGTTTGTCCACGCCCGCGCCACTCCCGCTGCGACTCCCGCTGCTCCTGCTGGCGGCGGAGCTGGCGGAGCTGGCGGCCAGCGCAACGAGTTCGGCGAGAAGATGGGCCTCCCCCGCGTGCTCGAGGCGCTGCAGGCGAACGACTGGTCCGGCGCAGATTCTTTCGGCGACGATGACGACGAGGAGGATTACGCGGAAGACAAAATCTTGTCACAAGGAAAGAGCGGAGACAAGCTTTCAGCAGGGCGACGCGAAGACACAGACGAGGACGACGAGTTCGACCCGGACAAGCTGGACTTTGGCTTTGACCGGGAGGACTTTATGGGGCTGAGGAAGGCCATACTAGCCGGAGGCGGGGACGATGAGGCACTAGTGATACCAGAAACTAGCAGCGGGGGTGCAGCGGCGGCGGCGGCGGCGGCGGAGAAAGTTACGCCAACAGATGTCAAAGACGAGGGCAAAGAGGGGGACGGGGACGAGAAGTTAGGAGACGAGGACGTCCAGAAGCTGGAGCGCATGATGCGAAAGCTGCAGGCCGTGAGAGACATGAGTGCCGGTATGCCGGAGGAGCAGCGCAAGCGCATGGCGAAGAAGGCAGTGACCGAGGTAATGAAGGAGCTGTGATGAATATACTACTGCTTGTTCAATCCACTATATTCGCCGTCTTTGCAAGGTGATATCATTGTCTTGGCTAGCTAATAAGAACTGTATTAACCAATGCCTTTAATCTGAGTGGCAAGGAGAGACGGTGTTGGTGGAAAATTATCGCTAGACACACCGAGTACGACACTATACGGGACTTCTCCTTTGTTAAATATATTACATCCTTGGCGGCCTCAAAGAGAGCTGTTGGATTGTTGGCTATCTCGAAGAGCTAGAAAAAGCATTTCTCTTTCCAACGGAGCAACCCAACCACGAAGCTCACGCAGGCAGATACACTTGTTCCAACTTCGCCAAGCAGACAGCAGTTTGCTCACGCAGTCTCAAGAGCCACGCCATCAGTGATGCGATATACATAGCAGCACTATACTCCGTACTTCGTAGCGAGACAGGAAAACCGGGGACCGGCAAACGTGAGACGCGCAAAACAACAAAAAATACATATACCCAAAATTAGATGGCCAGAAGGAAGCCGCATGACACGTCTTTGCGGTACGCTAAGCTGCCATCTGCCCACTTTCGACCCGACCCAGGAGAAATGTCAAAGTCTTTGCATGAAGCAGATTTGGTTATGCTATTAGGGGGGAAGAAGTGACTATGAGCAAAGGAGGAATATAGCAAGAAGCAACCGTCCGGCCCTGGCCAGGTAGCGAGCCAGTGTGGTCGAGACTACGGATATGTATGGAATTGCCAAGGAGCCTCCCTAGCTAGCAGCTAGCTAGGCTAGCTGGGTAAGGTAGTCTCTTTTTCTTTTTTCTTTCTTTTTCCCTCTCTTGGCCAGCTTCCCCTGCCCATGCTGTAGATCTCACCATCGGTGCCAAAAATAGACGAGGAGCCATATCCGTCCGTCACTAGGCCGCTTCACGAGTGTTTGCCCTGTGTGGATTGGACCCGCTGCCCCCAAGACACACACGTCACAGGCCTTTTGACGTGCCGCCCTGTTCTGGACCTGGGTGTGGACTAGTGTAAACTGGGATGACGGGTGGGACTAGTACTGCCTAGCTCGGGTCATGGTACAGTATGTAGTGAAGAAATGAGAGGAAAAAATGCCTAGCTTACCGTTCGTTGAAAGTTGGCTGACGGAAAGCAGGGAGAGGGCTGCTGGAGATGTTGTCGGCGTGCCGGGTTGTGCTGTTCTGAGTTGACGAGCTGCCCACTTGCCTGCCTGGTGGGAGAAGCGGCCCTAAAAAAAGAGACGGTAAAAAAGGGGGGGAAAGGGGGACAGGGATAGCTGGGTTCTGGTTGGCAGCATTTGGCAGCATTGCTGGCCCCGGTATATCTACCTAGTACAAACATCTAAAGAGGGTATCGGGGGGAGTGGGGAATAATCGTTCGGATCAGCGTCATCCACTCTCCCCTTTTTGCCCTCTTCTTTATTTTTGTCTTGACGTTTCCCGGCAGCAGGCCAAGACTAGACACATAAGGATGCCTTCTATCCAGACGAAACTCTGGTGCTGTCTTGGGGTAGCTGGGCGGCGTAGCAGGTTGATGGGGAACGCGGTGGGACGTTTGTGGGACGACGCGTGCCGAATCCAGTGGGTTGAAAAGGGGTTCGCAGAAGCTCGGCTGTTTTCCTAGTTCTAGTACGCACGCGACAGGTCCGCCAATGCGAAGCAAAGTTCTTTGTCTTTTCGTCCTTTTTTTTTCTTTCCGTGTGTGCATGGCCTCGCATGACTTGTTGTGGCTGGCGCGACTTGGGGTAGATCGTCAGATCTGGGGCGGTGGTCATAGAAGAACGCTCCTATCGACAGGGGGGCACCTGGGAATCGCTCAGAATGGAGATGGTTTCAGAGTCGGGCTCAGCCGCGCAATATTCTCGTCCGGCCCAATCAATGTAACCCAGGGCGGAGGTCTGGGGCATGTCCCGACGAGAGAGGAAGGTTTCTGGGCTTTGTAGAGAAGCCTTCCAGAAATGGCTTCCAGGTATCCGTAGTTACGGATTCAAAAAAAAAAAGAGCGTGAGGATATGACACTGACGAGCCAGGGACATCCCCCTACTTGGAAAAATACCCCGGGACGACCCCCGATGGCATGGCCCCGCCTCCACACCCAAGTCCCTCCCGATTTTCAGATTTTCAGTCCTTTTTTTATCTTTTTATTTTCTCGGAAGCTAGTTCCGAGTGTCAAGAGGCTCGGTGCGCCGCACCCCAGAAACCGACCGTCAAAATGATTTTCTTGTTAGTGCCCGGACGTGCCACGGCATCCCGATGCATGATCCGCACTGACATGCACACCTGGTCGTTGCGCGATCCAAGGGTAAGGCTGCGCGCAAAGTCAAACCCACACTCTTGAAGTGCTGGCTGGCTGACCCTACTTAGTACTTGAGCCCTCGAGGACTCAGCTGATGTGTGAACTGCGGGCCATGGTCGAGAAAAAGGCGAACTACGCATCTGATTGATCCGGAACATTCTTCAAGGCTAGCAGCTGGTCGAGACGAAGCGTCAAACTTCTGGCCACTGATATTGAACAAGGCTGTCTGTCCGAAAGGGAGAAAGCTCAAGGTGGGAGGTGGTTTTCGTCAACGCACTGTACCGAGTGTGTCCGCACTTGTGACCACTTGTTTTATCTCGACATGCGGTGTGAGGTTCTCTCGTTCTCCTATGGCGACGCAGAACGGGGAATTGTCTGGCTTCATGACCATGGCCGGCCAGAAGTGAGGGTGTGCGGGCAGGGTGGTTCTCGGAGCCGTAGCCGGAAGTGGAACGTGGAACGAGGAACGTGGAACTGTGAAGAGAAGAACATCGATCTAGCCTCTGGTTCACACCATTCCCGAGGCCACATGCCTCTTGGACCTGTATTCTGGTAATTATCATGCGCATCGCTGGGCCCAATGGCCTTGCTCGGTGATGTAGAACGATGGCATTTTTCCAAGTCTGGAGTTCCAGATGGCTTTGAGGGCTGCCCGGAGCGCCACCGAATGTGTCAACTACCGAGACCTCGGTCACCAATTGGTTGCAGGGGGGGCAAGCCCTCAGTGGCAGGCCGTCAAGCCGCCTGGCCGCCAGCAGCCAATCCACGTCGATAACCCGTCAACTTAACCACATGGCTCTCTTGCCGTTCGTGCGGACTTCAGGCCCGCGTGGCCCCCTCCCGCTCTTTCCAGCAATGCCCAGAAAAAAAAAGGCGGTCGCCGCTCGGTGTCGATTCGAGGCCCTTAGGTAAACCTTTGAGCTTTGCCCTCCCTTCTCCGCTTCCGCTCTGCCCGGGTTTGCATGAACAACAGATGGGCTCGGGCCAATCACGCAGCGGGCGGTGTGGGAGCTCGGACGCTTTAGGTTGGGTCCAGCGCATGAAGATAACCGCTCTCCTGGCGTTCAACTGGGCCCCACAGCCCACGCGCGTCTTGCCGCGTCCAAACACGGGCGGATCGTCAACAGTGGGAATTCCACCTGGGCAATCCCAGCCGGGCAGCACCTTATCCTTATTATGCTCCTCACCTCAGGGCTGGCTGCCGCACGCGTCGACGACAAGCTCCGCAAAGCGCGGGGTGGTACAATGGTATACCACTAGGTACGTGTAACTGCCGCGGCGTGCAAAGACGTCTGACGAAGAAACATGGAATCGTCGATACATAGTAGCCTGCCTGGCCTGCCATGCCCAGGTTACGTGCCCCCTGACTCGCCAAGGGGTGGCCAGGGGGGGCAGGTGCGATCTCGTGCCCCCCTTCGCCTGGTCAGGGCTTCCTAACGGGCTCGACAGGGGATCAGGATTTGCATGGAAAGCATGGGGTCCGATTTACACTACGCGTGCACGCAAAAAAAGATCAGACGGATTTTTTTTCCGTCCCTCACGCAAAAAAAAAGAAAGGAGGAGAGGAACAACCAGGTTCGGGAGCGATCGCCTGCTAACCTATTTTGAGGCGCCCGAAACCGCTGGGCCAATGGCGTGCATCCCCGTAGAAAGGGCGGTTCAGGGGTAAAGTGGAGAAATGCGAGCCTGGCCCACTCCATCCTTTCTCCATACGTATCCAGGGAGGGAAGAAGGGTTCAGGGCGAGCGAGGAAAGCCCACAGTGCGCAGACCGGCAGGGCTGTTGGTCGCCCTCTCCCTCCCCTCCGTTCCCCCTTTTACCACAGTAAGTAACGGAGTAGCTGGTCAGCCAATAAACTTGTCGCGGCGGCGTGGTGGCGAGGAGGTCCAACAGAGCTGACCACAAACAAAACCCAGAGAGGAGGAAGGGGGGTTACTGAAGGTCCTCGGGAAGCCTTCAACGATGCCAAAATTGAGTGAGTGCCTTGTAGGATCCGTAGGGAAGCCCCCATTACGACTTGTTCTGTTTTGCCCGTCTGCCGGGCCTGCCCGGATGGTTAGGCCGCGGTTGGCTATTGAGTCGTTCAGCCTCGACGTTTGCTGGCCGGCCAGTTGTTCCTGCTAACTACTGGATTCCTGCATGTGCGTACGCCGTGCTTCTTTGGATCAAGGCCAGGCCGACGACTTCACTTCAGTCCCAAGCGGCGCATCTTGAGTCCAGGACGGGCCATTCAAGCGCCCGACCCGCATTTAGTTTGCGGGATCTATTGACATGCAGGCGAGCGCGGGCTGAGGCCAGCAATCGGCAGAATTGACGTATCGCTCGGGATTTTGGCCTGCGTCGTAGGCAGCCTCACTCCGGCGGTTGTCGACCTGAGCTCTGGGCCCGAAGATGACTGGCGTCGTCGTCCCGTCCAAGGCGGTGCTCGAGATATGGAAGAGGGTGCGAGACGACGCCGTGGATTCGGTAAAAACATAAAAGTTGTCGGCGCTGGCCAGTCTTGCAGTCTTGCAAAGTTGCACAAAATACAGGAACACGGCAAGTCGCACACAGTGTCAGCGACCTGCATTGCATACTCCGCGCTTCTGCAGGAACAAGAAGGTTGTGCTGTGGCACAGCTTGTGGCGATGTGAGAGCTCTGAGAGACGTGAGAGACCCGAAAAGACTCGAGAGCTTGGGGCTGTCTTTTCTTACACCAGGTTGGGCGCAGTGCACGTAGATCGCAAAGGTGCACAAGGTTCTCATCGGCAATTGGCCGATATCCGTCTTCATGTCTCACTGAAGCGGAGGTCAGGAGGTCCAGCCCTTCGTCCCGCAGGTCCAACTATCGAAAAGAGACTTGGCTCAAGATCGATCGCCCAGTCGGATTTACGATTTTTTGGGTGGCTGCCTTTCCTTCCTTCCCATGGATGTCGATGACTTGCCTGTCTGGAAGGAACCACACACCGCGCACTGTGTATTGGCCGTCTTGAAGCAGGCAGATCGTTGTGTTCGGAGGAGCCTGCTGGTTTTCTCCCCCCTTTTCCCGAACTTGATGCCGGACCCCCAAGGTGGGGGTGGATTTGGCTGGTCACCACCGCCAGGATTGGTCGTCGAGAATGCGCCGACGAGTCGGGAGTGAACACCAAGTTGATCGTCTGCCTCGTCCTGTCGACCCCATTCAAAAATAGCAGCCTGCCTGCCTCGATACGAGAGGCATAATACGGCGCAGGCTCGGTAGCTCAATCTCAGATCTGCCTTGGGGCGCTGCACAAGCCATATATTGTATGTAATCATTTACTGTACATTTCTGTATGTTGTATGTGCTTTGGATTATGTTGGCGTGCATTACCTGAGCAGAGCAGATCAGAGAAGAGCCCGAACAAGGCCTGCTTCGGCGCCGACAGGGGGAAGGTGAGCGGAGTACCCCGTAAACGCGGATGATGCCATCCACGATATCCGTCTGTATCGGCGTATCGTGACACCACTCGCAAACGGGACCCGCTGGGCAAGCCAAAAGTACGCTAACGAGGTAGCTACCTCAGCCAAGACTCAAGAGTGAAGCCCGAACGGCGAAAGACGCTGGAGACTCGAAAGAGAGGGAGTCCACCTGGCCAAACAGCGAGCGAGCAGCTAGCCCGCCGGCGTCGTCGAGAAGAAAAAGGCGCGTGTGCGCACCAGACCGCCTTTCGTCCGCGAAGTCCGCTTGACAACCAACTACACCGTTGATCCCGGGCTAGTTATAGGGGACCCCCAGGCCTGTCAAAGACCGGCCAACACATGTCAACGGCGTAGATCGTCTACGACCGGCGAGAAGGCAGACCATGCGACCGAACTAATGGGACCGGTGTGGTCTGTTCCACGACGGCAACTGGCGTACACAGTGGCGTGACCGGAATCCGCTATCTGAAGTACCGTGCAAACACTGACTCCCAATCTCGAGGGTGACAACCTGTGAAAAGACACTTCACGATGACTGCATGCGGCTCAAAAGCTCTGGCAGGGCTCACCGGCAAGACGTGTAGTTGGTCCCCGACGGCCAGGAGAGGGTTGAGCTCTGAAGTGATGCCCGGTTTGTCTTCGGTCTGCTCGCCAGTCCCGTTTCCAGGTTGTACGACAAGGTACAAGGGGCCCAGGCCGCGGGCACACTTGTTGGATACGGCCAATGCCATCCCATCCTGTTGTCATTCAGGTACGGATATGTTGTTCGCACTTCGAGGCCTTCGTCTTGTACACTACCTGCCTGGCACCTTAGGCACGGCGGACGAGTGCTTTGTACTGTGCAAGGTAGTACTGCGAAGGAGGTCGATCGTGCTTCCCGCCGCCGTGTGCACAGTACTACGGGCTGTGCCGCATACTAAGTATCTGAATGCAGGCGGGGAGCGCGCATTGAAAAGGGTCCTGCAGCCTGAGCCTGGCAGAAACTCGGGCGTCGTCCCTTGACTTGGCTAAGCCACTGCCACAGTGAGCGTGCATCTTGGATCATCGTCCAGACTCGACGCACCTCAGGATCGCCCGGACTGTGCGACACTGCACTGTACTGTGCTGTGCAGATAACTAGGGAGCTAAGGACTCTTGCTGCTAACTGAGGTGAGGGTCAGATCGGAGGGGAACGGCGGGTACGGACGGATTAGCTTGCCCCTTTCCTGTCCTCCAACAAAGTTGAGGTCTCTCCCGCCTTTTTCTCTTGTCTCGAGCAGAAACTAGCACTGTTTTGGTCAGTTCGTGCAGCGTTGTGCCTGCGCTTGCACGGTATATCCTTGCTCTGAGAGACCGCCGTCTTACATAGTACTCGCACTTGTTTCACTGTTTTGCATGAGAGAGCCCTGGCCTGCAAGGGTGTTCCAAGCCTCCCGAGTCGCCGCGCTACCTACGGTGCCTTGACGGCGCCTCTTCTCCTCCCCCAGTCCGCAGTGAATGAAGGGTGTGTCTTTCGTCGGGGATCTGCTGAGTACCTTGGGTAAGCAGTGGAGGCTCACCGGCCGCGAGTATCGTAGTTGTCGGCTCGTTCGCCGGAGCCGAGCCGAGGAGTCGACGACGGGGGAGCTCAAGGTTTCTGTTCAGACCCCGGGCCAGGTGAGGTGGTGTGGAGAGGCGCCAGCATGCTTGGCCTTTTGCAGTGAACAGCTCCCCTCACGTCCAAGCTTGGCGTGTGTTTCCAGCTGCGTGCAAGCTGCAGTGACGCAGTTTGGGCGCCGCGTCCAGAGTGAGCTGCAGGTGGGCTGACTGGGCGCAACCAAGTCGGGCAGGTACCAAAACCCGCGAAGGTCGGAGGCTTCGTGGCACTGTATCCGGCACGGTGTGGCTGCGAGATCCCTTCCAAGTCCCCCCCCGCGCCCGTTTGCCGTCGGGCCTTGGATTTCTTTTGCGGGCTGCGTTGTCGCCCAAAGGCGCTTGGAGCCTGCGCTGTACCTGACCTGACCCGCCGTGCTTGACCCGTCCAGTGTGGGAGCCGCCGCCTTTGGTCAGGCCCACACTCCCGTTCCTTCCCACTCTTTTCCCTCTTGACTAGGCCCCCCCCCCATCCCGTGCCCTCGCCTGCTCTCGTTTTTTCTTTTCCAGTCTCTCTTTTCGTCCTCCTTGATCGCCCCATCGTCACGTCGTTCGCGACCAGCCCTTCCCCTTCCTCCCCCACTTCTCCTTTCGCTTTTCTCACCACAGTCACTCCCTTGAAATCAACATTCAGCCCATTCTAAGGAACCCGTTCATTCTTTCCAGGTCCTTTTACCTTCGTTCGGCTTGAATCTCTACTTTTTTGCACCACCATCGTTAGCAACTCGAGCCCAATTGCGGATCCTCGATACTACCTCCTATCCCGACTAGGGGATTTTAGGACAACACTCTTTTTACAGCTGACGATTTCCATTTTATTTCGATCATTCCTTTCAAACTTGCACCACTTTCGAATTGCGACACCGACTTGCTCAAAGCTTCGTCGATATTCAAACAACCATACCACACACCGCCCGCCGCCCCGAAACGACACGGCCTCGATATTCGCTCGACTAGCTATATTGAGACCGGCCAGTGTCGTTTGGCTCGGTGGGATTGGCGCTTGTTCAAATCTAAATAGTACCGAGGGGTAACACGCGCGTCACCTTTCTTTGGATCACCCATATACCGTGCGATAAACAACACCCACGAGGCCCGAAATGGCTACCGATGTAATCAAGCAGGAGGATACGCTGGCCCCATCGGCGCTGTCCTTGTCCACCTCGCCGTCCCCCAGCAATGCGGCTCTTGCCACACCCAACTCGGCCGGTCCAAGCAAGGGCAGCCAGACGCCTTCGCCATCCACACCTTCCCATGGCCAGGGCTCTGCGTCAAGACGCCCTCCCCGCAAGAGTACTCTTACACAGCAGCAGAAGAACCAGAAGAGGCAGCGGGCAACTCAAGACCAGCTGACGACTCTGGAAATCGAGTTCAACAAGAACCCGACACCCACTGCCACTGTTCGTGATAGGATAGCGGAAGAGATCAACATGACCGAGAGGTCGGTCCAGATCTGGTTTCAGAACCGGTGAGCCTTCCCGTATAAATGCTTCCTCGTATTTCGGAATCTGACCCCGAGTAGACGCGCCAAGATCAAGATGTTGGCGAAGAAGAGCCTCGAAACCGGCGAAGACATTGACTCAATTCCCGAGTCTGTGAGACAGTACCTTGCACTGCAGGCTATGGAGTCTGGCAAGAGTCTTGGCGGCTTCTTCGGCCGGACGGGTCTCATGACATATGGGGGCCAAGGCATGCTCGGCGGCGACCAAGGTGGGCAGGGCAAAGTTTGTGAGTTGTTTTCAGTCCTCAGGTTAAATGCGGACCAATTGCCTAACAATTGCAGTGATTCATCATCTCACCTGCCGGTCGCTTTCTATCGGAAAATGGATGCGAGTGGGACAGAACACGATGGACCTGATCATTTTCTACTCGCCTGACAAGTGCACGATGACCTACTACATCAACAGCGAGAACGCCGGATACAAGATTGAGTATCCATTTGCCTATATCAAAAACATATTCCTTAATAATATTGAAGGCGACCACCAAGGAATCACGATCGAACTATTGCACCCACCAAACTTCTTCATGGACTCGGCCGCGTCAGCAGCCGGCTTCTTCCAGGTTGGGGACTTCACCGAAGAGCAGCAGGCTTCTCGGGTGTTGACTCATAATCTCGGTGGAAACCCGAAGGTTTTGAGTGGACAACTGGCGAAGTTGGTCAGCCTCGAGACATTCATTCACCGCCATAGCCCAAGCCCAATGTTCGACCAACTTCACCACCCTCTGTCCATGTCTGCGCCCGTTTCGCCCCAGGTCAGGCCTTCGTCCCAACCCAACTTTGCCCAGCCTCACGTTGGCATGTTCCAGGAGACTCAATGGGGGATCTCTGCCCACCAAGGTCTGATGATGCGTGGTGGACCAGGCCACAAGAGGCAACGAAGTAGGAGTGTGCCTGGCCCGATTGACTTCCAAACCATGCAAATGCTGCAACAGCCGCCGAGCTTTCACATCACTCAGCATGAGAATCATCACAACCACAATCCTCAACTCTTCAGCCCGATACCTCAGCAGCCGAACATGCTGGGCCCAATTGGACCGAACCTGCGGATTGACACACAGGCTGGGTTCGGCACATTGGACATGCGGGCCTATCCGCTCTCGGCAACGACGGCACCTTCCCCATCTGACTACTCGAGCCCTAACTTCTTCGCCTCTCAAGCGCCGGAAAGCGGTGGAATCCAGGCGGCTAGCTATACTCCTTATAGCGGCACTTTCTCGCCCCTCATCAACCCATCCAACCTGGGCATCCCGCCTTCGATCTCACCGCTTTCCTTCAACCACCAGGATCCGGCCATTGTTGGAGAATCCCCGCCAATGTCTATGCCTACGATGTGCGAAGGCTCTGCGCTGTCTGACGACGGAAACAGTCTGAACGAGATGTACCAAACCGGGAAACACACCATGACGCTTCCTCTTCACCCGCACTCCCCATTTGCGGAGCCGAACCAAGCAGATCTCGAACTTAACCAATTTATGGACCTCAAGCATTTTGAAGTTGAGCCTGCATCTCTCTCGCCCGAAAGCATCCACCAAGGCTAGTGGGACTCGAGAACTTTGGCTTGCAATCAGCGTTGTAGCGTTGCTCAGTGCCCAACTTGGCAATGCCGACTGGATGGTCATCACGTATAATAAATACCGTCGAGACACCCCACTCCTGGTTCGACTCCCCCCGGCGTTTAGAGGAATTTGGTTGTATATACCCGGGAGCTTTGCATTCATTATCTCCGGCTCGAAACAATTGACGACATATCTACCCCCCTTCGATATATCAGCGACACACATCCCCAATCTGAGTTCTGTTTCTGTCACATTTCATCCATTTTCAGCCACGAAATCTGCATGACGATACCTATTTTTTCATGCGCGTCCGGCACAGCGGTTGCGGACTCTTTTCATCTTAGTTTGGCAACTTCTTTACCTTTCTTTTATGTGTTGGAACGGCGGTTTCATCTATCAGAATCCGATGAACGCACATGGTTGCGGCGTTCTAGGAGACCCTTTAATATCTAGTTTTTATCTGGCCGCTTGGCTCTTGGGGTTGACATGGGGAGAACTTTCCAGGGAAAAAGGCAGATGTCCGTGGCTGCGGGAGAAAAGATGGAATGGCGAAGGCCCAGGAGGCTGCTTTGGTTTTCCGGTTCTAATTTCTAGGGATGGGCTTGGGTATTTCGCGGTACGCAACAAAGGAGACGCGTTTTGTTGACTTGCGGTTTGAGGCAGACTGAGCAGCCATGGTGAAAGCCATCTAAATATCAGGAGGTAGGCCTAACGAAGCCAAGAAATGAGTTAGCGGGGGAAGGCCCAAGGAGAAATGTCGTTGCAAGAGCAAATGACAAACGAGGTTCAGACTGGCCTCAACTTGGGTTGCGTGCGGACGGACTCTCCTGACTGATAGCAGTTGCCGCCGTGGTTGCTATTTATGACTCACGGCAGGATCCTAATCAACGAACAACATCTATTAAATGCTATCATCATCTTGCATTGCAGACGTGCTTGGAAAGACGTGACTTGTGATTATTCACCACAGCCCCTTATTGAGTTCTTTCTTCAGTATCCACGAATGAAGAGGTGAAGCTTTTGGACTTATACCACAGCACGAAAAAAACCGACTTGCTCAGTATGAGCAACCAAAGAACCTCCAAGAGTATTTTGGAGTCTCATTGTGCTGCATCAATCAAGTGCGGTCACTTCTTTCTTCGGAACAGAATCTTTGAAGGGTGCCGATTAC
Source organism: Lasiosphaeria ovina (assembly GCA_033439765.1). Lineage (NCBI taxonomy): Eukaryota > Fungi > Ascomycota > Sordariomycetes > Sordariales > Lasiosphaeriaceae > Lasiosphaeria > Lasiosphaeria ovina. The sequence goes on along the minus strand of JAULSN010000004.1, from coordinate 4,522,890 downwards.
TGTACCTGAATGTGCGCGCCATCTGAGTCTATAGTGTCGGCGAGAGTGCGGATGGAAGTATTGCAAATGCTTGATAAATGCGTCGGTATTGATGCGGACACATTGATGGTGCAATGTATCTCAAGCACGTGTTCGCGGAGGCTCCGTCCGCTTTGTGCTAGCACACTCGATAGCGCCTGCGTTTTCAGCCTTAATCAGGTCTAGATGGGCCTGAAGGGAAAAGCTCAGCGGCCTGGCCCACACCCACAAGTTGGGATGCTCCGGTTCTCCTCCTTTCCCCTCAACCCCCGCCTTTTCAGTTTGTCGTTGACCCCATTTAAACCTCCAGAACTCTATTCCATCCCAAAACCCGCGCGCTCGGAACAAAAGGGGCGACGGACGGACAGACCACTGAGACCTCAAATCGGTGCATTGGATGAAATCGCGGGTCCAAGTTGCGATCTGTACCACGCGGGACGACATGCATGCGGATACAGTACCGTACCAGACAATCACGTCACGCGACCTGACACATGATTGTTCTCTGGGTGTTATTTTAGGAAGGCTTCGCCGTTTTATCTTCATTCAGGTCAAAAACTGCAGCCCCTTTTTACGGACCGGACGCCGCTCGTCTACTAATTGAGTCTGACGACGCGTCTCGTGTAAGTAAAAGTAATCGGTGCCTGGTGAGTTGTGGCTCAGCAGCTGCAGTCAGCGAAGGTGGGCACGGAACAGACCAGGCATTTGTCCGTAACATAGCCGTCGATCAAGGTCGTATTTGGATGGACCTTACGGCAAACATTGCGAAAAGGGAAGGAATGCCCAAAGCCGTGTGTCAAGGACTCCGTAAGTTTGCAAAAGAGCGCTCACCTGTGGCGGGGGTCAAGCTCCCTCGGTTCGTTCCCCGTTCCATGATCCACGTTCCACACAAGTCGAGTGCCAGTTTGGAGGCGGTCGAATCACAGGACTCGCCATCCAGTCCCGCTTTCCAGGTTTTCCAGCTTTTTTTTATCCCGCCGCCTGCTCTGGCCAAGCGCACCCAAGGACGGGCGGGCAGGAGCCAAGCATGTGCCGCCCCTCTCCCACCCTCATGGCTGGGATTTTCGCAACCTAATCTGCATTAGAAGACGTACCAACCTTCTTCAACCCGCATGATGCTCATGCTGCCCCCCCCCCCCCCCCCCCCCCCCCCTCCTACCTACATTGCCAGCCGGGTCCATCTCGCTGTCGACCTTTTCCTCCAGGGGAAGGGGCTTAGCCCAAGGGGGTCTGGGCTTGTGGTGTTCACTCCTCTCGTCTGACTCTGGACAGAATCACACACACTGAACGGGGCCTACAACTCTATTCTTGTCTAGGGATTACGAGCATCCGTTTTCTTTGTCAGATGCACTGCAACTCGCAGGAGCAAAGCCCACTTGCACGATTGTCTAGCCCGGCGTGGAAAGGCTGTCACACCTTTCTGACAAAGAACCTAAAAGCCAAGGAGGCGTCTAGGTGTTATCGAATGCTGGTCGTTTTAGTTTACCGATTCGACTACTAATCACTTCAGCCGCAATCCCGCAATCGCCATGGAAGGCCAGCAAATAATGCAGTGTCGCTGAGAGCGCCTGCTTGATTCAGCCGCCAAGAGCCCTGGTCCAGTGCCCAGAACTTCGTCCAACCTGGCCAGACCACCGCCACGCTCTTCGCTCAAACACCCACCGTACCTTTACCAAAGCCTGCTACGCGAAGGCGTACTTTCTAACGTTTTACATGCCAGCCAGAACCATCCAGAGCATGTTGGCGTACCAGTAGAGCAGCAATAGCAGCGCCTCCCGCCGCCATTGCCGCCCCACCCTCTCTTCTCGTTGCGGCTAACACGTCGGCAAGAGCCCATCATGTCGGCCAGCCACCGAGGTGGCCCGACGGCCCCAGAGGCTTTTGAGGTCCGCCTAGAGCACATTGAGCTTCAGCAGCGATCCTCACAAGATCCCCGTCCTGATGCTGTCCTGCCCTCTCCCTCTTCACACTCGCGCCAGAGTCTCCTCTCGAGCGACGTCGACCACGACACCAGCGCTGCTACCCAATCCCATAGGCAGCCAGCGCCGCCCCAGAGGACGCCCTTGTTCGCTGTCTCCCCCGGCGTTCGAGATTACACGGGCCAGAGCGGCGGCCAAGGCAGCAGCCACAGCCGCAGCCGGAGCCGGAGCCCTCAGCGACCTCGCCCGGCCCCGACGCTCGGGACTGGACTCTACACTATCGAGTCGCACATTCCCGTCGCCGCACCACCACAGTTGTCGTCGGAGCAGCACAGTGCTCGTGCGCGAAACGATACAGCTTCGAGAGGACACCAGGGTGGTGGAGCTGGGCATAAAGCCTCGACACCGGCTCTTTTAACGCGGCCGGAGAAGAAGTTGGATCACCTGCATGGAAGTGTGAAGCGGGCCATGGCTACCGCCGAAGAGACCAATGCCACCCTCGCCCAGTACCAGGAATGGGTCGACCGCCAGAAAAGAAGTCAGCGGCGGTGGAGGAGTGCCATTGACCCGGCGAGGATTCGAGATGGAGCCGAGAAGCTGTACAAGCGCTTCGTCCTGGAGGGAATATTGAGACAGAAGCATATACCACCAAGTCAGGACGGGAGGCATGTGCCCCTGGAGCCTGGCATCGCGAGACGGAAACCACTGAAAGATGACCGGACCGGCCGCCCCTACTTGTCCAATTTCATTCGGTCTAGCAGGTATACCCTCTGGAACTTCCTGCCAAAGCAACTCTTCTTCCAGTTTAGCAAGCTGGCCAACTTTTACTTCCTCATCATCGGTATCCTCCAGATGATACCCGGCCTCAGTACCACCGGCTCGTTCACAACGATAGCCCCCCTGATCGCCTTCGTCGCTCTCAGCATGGCTAAAGAGGGCTATGACGATTATCGTAGATACAAGCTCGACAAGCTGGAGAACAAGAGTGTCGCTTGGGTACTTGATCCCGAGAATCTCCGCGCCAAGACAGATCGGAGGAGCCGTCCAGAGCTCTTGAGGATTGGGAAGTTGGGGAGATCGCATGGTGCACACGTGCGAATAGCTGAGGTGGAGGCGGGAATGGGCAACGAAGTCGAACAGGCGAAGAAGTGGAGTCAGGTTGAGTGGCAGGACGTCCGGGTTGGCGATATCATTCAGCTACGGAGAGATGACAGCCTCCCTGCCGACATAATTCTTCTCCACGCCACAGGCCCCAACGGAGTGGCGTATATCGAAACAATGGCTCTTGACGGTGAAACGAACCTGAAGAGCAAGCGGGCCTGCCCCTTGTTGGCTAAACACTGCAACTCTATCGCCGAGATGACATCCCTAGATGCTGAGGTCGTTGTCGAGGACCCAAATCTCGACCTCTACAACTTCGAGGGCAGAGCCACGGTCAAGGGGGAGACTATGCCGCTGACGATGAACGAGGTCGTGTATAGGGGTTCGATCTTGCGCAACACGACAAAGGCCATTGGACTTGTCATCAACACCGGCGAAGAATGCAAGATTCGGATGAATGCACGCAAGAACGTGCATGCCAAGGCACCCGAGATGCAGTACGCTGTGAACCGCATCGTCGTGATCTTGGTGGGGTTTGTGATCGCGCTGAGTCTCGGTTGCACCGCAGGCTACATCGTCTGGCGCCGCGACCACGAGGGTCGTGCCTGGTACCTCCGACACACTTCGGTGCCGCTGAAGAATATTTTCATCGCCTTCATCATTGCGTTCAACACCCTCATTCCGCTCTCGCTCTACGTCAGCCTGGAAATAGTCAAGCTTGGGCAGGCATATCTCCTCAACGACATTGAGATGTACGACCCTGTGAGTGACACGCCAATGGTTGCCAATACCACGACTATTTTAGAGAACCTCGGCCAAGTCAGCTACGTCTTCTCGGATAAGACGGGCACCTTGACCGAGAACCTGATGAAGCTTCGGAAGGTGAGCGTGGCTGGGACTGCTTGGTTGCATGACTCGGATCTGCAAAAAATAGCAGCGGAGAAAGAAGCGAAGAATAAGCTCCCGGCATACCAGGAAGCGGGAGTTGAGACAGCAAAGGGGCGACAGACTCCGTCGCCCAAAGCGACAGCACCTGGCTCCGGCGTCGATTTCGCAAATGAACATCTGATCGACGAGGGCCGCCTCCCGAATATCCACCCTGCGAGGGCAAATTCCGCTTCACATTGGAAGTCGACGGCTCGTCCAGGCCAAGCACAGCCAGAGTTGAATACGGAGGACATCCTTCGCTTTCTCCGTGCCCAACCAAATTCCCCCTTCTCACGAAAGGCGCGCCAGTTCATCCTCTGCATTGCGCTGTGTCATACGTGTCTGCCCGAGACTCGCGATGATGGCTCGGTCACCTTTCAAGCTGCATCTCCCGATGAGCTTGCGCTGGTGGAAGCCGCAAGGGATATGGGTTACTTGCTGGTTGACCGAGCTGCACAGTCCATCAAGCTAGAAAGTCACGATATTGATGGATCGACTATAATGGAGAGCTATGAAATCCTCGATGTTATCGAATTCAGCAGCGAACGCAAGCGTATGTCGGTGGTATGCCGTATGCCAGACGGAAAGCTATGTCTGTTTAGCAAGGGCGCCGACAACGTCATCTTACCTCGTTTGAAGCAAAGTCAGCTCGCCACCCAAGCCATGTCGTCTGTTGAGCGGAGAGCAAGTGTGCGGAAGAGCATCGAGTTGGAGAAGGCTTTGAAGCGACAGAGCCTCCATAGCGTGAAGCGCGACAGCATGAATCTCGTCCGAGCTGCCTCAACACTGGACCGAAGGGATTCTCGGGGACGCCGCAAGTCCAACATCATCACCGACGAAGTTGATTACTGGCTATCCCGGCGCGAGAATGACGGGATCGAGCCGGAATTCGAGAGCGATGACCACTTTATGGGACGGGGGCGATCCATGGAAGCCTCACGTGCCACTGAGCCATATGACTCTCTGGTGGATGAGTCGCTGGCTTTGAACGAAGCTGCGGTGTATGAACGCTGCTTTCAGCACGTTCACGATTTTGCCTCCGAGGGTCTTCGGACCCTCATTTTCGGTTATCGCTACCTTGAGGAAGACGATTATCAGAAGTGGAAGACTGTGTATCACCAGGCCACGACAAGTCTCGTCAAGCGGCAGGAACGTATCGAAGAAGCGGCGGAGCTCATCGAGCAGAGCCTCGACCTTGCCGGGGCCACTGCGATCGAGGACAAGCTGCAGGAAGGCGTCCCGGAGACGATCGACAAGTTCCGCCGAGCCAATATCAAGGTATGGATGCTGACGGGAGACAAGCGCGAGACGGCCATCAATATTGCCCATTCGACAAGAATCTGCAAGCCCTTTTCGCAGGTCTACATATTGGACGCCGCCCAACCCGACTGGCAAGAAAAGATGGCCGATGCGCTTGTCGAAGTCGGTCGCGGCATGGTTCCCCATTCAGTGATCGTCATCGACGGCCATACTCTTGGGGTCGTGGAAGGAGACGAGGTGCTTCATGCTTTGTTCTTGGACTTGGCTGTTCGGGTTGACTCGGTCATATGCTGTCGCGCGTCGCCATCGCAGAAAGCCAATCTGGTCAAGTGCATTCGCTACCAGGTTCCGTCATCTGTAACGCTCGCCGTCGGTGATGGCGCCAACGACATTGCCATGATCCAGGCGTCACACGTCGGAATCGGCATCTCGGGCCGGGAGGGTCTTCAAGCTGCTCGCATCTCGGACTACTCGATCGCACAGTTCCGTTTTCTTCAGCGACTTCTCTTCGTCCACGGCCGCTGGAACTATATCAGGACAGGCAAATACATTGTCGGGACCTTCTGGAAGGAGGTGCTGTTTTACATGCTACAGGCCCAGTACCAGAAGTTCAATGGATACACTGGAACATCGCTCTTTGAGTCGACCAGCCTGACGGTGTTCAACACGCTCTTCACCTCGCTGCCCGTCATTCTCCTTGGCATCTTCGAGAAGGATCTAAATGCCGAAACCCTGATCGCCGTTCCGGAGCTTTACTCGTTTGGGCAAAAGAACAGAGGCTTCAACATGCTGCAATACTTGGGCTGGATGTTCATGGCCGCCTCTTCGTCGGCCATCATATTCTTCTCTGTGTACTGCCTTTACGGAACCTCACACTACCCAGCCGACACTGGTCTTTACGCCGTGGGGACCTTGGCATTCTCGCTGGCGGTCATATTCATCAACCTCAAGATGCTTGTCCTTGAGCTCCACAACCGCACCGTCATCTCGTTCCTTGGTTTGTTTATATCTATCCTTGGCTGGTTCTTGTGGAACGTCCTCCTCAGCCTTGTGTTTCCACCGAGCCCAGGGCCGTACGTGGTGCGCGGATCATTTATCAAGGGGTTCGGGAAAAACGGTATGTGGTGGCTGGTGCATTTCGTTGCCCTCTCTGCACTGATTGTGTTTGAGCTGGCGGTATCGACTGTCCGCAAGTCGCTGTGGCCCACGGACCAGGACCTCATGCAAGAGGTGGAGCATATTGATGGCGTCATGGACGTGATCAAAGAGCATGCAGGCGAGCACGGAGGCGAAGCGGGACCCGTGTACCAGTCAGACGAGAACGCCGCGGACCCGCCATCTAAAAAGCTCAGCGTTAGTACCGCGGTGTCGGCACCCATTGGCACTGCTCTCTCGTTGTCTCCGAGAGAGACGGGCGGTTGGCACTTCGGCGGCACGAAAAGAGGAAGCAGGCACATGACCGACGAGTATTACGTGCCTCCAGAGTTCACCCCGCCTGCTGAGGAACACGAAAACCCGATGGATATTGCCGGAGGTAGCGGCAAGAAGCAAAAGTCGACACCGACTCCCGGAACAGGGAGATGGATACACGACGAGTCACCTACGATAGTGACGACCAATCCACCCGCCGCCGCGGGCGCGGGATCAGCGCAGAACGAGGGTTTTTACTTTACCCAGAGCCCCGTCGAGCTCAAGACTCCGACGAGTGGGGGGAGACCGTGGCCCCTTTCGAACTAGAGCCGGAATCACACATAACGACCCAGTTTAACAGGCAACGGGCAAAGGCGAGAAGCCGGAAAGCAAGATCGAAACTGGTGGGACATGTTGATGACCATTTTTCCTTTTTAAAAGTACAGGCATAGGGCGGCTGTACCAATTTGCTTGCATTACTCGCATACTAGGAGCGTTTTTGACTTATCTAAGCTCAAAGCATCAAGAGGTTCACTGTTTCATTTCTTTTTCTCAAAAACATGGCGCGGAGCGGATTGTTAATTTAGGAAATAGGTGCATGATAAAAAAAGCGGGATGGTAGGAGGGAGGGGTTTGATGTTTTTCTTTTCTTTTTGGTGTTGCGATGCTGCATACGCACATATATACCTATACATACGCACCTGAACGACATGACATGCACATAAACTTACATACTGGTCGTTAATGTTTATATGAAATGGAAGCTGGTTGTTAGTGCCTTTTTTCCTTCGTCTTTGGAAGGTGTTTTTGGTGGTGACAGTTGACGGTTTTGAGGATGATCAGGTGAAGACATGTTGTAAGGTTACGTGACGCGTTGAAGATGGCTATGGAAGAACGCGGAGGGAGCTGGGTTGCTTATTTCCACACAAAATATCAGGACATTTGAGGTGCCGCGAAGCGTGCTTGAACAAGCAGTGTTGTGAATGTGATGACGCAAGTGAGTGGTGTTGGTGTTTTGGTATACAGCATGTACAATACATGTCAGCTCACTCGTCGTCGTTGACCTTGATCAGAATCTTGCCCCGCGCCCGCCCGCTCAGCAAGACGTCGAAGGCGTCCAGGGCCTTGTCGAACGGCCACTCGCTGTCGACGGCGACGCGCAGCTTGCCCTCGCCCAGCAGCCCGACCACGCGCTCCATGAGCTCCACCCCTGGGTCCATCATGCTGGCCGCCTTCCACGTCCGCCCCGTCCCGCCGAGCCACTTGGTCCTGGGCCACAGCGCGTTCGCCGCCAGCGTCAGCCCGACCTTCAGCACCGCCCACACCGAGAACGTCGCCGAGTGCACGCCCGCCGCGCTGTACACGCCGCCCGGCTTGAGGATCCGCGCGCAGCTCTTGTACAGCGCCTGGTCGCCGAACGCGTCGATGACGGCGTCGAACTGCCCGTAGCGCCGCGCCAGCTCGTCGGCCAGGTTGGCGTGCTGCGTGTAGTCGACGACCTCATCCGCGCCCAGCCCCTTGACCAGCTCGACGTTTCGACCAGAGCAAACAGCCACCACGAGCCGCGCCGGCCCCTCCCCTTCACCAGCCGCAGCCGCGTCGGCGTCCAGCGCATCTCTCAGCAGCTGCACGGCCATCGTACCAACGCCGCCGCTGGCACCAACAACAAGCACGCGGCGCAGCTTGGCGGCCGCCGCTGCCGCCGCCGCCGCCGGCGTCGCAGCGGTGATCATCTCGGCGGCCGTGCACGCCGTGAGCAGCAAGCCCGCAGCGTCGCGCGGCACGCGGTTGCTCGGCAGGCGCACGGCGTACTTGGCGGGCAGGGCGACGGTACCCTGCAGCGCGCCAGAGCCGGAGCGCAGCATGTGCGCGACGACGAGGAAGCCGACGGCCGTGTCGCCGGGGCGGAACCGTGGAGCGGGTGCAGCAGGGGCGGGTGCGGGTGCGGTTGTGGTGGAAGGGGATGAAGAGGGTGGTGGTGGTGGTGGTGTCCAGACGTCGAGCACGGTGCCGACGAGGTCATAGCACGGCACGGTGGCCTTGGCGGAGCGGAAGACGGCCGGGAGTAAGGCCATGACGACGGCGTCGCCGGGGTTGAGGGCGGCGTACGAGACGCGGATCAGCAGCCATTCTTCTGCTGCCGCGGGGCCGGGAGGCGGGAAGGCGGGCGGCAGCGGGTGCGTGGTGGTGAGCTGCAGGGCGGCGCGCGGCAAGCCTCGTTTAGTGTAAGCCCATGCTTTTGTGGTAGTTGTGGTTGTGGTTGGGGCGGCGGCAGACATTGGTAATGACGGGAATAGCTCCCGGGGTAGTTACTGTTCAAGGTAAAAGGGACGAGGACCTCAAGTCAGATTTCACGAAGCATCATTGTTGTTGTTGTTGATGGATGCGGACAGCGCTCAATTTGAGGAATTGCACCAGAGGAAATGAGAGAGTGCGTATTCGCGTAGAAGTCTCCATTAGGCATACAAAGTCGTAACGACTCACATGCACTCGCGGCAGCTTGAAGCCTTAGAGACTAGCTCGCCGGCGTGTAACGTCGATTGGTGGGCGGTTGGCTATAAACAGCCTGGATTGCACAGACCAGCGGGCATGCAGGGTGGGTGGTGTCTGTTGGTGATCAGAAGACAAAGACTGAACTGTTAAAGAAGACGTCGATGTGTCCTTGCCAAGCCGAGCTGAGTGCTGCGGTCGGAAGTTTGCCCGTCTTCTGTCGACATTTGATCCTAGGAACCGCCGCGATGGATCCGAAGCATTTGCAGGGAGGAGTGATTGGGTAAAGGGAGGATACAAGTGAAAGAAAAGAATGCAGGGTGGTATTATTAAACGTCTATAAGAACAGACCAAAGAAAAAAAAAACAAGTGAGCCGGCTAGTCTATCTAACTCCTTCGCACAATTAATGCCGGGCCCCGCCGCCCCGGACAGCTCGGTGCCCGTGTCGGGTTTGGGATTGCGCCCGCGACCCGTACGGCTGGTACACAGTGCATTGGACTCCAGAGCCATCAACGAGTCGCCCAACAAGACTTTAGGTACGGGTATGATGCGCTGCTGAGCCGGGGCAATCAACACCTATGCTGTCCCATTCTGATCCGTCGCGGCCTCAGGCTTGGGCCCTTCCGCTTTGGCCTCTTCGGCCGCCGCCGCAACTGGTTCTGTGGCCGCGACGGCAGCTGGGACAGGTGACGGCTCGGCAGCCTCAGCGGGCTTGGCGGCGACGCCAGTCTCGGACGTCGTCTCGGCAGTCTCGGACGGTGGCTCAGTAGCCTCGATGGGCTTGGCGCCAGCAACACCAACCTCGAGGTGGCCTGTCAGGTAGTCCTCGAGCTCGCAGATCTGCTGTCCGCCAGCAACCCACCGCTGCCAGCGAGCGTCGTGCTTCTTGCGGCACAGCTCCTGCAGCGCCGGCCAGTACGAAGCGTGGTCGTACCCGAACTCGAGGTTGCCTTTGAACTCGGTCACGAGCTGTTCGGCCGGTACGTACTTGGTCATGTCGTCGTTGAACTTTAGCTTCTCCCTGGTGTGCGGATCAATAAAAGGCGAGATCAACTTGAAGAAAAAGTTGATGGCCCACGGAGCTGCTGACGGTTAGCTAATTGCATGGCTGCAGAACAGTCGGCCAATTGCAGGCGGCAGCGGCGGCGGCGGCGGCGGCGGCGGCAGCGGCGGTAGGGCAGACGCACTGTGGACGATGAGGGCCTTTCCGAGCCTCTCAGGGTAGTGGTTCTGAAGGATGTTGAGGACCTCACGGGCTATGCCGAGGCCGGGGGCCGTGTAGGAGCGCGTCTTGCTTGGGGTGAAGTCGATCAAGAGCGACAAGGCCTCCTGCTGGGGCGGCATGAGGTCGATGACGCGCTCGACCATGAACACGAGGTGCTGGACCTGGCGGGGAGAGGGAGGAGTGTTCTGGCGGCCGGGAAAGAGGTAGTGGCACGGGCGGCACTGGTTGTCGTAGCCCAGGAGGACCTGCTTGCCCGTCTCGTTCTCTGGCGAGATGTGGTCAAAGGTCAGGTCGTCAACGCCGTACTCTCTGCGCCAGGTCAGCGTGGCCAGGAGGCGCTTCTCGGACTCCTTCTCGTGCCACTTGGTGGCGCGCAGGTAGCGCAGCAGACAGTCCCGGGTTAGCCAGAAGCGGTCGTTGTCGGTGAGAGGGCCGGCCTTGCCCTTGGTCGAGGGGATCTCGGTCCACGCCTTGACCTTGGCGAGCAGCCAGTCCAGCTTGGTTTGTTGGTCCGCAGTCAGAGCCGGGCGCTCGCTGGAATGGCTTTCGGGGGTTGGGGACTCCAGCGGGACTTTGAGGACACTCGACGTCGCCTTCTCGTGGACCTCGACGGCATCCTCTGTCGGCGAGTCCTTGGTAGGGGGCGCCTGTGAGGCAGCACCAGCAGTAGCCATGGCGAAATTTGTCAAATTTCTTTTCGTAATGAGTAAGAGTCTCGACGCGGGTAGGGAAGTAGGGCTAAATGATAATAACTGAGGAAGATGGTGACGGAATGGCCCTTGAGGCGATCTGGGGATTTTTATCTTTCTATGAAATAAGAAACAAGAGGAGCCAGAAGCTGCAATTAGGTGCAGGGATCAGCACAATTTCTCACTCGGGATTGGGCGAGTCTTGGCACAGACTCAAACCGAGGGGACTCCATCCGCGTGAATTCCGAAAGTTGTTGAGGGAAAGACCTGGCTGACAGGTCGGACATCCATTGGCAAGGCAGGTAAGGTAGGTACGAATACGAATACACGGTACTGAGTAAATTACTACTACAACGCAGACAGTCGTCGTTGCCGAATTAGGAATCGAGAATGGGCGAGACGTGCGTTTTCATGACAGCATATCCGTAACCCCCTGGAAAAGGTATTGTTCCCGGATTCTGTAGCGCCAAGTTGAGCCAAGTTTATGATGTGGAACTGATGCTGGTCAGCACTCAGCACAGAAACAGAACTGGCCAGGTGCTGTTAAGGCCCCTACACTAGGTAAGTAAGGTAAGGTATACCAAGTACTGCGTATGCATGGACAGTTTGAGCAGTCGGCCTGGCGAGTGTGGATTAAAGTTTCAATTACTCCGTAAGTAGGAATTGAAGGGTCATGGCTCCCTTGGGTGGTTGTGGGAGCCTCCGATCGACCGGGATTCTGCAGGGGCCTGTCCTGTCCTGGGGGTCACCAGCCGGGCTGCAACGGTCGCGTGGTTCTCGCGTAAAGTGGTGGCCACGAAAAAAGCAGAAAGCGCGTCTGATCGCGTCCCCCACATCAAACCACCACGCACTACTCCGTACTCCCTCCGTACTCCGTAGTTACCCAATACCGCGAATACTGATTCTGCCCCTCCATTTTCACTGCATCGCATCGGCCTCTCTTTCTTGCCAATGCCAATTACAATTACAGAGTGCCGACACGGACAATTTCAGTAACAACAAATTTCAGTAACAACACAATGGCCGACGACATAGTAGTCGAGCTCAACGAGCACTTCGGCTCGGCGGACAAGGAACTGCCGGCCGACATGCTGGCCGAGCTCCTCTCCATCATGCGCCTGCACGAGCTCTCGGCCCAGGATGTCTTCTTCAAGTGGGAATCGTACTGCATCAAGATGGACAGGGACGAGCTCGAGGTCTCGCTCAGCTCGCTGCGCGCCTTCAAGCAGGACCTCCAGGACGCCCTCGAGCGCACCAACCGCTCCCAGCCCCACATCAAGACCGAGAAGCGTGTCGCCGCCACCCCGCGATCCGCCAACAAGGCCGGCGATGTCTTTGGCATGCTCGATGCCCTCACCACCCCTGGTCCCGGGAGATCGGTCAAGTCGGCCGCCGCGAGGAGGAGGCAGCACGACACCCCCGCTGTCTCCCGCTTAAAGGCCGAGCCCGCAAGCTCGCCCCTGAAGCTCGAGGACCGGCTCAACGCCATGGGCGCCATTCCGTATGTCGCGAGCACTCCGCCCTCTAACCATATCAAGAGCTAGTAAACAACTAACACTATTAGGTCGTCATCCTTCGCCGACAGACAGAACCCCGGCGAGGTTGTCGAGATCCTCAATGACCACCTCCCTGCCCCCGAGCCGCCCATCGCCCCCTTTAGCGAATCGCGCGTCAAGCTGACCGCGGCCTCGGACCAGAAGAAGCTGGGCTACAAGCCGCTGGCGATGAAGCTGTCTGAAGCCTCCGAGATTCTGGACGATCGGATAGACGATTTTATGAACTGGATAATGGAGCACCACAAGCTAGACGACTCGGCCTTCGGCAGTGCCGTCGCCCAGGGAACCACTGAGATAGTTGCCGTCGGCCGCATCGCCTCGGACTCGGCCGAGGGGATGCTTAACGCCGCCTCTCTCGTGCTGGAGATGTCTAGGCGTATGGGCGCTGGCCTGCGTGTGCCCCTGAAGCTCGACAGGCTCCCGGGATACCAGTTCTTCCCTGGCCAGATTGTCGCCGTCAGGGGCGTCAACACCTCGGGAAGCGACTTCACTGTGCACGAGGTGCTGAGCACTCCTCTGCTCCCGAACGCGGCCTCTGCGCCTGCCGTGCTCGAGGCGCACCGTGAAAAGCTGCGCGGGAGCCCGGACGCCATGGATGCCGACACAGAGCCGATGCCCCTTAACATAATATTCGCGTCGGGCCCCTATACGGCAGACGACAACCTAGACTTTGAGCCCCTGCATGCTATCTGCAACGAGGCCGCCGACACGTATGCCGACGCGCTCGTTTTCACCGGGCCCTTTATTGACTCAGAGCACCCGCTAATCGCCTCGGGCGACTTCGATCTGCCCGACGAGGCACTGTACGAGCCCGACGCGGCCACCATGAGCACCGTGTTCAAGTACATGATCTCACCGGCGCTGAACCGAATCGTGGCCGCTAACCCCCACGTCACGGTTCTTCTCGTCCCATCCGTGCGCGACGTGCTCGACAAGCACGTGTCGTGGCCGCAGGACGCCTTTTCCCGCAAGGAGCTCGGGCTGCACAAGGCGGTCAAGATCATCGGCAACCCCATGACGCTGAGCATAAACGAGACGGTGGTGGGCATCAGCAGCCAGGACGCGCTGTGGGAGCTGCGCCACGAAGAGCTCGTCGGCGGCAAGCCCGCCGACCCCTCGCTGCTGTCGCGCGTGTCGCGCTACCTCATCGAGCAGCGCCACTACTTCCCGCTGTTCCCGCCCGCCGACAGACAGAAACTGCCCAAGACGGGCACCGCTGACGGCGTGCCCCCCGGCGCCATGCTGGACGTCAGCTACCTCAAGCTTGGCGAGATGGTCAACGTGAGACCTGACGTGCTGGTCGTGCCAAGTGCTCTACCGCCGTTTGCAAAGGTCAGCCCATTTTGCCCTCCTGTCTTTTGTTGTGAACGGCCCGCTGACATTCTAGGAAAGGTGGTGGAGAGCGTGCTCGTCATCAACCCCGGATATCTGTCAAAACGGAGGGGAGCCGGCACCTATGCGAGGATGACACTGTACCCGCCCAAGACGTCGCAGGCCGAGGTAGGCAGCGGGGGCATGATGGCTCACAAGGTATTCGAAAGAGCAAGAGTAGAGATTACAAGGATTTGATGCTGTGTAGTGTATGATGACATGAATTGACTTGGGAGGCATTAGTGTGTCGATAAGGGGGTTAAAGGCTTGGGTTTTGCATGTGGGAACAATACCGGGGCCTCTTTTATTGGGTATCGAGCCACTATCTTGCGAATTTTACACAAATTAATTTTGCTCTCTCTCTCTCTCTCTCTGTCGATTGGACGGATATGACATGATCTTTCTACCTGGTCTCTACTCTCCGCCGCTTATCCCCCTCGTGCCGATCCCGCGAACGGGAGGGAGACCGTTTTCGTCTGTCGCTGCCGTGGCGGTCGTCGCGGTCATCCCGCCGTCTTGGAGACCGGGACCTCGGCCGCCGTCGGTCCCGGCCCTCATCTCTGCGCCGGTTGTAGTCGCGGTCGCGGTCGCGGTCGCGGTCGCGGTCCCTATCCCTATCCCCTCCCCGGTTTGGCTCACCATCTCGGCCGCCGTAGCGATCCTGGCCCTGCGGCCTGCTGTTTCGCCGGCTGTCGGGAGCTCCGACTGGCGCACTTTTCCGGTCGCCAAGCGGTATGGCATTCGCGCCCTGGCCGCCGTCTCCTCTGCCTCCCCTCTCTCTGTCCCAACCGCCACCGCCATGGCGGTCGTCGGGCTGGAAGCGCTCGTCGGCGCCAAAGTTGTCGCGCCGCGGCCCACCGCCGCGGCCGTCGTCGAGGCGGCCCCACTGGCCCGTGTCCTCGCTCTTGAGGTCGCGGTACTTTGTGGCGCCCTTCTTGCCGAGCTTGGTCATGTCGCGCATCTGCAGGGCTTTTGGGAGCAGCTCGCGGTTGCGCACGTCGTCGGCGAAGCGGGCGCCCATGAGGTCGCGGCCGGCGAGCCCCGCGGCGGCGGCGTCCTCCTGGAAGAAGGCGCCCTTGTGGAAGTACTTTTGCATGTACGACATCTTGCCGCGGCCCTCCTTGTCGTCGCGCTGCGCCGCCAGGTGCGCGTCGTCCTCGGCCCGCCGCTCGTCCTCGGTCAGGTTGCGCCGCCGCTCCGTCTCGGCCAGCTCGCGCTCGCGCGCCTCGATCGCCTCGCGCTCCCGCCGCACCCGCCGCAGCTCTCGCAGCTGCCACGCCGCCTCCTCCGCCGCCGGGTCCACGTCGTCCGTGTCGTCTACCTCGGCCCCGCCCTCCACCATCCCGTCCTCGCCGACCTCGTTGTCGTTGTCGTCCTCCCAGTGCTTCTTGCCGCCGCGCCGCGCTGCAAGGTCTTTCTTGATCTGCTCCTCGACCAGCTCGTCGAGCGCCCGCTTGCGCGCCGCCTCCTGCCGCTCCTGCTCGGCCTGTGCGTCTTCGGCGGCTGTCGCTGCGGGCGTCGAGTTTTTGTTCGTGCTGGCTGCCGCTGTTGTTGACGGTGCTCCTCCTGCAGCTAATGCTTCGCGCTCGCTCTTGCTGAGAAATTTCGGTCGCATCATCAGCCTGCGGGGCGCCTCTTCCTCCTCTTCCTCTTCTGAAGACGACTCTTCCTCCCCGGAGCTCTCTTCGCCGCTCTCGGATCCTCCGCCTGGTTGTGCTTTCTCGTCATCGTCTTCATCGTCGGTCACAAAGCCTTCGGCCTTGGCGCGCTGCTCGGCGGCGATGCGCGCGCGCCTCAGCCGCTCCTTCTCGGCGTCGTCCTGCCGCCGCAGCGAGACGCCCTGCAGGTTGATCTTGGCGTTGTTGCCGCGGCTGATGACCTTGCCGGGGCCCGAGGGGGTGCTGGAGGCGAATTTTGGCGGCGGCGCGATCTTGCGTCGCGTCGTCGTTTTTGCCTTGTCGCCGTCGTCTTCGTCTGAGCCCGAATCCGAGCCCGAGGCGCTGCTCTCTTTGTCGGACTCTGACTCGTTCCCTACCGGCTTGCCAGCGCGGTACCGCGCCGGCCGCACCGGGTTCGCCGTCATGCGCTTGGGCGGCATGGTGGTGAGGATTTATCTGACGGCTTGGGAAGCGCTTTTTTTTGGAGGTGTATTTGCCGGTTAAGAAACAGAAGTTGGCGAGGCGTAATGAATTGCACTGCACTGCTGGGTCCTTGAAATTCTGTGGCGCGGGAGCTACTGTAGCATACGCTAGCTTTGCCGTGGGGTGCAGCTGAGCGTGGTGAGGCTTAGCGCCGTGGAGCAAGAACGTTCAGCGGGGGAAACCCCCATTCGGAGCCGTTCCTAACTTCACATAGGTCTTGCATCCACCAAGAGTAAAAAAAGCATACCTAGGACCTACTGTATCAAACCGACGAGATGGTAAAATAGCAAAATATTCAAATGAAATAAAGAATTAAAGATAAAACCTAAGACGCCTTTTTACGGATCCACTACTGTCTGAGACAAGAGTGACAGTGACATGAAAACAATCTAGATGCCAAAATGCCGTCGCTTACAGTCGAAAATGCCATCGACCCTCTATAAACCGGCACGCTCCAAGAACACAACGCTCCAAGAACACAACGCTCCAAAAACACAGCGCTCCCTAAGCGGAGTGCGTGAAATGATAGATTTACAAACCCGAGGCTGAAAATACGCGCTCAGTAATAATGGTACACCCCACACCATTTCTTTCGCCTGGGGCAAGCTATAGTCGGAATATCCAAGACAGCCGAAATAGAGCACACCACTACGTGTTCTTTTGGGACTCACCCACCAATGTGCTTTGCTGAGACTCTTCACCGTCGTTTCCGGCCTGTGAGCCGCCTGCAGAGCTGCTGCTCGCGCCCGCCGTTTCGCCTTCACCGTCGACATCTACCAGCTGCTTTGACTTGAAGGCCTTCTTGGCAGCCTTTAGCAATATATCGTACTCCCCACTCGTCTCGCACATTCCTCTGAAGGAGCCGTCCGTCTTCGTAATCAGCTCCCACGGGTGCCCATACTCGACGATCTGGCCCTTGTCAAGAACCAGGACCTTGTCATAGTCGACAATTGTCTGCAGCCGATGTGCGATTGTAATGATCGTGCTGGTGAGCTCCCGGATCGTGTCCTGAATCGCCGAGTCGGTGGCGTAGTCGATCGACGCCGTCGCCTCATCCATGACCAAAACTTCGGGGTTCTTGAGCATGGCTCGTGCAAGACACAAGAGCTGGCGCTGGCCCTGAGAAAGGTTGCCTCCCGACTCCGTCACTGTCGACGAGAGGTCCAGGAAGACGTTCTTGTTGGTGGCAGTAGCAGGACGGGAAGGCTCTGCGCTGGCGCTACCGGTAGCAGGTGCCGGAGCCTGAAGGAGGAGAGGTGCGTTTGCGCCTTTACTTATCGGTACCTCATCGGGGCCGATAAGCTGCACGCGCCGTAGGACCGCGAATATCTGTTCATCCGTGTAGCTGTCGAATGGATCTAGGTTTGTCCGGATCGTGCCCATAAACAGAGTTGGGTCCTGCGGCACAATCGTGATGGCCTCACGCAAGTCGCGAAGCCCAATAAGGCCAATGTCAATACCATCGATCAAGATCTTGCCCTCGGTCGCTTCCAGTGCTCGGAAAATAGCTAGCGCCAACGAGCTCTTTCCGGCTCCTGTCCGCCCGACAATACCGATCTTTTCCCGGGCCTCAATCTTGAATGTCAGGCCGCGGAGAACGGGATCCAGACCCTCACGATAGCGCGTCGAGTAGTTGATAAATTCGACTGAGCCCTGGGCGGGCCAGTTCGCTGGAGGACGATTATCCTCGACAATTGCCGCCGCCTCTTGCTCGACATCCAGATACTCCTTGATACGCTCGACAGAGTTCATGTTCTGCTCGTTCAAGGCATAGAGACGAACCAGCCACAGCATGTTATCGGCAAACCCGATCGCATAGCTTAACGAGATACCCGCAGAACCCGCGTCAATCTTGTCCAGACTGATAATGACGAATACTCCAGCGAAGAAAGCGACCATGTCGCCCAGGAGGTCTGTTCGGAATGCGAGCCACCTGTTGGCAGCCCACAGGTAGATAAATGGCCGAATCTGCGTGTTGATTCGGGTTATATTGTCGCGGATAAAGCGCCTCTCGTCACCATATGCGCGAATCGTCGTGACGCCGCTGAGGGTTTCCCCAAATTGCTGGAACAGCGGGCTTCTCTCAACCGACTCTAACCGCTTGAGATCCCGCGACGCATGGAGGTAGAACTGTGCCAGGAAGACGTAGGCCAAGGTGATGAAGACCCCAGCAATCAGGAATCCAGGCGTGATATATGCAATCAGGACCACGGTCACCACAATTCCCAGACCGCAGCTCATGACGCCGATGGCGATGGGCGCCACCTCTTGGTCGACAGCTTCCAGGTCCTTGCTGAATCGGTTCATCATCTGTCCCAAAGGCGTGACATCAAAGAACTTGAACCTCGCTCCGCTCACGGCGCTCATCAGCCGGTTATGAAGTTTCCAGGACGCGGATACCGAACCTAAGAAAATCCACAGGTCTCGAACAAGTGCCGATACTGCGCCTGCAATGCCGATCAATGCCAGCACGCCCAGATAATAGGTGACATTGACTTCTGATGCTGCGGTAGTGGCGGAGAACGAGCTATTTGACTTTCCGTAGGTAGAAACTTGGGCAAAGTAGGTCGGGGAGAAGCTCTGGGTGGAATAACTTTGCGAGTTCATGTTGAACGGGATGCTTGCCGTCTCCTCGGTTGTGTACTGGTTGGCCCATTCCTTAATCCACAAGCTCGAAGCTACACCAAACATCTGCTGCGCACCAAAGACGAGAAGGGCGACCACCCAGAACCGCCAGCTGCCCATCGCTTGTAGGTAAAGCTTCATGACGGGCCACTTCACGGCTCCAGTTGCCTTGGTCTCCTCCATTGCGTCTTGCTTCTTGGCTTCCTTCTTGGCAGTTTGTGCTTTCGTCTGTTGCTCGTTGGCATCTGCCTCGTTGACTAGCGTGTTCCCGCTTTCCTCTCCTACACTAGAAGGGACGCGCGAAGGGACACGAGAGACATGGGCCGAGCCGGAGGCCGACTTTTGGAGAAGCTCTTCACCAAGTTTCCCTGCTGCAACAACCTCCGGAACCGAACCCTGAGCCGTGACGCGCCCGTTATTCATCATAACCACATAGTCCGAAGACGGCACACAAAGCGGAATATTGTGCGACACTAGAATGCAAGTACGGTGGCGCATCAAGGGGCCCATGATGCAGTTGCTGAAGATCCACTGCGCAGTGTGCGAGTCCACGGCGCTGAGACAATCGTCCAGGAGCAGGTGCTTAGAGTTAGAGTAAACTGCTCGGGCGAGAGAAATGCGTTGCTTTTGGCCTCCAGAGAGCGTGATTCCCTTTTCACCAACCAGTGTCTCGTCTCCGTTGTCGAGTATCTCCAGGTCACGCTCCAAGGCGCAGGCAACAATGACGTTCCGATACCTTTCTTCGTCCAAGGGGGCAGAGAAAATAATATTGTCTTTGATGCTTGCATTGACAAGCCAGGCTTGCTGGGCAACGTAGGCACAGGTCTCGGCAAGCTCGGTCTCGGGGTCTGGGCGAACTTCCTCGCGGCTGCGGCCACCGGGCAGATAAACTTTGCCTTGCATAATCGTCATCTCGCCGAGGAGAGCCATCAGCATTGAAGTCTTTCCGGACCCAGTCGGGCCAGTGATGACGTTCAGCTTCCCAATCTTAAAGTCGATGTCGAGGTCGAGGAGACGGAAAGCCATGGTTCCGTCCTCGGCAACTGTCGACTTGCTTCCCCAGACGAAGGTGGCATCCCGGAACCCAATCACCCGGTTTCCGTTTCCGTCAATGTTGTCCCTTCCCAACTGCTCAAACTTTTCAGTCTCCTCCTCCGCGAGGAATTCCTCAATACGGTCGATAGACACGCTAGACTCCTGTACGTGCGCAATCATGTCGCCCAGCTGGTCCAAAGGATACCGAAGGAGCATGAAGAGCGAAATGGCGGTGAATGCAACAGACGGGTATAGAGGCTTGCCTTCAATGACAGTGTAGACAAAGAAGGAGAAGAACGTGATCAGGATAGGAACGGTGTTCCAGACAGCGACGGCAGCAGCCCACAGCATGAATCTGGCCCGCAGAGCTTTCAGTTCCGCTTTTCTCTTCTCATCCACGATTTTGGCAAACCGATGCTCCCAGGCGAAGTACTTGATAATCCGGATGTTTTGCAGAATCTCGTTGGTAGTATGGATACGCTTGTCGGTTGCACCCATGATTGTCTTTTGTGTCGAGTTGAACCCCTTTCCAAAAGCAATGTTGATTGGCAGCAGCAACGCCATGACAATGAAGCCAGGAATGGCGCTCAACCCCATGACATTGTAGAGGAGAATGACAGAGACAAGAAGCTGCGCGGGGGCCGATGCAACAAGAAAATGCAGGTACGAAGTCACTTCCGAGACTTTGAAACTGTCGACGGACATTAGGTTGATGATGGTGCCCATGTTGACTTGCTCGTCGGAGCTGTCCGCCTTGCCGTCTGCGTCTTTTGCTGCGCCAGCTTCTCCGCTCTCGGCTGCTTGGGCGTCCGCCTTCTTGTCATCTTGTCGGAAGCCTAATGCGCGCTTTACCTTGGAGAGGATGCCCTTCTTCGGAGAGTCTGTGGCCGTCTTGCTGTCATTACCAAGGGTTGTATCTTTGCCGGCGGACGCCTTTCTCCGGAGGGCTTTCGCGTAGATCTCGCCGACTAGAATGGCTCGAATGTTGATGCAAATCTTGCGACCAATCCAGAGTGCCCGGGCATCGCAGACTGATCGAATGATGTCAGACACTGGAAGGAGGATGATGTACAGCCAGAGTACATTTCTCGGGGCAACCGAAGGATCCTCGACATATTCCAAAATAGCCTTGAGCAAGAGCGTTGGCAAGAAAGTGGTAACGCCGGATAGGATGCCCCAAATAGCCTGTGAAATCAGCATGCCCTTGAAGTATTTCAGCAGGTGAATGGACAACACCGTCGTCTTTTTGAATTGGCGGTAGTTAGCCAAGACGGTGGCGGCCTTGTCCTTGGGGACCAGGTTCCAGACTCTCTTGATATCCAGGGGCTCTTTCCAGCCCTCCCAGATGATTGTGTCGACCCATGAGAAAGTGTAGTGCGAAAAGAGCGACGCCAGGTTCTCGCGCCCGGGCTTTAGGCCATCCTCCCACTCAAGGATGACCGTCTTGTTCCCTTTACGGGTAGAGATAGCCAGACCAAAGAGCAGGGTCGTCAGAGCGAACTCAACCATGACCAGAATCTCGGAAAGCCAGCGGATGGGGTGCACGATGACTGATCGGAAGACAATTAGATAGAAGATCCACTGCAGGCTGTAGATGGCGGCTGTGTGGTTCCATATCCGCGGTACGCGCCATTGCGTGTTGCCCAAGAAGAGCCGGAGCAAGGCGAGGATCAAGACGTAGACCCAGACGGTCAAGCCAGCAGCAGCAGCGCTGCCGCGATTCCGGCCAAAAGCTCCAGTCACAACCGCAATGACATGGATTGCGACGAGCCCCGCAATGGCGAGAACCTCGACAACGACAGACAGCGTCTGTGCCGGGGGAGAGTCGGCTTGTACAATCGAGCCCCTTGTGGTCGTCTTGACGAGGGCGAGACGGCCACCGTTCAAGACGAGGCCTTCGTCGTCGCTTTCGTCGATAGCGTCCTCGTCGGGTGGGAGGTCCGTGTGGGAGTGGGGCGATATCGGAGGCTCGCTCTCAGCAATTTGCTCGTAACCGCGGGCATTGCGTTTTTGCTTGACGGCGCGCTGGATATCCTGGGCGGCGAGCAGGAGGGACGATAGACTTATCACAGCCAATGGCAGAATGACCAAGAGGTAACTGTTGTAGAAGCATGGTTAGACATTGTGCAAGACATGCGTTACTCGGGAAGCGGATGCGACAACGGGAATAAAGGCGGCGTATGAGGGCAATCATTGCGAAGCTCCAAAACGCCCCCAAAGAACTGAACATGGCAGACATCGTACTCATGGATAAAACAGCGAGTGAAGTCGTCTGTTTGCCATATTGGCCATGCGCAGGAGCCGAGCCCCATGTTGCCCGCGTCTTGCTAGATCGTGGGGCGCGAGGGCGCGCGGAAGAAGCAATGTAAATCGGTGGGTGCTGCGTGGAAGCAATGGTGACTCAGATCAGATGAGACACATGCAAAGCCTCAAGAATGCCTCGCGGCAACAGCGGGGGGGTGGGAGACGCGAACTTTATGGCAAGACCGACGAGTTGTGGAAAACGGGGAAGAGAACCGATTTTTCCCTTCTCTCTGGAGAACGAAGCGCCTCGGCGGCCCTTTGCTTTTGGGCCGGGTTTCTAGTGTACATACACACTGGCGGGGACGGTGGGGCTCGCTCTTGCCCGGCCGCAAACTGCACTTTTACACGGAATTGTCAATACTGAACTTGGACCTTGGCCCTGGCCTATGCTCCCCCGCCCGCCTAACGCGGCCTACCCAGCCTGGCTCACCGGCTGGTTAAAGGCGGGGCAACCACCTGCAGTCCAACAATCAGAGACCGCCCCGAAAATAGGACCTGCACACGGCCCGAACGAGGGAACCTGCGCTTATCAGAAGCGCGGCAGAAGACTTTGAAACTGATAACCAATGCTCGGGGCCGTCTTGTTGACCACTTGCACTGGCCTGGGTACCTCGAAAGGTCATACAGCCCAGGCGGTGTCTCGGCCAAAGAAGTAGCCAGCTAGCAGGTCGCCGCTCCTGCGCAAAGGCCTGTGGAGGATACGAGGGTTTCAGCGGCCTCTGCTGCGATTCCTAGTCGTCTTCTTAGTCACTCTTTCCTAGGTTGATCACTCTTATCTGCGATGCCCCGAATGATTTATATTTTGCCGGGGATATTTGTGGCGAACTGGAGGGCGGTTTTCCTCGTGGCGTGGTGGCTTTCAGATTGAGCAGGTGGCATGGGCGAATGCAATTGCGTCGTCGAACCCCTGTCCCCGCTCTTCTGCAACCGTATTTTTTCTTCTTTTTTGTGAGACTTCAAAAGGTGGGGAAGCCACGTTCTGTTCCGGTTCTCCCAGCCATCATCAATGATGTCAGATCCGCGGCTGCAACTGCCCAAAGGAGTGGACACGGCCTCCTGGCTCAGGTTGGAGATTGAGGCTGGCCGCATTGGCCCCGTTGGCCGTGCTACTCTCCCACCATTCCCAACGGTTTGTTTCACTGCTGTCGGGAGCAAACAGCAACCTGCTGTTTCCCATAACTCTGCACCAATTGGTGAGAGCAAAGCAGGCTGGTCGCAGTGCACGACAGCTGCAGACTGCAGACTGCAGAAGCTGTGGAGCTTCGCTTCGTCGCACGCAATTACTAAGCTCTGATTGTTATAGGGTGCCCTGCCGACCTTCCTCATTCATACATACCTTGCTGCGGGCGCCGGATAACGTGCTTGACTTTTGGCGGACTCGCTATGCAATACTATATAGTCTAGTAGGAAAAGGGAAGCGGGTAGGGTCCAGCCCAGGCGGTTACCGACGACATGGATCAATTGTGCCCCCTCACCACAAAAGCCGTTGTGAAAAGCGGCAAGTCAAGATGCACAGTGAGTCACCCCGTATCTACGTATAAAGTTGGATGCAATTGGGCTACTTCGATGCGTAGGAACCCGCACCCAGTAACATTACACTGCATATAGAGAGTATCACACGACGCTTCCGAAACCCTTTAATGCCCACGGCATTTGAGTGGATGGTTAGAGGGGAGCGTGATCATTACGCTGCACGCCTCGTTCTCCGAGCGTTGAGTTGGTTGGGCTATTGATGGCGTATTTACTTATATTATCAGATAATAAGAACCTACTCTGCCTTCACGTTATGCTTAAGAGACAGTCTATTCGTACGGTAGGAAGGTCTATTTGTACGGTAGGATACAAAAAAGTGACATGCGCGCCAAGGCGGCAAGCCACTAGCCCAGCCAAATTCAGATTTTTACACCTTAAAAAGCCTAACTTGATGGATTGATCGCTTCTTCAGATGGCCTGCCCGGCACTCTGCGCCCGGCACCCTGTGCCCGGGCCAATTTTTACCTGCAATTGAGGCCATCGCCAAATCCACCGCCTGCGCCCCGCGCCCGGGCCCCATAGGCCAACTTTTACCTACAATTGAGGGCATTCCTTGTAGTCACGAGCTTCTGCGTAGAATGAATGAGGGTAATTTGAGGCTCGTGAAGCCAGACTTCCACCCATACTAGTGGTTGGGTAGGTCTATTACTAACGAAGACCTCTATCTACAATATCAGGAGTTTGACCGTGTTACACGGCTCCGAGGAAGACCCGAGGCTCTGTCGCTATTGCTCCCGACCCTCGGGCACCCCGGTCAACAGTCCCGATTTCTACGGCACTAACACCGACGCCGGCGCCTACGTCTACCGGCCGTGAGTCAGGTCTGCAGCCTTCCATTCGCCGTCAACCCTCACAGTGGGAGGGTGTCAACCTACAATAGGAAGACAACAGGGCCAACAGGGACCAACAAAACACCATGGAAAATCCTCCTGCGCAGGCACTACAAACTGTGAATGGCCTCACAGTCCCCCCGCCTGCTCGCGGCGGCCGCGGCGGCCGAGGTGGTAAGGCGCAGGGAGCCCGGGCAACAAAGGGAGGCTCTGGCAGCTGGGGCGGCCCTGGCAGCTGGGGCGGCCGTGTTGCAAAGGCAACATCAACACCACGGGCATCGTCAGGGGCATCACTTACTGAGGCTTCATCTGGCACGCAGGCTTCAACGCCTAGGGCGCGCAGGGCCCGAGGAGGCATTGTCAAAGCTTCCACACGTGGTGCAACAGCCCGTCGTACTACGAGGGCCTTGGCTGCAGCCTTTGAAGCGCAACAAAGCAGCGATCTTGAGGGTGCCTAGGCAGGGCAGGTTTTTATTACATTTTGGGGCATGTTATGTAAGCAACAACAACGTGGGCAGCTTCGTATTTTATTGCAGAAATGAACGATTTGAGCGAATTCTACGGCCCTGAGTGTCAATTACCGTATTTGGAAGTATGTTGACGTTGGCGACGGCGACGTGGTTGTGGTGTAACTGTGGTGCGACTGCGTATGTGGCTAATTGATCCGAAGTTGGTTGCGTTGGCACCGTCCCAGGCATTAGCGCTTTTTTAGTGCGAAAAGTGGATTTTGGCTGGGCTGGTCCCAGCGCGTATGTCACTTTTTGTATCCTACCGTACAAATAGACGCTTCCTACCGTACGAATAGACTAATCTGCGGTACGCAAGATCTAGAACTACCGATCATGGGATGAAATTACCCCGGCTCAAAGTAAGACGAAAACTGTGCTAAGGAATGTTCAACTTGATATTTAGCACACGGAGACCACGAGGACGCGGAAATGGTCGTGTGTAACGCATCTCTCTAGTCGCCGTTTGCCTTGAGAAGAAACCGGATTACCTATTCCGGAAGGGCGAAAGGGGGAAAGATGCCCTCGGTCTCTTGAGCCATATGATTCATTGAGATCTGACAAGTTGACTAATAACAGACCACCGTGATGCATAAACCTTACCCGCTTTTAGGATGCCCTCCCTTTATAGCCTTTTTTGCTAGGTGCTAAAATACATGGTAGCCCGCTCGACTCCTCAGGCCATTACCGCCAAATAAAAATAACATAGCGAATAAATTAGGTAACCTGTGAGATTACTCAAACAAAGCGTATCTTGCAGCGGTAACTAAGCTACATCGATAACAAAAGGACAATTTTAGGCCGACTTCGAACCACGTCTAGCCCATGATCATGCCCTTCATGCCCGACAGGTCACCCTCCTTGGCAGCAATTTCGAAGTAGCCGTAAATGATTCTAGTTTACTGTTAGCAATAGGCCTGTCAAGTTCAATTTCGCGGGGCCACTTACGTGACAGCAAGGAGAGTTCCGGTGCCGGAGCCGAGGGCGCCCATGAGATCGCTCGCAACCGAGAGGGCTCCAATGCAGGCGCCGCCAAAGGCAGCCGCAGTGGGAATGATGCGCTTTAGCTCCTTGTACATGCTCTGGTCGCGATGGCCAGCCATGACGAGACCTTGGTCCTTCAGCTGCTTGGCGACATCGCGGGGGCTCGAGCCAGACACCTCAATCCACGTCTTGGAGAACACGGCGCAGGCGGTGAGCATGTAGGCGATGTAGACGGCAGTGTGGATGGGGTCCAGCAGAGCGTCCTTGAAGTTGAGCGGCGGGGACATATAGTAGACGAGGCCGGAAACGGCCGACAGCTGCGAAGAGCCATCCTTGGCCTCCCAGACACCGAAGAGACGAACCAGGAGATTCTCGGAGAAGCGAGAGTAGAGCATCTGGCTGATCAGGAAGATGTTGGACGAAAGGGCGGACTGCAGCATGATGGGCATGTTGGAGGTGTAGAACAGGCGGACCGGGTACGAGCCACGCGCACCACGCTGGCGCGACGACTTGACCGGGATCTCGACGCGGAATCCCTGAAGATAGATAACGGCGGCAAAGACGAGAAGAGTAGCCAGAAGGTTCATGATGTTGGGCAGGTTCTGTCTGTAGAAAGCCTCCTGCAAAGCCCTCTGCTTGTTGTCCCAAGTCATCAAAAGATGGAACAGAGCAATGACGGCACCCTCGTACTCGGGGCCGCGGCCAGTGTTGATAGAGGTCGGCGAGAAAGCCTTCCACATAATAGACTCGCAGATGTTGGTGGCAATGAAGAGCGAGATGCCGCTGCCCAGGCCATACCCCTTCTGGAGGAGTTCATCGAGGAGAATGACAATCATGCCAGCGACAACCAATTGGAGGATGAGGAGGAAGACGATGCCGGCACCGAGGTCGCTCGGGGGGCCGTAGAGGCCAGTGAACACGTATACGGTAGCGGTTCCAACAGAGAGGATGAGGGCGAACAGCTTCTGGGCAGTCTGGTAGAGCTCGCGGTCCGACTTGAGGTCAAGGTTGACGTCGATCATGTGGGTGCCAGCGAGGAGCTGGAAGACCATGCCAGAGGAAATAATGGGAGTGATACCCAGCTCCATCAGCGTTCCCCTGTTGCTAGCCATCATCATGCGCAGCCAGTATAGCGGGTCGGACGTGTCGGAAGAAACGATGCCATAGAGCGGCATCTGGCTCATGACCAGGAAGATCAAAAGCGTCAAGCCGGTCCACATCAACTTTTGGTTGAAGGGGATCTTGGTCTCCGGTTGCTGAACCTCGGGGAGGAACGGCACGAAGGGCTTGACGAGGTCAAGAAATCGTACTGCATCGTCGACGCCAATCAATCAGCGGGCTTGCGCAATGGATGGAGCTGGAACGGATGGGAGCTCGAGCATGAGAGTCGACGACTGGGAAGTAGCTTTGCGGCCGAGACGCACGCGCCGCGTCGGGGAGTGGACTTACAGGAACTCATATTGGGCAATTGTGCAGAGAAAGAAAAACCGAGGGGCTAAATCATCCAGGAGAAGTGCAAGGATCGAAGTCAGCGACGACGACTCTGGGGGAGGTTGTCGGCGCGCTGTTTTGTGGAAAGGGGTGAGTGGAGGCGGCTGGGGAGCTGGCGACTGTTCGAGATCTGGCTTCTAAAGTTATTCTGTGATGTGTCCAAATTTCAATGGGGTCCGCACGTGACTTGGTAGCCGGTTGCGGCTGGTGTGAAACTGCTCCGCACGGCAGCCGAGCGTTGAGCTTGCGATGACAGGGTTCTCCAATTTTCTTGTGGGTGGGGTTTTTAGGTCGACGATTTAACATCAAGCGTCTGACTCGATCGTTCCATCTCGAACCGACCCGGCTAGGTAAAAAAATATTTCGTGGAAATTAAGGTTGCGCGACGATGCGCCGCAATAGTCTCGGCGCTGCTCGAGCAAACGCCAATGAGGCACTTCTTCGCCAACATTCGCCGCTTCTCGCTCTCCGCCCGCCACAGTCGCCGGCCCGTCATGGATCCTCTGGTTGTCATTTACGGATGCACGGGCACGGGCAAGTCCGATGTAAGTATTTGGTTGCGCACACCCGGGTCATCCCATACCCGATCGCACTACTACCGCCGCCGCCGCCAATGACGGGACTGACCGACTGACTTCCTAGCTCGCCGTGGAACTGGCCGTCCGATTCAACGGCGAGGTCATCAATGCCGACGCGATGCAAATGTACCAGGGCCTACCCATCATCACCAACAAGATCACGGCCAAGGAGCAGCGTGGCGTCCCCCACTATCTTCTCGGTAACATCCCACTCGAGGAGGAGCCGTGGACCGTCATAGAGTACAAGAGGGAGGCCACGCGCATAATATCTGAGATACGGTCTAGGGGCAAACTGCCCATACTCGTGGGCGGGTCTTCATACTATCTTGACGGGCTACTGTTTGAGAACCAGGTCGTCGAGAGGCAGCCTGACACCGACGGCGACGTGCTGACGCAAACCGAAATCGCGGCTAAATTTCCGATTCTCTCGGATTCGGCCGATGCCATGCTGAAGAAGCTGCGCGAGGTAGATCCCGCCATGGCCGACAAGTGGCATCCGAACGACGTTCGTAAGATCCGGAATTCGCTCCAGATTTTCCTGACTACCGGGAGGCGCGCATCCGAGATCTATGCCGAGAATCAGAGCCTGAAAGTGTCCAAGTGGGCACATTCCGACCCTGCGGCGCCGACCCCGAGTCCCTGGAATGCCCTATTGCTCTGGTTATACGCCAATCCCGAGTCACTGAACCCCCGGCTCGACAGCCGCGTGGATAGAATGGTCGAGAACGGCCTCATTGCCGAGACTGCCGAAATGTACGACTACCTCGAAGCGAGGCTCGCATACGGGAAGACTATTGACCGCACCAAGGGCATCTGGCAGTCCATCGGCTTCCGGCAGTTCGAGCCATATCTCTGCGCCCTCAAGGCCGGCGAAACGGCGGCCGCTGACCTGTCCAGTCTCATGGAGGCCGGGATCGTGGACACCAAGACGGCGACCCGCCGGTACGCCAAGTACCAAGTTCGGTGGGTTACGATGAAGACTCTTACCTCGCTGCAGGAAGAGAAAGCCCTCGATAGGTTCTACCTCCTCGACAGCTCAGACATCAAGTCATGGGGCGAAGAGGTGCTGGCAAAGGGCGTGGAGCTGACGGGGCAGCTCCTCGCCGGCGAGCCGATGCCCCTGCCGACCACCTTGTCCGAGACTGCTCGGGCAGTTCTCACGTCAAAGGTGGAAAGAAGCAAACACCAGGTCACGCCGTGCCGCAGAGTTTGTGACTTGTGTAACAAGGTAGTCCTCACAGAGGAGCTGTGGCAAACTCACGTGCAAAGCAACCGGCATCGCGCGGCTGTACGATATGCAAAAAGGACGGCGCTGGTAGTCGTCGATCAGCCTCAACTAGATGTGATGGCTGAGGAAGCAAGCTCCCAGGCACTCAAAACAGACCCCCAGACACTGGAAGCAGACTTTCAGGTGCTAGAAGAATCTCACAACCACATACAAAAACAAGATAATCCATTATAATAAGACTTTTTCTCTACTATCCAGCGGGGATTCGTAACCAAATCTCTGTTTTTAAGTGTCTTGCGCCAAAATGTTTGGAATGCGTGGTATCACCGAGAAAATCAAGTAAAGGGGCGTAACACTATATACATGGATACATGGCACAGGATGACACAGACAACGACATCAGAGTCCCTCTCGTAAAAACAGGCAGCCTACCGGTAGGTTGGCAGGTATACCTAGCTCAGGGAGATTTGGTGCTTGACCCACTTCTCTAAGCCACCGCGGGCAATGATCTCCTGCACGTTGGGCGGCAGCTCGCCGACCTTCTGACTCCACGTCTTGCCGCCCTCGCCCTCGGTGACGGTGACTTTGCTGCGGCGGACGTCCCAGACAAACTTCCAGCCGGTGCGCCGGGTCGGGGTCTTGTCGGCGCCAAACGTCTCTCGGAGGCGCTGCACGAGGCGCGGGACCTCGACGCCCATGAGGGCGTTGTTGATGCTGTTGCGGCTGAAGATGTTGCCGAAGCTGCCGGCCACGACGAGCGGGATCTTCTTGGCCAGGATGGCAGTAGCGGCCTGCTCGCGCGAGCTTCCGCAGCCAAAGTTGAAGCCCGACACGAGGATGTCGCCGGCGCGCGC